>CM034152.1:106400032-108874297 GCA_019776745.2 Taxus chinensis | reverse complement strand
AGATATTTGCAGTATAAGTTTGTATCATCAATAATATTTTTTGGATGCACGCTTTTATCCTTTAGACACAGATCTATACCTTCTGCATGTAGTATTTTATCCTCACATGGGTGCATTCTTTTATCCTTTGGTCACATATTCAGACCTTCTTGATGTAGTTCTTTACTCTCTAGGCAAGTACCTTTTGGATGCAATCTTTATCCTTTGGACGTAGATCTGCAAATCTATTCCTCAAGTCAAACGTAATACACTTTTTATAGTGAAGCGAATAGTATATTTATAAGCAAGAATGAAACATGTTTAAGAATTATAATTAGTTTTATATAATAAAAAAATATCCTAGATAATTGTATCTTGAATATCAGATAAGATTTCGTAGGAGAAACTAAGCTTAAAAATTAGAATATATTCCGATAGATGTTTGATTTGTAAAGATGTGAAGTGTGCTTGTTTCCAAGATAATGTATAGCATATATATCCTACATAAGAAATAATGTATATTATCAAAATAATGATTGTGTTAACGTATGTAATTTGCATACACTATTGTATGATATTAATATGCAATTGCACTATTATTTAGACTTTTATATGTGGATAAGTTATCAGTTTGTTCACATTTATTAACATCTATATTACTATCTATATTACTAGGGAAGAGTACCAATGAAGTTATTGAATTGTTTGACTTCTGATATCAATAGTTATTTCTAATATTTTGTTTGCAAACTGATACTCTATAAACACTAATCCCGACATCTTAGTTATTCATTATAAGAGCATAGAGCTGGTGTGTTTTGTATCAAATGTGGATGAGAGAAAATGTTTATTATCAAGACTTCAAGCTAGATATTATTGAAAAAAATTGGGTAGTTATTTGAAGAATATTTTTTATGTAGTTGCTTTAACTTTTCATTGATTTATTGTTTCTATGTATGTAGTTGCTTTAACTTTTCATTGATTTATTGTTTCTATGTATGTAGTTGTTTTAAAGTTTCATTGATTTATTGTTTCCATGTATTTTGGTGTTTGTCTTATAGTTGTTTATAGTGATATTGGAGAATAAAATATTTTCAACATGCTATTAGATTAAAAGAAGATTCACCCGTGTTGTATTTATGTTTACAAATTGCATATGTAGTTTTTCAATCCTTTTTACAAAGTATCCAGAAAAAATCTACCAATTTAATAGATTTTTTATACTTATTGAAATTTATTAAAATTATCATTTTTTTTACCAATTTTATTCTAGATCTAGAAGCCTAATATATGTAAATAATCTTATACTTTAGTAATTCACTTTGTGGGATTTGGGTTGATTGAAAAATAATAAAAATGGTGGGTGACTTAGAGTTTATATCTATATATTTTACTATGTAAATGTCTTAAATAGAAAAATAAATTGATATAGTTTAGAAATCGAAAATAGTTGTTATTAAAAAATAAATTATCATTTTTAGCTAAGTCAAGGTGTGAGAGGTACTTCCCTCAATACTCAATCCGTTAAACAACACTATTTATATATTTTAAATTATATATACATAACACTATTTACAAAGCTTTGATATTTTGTATTTATTTTATCAAATAGGAATCCTTTAAGTCATTTTTTATTGTTCCGTTGGTAATTCATTAGCCCTGAGAAGTTACTATTTGTGTAACTTTGAGATGTGATAATGTGGTTATGGGAATGGTGAAATCCCCCCTTTCTAATGGCTTATTTATATTGCTCACTATATTTATGAGTGAGGTTAGAATATTAAAGATACCACAAAATAGACCCAACCTCACCTTTTGAATCCCTTGGACTTATCTAGAATTTTACCATAATATTGTTCAAATAGGGTTTTCTATTCGTAATCATGGTTCATATTCTCTCACAATTTTTTTATATAAGCATAGTAAAATATGGTACATATTCTATATTTTAATATTGGTTTAGTACTTTATATTTAACAACAATACATATTATATATCTCAATTTAATCTATATTTTCTTTAGTTATCGACCATATATTTGTTTTTTGAGAAAATCCCTCGTTCTAGGTTTAGTTAGTAGGAAGTGCATAACATTATTTTTGTTAGATTAGAGATACAAACATATCTTTTAAATTGAGTGGAATTTTGTAATTCTATATGGATAATGGACCCTTAAGGTATTGCAAGTCCATTTACATATGGGAAGAAACATGGAATTATTTACATTTTGAGGACTTATGTTATTCTAATTTTGTCTTCAAGGGGACCATTTTAACTTTTCTATGAAAACCTCTTCATAAAAATATATTGTTTTCAATTATTTTTTAGGAAAATAAAAATATATATTTGCATTAAAAAATTGACCCATTATTGATTTTTCAACAAGGAGATTCTAATTGTTATTTATAGAAAATTCGTTTGTAAAAAAATTGCATAGTTTTATACCAACAATCAATTGTAATACTTATTACAGATGTTAAATGGATGAACGATGGAATTATTTCAAGTAGAAACATCATATTAATAAAGTACTCCTCATTTATCTATCATCATCACACTACAATGAATCAACCACTAACACCTAATAACCCTACAAAACTGCTTAATTTGAAAAATTATTGTGATGAAGATAAAGGAACTATTGGAATTATTTTCTAGATAATAGGTTATAGGTGGGTTTTTGACTAGGATCCTACCTAGGAACAAAGAAGGCTTAAAATCCCATATAAAAATTTAAACACAACAAGAAACAAAAGAGGAACAACTGGCCAACAATGATAAAAACCTTTGAGGAATATCTGAGGATGCCAATCCTTAAAAAACCTTCTAGGAACCCTAATCCCATTCCCATTTATCCATGTAGTGATGAAGAGCTTGGCGGCGGTGATAATGAGTGTTGAGGTGATAGGCTTTTGAAATTACAAGATGGAATGCACACAAAAAATTAAGGGATCTATCCATGATTCTCATGCCATGGATGGAATCGGTAACATTAATGTCTCCTCTACTCAGATAGTATTGGAATAGGGGTTTTCCTTGAGACCTACTAAACTGAGTTATCACGGAGCCATGGACAAGGTAGGGGATGACTCTATTTCTGTAAAAAAATACTTTGATGCACTAGCTTCTTGGGGAAACCAGATAAAACCCTTGCTACCTGCTAAATACACCCTGGTCTTGAAGCTCAAAGATGATGTGGTTTGTAAATTCTAGTACTTGGAGGATGAATACAATAGGCATGCCCTCATCTACATATTTAATAATTTTTGGCCCAAGATTTTCCAAATTCACGAATGGATCACTTCACTTTGGAGCTATGAAGTCAGCGGTAAGATTGATCTTTATCCTTACTCCAAAGCGTATTTCATTGTTGTGTTTGAATCTTTTAAGGATTGTGAATTCATTCACGGTAGATATTGGACACAAGGGGATCAATACGGTCTTATGACTAAACCATGGTATCCCCTTTTTGACCCATTGACTGATTCATTTGACACATTTCACGTATGGGTTAGACTCGTTGGCCTTCCCGTTCAACTATGGGATAACTCATGTCTTGTTTCCATTGGGAACAAGTTGGGGACCTTTGCAAAATCTAATAATGCTACCTCCCTCTAGTTGTATACTACATATGCTAGGATTCTTGTAGACCTAGACATCTCCCAAAATCTTCCAAAGAGCATAATTTCACAGATTGGTGATAAAACCTTGACATAAAGGTTGTAATATGAGAAATAAACTTTTTAGTAGCACACGTGTTTTGAAATAGGGAATTTGTTAGAGGATTGTGGTCTATCAAAAAAAGTGGGCCAAGCCTACTTTTTGGGTGGGTTTTCTCCTTTCAAATTTCACCATTGATCCTTCTTCTATCCAAACTCATGCTTCTAGCTTGAATCCCCCTTGAGTTGTTTCTTCCCCATCGATTATCCCATCTCAGTTTCCTCATTCAGAATCTTCAAATCCCATTCATCAGGGCATGCTGAGGTGGTGGAGAAACCATTATCTTTTTCTGATTGGTCTCCTCTTCGACCTATTGAGTTGAAGTTTAATGTGATTAAAAATATTTTTATATGGCTAAAGAAAAGGTCCCTCCTCCCTTTCCTTTTGATATAAGCACATACCAATCACTCAATGATCTTGATGGTTTTCACCATATTGAAGAGGTTTCAGATGGGTGGAAAATAGTTCACAACAATAGAAAATTGGTTCTCTTACCTAGTTTTTGTGTCATTTTTTGGTTTCATGCTGACTGTTGTTTTGATACAGTCTTGTTTCACTCTTTTAGATTTATATTGTTATATTTGGGATTTAGTCTCTTTGCAACTGGGTAGGGTCCCTGACCAAAAAAAACTTTACCCTGAATAAAAAAAGAAAAGAAGTAACTAGGTAGGAGAAATGGTTTTCTTTTGGTATGATATTCTCTTTCTATGGATAATTTTCCAACCATATGATACATCCTCAACAAGAAGAATAACTTATAGAGTTTCAATTTTTCTGTATGTACTGATGTTTAAAGGAAAACAAAGAGGAGCATGTTCATCAGCCGCTTCAACAATTTTTTGGTTTGACATTTGTGTTAGCCTGAGTTTCAACATTTAGGTTTTCCTTATTTCCTTCCATTGAGATTTATCTAAGTGGGGTTTTAGGAACCGATTGACCTACATTTTTCAAATATAATTATAATTATAAATCTCCCTTAGCATCAAAAGAGAAATGACCCAAGAGAGAATTTTCCACCAGGTGGCTTTCTCATTCTTATGCTTTACCATCACACAATCAACAAATATATGTCCTAAAGAAAAACATCTTCTTCATATGAAAGGTAGACCTTCATAGTCAAGAGGCTGGGTCCAAGTTCTTTTATGAACATTGAGCTCAATGTTAGTAGGGAGGTTCTTTGAGGTATCAAGCTCAACAAGAATTCGAACATAGGTTGTATGGGTAAAATTTTTGGTGTGGGAATCAATGTTTAAAATATTTCCCAAAGTGTTTTCAATGGCAATGAGACAAGAATGGTTCCAAAATTACAATTGTAAGTGCTGAAATCTAATCCAAACCTATTTATGAGAAGATTCAGTGGTTAGATTAAATGAGGGGAACCAAGGTTTCATGACAAGATAGTGAGATTATAATGCCCAAATATTTTTCGCTATGTTATCCATATTAGCAATTGAAGTAAAAACAACAATGAAAGTTCCCCTTACAAAATGGTAGATGTCTAATATACCTTCAAGAAGAAGATGCCAATGCTTTGAGATCCATTCATGGAGGTCGGGAAGATTTGGCCAATAGACACTGAATCTTCAAATGACAACATGATTCTGATAAAAATTATCAGTTTCAAGCACATCATCACCAAAAGTAACAATGGGGCTATTGCCAAAGTGCCATGGGTTAGCTGGATTTACTAATCCTCTGCTACAACACCTCACTGAAGCATCTATTTTCATGATCTCCTTCACGCTCAGATGAGATACAATGTATGACACCTTGATTAGCAACTAGTGCAGGCAAAAGAGATGTAGAGTCATGCTATGGGGAATGATATTAGACAACATGGAAAAAAGGTCTGTCCAACTCAACATTTGATAGCACAGGTGCATAAAAAGATGTGGGTTAGCAAGGAAAGGGATGGGTAGCAACATGAGAACTAAAGTATCTCATTAGACCATATAAGCTCTTCCACGGTTGCTATGCCAACAACCTGACCAATGTTATCCATATCCAATACGTGACCACTAGATTTGTTGCATGGATGTAGGACGCTGCTCACCACTCCCTGAGCCGAAACGATACCATCCACGTCGTAAATGTCAACCAGAACAGGGCATCACTTAGGGTTATTTTTTGGTAGAAGCACCACTTTAGGAAACTATGTGATGGATTTTTTAATAAATTTGAGATAACATAAACTATTTGACAATTATCATCCCCTCCAAGGTTAAATTTATTTTTAGGTTGAAATGCCAAGTTATGAAGTACAAACAATCTTGGTAAACATTTTTAGAAATAATAATAAGATGTACATTATGCAAATTTGATAATGTGAGCTTTCTACTATTAATTTAGATAATTATATGTGCCGTAATGATTTCATCACTCAAGTTATGGAACAAAGCCTAATGAAAAATTCATTATGATTATTTTATATAAACTAAATTGTGCATTGTAAATTTTTATCTTTAGCTGTTACACACAGCGTGATGCTCTGGTGTAACATATGTGACATGAAGTTTTTATAATATATATGGGAAACTTTATAGATAACATAGATTGATTTTTATTTGTGATATCCAACCTAGACATAATAAGTATATATCAGTAGTAAATGAACTTCCCAAGGAAAATGGTACGTTATAACCTAATCCTAATGGAAATCAATCAAATTAAAACCCTAGATAAAAAGTAGGAAAAAAGATTAAAAATCTAAAGATTGAAAAGAATCTTATAACTATTTTGGTAAACGATTTCATTCTAAACATTAGTGTTTCTATAAACTGACATGAATGAATGAAGACACAAATAAAAATCTCCCTTTGTTGAAGATGTGTAATGTTCTTTTCTGCAATGACAAGTAGATCAAATGTAAATGAATTGATTTTGGATACAGGGGCCTAAAACCACATTGAAAATCAGAGTTATCTATTTCAGACTCTCTTAGATAATAGCACAACATAAATTTATCTGCAAAAGAAAAATATTGAAAATATTGAAGAAAAATGGTCCATTCAAATGGAAAATTAAATGTTCAATAAATATCTCCATTTTATATATTGTTTAATCAACTTTATTTCAATTTTCAAGAATAGATGTGGTGAAAAAAAAATTAATCTGCTACTAAAATTGTTATTATGAAACATGTTAAAGAGTATTTTTCGATTTTAGCTATTGGAAACGTTTATTATCATACTTGATTCTATAAGTTTTGTCACTTCTTGTTTATTAAACCTTCAAAATTCATGTTTCCCCGTGAAAAAAAATCTTCAACAAATATTAACATGAAATATTTTTCATCTTTAACTATGACGCATTGAAAAATATGAATAATAATATTATACATCATGGGATTCTAGTGTTTCACTCATAGATGGATTTTTTTTTGGGTTGTGCGTGTAGAAAACAACACATGGATGATTTTTTTATTTTATCTTTTGTATGTGAAATATAAAAGGAGGGGTCTACTAGGGTTTAGGTTCTAACTGTCTGTTCATGTCCGCCGCCATCCGCGCTTCCATCAATTCACATTTCCTTAGGGAAATCTACAGGATTTTTTGGTTTTTTTTGTTCATTAATTTTGATGCGTGGGACTTTACTTTACCCTTAGGGCAGCGGCTGATCCTTTTTAATGGTCTCTACTTTGATACCCTCATTAATTGATGCATGGATCCTTATCGGTGTAGCTATGAACCATGGCTCCAAAGAAAGCTCGGAAGATCATCCTGAAGGTATTTGATGAGGTAATGAGTATGATACTCTTGTTCCTGATGTTGTTCTTGATTTACCTACTTTTGATAATGCCTGTAATTGGTTTGAAAATTACACATTGGTGGCATATTTTTTTGGCCGAGTCCCCCCCCGAGATCCTTTTGAAGGAAAGGGTTCACAATCACTGGCAGAGCCATGGTGTGAAGCTCAAAGGCGTCCAAAACCTTGGAAAGGAATTTTTCTTTTTTCATTTTTTGAACCCTTAACATTGCAAGGCCATTTTTAACAATGGTCCTTGGTTTATCCGCAACTCGTTAGTTGTTTTTTCTCATCGGAATCGAGACTTTCAAATCTCGAAACAAGGGAAAATCAAGGTCCCTGTGTGGATTGAGTTTTGAGTGTTACCTTTGACTCTATGGTTTTTATAGGGGATCTTGTCAAACCCTTGGGATGGCTCATTTGAAATGAGAAACCCAAAAAAAATTCTGCTCACCGTCAATGTTGTGTGTGTGTGTTGAAGTGGACCTCTCAAAAGATCTTAAGGAATCGATTGATATCCAGGTTGGCGAACCCGATTCTCTCAAAGGGTTACTTATATCAATCTGTCACACACCTGTTTTTCATTGTCAGTCATCTGTCCACATGATTTGTGAATGCCCTCTCATGGCCAACTCGCGTCCTTCTCTTGTAGAAAAACAAAGTCAAACCCTAAAATTTCATCTGACAGATGGACAAATGTGACTAATAAAAAGGGTGTTTTCAAAGGGCCCTGCAAAACCACTCACTTTTTTATATCATCCTGTTGTCAAAAATAGTGCTAGTTCCTCCACTACTCCTCCATCCAAACAACTGGAACATGCTAAGACAAACCCACCTATCACCCGCTCACCATTGGCCACGACTGTTATTGCCCCAGTTGCTCATTTAGATAACCCCTTTGCTGGAGTTTCTATACAACCCCATAAAGATAGAAAAACATTATCTCATAGCCCTTCCCTCATGGAGGATGGTGAATATGTGCAAGAAAAATGTAGACCTTAGACCTTTAGAGAGCATTTTTAGCTTGGTTCTCAACCAAACCTCTTTTTCTCCCAATTAGTATGAAGTACTCTTTGTGATGGACAACGAGGGAAATATGAATTAAGATATTTCTCAATGATTGTGTACTTTTAGAATATACGAGGACTTACTAAACCAACCCAGTGTTATCTGGTCAAGGAATATTATTAGCACTTTATTCATATGAAAATTTTATGCCTGCATGAAGTTAAGATTTCTAGGTTTTTGTTACATCCCACAGCTCATATTATTTGGCCACATGCCATTTTTCACACCTCCAGTCATGAGCAGAGCCGCGACGGGGTTATGACCTTGATTTCTCTTGACATTGCCTAGAATGTGATCTCGTGGGGTTCGGACCCCATACATCATGTGGTGTGGACTCTTTTTGATTTTGATGGTAATCTTTTTGGTCTTGCTAAAATATATGCCGCTAATGATGTGGGGGAAAGGGTTATTTTTTGGTGTTGGCTTGTAGATTCTCTCTCGAATGCTTTATGGGTGGTGTGTGGCAACTTTAAAATGATAGAGAACCTAAAAGACAAGTGGGGTCAACTACCAGGAGAGAGTGAAGCCTGGTTTTAATTTAGGAATAAGATGGGCCTTTTGACCCTAATCTCCCCTTCTGTCATGCTTCTTCAGCTCCTTGGTTTACTTGGTCCAATTTCTAGGATGGGAGGGATCGTCTTGTTATAAGGCATGACCATGCTCTTATTCCCTCCTATGAATTTTTCTTCTTTATTCCTGTCTCAAGCCAACCTTTGGCTATGGTCAAAACTGCTATGCTTTCAGACCAGTTGCCCATATTTTTCAATCTTTCTTGGAATCAACCTGTTATGAAATAGAAGGGAATTTATAAATTGTATCGCAATACTTCTTACCTAAAACATGATTGAACTGTGTCTCACATACAACTCATTTGGATCCTGGTCCCTCGACCCTCAGATTCCTTTTGCTAGGTCCAGTGGTGGAATGAGTCCGTCAAGTGCACCAATATTATTTTACATACTTATGGTAAGCATGATTCCATATTAAAGAAAAATGATTATGCAACTACCTATCATGAGTTTGAAAGAATCTCACATGAACTTGAGGCTTCTCCCTTCAACATAAATTTATAGTCTCAGTCTAATGTTTAGAGGCATAATCTTAAAGTTCATGATGCTTACAATTCCCAGGGAGCTCATCTACATGATAGACAACATTGGCTCAATATTGGTGATAGAGATTCTAAAGAATTCTTCGCCACGTTACGTTCCAAGAACTCTTTAGATAGGATAAAATCCATTTTTCACGATAGTGTAAGACTAATTTCCTTACATGATATTCTTCAAGATTTTGTCTGGCACTATCACGGATTTTGTGTAGTTCAACCTACCACTCCTGTTAGAGATGAAGCTATTTTGAACTATCTTCAAGTGGTTCCTTTCAAAGTCTCTCACTCTCGATAGACTTCTTGTGATTACCTTCTTTCACTCTCTGATTTGAAGGAGGTTTCTTTTCAAATGGTAGCCAACAAGGCTCCTGGATTTGATGGTTTTCTAGTGGAATTAAACCAAACCCTTTGGAACATGGTAGGTCTAGACCTCCATCGTGTTTTTTTGGAAGCCCTTGATTCCAATTCCCTAGGGAACCTCATTAATCAAGGCAACATCAAGTTCATAACCAAAGCAGGGGATCCCAAAATCATCACCAACTGGAGACCCGTCACTTTACGTAATATTTCTTATAAGATTATTGCTAAATCTTTAGCCAAAAATATTGCTAATGTCTTTCCCTTAATTGTTAGAAGTGAGCAATCTGGATTCATTAAGAACATATTTATTCTTGATAATATCATTATTGTTTGTGAACGTATGGAATGGGCTCGTCAATAATCATTGCAAGCTTTGTTTACTAAGATAGATTTTGGTAAATGTTATGAAAATATTGAGATGTCTTTAATTTTATCCATGCTCCAGGATCTTGGATTCTGCCCTAGGTTTGTGAAGTCTGTTCAAATGTTGTTTCAGAATGTTGAGGCTTGTATTACTATTAATGGGGTGTAGTCTTCTAGGTTTGATATTTTCAGGTTAATTCACCAAGGCTACCCTTTGGCTACCTCCCTATATGTGTTGGCCACTGAAGGTTTGAATTATCTTCTTTCCTATAGATCTTCTAAAGGACTTGTTGACAATTTTTTCCCCCATGGGCAAAAATTTTCCTAACAGGGTCCTAAAAGTGGTTACATGGCTAAAAGGGGCTTCTCAAGTAGTTCGGCAAGCTAAGTCATGCATCGACCGCAGTAAGTCACAAACCAACTTAGGCGAGTTGAGAGGAGGAGCTCGTTGAGCTTAGGAGGACACATTGGCTCAAGCTTGAGCCCAAATGGGTCAGAGGAAAAAAAATGCAAGGAAGATGATGAGCTAACAGGAACAAGTTTGGTGGCATGAACCAAACATGTGGGAGTTCGTTCAGTGGAAGCTTGGTGTCGACGGAGTGCACAACACTGGTTTGCAGGCAGAATGAAGGCTCAGCTTGATCGGCATAGAAAAGGAACTCGTTTGATCTGAATACATGTTGAGCGAGAACGATCTCAGACAAAAAATGATGTCGGAGGTGAAAAATGGAAGGATGGTTCAGCTCCAAGCTCACATGCGGGGAACTTGAAGCAAGCTCTTAGGCAAGCTAAGTGAAAAAATGGGGAATTTAAAGTCCAAAGTATTTAGACTTCGGAGGTTTACATTTCGGATTTTTGGTGCCATAGACCAGGGATTTTTCGAATCCGAACTCTGAAGTCTAAATTTTGGACTTCGGAGGTTTGGAGGTTCGGGGGTCTTCGCTGAACAAAATGAAAAAGCACGAGCTAATGCCCAAAAGCCTGAAATATCGAAGTTTGAAAGGGTTCGACATTTTTGGGGTCAATCTTGAGTTCAAGGTCAATGTGGAAGGCATTGCAAACTTTCACTAGTTCTGATTTTGGGATTCGGAGTTGGGCGGTTTCAGGGGTTTAAGACAACAAAAGGTCTGAAAAGCAAAAAATTTCTGAAGTCCGAAGTTCAAATTTCAGACTTCGAACATTCGGGGTTTCATAGGTCTCAACGGAATCGGTCGGATGAACAGTGTCATGGGTTTGAAAGGCAAAAGGTCCGAAACCTAAAGTCTGAATTTCAGACTTTGGGGTTTCAGAGGTTCAGAGGTTTCACGCACCCAGAAAAAATGAATAGTAACTTTAACCTCCGAAGCCAAAGTGCCCAAAAGTCCAAAATTTTGGATTTCGCAGGTTGCAAGGCATTTTGGAGTATAAAGAAACAGAGCCAGCCCCTCATATTTAATTTAAGTGAGACTAAGTTATTCAAAATGAAGAAATACATTTCACCATTTTAGAGGAATGTTCCAGGTTTCTCACCTACCACAATGATGAGGTATGGGCTTCCTTTCTTCTCTAACAAGGCAAAGTACATTGAGGCATGGGTTTTGCAGTGGCACCCATAATTGTTGTAAGTGAATTCAATGCATTTTTTGGTGGTTGAAGCAAGATTTCGAGTTTCTTCCCTCTCTCCCTTCTCTCATTCTTCCTATATATTGTAAGGATGGGCATTGTTCTAATGTTAGAAAATTTTTCTTTATACCCTCCCTTTTTCTCTTATCTGTAAGTGAATTTGTGGAGTTAAAACCTCCCACTGAAGCTATAATGCAATTTTGTGCCTCTTGGCCATTGTAATGCATTGTATCAAATATTTGCAACAATAATATAAGTTTGTGGATGAATTTCAACCCTCTCTCGTGTTCATTTCTTTCTTCTGATCTCTCATTGCAATCTTGGTTATATGTGCATGGTTATTGTATTACATGTTTAATGGTTAGTGGATTATCATTAGGGGATTGATCTGTGGTGTATTTTCATCATTCTTAATCTGATTGTGGTTTCCATCACCATGCAAAGCAAGTGTTCAACATTCCTTTTGGTGTATCACCTCTGTTATTTTAGGTTTAATTTCTTGTAATCTTCTTAACCCTGTCTCCTTTGTAAGATAGAGTAGATTTTGTAGTAGATCCTCTACAATTTGAATGTGTGCATCATAATAGATGAATAGGAACTGACCCTCATCCCGAGGGTTATCCTGATTGCAAAGTCCTGCACTTTGGGATAACTCCATGTTTGATGAATAACAAGGACAATTTCAATCTATTATGTTGCAAACATTCGGGGGTGCTGTGATTTCACCAATCTATTTGGTTACCTTTAACTTCTCAACAACTTATCAATGGTCATTTTTTTTATGATTCATTTCTCACTTTCTTCGAGGAAGAACAATTTGTGTATCAAGCACTAGATTTTTTTGACATTTTTTTATCTTACTTATAGGTATGCTATTCAATGGGAAAAACCAAGTGCTACAAGCAGTGTCAACTTCCTATGCCTTATTGAATTGAAGCGATGAAGTAGAGCTGGATCAAGCCCCAGTTAAAACTCCTAGGGATCCCTTTTTCCTTCCAGGCCACATCTGCTCAACTTTGGGAATGTGTTGTTCAGAGAGTCGAACCAAAATTTATTATTGGATTTCTAAGCCTCTCTTTTTAGCAGGTAAGTTTCAAATCTACTCCATAGTGCTGGGTGCCACACTTTTTTATTATTTTTCTTAGTGAGCTCCATCTATTTCTACTTATTCCAAACTTTTTTTTGATTGATAAGGCGGGTTGAAGGGTTCCGTTCCATTTTACCAATATTGGGCCTAAATACCAGAGATGGTTATCTAAAATTATTGGGCTTATATCCTAGATTACAAGCCTACGACACTTAACTTAGCTAAATAACCAAATACCCGCTATTTCCCAACCAAGGATGGAAAGAAGTCTTCAAAATTACCCATTCGACCTTTTTTTATTTCTCATATTCTTTACTTCATGCCACTTACCAGTGTTAGACGGAACAATTATCATAAGATCATTGGGGTTTCCTAGGACTTCCATATTGTCAGGCAAAGAATCTTGATCCAAATCCGATTTGTCATATGTGTGTCCTCTTTTCATTCCTCCAACTATCTTAACATTCTCCTGATTTCCCATTTCTGAAACCTTTTGCTTATTTGTTGTTGTTTTTGTTGTCTTATGCTCAACGCCCACCATTAATGCCAAAGAAGACACCAGATCTGGATTCACAGAGCCCCAACTGCTAGAAGAAGTCGAGCTACTCTTTTTAGCACCATTTTTATTTAAAGGACAAGAAGCTTTCAAATGTCTTGGGTTTTTGTAGAATATGCATCTAAAGGTGGTATTTTCATAATCCAAAACCTGTGAATGCTGAATTATTCCAAATTTGAATAATATATGATCTGGTAGTCCTTTACTCAGATCAATTTCAACACAAATGTGAGCGTAAGTGCACAACCCTGAGTGAGTTCTATCCAAATCTTCTTTAATAAACTTGTCCAAACCATTACCAATATCATCTAGGGAATACCATAGATGCAGAGGGAGGTTAGGAAGACTTACCCAAACATGTGTTTTGGTAACCGAATGAGTATTTGGTTACAATTATGGAAACCGAGGAGTCAAATACAAATTGACATTACCCTAGAAATAAGGTTTGAAGAATAGGCAACGCTTATAATATTTGGTTTCTCTAAAATGCACAATAAAGAAACCCCTGGAACAAAGTGATATTTCACACTTGTTGGACTAGTTTTCAAAGATCCACTGGTGTAATGTGGTAGAGGAAGGCCAAAGGCCATTGAAGCACCCAATCACAACATCTCGAGCAAGAGACTGATAATATTCGTCCACCTTCGGGGTTTTGATCTCTAAGGTAGGAATTTCTTCAGCCAGATCAACAAGGTAAACATGGTTTCCAAAAGTATAACCACCTTTATTACCAAGGATATCCTTGAAAGAGGTCGAATTATAAGCAACAACACCTGCCCCTGATTTTCTGAGCGGCTCATTGTTTTTCCTTCCCGCCTCGGCTCATCCGCATCTTTACCTGGTTTGTGTTGATTCAGATTAGGGTTTGAAGCAAGCTTCTCCTTCTCCTTGATGTGGCCTCCATACAGTCTATTGTTTGGCCCTTTCTTTGTGGTAACATTGGTGATTCCTCCTTGTAGTTCAGAAGATGCCTTTTCTATGAAACATTGGCCCTCACCAGACTCAATTTCACTTTCTCCTTTCTTCGCAGAGTTTGATTTTTTCTCTCCCATCTCTCACTCTTTCCCTTTACTATCAAAACTTTGGATGGTAAACACTTTTATTATACCAGAGCTATGAACTGGAGTGGTGGAGGAGTATTTTCTCTAAATGGGGCATGGGGTGGGCTTGGGTCCTTAATGTTCACTGAATGATCTGCATTCGGAGCGCCCTGCTATGTTCCTCTTTATCTGTATGGAGAAGTTTGACCCCTAGCTCAACGTGTCCCCATGGCCACTTATTGAAAGCATCCAATGAACTCAATGTGAATGGGACTTGTGTTGATGATTACAAACTACTTGTAACTCACCAATAGCCCAAGTCCTTGAGTTCTACTTATGCAAAATTTGAGAAGTTGTTTCAAGACTTTTTATGGGCCAACACCATAGGGCACAAGGCTTTCCATAGGGTGCCTTCGGATATCTGTTTTATTCCTAAATAATCTAGCGGCTTAGATATGATTAACATCAAACTCTAGGTAAAGGCTCTTTGTGTTAAATTGATTTTGTGCAATTTAGAGGGCAATGAAGCTTGCAAGGTGCTTATTCGGTATGGCATTTGTAAGAGGGTCCCCTTGGGCAAGCTTGCTTAGAGAGGCCTTAATTTCAAATCTTTGTTGTTTTGTCTAGTTCCTATCAAGGTTAAAGCTTTATTCATTTCACAAAGTATCTGGAAGGCCAGGGAGTTACTCAAACCTAATATTGTTTGGGTGGGTGATGGTTTCAGGTCTAGTCTTTCTATTAATTCCTTGTCTCTTTGGTGGTCCCATGTGTTTTATTTTCTAGAAAAAACCATCACTTTAGCCCCCTGGCTTAAAGCTCTATGATAGTTTAAAAAGGGCATTCAGTTCATTGGGGATTTATGTTGTAATCATTCCAGAGATTGGATTTATTGGGATTTTATTGCTTTATAAGTTCAACTTCTCCCTACTGATGCAGAGCTTATCCAATAATTAATTTAAGGTATTCATGATGAGTATTTGAATAAAATTGGGCTTACCTCAGGTGTTCCTTGGTGACGTGACTAGAATTGGCCTAAGGCTACGCCTTTCTATGGATACAATTCGTCTCTCGATTATTCGTTGTTGTCTCCTAAAGTGATTGATTTTGCTACACTTAATCGACATTGGTGCCTTTCCTCTTCGACCTTTGTTTGGTCTCACTGTTTCTAAAGGGTTTGGACTGCTCATGTCGAGCCCAAGAAATCCCATTTTCTATGGTGTATGCTTAAATAACCTAGAAACTTTAGTAGATACATCTTAACCGTAGTCATTCTTTTACTGGTTTCATTTGATATATGTGATAATTTTGATATGTGTACAAGTATTATGTGCATGGACCTTTACAATGATACTACCCCTTTTATGTTAGGGATTCATTTGTGAAACCTGTATAAACATGTTATTTGGAAGCGTATAAGATATAGGTTTTTTGTCCTCAGCTTATATAGTTGTTTTAGTGCCAATTGGTTGGAAGAGGCTACTACGACAGTTTTTTTGTTGATATGTGTGATTGGTTGGGTTGGGTTCTTGTGAAATGATTAACACTTAGTTGGTTGAGGATTCATGTCAGTTAACATTCCAACATATTAAATGAAATAATCATGGTGTTGTAAAATTTCTTTTCAAGATCCTCTAGACCCCAGTCACAGAACTCAGTTCTTTTCCACTCAATCGATAGTGAATACTTTACAAGAATTATTTTTGGCCTCTTTGGTTTGTTGAAGTATTACTTTGTCATAGATCCTATGTTACTAGGCTCATAGAAGGTTATTTTCTGGTACTTTTAGATGGTTAAAAAGTAGGGGTTAGTATTATTTACTGTAACCATGGCATGTATAAGGAACTGTTAGTATTGATATGTGAAATATGATCATGTGACTTGAGAAACTGACATACGAAATTTGATACCAGAAATTATTTTCAAAAATTTTGTATGGATTAGTACATTATGAGATTGTTCCCTATTGGATGCTTGTATAAAGGGAATGGGATTATAAAGTATTAATACTATTTCTTCTCCCCCTATGACCAAGCTTGATTCAATCATACAAAGTGGATAATATTATTAATATCCTCTCTTTTTTCTTTTATGAGTTTCATACAAAGTGTTAATATTATTAATATCCTCTCTTTTACGGTTTTATGAAAGGTGTAATTTGATTTGCTTGTGAATGATGGGTGGTGTGTTTCTATTGTTAATGGAAGTTACCTATATGGAGGAAGTTGTTAAATCATTTAAGTACCTTAACACTTGAGACTAGTTAGAGGTTGTATAATTATTAACTAGGATAGGGTATTAAAAAAGTTTTGGATCTTAGTGTGGGATCATATGATAGTGTAAAGGCTTAACCCTTTTCTAGGATAAGGGACTGTCTATCACTATGTGATATATGATGAAACCATATGATGATAACCCTTAGGATATATAAATAAGATATTTATTGTATCCTTAGGAATTAAATTGTTATCCTAGATAGTTTAATTAATTCTGGGATACTTGTATTCAATTGAGTGTTTTATTACCTTTTATGCTAGTATCAAGTAATTTTAGAGGTTACCTTACTATGAATACATTGAAGTGTAATATAAATTGACTTCTATTTTATTAGTGATACGTAGGTTGTAGACTTAAGAAGATGAAGGTTGTTATGTGAATTCTATGACTTAAGGTAACACAAATTGACTTCATTTTATGTGATACTATGTATGTAGACATTGTTATGTGAATTCTAGATTACTATCCATTATCTAACATGGTTTGTGATCTTAGAGTCAATTGTTTGAGTTCATGTTATGCAAAATTTTATTTACTTAAATGTTAAAAGGCATAAACCTTTAGGAAGGGGGAAAACATTTATCATGCTTAGTTTTGGTGAATTGAATCATGCTAACATTTTGTTGATGGAGTTCTATAAGTCTAAAAGGAGAAATTTTTGGAAGAAATTTATTGTTCCATTTGATTGATAAAATGATGAAAATTAATGTTATTAATTTGCAATAGAGAGAAACATTGTTGTACTGGTTAAATGTTTAAAAGGAAAAGTTAGACTATTATGTTGTATCTATTTTGAAAAAGAGAAATGATAAAGTTGTATTCCTTATTGAATTGAGTATTTACTTCTGCTGTCCTAGAAAAGTTGATAAAAGCGCCCTTTTTGTCAATCTACTAATGTAAGAAAGTCTCTGAAACTTGAAAGGATTGAGACTATCAATTATTAAGTGCACTCCAAGGTAGGTTTGTGGGGACTCTCCCCAATAAGTTGATAAAAGGCTCTATGTAAGAAGTCTTGAAACTTAAAAGGATTGAGACTATAATTATTAAGTGAATGTATTCTAATTGCAAGCTCTAAAGAGATTTAGTAATGGTAAATACTATTGTGAAGTGTAACTGAATCTTGTTTGTATACAAAAAGGATGTTTCTTGATTAATGGCATTATTGAGGGATCATTCATGGGTACATATACATACATACATACATACATACATACATACATAAATACATATATATATTTCAAGGGATAAAAAAACATTCAGTTGGTACCTATAATATATATATTTACCATCTGCCTAAACATAGAAGCATGGATTATGGGGTTATACCTAAGAGAAAGTTTAATAGTTACATGATGAATTAATCGTGCTATACCATGGGCCAAGATTATCAAAAGGAATCTTATCTCTAAATTTTACATTCTTATGCTGTAAATTTATGGGAAACTTCTACTAAGTATCATTAAGACTGATAACCAAACATGGTGTTTGGATTCAGGACCAGGTATTTGAAGATACTAATACCTTGTGTGAAAAATTTAGGCATGTTGGGCATAGGGTCAGGACATCTGTGATTATATATTTGGCTTCATGCCAAAATTACATGATTTGGGTGAAAAAACCAAGTTAATTATACTAGATTGAAAGGTTTCTAGTGTAATCACCTTAAACATAATTTCAGTAAAAATGGGGCACATGGCTATGGTTAAAATTTGCGTAGCAAATCCCCATGAGTTAAGTGACATGGAGTAATCATAATCATGTGGATTAATAACTTTGGTGAGTAGCAAAGATTATACCTTAGGTATGGTTTTGGTACCAAAGTGAGAATCGCTGGTCCAATATTTTCATGTCATAAGAAATTAAGTATTCTTCAAAACTCACATAGGGTATGACGCTTAGGGATTGTTAGAATAGTGCATCCAACTACTCCCCTTGGTTTCATTTCCATGGACTATAAACCTCTTGTGGATTCTAACTCTAGAGATTGTAGCGGTGATTAATATGTGGGGGTTTTGGTCTAGTTTGGAAATAGTGGTCCAATAGGGCCATGTCGTCTTTTCAAACTAGTGGATAGCGGATTGGGTGGTCCTTTGGAACCGCTACTAGAGATTGATGTGGCAGAGATGTCAGATGGCATCTGCCCTATTTTGGGGCAGAGAATCTGCAACGGGAAAAAATGGTGAATGTCTTGAGCCTCAATTTTGATCCTCCCTGATCCCCTACACAGATCTCGATAGACTCGTTGGATTCGGTGTATTTTTATCTAGAATTGGACACTGTTGAGGATTTAGAGGATAGCTCGATAGCTGGGGATGATGATGAGGATGAAATATCAAACATGGAAAATAATTTGATCACCAAGGAGGACGTGGAAGATTGTACCCCTAAGGGACAGATGGTTGGTGAAGCGGTGACATGACCTATTTTGGAATATAGTGTCCTAGGGATGGATTAGGTAAACAGGTCAACCCTCTTTAAATATTATTTTTGTCGAACAGTGGTGGCCCCTTCAAACTATGGACACGTGTTTGGTAGAACATCTTTGGCATGAGGTAATATGTTATAACTATACATGGTATGCATTGCTTGTTTTATCAATGTTTGTTTTTTGGCGGGGTGGTGGAGGGGAAGTGTGGGAGGTTGGTGATGATTGTTATTTATTTGATTGGAAAGTAAGTTTTTCTTAATAGGTAATAAAGTTAGAGCTAATCATACAAAAAACCGGTTGGTATGGAAACACACTTAAAAATTCACATCAAGATAGCTCGAGAGTTAAGGTTGACACTCTCATGTAAATGCACTATGGTTTATGACAGTTTTAACAAAGGATTGCTTCAATCAAAATTTTTGTTAAATTTAAATACCATGGGTATTTATATATGCAACATTAAACTTAAAAAGAAGATCTCCCTAGATGTGATCATAAAATGATTGTTACAGTTAGAATGAGATAAATTTAATGGGAAACTAATAGAAAATGCACCTCATCAGAGACCAAAGGATGGAAGTCCCATGTCCAAGAACAACTTACCGAATCGTTCACTAAATTGTTTGCTTTCAAACTACCTAATACACATGCAAAGGGAGATGGAAGGAAACCATTTTTGTGAGTTTAACAACATAAGATTTGAGGTCGAGAGTTGATGCTTTCTAAGGCCCCAATTGGTAGTCAATTAGCTCTTTGCTAATTAATGACTACAACACAGAGGGTATGTTATCCATAGCATTTACAACCGAGGATTAAATGAGTACAGTTTCATAATTATGTGAAGCATTTGATAAGGTATCACGACATTGTAGATGTATTGATATTGTACAAGATTTCACTATTGGGTTTTACATTCAATTTTTATCATTTTCAAGTCACCAAATGACGTAAAAGAATACATGAATCCAATTTAAAGTAATAAAATACAGAAGGGGAAATGCTGGATTAATTTATCCTAGACCATATTTCCTACATCAAATGAATTTTTACGTTAAGCACGAATTTTAATTTTTTAATTTTTAATTTTAATTTTAATTTAGATTAATTTTTTATTTTTATGATTTTAAATTTTTATTAGTTTCTAATTATTAAATTATTCTCTCCTCCTTTCAATATTTTGAGATTTTTTACATTCATTTTAGGAGCCAATATACTTTTTAATTGCGCTTTTATTGGGTTTGTTAAGTTATATTTTCATTTTTTATATCTTTTAATTAATTTTGAATTTTAAATGTATTTTTTATTAATATAGTTAACCTTAAAATTACGTTTTATTTACCTTACACTTTTTTTAGTTTTATCTATTTTTATACATAATTTATAAGTTTATTTTTAAGATTAATTTGAATATTAAATTTGTACTTATTTTACACCATAAAATTATTAATAAGAACCTTATAATAGCAAAAACTTATTTATGCGCTTTTTTGGGTGTTTTAACATTTGGTGAACCCTATCATTTCTTCAACCCTTTTGGCCCTAGGTTTTTATCCTTTTTGGAATATGATCCTTTGATTATCCCTAGGATTTATTTTTTATCTAATTTGTTGCTATCATGAATTTCTCCCCTGCCATTAATACCTTCCCTTTTATATTCAGTTCGTATATCTAAGTATAATTGGTTAAGTGTGCACTTATTGCAAATGAATCTATTGGTGAGTGTTATTTTCCACATCATTAGGTGAGTCATCTCACTTAGGTGAGATCGTAGGTCCATGTGTCATTTAGGGGTCATTATGAGATTCTTTTATGCGTCAGTGCGTCAGTGCGTCATATGCATCATTAGGAGTTACACTTCTAATCTGGGAATGTAACTCCCCCTCTCTACTTGAGTTGTCATGATTGCAGCACTGGGGGTTACTCAGCACCTCCTATATGTACACCCCATTTGATCTATGATATAGAGGAGAGTTTTATGGCTTATCGAGGTTCTGCTCATTTTTCAAATCTTTGCATGCACATTCGGTTGATTCTCACTCCTCCCGAGATCTCTTCACGCTGCCGTTCACATGTCCGTTGATGTGCACATCGTCCCTCGTGATCCTCGCTTGCGGGTTTTCATACCCTCTTACATGGTATCAGAGCTGCACCGACTTGTCGTCACACTGGCAAAAGCTCAAACTGATGGTGGAGAGGGATCTCATCGTGTTAAACAGCTGCTACGCCAACACCCTCCCGCACGATGGAGCAGGGTATACACCCAATCAGGCCCAACAACATTAGGAGGCAGTGACTTTGGGAATTTCCTGGGAGGTCACTCATCCCAGCACTACTCTGGGGATGGCGTGCTTAATTCCCTAGTATCAGAGTGGATCTTGTGGATCCGTGCACTCCTCGGCATTGTTCGTGCGTTTTCCGGCTTCCGGCATGATCTACAGATTTCGTTGCGTGTGTCATAATGGAAATTCCGATCGTGCTCTACTTGCACTGATTCATGTTTCATACCTCTTGTAGAGTTGTTCGTGTGATCGTGGTTGTTTTTGGGGTGCTCGTGTGTTTTCTGGCTTCTGTATGTGGTCTTCAAAGCGTATCCTATTTCCCTCAAGCGTGGTCGTTTTTCCATTGCGTGACCTCTACTCAACTCACCGTCCTTGTATTGGCCCTCTGCATTGCCTTGGTCCCCACATTTGGAACCTTCTCGGCCTGGCTTTAGTGATTTTTCTGCAACAGATAAGGACGTGGTTTCATTTATTGCAACGAACAAGGACGTGGTTTCATGTAGCATGTGTTTGAAACATGCTCGGGCCATTTTTCCTATAGAATGCGTTTGAAACATGCTCAGTGTGGTTTGAGGCAGATTCACATGGTTTGAGGTCTATGTGCTCAACGTGGTTTGAGGTGGTTCACCGTTTGAATGCTCAGTCTCCCACTGTCGCCCTCCAATTTGCCTTGCATTGGTGTTGCAACTCGTGTTCTGGTTTCCTTGGCCCGTTTCAAACTTGCAGCTCCACTCGCCAACCGTTTCAAACCTGTAATTTATGTGCTCGTTTGAACATGTGGCCTCCTTGCCACGTTTCAATCTCTACCGCGACTCGTTGTTTCAACCATCTCTCCTCCACGTGGGCTCTCCTCCTTTCACCTGCTGCCTCACCATTTACTTCGGCGTGCACAACAGTCAAACGGTCCAGCACTCCACCAGCGGTTTCTCTCTCCACGTGGGCTTCCACAGCTCGTTGCCACCACATGATCAGTCAAAGTGGGCCCCCTCATCCCTTTTAGAATTGTTTGTAGGTTAAAACAATCCCCCTTTTTAATGTTTTGAGGCAAAACATTCCTTGTATGGCATTGTAATAATTTTCGGGCTCTATTTCCCTTGTTTTAATGTCCTTCATTCGCATGTCAAAAATGGAGGGTGAGGTTCAGGGTTGGCAGGAGGCTAATCCCCCCTCGCAAGAAAAATAAACCCTACCTAAAATTTGATGTCATTTCCAACGAGTACCCACACAACACCCTTTGCACCCATTTCAGGCATTTTTTAATGCGTTTGCAACATTTATTGGCATTTTCCATCAGTTGCGGGAATCGTTTTCTTGCTATAACTTTTGACTCGCTGCTCATTTTTGAGCTCTTATTTAGTCAAAGTTGCATGATTTTTTGCACATTACGTGATGACATTGTCAGCTTTGTAAACACACTACTTCATAAAGTGCCGCATTCTAGGGGGGTTCACTAGTACTCTTGGGTTTTCACATGCAGACGCATTATCAGCCGAGTCTGACGTCTTGCTTTTGTGCACCTTGCACTTTTAATTCCGCATCATGGAGAGTGCTCTTTCCAGACTTGAGCGTCATAGGATCGCTTTACAGCCTCTGCCACTTCTCACTGGGAGAGGGAACTATTCAGCTTGGTGTGCTTCCATGGAACGTTGCTTCGCCCACGAGGGTCTTTTACCCTTCTTGCTTGGGCCAGTTCCTGCACCCACTGATCATCATCATCTAGAGGACTTCCTTGACACTTTTGACCATGTCTTTGGTCACATGATGATGCATGTCTCTCAATCTCTCTGGTTTCACATGGCAGACTCAGATCCACCTCACCATGTCTAGAGCATTCTTCAGTCCCTCTATGGAGACCCTTCACATACTGCTGACATTGTTGTTGTTGCTGATTCAGTTGTCTCCTCTTCTTCGTGTGATGATAGTTCCGCTGACATAGAATCGTTTGATTCTACTTCTGATGATGAGGATTGTGCACCCTATTCTAATGTCGAGAGTACTACAGAGGACTCTTCTCCTCTTTCTCTCACTATTCCAGAGAGTGTTGACACTCCCCACATCTCATCAGATATCGAGCAGTCTCCTTCTCAGTCTCATACAGTCATCACACCCACCTCCTTTCCACTTCTAGTGTGCGAGGCCCCTTCCACTCCTCTACCTTCATTGGATGACTCATACCTATATGACATCGCTCTTCTATTTGTTGAGCCCCCTCATTGGGATGAATATCTGCCTGACCTTAGTTATCTCTTTGCAGAGTCTACTTGTGATGCACTACAAGTTTCTCATCCATCTACAGGTGTTTTAGAGGAGTCCATCATCTCCATTGTTGGGAGTGCCCCTTCTGGGACTCTTACCACTTCCACTTTTCCGGAGACCTTCATTGATCCACCCTTGCTTGTGGATCCATTTTCTATTGTGGGGGATGTTTTGTTGCCTTCACATCACGTGGACATCCTTTCTACAGGTGTTCACTCTTCACACTCTGACAGTTCTACACACGTGGCATTACCTTCGGTTCCTTGGAGCTCATTTGCTAGACCTATGTCACACTTTTGTGGACCAGACTCAGAGTTCTTCGTGCTACTGCCTTTGGTTTCTTTCATGGAGTGGGCAGAATTTCAACACGTCATTTCTGTCCTTCCTAAGGGCATGCACACTTTTCAGTGCGGGTGGCTCTTCTTCAGTCCAGAGGAAGAGGATCTCGTCATCGACATTCTTTTGGGAGACCTCCTAGAGCTGCAGAGTTCAAATCTGTCCATGGCATCTTCTGCATTCCTCTCGTCTCCCTCTTCTTCTCTCTTCTTCTTCTTTCCGAGAGATTGCCTCTTTGTACATGGGTACCCTTTCAGGATCTTCTATAGTTGGAACCCATCTTTGGCATCTTTCTTAGATTAGAGAGTGTTTTGTTCTCTTATGGTGGATGTCTTTCCCACTGGGTTTTCCTTCACTGCTTGGGACTTCTTTTTGGCGTAGGTACCTCATCAGGCTTTGTGCCGGGACCCATTTCTCATTTCTGACTTACCGCCTCATCCTAAGTTACAATGAAGGGGGGTGTTGATGTGTATTATTTTCCACATCATTAGGTGAGTCATCTCACTTATGTGAGATCGTAGGTCCACGTGTCATTTAGGGGTCATTATGAGATTCTCTTACGCGTCAGTGCGTCATATGCGTCATTGGGAGTTACACTTCTATTACGAGAATGTAACTCCCCCTCTCTACTCGAGTTGTCATGATTGTAGCACTGGGGGTTACTCAACACCTCCTATATGTACACCTCATTCGATCTATGAGATAGAGGAGAGTTTGTGACTTATCGAGGTTCTGCCTGTTTGTCAAATCTTTGCATGCACATTCGGTTGATGCTCGCTCCTCCCGAGATCTCTTCACGTTGTCATTCGCATGTCCGTTGATGTGCGCATCGTCCCTCATGATCCTCGCTTACGGGTTTTCATACCCTCTTACAGAATCTATATTTTAATTAATTAATTTTTAATTTTCATAAAAATTATTAAAAATATATTAATTTTACAATTTATAATAACTTTTCAAATTAATAATAATTTTTACATTAATACAAATTTTAATTTTGATTAATAATTTTTAATTTTTATTAATTATGATATTTATTAATTTTAAATTTTTAAGTTTTTAAAGTTTCAGTTTTCTATTTTTTATTTTTTATTTTTTATTTAAATTTTTTTTTTTTTTTTTTTTTATTTTTTATTTTTCATTTTTTAATATTTTATTATTAATTTTTAGTTTTGTTAAAACGTTAATTGTAATTTTCAATGAGTTTTAAATGCTTTTTTATTTTTTAGTTTTTATTAAAAAGAATTGTTATTAATTTATAATTTTTTATTTTTTAACAATTTTTTTAATTAATTTTGACTTTTTGTTCGTTTTTATTATGTTGTAATTATTTATTATTATTATTATTATTATTATTATTATTTTTAATGAAATTCTTTTTTTTTATCAATTATTTTTAATTTTTTAATTTTTATTAAGTTTTATGAAATTCTATTTTTTTTTTACCAATTATTATTAATTCCTGATTTTTAAGTTATTACATTTTTTTATTATTACATTATGTTTATTGTATAATATTGATTTTTATTTATTTTTGTTTTTATTAATTTTTAATTAGTTTGTAATTTTTAGGTACATATAAATTTTTATTAATTTTAATGTTAAAATTTTACAAATTTTTAAATATTTTTTAAGTTCTTTATTTTTAATAATTTTTTATTTTTTAATTTTAAATTAATAATATTAAATATAAGACACAAAAATCCGTATTATTAATAAATTTATAATATTTATAAAAAAAAATTAAAAAATTGTGCAATTGAAAAACTAATTGATTTATATAATTGCTAATTATATTTTGCAATCATCCTAATAATTTAAAATACTCTTCTATCTTACAATCATTGACCCTAATTTAATGAAATTCAAAATTTGATTTTTATATAAATATTAAGTAAAAAAATATGCAATTGAAAAAATAACTGATTTCTACATTACTATCATTTACCAAATTAAAATACAATTTCAAGCTTCTCTTAGCTTTAAGAATAATATTCTCTACTGACAAGTGAAGGTGGAAGCTTTAACTTGACCTCAAAAAAATGCTTTACTTGAAGGTGAAAGCTTAACCTTATATTTTATTATAGCGTTCAATTTTATTATGAAAAAAAAATTTCTATTAATATAAAATCATCACATTTTCTTCTCCAACCTTCAATCCCCTCCAATCCTCCTTTTCAACCCAAATCTAATCCAACCCACCCTTATTCCTTATTCCACCTTTCCCCTCCGACCTCCACCCATTCCTCCTTTCCGCTCCAATCCAACCCACCCTTATTCCTCCTTTCCACTCCAACTTGCACCCATTCCTCCTTTTTCCCTTCGACCTCCACCCATTCCTCCATTTAAATTCTTTATTTTTATTAGCGTTTATTTTTCATTATATCAAAAATTAATGAATGAGAATGAATTAGAATTAGGATATTTATTATTAAAAGTTTGTAGAAGATAAACATATCTATTTTAATCATTTTTACTTCAAACATTAAATAATCATGGCTAAAAATTGTATATAAATTTAAACTCTTACTCAAAAAGATTATTTATGAAATAATAGTAAACTTGGGTAAAATGATATATTTGCTAGTTGTTTCCTTAATCCGTGCCTATTCACTGAAAACCTACAAAATACAAACATCATGAGATTCATAACAATATAGAATAAACCTGCTCTATAAAAAAACACAAAGTGATAAAGGATCCATTTAAAGTACATAAACTCATGTGATCCAGAGGAGGTCCATCCCACAAGAGGCCATTTTTGAAGAACAAAGGATTCTCATCCTGCAACACAACAAACAACAAAAGAAACAAATAAAATATTAATATAAAAACATGCACCAACAATGGAAAATTGTTACTCTACAAAAAGAAAGCACAACAAAAGAAACAAATAAAATATTAATATAAAAACAAGCACCAAGAATGGAAAACTGTTACTCTACAAAAAGAAAGCATAAGAAGGATGACACATAGTTTAGAACTCATTAGAGTGTTTTAATTTACTTAGCAAACAAAGATTGAGATAGAAGAACTTGATTATCATTTGAGAAACATCAAAAATAAGGAAACCGTGACAGTGGGTATCTAACATGTAGGTGTCTAATTAACACCAAGAATGGAAAAGTGTTACTCTACAAAAAGAAAGCATAAGGAAGAGACAGAGGTTAGAACTCATTAGGAGTGTTTGAATTTACTTAGCAAACAAAGATTGAGAGTTTTGAGGGGCCAACATAGTGAGATCAAACCCCAACATGTAAGTAAGGTCCCTGAAGTCATTTCAAAGGTTATTTCAATTGTTTGGATCCTTGTAAGGTCATATATTATTGTATTTGGTGACAGTCCTGATACAATCCAGTAAGGAATAGTTTGGCAGGAGATTGAAGTTAGGAGACTGAGGTGAGTTGACACTTGTCAATACGAACATGAAATCAAAAAGAAGGGGATAACTAGATGAAATTGAAGACTTGAGAGGTTACACCACTCCACTAATTGATTTGATCAATTATCTGAGTCTGAGGTGACTGTTACAACACAAAAATTGCTTGAGGAAACAAAGGAAGGATAAAATACTGAGATAATACAAATTTGCCTAGATAAAGGACCTAGAGTCGGAAAATGGAATCCAATGAGATGAACCAATGGTTGAAAGTTAGAAAATAAATATTTTTCCGTCTTCCTTTATAAGAACCTGAAAGCCACATGTCCAAATACTTCATCTATTTCCCTTAATTCTTGTCAGTTCAGATCACAGTACAGTGGTTACTAAGGGAGGCATAACTTGACAATTGGAATTAACATTTCTAGACTTCTACAAAGAAGGACTTCAAATTTGTGAGGGATATTATCTTGAGAGTACTACAAAGGAATTTTCTCAGTGGAGAGTCCTGATAGCTTCATATTCTAAGCATTTTTGTGTCTGGTTGAGTTTCAAGACAGTGAAGTACAATTTTGATAAGTGAAAAAAGAGATGATGGAACTCTAAAGGTGATTGAAAGAGAGTTCTAGGAGTAGGTTCATCACTGAAATACAAAAACAAGACAGTAATAAGAAAGTGGAAGATAAATAACACTCATAATTCTAAAGATTTTGCATTATATTATCATTGGTTGATTAATCTCTGTGAACAGTACAGAAAGATAAGGATATTCTTAAGAACACAAAAACAATTTGATGAATTGATGGATGAATTTTATGAACCAAGTTACATATATACAACTAAGAATGACCTTATGAAGTCTTTTACAGAAATTGGGTGAACAATGATAGATAAAGAAGAGGAGTTTGTTTGTACACTAAAAAGCTTCATGGCCTAAGCAAGGAAAAAAGTATCGTTACCTGCCCCTCCATACACCTGGGTTTTCTTCTTCTTCTTGTGATTTCTACAATATCAATAGTGAAAGATCATGAAGATCGTGATTTAGATTTACCTGAAGAAAACTAGTTAAGGGTTAACAGCCATTGGGATGGTAAAAGAAGCATTTAAAAATATTTTTTAAAAATAATTGGGAACCATATAAAATAGAAGTCATGGTGGAATAGTGAAATGAATTGTACACAGTACATACTAATATAGTGAAAGTTGCAGAGATTCATCCAAAATTCTAGTATTCCAGGTTCCCCATGATCTTTTCTAAAACAAGAGTTCTAAAACAAGAAAACCTAATGAGCAAAGTGAAGGGGAAATGTTGGAAAGGGTTTGTAAAAAATGCAGAAAATGGCTCTGTGATGGAGATGGATGCTCGGCAAAGGCTATACCAATTTTTCCCATAATTTTTCACATAATTTGGTGGGATTTGTGGTTAATTTATAGGGGACAGTAAGATCCTTGGATTTTTACTTTATAACACTGCCAGCCCTTTCATGACTTAGCGGGATTGTATACCTCTTATTTTAAGGTTGTGGGTGTGCTTACTTAGGGACTCTATGTAGAAAAAAATCTGAGCAAAGAAAAATGGAGGTGGTTTTGAGGAGTTTGAGCAGGGTAATTGAGATTGGGTTCGTCTATGGGTGATCAGTATATATAATCCTCTAAAGCATAACATTGGTATTTCATACATTAGGATGTTCCAAAAAAAATAAACAACACAGATTATTATATCGATGGTGTTGTTGCTGCTCCCTGCCATATTTCATAGGTTAGATCCCATGTTATTCAACCATATTCACCCACCAACATAACAGAGATTAATGCAAAATTGATCAAACAAACATAATGAGTTGAAGGCTACTAACACACACCCAGCTACTGCTCTCACAGATATTTGTGGGTTGATTTTCCACACTTATACATGATTCTAAAATAGTCTCTCTAGCTTACTTCGATTTGGGTATTAGGGAATATGGTATTGTCAAATTTAATAATGATGAGCTTCAAAACACAGTAATATATAACTCAAACCATTTCTACCAACGGATCTACAAACGGTTCTATGGAAATCATGTTATTGGCAAAACAATTTAGAACAGAAAACCGAGGTTCATAGAAGCTTCTCCTAAATCCTAATATATTCTTTCTTCCAGAGAATAAAACCTACTTTCATATGCAGAGGTTAAAAAATAAACAGCAGAAAAACATTTTCTTACCTTTTTCAGCTTTACCCTAACAGAATTGCTTCCACTGCTCACTCAATTCGTCCATGGCTCCAATTTGCTCTGCTCCTCGAACTATTCTTCTCCCTAAAAAAAACCCAAAATATAAAGACAACATAGAAATACAGACCCTCAAGAACAAAAAAAATTGAAGACACATAAACAAAGACCCAAATAAACAAAAACCATTTGAAACACAAAAACACGGGTAAAAAAAGACTCAAACAACATGGCCATGCAACAACAAAAATGTAACAGACACACAAAAAATGATACAGACTCCAAATTACAGAGAATGGAAAAACCAGAAATAAAAAAAACGTAAAAGAAAGTACATAGTCCGGTCTGGGAAAGAGGTTTATATATCCTTTTCATCATTACACGCTCCATACAGCTATCCAGAATTCATCAATATCCATGCCTTGTTCAAATAAATCTTTTAAAATATAAATATGACCGTTTAGGGGATGAATATATTGTTTTTTAAAGGGTGCTCATTTATAATTTATATTTTGTTAGATCACATTAATCACTAGGTAAACGTGTGAAGCTCTATGAAGTTCCCAAATTTGTATATGGATATGGATATAACTGTACATAAGGGCTATTCTATCTTGTTTCACCTTTCCCCTCTCTATTAAAAAAATAAAAAAATGTGGGTTAGACTCTGAAATTTTAGTATATGGCTATGTGAATTTTTAACATTTGTTTGTGAATATTTCATGAATGTGAGGTGTAATACTAAGATTTATGCAAACTCGAGCTTTTAAAATGAAATATAGTTATTTTAGTTTTGTAGACACTTAATCTTTTTGTTAGTGGTAAAATGATATTATTTTATTATATGTGTGTTTTTGATATAGAGGAAGTTATTTTTGGTGTGTTTTCATCTATTATATGTGTTCCTTAGCATGTCCTATAGATTTTCTCTCTTTCTTATATTTCTTCATGTTTTAATGTTTTCCCAATAATCATATTAGTGTAATTTATGTTCCCCTTGTTTGGGTCCCCAATGGTTTTTAGTCCTCCTAATTGTTTTCCCATCCATTGTTTATCAACGTACCTTACAATAGGCTCCTTATTAGATATGTGTTTATCACTTTCTTGTGTTATTTGGTGAATTTAGCACTTTTCTATTGAATATTTGCGAAAGATAGCCCCCCCCCCCTTCCTTCTTTTAGAGGAATATGAATGTTTACTATAAAAGTTTTTTTTTTTTAAGAAATAAAGTTCAGGGGTTTGGGTAACATAAGTGGATGAATAAATTTTTAGAATTGTTGTAATTCTTCACTAACAAAACTTACATTTGTTTAAGAGATGGAGACTTAGTTTTTTAATTTTATGGAAGATATCCTACTACAACCTTATATTTCGTTTCACATAAAAACTGGAAATTCTACTTTTGTATCATTTACAAATGATTTGTTTTTTCTTGAAAGGGGGAATGCTTTCCTTTCTGAGTTTTTCTTCTCTAGCTTCTACATATAACTTTTGTTTACATTAAATGGTCAATGATTTCTTTTTGGCATCTCATTTAGAAGATTGTATTATATCATTTTCCTTGAGAAATTACTTGTAATTTTTTTTATTTTAATGAAAGGGTGAGGGACCCAATAACTCTCTTATTTACTGATCAATAAAAATTAAGGTTTTTGAGAAAAATTTAAATAGTGAAATTGTGGGGTTTTACCTTGATTAAGTCCAAAAACATGAGTAAAATTTTAGGATTTATTATAGAAGTATTTAGTAGCCATTTTTAGGTATGAAAATGTATTTCACTTTTCCCCTTATGGAAAAAAATCCCATTCAAATATAAATAAATATGGCTACAGGATCCAAAATTCCCAAAGCTAGTAGAAAAATGTTGGCACTCTTTCCCCAAGGTTAAGGGTATAAAAACATTCTTCCTAATGTAAAATATCAAATATATATAAAACCCTCATGAAATAATGGAACGTGGCATCCTTTAAGAATATATTTGTATAAAACACTCATCTTGAGGAAGATTTGAAGCTAATAAATTAAACAATCCAATGTCAAGGAATGACATATCACCTCCTACATTTGGAAAAAGATCCCTTGATGACATTAGAGGAAGTATATGTGAGAGAATAGATATATTGGAGATATAAATCAAGAGAGACCTAACTCCAAGAAGAGGATGAGATTTTTTTTAATGCATCAACATTTGCTAGAAGAAAAGTGAACAAAATCAACAAGATCAAGGACACAAATAGAATATTACCTGAGTCCCTTGAAGATATAAGAAAGGATGCAATATGGTTATTTGAAAACCTTCTTCAAGATTCAAATAATCCAATGAGGAAGAAATAACTGATTTCCTTCAACATATTCCATGTATGGTTTCTGAGGAAAAAACATAAAACTCCTAGCTCCATTTGGGGAAGAGGCAATTAAAGAAGTAGTTTTGAAATTGATGGTAGGAAATATCTTGGCCTAAATGGATTTCTAATGGCATACTTCTAGAGATTATAAGACCTTATTGGCAAGGAAATGACACTTGTGGTTAATGAATCGAGAAGAACCTACAAAAATTTTGAAGGACTTGAATTGCACTTTTCTCACTCATCCCTAAGAAGGATGAAACTTTATTTTTCTCATACTTTAATCCCATCTCATTATGTAATACTTTTTATAAAATTATTACTAATTAAATGGCCTTTAGAATGAAATCTCTTACCCTTATCTTAATCTCATAAGAACAATGTGGTTTTGTTGAAGGGAAATAAATATTGGATGATGTTATATTAGACCATTAAACTTTGCACTCTCTTGTCAACATCAAAAACAAAATAGATGATGATAAAGTTAGACATACACAAATCCTATGACATTTTTCTGCAATTTGTTCTTAAATTTTCTTAGAAATTTTGGTTTTAGTAAGATTGGCGAACTTGTATTTTTAATTATATATCCTCTGTACACTTCTTTGCTCTAGTAAATGGCCATCCAATTGGATTATTGACAATTTTGAGAAGTATTAGGTAAGGTGATCCCATCTCACCTTCACTATTCATACTAATGGCTAAGGCCTTAAACATATCTTTCAAAGCAGTACTCCAAGTAGGAAGACTATAAGGAATTAAAATTATAAGAGGTGCTCCCTTAGTGTCTCATATTTTTTTTTTGGATGACAACTTCCTAATTAGAAAGGCTAATTTTTCAGAATCAAATACTATTTTAGAAATTTAGAATAACTATAAATTATTAGAGTAGGAAATAAATTTCTTAAAACATAAAGTATTTTTATTTAACATTGTAGACACGTGAATTCCACTTTAACAAACTTATTGTCAAAACGCACACAAAACACTCTTATTCTTCCCAATTTCGTTATAATTAGTACTCTTTGCTAATTAACTGACGTTCCTTGCCAATTTAGCAAATTAACACCACGTTGTTGATTGTGTAACCCCTTTCACATTCAATATGCCACTTTACGGCAAATCGCAAGCCAAAATCCTCTTCAAAACAAACAATTAGCGACTATGAGCTAATTAAGCCTATTTTTCCCTTGATTTGGTCAATATGCCCTAGTATTGACTCAAACCCCTCTTCTAACCACTCAAAATCACTCCTTTCACCTCCACAATGTCTCAATGAGCTTTAAAAGCTTATCCTAGCCTCCTAGTTGACCCTAAGTTGTTGATTAAGGCTTCATACCTCTTAATCACTTGGTAATTCACTAATTGTGATTAGTAAGGCCTAATCATGATTACCAATTCTAATCTAATTTGGGGCTTTTAGTCCCACATGAACCAAAATAAAAAATTCTCCCAAAAGGAAAACTATAAAAAAGAGTGCACCTCATTCCTTTATACTTTACACCATGCTTTGATTTGCATCTCATATAATAAATATGATACATAACAAAGTTCAATCCTTGCTTAAAGCCTTCAATGGGGTTAGTAGATGGATATACAAAATGACCAAGTAGTCATTTGGAGAGGCCATTTCACCTTGTTTGGAGTAGTAACCATAACCATTTGATTGCCCTCTTAGGTCTATTTAGGCCCATGTTAGGTAATTCAAGCATATTAGTAGGCATGTTTAGTTAGATTTTGTATTGTTTTCATATTAGTTAAGCATTCTTTTAAGCTTCTATTTTAATGTTACATTCCTAGACTTAGAACCTTTGCTATATGGATGGAAATGGTGTTAGCTTTCCTTGTTTAGTCCTGCAATTTGGTTTGTAAAGTTTAGGGTGCTTTCATTTGGTATGCCCAGTGGGATAGTACCCCATTGCATTCAATTTTTAAGCTTTTTAACTTAGTTTCAAATTTTTTCATTTCAAAGTTTTAGATTAGTTTCAAGTTTCCTAGATTAATTTCAAGCTTTTTTAGTTTACTTTCAAGCTTTCTAGTGTACTTTTAAAGATTTTTAGATTAATTTCAAATTTTTAGAGTAATTTTAAAAGTTTTCGATAAATTTCCATTTTTAAAAGTTGTTTCGACTAGATTAGTAGTAGAAGTTTTGTTTTCTTACTTTTTACATGATGTAAGGAGGTGAAGCCTTGTCAAAATTGCCAAGAAATCCCAAATATTGGACTTTTTTTTCAAAAAAATTGCTTCGAAACTCAGATTTTTGACCATCTACAAGAAAAAGGCGCATGTGCATGACTATGAGTGCTTGTGCCTCATTGGAAGTGCATGTGCATCATTGACTGTGTGAAAGATGACAGAGGGGCGCTTGTGCATGGCTATGAGCACTTGTGCATAACTATGAATGCTTGTGCATGGTTGTGAGTGCCTCTGCATGACTGTAACCCCTAAGCACTAGTAGGGGCGTATGTGCATCAAGGTAAAAAAATTCCAAAATTCCAAAACTTCAATTTTATGATTCCTATCATTTTGTAAGGGTTTTTAGATGTTGTTTTGTCAAATTATTGATTTTAGAGAAATATTCCTAACAAAATTTTCCTAGGGTTTGATAAGGGATTGTTGAGTAAATTGGGTTAGGGTTTGAGGAGTGATTGTGTTTTCATACTTTGATTGAGTTTGGAATTATGATTTTAAGTTATATTTTTAATATTATTTATAATATAATATGTAGATAATTCACCCATTGGTACACACTTATCCACACCTACTAATAGAGGTGTATCAATTACGTGATTGGATTATGCTACTAATATTCTTTTCTAAGACTTTCTTTTCAAGTTAACTACTCTCCAAACCCTAATCCTAACCTCTTATGTTTTCTTTATAAGACCATATAAAACTAGTTTGTGGGTATTCATTGTGGAAGAGAGTTATTTTTACACTAGTGAATTCAATCCAGAGAAATTTAATAGAATAGTGGTATTCATGCTACCCATGATGAATTTTTGTTTTATTTGCTTTAAGATTTCCTTTATTTATTATATATGTATGTGTGTGGGTGTTTGTCTCATGGTTTCTTACAATGATTATGAGAATACAAAAAAAAATACATTCTAGAATAGGTAAGCTAAAAATAACTCCTATATGTCTAAGTGGTAGTCGCCAATGCCTTCAACCTTTCCATCTCCCCAATTAGGCCTTTTAGGGCCCCTTTTTTCCTAGTTTTATATTGATTTAATTTTAAAATTCTTCAATTGCAACTCATATTATTTATGCTTATCGTGCACATTTATTTCCTTTATTATCATCATCTCCTTAAAGTATTAAAATATATTCCTTATTTATTCCCAACATTCATCTAAATTGTTCTTTAGTTGTACATCTTGGACCATTTGGATCCTATATATTTTTTTTTCCCCTATAGTGATGCATGCATCTACTTCCTACCACACATTTATTTATTCCATGGAATGTCCAACAATAAGCTCATCTATCCATGCCAAAAAATTATGTGGCTTCCTAAGACTCCAATTGTAAAGATTCAAAGTTTATAACAACTTGCTCTATCCTCTGTTTCTAAGACCATATTGTCTCTTCTGGCTTTGAATCTATCAAAAATATTGCTCAATCTTTCCAAAAAAATTCTACAACAATCTCAATTTTTTATAGTCTTTAAATCCTATATATTTGCAAAATACCACACTTATGGAATCTCCTATTTCATCCTATTGGCAATGCCCACAATTCTTTTTGTTAAGGTGACAAGATCTTCCTTGGCCCCATTTGCCTTGTTTTTATTTTTCTTTCCACTCTACCTCTAATTTGAATTCCTTTAAATACTCAAACTATACACATCATACCAATATCTCTAATAATTTAATTGTTGACATTATTATTAATTATAATTTTGATATCCTAATTAAATCCCCTAGCCACATTTCAATATTGATTACACATTCTTGGACTATATATCCTCCTTCTAGAGGGGCTCTTGATAGACATGTTCATGAAATGTCAAGTATTTTTTCCCTTAAAAACCTTGTAACATGTATGTCACATGCTCCCATATCAGTTACCCATGTTGTATTGTTACACCCCTTTAGATTCATCATCTCAAGCAGTCCTTATTTTTATGGACTTCTAAACCCTAAACTAGTGATATCCAATCCCTTCCTTCTTATACATCTTAGTTCTTCCTCGTTCACTATATATCCTTCAATAGGCCCCTCTTCGCCTATAAAATCCTCCAAATTATCTTCCCCTATATTTGTGTGGCCCTCATCTTGCATATCTTTCTCATCTTCGACCTCATATTTTAAAGCTTCTACACTTTCGTTATTTTCTTTTGAAACATTTTTGTGGCTCCCAACTCCTACATGATTACATCTACTTATTTCATGTAATATAATGTGTTCCCTTAGATATTTTACTTTTCCCAAGTATACATGGGTAACTAACATTCTTGGCTCATTAGGTTTGGCTAATTCCATTGGTTGAGTACCTTGTCTTAACATGACCACACCTATCCAAGTCAAACTGACAATTTATTTTCTTCACATCCTAGTTTTTGTTGCTTCTATTGCTGTAATTCTCATTGCTCTAATTTATAGTAAACCTCTACATGGATTTAATGTACTTATCAAAGCTCATGGAGAATATTGATAGTACCTGATATCCATTCATGCATGTTGGTAGGGTACATTCATCTTATTTTTAGGTGTCTACTTGATCACCGTCTCTTTCCTTTTTACTTTTGCCTATGGCGGATCAATTTTTATATATAATCTCCCTCTTGTCAATTATTAATCAATAGTGAATCCTCAAGTCAATGGAGATATAGTCATGATTTGTTTCCTTGAAGCCTTCACCGAAGTATCCTTAAGACTTCTCTTCTTTGACTTGAAAATATGAGCTAGATTCACCATCTTATCATCCACCACCATATCTATTACTAGATCAATCATTATTTTCTCAACATCCAACACTTCAAAAGTTTCCCATACGCTTATCCCTTCTCCATACACAACCAATTTTTCTAATATTGGAGCAATAATCAACTCCACTTATATTTTTTCATGTTCCATGTGAACTAGGTGTTTCAATTCCCCCTCTATAAAATTTGTAGTTTCCACATAATGTAATTTGGCCCATGCTAACACTTTCCACTTCCACCACTATGTCATTAGCATAAAGTGCTTTATGATATCAAATTATGAAAGAAACTTGTACGTCATAGGCATATGTAGCGATATCCTATAATCATTTCAAAGGTAATTTAAAATCCATCAACTCATCCATTCATCATCAATCAACTATCCCTCGAGGTAATATTTCCCTCACAAACGTACTTATAGAACCTTTTTGCAAGAAACATAGTTTTAGTGGCTAAAGGTGCAAACTCATTTAAATTTCAAATTATGAATTATACAAACAAGATAATAATCAAAGACACTCCATATTGAAAATTGTGTCTTTTATGTTACGTTTCACCTACATAATTAAATCTTGTACATCATACTTGGAAAAGTTGTGTTTCATCCTTGATGAAAGATCCACATATATATATGGGATAGAGTGTGATGATAAACAAGATTCAAACTCCTATTTGTAATGATTTTTCCATTAAAACCTTCTTTACCACTCTAACTTTCCTAGCCTTGATTGATTTGGCCATAATAGTGCATACTCTCCCATTTATGTTCATTATAATGGTGGTAATTTCCTTTTGAAATTATGGTTCTCAAGTATATCCACAATATCACCCCCCTCATTTGGGAACCAGGTCACCTTTATAATAATTTCAGGAGTCAATCTAATTCCCCTTGTGCACATATATAATATTCTTTCATATATTTGGAATAAAAACAATCTACCTATATTTAAGCATCAAAATATAGGATATCATAAAATCTCAAGATATTCATTTTTGTTAACTAATCCCTTACTATTTTTCCACTCCATCTTTTGGAATTCACCTTTTGTAGGAATTGGTATCTTTAACTCCCAAAATCTATGGTTTGATTTCATAATTCTGCAAACATTTGTTTGGGTTTTAAATTACTCCCCGTCACTTTTTTAGGACATGACATCAAATCCATTTCTACTTTTTCAACATCTTGCATAAATATATGTCGATCCTTGGATTCCTTCCTCTTTCCCTCTTATTATTGATATTTTGTCTTGGCTTTCTATTCTTTCCTATTTTCTTCTAAATGTGCTTCTTGAGCTAGTCTCATTCCTGTCTCCTTTGGATCTTAAAAAGAGATGAACCTGTATATGGGCTAAGAATGTTTATAGATAATCCTCTTTTTCTTCTTGATAACATAGATTAAGAAATTAAGGCGAGAATTATTGGTCCTACCCACAAGAAGATTTAACTAAGGGGTTTAATATTTGTGGAACTAGAATATTGTAATATGCTCTTTATCAAAGGCATAGGGTTCTAAACACTAGGTCTAGGATAGGCGATGGTGTCTTACTAGTATCCTTATTGTATGCGGGTCAATAGATTATAAAGAATGTAAATATATTTAATCTAGGGTTGTAAACATATATCATAGAGATCAATAGGTTGTAATTCCCAAAAGATGGATGTAAGCAAATTACAGATGCAAGGTAAGGGCTATTAAAGAATACTGCAATAAATAATAATATGTTACTCTATTACACTATGTGTATATGATACATCAATTGAAAGATTGAATTAGAAATAAAATAAGGGAAAATAAGAGTTAGAAAAACATATCTTTATGTAGACACCATTGGCACATTATGTAGACATCATCCAACTTTCATGCACTTTAATGGTCACAAAGATGTCAACAAATGGAAGTATGTAGATTAACAATTGCATAACATAGATAATCTTCAACTTATGCACCAAAAGTGCTCCATAATAGAAGTTCATCCCAGATATTGATAATACTTTAATGATTACTCTTCATGGTCTCAACAAATATGATACTTATTTATTTAAACATGAAATTTAAACTCAAATTAAACAAAAATAACACTTAAATTAAAATTAAATAATATAATTAAACTTTAATGACTTCTAGTGAGTAAGAAATAAAGAGGAGGAAATAAGAAGATGCATGTACCCAACTTCAAGTGGGTCTAAATCACAAGGTGAGGATAGTATATAGTATATGTACAAGATAAGATAGTGGAAATTTAACGTAATATAAGGATATGATATATGACACAATAATGTAGAGGGTTTAAGAAGGTGAGGATATTATACAACAGATGCAAAAAATAAGATAAAAAAAACATAAGGAGCATATAAGATAATATATAAGGATATTGTAAGGGATGGAAAAATGTAGATGATTTAGAAAGAAAAATTCAATGACCTAGCCCATATTGTCCATTTGAAACCAAATTAATCATACATAAAGAAATGTATGTAAATCTAAATTAGTGAAATGTTTAAAGGATGTAAGGGTTAGCTACCAAAGGTTTTTTTAATTAATTAACTTCCAACATTAATTACCAATATCAAAACAATGCATTGATAATTGTAATTAATGTACTAAACAATATATAAAATTGAAAACAAGGGGATGAGTGCAATTAGCTATTACAAATGGTTTTGGGAAGTTCTGGTTGTGTAAACTTCTATAATAGGGAGATCTGGTACTACTAATGCTTCATTTATATAACTATGTCCAGAAACTGACCTGGTATGAAACCGTATAACTCTTCTAGAACTATATTATACAGTCTTGACCCATCTATATGGTCTTAGAAATGCTCAAATTTAGGTTTTACAACTTCCAGAGATAGTCACTTGGAACTATCTATCAATGTGAAACCCTACTTTGTGATCATGTTACAAAGCTCTTTGAACATATTGAATGAGATCTCAAACCATAACCAAGGGTGGGATACCTTACAAAACAAATATTTGTTGGGTTGTCAACACCTCATGCACTTTTGACATTGGCACTACTCCAAAGAGGCCTCAAACCACACACCATTCTCCAACTAACATGTGATATCTAAATGAATGTAAATAGATTTGAGAAGTTTCTTTGCCCATACTTGAGTTGAGTTTGGATCTTACTAAAATATTTGGAGAATATATGTTTGAGTGCTTGTAGGCGAGATGGGATGACTCCTTGACCTGATACAAAGATTTAAAAATGTATTGATTACCACCCTAATGACTGTACATGTGTTATTGAAAGATTTAGGGATCCTTGGGTGTCTTTTGTGTGTTGGAAATGAGTGTATTAATGTAGTGCCATAAAATTTCTAGGTTAGCAAATGAGGTAGTGTTTAATCGCTTATATAAGATTTTGTAGGTGATGTATCTAAGAAAGGCCGACCTAGAGGGATTAAAAGACCCAATAAAGAATATGAATTTGAAATTAAAATTGGAGAACATGTTAGTGAAAGACTGTAAAATTTGACAACGACCAAATATAACATCTTAACCAAATTGTATGGACTTTCCTAGGGATGGAAAACATGCAATATAAAGTTTATAACTTTTCAATTGATATTTTTATATGGATTTTATGCATTTCTCTCTCATAATTTACTAACATTCTAGTGTGTAAAGATAAACAAGATAAAAAAGAGTTCTTGGAATGTGCTTATTAGGAACGAAAAGTTTGTATTTATTTTAACAAGAGTGCATTGTCAAAATTACTACTGTTAAAGAGTAAACTTCTAACTTTGAGTATTCACATTTCCACCCTTCAAGTATGAAATGAAATTACATGCTTAAAGGAAAATATAAATGAGGTGTAGACACAATCTGTCTTTGCTTGAAGTTTTTTTCGTAAAGTCTTCTTGTGTTTGGTGTTGGTACACTCCATGATGAAACTTGTAACACAAAGTGTAGTCAATATCCATAGTAAAGAATTAAAATTTAACTCAAATACAAAGTGTAACATGAAATATTTATATTTGTATAAAATATTAAATGAAATGATGTAAATAAGGAATGAATACACATGTTTGTTTTGTTGAGGGAGAGTTTTCCTTTATTTGCTTGCACTTGAAGATTTGCATTGCTAAATTTGTTGAAGGATTAGGGGTGATTAGTCCCCACTTATGGCGAGGAGAAACTAGAGTGTTAGGAGCATACAACCCAACACAAAATGTAAAGGAGAGAATAATAAGAATGAAATACCAAAACACCCTACTAAGGAAGAAGACTATGTATCAAAGTCATTCAACAAATTTGATATCTTCTCCCTTTGAGTGAAAGAGGAAAGGAAAGAACACCTATGAATAACCTTAGTCTACTTTGATACAATTTACAACCCCACAGACTATACCACTTCAAAATGGATCCAAAATCAATTATGTAAATAAGGACACATAGTAAAAAAGAGAATGAGTGCTACCATACCCTTCCCATGTTTCACACAATTGAATAAAAACTGTAATGTACTAAAATGTAAATGGAGGAAGGAGAATCATGCCCATAATATTCCTAAAACCATAGTAGAAACTAAATGTTGTGGTGGAGGAGTGAATTACTTCATGGAATTTGTAACTATTATGAGTCGAGTGAATTGGCTATGAAATTTTGTTAAAAACCTACATATGTACGTGAAAATATGAAACTAATGAGAGAGTCGATGTAACTACCCCTAGGAAAAACATGTGGAAGGGTCAGGATCATACATATGGTCTTGACCAAAGTTTACATTTTTGAACATGTGCATTTTTAGGATTTATATGCTTGGCTATGTTTCTGAGTACTTGTACCATGTTCATACCTTTATGTTACCATAGAATTTCACCTATGTCTACTATAGTTGTAGAATATTGTTGGGTGAATGCAACCTCTTTTGAAGCATGTACAAAAACCATGTTGAGCACTTAGCCCAAAAGATAAGATGTGTTCCTATGCATAATATGTATGAGAAATTGTGGGAAAGTATAGAATACTAAAGAAGTGGCCACCTTGAAGAACATGTACTTGTAAAAAGGAGGGTTTTGGCCATAATAAAAGAAATGATAACATTTGATATAAATAGTATAAATGATTACAATTGTAGTAGAAATGTATGTAGGAGAAGACAAGTAAAACAATAGTGAATTCAGATGCAAGGATTATGAAAACAATGTCAAAAAAAAGGCATAAAACCACAAACATAAGACACCCCAATGTTGTAAGTAAATTAAGGCTTATAGGCCTACACAAAAGAGCAAACAAGATATATATAAAACCACAAACATGGGACACCCACAACGTTGCAAGAAAATCAAGAAATATAGAACACAACAAGTGAAACAAGCACATAATAACATGCACACAAACAATTAAACATGAAAAATAAGAGTGTCAGAACATGATAATATAATATAGTAGTCAATATAGGTGAATATATGTGAAACAAAAGATGTCAATGCTGCACAAGACACATGTATTAGTCCCGTTAGATCAAAAGGTAACATGTTCACAAAGTATGTAATTAAGCATGATGGGTAAGTATAAAGGAACTATAATAAAACAATAACACCTAGATGTAGTGTAAAATAGATTCCCCGAGATGTATAGGAAATCTGGATAAATGGTTGACCAACACCTATCATCATGTATCACTCTGTGTATGTCCTACATCAAGCTCAAAATTCCTCATGAATGCATGTTTGTAAATAGTAAAGAAGTGTGCTATCTATAAAACCAAAGTGGCAAACAACATATATGATGTTAAGTGCTAATAACTCAAGAAGAGTGTACAAGTCTTGATTTTGTATTTTTACAGATATATGAATGTTTTTACATTTTGAAACTATGTTAATGTTTTGGTATTTTAAAAAGTGTTTAGATATTTACAAGAGAGAGGAGTAACACTGAAGCTACCATGTGAGCACCTCCTAAAGAGGTGGAGCAACTATCAGGGAAGATGGAGACTCATGCCTCGATTGTGATAATAATGTGACTCAAGTGAAAGTGGTGTCAAAGAAAATCAAGGCCCACCTGTAAATAAGTGTAAAAAAGAGTAAAAAATATATGCATAAAGCTACAAACATATAATGTAAACATTATTATTAATTTCCTAACATTCCCCCCCTTAATGTTTACATGGTACAACATATCTCATTCGTTGATTGTAGCCTGCCACCTCTATGTGCTCATGATCAACTCCGCAAATGTGCAGCATTGGGCTTTCACAAAACTCGAACATGTGCCAACGCACATTGATTCTACTGATGGTTTTCTCCAGATTCTACTAACAACCTTACCAAATTGGTTTTGCAGGTGTACCAATAACCTTTCACACTTGGTTTTGTAGGATTACCAAAAACCTTACACAATTGGTTTTTATAGGTTTACCAAAAACCTTACACAATTGGTTTTTACAGGTTTACCAAAAATCTTACACAATTGGTTTTCACAGGTTTACCAAAAACCTTTACATCATGATTGCTACAATAATTTTTGATCAATATTATACAATGTCACTACAAAAGGGAATCATGTAGGAAATACTGCTTTCAAAACTGAACAATAAAACATAATGGAAATGGAACAATGAGACCATGTTCCCCCCCTCAATGTGAACATTTCACTTATTCAATCAAGAACACTGAAATCATACTACACACAACAAACTACAATTCTGAAATGAAAGAACACTCACACACAAACACACACACTGTCACCACAACTTCATGCGGCCCCGTCGTTGGTGACTGACAAGAGGTCGCTGAATGACCTCCATCCTCCTGTGCCTCCATCCTCTAGTTACATGTTGCTAACTCAGCAAGATGTGAACATGAAGCACATTTGTTTCCACATTGATCTTATTCTTTTCTTCCCTCCCGCAATGTGAAACACGTTATTTTGCCGGACGTCGGGTAACACCGAAAATGCGTCTGTGAATTTTTTTTAATTTTTTTGGAATTTTTACAATTATACGACTCTAACTCTTGACTTTGACAATGACTATTTTGAATTGGAAAAAAAAAATCAACTAAATTAAAAAGTAATAAAATGAAATTACTTTTTAAATGAAAATGAGTATTAAAAATCCTAAAATCACCTATATGGAATTATTTGACTCGTCAATTTTTTGAATAACATAATAACCCTCTAGATAGACATAGGATATTAAATCCAAGACTAATACAAAATTAAAATGTCACTAAAACATGACACGTAATTTAAACATAACTGACTATGAATAGACTCACTGGGTAGTATAACACCTTTGAATGTGGCACTCATAACGTAGTCCATGTCCTATGCTTTGGGAGAGCCATGTCACTAGAGATGATATGGCATCGAGTTGCAACATGTGGCTTGTAGATTATATCAGAAGTCGGTGAAGAGCACGAACTTTGCTTAATGGAACGTGTCATGGAAAAACAAAACTCCAAGTGGATAACACCAATGCCACTACCCTTGAGGAGAAATAACACAACAACTTACGTGATCCTCTATGCCTTTGAATTTGTTTGTGAAATAGAACGGTAGAGCCTACGAAGGATGCAATGTAGAATTTGAACAATGGCCAAATAAGATATAAAATCGGGTCGTTATTTGAAGCCGAGAAGAGTTGAATTCACTGTTCATGGAAGCACGTCGGACTATCAAGGTAACTGGATTTGCGTTGTCTCCTTATATATAGCTCCAAATGATTCCAAGACCCAGTCAAGTTACAGACAGATGTCAGAAAGAGTCAAGATATGCATGAATGCATTAAGGGAAGATCACACGTTCATCTAACCATGTATTTAGCTAGATCTGGTAAAGAAGCTTCCACTGCAAAATTATGATCATCAAGTGCTTGGAGATACGAAATTAGACAGTATGATCCTATGTGGTAAATAAATCCAAAGAACCAATATACTGCAATTGAGGTGCATGCAAGCCTATTATGGCACTATCTGATCACTGTAGAAGTATTAATAGAAATTGGATGCTTTGTTGTGCACGTGATCCGATGAAGACTATGGCAAACAACATATATATCATAGAAAAAACATTGGAAGGAAAACTTAGACGTGTCGAAGATCCAATATGCACAGCCATGCATATATTTGATAGTATTAAATATACGCAACCATAATTTGGGACAACATAGAGTGAAACCACTGCCCCTCAAAATCTCTTAGAACCCCATCTCGCTCTGATACCAAATATTGGTATAGCAGCAGATTTACACAGGGAGTAATTCTTCAATATACTCAATACATCATACATTACATTGGGCTAATAAATAGCCATAAAGGTATGAATTTGATTCGGAAGATGAGGTTGCACATAGCGAGAAAAAGGGGGCACCTACTTCAAGAGAAAGTCAATTAGACTTAGATGGCATAGTTATGGAGGAGACAAAGTTATTTGTAGAGGTAGAACCATACACAACTTAAACTACAAATAGCCACCTTCAGGAGGAAATTCTGTAAGATAATCCCATCTATGGGATTGAACTTGAAGAAAATAGGAAAAACACAAGGATTAGACCATGCCCAATCAGATATTTGGTTAGTCTAGAGCCAAGACCAGAGTTGCCATCGGTCATGCTTACTTCATATCATGAGATTGAACTTTAGGGCCCCAAAGGTCAACAACAATGCCTCCCAGGATTAAATTTATAACAACTAAAGGAGGTACTTGTTGTATTTGTTGTTGATACTTTGAAGAGGGTGGAGAACCAGTCCCAATTCAGTTTTCCACTCTTGATGAAGACCATATTCAGTGCCAAATCAGTTACATGGTCACAATTTGAGAGTAAAGGTAGCTACTTCTCCCTTCCTGTTGAAGGTTTTACTTGAGCGCCCTTTTCCTCTAGTTAGCGTATGTTAGCTTAGGTTTGTTTTCAGTAAAACAAGTGCTTCTCACACACTCTACAATATTCCTTTTAAGCATGTATGATTTTCAGATTTCTTACCTAATTGTTACTGAGTGCACTCCCTCTGGCATTTTTTTCTTTCTTGTTATGTGCCTTGCATGCCCACTTTTTTTGCTTCCTAGATGGGAGTTCATTTTTCATGAGGTTTTAAAAACTATGCGAAGTTTCACACTCTCAATTGAGATTTGTGATCAGGATACCATGTCTTCAAGATGAGAGCAATAGCTCAGTTCAAATTGATTATGATTGATTGTTTCAAGTGCGTTGAGATAAAAGAGATACGTTCTTCACAGGTTAGCAACTCATATCTTCAAATGTGACCCTTAAGCAAATTGTCGTAGGGGAATGGATGTATTGCTAAGGCTAACTTGTCTCTTGTGAAATTTGCCAAACTATTGATCCCAAACAACTCCCCTGAGTTAAATGATAAGGGATGAACTTATATTTGGTGTATTCTAGACTCTGAGTAAATATTCAGGTATTGATTGATAGTCCACTACAATAGTATGCTACTGAGCGAGAATGTCCTGTTGCATAGCATTGGTTGTTATGTTGCACACCCCTCTGTAGCACCCTCCCTACTTTCCCCTTGTGTTATACCATATTCCCTTATAATTATCATGAGGATGCTTTCTCTAATGGGGTCCTGTATTTTTCCATTTTTGAAACTATCTATGCTCCCATTTCACCTTTACACATTCCTTCTACACACCAATTCTTCTATTCCCAATAAGGTTCATGCTTCTCCATGCACGCACATCTGTAGACTTTCCTTCAAATCAGTTAAGTCCTTCACACATCTTTATGCTTGCGCAGTCTCGCACTTAGAGTCCTTCTTGGTTTTCCTCATGTCGACCCTTTTATTCCTTGAGTAGGAGTCACCTTCCTCAGTTGATATGCTCATGCCCTTATTATGCATACTTGTCTCATATAGGTATACATCCTTGGGAGTTGTGGTGGCTCTACCTTTTTAAGCACATCTGCCTTCTGCATTCTTGTGTCTTTCGCACCTTGTTCCTTATTCTATAGAGCTAGTCATTATGCCACTTAGGAACTTGTCAGACTTGAGTGTAAAAAAAGACATTACCAACCATAGTGTGCCAACTAGGTTCCAGATCCTTATGACAAACCAGTTGCATGCCACATGGTAAAGAAGTAGAAAAAACTACAGAAGGCTCAAGTGGATCAATATTTTCATCATCACTACTATGCATGAAACACAATCATTGTGTGTTAGAGAAACATGTAGACTTCCATATGGATTATAAATTTTGGTAGTTGAGCTCTGTTTCCCACGCATTTTCAATCTTGCTTGGAGGCCATGTTGCATGTGGGCTACATGTTTGATGGGGATTGTTTCAATATCAGATTTTGGCAGAATTCAGTAGGCATGAAAATTTGTCACTGAGATTCTGATCTTGTGAATGTGGACATATAATCCATTCAACCATCCATATTGGTGATTCAGAATTGGCCTTCTTCCTTCTATGCCCACAGGTGTATAGTTACAGTATCATGAGAGGCACATTTGATATAGCCTTGTGGGAGGATTTTGGTAGGCATTCATTGCTTGTTGTGAACTGGTGAGTTGAAGGCATGTGTAAAATTTTAGTATATCCAAGGATCTAAATCTCTTTGTCTTCTCACCTTGTTCTTTTATAAATTATAGATCTCTAACAATAATTGATTATGGACCTCTCTATTGATTGTAACGACACCATTGCCAAAATGGTGGCCAACCTTCCCACGAGTTTCAAAGCCAATGGACTTGGTCTCTGTTATGTAGTCCCACCTTTTTCCATGAATGTAAATGATTGTGCAAGTCCCTTAAGTAATAGAATATCAGGTTGTGTGGAACTTTCTGTCTTCAACCTTTTCTCATTTCTGTTGTGTCTATTGCTAGGACTTTGAATTGCATTTGTCTGGGCATGCATGTGTGCATTTCCCGCTTGATGTATGTGTCACATTTCTTCTTAGTGTGTTATCAACTACAATGAGAACCGAGTCTGTGTAGAGTTCTTGTCTGTGGTGTGCACATGTCTGCCATATCTCCCATGTTTTCATCTCTTATCCTTCATCTCGTGAGAGATGTGATCTTAGTACCCTTATATTCTGGCTCTCGATCACCTTCCTTTATATCTAGGATTTATTTTATGCCCCTCCTTCTCAAAGGTGGTCATCATTGGAATCATAGAGTAGCTGAAATAGATAGCTTCAAAATTGAATCTAACATTAGGAGTAGCGTTATTGGTAGAAATAAGTAGAGGAATAGGCCTTCATCCACTAAGTTTTTTAGCTCTACATGCTTGTGAAGTTGAAGTAAATTATACAAGGAGACTTAGAGACAATCCCAGTATGTTGCCATCAATGACCCAGTTCAACCTGATCTAGGATAAAATGCAAGTTTGAGCTAATAAATAGGAACCAAGACATGTAGTTTCGACAATGAAGAGATCGTATGTGCCTATAACTGGTGTTAAAATAGAAATTGAGTGATCGTCAAATTAATAAAATGGGAAGCTATAAAAACTCCACTTTGAATTTGCATGGACATAAAATAGGTATTTCAAAAAAGTCAAAAATTATGGAGGAAAAAAATCAAAGGATTCCTTTAACCACAACCTGTATATGATTGCAAGACATGCAACCCTTTTTACTAAATATGGCTCAACCTTTCAAAATGCTAAAGAATTGTACTCTCTTCTAGGAAAACCCAATTAGAGGTATTTTTCCCTAAATCTCGTTATATCCATAATTTCCTGACAGTAATTTGAAAATCACCCATCCAAAATTCTTGAGATATGAAACGATAGGTGATTCAATAATTAACATTTCCTTGAAAGAGACCCAACTAGTAGGATCCCAGTCAAACCATAGGAAAATCTGCTTCATATTTTATTTCCTTAGGTGATAGGTGAAAATAAGGTTTGGAAATGAATATACAATGTAACAATGAAACCCTAGGGCAAAAAGGGTTTGAAAGAAGGTTTTAGATAGAACGTTCATGTGCACCGACTCTATCTTCACAAAACCTAGATAGATCCATGTGACCATATAAATTAGTGAAATGAGTACTTTATTGAATGTACAGGGTGTACCTCTAAGCAGGTCATTCATATTAATTACTTCCATTGATTAATTATGTAATATCATAACAAGGCCTGAATACTGTGCAACAAATCGAGGGGGTTCTTGGTCCTTCCATATATAAACTTAAAAACACAAGGGGGTGAGTGCACCTATTTGATTCCATGTGCTTTTAGGAAGTTCTAGGTGTACAAACTACTAGAACTAAGACATATAGGACTAATGATGCTTTGGTTCTAGAACTATGATTAGAAATTGACTTGGTGTAGAAACGTACACTTCTTTCATGACCGTACCATATTGTATTGACCCTTATATACGACGTTGAATGTACTTGGATTCTAGCTCTACAACTTCCTGAGATGTTTGCCTACCTGGAAATGCTTTTCATTGTTAAACCCTTAATTTTAATAATGTGGCGAAGCTATCTGAACATCTTGAATGAGGTTTCAAACCCTAACTATGGATGGGAGACCGTATACAATAAACATTATTTGGGTTGTGGGAACCTCCATGCACTTCCCATGTTGGCACTAATTTGAAGCAGCCTCAAACCACACATTATTTTCCACCTAACATATGATATCTGAATGAATGCAACTAGATATGGCAACTCTCTTTAACAATCCTTGAGTTGAGTTTGGCTCTTGCAAAACACTTGGAGAAGGAATGCTTGAGTGTTTGTATGTGAGATGGGATTACTTATTGACCTAGTAAGAAGCTTTAGATCTGTAGTGATTGTTACCCTAATGATTATAGACTTGTTATTGCGATATTTAGGCAGCCTTGGGTTCCTTTTATAAGTGTTGGAAGTGAGTGTATCAATGTAGTGCCATATTTTTTCCATGTTATCAAATGAGGTAGTGTATACCTACTTATATATGGTTTCATAGGTGATTTATCTAAGAAAGGTCGACCCAAAGGGAAAAAAATACCCAAATTTCAATATGAAATTGAAAGTAAAGTTAAAGAACATATTGGTGCAAGATTGTACAAGTAATCCAAGACTAGATATAACATCCAGAACAAACTATACGACCTTTCCCGGGGATGGAAAATATGTAATCTAAAGTTTGCAACTTGCCAATTGATGTTTTCCTATGCATTGTATGTATTGTACTCTCAGAAGTTAATGACATGTCAATGTGTAAGGATATACAAGGTAGAAAAAATATATCAGAATGTGCTAAAAAGGAAGGGAAAGTTTTTTTTATCTTAACAAGATTGCATTGCCAAAACTAACAATTTCAAAGAGTAAATTGCCAAATTTGAGTGTCTACGAGAAACATCTCTTCATCCATCATTTATGAAAAGTCAAATGAAACTAATATTTATGTTAAGGAATTTGGAAATGTCTATAAGGACTTGATCAAGGTAACTCTTATGTGGCTACCAATATATTAGCTAATACCCTTACACGTGATGCTTTATATTGGTATCACACCCGTCCTACTAATTCTATTGCTGAACATGAGGGTTTAGCCAATGCTTTAATGAAAGAATTTCACTATCATGACTTGTCCAAAAACAACATCAACATATCTATCAATTGTAATCTATACATGATAATGAAAATTTTCAAGCCTTCACTAAATGATGTAAAACCTTATACAATAGAGTTAAACATAGTTTATCTAATGGTAGTTACTATTAAATTTTCCTCCTACCTTTTAAACCTTTCCTTCAATACAAGGTGTGGTCCTTTTCTCCCCCCACTTTGGAGGAATCCATTAAGAAAAAAAAGACAAGAATACATTACGTGTGAATTTGAAAAACCTCAACCTTGACAAAAATCTCAACAAAATTTTCAATTCATCATGAGACCCTAGAATCACAATACTATGGATGAAAAATTCAAAGACATTCTTAACCCTTGCAATTCTTCCCATTGAATTATTCGTAACATTTATTATATACCTTCTCAAACTAAGTGAGGCTATTTACCTCCCCCACCATCCTCTCATATGTATGTCGTCAACCTCTCACCATGGAAGAGTTACATAGGAATCCACCTATGTTGTTATCATAGCCTATAGACCTCTCTTGACCTCTCCCTCACTAGTATAATAAGAATATATATTTTAAGTTTCATGCCAATTGGGGCTATTCTCATGAGAATTGTATAGTACTTACATCCCTTTCCTATGTTTTATTTCTCACTTGTCACTTTGATTATGAATCCCTATCTTGAGAAATAAATAACGAGGTCATAAAGGTGTGATACAAAACACAACATGTTCATTGTGATGTTGTCCATATCATTAGTGACTATTTAGGCATCTATAAAAAACATTTGCCTAATATTTATAAGGCTTAAAAAAGTCCTCAACCCACCATTGAGAAGATAAATTCAACCTCTTTAGCTAACAACATTTAAGCCACCTATAACCCCTTTATTTAGTAAATGGAAAATGTTGTCAACATGCAAGGCATGGAATGAAATATTACTTGTATTGATTCCATGTATCCTACCTATCAGCGTCATACCAAAAATATTATTCAAGCCTACCATATGGGTATAATTTCCTAGAAAAAAACATCAATAAACATTAAATTCTAAAAAAAACTATTTAGATCAATGTCGTCGGCCATCTTGAAGTTATAAGGTGGATATCATCTATTTTAGAACCTATCAATTCTAACTACATCAACCACTAGATTAATACAGGGTTGATACTATTTTTTGGTTGCATTGGTCATCTAATACAGTTGATGTCATATAGTCAAAACAAAAATATTAAAATTTGGACCAAATTGAGCTCTCAACCTTTTCAAACCTCTTTTTGACTGAGAATCCTTAAGTTTCATCTGACATCCTGTAACTCATCTTAGAGGAATGAGATCCAATCAAAGAAATTTCCAAAGTTCCAAGAAAAATCCTCTCTCTATGACTTATATGTACTTCTCTTAAATATTGTAATAACCTCATGAAAATCCCCTTCGACATGATTATCCCCTTACCATCAATTTTTTTGAAAAACTCCTTCTTCCATGGTTTAGATGAGAGCATACCTCAATAATGTAAAGAGATTTCTATACAACCCTAATAATAATGGATCAAATTATATATTTTCTCATTAATTCTATGACCTCAAATGAATTCATCTTCATATGGGTGATCATCCTCTCTTCATATTTATTCAGATGACAATGTCCAAGTTAAGTACACTCTCATTGATGATGGTTTTGGCACATGTTTTGCTTCTTTGGAATTCGTCAAATCATTAGGTTATTCCACTAATAACCTTAAATCAACCCATAATATGTGTCAATGGTATGAAAAAATGAAAATACCCTCATGGTCTATATTTAGTTACCCATCATCATGCTCCTCATATTGTTATAGCGAAATTTGTGATCTTAAACATTCTTCTTTCTTATAACATTCTTCTCAAATGTCCATGGACACATCAAATGAGCGTAATTACCCCATCTAAATATCAATGCATCAAATTCTCTCACCTAAGATTTGGTAAAAGATTCAATGTAACACCAGTCCATGTAAATTTGATCTATTTAAGAAACCCAAAGTCTTTAAAATATATGCTCTCAAGGAAATTCCTTGATTTTCATTTTAAGAGTATTAATACTTTAACTACCTTATCATCTCCCTTTGAGGATATAGTGGGAACCTTGAGATTTTTGGGAATAGCCCACCTAATCTTATTGACTTGGATGATGATGAGCATGATGAAATCAACCTTAATATAAAAACATCTAATGTTCCTGATTCTATCATTACTCAGTTGCCCCCTTTTTATGAACTTATTCTCACAATAAGGCCACTGACACATTCCCTTCTATTATCTCTTCTACCTCTCCTCCTCCTAAATATCTTCCTACTTCACCTCATAATAGAGCCATTATCGAATCCCTTAACATTTAAATTTCTACACTCGATTATGATCATGGTTATTCACTTGACGATCCATTTTTGTTTGGTTGTGCCCAAGCTAAGAAGGTAGATGCTATATGATACCAAAAATCGTTGTAATATTGTATCAAATCTAGCAATGTTGATGAGTGGATACCATTCATTAACAAGTCTTCCCTAGAATCCTTACAACCCTCTTTAAACACAACATTAACATGATCCACAACATATATCCTTCTAAGTCTCATATGCCCAATGATGAGCCTAGCTATTTTGTATTCAACCCCAACGAGGCTGAATCAATGATGTAGGAGGTAGAATAATTGTACAAATAGATTTAGAGTCATTCCCCTTTCCCCCACTGTTGAGCAACGTAGATCTTGAACCACAACTCTTATTGGTTTCATTGGTTATCTCTCTTATTATTAATCATTCCCACAACATAGTGCATGAATCAAAACACACCTTATCTCCTCCAGTTATCTCCCCAACCATATTTTCTCCCTCACCTTCTATGAAATATATAAACCATGTACCTAATTCCACATTGAATACATATTCCCAAGACAAACCTATATTGTTCCACATATGGAAGAGGCACTAGGGAAAGATGTTAAAGATTATCGATATTATAAGACTTACAGGAAAAAACTTAAGTAAAAGTATGTGAAGAGAAGAACAAACAACCATCAGTCCTCCTTCTGCTCCTCGACGATTTTTCTCACATTTTGTAATTTTTCTCTCATCCTAATGACATCATTTGAATACCTCAACACAAGCATAATGTCCCAAAATATTCTTCTCCGCATCAAGCTAATAAGTTGGCTACCCCTTACCTTTTATTTCGATCCCCTACCCAATGAATGATAGAACTTTGTATACTCGCCAAAGGCCAGTAGGGGTAGCACTTCCTCACTCCTTTTCATTTTAGTAAGATGTCCCTCCTCACTTTATCACATCCCTCCCTCCCTCTATGGATGACATTTTCGAGGAGATCCTCTCGGATCTCCATGAGGGTGGAAGAAACCATGGTAACAGCGAACCATGAGATACTACAAAAAATCTCAAAGGTCCTCCAAGACATTAAAGACACAATGATTCACACACAATATGACATTTAATGACAAGTTCATGAAATTATAAAGGATTTAGGTGAGTTCTTCTAGATAATGTTTGATCTATTTTTAGATTGCCATTTTTGATCACACTATATGATCGATCATCAAGATGCGAATAGAATAAGTGTAGGTTACAAATTTAGGTTCCAATTTAAAGGTATTATCTTTGATGAGATACGATGTCAGTAGTTGAACATTAGAAAAAAATTAAATGAAATAGTTACTTAGAAAAATTAAATACAAAAAATTAATAAGTTAACTACCAAAAAATCATAGTTAAAATATTTTTAAAAAAATTGACCTAATATTTAATGAATTGGTAACTAAGATTATATTAGTCATTTATTTTGAAAATTGTAATGTAGAATGTGTAATAAAACTGTAATCAATGAGACATTTCTTATAATAATTTTGAAAGAAAATAGTATTTCGTTACAACCATTAATGGATTTATATGTGGGTTTTTTTTAAATAAGTTTATTATTGGTTTTTAAGAATGGTTTAAACCCAAACGAACATCTATGTTCAGGTTGTTCCCATTTTTACAAATTTCCACCTCCTCTTTTAAGCGACATTAAGGAAATGATATTCCATGGCTAGGACATAGTGTTTTCAATGCATTTACATAGTGATTGGTTTTAGATGATTGCTCTACTAAGGATGATTTGGTTATTCTTTCATTTTTTATATTAGTTGCATGGTCACTAATCCTCGCACTTATGGAATGCCCTGTCTCACCAATTGGGACTTCCCACATGAACTCTCAATCATGTAAACCCCATTTCTAAGAGTCAAGTCTAAATTGTCCTTACATGAATTAATCAATCTTTTGAGCTTCCTATGAGAAAAGAAGTCATTTGAATGTTTTTGTGTTTCAATATCTTTTGTGATCTTATTAGCATTTCCCTCAATGTTAGGAATATAAGCCACATGGTTTTCATTATCAACTTCCCTAATATGATGTAAGCCTTGTACATATTATTTTTTTATATTTTTAATAATAAATACAAGGTTATCCTAAGATAGTCAAAATCCCGAAAATAAATAATCTAATAAATTACAAAGTTGACGCATATATATATGGGGCATTCACAAACCAAAGCATTATCTAACACATGAACTCTAAATTTGGGTTTCAAATATTAGTGAAAATGGACCCAATATATCACCCCATATTAAGAGGTATAAGGGGTTAAAGTGTAACATTTTTTAACATTCTATTGGGGGTAGGGTACGTAGAATAGTAGGGAGGAGGAAAGAGGGGTATTTGTGGAGCAGATGAAGAAACCTAAATGTTCATCATTTTCATTGTGTGTTTTTTCAAAGTAGTGACATGTTTTTTAAAGCAATATCATGTTTTTTCGGAGTGATGTCACTGCATAACTCTCAATAGATGCGAAATCCTTCATAGTATCATTGATGAGGTATATTTTTTGTCCTTTTGATTCAATTTTTTGTAGGAGAATGGATGTCATGAAGATTAACAAATTTAAGTCACAAGAATGTAAACAAACAACCCTTCACATTATTATAGAAAGTTTGATTAGTGTGACAAATGCAGATAGAAAAGAAAAGAATAAAGACATCCATTTGTATTTTTCGAGTCCACGTCAACTTTAATCAAGATCTAAGAAAAAATATAATTAATATTTTTGAAAATGTAAGATATCAAATCGAACACTAGAAAAGTAGAAATAAAAGGGGTATAAAATATGTTATAGGAAAAACGAGTAATTTTGATATATGGTAAAATAAAGAGTGTTTTATGATTGAAAAGTTGTATTGAGAGGGGTATTGATATCTAAAAATAAATCTCCAAATAAAGATATTATTTAGCATCGTAGGAACTCACATGATATGCCACTATATGTAAACTTGTAATGTTTATGTTTTTAAAATTAATATTAAAATATTTTCACCTCGATGTAATGTTTATGTTTTTAAACGTTAAGGTACTTAGCTTTTCTTTTCTTTTTTGCTTTCCTTAGTTTTTTCTTAAATAGGTTTTTTTTAATATTTTCCTATTTTTAAGTACTTTTTAATTTTGTTTTGTTTTAATCTTTTTGTTGGGTTCCTCTTGCTTTTCAACTTCCTCTCGTATTTGTTAGTGCAAGGGAGTTGCTTTTTTCGGTCTTTAATATCACCATAGACAAATATAGAAAAGCTCATACAATTATATTTAACGCAGCAGGGAAAGAAGACACACAGGGGATTATCCCAACAAGATCTGTATAAAGTTGGTACCAACTGGGATCTAAATACTTATTATTGAGCATATAATTCCTTAAATTTTCTGTTGCTGTTTTTTCCAAGGTATTGTAAGAAACAGACATATTTGTCAGTTGTTGGATTCTTTTTGCACCATACTCTTCAGTTTCAGATAAATTTCTTTACAGCTAAAACTATGAAAATATTTGTCTTCTTACAGTTTTCTGATACATAACTGTAGGTGCAAGTTTCAAAATTTTATTTTGGACGAGTGACAAGCAATGGCGAAATGTTCCTTCAAAGAAAAGTATAACTTAGGTATGTGGCTGTTTAGGATCTTTCGTATTGAATGATGTTTTTCTTGTCATATTCTAAGATTGTTATTTAACATGCAGAGAAGAGAAAATCTCAAGCTGCCAAAACCATGGAAAAATATCCCCATAAAATTCCTGTAAGCGATTTAAAACTTTCTTCCATTTTAGCTTGATGAATAGGTCATAATTATAGGCTTATCATTCATGTTGAAATTCTATCTATTCTTTTTCTGCTATAAAAGTTTTCTTAATATGTTCAGGTTTGGCTTTTTTATGTGGGTTGCTTAAAGTATTAAAAACCCTTGTTTGGTACTTTTTATCTGGTTATTAGAAATATAGAATGCAGTTCACCTATTTGACTTCCATTATGTAGTTGTTAAACCTGAACAAATCAATTAGAATATTTTATTTTTTGAGAACCCAATTGTTATTATTCTTAGCGGTTTTGATTTGCTGGGGAGGCATTTTGTGTGACTTTAATCTGGGGTGCTATATCATTCGTCTTGAAGATCATATATGTTAGTAAGTTTAATTGTTGACCAACCAATGTAAAAAACCGTCCAAAAAGTGGTAAACAGTTCATTAGTTGATCAAACAATACGACTTGCTAACATATGTGATAAATATAAGACTCGTCTATGTAACTTAGGCTGAAATCAAGGCAAATACTCCAAAATAGATTAGACTAAAATAAAGTTGAACCACAATTTTAAAAAATTATTTTTGCAAATTTCTTTTTGAGTGTCAGGTTATTGTGGAGAAAGCAAAGAGAAATGACATCCCGGACATGGACCAAAACAAGTAGGTGGTTAGATTTTTTTTTCAAAAACAGTCAAAAACTAAATTTATTATAAATTACTGACCTATGCTTTATTTTTCAGTAGGATTGCATATTGGTACAACGATGTAATGTATTTCCACTGTAATGATCCTCTTTTTCCAGGTTCTTGGTTCGAACTGATTGCACCGTTGGCCAACTTGTTTATGTTATTCGGAAGCGAATTAATCTAAGCTCAAACAAGGCCATCTTTATTTTAGTTAAAAACGCTCTTCCTTCCACAGGTCTATTCTCCTCTCTTCTCCATTTTGAATAATTCATCCAGGTTGTATACTCTTAAAGATCCTCTTTATTCTAAAAATAACATATATTCTGGTTGTTTATTTGTGTAGGTTCTATGATTTCCTCTGTGTATGAGGAACATAAAGATGAGGATGGATTTCTCTATGTTACATATACTGGAGAAAACACATTTGGAAAATTCTCAAGGTTAGAGGAGGTGTAGCAAAATTATTTGAATGATTTCTATGGTGTAGAAATTCAAATTTGAGCCACTCAAATTTAGTTATTCGAAGAGTTTTGTTCTGCAATTTTTATAATGAGGATTTTTAGAGTTATAGAAGTAATTATAAGACAGCTACTACAATTTTTGTATAAGAATCATAATATATCTGAGTCTATATATTATTGGATTAAATCAATCAAACAAAATTATTTTTTTGATTGAATGAAGATTTTTAAAATAATAAAACAATTCTAAATTACACTAAAGAAATATATCTGACTTGATATAGTAAAGCATTTTTCTAGAGACCAAGAAAACAAATATATTACTTCATACAATGGTAGAGCCACTTCCGAAATAACATAAAAACTAGTGATATATCAGATTTATAATATTAACTCAAATATTGCCTTTATTTTAAAATAAGTTGACTTGTTAACGGTGGTGTATCTTTAAAGTCACATTAATATACATTTCTACTGTCTTTATGAAGAATATTAATCATCTTACCACACTTCCTATATTTGAAGAATCTATCTATTTGTTTTAGTCACAAAACTGAAAATATTCATTTTATCGTTTCATAGGTTATTTCTATTAGCATGGCCTATGTCTATGTCACACAAGTCTAAAATCTTCGTTTGAGAAAGGTTATCATATGTCATGAAAATTTATAAGTGTCTTAACAAGCACCTTGGTTTGGTGTTTTGGTATGGACTTACATTTACAAGTTAATTGCCCTGAATTCTCACTTAGCATTCTTATCATTATTTCAATTTTTCTTTCTAATTTCATATTACACCATTTTAGAAAACTGTTTTGCATTCTTTACTAGCTTGATATTTATATTACGACGATGTGTCAAACTAATGTCTACTCATATACACGGCCTTTTAATTTTCCATATTGTGAGGGTCTTTTAGTTTTCCATATTGGAATTGATATGTTATTATGAATTTTAAGTTTTTCCTTTTTCTCTCTTTTTTTTACCCTTTTTGGTATCGGCGATTAATTACATATATATCATTACCATGTTAAGATAAAGAGGTCTACTCTGGTGATATACATCTTCATGTTTAATCTTGTGAATAAAGTTGCGATTAAAGTTATGATTTTAGTGAGTAGTTATTATACCTCTGCCTCTTCTCAATAAATTTATTCTAGAACGAGGGAGACACTATGGTTGCATGTTTTGAACTACCAACATCATGTTGACAAATACTCAACAAATGTTACAGGTCATATACCTATTTTTTTGCAAACAATTTGTTGGACTAGACATTTGCAATTAAGTGTTAACAAAATTAGCTTTAGTGTTTGGAAAATAAATATTTTTCTGAAATGGAGTTGGAACCCTTACAATTTTGTTCTTTGGGAACTATTAAAACACTCATCTTTGAAAGTGAGTCAAAGACCACTAAAATTTCATAAGGATTGTATGTACTGTTCATTTTCATGCCAATAGGTGTTTGCAATGGGGCGGCCTTAAATTACACTGTCTAATCGAATACTTACAAGTGACTCATGCAATGAGAAGGCCGTTATAAAAATTGAATGTTGATGTGTGTCTTCTAGCCTATAAGGGGTCTTTTTAATGCGGCATGAAGTTGTCCAACAACTGAAACACCCTTATGTTCAAATGCCCCACCAATATTAAATGAAATACTTCGGTAATGGCCACAACAACGTTCCAACAACTAAAATGCCCCCATGTTCGAATGCCCCATCAATATTAAATGAAATACTTCGGTAATGACCACAACATTGTTCCTAGTATTTGGGAAATATGTGGCAAGTCGCTTAATATAATAATATATGAATATACACCACATTCCATTATCTAAGCAATCATCATGTGATCATTCCATATTACATGTATCATTTAAAGGAAGGATATGTCTTGTACTCAATTTGATGACATCTACTATGTGTAGTACCCTAAATTTGATCTAAGGCACTTGGAAACAACATTTTTTGTATAGTTTTTGACATTTGTTCCATTAATACATATTTGGCCTTATTCACAAATATCTCCCCACTCTGAATACCCTCTAAATCTACTAGGTTGTCCCCATTTTTCAACTCAACACTATTATAATCATTTGCAATCTAGACAACAGTCAATTTAAATCCTAAAATACACCTCTCCTTTTTCAATTCTAAGTTATAGGGCCTATAAGATGGTTTTAGATAGATTTAACATCAAATTTGTCAATGTGTTATGAACTTGTCCTTCCCTCCTCCAACAATCATAAATTCAAATGGGCAACTTGTTACAATTGACATGGGTGATATTTAGGGTGTGTTATTGACAAAATTTGACATACCTCCTTTTTTTAGAAAATCATTAAAATCCCTTTTGTCTCTGTTTCACAACATTTTGCCACCATTTCTTCATAATTAGTTTGGTGGTGGCCACTTAACATTTTAACGTGTTGCATAATTTATATAACATTTAAAGTGGTTTCGTTGCATTCGTATAGTATGTCAGCAGATTGTTTATTTATATGAAGGATATGAAGTGTATCGATCATCAAGACAAATGCATTACGATTAAGTTGCATTTTGCACTTCTTTTTTGGTTTTCAAGCTCGGGTGATGGTATATTCGTACTTTTCATTTTGGAAATAAGATTATCACAACAATACAATGAAGATATTGTTGAGTTTTGGAATGATTATATTTTTGCATTTGACCTCATTTCAAATAGTTGCTTGACGTAATTTATGGTCCTAGGGCAGAGTGTGGATCGATTCTTCACATGGGTTCTTATTGTTCCTTTGTGTTGATTTTAGTTATGTCACCTTCACTTTAATTGAGAGTTCGGTATGCATGTGTATAAAGTGATTGGTAAGGTTGAAATATTGCTTGGTTGATCATTGGATTACATCTAAAAGAGACCACCTTGTTTTGGGTCAATTTTATGTGAAGGAATAAGGGAACAATCTTGGACATGTAGTTTATGGCACATTGCATGGAGTCATGTTGGTTATATCAGTGGTTGCCCTAACTATTGTTTTGAATGCTTGGTTCAATGGCAATAAATGAAGGCATAATAGCATTAAATCTCGTCACCAGCTACTTCGAAGAATACAAATTCTAGCCTTGGGATTATTGTTGCATTTGGCTTTGTTTGTTTACTCGCCTTGGAAGTTTAGTCACGATGACAATGAGATGGGATTTTCGACAGAATTTGAAAAATCATTCCTAGTATGTGTTATTTGAGTCAAATGAGAAAGAGGGTGCCTAGATTTTGTGGTTTTAATGCATGCATGGATTATTTCGAATCAAAATATCAGTCATATCAACTCCAAATAGAATTTCAGGCTTTTATGGTTTCATGGGTTTATTTTGGAAGCATATTTTGATTAAAATTGGTAGTTCTCTTTGGGCATGGAAGTGTTGAGCTGATGTTTACATTGCCTATTTTATTAACCCACATGTGGAATGCTTCAGTTGCTTGAATTTTAAAATGGGTTGAGTGCATTTTTGTTAAAAATGATTATCGTTGGTCAGGTGGTGGCCGTTTTAAACACAGGATGATGAAGTTGTGTTGAAATTTGTTTTGTTTTGTGAGAGATACAAGTTTGATGCTATTTTGGAATATTCATTTTATCATAATTATGTAGGAGAGTTTGATATAAATACATGATTTTATAATCTTTGGGCTCGCTATTTTTGAACTGGGTATTTGCAAATGGTCTAGTTTTGAATTATTTTACTTAACAAATAATCTTGTGGGTATATCTTTGTTTCTTTGAAATCGACAGATGATATTTTGCATTATGGAGTTAGAGATGGATATTGCTTCAGTTGTTGTTTTGTTTTATTTTAATGGCCGCTCCAAAAGCCTAGGTTAAGATATTTTGAGTAATGTTGAATGTTTTCTTTTCTAAACGACATTCGAACTAGTTCTAATAGACATATCATGGGAATTTAAGATGTTTAAGGTAACTCATTGATCGTATTGAAAGCTTTGAAATTGTGTATGCATGGTGGATTTGAATTGGTTTCAATCGGGTTTTCTACATGATGAAAAGTTGTTTTTTTGTGCTGTAGGTTTCATGTTTATTTGACAGAATAATGTATGCTTGCTGAGGTATTCAAAGTAGTCATTTTGTTGACTATATGCTTTTTTCCCTTTTTGAGCTCGAACTGGGTGGATAAATGTGCAAAATGTTTGTTTGGACAAATAATGGAAGTAATAGTGGCATTAGGCAATGAAGTAAGATATTTCTACAGTCTTGAATTTTAAATTGAAATATGTAAATGAGAATTTTTACATACATGTGGAAGGATTTTGGTTTTGCTAAGAAGATTATTGATTTAATAATGACTGTCGGATTATTTCATTTTCAAAATATGTCATCTTTTGATTGATGCATAATACCTTTGGTGAAAATGATTCTTATCTTGTATCATTTTCCATGTTGTTTAAAACAAGGTTGATCATTTAGTATTCTTTCATTTGATGGATTATATGGACTTTGGGAATTAATTTCATGAGGTGGTATAATAATTTTGTAACTCTTCAATTCATTGCAATAATGTCTGGTTGGGTTGGATGGGGTACTCCATAAAGGTTTGGTTCACATCACTCTTGGGGGCATAATAAATTTTGGGGTCATTTCCAAATATAAAGATGGTTAACTAGGGGTGGTCGAAGGGGATATAGTACGCTTCATGGAAGAATATCTTTTGTTACAAGTGGCCCAACTCGAGTGTCCATTTAGATGCCAATGAACCTGACCTCCAAGAAGTATTACAATTTATTGAGTCATACCCTCCCGTTCATCATTCTCGTAGCACACAATACTCTTGTCCATGGCAATGTTTATCATACACATGCTAAGCATAATTCTACATCTTCTAATTGTTATGTGCATTCTCCCCCCTCGCATTTTCCTTTGCATAATACACAGCCAAGTTGTATCAGGTCCACCTTTACTACTCAGGTAAAATCAACCATCACGTTCCATGATTCCCATCCTTTCCCTAAGCGTGTTAGGTCCTCTTCAGCAATCCCTAGGGTGACTAGGGCACTAAACAGGGTAAAATTGGAGGTGGAAGAGGAATATGGAGCTATTACACATACTACTCTTATGGTGGGCTCTTATGAGTATGTTGAGTTGATGACTAAATCAAGAGTGTTGTTGTTGGATATTACTGAAGATGGTTAAGTTGTTTTTGTGTTATGAATTGTGAGTTCCTTTTTTATTGACATGGATTTATGGACATATACATTTCAATAGTTAATAATTTGAATTTATGAAACTTGATCATATACTTTGATAGTGGTTGATATGCAGTAGTTGGATTATATTTTAATATTATGATGATCACATGGTTATGATAGATTATTATATGATTTTATTGATATCAAGTGCTTATGGTTATGCGATATATTTTATTTAGTGTGTTTAATGTTGAGTGGGTCCCCTCCTTCTTTCTCATTCCTCATGTTTATAAATTCGTCATTTTTTTAATTTTTAAAAAGATACCCGAGCCCTTCTTGTTTTATATTATAAAATGGAGTTTCATTTTAAATTGAGCATAATGTTTATAATATATAATTTAATTGAACTTGAGGACAAATCAGTTGTAACTGATTTTTCATAAAGGAGGATTATTAATGGACTTGGAGGACAACACATTTTTCAAGGGAGATCAGGTATTGTAATCATATTGAAGCTTATTTAATAAGATATTTTTCAGTGTAAATGATTTTTTGAGATAAGTGATTTTACAGTTGTTATGATGACATTGTTTTGAGGTTTGAGTATAAAATTTGATATTGTAGGTATGATCCAGTCATAATGTTACTTTACTAATGACAGGATTTAAATATTTTGTATCTTATCTATGATTGATTTCAAATTTTGATTTCTCGTTAATCCTAAGCATGCCATGAAAGGCTTTCTATTTCGATCTTGAGATAGTTGTGGACTGATAGCCATGTTGGCATTTTGATTTGTTCATAACTCTTGTCAAATATTATTTTGGCAGTCATTGTATTTTTCTATGTGACAATTTTTTTTATCATTAATCTATTTACATTTTATTTGGTCTCAGAGACTGCGTAAATGTGTTAAATTTTGTGAATATTATGTTTATATGTACACTTTGTGTGAGTTGTTCTTATTTTCAATTTCAAGGCAAGTTACATTATGAGACCACGAATAAATTATCACTTATTCAATTCACCATTTCAAGAGGTTGTCTCGTTAATAGACTTCACTCTGTCGGATAAAGGTTTGATAGTATTTCTTCAGACAAACAATTTGGTCTTATTGATAAGTGATTTCATCATGTATAATAAACCTTTTGATAAATGATATTATAGCATGGCTTAAATGATCTCATCTTTTATCAGACTCAATGATAAATGGTCTTGTTATGTTATTTTTCTTGTTTGTTTTATTTCTTTGTTGTTGTTTTGTATATTCTTTTTTCTTATTGGAAGATAGAAATTTCTCCAGAATCTTAGTTTTATCTATGATTAACTTATATTTAAACTACCCACACTTAAGTTATTCTTAAGTCTCTTCACGATTAAACTAGTTTAATTCCAACTTGACCTTTTGTGTTCGGCGAAAGGGTTGATTAGTTTTCGGTATACATTTTATCGACATCAAGGTCAACTTGGAGGGGAAAATAATGGAAGGTCTCATATTTAAGCAATATCCCTCAAACTTACTTCATCACGACATTGGTTCACTCCTTGGATATCATTACTTATAAAGATCACAACCTCCCTAAATATTCCTAGAGTAACCATAGATTAGTTAAAAGTGGAATTTTAGACCACATAAGGTCTCAAAGTGCATGTTGCCAAGTGTCAAAGATGTCAAAACAAAGGGTTCATTCTTAGTTGCATATTATATTTGTTAGTTACATTTCATCATAGGACTTAAGAGAACTAGATTTGGTTTGAGCCCTCTTCAAAATAGTGGTACATAGGAAACACTCAACCCTCATGAAGTGTATTGAGGTTATTCCAACCCAAAGAGATTACCAATTTTTAAGGTGATTTGCGGTCAAACATGCATTGCTAAGATTCGAGATAAGGAGAATGTATTCTAATGATTTCATTGCATATCACAAATATATTGACATAAAATATGAGTTATCAAACACAAGTGAACCTACATTAAAGAATTGGGCATCATCAAATTAACCTAGGACATATGTGTAGCACATGGACATGTTCGACCACAAAAGCATCAAAAATAGATAGATATGGGTTTGAAATATTTTAACACAAAATATTTTAACACACATGAACATGTCCATAACTCATTTTTGGATATTGATATTCTATGTAGCCCTTGGCGAACACCTTTTGAGATTCCACCTTGTATATGAGAACATTTTTTTATCTTTTGTAAGGAAATTTGGGCTAGCTTGTTCTATTTCTCATGTTTTTACTCCTTTTGTCACTTTTAGAATGAGAAAAGATTATTCTATTTGATGAAATTCACATCATTAAGATCCAATTAAAATGCCCCATTATTCCTTTTTAATTATCTTATGCCTTTATATACAATTTAATTAAAACAAATTTAGTAAAACCAATCCTTTTTTAAACACAGAATCCTAGGTTTATTTCCCCTTTTCAGGTTTCATAAACCCTTATCCCCGCCTCTATTAGGTTATGTATAACCATTAGCTATTTCTTTATAATATTATATGTGCTTTCTTTATATTCTTTTATGCCACCTAGGAAAGTTAGATCCCTTACACCTATTAGGCAAATTACTTGATTGAGTGATGTCAACTTTAATTATATTGAAATCCTTTAATTCAACCTTAGGAAAATAAAACGATAAATAATGGTGATATTAGTACTTCTTTTTCTAGTGATCACTAATATGAGATAGATAGTCTAAAACCTATTATTCTTATTAAAAATGACCTTGAGTGGAAGAATAGACTATCTCAATTTTGTGAGGTGTATCAAAAAAATGATAATGATATTAAGGGGGTACAACTTGTCCTGATAGGGTCTAGTAAGGGAGAATGTGCTAAGAAAACAACACTTGAGCAAACAAATGTTGAACCATTGATTAATGTTAATCTTTTTTTATAGAGGCTCTCTTTCTGTATTAGGTGATCATACCAATGCATCTATTTCCCTACCAATATGTCTACATCTACAACCTCAAAAGTGTTATTTATGTCTAGTAATCCTGCAATATAGGGCTCACAAGCTCTTCCTCAAGTCACTAAGGTTATTCCTACACATCATATTCCTTTTTTTGTTCATTCTGGGATTAATATTAGTATTACACCTTCGTTATATGCCTCACTTCCTAAAAATGGGATGTATTCTAATGTTTGAATGCATGTTGTTAGCATTCCTCTTGTAGTTGTATATGCACAACATCTACAATAAATATAATCTTAACTCATTGTACTATAGAAAGGTTCTAAAAAATTACATGACATAATGAGCTCCCTTGATATTCTACATAATCCTTAAGCTCGTAATATCCTTAGTTATCCCTTACCTACAATGTTTGTTTCACCTAATATTTCTATATTTGATGGTGATAATTATCCACAATAACATCTATGAGTCTCTATGGCTATATGTATAAACTATGAATTCCACCTCCACCTAAAATATATTTGCCTAGTTATTTTCATGAATCCATAAGGAATACATATTGAACTAGTTTTTCATCCTTCCAAAAGGGCATATACATTCATTCCAACCTTTAGCTAAAAACTTACTAGTTAAGTTTTGTATCAACATTAATCAAAGGGTCACTTTCTATAAAATTTATTAACTTAAATAAGGACATAATGAACCCACCACACAAGTTATATACTAAGGTATAATAAAATGTGATGTCAATGATCAAAATGCATTGGTGAGGGTAAATTACAAGAATTTCTTACTGCAAACCTACTTCCACAACTTAAGAAGAAGGCCATGTTATTTAATTATACATATTTTGAAGACCTTTTCCAAACAGTTAAGGTTTATGTGACTAAACTCCTTGTTATTAGCATGCTCAATATTGGAAGAATGCTCCCACATCAGCTAGAGCCAAATTTCAAGATGAGACATCTTACAAAGCTAAAGCCAATAAGATAACTAAGAATGAATCTAAAATTGTTAATTACACATACCCAAGTACAATGTTTATACTTACAGCACCTCAATAAAGATACGTTACACATCTATTTGATCCCCCTCATAAGGTACTCTAACATTTTTTGAATGTAATCTTATTTCTTTTCCTTTTCTCATGAATATTGATACATCTTGATCATTACCCAAAAACCATGACCCTAATTCATATTTTGATTATCATTATTGCATCAAACATTTAACTAATAGATGACTCAAATTATGATATAAGATTTAAGACCTTATCGACGATAAAACTATGAAAATTGATGGAAGTAATATACCTATAAACAAATCAATCACACAATCTAACACTGTTAGAGTAGGTATTTATCTTAGCTCATGTTCACTTAGGTAATTTATTTACCTTTATTATATTTATCCTCACCCACTTATGTGTGTGGATATTTCCTTTTATTTATTTAGATATTAGGGGGATATTATCTAGTTGTTAGGTATAGTTCTTTCCTTGATCTATGGTATTGACTAGTTCTTTCCTTGATCTATGGTATTGACTAGATCCTTGACGTCTAGTTCTCTCATAAATCTATGGTCCTGACTACTTCTTTGATGACTAGTTCTTTCCTTGATTTAGGGCTTGATCTACGACCTTGACTAGTTCTTAGATTGTTATTCCTTGCCTATATAAGCAAAACCCATTCTCATTGTATTTCATTGAGTTCCATAATAATATATGATATTGCTACTCATTTGTTTGCAAAGGTTTTATGTAAAGTTATTCTGGCGAATTGCTTTCATCTTATTGATCATGGTGTTTGATTAGCATCTATGTTCTTGGCTTTGTACGATCTAGTTATCGTTCCTTTTAAACACATGTCTTAATTTATATTTATGAATCATTTTTCTAATTAGAGAACACAATAAACTCAAAAGAGTGATGAGGTACACATGTACATCATCCTATTAAATATTGACTCATTATCCAAATAGTTAGAGTATAAGTGTTTTATTGATGTTGTCTAGTGTTCCCCCATGTCATGCGACCATGGTTTCCCAAGTATCATATTATATTGCATATGGGTTATCATAACATATATGATGTTCAAGTAGATACGAGGAAACCTTTTTCTTCTACTCTAAAGGTCAATTTATATCTGATTGGGAAAAAGTAGATAACATATAGACATATAAGTCATTAGATGTCTAAGGAAATTCTTACATCTACAAGAATATAAATACTAGGAGCCCATAGTCATATAGGTGAATAAGTTCTTTTATGACTTCCTTTTTCTCTAAGATATGCCAATACATTTTCTATTAGTATGAATTTGTAAACAAATATTCTCATTATGGGAGTACCCCAAAACATGTATTGTTTACACTTCAAGGAGAAAGAATCACAACACCTAGATTTAATTATTCTACTAAACAATATCCAAAAAAAATGATAAAACACCCTAAAGCCTATGTCTCAAGAAAATTTGAATAAATAGGTCAAGCTCTTACCGAATGCATTGTTCAAACCATCCACAAAAATTACAGAAAAATAAAATACCAAAAATGGAAATTATATTGTTGGAAAGGGAAAATATGAAAAATGATAAAAATATATGGGACCCTATACTTACAAATGACTATGATGATATGGAAAAGGGCATAAATTAGTTAGAATATGCCAAGCAAGTTGAACCATCCACCTCTACATACCATCGTTATGATTTCATGGTGAATAAGCACTCGGAGTAGAAAAGGCATGAGAAATAAATAATAATCAAAATTACAAACCATTGAATGTTATAACAAATCCATTCCCATTCTCCATTACTGACAAATCCTATTTACTACAAAATGTGGCAAAACATAAATATATTTGTAGTTTGATTGTAAGAGTGGATTTTATCAATTAGGGTCAACGAATCATATCGACCTAACAATGCATTCAACTATTTTTTTGGCCATAATAAGAGTTATACCTTTCGACTTAATGAATTCACTTGCATATACCCAAGCCCTTGTGGATGCATTTTTCAAGTTTTTTATTTCCTACGTGTGTATGTTGACGATATTCTGATTTTTCAGTAATTCTAATTTCTTCAAAGGAAAAATTTCAACATCTTCAAAAATTATTTGGCATAGCAAAAGAATCAGGAATCATTTTTTATAGTACTAAACCATAGGTTTATACTTTCCTTGGAATGAAGATTAAAAATATTGAACTTTGGGTGCAACCACATATAGAAAAGGATGTCTTGAAATTTCCTGAAGTTATGAATGAGCAACAATCACAAGCATTCTTAGTGTTGTTAAATTATGCCAATAGTTTTTATCCTAGTTTTGTAATGACAGAGCTCTATTACAAGAGATTCTAAATACAAATATTTTTTGTGTGGTGTCATTATAAAACCCAATGTGTAAATAATATTAAATAAAATGTTAGAAATTTTCTCATACTTCATGTGTCAAAATCTGAAAAAATTGTAGTCTACATTGATGTTTCTGATAATGTATGGGGATGAGTATTATGTTTTCTTGAATATGGTAAATACTATGTGTATGAGTTTTCCTCTAGAGTCTTTCTTGATGACTTCAAAAAATGGATATCCTTTGATAAGGAGATAAATGTTGTAAAAAATGTTTGGAATGTTTTCTCTTAAATTAATGTGTTTATATCATTTTATTAGTAGAACCGATTGCACAAGGTTTTTGACATTAAAAGAAAAAGATCATTGTCGCAAGGCTGACAAAGGAAAATATTGTAGATGACAAGATTATTTCAATAGGTTCAAATATTTTGTAGAACATATAAAAGAGGAACAAGATGTTATTGCCAATTGGTTAAGCATAAATCCTTTGACCACCATGATGAATCATCATGTATGTTGGGAGTGTATAAGGGATTAAAAATCCAACATGAAGATATTTTGTATAATTGTACAATCCTAATGTATATACCTAACCTATATGGGATAAAGTATAGAATATGTAGTTCACTCTTAAAACCAATAGAGAATGTGAATAGCCTCTTTTCTCAAGGAAAATAAGAAGAAGGGACTAGTAACTAAAGAGTCGCCTCATTTTGTATAAACCTATGTAAGTGTATTATGCAAAAGACTTATCCTTGATCTTAATTTGAATGAATTTTGGATCCATAAGTTCCATTTTTATTCATTAATACACATTCTTGTTTATATTATATATTCTTGTTCATTTTCTTCCTTGAATTATGTCAAATATGTAGCTATTGTGTATTGTGGATTAAATCTTGTTATCTCTTTTGTGCATTGTTTAATTAGTAGAACATGAATTTAATCTAGACTATAACGTGTTCCATATATTGATGTCATGATCTAGGAACCTTTACTAATAATGGTTCTATTTCCAAGAGCTAAAAATGTTAATATGGCTACCTCGACAAAGGGATGTGGAACGATGGCTACAAGAGAAGATGAAACAATTTAGGAAGATAAAGAGATTGTGATGAGAATTCCAACTAAAAGAATTAAGTTGGAGCATTTCTATGGAGATTTCCATGAGATTTTCTAATACAAGCTCCTAAAATAGTTAACTATCTAGTTATCTCGATCAGAATATACTACTACTTTAGGTACAAAGACAAAGGAATATGAATGGATGGAGGAAAAGATTGAAAAGTTACATAAATTGGACGTCCCATGGACCCATGCTATAGATCATTGGATGCAAACCACCATTGACGAGTATGTAACACAAATTGTTGTCCAAAATTATTTCTCATTTGATTCTATTGAAGCTCATTTTATTTTTGGATTGTGGGGAAATTTTTTTAGGCGGCTCCTTTTCTTAGTCAAAATACTAGCTGTGGAAAAGGCCATGGTACCAATTATAGGTGACATGGAGTAGATGAGGAGGATAAAAAGGTATATAATCGTATGAGAGGAGGATGAAGGAGAATGTATCAGAATTAAAGTGGAATATGGAAGGGTCTGAGAAGGATCAAAGAGAAGAAAAGATAAGATTGGAAAGACTGCAAAGATAAACTAGACAACAAAATAAATGGGGAAGTTAAAACATTATAGGGGGAGATGAAACCAACTGTGAGTAGGAATAGAGTAGAGAAAGTGGCCAAGGAAGGAGGAAAGGAACCTCTAGGAGAAACAAAAGAGAACACCAAAGGAAAAATCCAAAGAGACCAAGAGGGTGTGCAAAGAGGCATGGACCCTGATTATGAAACTGAAAAGGAAACTAAAGGAACCAAGGAGCTACAATAATAAAATGAAGGTAAGGGATTATAAGTAGTTATAAAATGGTTGATGAAGTATTTTGTTTAGAACCTAAATAATCCATCATGGAAACCATGGTATTGAGTAGAAAAAGAAGAAGTTGTCCACAGTGAAGAAATTAGATCAAATATGCAAGGATAATATAAAATGATAGTATCCCTCTTCTAGGATATATGTCTATAAACCCTAATTTATCTTAATAAATCAATCATTAGAGTTGATAATATAGTAACAAGATTATAAACACATTCATATTTTCATCTCTGGTCGGATAATAAGGATGTACATCATAGCAATCACAATTTCATTAAGCTACAAGTAATCAGAAGTACAATTAAGATAGATAGAGTCACTTAGTTGAAATAGAAGATAGTCATGGTGTGGTTATGAGAGATTTGGAATAGGAACAAGATGTAGAAACTGGAAGAATGAACTTTTACACTTTTTAGCCCTCTTGGGTGGAACCGTACGGAATTGGACTGTGACTATACAACAACTCTCGACTGAATTGTATGACCTTGGACCTATAGAAAATGGGAATATGCAACTCCTTGTATCATTATGTGTTATTTTTTCAATCTTTGATATCTTCAACTTCACATGAAATGCTATCTTTCACACTTGAACCTATAAAATAAAACCCTAGCTATCCTACAATAATATCAAGCAAACATTACATACAAAATGAAATAATGCAAATGCTTGTGTCAGACTAAACTTTGCAGTCACCCCATTTGTGAGTCACTGAGTGTTGCACTACATTTCAAATTCAATGTAGTTCTTCTAGTGCTTTGTGTTGATGTGCATGTAACTATCCCTTTCCTATTGTGTGCAAATGGAAAATTCATATTTATGCCCTCATATGTTGTATATGCAATATAAAGATGTATCTATTGCTCCTTTAGCTTAGTAGGTAGATAGATATTTTCTTGCTAGATAATAAATGTCTACATTAAACTTGTGTGTGTGTGTGTGTGTGTGTGTGTGTGTGTGTGTGTGTGTGTGTGTGTGTGAGTTCTTAATTTGAAATTCAGATTTTAGTGGTGGGAAAGGCTAACCTAAAATTAGAATTTGAAATATAAAAGAGTAACAAATGCGCACATGAAGAGAAAACAACTAAAAAGTAAGATGGCTTGAGAAGGCACAGAAAGATCAATATTGTATGTACAGTTTTGACCTTGTTGTACGGTTTTAGACAAGGCTTAGATATTAAAAAGTAGTAAAATATAATTACCGAATATGTCTATAAGGTAGCACAAAATCAAACCAAAGAGGTAAAATAGTAAGAGATAAGGATAAATGAAGTTATAAAAAGCAATAAAACAAAAGATTGATACCATTAAGACCTTGTTTCATTGTTCAAAAGTCATATATATAGAAAACTAATAAAACATAAAGTAATAACGATTTTGTGAAGATTTTGGTGTCTACATTTCCCCCCCTTTATACCAATGAATTAAATTTACTGGTTTAAAGGAGAAAAGTATTGTACATGGAATAAATTGTTAAAGCAAGAACAATTGTAAGCATGCTAAAAGAAAGTAACCATTTATGGTGAACAACGTGAGTTGTTGGCTAACCCACATGGAGATAAGAGAGAAGTATATTGTAGGTGTTAAAAGGAGATATCATTGTCACATAAAAAAATGTTTAGAAGTATGAGGATTTGTACTTGGCATATTTGTAAAGTTGGGGGTGATAAAATTCCCAACAAGGTGTTGATTTTGAAGTAACATGGGAATTGTGTGTCCCACCACCAAGGGAAGAGTGTCACAAATATGTCTAGTCACTCCCTATAATACTTCCCAAAATGAGTTCACATAGCTACAAATAAATCTAGGTCGCAAGTATTTGAAAATCCCATGCAAACATAAAATTTAATGATGTCTCGTTGCCCCCATTGTATAATGCATGGGTGTGTAATTTGGCCTTGTATGTACTAGTGATTCTATTTTTTTGACTTGCCCCTGACATTTTGTGAAATGTAGTGACATAAATTTCTCACAAATGAGTGTGTTTGGTTTTTTAGTGCGTTTTGTAGTCAAATTTGACCATTTGGTCATGAGATTAGATTGAATTATGTGACAGAGAGAGTGACCTTGCATGGCCATTTTTCTTGATTTATGCGTGAATTGAGTGAGAGAGGATCACCTTGTATAACTAGTCCATTAAATTTGCTTATTTATTTTTGAATAGAATAAGAGGAGTATGTGACCTTTTATTGTCAGTCCTATATATTTACCCCCTTTTGATGAAAGGGAGAGTGTGAAATAAGATCGTTTGAGGTAAAAGATAGAGATATGCATGTTGTATAAATTTGTATAGTGAGAGATTGGAGTAGGTTGATTTGAAATATTTATTTAAAAGGAATTTACATTTAGATTGAGGGTTCCTCTCTCTAATAGTGGAAAAGGATGTAGATGAATGAGATCAAATTTAGATGAAGGTTGATAATATGGCACAATGTACTCTTTCCATGTATTTGTTAAGTTTTATTCGGTGAGCCCCCAAATCTCCACGTTGTTTCCCTATAAGTCATGTCACTATGAATGGGGTGTTGATCAGGTGCACCAAATTCAAAGTGCTATCAACATCAATGTGGTAGTCACGTAACAAGGCACTGAGAATGTGAGGTAAGTAGGATAAGTAGTTGATGTTCGTTATGGACGAAAGATCCAAGTTTGAGTCTTCATTATTAAGTGGATACTCCAACAATGACATCATGGTCAATGTTGTGTAAGGATGGAAAATTGATGGAAAATTTGATGTCACATGTGATGGAGTTGGTGTACTAAGGGTGGGGTATGGTAACGAACATCTCGTATTTCGGGTGGGGGATCTATTCTAGTCTAGGCACATCATGTTGTCAGCCAAGGAAGTGGTTCTTTTTCTTCCCCTGGAAAGGAATTAAAGAGCATCAACATGCTTCTTTTCCTTCCTACTACTATCATGGTGGGTAAGTTCATGGAAATGGGGGGCCAAAATGGGGTCTTAAGTGAACACTTTTTCCTGAAAAATAAAAATCTTCAACTTGTACGAGTGATTTGAGATAGTTACACTCAAAATTTGAAAATGTTATAAGAACATGAATTGTATCATTTCAAGTCTAGTTTCTAAACAACTATTTTTTTAAAATGGTTAAGTGTAAGTGGGTTAAAGATATGAAATGCCAATAGGTGCTCATGCTTTTGTAAAAAAACATAGTGTGCAGTCGGTCATGGCCCCACCCCCCCCATTTTTTTAGCACTATTTAGTATTTTTGAAAACCCTTTGGTAGAAAGATAGATAGGAGCATTTAGTTTGGGATAGAGATTTTATATATTTGTTTAGTGAGTATTTATTTTTTATGATTTTTCAAGTACAAATATTTTAAATTTTGAAAAATAAGGAATAACTGACCGTTCCCCCCCTAACTACCTCAAAAAAATATCAAAAATTAGTTTTTTTAATAGGTATGGAATTAGTCCTAGTTTGGGACTGTATAATTTTTATTCAATTTCAATGAATTAAACAAAAGATACACAATAAAATATAGACATGTATAAATTCAAAAAAATAGCTATAAAAAGACATAGTTAGAAAATAAAAGTATGGAAACCTTATACTAGTCAAAAAAAAAAAAAAAATCATATATTTAGAAAGAAGAAAGTTTATTTGACCTCGTAGTCATATTTTTCATTAAAAAATGATCTTTTTTGTTGGACTTATTATGGAGGAAGACACATTTGATGCAAGAGCATCCTCCATGATGCTTGATGAAGATCAAATAGGTTGAATAAGTCTTCTTAAGGAAGGAGCATCTAATATGTGTTTGTAGTTATTTTCCCTCATAAAAGTTTGAATTTCGAAGTTTGAATTTGAATAATTTCTTTGTAATGTAATTCCTCTTCTATATATGGTAAGAGTGAAAGATAGGTGGAGCTATTTGTTAATGAATTGATTAAATCTTCATTTGGTACGTAGAAATGAAATTAGTTGTCATAGGTTGTTGACTGAATCATGGAAAGAGTCATAGGTAGGAGGTAGTTCTTTGCTCCATGCATGTAAGTTGAGGAAATGTCTCAACTATATCCTCAAAACTAGTATCAAGTCAACTTTAGAGAAAAATAATGCATTATGATAGAGAGAGTTTGAATTACATCAAGTGTGTAAATGAGATATTCAAGTATGAAAAGGATTTTGGTGGGTTTGAACAGACATTCCTCGTGGAGAGGAAGATAATGTTATGCAAGTTTGTAATTTTGAGACTTCTTGACGAAGGGAAAAACTATATTTTGGTGTTAAAACTGTATGTTTGGTTGGTAGTTGTTTGATGCATGTAATGATATGAAGGGAAGCTTAATTTATGTGTGAATAAGGAAATATCGCTCAGAACTATGCGTTGATGTGAATTGGAAATTAGCTACTTGAATGCTTTTATAGATGGATTGATACGCACTCAAGGAAAATACTATGACTATTATGGTGAATACTTTCTTTGGTAATATACTTTGTTTTGACATGTAACCGCTCAATCCCTGGACTATGTTAACTTGGAAGGTATATTGAGTAGTTGGGAATGATTTTTTTTTGTGTAAATTTGTTCTTGTAACCCAGGGATACCAGTATACACTCAAGAAATAATTTTCATAAGACTTAAAAGTGTTTGGTAGAATGGCTGACTGTGAAAAACGGATATGTGCAAATCCAATTTCAGGAAAATTATCATAACATTTTATGGAAGCGTCATAAAAAGCTAAAATTTGGACAGTAGGAGGATAATAATAGTCTCCAAATGAGATTTAAATATTTTGGTATAATTCATAGTAGAAATGAAGTTGTTAATTGTTTTCCAACCGGATTTATGAATGCACGTGAATTGTTTGACAAAATGTCCACCTAAGAAAAATCAACATAAATTACACGTTTTAACGAGTTAGATCCTAAAATTTTATAGGCATGGTCATGGGGTATTTTGAGAAATTGCATTTGATTGATTTTTTATGAAACCAAATATTTTGTGAGATATTTGTGGCTGAATGCTACATGTTAGTAATGGGCAGAGTATGAAGAAGATAGAAGGATATTTTTGGCATGAGCATGGACAAAGGTTCCCTCCATTGGAGATGGTGTTTGTAATAATTATAATCAAGTTTGATTGATCTATTTACCTCTCCATTAGGAACAATATTAGTTTCATCCAAGAAGGTTAGTTCTCCCTACTACTTGTAATGAAGGCATTCATTGAGTAAATTGTAATGTAATTGAGTGTGGAACGAGATGAAGGTTCTAGTATGTTCAAATCAGATGAAATCTACTCTTGAATAACTGTGCATAATAAACAAGAATAGTGGTCAGCTCATTTGTATTTATAAGAGAACACAATCTTTGCACTAGGCGGAATAATTAGGTCAAGGGGTGAGAACTAAGAAATGATTAAGTGTCTTGAAGGACTATGGTTATAAAGGGAGGATGATCTGATCAAGGTCATGAAACTGAGCTAAGATAGGTACATCAACATTTTATCATTGTTTTCAAAAACATGTTGCTTTCTATGTTTTAACAAGTCCACGCCTCATGCTTAGGGATCCAAACCGGATCCAAGCCAAGAGGTTTGCTTTATAAAATGGAAAAAGGAAACGTGTACGCATTATAATGCATACATGTTTCCTTTTTATATATTCCCTACCCTCCAATGTCCTTTTCCGCCTATTTCTCGAGATTTATATCTCCGCTTTGTTTGCTTTAGCACATTCTTGTACATTCCTACGCAAATTTAGAGTAGTTGATGTTGTCTCCTACCCCACTATCTATATTTTACTAATCATGGGGGATAAAAAATGACATAAGGAATTGAAGAAGGTCAAGAACAAAACACAAGAGAAATTAGAAGAGATTAGAATAAATAAAGTGAAGTGGATGTGAAAACTTTGTGGAGGGAAAGGTACATCTACTATCTCAAATGTACCTGATGTTTTAGAAAATGAGGATGAAATAAATAATGAAAATGAGAAGAATAATTATTTTGCAATGAATATTGATAATGAATTGAATGATAATGTTGTTATGGATAAAACATTTAGTATGAATAATAATATTGAAATTTTACCTGAGAATCCAAATGTTAATCCTGAAATTTACATGGAAACACTAAATGAAGGAAGTAACCTTCCTAATGAATCTTTACCTCTAAGAACACCTCCTTCCATTTTGCATAGAAAACCCATTCAATTAATTTAAATTGATGAAAACATTATAAAACCAATGCCTAACAAAATGTTTGAAAGAAATGTGAGAAGAAAAGCTATGGGAATTTAGGATAATTACTTTGAGAAATTAAATGATACACAAAGATTGTCAATTATTTGTTACGTTGATGAAATTAATTAAGATGAGACCTACAATGAAGACCCTAGGGATAACAACATCTAATGTTGATGATCGAAATGTAGAAATTGTTGAAAATATACATAAAGCATACCATAGTGTATGTGTCAACAAACGCACCAAAGATAGTAATGCTACATGGAGTGCACTTACTAATTGTATAGTAAGTGATAAAAAAAAATTAATAAAATGCTTGATTAGAAAAATGCAATAGAATTTGAAGGTAAACATAAAAACACTAATGAAAGCAATAGGGAGACGCAAAAGTCTTGAGTCCATCTAATAACACTGACTATTATGGCATTCTCTAGTACACTCCCACAGAAAGATACGGATACATGTGATATACTACAAAAATTACTTGAAAATTTTGTGGAATGATAAAATAAGGGTTTCACCGAATAGAAGGAAATACAGATAAAAAGAAGAATAGGTTCTAATAATCATGAAGCCCATGAAAAACATTTCTTGGATATGACACAAACATAATTGTTCTCTAAGTTTAGGAATGAAAATCCAGGAATTAAAATTAGCTATGAGTTTTTTTTAAATAAATAAACCTTTTTATGTGAAGATCAATCACTCACGTACCACTTGTTGTAGGCATAATGTTGAATTTTTTAAGAATTGTGATGTATTTTGTCAAGTACGTTGTACTTTTCTTATTGACATCATATTGTAGGAGAGTGGATTAAATGTCCCACCAAAATCTACAAGGGAATTTATTCCTACCACATTTTGTGAAAGAGCAATTGGACATTTTTTGTAACAAATCATGTTTAGATGGAACGTACAACGTATGTGGTGGCTTTTCAAAATTGAAAAGTTGTATCCAATAGGAGAGTAAAAATGTAATAGGAAAAGAATTAGCTAGTTTTAGAAAATATAAATATGTGGCATATCAATTAAAATATGGAAAAAAATCTAAGAGGTGTGAGCTTGTTACAGAAAAATTACATGTATCAGAATATACATGGTCAAATTCAGAGAGGAAATTGTTTATGAGTATGTAAGGCACACACATATATCTCGATGGTTGGATGAACAATTCAAGTTAAGAAAGGACACATTCCTACTTGGTACTATTATTTCAACAGTTGACTTCACAAAGAATTAATCATTGCAACCATAAATGGAGGTTGAGTCACAATACTATAACTCAATGCAAGTTACTATTTTTGTGCATATAACATTTATGCACTCTCTGGAAAACACTGAGCAAGATCGAAAAATATTAAGAGAGTATCATTTCTACATCAATTTTTATCATATACATTATACAAAATATATGCAAGGGTGTTTCTAGTTGTTTTATATGAAGTTTGCTGAGAGGAACATTGTTTTCAATCAACATTACATTTGGTCAAACAACTACAAATCACAATTCAAGAATGCATTGATGTTTTATTGGCTAAGCATGATGCACATAAAAACAAACATAAAACACATTTGAAGTTTTATTAAGGCATGACATGGGAAAGGAGAGCATAATGGTGTAGGAGAATGTGTGAAAAGATCCCTTACAAGCCAAGAATTAAAGTTCAAATACCGTGCTAAATTTACAGGTGCATAAAGCATTATTGATTGGTGTAACAAGGACATGGGCCATGAATTTCAAGAGAGTTCAACAGTTCACAGATATCTCTAGTTGATAGAGGAATAACATTTGGCATACTACGAAGATTGTATGACAATTACATGATCAAGTGATATGCGTTCTCATTCCATAGTTCAAATGTATGTTCTTGAACTATTCATACTAGGTGCATAACATGTTTTTGTATATCATGCATTGATTTTGTGTGGAATGAATGTGAATCACAATAGTGGGTGGATGAATGGACTTGTATACCTCTAATTCTAATCGAAACTTATCAAGTTCCACGAGACATTATAACTTACAGTATCTTCAGATCATATGACAACATCAATTGATTTTAACCAAGTCTCTGATTTAGCGCAAAAAGGTACATACATGTCATGTTATAATTTAATAAATTATTAAATGATAATCTCTTAATGTATTTTAAAATTTGACTCGAGTTTCACTTTGTGATGTAGGACATGTTTTTGTAGTTATTGCGACAGAATTTAACGAAGAGGGAACATACTACTTCTTGTCTTGTTGTGCAGAGGGAAAAAAATTGACTTCCACAGTCATTGATGGTGAAAACCTTGAGTATCCCACTAGGTCAATGGTAGTCACCGGAACTTGGCTTTAATGATATCCTATCAAAAAATAAAATATTTGGTTGTTTGAAGACTATGAAATACATAGAAAGATACTTCACTATTCACATTTGGTTCTTGCAACAAATATTCAGTTGATCAAATATCGAGGTCAGGCCATCAAACAAGAATCTGTGGAAGGTTCGTGAATCAGATCATGAAGCAATTCTTACCACTGTCAAGAGTAGAGTTGATCCCTGTGCTTCATTGGATTGAATTTCCAAAGGTATATTCACTTAAGATTAGATATATATCTACATGTAAATTTAATTTGAATATTTACTTTAATGAAATTGTTTAAATTTTGTAAGTTTTAAAATTCTATTTAATTTCTTACTAACATGTTTATGTAGGTTAGTGGTGCCAAAAAATCTTCCATCTTCATGTGATTAGAATTGTTAGTAGGTAATTCCATATTCTTGAAGATAAGAGAAGCTAAGGGAAATTAAATGTTAGAAACGAATAACAAGAAGAAATTCTCATTTCACCACCTCTATTGTATGAAAAATCTCTTCTTAACATATTTCTTAGTACTTGTTTTGCATTGAAGGATTTTGGGTACTAAAACGAAGCCTCACACAATGTTTACCATACCACCTCGACGAGTGGGCACAGTTGGTTTGGTGCCATGAGCTTTCATTTGCAAAATATTACATTGGACAACCTTACACTGACTCACACTACAATATTCGATATGGTTGTAAACAATAGGACATCGAGAGGACCAAATTGAGAAGCAAAAAATTGAGACGTGATTATGTAGAGGCTCCCAATGTGGAGGTGTAAGATCAGATGAGACTTTTAAGGTGTCATGGAGACCGAGAAATCACCCGAAGAACTTATAGCCTTTTATGCTCTCAAGGCTCTTAAGGGACTACGCCCGACCAATGTAGCTAGGAAGCACCGACATCATCGAGAAGTAAAACAAAGCCTCACCCAATGTTTATCAGGCCACCTTGATGCATGGGCATAGTCGGTTTGGTGCCAGGATTGCTTTCATTTTGCAAAATATTACATTGGACAACCTCACACTAACTCACACTGCAATATTCAACACCATTGCAAAAAATAGGACATCGAGAGGACGGAATTGAGATGGAGAAAACTGAGACAAGGTTTCATAGAGGGTCCCAACATGGAGGTGTAGGATCAGACAAGACTCTTCAAGGTGCTATGGAGACTAAGAAATCACCCAGTGAACTTATATCCTTTTTTTCTTTTTCTCTCAGGGCTCTTAAGGAACTATGCCCGGAAGCACATAAATCATTGAGAATCAAAACAAAGCCTTGAAAAATGTATACCAGGCCACCCTGACATGTGGGTGCAGTCGGTTCAGTGCCACGAGCTTCCATTTATAAAATATTGCATTGGAAAACCATAAACTAACTCACACTGCAATATTTGGCATGATTGTAAACAATAGGACAACGAGAGGACAAATTGAGATGGAGAAAAATGAGACACAATTTCGTATAGGGTCATAATGAGTAGGTGTAGGATCAGATGACACCTTTCAAGGTTCCACGGACACCGAGAAATCACCCAACGAACTTATAATATTTTTGGCTGAGGGACTACGTCCAACCAATGTAGCCCAGAAGCCTTACCTTCATCATTGGAAACTAGAATGAAGCCTTTTCAAGCATATACCAGGACACTACAACATGTGGGAGTATTCTGTTTACTACCATGAACTTCCATTTGTAAAATATTACATTGAACAGTCCTTACACTGACTCATACTGTAATATTCGACACATTTGCAAACAATAGGACAACAAGAGGAATGAATTGAACTGGAGAAAAATAAGATAGGATTTTATAGAGGGTCCAAACACAGAGGTGTAGGATCAGATGATACCTTTCAAGGTGCCACAGAGACTGAAAAATCACCTGAAAAACTTATATCCTTTTTTGCTCTCAGGGCTCTTAAGGGACTACGCCCAACTAACATAGCCCAGAAGCATTGAAATCATTAGGAACCAAAACAAAGCCTCACCAAAAGTGTATACTAGACCACCTTGACGTGTGGGCATAGTCAGTTTGGTGCCACGAGCTTTCGTTTGCAAAATATTGCATTGGACATCCTTATACTGACTCACACTGTAGTATTTGACACTATTGCAAACAATAGGACAACAAGAGGATCGAATTGAGATGGGGAAAAATGAGATAGAATTTCGTAGAGGGTCTCAATGTGGAGGTGTAGGATCAGATAATACCTTTCAAGGTGCCTTAAAGACCGAAAAATCATCCGAAAAACTTATAGCCTTTTTTTCTCTCAAGGCTCTTAAGGGACTACGCTCAGACAACGTATCCCAGAAGCACTGACATCATTGGGAACCGAAACAAAGCCTCACCAAGAATTTACTAGGCCACACCGATGTGTGGGCATAGTCGGGTTGGTGTCCATGAGCTTCCATTTGCAAAATATTGCATTGGGCAACCTTACACTGACTCACACTAAATTATTCAACACTGTTGCAAAAAATAGGACAACGAGTGGACCGAATTGATATGGGGAAAACCGAGATAAGATTTTGTAGAGGGTCCTAACATGGAGGTGTAGGATCAAATGAGAAATTTCAAGGTGCCTCAGAGACTGATAAATTACATGGTGAACAATTATAGCCTTTTTTGTTCCCAGGGCTCTTAAGGGACTACACACGACTGACATTCCTGAAAGCACTGACATTGTTGGGTACCAAAGTGGATCCTCCATAACCATTTTCAATCCAAATATTCAAAAATTCAAATTTAGAGTGGGTATAAATTTTGGGATTCATTTCTGGTTTAAGGGTTCAATTTGTCAAATGTGCATTGGATAACTTGAACAGGATTTTCACACTATAATGCCCAAGTATTCCGTTGCAAATATTACCAGGACATTAAGTAGACCAAGATTGAGATCGGGAGGAAACCTTGATTTGTAGGAATTTTTAGTCAAAACAGATCCTTAAAGTGGAGTTTTAGGATCCTATGAACTTTTGGGCAAGTGCCTTGGAGACCAAGAAATCACCCGGTCTCAGGGCTCTTAAGGGACTACGCTCAGTGACGTTAGCCCAGAAGCACAAAAATCATTGGGAAAATAACGTTTGAAGCCTCCTCAAGCATTTAAGGCCTACCTGAGGTGGGCAAATTCGATTCGGTGTACAAGAATCTTTTTTGGTCTCAGGGATAAAGGACTTGTAATTTGTAGGTCTAAGCTTTCTCCCTGGAGATCTCTCTTTCTCATTATCTCTCTTTCTATATCTCTTTGCCTCTTTCTCTTTCTTAAGGGGCTCTAAAGGGTGTCTAAAACATCCTATCACTTAATATTGTAACCTTGTGGTTTATTCCCAACATGAACTCATGAATGCCATTGTTTCAATCTAAGAAAAACATGACAATATAGGAGTTTGAGTAAAAGCTAATGTTTACTTTGATTCTCATCACTTAGAAAGTTGTCATGGTGTGAAAAGAACATGATAAAAGACTCTTAAAGTGAAAAAACTTAGTTAACCTATGCAAAAGAATCAAATTTTGTTCTCTGCATCAAGTTACTTCTCAAATACATGAGTAAATGGATGAAGAACTGTATATAGCCATCTTCCTTAGAGAAAAATAAACACTTTCATTCAAATAAATTGATCATGCAACAAAAATAAATTGTACATCATGCATTGTATTATCTCATGCTCTCTCTTTCTCCTTACCGAGCTCACTTTCCAACATTCTTTCACTCTCTTTTTCTGTCTCTCTCTCTCTCTTCACTTTCTCTCTCACTCTCAATGATAAATTTGTACTATTGGTAAATATGCTCTTTATCATTTTTGGTTGAAAGAGATGAAATCACTTAAATAATAAATATGGATACTTAGTCATTATTATTATGAAACCACTCTAATGAAACCACAAATAATATAAAATTTCAATAATATAAATTCTACTTTAAATTAAAACTATGTAACTCCTTTAAAATAGGTTCTCTAAACATATATTTTACACCTCCATATTATGAGTGTTAAGCTTTTGGCACATCATATGAACACAAATATCTACACACATGTACACATTGATAAATTGAACGAATAATTACTTGATTAGATAACTCTTTATATGTTATATAAATATTGCTTTAACCAATGTATGACTTGACTTCCAAAATTTCATGCATATTATGTATGCAAACTAATAACACACAAAAGGTCACATGACATAAAAAATGCTAGTATACAACACCAATAAATGAAAAAATATCCATAATGTCATATATTGTCAAGTGCACATCATATTAGTCTTGATATAATTATAATCTCAGAAATGTAAGACTCATAAAAACATATCGAGTTCCAAATAGTATTAACATGCACAATAAATACAAATATGTGAATAGGTCATATAATACCAAGTCAATGCCATATAGGCGTACATACATTGTCGAGTGTGCATACATGTCCCTGCACATAGGCATACAAAATAAATGTCATAAGACACACATACATAGACATACACACACATCCTATTAATCAAAATGTATCCCTCTCTTTGCCCTGCTCGAAGAAGGCTCTCCCTTAGTGGAGATTTGTGAGATGACTTGGGATCCTCCACAACATGACTACGAGTCCTCTTACGCTCAAAACTCAACTGTAGTTGAACCTATAAATGCATATAATTTTTTTATCAAAACTTTATGTATAATTTTTCAACATGTATAAGACCATGCTAATGAAACTATTTACATGTACATGCACTTACCACAATCTCTCAGTCACATTAAATTTGCATCTCACACTCATCATAGTCAAAGGGAGATACTGGATCACGAACCGGGATGTCAAAATGATGAGCTCGAGGAGTTTGTGCCCTCGAACCGAAAAATGGAAGGGGTTGAACCCTACATACACATAAAATTACAAAATCAAACATCAAAATTAGCTTGTAGAACTATATTAACAATAAAAATTTTGAATGCAAATCTAAACATTTACACCAACTAAGTACATGTGTAATGACAATATTTTAACTAATTTTATCAATATAAAACTATTTTTTTACTGCGCCACGCCTATGAATCATATGTACAGGGCTGTTACCAGTCATAGGTAACTCTTGCATATACACAATGCATTCACGTTGACTATCTACATGATGCTACAATGAGGGAAATTATTAAAATAATTGGACATAATATGAATTACACTCTAGTTAACAAAAATACATAATTTGTATACCTCAGTGAGTTGCTATGCAGATGAAATCGCAGTGGAAACACCTTTCTCTACTCCTCGTAGAGATGGTGGTGTGTCTTTTGTGGTCATCAAATTTATAAAAAATATATCATGTCAAGTTAGTTGAGCATATATACATACAAGAACATACATATCTCTCAACTTCACAACATCTACACACATACATACACACACTCTCACACACAACACACTCAGACACACATATAACATATATTTGAGTGAACTATATATAAATATACATACATACGTGAATTTACAAATTTAATATTCCAAATTACCTCTGTGAATGTATACATTGTATGCATGGTGCTCGCAACCTGTGGTTGGGATGATGATTCCCTCTCACACGTGTAATATTAATGCATACATGCACATATGTATGTGTAAATTAGTAAATTCGACTAAGTTTAAATACAATTATTTTGAAAAATTAACATATATGTGTGTAAATCAAGTACTCAAATATTTTTGTAACATGTAATAAAAAATAAAAAATACCTATGAAGGTTTCATCAATGTCTGAAACCCAAATGTATCACTCAAAACATGTCAAACATAGCCACATCATCATGTGTACCACTACCAAACTCCACCAACACCAGTCTGTATGAAACTATCATCCTCATCGGGTCCCATGCATATGCTACCACAAGATGTGTAAATATGTGGCCTCATGCTACTACTACCAAGAGGAATCCTTATGTCTACCTCCACCAACATCTGGTTCAGAAACCTCCCTCATATGTTGAAAAGGGTATCAGAGAGTAGCCCCTGAAGTGTGTGGAGTGTATCAATCTCTATTTTCTCCTTCACTGCTTTAGGGACAGTCTCAGGATGAGGGGGATTTTGTGTGGGGACTCTAGCATGTTGAATATGAGCACATTGTGCACCTGGTATATCTTGTGTAGAGCCTTTTCCTAGGCCCTGAAACTCGCAGTAGTAAAAATAGTTTGGGATCTCGTTGAGGATAAACTCACAATAGAGTTTCCTCAAAAAGTATAGTGGAACCTCATTGTTATTGCAAGGTGGTACATCAAATACCATCCACCATCGGTCCCAAAAATTATTTTTTATCAGATTATTGTTGCACCAATGGATTGGAAAGCGTTTGCATCACAACAAAACTGGCAAATTGGTTCTAGGGTCCATGAATAATGCACATATGAGGTCTTTTGTAATTTATTATTTACATTTGCATATGATAATTTATTAGCATAATATTCCCTACAAGTCTCTCTATAAGATGTCCACTAATCAATTTGACTCATTGCCACGTCAACCTGAGCCAATAATCATTCCAATATGTTTGCAAGGGAGGCATGATGGGGGTTTGTGGAATGGGCATCCCTCATTCTTTTAATTAAATTCCTCAATTTAAATCTTATTTTTCACTATATGGGCTGCTAAATCCTCCTGACTACCTGGAGGATGTTCAAAAATTGTAGGAGGGTTATGAGGGTTGATGAGGATTTGCAGGGTTTTGTTGTGGTTGTGGAGGAACTGTAATAATAAAAAAATGTATTTAATTAAAATTTATAATACATAATTAAACAAGTACCAAATTTGATTGTCAATTTAGAGAAAAGAATTTTGCCCTACCTCTTCTCCATGACAACATCATCGAATCCACCTCAATCCAACCTTCTACTGGTGATCCAGTAGATGTTTTTTTGAGCAAAATCTAGTTGAAGAAAAAACGTGAGGGCATGGTTTTATGGTGAATTCATGTTTGGGGAGAATAAAATGATAGAGAATGTGTTTGATTTTTTAATTTAATATGGGGATATACGCGTATGCATTATTTTGGTAAATCTTAAACTTGTAGAATTTAAAACGCGATCACGTTATAATTTACCAAACCAAATATTGCGCGTTCCTAACTCCAATTTTTGTTGGGTTTTTTTTCCACTTTTTGGCCCCCCAACTTCATGCACTTATCCCTGATGTGATGCACTAAAAAAACTTTAATCATTTTACTGTGTAATATGCTTACTTGCATCTATACCACCATTGGTATGTGTGTGGACACTCAAATTATTTATTCCAAACTTCTCTTGACTTGAAACAAATACATGTGAAGCCGCATCCATAGCCTCGCCCTCTTCCTCTAAAGTTTCATTTACCTCTTTTTTCACTAGAATTGTGCTAAATGTGCTGAACTCAACTTCTTGTAAAAATATTAGTCATCCATGCCTTGTCCATGACAACACATGAACTTTCCTTTTTCTTATATCCCTTTTTCACAAGTTTTGAATCTTCATTAACAAACTCATGATAATTTTGTGGAACGAAATTTGCCTTCAAATTTTTGATGAATCTATTCTTTCTCTTTATTTTATCTTTTCCTTTGTGCAATCTTTTAGCTTATACATATTCCCACCATAGAGATGCATAAGATTTTCAACTTTGTGCTAGAAAACTTAACTCATATGGGATATCTCACACTCTCATACTTGATGTATTTATCCAACTCATTAATCTAGTTGAGGTTAGTGAATGGAGATGGGGGCCTAAGGGCAGGTCTTAATTAGACATTTTTTTCATAAAAAAAAGAATCATTAACTTGTATGATTCATTTGAGATGGCTACACTCAAAACTTGAATATGTAATAAGAACATAAATTGAAGCATATTGAGTCTAGTTTCTAAACCACTAAGTTTTTTTATATGGTTAAATGTTTTGGTGTGAGTGGTATTTTTCAACTTGTATTTATTAGGTGTATTACCACCTCGCTATGTGAGTCATCTCACTTAGGTGAGAGCATGGATCATATGTGTTATATTAGTTATGACAGATTCCCTTATGGAATTTGTCATATGTTTAACTATGTTTCATAGGAGTTACATTCCCCTTTCGGAAAGTAACTTCTCTTCTCTATCATAGAGGAATCATTAGCTACATGGGAGTTACTAAGCACTCCCCTATATGTAAACCTCTCTTCTTGATCTATGAGCATGGGATTGAGGATTTTACCTTGCACATCCATGAGTTTTAGTCTTGTTTCCCTTATTGCATGCACATTGCTCTCATGGCTGAGTTCTTTCTTGTTAAATCTTGAAGCTACTCCATTCCATAGTTGAGTGAAACTATTTGATGCACATGAATTCCCTCCATGAATTCATCCTTCATCCCTTCATCATGGTATCATAGTTCATGGATCAGAATTGTGTTTCTCACTTCGCTTGCTTACTACTCACTACCTCATAGTTTCATGTGCAAGCTCTCCTCCTTAATTTGTGCTCTTCTTACATTTTTTAAGGGATATTGTAGTTTGTTTATCTGGTGGGTGTGTCTCCTTACTAGTTTTTTTTTTCTAGTGTATAGGTTCAAAATTTATAGGTTAAAGAAATTCAAAGTTTGGAGGTGTAGTTCCGAGTTTTGTTTAAAGGTTGAAAGTGGGTTTTCAAGGAGTAACTCCACCCCATCTCGTTGAGTTGGGAACTGATCAGGGATAATTTTAGTGGAGAATATTCATAATATGGTGATGTGAAAAGGTAAATTTTTCGGAGCAGTTCAGTGTCCTATTCTCTTAAAATTTACAGTATATTTTATTTAGAGATCAGCTTCGCCTACATTTGAAAACAAATTATATAAAAACCTAGGTGATTCACCTGGTAGTATACTACCACCAGTACCTTACCAATATCGTCAACTTGTATACTCTAAGCACCTAAGCACAATACATATTTGATTATTGTTAGTAGTTTGCAGTCGGGTGAAAGGTGTTATTTGTTGGCGTGTGACTATAAATATTATCTGTAGATGGGTGACAAGGAGACCTTGTTGACGCACGACAAGGGTTTTCTTATTGATGCAAGACACTAATATTTTTGACACATGACTGTACTGTGGTTGACGCATGAAAGATTTTTTCTCTGACGCGTGACAAGGATATTTTTTAACGTGTGACTTATTGCATTTTTTGACATGCTAAAAATATTTTCTGTGGATGGGAGACAAGGATATATTGTTGACGCGCGATAGGGGTTTGTTTGTTGATGCCTGACATTACTCTTCTTGACGCACGAATGTACTTTTGTTGATGCATGAAAAAATTTTATCTGATATGTGACTTATTATATTTGCATAGCAGGTGTGACGTGCGACATTTTCATAGTTACACGTGTCGACAGTATTTTTAGACAGCAGACGCGTGACAGGGCATAGGCAGTTGATTTCACGACATGGGCTTAGTTTTATCTAACGACAGAGACCTCAGTGTATTTGGACACACAACAGAGACCTCGATTAGTGGACAGAGTCTGACTACGTGAATTCGTGTGTTTTTGTACGTATGGCTCAGTTCAAAATAATGGAAGGTGCTAGTGCTCAAAGAATGTGAAGACCCAAAAAGTAACTAAGAAATCTCAGAAGTCACTATTTAAGTATTTTGGAAACTTTGCTGCTACACATATTGACAACCACTAGCAACCATATAGTTGTCACCAATGGAATGAATCAGATATTACAAACTATTTGGAAGGTAATATTGAGGTGGACATGCATTCTGCACATAGTATCAAAGTCAAATGGCACCTACGATGATACCATGTCATATCTTGAAGATATACATGTTGAGATGCCAAATCCTGAAGATATTCTTCATGTTGGGATGTAACCAAGAGTGCGTCAAGATATCACACATACAAATACTCACCAAAATGAAACACAAAAATCAAATTCAAATTCTATTTCCACAGAAAGAGGAAAGCTAGGTGATTGCGATAATGCTCAAAATTCTACTAAAAAAAAGTAAAACATTGAAAATGAACAAGAATATGTGGACAATTGGGAGGACATACAAGTTTGATTGGGCATGCCACATTTCTATTTATCGAACCTGTAAAACCATCTAATTTATGAAGATATCCCATATGAATGTACATGTACACTATGTACGTGGGAATTGGGAAAGCAACAAAAAATGCAACTAAAGTTGGACAGTATAGATTAACATAGTGAAAAACAATATTTGACTGTATCAAGGGTTGGATAGCCAGAAAATAAAAACACATAGGTGGAAAACTGAAAAAATAATGCATGTATTTTAAATATGCAATAGAGTATGAAGCAAGAGTATAAAAAATGCAGACATCTCATGGAAAAGGGAGGAATGATCCCATCACAAATTGGTAAGATGAATCAAACAAATCTGCATGCAAAACTCATACAGTTCTCTACTTTATTTCACATACTAAAGAAAGAAAGACCAATTTTGGATTTCATTGATTTCATACTTTTGTATCACTATAATCAAATGACCAACGTTCCTCAGTCTCATTGGTCTGATAAGTAGTGCATGGAAAATGGAAAAATGTCTTTCAATGATAAAGAAGGAAGATTTGAAAGAGAATGTAAAGCAAGATCAAATTTTATCTTTCTTTCAATTAATGAAGTGACAGTAGTCAACACACACTGTATGGGTATGTATACCATGTCTATACTTTATAAAATCATATAAGTACACCTCATATGTTGGGTGTTATGAAAATGGTTGAAAACTGCAATGCCAAAAACCTACATAAAATAGTTGTTTCTCATTTGAAAGATATTGTTGGTGTTATTACAAGGTTGTGGCAAGGAATCTATCAAAGTTCTATCTTATAAGAAGATATCAGTAAATATTTCAGATTATATGAATTATGCCAAACAATTATTTTGGGGTCTGTGGAGGACAAAAGGGTTTTTAATGCATTATCATTTATAAAATCAAAACTGAGAAACAGGTTGGATAAAAATTTGGAAAAGTTGCATGAGGTGTTTTGTTCTGATAGTCCTTCAGTTATGTTCTCGTTACGATCAGCAAAAGCCATTCCGTTCGACAGAGCAATTGCGCATTGGAATTCCCTTTGTGAAAGAAGAGGTGTGAATAATATAGCTACAAGTACAATTGTTCCCAACCTTGAGAGTGTAATTGGCTCATCGTCACATTCTACAGAAGAGAACATCGAGTTTGAAGAAGCTATTGATAATGGATTGTTTCAACTTTAAATAGGTATCTTCTTCATCTTAATCTTATTGTTTGTCACTTTACATTTTTTTTATCTCTTGTTCTCATTAAAGATGTTACAGGTCTATATATTTAAATTTATTTAAGTACAATATTTTTATTTTTTAGAAAATGTGGGTTGACATCCATCCGAGGAAGCTGGTACTTCTCGAGATTAACAATGTCAGGCAATTCACCCATCTATCTACTAATCCATTTCTCGTGTTGAGTTTTCTTAAAACACAGATCTAGCACATTACCAGTGGCAGTGATGATTTCAACTTTAAATAGGTATCTTCTTCACCTTAATCTTATTTTTTGTTACTTTACATTTTTTTCAACTCTTGTTATCATTAAAGATGTTACAGGTCTATATATTTACATTTATTTAAATACAATCTTTTTATTTTTTTGAAAACGTGGGTTGACATCCATCCGAGGAAGTTGTTACTTCTCGGGACTGACAATGTCAGGAAACTCACCCATCCACTAATCCATATCTTGTGTTGAGTTTTCTTAAAACACAGATCTAGCACATTACCAGTGGCAATGATGATTTCAACTTTAAATAGGTATCTTCTTCACCTTAATCTTATTGTTTGTTACTATAAAAAAAATTCAGCTCTTGTTATCATTAAAGATGTTACAGGTATATATATTTACATTTATTTAAATACAATCTTTTTATTTTTTGAAAACGTGGGTTGACATCCATCCGAGGAAACTGCTACTTCTTGGGACTGACAATGTCAGGCAACTCACCCATCTATCTACTAATCCATTTCTCGTGTTGAGTTTTTTTATAACAAAGATCTAGCACATTACCAGTGATGATTTCAACTTTAAATAGGTATCTTCTTCACCTTAATCTTATTGTTTGTTACTTTACATTTTTTTAGCTCTTATTATCATTAAAGATGTTACAGTTCTATATATTTACATTTATTTATAAAAAATATTTTATTTTTTTGGAAAACGTGGGTTGACATCCATCCGAGGAAGTTGGTACTTCTCGGGACTGACAATGTCAGGCAACTCACCCATCTATCTACTAATCCATTTCTCGTGTTGAGTTTTCTTTAAAAAAAGATCTAGCACATTACCAGTGATGATTTCACAGCAATCTAATACACTAGAGGTAAGTTAAACCCTATCATATTTGCAATTATGTTTAATTTCTTACCAGTGATGATTCTTTCTTGATTTCTTACAATTATGTTTAATTTATTTTTTATATTTGTAAAATACTTTGATATATTTTTTTAACTATGGGATAAAATGACACAATTGAATTTTACAGAGGAAGATATTTCTATACTATACAATTCATAATCCATGATACATTATACAATTTATAATATGCGTCCACATAAAATTCATCATCATCCATATATATCATATCATCACCATATCATTATCATTATCCTGATTCCTGATAGTATAATTATTATTAAAACAATTATTTATCTAATTTAAATTTATTAAAACAATTCCATTTTTTTAAAACAATTCATAATCATATCATTACAAGTATATCCGTTCTAATTTCATCTATATTTCAATGTCATCTATATCCATTTTAACACATTCCATTTATTTATCATCTATATCCATTCTAATGACATCATGATCATATCATTACAAGTATAGAGAAGAATAATTATCTTAAAACAAGTTTAAATGTCTAGAGAAGAAGAATTATCGTGCTTGAAGCTAGATCTATGTCCACGTTAAATTGATCATCATCCATATATATCATATCATTATCATCATTCATCATCATCATCATCTATCATCATTCCATGTTTCTAAAACAATTATCCATTATCATCATTCATCATCATCTATATCCATCTATATCATTCATCATCTACGTCCACATATAATTCATGATAATCCAAGTAAACCAGAAACATACGTCATCATGATTCATCCCTATCTAATGCAATCACCATTAAGAGTAAACCAAAAAGCATAAACTCCATATACAATCTAAAAATTCTATCAAATCCATATGCAATCAAAATTAAAGATTACATAGTATTTCAAATTTTAAAAGGCTATCAAATCCATATAATTAAATTCAAATACCATGACCACAACATTCAATGTTACAAATTTTCAAATATAGACTCAATATTTAAAGTTTCCACACTCAATAATAAAATTTTCAACCCTCTTTTTATGTATCCATTTCAACTCCTGTGCTCCTTTCCCCAATGGTTTCTTCCCCTGTGGTTGTACCCCTTTCCCCAACAGCAGAAATAACCCCAGAACTTATAAGATCTTCTGCAGCACTATCCATATTTTATTTTTTTAAATATTCTTGGTTTGTCGCATCTCCATGCGACAGCAAATTTGGATCAGCTGTTGCCTTAGCTTTGAATAATATTTCAGGGTCGAAGCCATGCTATTTAATTATCCGCTTTAGTGTATTATTTTGTTTGTTAACCAAAACAATATTTTCCTTCAAATTCTTAACTGCGGATAAACTGTTCTTCAATGTTTCAAAGTGAACTTGGAATACCTTTGCTTGACTCTTCAAATTTTCATATTTCAATTGCACAAAAAGAGTAATGTCAATCCAACATATTACTAAAAAATGAAAATTTCAAATTAACAAGAATGATTGTTTGAAAGTGATAGTACTTACAACTGCTCTATCTCTCTCGGTATTTGCAATTGCTACCAGATCCTTGTCCTTAGACCATTTGTTAAAATATGCCTGGGCCTCAGCACTAATATTTTCTAATTTGTTTAATGTCTTATCCAAAATGTTCATCTTTATAGTTGTTATACGTGACAGTCCCACTTCTTACTTGGGTAAGTAAGGAATCCATCTTCGCAGGTTGATTCTGGACTACAGCATATAAACTATCCCTTTGCCAATAATTTTCATAACGACTAATAATCTCATTGATAAGAACTTTAGCCCTTCTCTCCCATTCTATGAGCTGATTAATATGAGGTAGAATAAACTCACTGACATGGGATTGACAATCATAACCAATTAAGTTTTCCAAAGGAAAAGGTAGCAACTGTTCACTATCTGTATCTGATGAAGATGATCTTGCTGGAGAAGTATGGGGGCTTTCGGATAGATCAACTGCTACTTGTTTTTGCCTTTGGGTGGCCTGATCCTGTTTGTGATAAAATTAATCAAGATTCAGATAAATAAATTTAAATTGAAATGTAATTCAATATTGTAAAGCATGTTGAAATTGAAGTATACCTGCTGGCCTTGAATCATCGCACGGGTATTGAAAAAACCAGTTGGGTCATTGCTATCAATGCCCAAATAATCTTCATCTAAATTTATATTGTTCAAAACCAATATGCCTATTGCACTGGGAAAGCCACCAAGTGAGAGCGTTGGAATTCAAAATGAGGAGGCAATGTTTAGTGTCCCGCTAGGGGCCAAAGCAATTGGCATGCGTTTACCAATGTTCTTTTTCATTGTTCCTCTGGTTGGGATTTTAAAAATTTATTGGTTAAGTGGGGGTCGGTGCCGCTGTTTGAACAGAAGGACTGCAATGTGTTGAAAAGTTCAAGAAAAAACATGAAAAACTAGAAAACAATCCAAAAAGGCAAAAACTACGAAATTAAATGTAGTATTGAAAAGTTGTACCTTGTTATCGAGGGGTAGTTTTTCGCGGTGCTAAGGGTGGCCGTGTAGGAGTAGTATTTGGTGGTTGTTCAGAAGATACAAATGCATGCGACTATATGGAGTGAGTTGGGGAAGAAGGTTGAGTTTCTGAAACACGAGTATGGTCCAAATTCCCTGCAATGTCATCAACATTAAATGTTATGTCAATTCAATTGGTTAAAATTTAAATTGGAAAATAAAAATACAAATTTGGAATTTGTAAATAATATATGAGAAGGTATTACTTCTCTGGCGTTTAACGAGTTCAAACTGTTAAGGGTTCGGAGAGGAGTGAGCTTCCATTTCAGATTGGGAGTCTCCCGAAGCCTCAGCGTGTTGTTGGCCTCTTCCTCTTGATAACGCCTTTTTTCGGTGAAGGGCTTCAATAAATCTTCTCTGCAAACCGTAAATTGTTAATAATTGTGTAGTGTAATGTCAAAAATTTAAATACAAACTAAATAGTTTATACCTGTTGTTCTTCAAATGGAATTGACAACTTCATCAACTCCTCGTCAGTGCAAGTAGGAATTTTTTTGTCTTTTAAATTTAAAGTGCCTCGTAATAAAGGCCGAGGAGATAGTTTGTGAAATAAATGACAAGTTTTTCTAAAAGCTTTGAATTTGTTATGTCAGTTCTTTTTTTTTTATAGATAGGTACACCAATAAAAATTTTGTTTTGAGATAGTGGTAACTATGTATGCAATGGCCCAGTTTGGTATATCTGTTTGGCGACCTTGCATAACTATTCTGGATTGAAAAAATGAAATCACTGCAGCAAGAAAGTGGTGTGTAATTGCTTGCGTATCCATGCCATGCCTGGATTTATTGACATGAGCTGCAAATGTCAAACAGTGGGAATTAATATAAATTTATAACACCAAATTGTATCACAATAAAAAATAGAATAAAAATGATGAATTAAAATGAATTATACTTACAATCAACATGGAAACCGAATGTTGATTTGAGAAATTTCTTGTCTTCTTCCAGAAGTGTTGCCTTCATTATGACAATTGGTAAATTTCTAAATGGAAGGCCCGTAAACCGATGGATGTCATTTGCTTCGATACTGAATTGGAACATTCAGTCGTCGTTCAGAGTCACATAAAAAAGGTTGTCCTCTGTATTATAGGACGAGAGAAGGTAATTCAAAATATCTAGATCTGTTTCGAAATGGGGCATGTCAACGATCCCAGTAAACTCACATGCATCCATCAAATCTTTATATTCAGAAGACATCTTTAAAATAGTATGGATGTGGGGGCACAAGGGATTCCTATAGATGATCTTGCCCGTGGATTGGGCTAGATTCTCTTCTTGATTTTTTTCTTGAGCTTGCAGTTAGGAAGTATTTGAAGTTGACATTATAGTTGTGCTTACGTCTTTGACAATGAGGGATTCCTACAAAAAAAATTGAGAGCCGGAAAGTGTAAACGAGAAAATGACCGGCGGGAGGGTATTTATAGGCCAAATAGCGTGTCAATGGCCTCTATTGATGCGCGTCAATGGGCTCTGTTGACGTGCGTCAATGGGCTCTATTGACGCGCGTCAATGGCCACTGTTGACGTGCGTCAACAAAGCCCATTAACGCATGTCAACAGAGGCCATTGACGCACGTCAACAGAGGCCATTGACGCACATCAACAGAGGCCATTGATGCTCGTCAACAAATCCCATTGATGCGCGTCAAAGGGCTCTGTTGACGTTGTGTTGACGCATGTCATGGATGGTTATTGACATCGTATTGTTGCGAGTCAAAGGTGCATCGATGTCTGGAACTCTGATTTCTCTGGCTCGAAAAATCAGGTGAAAATTCAGTTATGGAATACTGTCAAATTCACCTTTTGCTGAAACTGGTTCCAGGGATATTCACCAGGTATTTTCCACCTACAATTTTATAGAGGTGTCTTAAAATGAACCCTAAAGTGTACTTGATAGCGGGTTGTAGCTAGATCTAAAAATGTAGATAGAATGTGTGGATGTCAAAATGAACTTCCCCTTCTTATGTTGTGTATGTACAAAATGCAATCCCTTGTCCCTTGAATGGATGTTAGATGGATGCCTTTGATTATTTTGGATGCAAGCGTAGGTGATAGTAAGTAATGCTTAGAGTTTGGTCCCTTATTTTGATCACATATGTTAGAACATAATATTAAGTATTGTTATAAACCTTAGTTTATAATTAAATAACTGAAAATATTTATACTCTTAATTATTTAATATAACTATGAGTTTATGGTTAATTAATTTTTAATTAAATTGATTTATTTAAAATTTGGGGCATACCTCGTCCCTTATATGTTCATAACCCTTGGGGTTATATAAATATGGTCGTGGGCCATAATCGGGTGAATTGAATTCACACCGGGTAAAAATATGGAACAACAGTGAGGAAAGGAGTTACTAGACTGTGTAAAAGCTTCTCTTAATGGAAAATTATTATTCGTGGTTTTTTACCCCATTAGGGTTTTCCATGTTAAATCAGGCGTCACTATGTTTTTTCATTTAATTGTTTTGTTAAATTTTTGGTTGATAATATTTGGATTAATAAATCTTTTATATAGTTATTTACTACATTGGTCCTAATATGGTACCAAAGTGGTTTGGTAACATGTATTAAATTAATTAATCAATAGGCATAATGGGTAGGTGGTTGGTTAGTAATATATATTTAACTCGCCCTCCCTCCGGGATGTTTTTTTGAAATTGGTGTGTGCATGGGTGAAAATTATTTCCAAGTCCCCTCAAGCTTCTTACCGTCACGTGAAAAATCAAGGTGGAAAAGTTACCAAGGACCTGTAAACAAAAGGTAAATATTAAATTTTGCGAGAAACATTTTTAATCGAAGTAAATTGGCCAATGTCTCAGGGACCTTTTAAAATTTTAATAGAATTGTCTTATAGTAATTCTATAATTTGAATAGTATAAGATAATTTAAATTTAGTTTAAATGTTATTCTAAGCCATATCACTATAGTTTGATACTATAAGTTATATTTAAAACCTAAATTAAAAAAATGCTTACCCTATGTTATTAGGGCCATTTGTATTTATTGTTTTTACCCTTGAGTTAGGTGCGGCCCCATTCTTTATTTTTCTCTGGAGGCGTTTACTTTGAAGAAGACATTGCTGGAAAGTGTCAAATTCCGGTGGCTTAATTTTACAGGTTACCGGAATTTAGATATTTTTGTAAGTCAGAGATATTTTTGCTATCCTAGATATTTACAGTCCTCGATTTGTTTCAAATCTCTTAATCCTGCTATAAATTTGTCATTACACTTATTTTAAGATCCATCCTCACCTTCACATAATATTTTAGTGTCAAACACACTCCATGTCTGTGCAGATTTTGATCTCAATTCCCACCCCTGCTCTTCCACCATGATTTTCTTCACAACTTTATTCGATGGTCAGGCAGGCAACCAGTTTCTCTTCCACAAAGACGGCAACAAAAAAATGAACAAGCAGCCCAATAATTTCACCAGGATTTTTGGCGAGCGTGGTATTGGTGAACTGGACGGGGAAGAGCACAAGTGGATAAGAGGCGCCATCATGCATTTCATGAAGCTGGAATCCATGCAGAAATTCGTGGACAGAATGGAACCTGTTATTTTGCAACATTTTTCTGATTGTTGGGAAGGAAAAGACATCATTACAGTGATGTCATTGATGAAGAAGCTTACTTTTGAAGTTTCCTGTGATCTTTGTTTCAGTCCGAGCGACAGTGTCGAGGGAAACTTTGGTTAATGGATTTAATATTGTTGTGAATGCTATGTGTAAACAATATGTTTCTATTTTAAAATTATGCAATCATCTGCATTCTTAAGAAAACAGAGTACCCGCAAGGGTTTTTTGCAGGAAAATCATCATCGAAAGAGACACTCTAGGCTAAAATCATAAATTGCTCTCTAAATCAATCGAAAAAAGATAAACAAAAAATGGCCTCTTGGATTAAATTTACTCTGTTATACAATTTGTAAAATAATCCCAAAAAGTGACATGAAAACAAAGATTGGACCTTACCACGTACCTTTGATTGTTATAGACGAGTTGCCTTCTAGACGGATTTGATACCTGGAGTGATTTTCTGTGTTGATTGCCTTCAATTCAATAAAAACAAGACGATGTCACCAAGACTGTAATGGCTTCGGTCTCATGAGCCATACAGGCGGCATAAACAGGAGAGTAGTAGGGTGTGTATGCTCGGTAGTCTAAGCACAGTCAGGTGAATGGATGCTACCCTGTAATCTAAGCATCGTTGGCTCAAAGCATCATGGACCTTAAATTTTCTATCATTCAACAAAAATGTAAGGGTTGGAGATGCATTTTTTGAGGTCCAGAATGCAAAAGTTTCATATTTGGTCTCCTCTTAACAAGGTAATCTTAAAGATCATCAATAATTCGATGTATAATATTCTGATTAGGTATGAGCTTTCTTTGCTGCCATGCCTTCTCTACCATATAGTAATGGCTTTCTTTACAATTTTCCAAAACTTTATAGTAAGAGATGCAACTTGTAAATATTTCTAGAAAAAACTTTGATGGCAAAATCGGCACTCGGGCCACACTTTGTGTTCCTGAAGATGGATCACAAATTGTTGTTGTCAATAGCATAAATTTATTCCACATTTTGGACCGCCAAGTGTATTCTTCTGAAGCATCCCACATTTTCAGCCACCAAGTTGTGTGATGGAAGCATCAAGTTTATCCGAATCTATATCATAGGTTTTTTTTCCTGGTATCAGTTTTTCAATAATATGGACTGTCGAAACTTGAAATCTCTAATTTTTAATCCTTCAAGATAAATGTATGCCAAAAGAATGGATTTAGGATTACACGATTAATGTGTTTTAATTGTAAATGAGTTACAAGTTACGTCGGAGAGGATAACAATGTTCCCCTATATATCTATATTCCTTTCTATATCAAATTAAAAATAAAACGACCATATTTTGTTTCGCCATCGTTGATGAAATTAAGAATAGTGTTCCTTTGTAATCATTCCAGATCCAAAAATTTAAAATTTCTCCACAATAAAATTTACAATAAATTACAACAAAAAAATATCATTTGAGCGGCATGAAACCGGAATTGAACAACCTTCAAGAAGAGTGCCCTTAGCGGATAAAACAGATGCACAAACAATTAAAGCATATACACATTGAATATGTCGCTATCGCACAGGGTAAAGCATATATACACTGAATATATCGCTATCGCATAGGTTTTATGGACAAGGCGAGTCCTCACTGTCGACGAACCGCCATTCCTCCCATTCCCCGTTGCTAAGTCCTATAGTCCACGATTCACTCTCGCAACTGCTGAATTCCCGCATTTCATCTTCCTTCTTCACAGATGAAAGAAGAGGAATATTAATGACCTCCTCCCACTGTTTCTACACAGGAACATAAATTACCTCCTCCACCTGGCGTTTGACAGGAACTTGAATTGACTCCTCCTCTTCCTCTTCATTCGTCGTCACCATTGAATCCTCGTCACAATCAGAATCATCATCATCATCACGGTTGAAGAAATTAATGAAATATAAGGCCGATAAGCCCGCGAATTTGAGCCCTGTAAATTGGTGATCTGCGACTCTCCACAGACAGAGGCGCAAACTAGAAAGGAGGTCGGAAGATGTGTGCTTGCGGCATCCCTTAATTTTTCTTCTCAATTTGCAAGGGGGATCCAAATGACAAAACTTGCACCTGGCACGCCTGCACTTCCCTGTAAACTTGGAGTGGTTTGTAGGCTTGGAAGAACCCACTTTCAAGGGCAAACACTTGAATGGACCATGGGCATCGCCCTTGCCATCGCCATGGCCATGATCTGCATCGGAAATATCTTTGATCCTCATGCAGCTTCTCACTTTCCTGTGCAGTCGTCCCTCGTGCCTCATCGCTATTTTCTTTTCCTCTGTAAATTCACTCACTGATATGTGAAAATAAATACTATTCTTTGACTCCACATCCTTTAAATGACATCATGAGTGACCGCGGTGTTAACTCATGGTTTTGTTTTTTATACACATAAAATTGAAGCCCTCTCCGGCGTAACTTGCAACTCATTTGCAATTGCTAGTTTAGCCTATATTTTATCAACACATGGTCCATGTAGTGCATCCTTGCTCCACACTAGTCTTGGTTGGTGCATTAGAAAGTCATACTGTTTCATTTAATTCGACCATCCTATTGGCTCGTGAGCAACAGTATGTGGAGAAAATTGATGAATTAAGTTGGTTATTAACAATCACGTATATTACATGCTTTACAATTTAGTTCAAATATGTAAAGGGGCCGAAATAAAAACTAAAAAATTATTTGGGTGGCCTAAGTAGCCCCCTTCCCTTCTCACCCTCTCATTTACTTGCCACTTGGCAAGTGTTGTCCTCTCGCAGCCCACCCCACTCCTTCTTCGCCATGTGGATGGCTATCCTTTTTGGGCCGACCACCTTTCTCTCTCTAGACAAGATTCCCATTGCACTATTTTTTTTTAAAGTTTTTTCATCCCACATCCTTTGTATAGGATGGGCATATAGGTTTAGAATTCATTGCATGGATAGTGATCTAAGTGGTTGCAACCACTCTCACTTTGGTTTTGTTGCCTTACATGGATGGGTTGGTTGTTGGTTATGTCATGTTGTAGCGGTGGAAAATAGTACCGCCATGTTGTTGGTGCATGTTGGTCACTTCTAACCATTAAAATTTAACTCTCCCATCTTAGCATTGGGCTCAGTGGTAATAATATAGCTTGACGTCGAGATTAGTTTGTAACTTTCTCGCGAGCTCAACACTTGATTTCCCAAATCAATGTGTAACTCGTTCTATAGCTCAATCATCTCAGTTCTAACATGGAGCTAAGCTCCCCAATGTTCACAATGATATATATAGCTAGGTTTTTAGGTGTTTTTTATATAATATTAGAAATGGACAGTTTTTTTACGCCGAAAGGCATTCCTTTAGCTGGGTTCGAGCTGAGGGCTCTCTGACGCATGTCAGAGAGGAGACGACTGAGATGAGGTCGGTCAGGATGACGTCGATCACGGATGCGATCTGGCCCTCCATGCGCTGTACACCTCCATGCCTGGACAGAGACCATAAATTGTTTAAGGCGAAGGCACTGTTACTCGTTAAATTTCACCTACGCACCAGTAAGGGTTTGATGTATTTTTTGTACACCTCCATGCCTACCCAGAGATCGTAAAACCTGTTATGTAAAAGAACTGTTACTTGATAAATATCTGCTGCACGGTTTTTTGCAGTGTACGTTGAAGCATGGCTGCGTCGAAGGGGAGGTATGCAGAGGAGGTACGCCGCTGTTATCCCAAAAATGAGACTAGGTTTAAATATTTATGTGAAGGGTAGCTATTGTTACTCTTTTTCATGGGTAGGTTTGGAATTCTGGTTGCCTTCGTGAATGAATAAAACCCTTCGTGTATGGTAGCTAACACATTTGTTTCTTTTTTTTCCTGTCGTGGGCTTTGGTACGTTTGTGGTTTGTGTGCTTCAGAGGCCTGCATCTACATTTGTCTAAAATAATTCATGGTTGGACTGTTCTTCGACAGTAACCCAAGTGATGCTCTCAATAAGCTATGGTTTTTGAGTGTGACGGAGCTAGAATTACTTGCAGAAGGGGGGTAACTTGGAAATCCGTATCAAACCAGATCCTAAAAATCTTTTGCGTGGGTAGGTTTAGAATTGGAATTGCTTGCAGAAGGGAGTACTTGTCGAGTTTTTCTATCATGCTACTGAGGCATTTTGTGGTTGGCATTAATCTTAGAACTCTAGATTTAATAAAAATTAGTATTGTGTGGAATTTTGGGCTGCATAATAACTATTTTCTTTGTACTTGTTGTTTCTTGTCTTGTGTTACATTAGTTTGAACCAAAACTGATACCTACAGATTTGCTGCCTGTGTCGCTCAAGTATTTAAGAAGCTTACTGGTTTTTTGAAGTCTCTTGGTGTCAAGGCAGTGTTTGACACAAGCTTGTAGCAGAGATCTGCTCACTTATTGAAGCCTGTGAAGAAGCTTACTCGAGCGATACAAGGGACAGTCTCTGTGAGTGGCTTCGAACAATCTAAATCAAGCCTACCAATGTTTGACATCAAGCGTGTAGCAGAGATCTGTCCATTCTTTATTGAAGTGGTGTGAATAGTATCCTACTTCTATCTCTAGCGATAAAAATTCAGACAAGTTTTTGAGTAATCTTATTTACATTTCATGCATCATGGGTTTTTAAACATTGTAAATTGTAAATTGGATTATTCTACCATTTACATTTGGAAATTTCTGAACAAGAAAGGATGGAACACGGGCAGTCTACAGGAACATCGAATGTATTGTGTCTGATTAAGCCGAGAAAAAACACGATGTGGAACAGAAAAAATTAGAATCCTTTCTAAGAAAATAGATTAAGGACGAGCGTGAACATCCCGCAAATTGACCGTCAATTGTAGGAACAGAGCTGGCCTTGTCCCGTGAGTATTTGATATACCCAAAATCCATTTATCTAACTTTTTAAACGTTGTAGCCGCTTCATTATTCTACCAATTTGGAGATCTCTGATAAAATTTTACACCCATTTACCCTAATGTATTGTTTCTGATTAGGATTTTATCACCATTTTTATCCTTTCTAGTTAGATTTGGCTATTTAAATCCCGATTGACCCATTTCTGGTTAGATTTTTAATGGATTTGAAAACCATAATTTACTCGTTTCTGAAGCCGCCTTTAACACTTATTTACCCTTTTTTTAATAAGGTTTTAAGGCCTGTTAAACATAATTGACCATTTTCTAATCTATTTTGAATGACCCTTTTAAACATAATTTACTCTTTTCTGATAAGGTTTTTATGCTCCTTTAAACCCATTTTACCTGTTTCTGATCGGGTTTTAATGGCCCTGATCAATTGTACAATAACCTTTTCTGATTCAATTTTTATTGCCCTCCTGAATTTTAAGCCTTTCTATTTTGATTTTAGTGGCCCTTTCAACGATAATCGTCCTTCTATGTTTAGGTTGTTATGACCCTTTAAACCATAATTCACCCTTTTCTATCAGGTTTATGGCCCTTTTAACCATAATTTACTTGTTTCTCTTTAAGTTTATATGGTCCTTTTAACTATAGTTTACCCTCAAAACCCCAGTTCACCCTTTTCTGATTAGTTTTTAATATGGTCCTTTTAACTGTAGTTTACCCTTAAAACCCCAGTTCACCCTTTTCTGATTAGTTTTTAATGACTGCGATATTTAGTTCTTTAATCTCATTTTTTACCTTGGCATTTATCTGCATATCTGAAAAGGTTTTTATGGAGATATATTTATTTATTGATATTCACTTATATGTTTTGGGGTTTTAATGGCAGTAAACAGGAGCGACTGGAGTTTTTATATGATTCTGGACTGGCCGTGGGAAAAAGTAGCTCTGATAGCTTTGCATTGGGTAAGCCCCCGGAGCCACAGAAGACTGAGGCAGACAATGAGCTAAATAAGGCGAGTTTCTGATTTTTTTTTTAGTTTTTAGTGTCAGTTGTTTTGGGTTTGATTATGAGGTTTGTTTTATTTTGAGTATTTGTTTTCCCCCTGATTTTTTAATGATCTTTTTTGGCCGAAAAACCTTTTTTGAGGTTTCTGGCCACCTGTAACATTTTGAAGGTTTTAAACATGTCTCATGTGTATGTACCACATAATGTTTATACTACAACCTTGCTGGAGTTATGGGTCAAGCTATTTCAGTTGTGAGTTGAACTTTGGTTATGTGCTGCTCCATAGTACAGTTACATTGCACCACCTTGGATTTTTCCCTGTAATTCCATATATATATATATTGTTTGGAAGGGATTTTATTAGATATTTATTATTTTTACATCATGATGATTTACTATTAAAGGTTTGCTATATTTATTAATAAAGGACTGAGTACAAGTCTGAATATACAGCTCGGCCATCCCCACTTTTTTATTTTGAAGCAGCACAGACAAAACAATATAAGCCCCATACAACCGGTTCAAGTAAGATTCATACAAATTAATTCCCATGCCCAAAGAATCAAAACAATATAGCTCTTAAGAGCACATGGAAAGTTTTGGTCAATATAGCAGCAATTCAGATAATCAAAACCCAAAATGGGACAAGCCCACAGTCAGATGAAAGGAAAAGATAAAATCATGAAAGGACTAATGTCCATCTACAGCACTCATTTCCATGTCAGATGTTATTTCTTCACGAATAATGTAGATATTATCCTTCTTAACTCCCACATTAATTACGGGTCTCTTATCATTACCATGTCCCTCATTAGTCATAGTTCCCACTGTAGAAAGTGAAACAGGTCCCTTATTAACACCAGTAAATTGTTCATTATCCTGTACCTCAACATTAATGATGTTGTTATCGGGTCTCTCTGCATTCTGAGCAGGCCCCCCATCATTCTCCACATGCACCTGATTGCCACTCCTATTCAATATGTGTTGTTGATCAGCCATCCTTGAGAGGATATTTCCCAAATTGCGTATAGTCTTACTCACTTGCTTTTCAATAAGATCCTCGATCCAGTTTGGCAGGAGAACACTACCATAAACTTTAGTAGGAAGATGTAAATTAGAGGGTGTCATGGAGGATGTAGAAGAAAGGGTGCAAGTGAAGGTTTTGGCCTCATCAATCACAACATGCAGACCAGTTGAGGGTAGAGTAGATGGCTCTGAGAATTTCTTCCTGAGTACCTGCATTATCAGTTTGTGTTGTAAGTTGCTTTTATGGCATCCTAGAGCCTTCACCACAATCCATGCTGCTGTCCATTTTCTGGAAATAAGTTTGTCTAATCATGTTCTAATCCTCCTCTGAGATGTCCATGTCAACAGTGCCTTCCCTAGGAACCTGCTATTTAGGAGCTGGATTTATTATCGGAAAGTTCCTTATGCCAACAAGATACTCGAGATAGATCTTGATATATGCTTGATGGAAAATTTTCTTTAGTTTTTCTTTAGTAATCTTCAAGAGGAAATTCACCTGCACACTGTATTAGCATATCCTTTGCACATATCTATCTCTTGTTGAACACTTGAAGCAAAGTTGACAAGATTGACTTCAGAAGGAGTGCAAATGAAGAGGACCTTTTGGGGCTTCTTCTATTAATGTAAGCGATGGTGAATTGTAGACTTTGTTTTTTCATCCCCTTGTCTTTTCTCAAATTTTTATCGGGCCATAGATATGTTTACTTTATGTTTACTTTTGCTATCTTGCCCAAAACTGCCTTTTTGTGTTCTTAAGGGCAAGCTTGTGGTGGTTTCATGGTTGAGCACATCTGCAAGCTCTCAAAAAAAAGTAGAGATATTTTCATACACCCTTTATTCCCCCCGAGGTGTGGTCCAAATTGTATAACTCGGGACCTTATACTTTTCTTACAATCACCTTTTCTTCTTCTCTAGCTTACTTGCTCCTACTAGCCCTGCTCAGAGTCTTTTTTCTTCATAAATTTTGTTAGGAGGCTTCATTTCACAAACTAGGCACCATTTACGATACCTATTTGGCCTTTATTCTTGTGTGCAAGGTTTCAGGATATGTTTCTTTGGTAAAAGTTGGTCAACTCACACCCTTCAAGGTTCCAATTAGGCCCAGGCCTGTAGCAGTCTTCCTAGGAAGCAACCGTCATGCACAGTTTTAATTATCAGACTCACCACTACCTCTAACCTCCTTTATTGGTTTCTAAATACCCATCAGATGATATGCACACAATTTTATACTTCAAGTTAAAGCCTCATTAAACTCAAAGCTCAAGTTTGGATACAAAACTCTTCAAGGTTCCAATTAGGCCTACGCCTGTAGCAATCTTCCTAGGAAGCAACTGTCATGCATAGTTTTAATTATATGACTTGCCACAACCTATAACCTCCTTCAGTGGTTTCTAAATACACCTCAGATGATATGCATGAAATTTTAGACTTCAATTCAAAGGTTCAAATTCAAAGCTCGAGTTTAGAAACAAAACTCTTCTCGTCTTTTCTCACATGCTTAGCTAGGACTGTCATGGATTTCTTCTAGCTGTTAACTTATTTTGAGTTGATTCCTATAGAATGTATTTATAGTCTATATTAGGAGGCTTTTTCCAGTTTTTCTATCATGCTACTGAGGCATTTTGTGGTTGACATTAATCTTAGAACTCTAGATTTAATAAAAATTAGTATTGTGTGGAATTTTGGGCTGCATAATAACTATTTTCTTTGTGCTTGTTGTTTCTTGTCTTGTGTTACATTAGTTTGAACCAAAACTGATACCTGCAGATTTGCTACCTATGTCGCTCAGGTATTTAAGAAGCTTACTGGTTTTTTGAAGTCTCTTGGTGCCAAGGCAGTGTTTCACACAAACTGTAGCAGAGATCTGTCACTTATTGAAGCCTGTGAAGAATTTGTCAAGCGATACAAGGGACAGTTTTTGAGTGGCTTCAAACAATCTAAATCAAGCCTACCAATGTTGGCATCTACGTGTCCAGGTACGTCCATTCTTTATTTAAGTGGTGTAATAGTATCCTGCTTCTATCTCTATATAAAAATTCATAATTTTCTTTTTTTAATCTTGTTTACATTTCATGCATCATGGATATTTCTATAAATTGTAAATATGTAATTTCTTGTTCTTACAGCAAGGCTTTGATGATTTTGCAGTCAAGTCCTCAATATAATATAATAAATTTGAAAATTGAGAAGAAAATAACATTTAATAATTTCATTTGTTTCAGAGTTCTAGCACCCACAAACATTTTCCACAGATCTTGGACCGTGGTTCTTCTACTGTATTAGCGTATCCTTTGCACATATCTATCTCTTGTTGAACACTTGAAGCAAAGTTGACGAGATTGACTTCAGAAGGAGTGCAAATGAAGAGGACCTTTTAGGGCTTCTTCTGTTAACGTAAGCGGTGGCGAATTGCAGACTTTGTTTTTTCATCCCCTTGTCTTTGCTCAAATTTGTATCGGGCCATAGATATGTTTACTTTATGTTTAGTTTTGCTATCTTGCCCAAAACTGCCTTTTTGTGTTCTTAAGGGCAAGCTTGTGGTGGTTTCATGGTTGAGCACATCTGTAAGCTCTCAAAACAAAGTAGAGACATTTTCATACACCCTTTATTCCCCCCGAGGTGTGGTCCAAATTGTATAACTCGGGACCTTATACTTTTCTTACAATCACCTTTTCTTCTTCTCTAGCTTACTTGCTCCTACTAGCCCTGCTCAGAGTCTTTTTTCTTCATAACTTTTGTTAGAAGGCTTCATTTCACAAAATAGGCACCATTTACGATACCTATTTGGCCTTTATTCTTCTGTGCAAGGTTTCAGGATATGTTTCTTTGGTAAAAGTTGGTCAGCTCACACCCTTCAAGGTTCCAATTAGGCCCGGGCCTGTAGCGGTCTTCGTCGGAAGCAACTGTCATGCACAGTTTTAATTATCTGACTCACCACTACCTCTAACCTCCTTCAGTGGTTTCTAAATACCCATCAGATGATATGCACGCAATTTTATACTTCAAGTTAAAGGCTCATTAAACTCAAAGCTCAAGTTTGGATACAAAACTCTTCAAGGTTCCAATTAGGCCTAGGCCTGTAGCAATCTTCCTAGGAAGCAACTGTCATGCATAGTTTTAATTATATGACTCACCACAACCTATAACCTCCTTCAGTGGTTTCTAGATACACCTCAGATGATATGCATGAAATTTTAGACTTCAATTCAAAGGTTCAAATTCAAAGCTCGAGTTTAGAAACAAAACTCTTCTTGTCTTTTCTCACAGGCTTAGCTAGGACTGTCATGGATTTCTTCTAACTGTTAACTTATTTTGAGTTGATTCCTGTAGAATGTATTTATAGTCTCTGTTAGGAGGCTTTGTCCATTTTTCTATCATGCTACTGAGGCATTTTGTGGTTGACATTAATCTTAGAACTCTAGATTTAATAAACATTAGTATTGTGTGGAATTTTGGGCTGCATAATAACTATTTTCTTTGTACTTGTTGTTTCTTGTCTTGTGTTACACTAGTTTGAACCAAAACTGATACCTACAGATTTGCTGCCTGTGTCGCTCAGGTATTTAAGAAGCTTACTGGTTTTTTGAAGTCTCTTGGTGCCAAGGCAGTGTTTGACACAAAACTGTAGCAGAGATCTGTCACTTATTGAAGCCTGTGAAGAATTTGTCAAGCGATACAAGGGACAGTTTGTGAGTGGCTTCGAACAATCTAAATCAAGCCTACCAATGTTGGCATCTGCGTGTCCAGGTACGTCCATTCTTTATTTAAGTGGTGTAATAGTATCCTGCTTCTATCTCTATATAAAAATTCATAAAAAAAAAAATTTAATCTTGTTTACATTTCATGCATCATGGATATTTCTGTAAATTGTAAATATGTAATTTCTTGTTCTTACAGCAAGGCTTTGCTTATTTTGTAGTTAAGTCCTCAATATAATATAATAAATTTGAAAATTGAGAAGAAAATAACATTTAATAATTTCATTTGTTTCAGAGTTTTAGCACCCACAAACATTTTCCACAGATCTTGGACCGTGGTTCTTCTACTGTATTAGCGTATCCTTTGCACATATCTATCTCTTGTTGAACACTTGAAGCAAAGTTGATGAGATTGACTTCAGAAGGAGTGCAAATGAAGAGGACCTTTTAGGGCTTCTTCTGTTAAGGTAAGCGGTGGCGAATTGCAAACTTTGTTTTTTCATCCCCTTGTCTTTGCTCAAATTTGTATCGGGCCATAGATATGTTTACTTTATGTTTAGTTTTGCTATCTTGCCCAAAACTACCTTTTGTGTTCTTAAGGGCAAGCTTGTGGTGGTCTCATGGTTGAGCACATCTGCAAGCTCTCAAAACAAAGTAGAGACATTTTCATACACCCTTTATTCCCCCCGAGGTGTGGTCCAAATTGTATAACTCGGGACCTTATACTTTTCTTACAATCACCTTTTCTTCTTCTCTAGCTTACTTGCTCCTCCTAGCCTTGCTCAAAGTCTTTTTTCTTCATAACTTTTGTTAGGAGGCTTCATTTCACAAAATAGGCACCATTTACGATACCTATTTGGCCTTTATTCTTCTGTGCAAGGTTTCAGGATATGTTTCTTTGGTAAAATTTGGTCAGCTCACACCCTTCAAGGTTCCAATTAGGCCCGGGCCTGTAGCGGTCTTCGTCGGAAGCAACTGTCATGCACAGTTTTAATTATCTGACTCACCACTACCTCTAACCTCCTTCAGTGGTTTCTAAATACCCATCAGATGATATACACGCAATTTTATACTTCAAGTTAAAGGCTCATTAAACTCAAAGCTCAAGTTTGGATACAAAACTCTTCAAGGTTCCAATTAGGCCTAGGCCTGTAGCAATCTTCCTAGGAAGCAACTGTCATGCATAGTTTTAATTATATGACTCACCACAACCTATAACCTCCTTCAGTGGTTTCTAGATACACCTCAGATGATATGCATGAAATTTTAGACTTCAATTCAAAGGTTCAAATTCTAAGCTCGAGTTTAGAAACAAAACTCTTCTTGTCTTTTCTCACAGGCTTAGCTAGGACTGTCATGGATTTCTTCTAACTGTTAACTTATTTTGAGTTGATTCCTGTAGAATGTATTTATAGTCTCTGTTAAGAGGCTTTGTCCAATTTTTCTATCATGCTACTGAGGCATTTTGTGGTTGACATTAATCTTAGAACTCTAGATTTAATAAAAATTAGTATTGTGTGGAATTTTGGGCTGCATAATAACTATTTTCTTTGTACTTGTTGTTTCTTGTCTTGTGTTACATTAGTTTGAACCAAAACTGATACCTGCAGATTTGCTGCTTGTGTCGCTCAGGTATTTAAGAAGCTTACCGGTTTTTTGAAGTCTCTTGGTGCCAAGGCAGTGTTTGACACAAAACTGTAGCAGAGATCTGTCACTTATTGAAGCCTGTGAAGAATTTGTCAAGCGATACAAGGGACAGTTTGTGAGTGGCTTCAAACAATCTAAATCAAGCCTACCAATGTTGGCATCTGCGTGTCCAGGTACGTCCATTCTTTATTTAAGTGGTGTAATAGTATCCTGCTTCTATCTCTATATAAAAATTCATAATTTTTTTTTAATCTTGTTTACATTTCATGCATCATGGATATTTCTGTAAATTGTAAATATATAATTTCTTGTTCTTACAACAAGGCTTTGCTGATTTTGCAGTCAAGTCCTCAATATAATATAATAAATTTGAAAATTGAGAATAAAATAACATTTAATAATTTCATTTGTTTCAGAGTTCTAGCACCCACAAACATTTTCCACAGATCTTGGACCGTGGTTCTTCTACTGTATTAGCGTATCCTTTGCACATATCTATCTCTTGTTGAACACTTGAAGCAAAGTTGACGAGATTGACTTCAGAAGGAGTGCAAATGAAGAGGACCTTTTAGGGCTTCTTCTGTTAACGTAAGCGGTGGCGAATTGCAGACTTTGTTTTTTCATCCCCTTGTCTTTGCTCAAATTTGTATCGGGCCATAGATATGTTTACGTTATGTTTAGTTTTGCTATCTTTCCCAAAACTGCCTTTTTGTGTTCTTAAGGGCAAGCTTGTGGTGGTTTCATGGTTGAGCACATCTACAAGCTCTCAAAACAAAGTAGAGACATTTTCATACACCCTTTATTCCCCCCGAGGTGTGGTCCAAATTGTATAACTCGGGACCTTGTACTTTTCTTACAATCACCTTTTCTTCTTCTCTAGCTTACTTGCTCCTGCTAGCCCTGCTCAGAGTCTTTTTTCTTCATAACTTTTGTTAGGAGGCTTCATTTCACAAAATAGGCACCATTTACGATACCTATTTGGCCTTTATTCTTCTGTGCAAGGTTTCAGGATATGTTTCTTTGGTAAAAGTTGGTCAGCTCACACCCTTCAAGGTTCCAATTAGGCCCGGGCCTGTAGCGGTCTTCGTCGGAAGCAACTGTCATGCACAGTTTTAATTATCTGACTCACCACTACCTCTAACCTCCTTCAGTGGTTTCTAAATACCCATCAGATGATATGCACGCAATTTTATACTTCAAGTTAAAGGCTCATTAAACTCAAAGCTCAAGTTTGGATACAAAACTCTTCAAGGTTCCAATTAGGCCTAGGCCTGTAGCAATCTTCCTAGGAAGCAACTGTCATGCATAGTTTTAATTATATGACTCACCACAACCTATAACCTCCTTCAGTGGTTTCTAAATACACCTCAGATGATATGCATGAAATTTTATACTTCAATTCAAAGGTTCAAATTCAAAGCTCGAGTTTAGAAACAAAACTCTTCTTGTCTTTTCTCGCAGGCTTAGCTAGGACTGTCATGGATTTCTTTTAACTGTTAACTTATTTTGAGTTGATTCCTGTAGAATGTATTTATAGTCTCTGTTAGGAGGCTTTGTCCATTTTTTTCTATCATGCTACTGAGGCATTTTGTGGTAGACATTAATCTTAGAACTCTAGATTTAATAAAAATTAGTATTGTGTGGAATTTTGGGCTGCATAATAACTATTTTCTTTGTACTTGTTGTTTCTTGTCTTGTGTTACATTAGTTTGAACCAAAACTGATACCTGCAGATTTGCTGCCTGTGCCACTCAGGTATTTAAGAAGCTTGCTGGTTTTTTGAAGTCTCTTGGTGCTAAGGCAGTGTTTGACACAAACTGTGGCAGAGATCTATCACTTATTGAAGCCTGTGAAGAATTTGTCAAGCGATACAAGGGACAGTTTGTGAGTGGCTTTGAACAATCTAAATCACGCCTACCAATGTTGGCATCTGCGTGTCCAGGTACGTCCATTATTTATTTAAGTGGTGTAATAGTATCCTGCTTCTATCTTTATATAAAAATTCATAATTTAATCTTGTTTAAAAAACATGCATCGTGGATATTTCTGTAAATTGTAAATATGTAATTTCTTGTTCTTATAGCAAGGCTTTGATGATTTTGCAGTCAGGTCCTCAATATAATATAATAAATTTGAAAATTGAGAAGAAAATAACATTTAATAATTTCATTTGTTTCAGAGTTCTAGCACCCACAAACATTTTCCACAGATCTTGGACCGTGGTACTTCTACTGTCTTAGCGTATCCTTTGCACATATCTATCTCTTGTTGAACACTTGAAGCAAAGTTGACGAGATTGACTTCAGAAGGAGTGCAAATGAAGAGAACCTTTTAGGGCTTCTTCTGTTAAGGTAAGCGGTGGCAAATTGTAGACTTTGTTTTTTCATCCCCTTGTCTTTGCTCAAATTTGTATCGAGCCATAGATATGTTTACTTTATGTTTAGCTTTGCTATCTTGCCCAAAACTGCCTTTTTGTGTTCTTAAGGGCAAGCTTGTGGTGGTTTCATGGTTGAGCACATTTGCAAGCTCTCAAAACAAAGTAGAGACATTTTCATACACCCTTTATTCCCCCAGATGTGTGGTCCAAATTGTATAACTCGGGACCTTATACTTTTCTTACAATCACCTTTTCTTCTTCTCTAGGTTACTTGCTCCTGCTAGCCCTGCTCAGAGTCTTTTTTCTTCATAACTTTTGTTAGGAGGCTTCATTTCACAAACTAGGCACCATTTACGATACCTATTTGGCCTTTATTCTTGTGTGCAAGGTTTCAGGATATGTTTCTTTGGTAAAAGTTGGTCAACTCACACCCTTCAAGGTTCCAATTAGGCCCAGGCCTGTAGCAGTCTTCCTAGGAAGCAACTGTCATGCACAGTTTTAATTATCTGACTCACCACTACCTCTAACCTCCTTCAGTGGTTTCTAAATACCCATCAGATGATATGCACGCAATTTTATACAATTTTACTCTTCAAGGTTCCAATTAGGCCTAGGCCTGTAGCAATCTTCCTAGGAAGCAACTGTCATGCATAGTTTTAATTATATGACTCACCACAACCTATAACCTCCTTCAGTGGTTTCTAAATACACCTCAGATGATATGCATGAAATTTTAGACTTCAATTCAAAGGTTCAAATTCAAAGCTCGAGTTTAGAAACAAAACTCTTCTTGTCTTTTCTCACAGGCTTAGCTAGGACTGTCATGGATTTCTTCTAACTGTTAACTTATTTTGAGTTGATTCCTGTAGAATGTATTTATAGTCTCTGTTAGGAGGCTTTGTATCCATTTTGAGATCATGAATCAAAGGATTTTGAGGCTCCCAACTACCAAAACCCCTCCTAGTGCTCTGTCCTGCATTTAACCTCCAACTAGTACTGTCAAACTTCGTCAGGGTTGCATAATGACTTCTAATCCTCTAACCCCCGCTGAAATCATCATCATCTCATTCATGCAGCAATGTATAAGAAGATTTCAGACCTTAAGTATAAGTATTAGGCCTCAAATCCTTGTTTTTGTATAAACCCTAGTTGTGGCTCTGAGACAGCCTGTGAGGGGTTAAAAGACTTACAAAATATTAAACACTTCTTTCCAAGGCTTGATAGTTACCTTCACAGTCACAGTCACAGTCTGTACTAAAATTCTCTCATTTCCCCTTTAGAAAGTGTTTTTGACTAGGTTTCTATGTTACCTTCTGTTAAAGCTGCAATCTATGTCCTCCTTTTGTTTTCTCTTTCAGCATGCAACTTTTCCTTAATGGGTTTTGATTTGTTTACATGGGGCTGCAGATCACTGCAAAGATGTTCTTTAACCTGACATCCCCTTGTCTTTGCTCTCAAAATAGTCTCCTTTTAGGAAGTTTCTGACTGTTTGTGGATCTTCTAGGTCGCTTTGTTGGGAATATAAACTTGAAAACCCAATCACAGTTGCTACTCTTGAGTGCCCATTGATGGTTGTTTCAGGGCCTATATTTATTTATTTATTTTTATATCCACTGTTCTTAGGTTCTTACTATCTCTGTGTTTGTTGATTCTGAATGGCTAGAAAGGTTTAATATTCCAAATAGGTTCAGAAAATATGGAATCAAACCATAGCTGGGTAGATCTCAAATCCCATCAAAACGATCTAGGCAAAGGAAAAACTAAGGTTATGTATTAATATAACAATAAAATCCCATTAAAAATTCTTTTTCAAGGCCATAAATTCTGAGTCAATTCTTAATGGTCAATGCTATGGCCGGGAGATGTTCTTGTAAGTTTGAAAGCTTTTTGTATTTTGTGGCACTACTGCAAGGTTAGGAAATGATATAGCTGGTGGTTAAATATTAGACCAAATCTACATGAGTCTGTGACATCAACATGTCATTTATTTTTCTTTAACACTATTTCATGGCTAATTCTCTCCATGCGGTCAAATTCAATACATGTATTCATATTGTCTCTTCGGGTGGTGCTACTTTTGTTTTGCCTTGCAGCTTCTTTTGCTGTAGTCTCAATTTCCTGTGTATGTTTTTGTTTAATTGGAGTGCCAAGGCACATTTACGCAGGGTAACTTTTGTTTTCTATAGTTTTAGTATTTGTATTTAGTGCATTAACAGAATCAGTTAGCAACAATCTGAAAGAATAATGTACAATAGTGACAGAAAACCGTTCTGTAGTAGTAGGTTCCGAGGGTGCCATCTTGCTGTATTGCTATTGTTATACTTACATCTTGTTGTATGCTTACAAGTTTGTATAATCATAATAATGTATTTGGGCTGCCCACAGACTACGTGATTTAGTTAAAGGAATGCAAGGAAGAGTGGAAGCTAGGATGCTACTAACAAACAATATTCATGTTATCTACAAGTGTGTTTCCTTTTTTATCTTGCAATTTTAAAATGATTGTGTTTTTTGCATTTTGCAACATAATCATAGGTTGATGGTTGGTTACCGTGTTCTTCAACCATTTATAGGATCTACCTTTTTGTACCTCCATTGGTTCTGTGCTGTGGGTAATTGTCGGCTGCAACATTTAAAAGCTTCACCCAGAATGTCCTGTGTCTTTGTCATGTTGTCTATGAATTGTGCCGAAAGGGACTCGGACTTGTTCAGCACAGTTGCTAACATAGCACTGTTACATAAGAATTGGCATAGTTATCGGCATAATTACATCTTTTGGAAGCCTACATCTTATTGGTTAATGCATTGTATTGTCATAACTCAGGTGGATTTAGTAATGACTCGTAATCAGTATTTTACATCTTGCTTGATGATTGTGTTAACCAACAACCCCTTGGTTATTCTGATGTAGGTGCTAAATCTGAATGAAATATGTTACAGTAAAGGGCAGCAGGAACCAGGTTCCATGTACCCAAGACAGTTGCTATTAACCGGCACTCAACAAATTGTTGCAACACTGACTACTGTCATATTATTCTGGATACTTGATTTCCATGCACAGGAACGACTGATCCTGATAATGTGGAAACTTGTAGATTCTCTAAAGCAGTTTGTTCCAAATTCCCATAATGCAATCTGAAAAAACTGTATGGTGAAGCTGGATATTATCATGAGACCAATAGACTATAACTTGGTCCAAATTATTTCTAGAACATTGCCTCACCCGCACCAATGAATCGGAAATGGACAGTTTGGAAACTATGTAAAGTTTCTGGGACAGCTAACATGCGAAAATTTGGCTTAGAATTCTTAAGGAAATGGTAAGAAAAATAGGAATGTGCTGTAAGTCGAAGCATGGTTTTTAAACTTAGCAGTGAACTTAATAAAAGTGACTTCCAGGCAAATTGTTGCAAAACTATGTGGAATTATTCTGGATACCTCCTTTCCAACACAGCAAACTTCCTGAAAACTCTCTTGAAACTGCAGGGTAAACATTTCCAAACTATAACCATCTTTGGAATGTTTCCAGCCATTCTCTGGTAGCTTCTAATACATTCTAGTATGCAGAAAACTGGTTTTGAAACTAAGAACAGTTTCTTTCAGAACCCAAAACGTGTTATTTACTGGGCAATTGTATTAAGTCAGAGTTAGTGTTTTTAAACTTATTGTTAAAACTTCAGTGCAATTAGCCGTAACTTATCATACTTCTAGTTTTTTGTCTTTATACCCCAGGAGAATTTAGGTTTTATGCAATATGTCACCCTTCTCAGCTTTTTTGTGACAATGATACCTTTAGGGCTGTAATATTTCTATAAAGTTTTAAAATGTCCCAAAAATATTACGTGAGATTTACCGTAACAAGGAAGGCAAATCATCTCATTTGTCTTTGTTGTAATATAGAGATAAGCTTAAATCTTCATGCAAAATACAAATTTGAAAATAGATATAAAACCTTATCGTTAGATAATGTTGATACAACCTAGACCTCAATATTAACAAAAAACAATTATAATTTTTAAAGATAAGTGAAAAATCGATGTTTCAAGTAACACCTCTTGACCATGATCAGGATTTATTATATTCAAATTTTCAATATAATCAGGCTAAGTGTAAACTAGGAGTAGTTATACCATAAAATGTATTAAGGAAGAATAAGCAGTGTATAGGCTGCTTCTCTGCAGCGGTTCCAGATGAAGTAGATTTAGGCTTTTCCTCTCCAACCAGATACTACAGCTCAGATTCAATTGTGTTGATGCTGAGGACTGTTTTAATTGTTATTGATTGAATTGTGTTGATGCTGAGGACTGAAATTGTAGTGTCATTCACAATGGATTGAAATTGTTTTGCCGCTGTGATCCATTCTTCTGAAATTAATATTCTATGAAATTTTTCAGCTATATATCTATTTCCTTTGCCTTTGTAACGCTAAATGAAAAACAAGGTCAACCGTTGTTGTTTTGTCTCCGGTAGTTTAAGGGCTCCTGCTATCCTAATCCATGACTTTGATGTTTGGGCATGCCTGATCCTATTATATTTATATTCCTTGGATATTGTTTTGTTTCTTATGTTTTGCCTTTCTATTGCTGGTTGAAACAGGAAAATTGGTGCTGAAATACAGGCTGTCTTTTACCCTTGTTTGCATGCAAAACAACTTACTCTGAAGGTTTTCATCAGCGGCGGGAAAAGAAGGTTGTTGCAAGGAAAACAAGGTACAATCATCTTCTGTTTTACTAATGCTTTGTCCCTTTGTTTGCTGTTCATTTAAGCATGCCATGGACTTTAAAAATAAATTGTAAACAAGTTTGTTGGAATGAATAGCTTTGGTTTTTTTTTGTCTTGTGTGCATATATATTGCTGTTTTTCTTTTGCGCTCCATATCTCTGGCTGCAATTTTGATGTTGTATACAACTGGCTCGCTTGTGATAATATTGCATGGAACTTTCAATGTGTGTTTTTGTTTTTATGGTTGGGTGGCTTTACCTTTCGGAAATTGTTTTGTGTGCCTCCTTCCTTATGCTTTGGAAAGATACAAACAATATTTTCCCTAAATAATAATGGCATAACGGAGCATGTGCCTTTCTTGTTAGCATGATTCCTAGTGTGCGGAGGGAGTTATCTCCCTGGGAAGCCACTTTGAAGCGTTCCACAAGCAACCCTTGCGGAGCATTAAAATGTTCAACAGGAAGGTTTTTAAAGCTGCCTGCCTGAAAAGAAACCTTCTCTCTCGACACATTGTACATTTTGCTTCGGCTACTGCTTTCCCTAATGTTTTGATGTTTTCCTGTTCAGTTCAAAAGAATGAAGACTAGAAATACAATTATCTCTCCCCCGGTTGGAGTAACTGTTACGACACCACACTTGCAAAGAGAAGAACAGTTTAAGAGGACTCAGTTTGTTGTGAACGTTTTACACTGCAGGCAACCAAAACCGCCTAAACCGGTTATAGCTGATTTGGTTAGAGAGCGACTTCGCCTTTTGCCACAAAGTCCTTTGTACTTGTCCAAATTTCGAACTGCTGGGCCTCATTCCCGAGGATTTGGTCTGGTCTACGATACTAAGGAGGCTGCAATGGCGTGTGAACCTTCCTATAAATTAAGAAAAATGGGTGTTACTGTTGCAAAACAAGACAGTGGAAAAAAAAAAACAAAGCTGCAAAGAAAATTGCTGGTGCTAGCAAGAAAAACAAAGAAAAAAAAAAAATTTGTAGCCTCCTCCCCAAACACCTTGTAAACGAAAACGAAGTTGTAGACTGTATATAGCTATATGCTTTTTTGTAATGCTTTTCTGCAAGTAAACGTGAAACAATGAGCCATATTTTGGATCTGTAAATATTAACTCCAATATACTACTTTGTTTTATCTAGCAGCATGTACTTTGTTTTTTCTGGGTGTAAACTTTTGCAATATATTTGTTGTGAATGCGATTGTTTACCTTGCCGTATTTGATAGAATATGAAATGAAAATGTTTAATTGAAACTGAAAATAATCGGAGGCCCGTGTAGAATTTGAATGCGTCACCGTATATCACTCTCAAAAAAGTAAAGCAGCTGTGCTCTTTGAATCCAGAATTCTTGGCAGAATTTGTTTGGTGTTATAATGCATCTAAAGCTTTGGTGATCTAGGTGATTCTCGTCAATTATAATATTTGGTACTGGAAATATACATATTCTTATCAGTTAATTATTGGAGTAAAGCTCCAACGTTTGCAAGCATATTTGTCTGTTGAATTTGATTTGGGTCACAGTTCATTTATTTTTGAGATAGACAAAAGAACCTCAAATATAATAAAACTGTTTCTTGACAGAACATATATAAATGGCCATAATATTCTTGTTGTGGTCATACTTTATTTTGGATTTTTAGTCTTGAATTTAAAGTCGGTTTAACTTGTGCTATCTTTCCATCAGATAATCTTTATGTAACGAGGTTCTATCTTTAAAATCTTTGCCAAGTCATTTCAATGATTGGATAATCTCAAAGGACAATAAGTTTTACCTTTTTGAGAGTATCTCCATGATCACCTCAAGCATATTCGGGTTCAAATTTGCTATCTACATTGAAAAAGGACAGTGCTGCACTTGTAAAATATTATGAGTGGAAAGGACCGGAGCTTAATAGAACAACATTTTCATTGTCAAGTTTAGATACAGAACCTGCAGATCTCAAGTACCTGCGAAAATTTTTCCTTGCCAATAAGTTGATTTCCTAACCAGATAGAAAAGAAGTTCACATATATTTTTTGAATGGTCGTACTTGATTCTAATTCTCGTTTCGCCATGCCTGCAATCAGAATTGTCCCACCTCCTCTGTAGTTTTTCTTCAATAATGACCGAAAAAAAAATAAAACTGACCGGGAAACAATAATGCCAAAGAAACACCAATCACCCTACTGATCTTATATTCTTTAAATGACCTGGTAGCTTTGTGGGAGAAGAAGATAGGCAAGACTCTGGAGAAGGTTTATGTACCAGAGGAAGCCCTCCTGAAAAACAATTGAAGGTTAGTATCAGTTTTGTTTTAGTGGTTGGGTAGTCTATGGGTATATGAGCATGTTTGCATGTGTTAATATAAGTGCTAGAAATCTGGGAAGAGAGTTCTTGCATTTGATAATTTTATACATTAGTTTGGTAACTCTGGTTCTTGTAAAACGGTATGCGGATACACCATTCCCAGCCAATATTGGCATAGCGATTTGTCACTCCATCTTTGTTAAAGGAGACCAAACCAATTTTGAAATCGGACCTGATGGAGTGGAGGGAAGTCAGCTCTACCCAGATGTGAAATACACCACTGTGGATGAGTTTCTTGACCAGTATGTATGAATTTGAAGGTGACAATGTGAGAGGGTGTATGCCTTTGAAGGTGACAATGCAAGAGCTAATATAAACAACATCGTTGTGCTGGGCAAATCCTTGTAGTTCAGGAGATGCGTTTAAGGTTCTGTGTGGGTTTAGTGAATTATGCATGAACTTGTACGCCTCAAGGATGATCATATCTTCGAGGTTATATAAGATCGTTGTTTCCTTTTTTAATGACCCTATATGAAACTGATTGGTGTGAGTTTCATTCAATACCCTGGTCACATTTTCCAAGATAAAATATAGATTTGTATGATAAAAAAACTAATATGCATGTTATAATCTTGCATTTGGTTTTGGAATTGGCCTAGAAACCAAGTAAGGGTCTTAAGTGTCCCATTTGGGGACATTACACCCCCAGAATGGAAAAAAAATCAATTTTACTTTCTCTCTCTCTCTCTCTCTCTCTCTCTCTCTCTCTCTCTCTCTCTCTCTCTCTCTCTCTCTCTCTCTCTCTCTCTCTCTCTCTCTCTCCCTACAAAATTGCAAATAGGGCAGTGTACGGGAGCTAGCCTACTAGGGTTTTAACTTTTCATTGTTTCTTAGTCCTTTGCTCACAATTTCCGTGTTCAAACTTCAAGGAATACATAAATATAGTGACTAACAGTTTAGCTAGGGTTTCCTGCATTTTCAAATTTCAAGCCAAGGAATACATATAGAATCACTGATAGTCTGATACAACCCCTACAGCGGCACAGCCGAAAGGTATTTTAATTTATTTTCATTATCTTTAAGTTTGAACTCTGTGGGCCTGTGGCTAGATTTCATTTTGGTAATGGCTCTCACTTCTCAAAAGACTATAATCCCACAAAGACTCAAACTATGGATGAACTGTTGATAAATTCAAGCTGCCAACAACCTTACATGTGCATTCTTAATTTCTTGGAAATCCAAAATACAGTAATCGATTTATTAATTTACCTTGGCACTCATGCTTGTACTCTAAATACACTCCATTCATGATATATCTCTATTAGATGTATGACCCATAAAGCAGTATTCCTAATTCCGTTGTGTAACTTGATTTCTCCAAGACTTTAAAACTAAGACAGAATTGTACAGGTGTTCTAAAAATGTTGTAAAAGTCTTAAAAATTTGAACTTTGAACATGAAGTACTCCTCATTGCTCAATAAGACTATATACCTTTCTTGTTTCTAGTATGAATCATGATATCTGCTTCTTTCCTATGGCATTCTCTACAGTTATTTCTCATGTCATTTAGCAATGTTTTACATGTTATTTAAGTTTATTTTATAAATTTATAAGTTTTTTATAGCAGTGATAAAGTTGCCGAGTAATTGCGGAGAAATTCCTGAATCCCAAGGCCGAGTAAAAATTTTGGGCTGCCGAGTTATTGCCAAGTATGAGTATTTAAATTATGCCTAAAATGATCTGGTCAACCAGTGCAAATTCAAAAACTGCAGCAACGAAAAGCAATAACTAGTAGAAATTGGGTGAGCAATTGAAGACGATGCCTAAAAATAGTACTACATACACCCAAAACTCTCAGCTGGAAAGGTTCTCTTCCACCGAATCTCATATATGATGGGGAAATACCAAATGGTCAAGAGTTAAAGGTCGCATTATAGAGGGATGTCATATACCAAATCTTGCAAATGTAGTACATCGCTAGAGACTTTGAGCAGTATTTGATTTGCATGGTGTCTACCTATGATAGGAGCAACAAATGTTCATTTATGCGGTGCATAGAGAAAAAGGTTAAAATAACATATACAACAAAATATTTCATTGGGAATTTTGGATTACCCTCTCATGGACTATCAGTTATTAAGTCGACAAGTAGTTTGCACATTACCTAGCCCGAAAATAATTACACTGTGGAGACTTTATATAGAGCTAATATGACTATTCCAAGATTGGAAAACATGTGGACCAAGGATAATGGAGGTATAAAAAAGAATATTTCACTTCCGAAGAATGGTGTTGTCTCCTAGATATGATAGATTGTCAGGTGGTGGGAGCTGCTATAGATTCTGACATTGCGGTGTAGACAAATCATCATATGGAAAGGTTGCGAAAATGAGAAGCTATAATTAGGGAGAATTATCAGGAAAAATCCATGAGTTTCTCTAAAGAACAATGAATTTTACATGACCAGGCATGCAATTGGGTTATTTCTAGATGCAGTCTATACTTTATGTAAACTAATCAATCAACACACACAATCAGTTTACAAGTACACTAGCACAATGTTTTTATAGCGCAGTTTCAACACTAGCATGGTCAGTTTACCAAAAAAACTATATGTTTGTATTAAATTTGGGGTGTACAAATTTTATGCGTGGAGTGATTATACTTGGTGAATGTGATTAGTAAATGCAGAAAAAGTGTAGTAAGAGTTGAAACAAACTCTCATATGGAATAGCCATAAAAAATCAAATCTTATTCCTAAACTCAATGGATTCATTACCAAATCAGCAAACAACCTTGTTCAAATCAGAAATTTGCCAGCTGTAAGCCAGCTGCCTGTCACTGAACCACGGCCCTTACGCTACATGCTTTAAATATGAATACAAAATAATATCTCAACAAAAGTTCAAAATGACTTATGGTAGGTTTTTTAATATAATGATTTACATTTTTTATATAATAAGTATCTCTTAATTATTATGTAGTGGAATTCAATAAAGATATTTATATTTAGGCACATGCACAAATGGAATTTAATAACGAAAAAAATGGGCTTTTGTGATTGGTGGCATTGCATTAGATTTTACCTTTTTTGTGTGAACTCTAAGCTACTATCCTTTACCCTGGCATCATTCTTTTGATCCGCTTCAACCTTCCCTTCCACTTTTGCTTTTAGTAAAACAAAATATCGGGTTCGATTTTCTAGGTGGGGGCGTAGCATTCGGTTTGGTTGTTTGTTTTGGTGTTTTCTTTCACGTTCTTGGTTGATCGTTGCATTTTTCGTGCAGCGCATCCATTCTCCTCTACTTTTTGCATTGCAACCATGGACACAACTTTGACAGAAGGAGGTATTACGTGCCTAATGTCCAGTTGCTTGGAGACGGGTTCCACGTTCCAGCTCCTCAACATTTCTCCTGTGCGGTCTCTGTTGAACAGTGGCACCCAGCATCGAGTTGACCTTTCTGATGGTATTCACATCCAGAAGGCATTGTTGCCCTCCAAGTTTTCAAAACTAGTTGCAGACAAAACGTTGAAAGAAGGCACAATAATTCAGCAGCAAAAAATCGTTTGCAGGATGGTCGACCATGAAATGTAAGTAGCCAATATTTTGACTTCCCTTTCATCTTTTCTATCTCACACAATGTTTCCTGACATTTTCTTTCCTTGCATTGCATGCGTGCAGGACCGTTTTAATTACCGATATGGATATAGCGAAAGAAACATATCCAAAAATTGGTTCTCCTTCCCGGATCCCTAGCCATGTTGTGTGGGGCAAACAAGCCTGTGTTGACCACCCTGAGGGTGTGCCCAAAACTTTGTTTCCACAAACACCGCCTCAAAAGATTTATGCTTCCTTGAAATCAGCATCGAAGGCCATTTTCATAAACGACTTGAACACAACCATGCGTGTTTGGTCCATAGAGGGCAGAGCGGTCGCAAAAAACTCCATGCGGACATATAGTAATGATAACGGCAATGGTTGTTTCTTTGGTTTTGACTTCGTGGATAGCAGAGGTGGTGAAATCCGTGTCACTTGTTTCAATGAGATTGCGGAAAAGTTCTATGGCACAATAGAAAACGAAAAAACGTACACCATCTCTAACGGAAGAATTGGAAAAGCAAAAGAAAAGTTCAACAACTTGAACAACACACTCGAAATTTTCCTTTCGACAGCATCTATTGTCCAGCCTCTACATGTCAATGATGAAATCATACCTTTACACCACTTCCACTTTTTCCCCATCAAAGACATACTTGGAAGACCTGCCAGATCTTTTGTTGACATTCTTGGTGTTGTTCTTGTTATTTCTCCACGATCCACCATTCGCAGACGTGATCAGACAGAAACATTCAAGCGAACTGTGCAGGTTGAAGACATGTCTAGATTTAGTGTTTCCATCACTTTGTGGGGTCAACATTCAACTGTACTTGGAGAAGAGCTAGAAGAATTCCTTTCGATTCCGCAGAAACCAGTTCTTGCTCTTAAAACAGCTCGTGTTTCCAGCTTCAACGGAACATCTCTTGATACTATATCCACTACAAAATGGTTTGTTAATCCAATGATTCCTGAAAGCCTCCCTCTGCAGGAATGGATTGCATCCGATGCTTTCAATGTCCCTGCACCATCTATCACAAACAGGGTTCTAGGGCCTCCATCTTCCTTGTCCTCTCCGGCAACAATAGCTCAGGTCCTGCAAATGGGTAACACAGATAAAAATGAATGGGCTACAATTACAGAAAAAATCACAGACATTTCATTGGACAATTTTTATTACTTGGCATGCCCTTTAGTGAAAAATGGTACACAGTGTCGCAAGAAAGTGCAAGAACTAGAAAACGGGTCCTGGTTTTGTGGGAAATGTAATATTCCTATCCAAAAATGTGACTACAGGTATGCACTCCGTGTCACTTTAAAAGATGGCACAAGAGAACTTCAATCCGTAGCTGCATTTGATGAGACTGCTGAAAAATATAATGGGCGTCAAAGCTGAAGACTTGCAGTTTTTGAGCATAGATGATGGTGCAACAACTGAAATTGCAGACCAAGTCATAGGCCACGAATATCAATTTACGCTCTCCATCAAACTTGAAACATACCGTGAGAAGAAGCAGTTTAAATGTGTCATTATAAAGTCGCACAAACTTGAAGCTGCAGCTTCGCTTCCCTGAATTACGTTTGCGTAACAATATACAGGCTTCACTGCATTTGTGTTCCCCCCTTGTAAAGCTCTCTTGGTCTCTTGATATGCTAGCACCCTTTCCAATAACTCTTTCTTGCACAGACGAATGTCTAGTTGTTCCTTTTTGCTCTACTTTTGCTTATGTAAACTCGGGTTCAATGGATATCGATATATATACGTTTTGTTTTGTAAATTTTGTCACACTCTCTATGTTCTTGAATATCAATAATTGGAATTCCTAGGCCTTTTCCTTTAAAAAATAAATACTAGTGATGGTCTTTTATATTGTATGGACATGTTCTTTCCTTCGAACACTTTCCTGTATTCATAACTTTCGTTGAATGAGCTTTGCTAGTGCTATGTTCCTTTACTTGCAGTTTTTGAGCATAGATGATGGTGCAACAACTAAAATTGCAGACCAAGTCATAGGCCACGAATATCAATTTACGCTTTCCATCAAACTTGAAACATACCGTGACAAGAAGCAGTTTAAATGTTTCATTATAGAGTCGCACAAACTTGAAGCTGCGGCTTCCCTTCCCTGAATTACGTTTGCGTAACAATATACAGGCTTCACTGCATTTGTGTTCCCCCCTTGTAAAGCTCTCTTGGTCTCTTGATATGCTAGCACCCTTTCCAATAACTCTTTCTTGCACAGACGAATGTCTAGTTGTTCCTTTTTGCTCTACTTTTGCTTATGTAAACTCGGGTTCAATGGATATCGATATATATACGTTTTGTTTTGTAAATTTTGTCACACTCTCTATGTTCTTGAATATCAATAATTGGAATTCCTAAGCCTTTTCCTTTAAAAAATAAATACTAGTGATGGTCTTTTATATTGTATGGACATGTTCTTTCCTTCGAACACTTTCCTGTATTCATAACTTTCGTTGAATGAGCTTTGCTAGTGCTATGTTCCTTTACTTGCAATATACATGCGCAAAACAACTTTCGTATTCTTTTGTTTTACTCCATGTATGGCTAGATGCACACTTTTTCCTTTACTTGTCTCATACTTTTGTTCCTGCTGCAAAGCGTTGCAGGATTCCCCATGTCTGCAGAGCAACGATTAGCTCGACGAAGAGAAATCTACGCCAAAAACAAAGAGCAAATAAATGCGGATCAGCGCCGCCGTTACCATGCTAGAAAAAGCACACATTGTACATCTTTCTTCCCCCATCCTGCCCCGTACCAGCCCCCAGCACCTGCCCTTCCATCGCCCCTTTCTGGCTCTCGCGATGCCTCCTCATCCAACTCCACAAATGTTATTCTCTCCCCGCCATCCGCTCCACTTTGCCCTTTCCTTTCACAAAACACTTCCACCCTTCCCTTCTATGAGGCCCGTGTACCCTGGGATACACAACACTTCCCTTCTCGAGTGACACATTCCTCTTCCCCCCCGTCAACCGCATACTCTCCAATGTCCTCCGCTTTCTCCCTTCCTGTTGATGCTCTGTCGACCTCTTCGCATTCGTTTGTGCTGCCTTCCCCAGCTTCCAATACATGCCAAAACCTTGACGGGTTTTGTTCTGCTAGAATGTTCCCTTCCGAGCCATCCGCCTCTTCTTCGTCCTCCTTCGCAGATGCACAAAGGCATTTCTGCAAAAGACTAGATTCCCTTTCCACTGCAAGCACATGCACTATCTGTTTGGAGAATTACCCTGGCATTCAAACTAGGTGTTGTTCAGGATCTATCCTTTGCTCCAGGTGCAGGCTTGAGAAACAAGGACACCGATTTTCTTCTTGGAACAACATGGACCCTGGCGTCCAGCCATCTGTACTACAATCTTTGACACAAGTTGAAGAAATGTTGATTGCTAGAGTTAACCCAATTCTCCAAGTAACCCATGCACGTGGTGGACAATACAAATACTCTGGGCACACTATAAGCTTCCCCCAAGATATCTCTACCATAGCAAAGTACCTCCCTCGACGTCTCGGTGATTTGGATCTGCTTCTTGTGCAAAAGGCAGGCTCCCAACAAACAAAATACGATTTCTATGTTAGTAGATCTCGTGTATGGCAGGCACTTCAATACAAAATTTTGCATGACCCGTACTACAAGGATGTTCTTGTTGACAATGAAGCCCTCAACGCTCTTCCCGTACAACAAACAAATATTTCCTCCTCCCTCAACTCCATACCGATGGACATCCCCACCTCTTCAGACGATGTCGCACCTGATTCCGGCGATGATCCTTCTCTCTGCAATTTAATTGACGCCCACTCTTCTTCTTTCGTCCCTTCTGCCCACAACTCCGGCACCGAAGACGAGCATATCTCACAGTTCCTTCTCTCCCATGATCAAAACATGCCTTCCACCATGCCTTGGCCAGACATGAGTCTTTCTCCCATAAATGAATACACCACTGAGGGTCTATTTTCCATGGCATTCCCAACTTTGTTTCCTAAAGGTAAGGCTATGTTTAGACAACCTCACATGAAAGAGGTACTTTTTCATGAATATGCCCTCCATTTAATCCGTTTCCATGATAACCGCTTCGGTTCCCACCCCCGGTTTCGCTATTTTTTGCTTAACCTCATCATGCGGCATAGGAGCCAATCTACAGCAGCCGTTTTCATGCAACAAAACCTAGAAAATGACATACCGCCAACTATAGCTGACCTCCGAAAAAAATTGCTTGAAGACCCTGCATATTCGCTTCCAGATACCTTGATGCGGTTTGGAAATAACCTGCGCGGAACACGCTCCTTTTGGTCCAAATACAGAGGAGAGATATCAGACATGGTTGAACAATTGGGTGCACCTACGTTCTTCTTCACTCTTAGTGCTGCAGATACTAAATGGCCTGATTTGCATAGCTATATGCCGGGTGTTCCACCTCCTGATCATCGGTTCGCACAAAGATTTAGAACAAACAACATTATCGACCACCCCCATCGTGTTTCTGCTTACTTGCACCAGAGGTTCACAATATTCCGCGAGGAGGTCCTGCAGAAACACCTTGGAGCCAAGGACTACTGGTACAGGTAAACAAAATTAAATGGTTCGTTTGCCACTCTATTGCTTCTCTTTATTTCTAACCGCCTTTTTCCTCTAGGTACGAATGGCAACATAGAGGGTCTGCACATGTTCACGGTTTCCTTTGGCTTGAAGGCGCCCCCAATGTTGACACAATAGATTGGAATGACAATGCTTCTGTTGAAACAACAAGACTGTACTTTGATCAATATGTTTCTGCATGGAACCCTAGAGCTCCTGCATGTAGACCTACATTCTTTCAAAGATCTCTCGAGGATGATCCCTGCTTGCTTTCCTCTTCAGAGGTTCTGGCTTCCAACCCTCTGCACGACCTCGAGGAACTTATAAACCGGGTTCAGCGCCACACCAAATGTTCTACACAGACATGTCTCCGAAAAAAAGGTTCCAGAACTATATGTCGTTACAGTGCTCCTTGGGAAACACAGGCTTTTTCTTCCTTGACCATTGATGCCAACAAAAGCGTTAAATACCTTCCTTTCAGGAATGATGACAGATTAAACATTCACAATAAAGCCATGCTAGCTATATGGAGAGCCAACATTGACTGTCAGCCTGTACTATCTCGGCACGCTGTTCTTAAATACATTGCAAAGTATGCCTCTAAAGCAGAGCAACGCTCTGAGACATACCACCAAATGTTGTCTAGGCTTTGTTCGCATGCTAGCCCAGATTTCCCTTCGTCTTTTGCAATACGGAAGATGCTCACAGAAAGTGTTGTTGAACATGACATAAGTGCACAAGAAGCTTGTCACTTGCTTCTCAAACTTCCTCTTGTTGTGTCCAGCCGGCAGACCGTCTATTTAAATGTGGGCAAAAAAATACTTAGGCGCCTTACTGCATCGGCTACTCAGGAACAAGATACATCACAGCTTCTTGATGCGTACCTTGTCCGCCCACCATCAATGGAGTCCCTTTCCCTTATCCAAATTGCTCGAGAGTGGAATTACAACAAATACCGAAAAAAAGAGAAATGGAAACAACGCACTACACCAGCAATTGTCTGCGTGTACCCAAGGTTTTCCATCATTCCGCCAACTAATACAGAGGCTTTCCACCTTTTCTGTTGGTCTGAGCTCCTGCTGTACAAGCCTTTCCGGAACATTCCTTCAGATGTTGGTTCCTCGCCAGATGTTGTTACTTCCAATTGGCGCCTGTTCAAAAGCTCATACAAACCGTGGCATGTTAGAAGAACAGACACGGAACCTGATACATCTCCAGATGGATCGTCTGAATCTGACACAGACCCAATGCAGACAAGCGAGAGAAACTATGAATGGCAACTTTTGGCAGGCATCCGTCCGGGACATTCTGAAGGTCTTGACCATCTGGAAATGCTTGGCCTTCGAGAATATGACTCCCGCTATGATTGGTCCTCAAACAACGTTCCGGTTCACTTGGTTGACATCGGCCCCTCTTTTGTCGAGAATGGTAGGGCAAATTATTGCCCTGACCATACAAATCCATCTAGTTTGCCTTCTTTGTCGACTTTTTCCGATAACCAGCAACTAGCCTTCACTACAATACTCCACCACTTTTCCTCAACACACAGCCTACCACCCCTTCTTCTCATTATTCAAGGAACTGCAGGAACAGGCAAGTCATTCCTTATCCACTCTCTCCGGTCTGCCTTCTCCTCCCTCGCTGCCCCTGCCATTTCGCCCCTTCTTTTGCTTGCCCCTACTGGTGTGGCCGCTTTTAACATTTCCGCATCGACCGTTCATTCCAGCCTCCGAATTCCCATTCGAGATTTAAAACCCCTTGAAGGCCAAGCTTTGGCCTCCTTTCAAGACTCTTTAAAACATGTCACATACATTTTGATTGATGAAATGAGCTTCATTGGTCCTAAACTTCTTGCAAAAATTGACTTCCACCTGCGTGAGGTCTTCCCGCACTTCCGTACTTCCCCCTTCGGAAATAGATCAATGATTCTTGTTGGAGACCTTGGTCAACTTCCACCCGTTATGGACATTCCACTATATGCCAGTAATTCCTACGGTGGATCCCTTTGGCGCAAATTTCTAAATTCAATCTCGTTAACGTCTATATTCCGACAACAAGGCTCTGCTCCGGCTCAAGTTTCCTTTCGCAATTTGCTTCTCAACATCCGAAACGGTGTGGCCACCCTTCCAGATTGGGAGACTTTGATGTCTCGCACCGACTCTTGCCTCTCACAACAAGAACTTCTATACTTCCACAATGCCCCCCACCTCTTCTCAACAAATATTCTTGTTAAAAAACACAATTTACAAATGCTGAAGGAACTCAATTCTCCAGTTGCCTTGTCCATTGCTCTGAATACAAGAAGAAGTGACTACAATGATCCTGATGACGACCAGCTAGAACAAATAGTGCTCCTTTGCAAAGACCAAAAAATCATGCTCACTGCTAATTTATGGATTGCTACCGGGCTTGTTAATGGCGCAACTGGCACTATCGTTGACATTGTTTATTCCCCTTCCTCGGCTCCACCTTCTTTGCCTTCTTTTGTTATTGTCGACTTTGAACGCTATTCTGGTCCACCGTGGAATCCGTCAAATCCCACCCACATCCCCATTCCCCCCATTTCAAGAGGTTCCCGTACACAGCTGCCTTTAAAAATGGCCTGGGGGTTATCGATTCACAAAGCCCAAGGACTCACCCTTGGTCATGCCACCATAGACATTGGATCCACTGAGAGACCAGGCCTTACTTTTACTGCTCTTTCGCGTGTCCCCTCCTTGGAAAAGATTCGTATCTCCCCAGCTTTCTCCTTTGACCGTTACTCGAGAATTTCTTCAGCCTCCCTCCTGCAATTCCGAAAACAAGAAGAGCTTCGCCTCCAATCCCTACCGCCGTCCCCTGTAACCTTCACCGTCTCTAACTACCCGCCCCCGTAACATCCTCCACGCATAGCAATCTCGCCATTTCCTGTTCGCCTTTTCTCGGTCCTTCCCCTCCGCTTCTTCTTCTGCATCAAACACCTATGTACATATTTGGCTTGTTATACTAAATAATTTTATCTTCTTTACCGCTCTTCATTACTCCTTGCGTTCTCGCAAATGTTCTCGTTTTAGAATGCATTGTTTTCTGTTGTTTTCTTCTCTTCATTTCAAACAATTCTTAGTTTGCTCTTTACCAATATCCGTTTCGGCGTTCCCATCGCACACGCTCGCGTGCGATTGCTATCCAATTTTGCACACCTGGCAAGATTGGACAACGGGGTCCTATCACGTTCAAAATAAAATAATAGTCCCAGGAACCCACCTTCGGTTATTATCGAAATGCAATAATTAAAAATAATTCCTAAATTGCATATGAAGAGATCACCTAGCATCGAAAGGCACCCAGTTGATCTCGACTCAGTGAAGAGTTCGGGGTCGAGTTGATAGAGAACCCGGTGTCAAATTGATAGTCATCTTGGAAATCATCTCAGTAGAGACTCTCAATTGTAAGAGCTCGACGATGGCCTTGTTAATGCAAAATATAGCTCGTTGAAAATTGACGAATGAAAGGAACTGTACAAGGATCCCGGTGGAGATCGATGCAAAAATATCTGAAGGCCGAGTCAAGGAAAGTCTAAGTTAACATGAGGCCAGGTTTAATCCACTAAGACAGTGCTCGACCAATCACTTGGGAAAATTATCTTGTTTGACCAAGATGATATGAGATTATGCAGATATGACGATGAGGTCATCTGGTAGTGTTTGAACAAAAAAAAAATGCTTGCAACCAAGCAACCAAATACATCTCAATTAAAATCTCGTAGCACTCTATGGAGAGGGTCGCTTGAAGGAGGCAGTACACGTTCTTCTTACAACACATAATCCATCTGTAAATTCTTTAACATATCTTCATCTACTACAGGCTTGCATTACTAAGAAAGCCCTTGCGGAGGCCAAGCAAATCCACTCTCACATCAATAATAGGGGACACACATTTGGAAGACTCACGCTATTACCAAATAAACTTATCTACATGTATGACAAGTGTGAAAGTTTGATGGATGCTCGTAAAGTCTTCAACTGCATGACTGATCCAGATCTCTTCTCATGGAATATGGTAATTGTAGCTTACAGAAGGCATGGACATCCTATACATGCATTCAAACTATTTCATGAAATACAACGAACACCTGACCACCCCGATCACCTGAACATTCGTGTATAGCCTGGCCAATGGAAAAGAATCGATCAGTTGAGGATGGAGCTCAGACGTGGTAGCATTGGCTCACTCAGTCGAGCCTGACAAGGTCGTGAGCATCCAGAGTTTTGTTTGGTTCGATTGTAAGTCGAGAAGGAAAAGTTGGGGTTCGAATCCGTGCTAAGGCATTGGCTTGGGAGAATTTCATCCCTTTTGTCGGGTTGGACTTTGATGATGGCAAGCCATTGTAAGATTCCCACATGGGAAATATTTCAGTATATTGCCAAGGTCATAAATTTGATGATGGCAGGCCAAATCAGTATTTCCCCACATAGGATATCTTCATCCCGATTTCCATGGTGGAAAATTTGCAGCGGACAGCCAACACCAGGTTTTCACGTAAAGGGGGTCCCGAGTTTCATCTTGCCAAGGACGTGGGAAATAATGCAAGCAATGCCAATGGGAAATTTTGGGATGGAAAGCCATGGTCAAACTTCCGTGGAGTGGAGAAATCGGGTCAAATTGCCAAGTTTGCGCGGCAAAGCTGAGGCCGGGGCCCGTGGATTGGTGTGGCCAAGCCGTTATGCGGGGGAGATTTGGAGCAACACTGCCAGGCGGAACAGAGATTTTACAATGGCAATCCGTCATGAGACTTCCGCATGGCAAGAGAATGAAAATTCCGCGCAGTTGGAGTGGTCCGAGTCTTTGGGCGAGTCACACGCAAGGTAAGTCGGAAAACGTGGGAATGAAGCAGTTGAAGTGTTAATTCTGAGGATTGACGTGGTTGTCTGCTGGCAATCGTGCCGTTTTGTAAACAGAGATGGGCGTTTGAAGGAGGCTCTACACGTTCTGCCTACCACACTGAGCATTCAGTGGTCGCAGGCAAAATCCCACGCATATGCACAGGCATGCTGCAGTATAATAGAAGCCGTTTTTTAGCGCTCCCACGCACAGCTGCAGGAAACAAATATTCACTGCTGTATACGATGGATTGGAGTCACGACATTCAAGGCTTCATGAAATTTGCCGGGTCAGGAGATGAAGGTTTATTACGGTGCAGAATGAAACGATTCGTATTGCTCAGCATTTCTTTCTCCTAGAAACGAATTGAATGTGAAGGTCAACTCTGAAAATACCCGGTCGGCCGTTTTGCTGCACGACTCCTTGTTACTCGTAAATGGTCTCTTTGAGAAACTCCGAGGGCAGTAGGCAATATTTATACCCTTCCATTATGTACGTCCAATCAGACAATAAAAGTATTCTTTTACCAGATTCAGAGAAGCTGTGTTTTTAAATCAATGGACGATTATACTGCAGTTTCAAGCTAATTTTATCTAGCTTTATTTCTATTAGCTTTGATCCACGACTAAGGAAGAATTCATATGGTTGTTACCTGTACATTTTTCCAAGGTCCTCTTGGCTGCCCCAGTTGTTCAATGTATTTTTTGAAGGGCTTCTGTTATGTGTTGCAAATTGTAACATGAAGGATCTTTTTAGTTTCTGGAAAAATGAGTATATTGTGTAGCTCACGGCTACCTATGCCATAATCCCAATAGTGGCATAATTATTGATTGGAGCCGAGATTGCAGAATGCACTGCCAAAATACCGAAGGTCTCTTTGGCCAAAATTCAGTCTCAAGGATGTCTATCGACATGTTATGGGCATGAGCCTGTGTCATCATCATGGCAGCATTAGGTCTTTATTGGTAATGGCATTTTCTCATTGTTTGGAGGGTACAATTGCGCTTATTATGGCAAAGCTAAACATTCTTACTACAAGTGTTATATGATAAGGAAGAACCGTGAGCATTGTGGTAAAACCATTCTTAGAGGCGTGAAAATGTGAACATGATCGAACAAATCTTAATATTTCCCGCAGATACAAAGCCAGGTCGAATCAGTTGAAGAGCTCGTGGTGTTGTTTCATGGAGTTTGAACGTGGAATGCATGTGAATATGTGGTCCAAAACAAGAAGAAATAACTCTATCTGTCAAACTAGAGTTATCACAGAGAAATCAATCGATTGAGTGTTGACAGGGCCACGTAACGTGATCCCTAACAATTTTCATAGCTTGAAAATCATTTCTAAATGGCGCAACATGCAGGAGTGAAATAATTTAAATTCATTAAATTGTTTAACCTCTGTGAGTACAAGCAATGTATCATGGGTCAAATCCACTAAGTATGATTTAGAGTCAAACTTTTCATATTGTGGAAACGTTGGTACCAAGTCAAGATAAAGAATAAGCTCACGGGTGTCGAAGTTTAATGTATTTGTAGAGGCTTTCAATTTCGAGCTTAAAGCTTCATGTTCACGATGCATATAGGTGGCTTGGTAATTCAGAATGGCCTCGAGTTAACAGAGCAAAACGGTAAGAATCAAGTTTGATAGCCCACCATTCGGAGGACTCAATGCAAAAGAGCGCGATTACCAAAGCAAGGAAAGAGTTAGTGCAGGGTCAAAAATCGATTGCAACACCGAGTTAGCGGATTCGAAGCTCACCAAGTTGAGATTTGTGCAGACTCTATCCACATGGACCCCCCTCCTCTTCAAGTCAAACGGGTCAACGGGGGGGTCCCAACATTATGTTAATTAAATTAATATTTTTATTTAAATATTTTAATAATAATATTTATTATTATTATTTAAATATTTTATTTAAATATTCTTTTAATTAATTGAGAAGACTTGGTCATCAGGCAATTAATGACCCATGATGGAACCTTCTCAGGTAGTTCAACTAACTGCAATAAATACATCATGGGCCTTCATTTTAGGAATGTAATTATGACCATTTCCTCTTCTTTCTCACATATTTTTCTATAAATGTAAGTTGGAAGCTCATTTCAAAGGGTTCCAACAGTTCAGACAAGTTGGACAGTTAGATATCTCAGGCGAGTGTATACTTTTCAAAAATCCTCTCTCTTCTGCAAGTTGTTCTTGTGTGTTGAGAGAACTTTCAAGCCTCCTCTTCAAGACTGTAATGGCAACTATTGCCTCTTCTGAATGTATGATGCATTGTGCATGTTATTGAAGCAATAAAAGTGTGTGTTTTGTGACTAATCTCGGTCCTTTCATCCTTCTATGCTTCTTTGTGCCTTTCTCATACTTACAGGTACACTGTGCAAGTTTAAGTTCTATTGCAGGTTCTTGGAGTTCTGTGCTTATCGAGTGGTGGAGTATTGCATGCAGTTGAGTTGTGGTGTCTATTCACCCTTCTTGAGTTCATCCTTCTTCGCTGGGAAACTGGTATATTTCTCAGTCTGATACAGTTTAACCAAGGGAACGCGTGTCTCTTAGCCTGTGGTATCTTGTACCCTCTCTAAGTTGCAGTAGGTGAAGTTGACCTGTGGTGCACACACCCTCTTCAAATTAACCCTTCCTGAATCTGAAGACACCCTTCATTCGGTGCATCACCATCCCTAGTATAGTTTCATTTCTGTAAATCTCTTTCCCTAAAACCCCATGAAAATGTTAGCATAGGACTAGATAATCATTTTTGTTACACTAGGAGTAGTACAGCACTTAGTTTAGGAAGAGGAAGCCGGCCTTCTCCGGAGGTTCACCTCGAGCCCAAGTCCCACAGCTTGAGAGGTGATCCCATGTGTCCCAATCGCACTGAACATCCTATTCACATCCTGGCCATTCGAGGGTTGCGGTGATTTGGCAACAACAGTTTTTGGCACGCCCGGTGGGAGCTCACAGACAGTTAGACATCCATCTTTCGGAGGTGTCTCATTATCAAACAGGAAATCTTAAGCCACCGTGCGACCACACACAACAGTTTTTGGCACGCCCGGTGGGACACTACCAGGTTAGATCTTCCACCTTTTCAAGGTGTCTCATTATCAACAACAAATCATAAGCCACCGTGCGACCACACACAACAGTTTTTGGCACGCCCGGTGGGACACTAAGGTTAGATCTTCCATCTTTTCAAGGTGTCTCATTACAACAACAAATCATAAGCCACCGTGCGACCACACACAACAGTTTTTGGCACGCCCGGTGGGACAGAGTTGGTACTTCTCTTCTCACTTACACAAGTCAAAGTACCTGGCGACTCCATATCTCTGGATTCCGAATCTCAGTGCAGTAACTTATGCGAAGAATTCAAACAAGAGCTTCTTCAAAGAAAGGAAATTATCAGCATATCGAACTTTCCTTGTCTCCTCCAAAGAGAAGAAGAAGAGGCATTTCCACATCCCCAGTTGCAGATTTACCTAGTAGGGGTCATTCAACTCCTCCTTACGGAAGATTTCCTCCACCCAGGAACAATCAACCTTTCGTTGCTATGGCGAGGAACCAAGTTTTTCCCCCTTTCAATGCAAGCAGTCCTCTCGTGTTGGCTCAACGTGACCCGATACCTGTTGCGGCACTCAAAAGTTTACCCTTCTACACGGGGGAAACTCACGTTACTCCAGTGGAGCATATCTTTGATGTAGCCAGCATCTGCGCAGTACATAATATCACCGAAGACAACGTTGCAGTTAGACTTCTTGCTACCTCTTTCAAGGGAAAAGCGCTTCAATGGTTTCGCGGGTTAGGTGTTGGCACTATAACCACTTGGGACGTGTTGGGAGAAAAGCTATGTAAACAATTTGAAGACAAAAGTGATCACCTATCACTTTTGGAACAACTTACTACCATAAAGAGAGCTCCCCAAGAATACATGAGTGATTTCAACTTCCGATTCCACAGGACTTGGAATAGGATTCCGGCGCTCATAAAGCCTTCTGCACATAATGCATTCTTGTACTATTTGCGAGCCTTGAATAGCGATGTAGCAGTTATGATCCAGTCTATGGGAGGGACTACACTTCCTGATGCTTACGAAGTTGCCATAAGTGCAGAGAATTCTTTGATTCAGGCTGGAAAGATAGCTCCACGACCACCAATGCCCTTTTCTCCAGATCTTACGAATCATCAGCCTATCATTGCTCCTCTTCCAGTGGACTCCAAGCAACCATCTCAATCTTCCCTTGCCTCTTCAAATGACCTATTTGAAGTCAAGTCACTACTGCAAAATTTTGGAAATGAGCTCGTTGCACTCAAAAGGCAACAATTTCAATACAATCGTCCGTATCAGCCACAAAATCAGCAGTATCAGGCTAGCCGTCCTCCCTTTCAAGGAAACAATCAGCCCCAAAATCAAACTACGAGTCAAGTTGCAAATGTCAGGCCCTTGAACTTCCGGAACCCTCTTGCAGCTAGCTCATCTAGAGCTATAGTACCTGTTCAGAATAATCTAGTTCAAGACTACGAATGGTGCTATCCTTGCTCTCAACCTCACAATCAAAATCTTTGTCCCAATGGGGTTCTTAGCCAGGCCCTTATGGTTCAAAGTGTATCTGCCCCTTCAGAGTTAACAAACAATTCATCTACGCAAGAAGCAGCAGATCAACCGCAGGCACCTGAAGAATCCACGTTACTAAACTGGCAAGAAGAAGATTTTTGCGGATTGAATATAGATTCTTCATCAGTGGCAGCAAACACTCGTTCCAAAAAGAGAGCAATGGAGCCTCAACCTCTCGAAGCTGATCTAGCATCCACTTCTCAACATGGGTTACAAATAGCGGTTGATAGAAATGTGGGAAAGAAATCACCAGAAACATCGGCTAGCCACGCCGCAGGGAAAGATGGTTCTCCAGGCATCACGATACCCAACAAACATTTTCCAAAGGAGGACCCCAATGCCCAAAAAAGTGTCAATAAAGTTGGAGCGATTCCCTTTAGCATAGTAGAACAAATGAAGAAAACCAATCTGAGCGTTACCATGTGGGATGCACTCTCGATTCCTTCTCAAAGAAACCTGCTGCGAGAAGCTCTGAACAGTTTTAGCACAACCAGCGCATCACCAAGCCATGGAGTGACAAATGCTACAAATTTGTGTCAACCGGAAGGGAAGATCATTCCTACGGCAAACAAACCACCACCATTCTACATTTCCCTGATCATTGGCGACCACCTGGTACATAATTGCATGATCGATTCTGGTGCCAGTAGCTCTGTCATGCCGAAACAAATCGCAGATGTACTAGGCATACAATATGCGCCAGTTGCAAGAGGGGTTGTTCAACTGGATGGCACAGCTGTTAAGACTGTTGGGGTTATCAAAGGACTTCAACTTACCATCCACGCATGCCCAAGCTTGTCATTCACCCAAGATATATCAGTCATTGATCTCCCTCCCCTCTTTGCCATCTGCCTATCACGGGATTTCACCGCCAAGATGGGTGGTTACCTATCAGCCGATTGGTCGCATATGATTCTCAGGACTCGATATGGAACCAAAGTAACTATAAGGGCAGAACCAATCTGCCATAATCATGTAGAACCCTACACTTCTAATCCCACAAATGGAAATTACACCATCGGTGATCCAGAAGAGGAAGGTGCCGATCATGAACCAACCACCCTTGTTGAAGAAGTCCCTGATACTTTGCTAGATGAAGCAAGTAGAGATCATCAGTACGATCCCTACGCCGATGTATTGGCAGAAGAAGAAGCTGGTTTGCTGGTCTTGGAAGAAACAGGATTAGGTACCTACTGTATCCATGAAGAAGATACGATCATACCACAACTTGTCAAAACACCAAATGATTCTAAAGGACTATGGCAATTGTTCTTCGATGGCTCAAGAAGTAAGAATGGATCCGGTGCTGGTGTTATGTTAATTTCTCCAGAGGGAGATAAGTACTTCTCATCTTTCCGGTTGCAGTTCAGTTGCACTAACAATGTTGCAGAATACGAGGCTCTTGTGCAAGGAATTCAGCTAGCCCAAAGGAAGGGAATCAAGGCCCTAACTGTTTTTGGAGACAGTGAGTTAGTTGTTCATCAAGTTTCAGCACGTAGTGCATCCAAAAATGATCTTTTAAGATCATACAAGAACCGAGTCTGGGACCTGATTGAAGATTTCGAAGCTTTTGGGATCCATGCAATCCCTAGAGATCAAAATCAAGATGCAGACAGGCTTGCTACAATTGGTTCACAATACAACATACCAGTTGATATCATGAAAGAAGGGCAGCAATTTGTTAAAATGGTGGTTCGACCAGCAGTCCCTGATAATGTGAGTAGTTGGCAAGTGTTCGATAGTGACAACCAAATTGTCCTCTTCCTACAAGAAGAGGCGGAGTTTGCTGCAAGAAATCAAGATAAGTTACAAGAGTCATATGGTGAACAAATTATCCAATTGAAAAGCAACAAGTTACCAAAAGGTTTAGTCACTTTGGAATCCATTTTCAATTCAGATGACCAAGCCAAAAGACAAAGCCCTAACATGGTGGTCAAAGAAGAATATTTTGAGGAAGTCGAAGTATCAAATGAAAAATTTCTTAAGATCGGAAAAGTGTGTACTTCTGAGGAGAAAGAAGCTTTCATCAAACTTTGTCAAGAGTATCATGACATCTTTGCATGGAGCTATAAAGATCTGCGTGGTTTTGATCCAGGTCTTGCGCAACATACCATCGAACTGGATCCTAATGCTAAGCCAGTTCGTCAGAAACAAAGACCAATTAATCCCAAAATTGAGCCACTAATGAGAAAGGAGCTAACCAAGCTCATCGAGGCTTGTATAATTTTTCCCATCAAGCATTCCTCATGGGTAGCCAATTTGGTGCCCGTGAGGAAGAAGAACGGAGAGATCCGGTTATGCGTAGATTTCAGGGATTTGAATCGTGCGTCATTGAAAGACCATTATCCTCTTCCATCGATGGAGCAGATCCTTCAAACGGTGGCAGGAGCTCAAAGATTTTCTTTGCTCGATGGATATTCAGGTTACAATCAAATCCTAGTCCAAGAATCTGACCAATTCAAAACGGCTTTCACTACCAAGTGGGGCACATATGCCTACAATAAAATGCCATTCGGATTGTCCAATGCCGGGGCTACTTTCCAAAGAGCCATGGACATGGCATTTAAGGGACTGATCAACGATATTATTTTGGTTTACCTTGATGATATAACTGTATACTCTAAGCATGCAGAAGATCACATCACACATCTAAGGAAAGTTTTCCAAAGGTGTAGGGAATTTGGGGTTTCACTTAACCCCAAGAAATGTATTTTCGCAGTGCACGAGGGAAAATTGCTGGGGCATGTTGTTTCAGCGGAAGGATTATCAATCGATCCAGCCAGGATTCATTCAATTATGTCCTTATCTCTCCCGAGTCACAAGAAGGGCCTCCAGAGCTTTTTGGGAACCATAAATTTTGTGCGGAGATTCATCCCTCAATTTGCGACATTGGCTAAACCACTGACAGCCATGCTAAAGAAAAACATGCCATTCTCATGGACAAAGGAAGGGCGAGAAAGCTTCGAAGCCATCAAAACAGCCATTTCCCAAGCTCCCACGCTTGTGAACCCCAGGTTTGACAAAGATTTTATCCTTTATGCTTTTGCAGGTCAAGAGAGCATTTCAGGGATCCTCACCCAACAAAACGACAACCTGATGGAGCAACCAATCGCTTTCTTCAGTCAATCCCTCAAAGACTACGAGTTTAAATACTCATTCATTGAAAAGCAAGTCTTTGCGGTTATTCGAGCTTTGAAGAAATTCAAGCACATGTTGTCCAACAACAAGATTCATCTGATGGTGTCTCATCCAGGTGTCAAGGAGTTCTTGCTGAACAAAGAAATGAACGAAAAGCGTGCTGGATGGATCACGAAGGTAATGGAGTATGACGTGCATATCAAAGTCACTAAACTTGTCAGAGGTAAGGGTTTATGTGAGCAACTTGCTGCAGACATGAAATCAAAAGGTAATGAGGACGTGACACTCCTAAATACTGATGAGGATGTTGATCAAGCTGACTGGTTATCCAAAATGAAGAATTTCATCTTCTCAGGAGCATACCCGGCAAACATGGATAAAAACCAAAGACGAACTTTCCGTCTTCAATCTATCCCATATGTTTTGGTAGATAGCATTCTCTTTCGAAAAGATTTGAACGGTGTTCTCCTTCGGTGCATAGGACCGGAACAGGTAAGTAAGATACTAGAAGAATTTCATAATGGCCTATCTGGAGGACATTATTCCGCACGGACAACAGCTACTAAGATCATGCGAGCCGGCTACTATTGGCCGGATTTATTCAAGGATGCCCATCTCTGGGTAAGGAAATGTAAGGAATGTGCCTTTTTCACAGGTAAGCAGAAGCTGGCAGCTCTTCCACTGTATCCAGTTCAAGTGGATCAACCCTTTGTTCAATGGGGGTTGGACTTCATCGGAATGATTAATCCTCCATCCAGTGACGGACATAAGTGGGTCCTTACCGCAACAGACTATTTTACTCGATGGACAGAGGCGGTAGCATTAAAAGAGAGCAATGAAAAGGCAGTTCTAGATTTTTTGGAGGGTATAATGACGAGGTTTGGTGTTCCATTTACAATCATTTCAGACAACGCGCTAGCTTTTCTTGGTATGAAACTGAGTGAATGGGCTGTTAAAAATGGGGTATACCTCAAAACTTCATCCAATTACTATCCGCAAGGAAACGGATTGGCTGAGTCTAGCAACAAAAACCTCATAAGGATTATTAAGCGCACAATGGAGACTAACAAGAGGACTTGGCATACACAGCTTAAGACCGCCTTATGGGCAGATCGAATCACACCTAAAAGGGCCATTGGAAATTCTCCTTTCGTTCTTGTATATGGAAGAGAGGCAAAACTCCCGCTCTCATTGGAGTTACCTTCTTTGGAGTTAGCTCATCAACTTGAAGTTATAGAGAGTGATCCTCTGACAGTAAGGTTTGCTGAACTCATGGAGTTAGAGGAAGTACGAGATAAGGCTATGAAAACTTTGGAGCAGCATCAGGCTCAAGTTAAGAAATCTTTTGACAAGAAGGCGTCCGACAGACATTTTCAAGAGGGAGATTTAGTTCTCAAATGGGATGAAGACAGGGCCAAACCAGGCAAGCATGCCAAGTTTGACGCTCTCTGGAGTGGACCATACATCATCACAAGTTGCAAAGAGGCAAATTCATTTCGTCTATCTAGGCTCAATGGAGAAGAACTGCCCATTCATGTGAATGGGATACATCTCAAAGCTTGTTTTTGAGAAGCGTTCCACCCCCTGTACAGTTAAATTAGGTGTTTTCCTCCAAGTGCTTATGCACATTGTTGTCTGTTGTTGTTTTGCTTTCCTCGTTGTTGTGTTTTGTGTTGTTCTGCACATTGTTTCATCATTGGAAGGTGTCAAGGAGAAGAAGGTTCAAGGTTTCCATAACAGTTCAAAATCTGCTTCATTAAATTTTTTGCAGTGTTCCATGGATGTCAAGCGTTCAACAGATTCAGTATACTTCATGCTTAGCATTCCAGGGAGGCCCAGGATATCAGCAATGTTCAAGGAGATTTCGCGATGTGTCAAAGAAAATCATACTACTTTCAGGATTCCAACATAGACTCCATACCCAATGGATGACTTAAGGCTACTGGAATCATGCTTAGCAGGCAATCATCCCCGAGAGGTCGCCAAAAATGTTATCCAATTTTGCACACCTGGCAAGATTGGACAACGGGGTCCTATCACGTTCAAAATAAAATAATAGTCCCAGGAACCCACCTTCGGTTATTATCGAAATGCAATAATTAAAAATAATTCCTAAATTGCATATGAAGAGATCACCTAGCATCGAAAGGCACCCAGTTGATCTCGACTCAGTGAAGAGTTCGGGGTCGAGTTGATAGAGGATCCGGTGTCAAATTGATAGTCATCTTGGAAATCATCTCAGTAGAGACTCTCAGTTGTAAGAGCTCGACGATGGTTTTGTTAATGCAAAATATAGCTCGTTGAAAATTGACGAATGAAAGGAACTGTACAAGGATCTCGGTGGAGATCGATGCAAAAGATCCGAAGGCCAAGTCAGGGAGAGTCAAAGTCAACATGATGTCAGGTTTAATCCACTAAGGCAGTGCTCGACCAACCACTTGGGAAAATTATCTTGTTTGACCAAGATGATATGAGATTATGCAGATATGACGATGAGGTCATCTGGTAGTGTTTGAACGAAAAAATGCTTGCAACCAAGCAACCAAATACATCTCAATTAAAATCTCGTAGCACTCTATGGAGAGGGTCGCTTGAAGGAGGCAGTACACGTTCTTCTTACAACACATAATCCATCTGTAAATTCTTTAACATATCTTCATCTACTACAGGATTGCATTACTAAGAAAGCCCTTGCGGAGGCCAAGCAAATCCACTCTCACATCAATAATAGGGGACACACATTTGGAGGACTCACGCTATTACCAAATAAACTTATCTACATGTATGACAAGTGTGAAAGTTTGATGGATGCTCGTAAAGTCTTCAACTGCATGACTGATCCAGATCTCTTCTCATGGAATATGGTAATTGTAGCTTACAGAAGGCATGGACATCCTATACATGCATTCAAACTATTTCATGAAATACAACGAACACCTGACCACCCCGATCACCTGAACATTCGTGTATAGCCTGGCCAATGGAAAAGAATCGATCAGTTGAGGATGGAGCTCAGACGTGGTAGCATTGGCTCACTCAGTCGAGCCTGACAAGGTCGTGAGCATCCAGAGTTTTGTTTGGTTCGATTGTAAGTCGAGAAGGAAAAGTTGGGGTTCAAATCCGTGCTAAGGCATTGGCTCGGGAGAATCTCATCCCTTTTGTCGGGTTGGACTTTGATGATGGCAAGCCATTGTAAGATTCCCACATGGGAAATATTTCAGTATATTGCCAAGGTCATAAATTTGATAATGGCAGACCAAATCAGTATTTCCCCACATAGGATATCTTCATCCCGATTTCCATGGTGGAAAATTTGCAGCGGAAAGCCAACACCAGGTTTTCACGTAAAGGGGGTCCCGAGTTTCATCTTGCCAAGGACGTGGGAAATAATGCAAGCAATGCCAATGGGAAATTTTGGGATGGAAAGCCATGGTCAAACTTCCGTGGAGTGGAGAAATCGGGTCAAATTGCCAAGTTTGCGCGGCAAAGCTGAGGCCGGGGCCCGTGGATTGGTGTGGCCAAGCCGTTATGCGGGGGAGATTTGGAGCAACACTGCCAGGCGTGGAGATTTTACAATGGCAATCCGTCATGAGACTTCCGCATGGCAAGAGAATGAAAATTCCGCGCAGTTGGAGTGGTCCGAGTCTTTGGGCGAGTCACACGCAAGGTAAGTCGGAAAACGTGGGAATGAAGCAGTTGAAGTGTTAATAGGATTGACGTGGTTGTCTGGTCGGCCGTTTTGTAAACAGAGATGGGCGAAGGAGGCTCTACACGTTCTGCCTACCACACTGAGCATTCAGTGGTCGCGGCAAAATCCCACGCATATGCACAGGCATGCTGCAGTATAATAGAAGCCGTTTTTTAGCGCTCCCACGCACAGCTGCAGGAAACAAATATTCACTGCTGTATACGATGGATTGGAGTCATGTCATTCAAGGCTTCATGAAATTTGTCCGGGTCAGGAGATGAAAGTTTATTACGGTGCAGAATGAAACGATTCGTATTGCTCAGCATTTCTTTTCCTAGAAACGAATTGAATGTGAAGGTCAGCTCTGAAAATACCCGGTCGGCCGTTTTGCTGCATCCTTGTTACTCGAAAATGGTCTCTTTGAGAAACTCCGAGGGCAGTACACAATATTTATACCCTTCCATTATGTACGTCCAATCAGACAATAAAAGTATTCTTTTACCAGATTCAGAGAAACTGTTTTTTTTTTCAATGGACGATTATGCTGCAGTTTCAAACTGTTTTTATCTAGCTTTATTTCTATTAACTTTGATCCACGACTAAGGGAGAATTCATATGGTTGTTACCTGTACATTTTTCCAAGGTCCTCTTGGCTGCCCCAGTTGTTCAATGTATTTTTTGAAGGGCTTCTTTTATGTGTTGCAAATTGTAACATGAAGGATCTTTTTAGTTTCTGAAAAAATGAGTATATTGTGTAGCTCGCAGCTACCCATTCCATACTATGATCCCAATAGTGGCATAATTGTTGGTTGGAGCCTAGATTGCAGAATGCACTGCCAAAATACCGAAGGGGCTCTTTGTCCAAGAAATCAGTCTTAAGGGTGTCTATCAGACATGTTTAATAGGCATGAGACTGTGGGTCATCATCATGGCAGCATTAGGTCTTTATTGTTAATGGCATGTTCTAGATTGTTTGGAAGGATACAAATTGTGCTTATTATGGCAAAGCTAAACATTCTTACTACAAGTGTTATATGATAAGGAAGAACCGTGAGCATTGTGGTAAAACCATTCTTAGAGGCGTGAAAATGTGAACATGATCGAACAAATCTTGATATTTCCCACAGATACAAAACACAGAATAGAGTTATCAGATACAAAACACAGAATAGCTCAAGAGATTGACCGAATCAGTTGGGAGCTCGTGGTGATGTTTCATGAAGTTTGAACGAGGAATTCAGAATGGCCTCGAGTTAACAGAGCAAAACGGTAAGAATCAAGTTTGATAGCCCACCATTCGGAGGACTCAATGCAAAAGAGCGCGATTACCAAAGCAAGGAAAGAGTTAGTGCAGGGTCAAAAATCGATTGCAACACCGAGTTAGCGGATTCGAAGCTCACCAAGTTGAGATTTGTGCAGACTCTATCCACATGGACCCCCCTCCTCTTCAAGTCAAACGGGTCAACGGGGGGGTCCCAACATTATATTAATTAAATTAATATTTTTATTTAAATATTTTAATAATAATATTTATTATTATTATTTAAATATTTTATTTAAATATTCTTTTAATTAATTGAGAAGACTTGGTCATCAGGCAATTAATGACCTATGATGGAACCTTCTCAGGTAGTTCAACTAACTGCAATAAATACATCATGGGCCTTCAATTTAGGAAGGTAATTATGACCATTTCCTCTTCTTTCTCACATATTCTTCTATAAATGTAAGTTGGGAGCTCATTTCAAAGGGTGCCAACAGTTCAGACAAGTTGGACAGTTAGATATCTCAGGCAAGAGTGTATACTTTTCAAGGGTCCTCTCTCTTCTGCAAGTTGTTCTTGTGTGTTGAGAGAACTTTCAAGCCTCCTCTTCAAGACTGTAATGGCAACTATTGCCTCTTCTGAATGTATGATGCATTGTGCATGTTATTGAAGCAATAAAAGTGTGTGTTTTGTGACTAATCTCGGTCCTTTCATCCTTCTATGCTTCTTTGTGCCTTTCTCATACTTACAGATACACTGTGCAAGTTTAAGTTTTTATTGCAGGTTCTTGGAGTTCTGTGCTTATCGAGTGGTGAAGTATTACATGCAGTTGAGTTGTGGTGTCTGTTCACCCTTCTTGAGTTCATCCTTCTTCACTGGGAAACTGGTATATTTCTCGGTCTGATAAAGTTTAACAAAAGGAACGCGTGTCTCTTAGCCTGTGGTATCCTGTACCCTCTCTAAGTTGCAGTAGGTGAAGTTGACCTGTGGTGCACACACCCTCTTCAAATTAACCCTTCCTAAATCTGAAGACACCCTTAATTCGGTGCATCACCATCCCTAGTATAGTTTCATTTCTGTAAAACTCTTTCCCTAAAACCCCATGAAAATGTTAGCCTAGGACTAGATAATCATTTTTGTTACACTAGGAGTAGTACAACACTTAGTTTAGGAAGAGGAAGCCGGCCTTCTCCGGAGGTTCACCTCGAGCCCAAGTCCCACAGCTTGAGAGGTGATCCCATGTGTCCCAATCACACTGAACGTCCTATTCACATCCTGGATATTCGGGGGGTGCAGTGATTTGGCGACAACAAATAGATAATGAAGATATATATGTTGTTGATAAAACATTTTCTTAGCATGTGATTAGTAAAATATGATTATATGCATATCAAAAGACACTTGGGGACACCTTTGTATTTGTGTTGGAGATGTCCAATACTGATTGCATCTAATATATATTTTACAATAGTAATATGTTGAAATTTTTCAACTTATTTGTAACGTAAAATGGTTATTTATTAAGCATATTGGTATGTTAGTTGTTATACAACTAGTGTTTAAATTTTACATATGGTTAAAAATGAAAATGATTTATATTAATTATGTTTATTATGATGTCTATATGGATATTATGACTCTAACCATGTTGATGTTGTGTTGGATATAAAATATACATCTAGATTTGTGTTCAATTTTTTTGGTGCAAGTGTCATTAATTGGAACATAAAAAATAGCCAATAGTCTCCATTTCTTATACTGAGACAAAGTAGAGAAGTGTAATGGAAGCAGCGAAGAATCCATGTGGCTAAATTGGATTTCAGAAAGATAGACATGGAAGCTAAAGGAAGTACTCCTCTTCCATGTGATAGCCAGAGTTACATTTCTCTTGTTAAAACTCCAATTCAACATCAAACGATAAAGCATATCGAGATTCATATGCACTTTATCCAAGAGAAGGTTCTCTGTGGTGATATAGATCTTTAGTACTGCCTAACTGAAGATCAATTTCCAGACATGTTTATGAAGCCTTTGTGTGTTGTAAATTTCTGCAAGTTTTATGTAATGCTTGGCCTTTAATACTTTCCATTAAGGGGGAGTGTGCATGGAAATGTCACCTCCTAATGGTCGACTGATTAATGAATCATTCTCCTCTATACTTTTCCTTTGGTATAAAGCATTGTAAATAGATCTTTATGATCTTTGTAAACTTACAGAGTTTAGAGTATACATTCCAATGTGTTGCATCTATTTGTAAATGAGGTCCTTGTGTTGTCAAAGTCTCCTAGGGATGCGGTTTTAAGAATTTTTCCATGAGAAACTGTGGGATGTAGTCTCAAAAATCATGTTTAGCATAAATCATACTTCTAATTTATAGATTGCAAATCCTTTTGTACCAAAAGGTAATTTAAGCATGATGAAGGTGTTATAATTCCTTCAAAATTGATATGCTAGTGTAAACCTTCACTAATGGTTTATGGATTTGTAAATCATGTTGTACAAACAAGTAATATTGGCATATGGTTCATGTATGTCAAAGAGTTACCACATGATTCTCGGACGTACACGACCTCCCGAGGTCATGTCGGGACAGTCGGAATGTGTAAGATTGTGGGAATACTGATGGGCAATTATAGGAGAATCTGGGACTAAGATCAGGTAGTGTAAGTTCCTAGTAGTTGAATTGGCCAAAGGGGAATTAGAGGCTATGTATGGGTAGTGTAAGTTCCCTATTGTTTAATTGTTTGATTTGATTTGTTTGCTAAACTACGTTGAAAGTTTGTTTTAAATAAATAAAGAAAGTAAATTCAACATAAATAAAAGACAAGTGTGTTTAATCTTTTAATTAACCAAATTCATTCCCAATTAATTAAATAAAATGAAATGAAATACCATCTATTCTATTTTTCTGAAAAAGAAATGAATTAAAATAAAACTAATTAAACAACTAACATATTTTTCTATTTTTCAAAATTTAAATAAAACAAATAAATAAACTATTCTACAGACACATTAAATTAATTAAAATAAAATACTACTACTTCTAATAAAATAAAATAAAACAGAGAATAGCCGATGTGGCTATTCCTCTGTTGTAGGGTTGTCTGACAATTATATTCTAAAAGAATGTATTCGAAAATTATTAATCTAAATAAAATAAAATAAACTTCTTCTGGAAAATCTTCTGCCTCAAGTTTTCTGGAAAGGGAAAAGCTTCTCAGAAGCAATTTCCTCTTTTTCATATGAACTTTCCCCAGCATAAGTAAATCTAAACTAATTAAAATAAATAAAATATGTGCAAGGATTTATTCACTTCTTCCTCCAACTAATTTCCCAAGAAGATCCATAGGGATAAGCTGGGAAGAAGTTATCAAGGGAAGATATGCAAGAAATATTTTGAAAAGGAATACTAGAAATAAAATAAATACATTCGGGAAGTGATGAAATCTTCTGCTTCTACAATTCTACCAACTCAAAACAAATGCATTATTTCTATTCTAACAAATACAAATTAATTAAAGCTTCAAATAATTTAAGTACAACCCCAACCTGGTTACTATTGTACTGTGGTAGCTTCCCAAAGATGAGATGTGATTTTTATCTCCTCAGCTTTGTATCTTCTTCCAAAGATGAAGTCCAATTGATCCAGGAATGCACAGATGCTGGCTGGTAGCAAAGAAAACAAAATACTGGTTGTGGCTGGCTTGGTGCAAGAAATGACTAAAAGTAAATGGTAGGAAATAACACAGTAAAGAGTTTGTTATCTATGTGGTTCCTCAAAATTTCAGCAACATAACTTAACCTCAAGAATATGAAAAATCCAACCCATCATACGGGTAAAAGTTTGGCTTTTTTATATTGGGAAAGAAGAAGTCAATTACATGTGTCGATGAAGAAGTGAAAAATCAGCAAAATGAGAGGTAGTCAAAATTATAAACATAGCCAAAGAAGAAGATAAAATCAACACGATTCCAACGAGTCTAAAAATAGGCAAAATGGTTGAGAAACGAGTGAGAAAATCACTCCCGAAATCCAAATGTGCATTGAAAAATGTCTATCATTTTAAGTCTATGATTTTAAGTGATAGGACCACTATCAGTGAACACAGAGGGGCAGTTACAAAACCATAAGAAATGGTTGTAAAACCACCACTAACCTATGCAACCACCGAAACATAACCGCTGTAGTTGCTCAGGACAAAGAAAAATCTAAAAAGCGGTCTTACAAGAAAAATAAAAGTTTGCAGACAAAACAAAAGGGTTGATTTGAGTCAAAGGAGGGATGCAAAGAATAGGGGGAAGGATTTGGACCTCATTTTTACCTTGGAAGAATTTTTTATCATCATTGGAGATTTTACCATTCTAACAATATAACACCGTGCAATTTTGGGTGCGTACATATTTCCCCCTCGAAGAATCGTTTTAGCCATGAAGAGGCGTAAAACGTGAAGTCTGAGTATGGCACTCCCAAATGGGAAAGTTAGAAATTATACCTTATTTTTAAATATGTTGAAAACCCAATCCATCCTTCCTACCACTTGCAAAAGAAAGATGAGAATCAAGTGGAGATATAAAACATGATTAGACAAAATACTTTGAAATGAAATGATAAGATTACATACCATATCCATGAGGGTGAGAAATATACCTACTCCAGTGCATGCAAGTCCTACATACACACCACTCGAAGCAATGTTAGAAAACCAAATTATGTTATATATGTCATTTTCACTATTTTTAGAAATATTTTATGTTTTGTAAGTTTGTTGAATTTAGAGCTCTTGGTTTCTTACGAATGTTTCATTTGTGAGTATGGTTGAATTGGAAGGGATTTTAGAAATGATGGTGTTAGACCCAACAAAAGTGGATGGGGCTCAGAAAGGGGTTAGATATGAGAGACTTGGTCTTTTGTGTTAGGCTTTGGCTTTTGAATTTTGAGTGCACTCAGAAAGAACTTATGGGAAATTCGTAATTGGAGCGGTCGTAAGGGGTCTCAAAGAGATGGATAGGCAAAGTTCCTTTATTACTTAGTCTCATTTTTGTATTTTATTGAAATTTTTATTTGTTTGCTCATGGTGAGATTTTGACCACACTTACTCTATGAGAATCACAGTTTTATTGAATTTGGTACCGTGTCATGGTGAAATACACACCAACTTGTTTATTAGAAAGGAGCTCACTACTCGAGATGTAAGATATGTATGTTTACAAGTATATGGATTTTACAAATTTGAGTATGGTTAAATTGGAATTTAGAAATGTTGTCAAATTCATAACTAGATACATCGTAAGGGGCATCAAAGAGCTAGATAGGCAGAGTACCTTTATTGCTTAGTCTCATTATTTGTGTATTTATTGATTTTTTTTTTTTTTGGCTCATGGTTGAGCATTTTTACCATTTATCCTATGGTTTTTATGTTGTACATGTTAAATTGACATGTATATATACATATAGATGGTTCAAATTCCTTGTAAGAGTTGACTTCATTGTAGTTTTCTTCATCTGTGTACTCTTAGATGGTTTTGAATTTCCAATAATTTTTTATGTTTTATGAATGCATATCATGGATGATGATGTAAATGTCTAGACAAAATGATAACATTTTGTGTTTTATATATGATGCATATGAGAACAAATTGTAATTTAGAACTTTGATTTTCAAGCAATATTTAGCACTTCTGTTTTATTGGAAAAATGTGATGAATGTGACATGATAAGAAAATGAACTCACTCCAATCCTAACTCCACACAACTAGTAAGATGTGAGGGCTCATCACCGAGAGCTAGGAAGGACGCAAGTTATATGACTTTGATGAATGAAGATGGTGAGAAAAGACAAGATTTTGACAAAGACCCAACTAGAACTTACAACTCAACCCTAAACAAAGTCAACTAACCAGTTCAGAATGCATTTTTCTTGCAATTTTAACTAGACTTAGATCCTTATGTGGCCTCTTGATTGAAAAAATATGGTTTTGTGGATTAAATCTCTTGTAACATACACATCTAACTCATTTTCTTGGGATTTTTAAGATTTCAAAGCACTTTTTATTCATTGACTTATTTACAACTTATTGCCTTATTTAATGGGACCCCCTACATCTTGCCCCATGCTACTAGTAAGAAGCATGGGATCATCACCAAGGACAAGACATAGGTGAGTAAGGGCACTTCCCTCCTTTCCCAACCTCATGCCACTAGTAAGAAGCGTGGGCTCATCACCAAAGGTTGGTAGGGAAAAGAAGTGTAGTTTTATTTTGAAATGAAAGCATTTTTGCATTTATTGTTGATATATATATATATATATATATATATATTGACTTTAGACTTGTGCTTTTGGGAAGGAACGTTTGCCCCTAGCCTCAACCCCATGCAACCAGTAAGATGTGAGGGCTCACCACCAAAGGTTGAGATAGGCGAACAAGAGGTCCAGGTGAAATGTTTAGATTGCTTTTGTTATTAGAGAGGTTTTTAGGGAAAGATGTGACATCAAGAAGCTTCTAGAACAAACTATGGGAAAAGACACCTGAGCTAGAAGAAACCATGAATAGAACTAAGTGTGTAAGTCTTGGTAGGATCAATGTCAAAATTTTGTCTTAAATAGCTGAAATGATGAAGAGATTAGAATAATTTGGTGATGATATGATGGATACTTGAAGATGTATGATTCAATGTTTTTTTAATATTTGAAAGTTTTTAAAAGTTGCTTGAAAAGTAAGTTTCAGTTTACAATTTCACAAAATGATAATGTAAATGGTATAATATGGATGCAATAATGTACATCGTGGATATGCAAATGAACTATGCATGGAAACATTTAGGGTGAAGTGAGTTGACGGATGTCAAACTCCTCACCTCCCAAGGTACACAAATGATACACATGATCTTTGAAGTTTCCATTCTCTTGACAAGGGCCTACTACCTTGGGTTTAAACTTACAACCCTTTCCTACAATTGTATATATCTGATCATCTAACCTTGGCATGAATTGGTCCATTTTAAAGTGGTCTTTGTGAACCTCTTCGTCACACTCTTGACATATCATATTCATGTGAGCTTGGCTATGTTGCTCAACTTTGTTCCCTACATAAGAAGTGGTGGTCACATTTAATGTTCTTCGTGCTATTGGGTTATGTCTTGTGGACACAATGAGCTTGGTTTTTGACATATTTGTGTCTAGACCAAGGCTAGGAATGGAGGAATCCCTAGAGATGGATTTGATGGGTATCATTTTGTTCTCAAAATCCTCTCCTTCCTTTATTATTTCTATCATGTTTACACCTAGACCGAGATCATCGGTAGGAAGAGAAGCTATACCAAGGAGGTTACCCATTCCTTGTGGTTCGAAGGGGAGAAGGATCGGTTCATCACTCTCTAAGAGTTTCATAATCTCCACTGTGGTTTTGGTGGACACAGTTTCCACAGATATTACTTTACCCTTATCTATTTTCACTACCTCAAACTTTTTTGGGTTATTAACCTCAACTTTCGGAACATTCAGGGGTGGTCACGACCAATTATTTCGATGGAAGTAGTTTGTTTAACTGATTTTCAGGAAGCTCATATTCTGAATGGACCCCTGGTTTCTTCTTGAGATTCTCCAGATGTATGTCAAAGGGTTTAGGATCCCCTTGAGCAATGAAGACCTTTCCCAAATGGAGAAATCTAACTTCTTGGAACAAAGTGGAAGAATAGCCTTCATTTGGTGAATCCAGAGTCTACCAAGGATCATGTTATAATTTTTCTCCTTTTCAATAATGTAAAACTCTATCAAGATGGTTTTTGGCCCAAGGGAGACAAGAAGAACTATAGTTCTAATTGAGGTAGCCTTAAGACTGTCATACCCTCACAACGTGTTTCTAGTAGAGGAGCAGTTAGTCTCCCCATATCCCAACTTCTGCAAGAAAGAGAAGGGAACCACATTCACAACAGCCCCATCATCGATCATGGCTCTCTTGATGTAATTGTTATAAACCCAAACTTGTAGATATAAGGAAGGATCACCTCTTCAGGCTATTTCAGCATCAGATGGCATCTTGTTTATATAAAAAACAAACCCAATATCCCTATCACTCTGTCCCTGGAGGATGTATGTCAAAGTCAATATGATTTATTTGAGCTCTAAGAGGAGGTGTAACATGGATTAAATGACCAAGACCCAATGCATCAAGTAATGTGGAATGATGTGCAGGGGAATTCTTCAACAAATCTAGAAATGAGATGTGAGAAAAGGTCTTGTTCAAATCCGATATCAAATCATAGGCTCCCACCAGTTTTGAGATTGTAGGAACGTCATCCTGTGAGAAGGAATGAGTGGGGAGGGGTTGTGAAATGTATTCCCTTGTCTGAGTTGTTGCATTAATTTTTGGTTCAACCTCTAGCTCAACTAATCCCAAAATATTTGTATTTTTGTTTGAGCCAAGGTTAGGAGCAACTCGAGAGTTATCAGAAGTTGAGGCCTCATGGTCATTATTCCCTATAGGAATACCCTTGTTTATGTTTTGAGGATTCACTTTAACATCTTCATGATGCTTAGGGAATGGGTTCTGGTAGATACCTAGGTTTTCATTCTGAGGTGTGATGGGCACTGTATGACCAGGTTGTGAGGTTATTTTTCAGGATTTTCTAAGAACATGTCCACAAAGAGTTGTCTTTGATTTTCGGGAAGTCTTTGTATGAACTTGTTGCAATCCCTACAAGTTCTAGCGTCATGACCAATAACACGATGAAAACCACAATAAAGATTGGGATCGTAGTCTCTTGGCCTTTGGTTCGAGTTTTTTTGTTGTTGATTATAACCTTGGTTGTAGTTCTGAAACTGGTTGTTATAACCATAATTTGTTGCCCCTTGGCTAGAGTTTTGGTATTGGTTCAGGCCTTGGGTTTGAGCTTGTCAGGAGGGGGATGATTGACATCAACTGTGTTGACATAGGAAATAGAATTAGGGCCTCTTTGATTTCCCATGTTGTTGTTGTTATTGTTAGTGTTACCATTGTTTGTAAAACCAACATTCTTTGCTTGATCAGTAACACCATCTGTGGTAGCACCGCGATTTTGATTCAAGACCTTGGGTCCTTGGTTGTTGGCTCCATTATTTTTATGGTTTGCATTTTTTTAATTAGGGGACACCAATTTCCCATTAAGACCATAAGTCTTACACCCACTATCGATAGTGGCTTGGTCGATTCGAAGTGCACTTCCAAAAATTCTTCGTAATTGTGGAAACAAAACTCCTGGACTTCTTCCTTGGTCTCTAGATTGAGAGAGTGAAGGAAAATATCACAAAATTCCATCTAGTCCATGATAGGTGCACTTGTAGAGGAGTAAATAACTTGATGCCATCTTTGGATGAAGTGGGCAGTAGATTCATTTTGCTCCTGCCTAATATGCAGAAACTCCCTAATTCTCATTCGAAGTAACTTGTTCATGTCAAATTATCTGATGAATTCCAAAACAAGTTGTTTAAAGGAATGTATAGAAGCTTCTGGAATCTAATAGTACTAATCTAAAGTGATTCCCTCAAGGGTTTTTGGAAATATCTTAGCCACCACAACATCCCAAGGAAGTAATTCCCTAATGGCAGTAGCATAGGCCTTGATATGAGCATTTGGGTATCCTTCTCCCTTAAATTTAGGAAGATCAGACAATGGGCATGGAAGCATGACACCCCGTATTGTGAAATCAAGGGGTTCTTTCAAATACTCAATGTAAGTACCCATTACGTAAGATTCCACCATTGAAGCTCCTTGATGAGGAGGTGGAGGAGGAGGAGTTGGATAGGCTGCAGTGTAAGCATTAGCTGGAATGTATGGAGCTCCTTGATATGGTGTATAAGGGGTAGGGAAGGTATATGGGTCCATTTGGGGGGACTTTGCATACATATGCAGGTAAGGTGGAACAACACTAGGAAATGGGCTAGTAGGGCATGAAACCAAGGAACGTCACATTACCTGATGGAATGCGACATTTGAGAATGCACTTCCATCCAGCCCTTGCATGGGATAAGCCCATAAGATGAGAAGGGTGAGGGCCAATTCCTAGGGTATCATCTCCTGTGAGAAGATCACCCAGATTTGATTGGACATGATAAGCTTATTTCACAAGATGTTGCATTAGTTACAAGTTTATAGGGGTGTACCCTTTGTTGTCAATGGGATACCCCATGTTCTGCCCTACTGCATAGGTCGGTTGTGAAGGTTGGGCACTCTCTAGTTCTCTAATCCTCCCTACTAAAGTGGAAATAACATCATGAGGTGAGGATTGAGTCTCTTGTTTGGGTGTCTATTGTGTAGGGTTTTGTTGAGAGGGCACATGATATCCTCTTATGAATTGTTCAATGTTGTCATTCTTGTTTTCCTTAAAATTAGGAGTCTCAGGATAGGTTGTTGATACATTGTTATTGAACATCTCATAGGTGAATCAAGAATCTTCATCCTATCCAAGGACTCATCTATTTGGTGAATAGGATTAGTGATACGTGAAAAGATGTCATCTTCTGTTGATTACATGGAAATGTGAGGTCTTGACAAGACTCTAGGGTAAGGATTTGTTCCACTCACAAAAACCATGTTGTTTGAATTGGATTGACCATATTGCATGTTTAAAGGTTGATCAACCTCCTCTATTCTCACATGACTAGTGGGGTTTGAAACATAGCTAGGGGAGGCTTGCATGTTGTTTGTGTAATTGTCAGCCCATCCAGAAAGGGAAGGGGATTGTTGTGGTTGAACATTGGTGTAATATCTATCAAATCCAAATGGCCCACCAAACTCTCTACCAGACATATTTTAGGAAGTATAAAATACCTACCAAAATAGGGGAAGAAATGGAAAGGTGAGGTAATAGCAAATGAAAGAAAAGGAAATAAGAAGGAACTAGTCCTTCACGTCGAGTTCACTAATTTTTTACACCTGAGAATCAACACGTGATTCCTAGATGCACACGACCTCCGAGGTCGTGTCGGACAGCCGAAATGTGCAAGATTGTGGGAATACTTGATGGGAAACTATAGGAGAATCAGGGACTAAGATCAGGTAGTGTGAGTTCCTAGTAGTTGAATTGGCCAAAGGGGAATTAGAGGCTATGTACGGGTAGCGTAAGTTCCCTATTGTTTAATTTTTTTGATTTAATTTCTTTTCTAAAGTACGTTGAAAGTTCGTTTTAAATAAATAAAGAAAGTAAATTCAACATAAATAAAAGACAAGTGTGTTTAATCTTTTAATTAACCAAATTCATTCCCAATTAATTAAATAAAATGAAATGAAATACCATCTATTCTATTTGTCTGAACAAGAAATGAATTAAAAGAAAACTAATTAAACAACTAACATCTTTTTTGTATTTTTCAGAATTTAGATAAAACAAATAAATAAACTATTCTATAGACATAAGAAACTAATTAAAATAAAATACTACTACTTCTAATAAAATAAACTAAAAATAGAGAATAGTCGGATGTGGTTATTCCTATGTTGAAGGGTTTTCTGAAAATTCTATTCTAAAAGAATGTATTCTAAAATTATTAATCTAAATAAAATAAAATAAACTTCTTCTGGTAAAGCTTCTGCCTCAAGTTTTTTGAAAAGGGAAAAGCTTCTCAGAAGCAATTTCCTCTTTTCCATATGAACTTTCCCAAGAAAAAGTATATCTAAACTAGTTAAAAGAAATAAAATATGTGCAAGGATTTATTAAGTTCTTACTGCAACTAATTTCCCAAGAAGATCCAGAGGGATAAGTCGGGAAGAAGTTATCAAGGGAAGATGTATGCAAGAAATGTTTTGAAAGAAATACTAGAAATAAATAAATACATTTCAGAAGTGATGAAATCTTCCACTTCTACAATTCTACCAACTCAAAACAAATGCATTATTTCTATTCTAACAAATACAAATTAATTAAAGCTTCAAAGAATTTAAGTACAACCCCAACCTGGTTACTATTGTACTGTGGTAGCTTCCCAAAGATGAGATGTGATTTTTGTCTCCTCAACTTTGTATCTTCTTCCAAAGATGAAGTCCAATTGATCTAGGAATGCACAGATGTTGGCTGGTAGCAAAGAAAACAAAATACTGGTTGTGGTTGGCTTGGTGCAAGAAATGACTGAAAGTAAATGGTAGGAAAGAACAGAGAAAAGAGTTGGTTGTCTATGTGGTTCCTCTCAAAATTTTAGCATAACTTAACCTCAAGAATATGAAAAATCCAACCCATCATACGGGTAAAAGTTTGGCTTTTTATAAAATTTGGGAAAGAAGAAGTCAATTACATGTGTCAATGAAGAAGTGACAAATCAAAAAAAGGAGAGGTAGTCAACATTCTAAACATAGCCAAAGAGGAAGAGAAAATCAATATGATTCCAACGAGTCCAAAAATAGGCAAAACGGTTGAGAAACGAGTGAGAAAATCACTCCCGAAATCCAAACGTGTGTAAAAAAATGCATGTTTTAAGTCTCTGATTTTAAGTGACAGGACCGTCGGTGAACGCAGAGGGGTGGTTACACAACCGCCGCTGAGAATTATGTAACCCATGTCGCAACCGTCGGGGCGGCTAAACCACCACTTCAGGACAAAGAAAAAGCTAAAAAGTGGTCTTACAAGAAAAATAAATCTTGCAGACAAAACAAAAGGGTTGATTTGAGTCAAAGGAGGGATGCAAAGAATAGGGGGAAGGATCTGGACCTCATTTTTACCTTGGAAGAATTTTTTATCATTATTGGAGATTTTACCGTTCCAACAATATAGCACTTGGGGTTTTCCACATTAAATTTGGTGTCATTGTGTTATTTCATTTAATTGTTTGGTTAATAACATTTGGATTAATAAATATTTTATATAGTTATTTATTACCTCGGTCTTAGTAACATAGCTATATATTTATATGATTCCCTTGTTTGAATTTCGTAATTGACAACTGGAAGTCCGAGCCATAAGAAAATAATATGCACAAAAGATAATAAAGGCCGAAAAACAGGGAGGTAGAAAGAGGTCAGGGGCGCCTAGATAGGACAAGGGTGCCTGGGTGCTGGCGTCCTGGTTGGGTGTTTTCCTGAGGTCATAAAAGATAAACAAGTAAAGTACTAACTAGGTTATAGGGTGTGAAAAATTAGATAGACCATGAGAAACAAATATAAAAGGCCAAAGATAGTCATTAATTACCAATTTTCTTGCTTACTAATCATATGAATGCTAGTATATGTTTATGGACCTAGAAATCTACCTAAGAGCATAATTTTATGTCTATATTTTCCCCCACTTTATGTTGTTGAGTGAATACTCGATAACATAAAGTAGATAAGAGATGTGTCCCTGATAACCATGTAGAGTGTGATGGCAATAGCATGCGGAAGAGACAAGTGAAGTGTGGAATGAATGAAAAAATGAAGTGTGGAAACTAAGAAGGGAAAATGACCCTAGGGGTGAAGCATATGTGGCGTACTAAGGACAGGCCTGCAATATAAGAGGGAAAAAGTAGTCAAATATGTGTATATGAAAAAATTGCATAATTATGTAAAACATGTGAAAGTATGTAGATGTAGTAAATGGAAAGTGTGCACCTAATTTGCGTGATAAGGATAAAAAGTGTCCTAAAATGTTGTAGAAGAGTGATTGTTTTAGGTGATCTCACACCAAGAGTAAGTTTTTTGGGAAATCTCATGCCAAGTGCAAGATTTTTTGGAGATCTCATGCCAAGTACGATATTTTTAGGCAATCTCACGCCAAAGATCAAGTGTTGGGGAGAGAGCTCTAGTGTTACTCTCCTTCCATGAATCTGTCTGATTATACACCACTGTAGATGGTGTGATCATGTTTTGTTCTTGTTGTCCCTGATTTTCTCTGAGTGTAATGTTTGTTCTAATTGAAATGAAGATAGAATGCATTCTACTTGCTGGAGGATTGTGCATGTACTATGAAACTACTCTGTAAAATGTTGTGAATTGTGTTAATCTGAGAAGATTGTTTTTTGTGCCCCCAAGACATTAGCGCACAGGGGAGGACACATGTGCCCAGCCACTCTTGTCTAATCTGGGGTGATGGTGTCTATGTTATGATAAGGACCCAAGTCAAGTTCTAGGTCGTTCTATGATTGTATGACTGTTATGTTCCTGTATTATGCAGCGATTTACTATAGCTTTGAGTTATTGTATGGGGTGATTGATTCACCCAATTTATGCCCCCCTCGTTTGGGGTGTATGCGATGTCGATAGGAGTGTGCGGCCTAAAAGAGAGGCCTTGATGATGATCTGAACTATATCTATGTAGGGGGAGGGAATGTGCATGGTAGAAACCAAGGCACATGCAAATAAAGTGGGTAAATACATGCATTATTATAAAAAGTAGCAAACGTGTCATATAAAAGTGATGTAACAAGAAAATGTGCATACAATATGGACCACAAAAAGTGGGTTTCAAACATGGGACATTGCTCACATTTTCACAAGACAGTCAAGGCCAAAGCGGCCATAAGCATACAAATAATGAACAAGCAAGACATATGGAAAATCCCGCAAACAATGGCATACAATAGCAAGTAATATCAAGCAAAGTGTAATAGAAAACCATGGTGGAAAATAATTCCTGCAAAGCAAATGTTGCACATAAAGCGCCCATTAGTATGTTAGAAAGATAAAGAGTATGTCAAAGTGTGTATGTATCAATGTAAAGTAGTGTGCTAGAAAGAAAAGGAAGTAGTATAAAATGAAATAATATCACCTGTAATGTGTAAGAGTAGAAATGTAGATTCCCCCATGAGCCTTGGTGGGACTAGTAAGAGGTACAATACCAAACATCATTACTATGTGTAAGGATCTATAAGAAGTCTGCATTCACAACTAGAGAACAAGTGAACGTGCATGTGGATGTAGAAAAGATAGTGACACGCTAGATATCTGACTAGCTTAGTAAGCATTGTGTAACATGTAAGTATAAGCAAGCAAGAATAAGTGCAACAAAGATATGCAATATGCAATGTGTGAATGAGATGGAATGGTATGAAATGTTGATGTGATAGGAGTAGTGTGCCCCCCAGCAAATGTGAATGACTATGAGATGAGGTTCATTTATAAAATACCCCTTAACAATCAAGAATGAACCATAGAACAAGAGCATGTCATTGAGAAATGGTTTGATAATGTCTACTAGAAAGATAGATCAATTAAGTGTAGAGTGTAAAGAGTGTGAGTGAGGTGAGGTTCATTTCAGATTTAGACCCTCGGCAGTTGAGTATGAACCGTGGAACTAGAGTGTGTCATAGGGTAGTGATGATACAATGTGTGTGTCAAAGGGTTTTAGTTATGCTTAGGAAATATTAGACATTAAGCGTGGAGAGTAAAAGGCATGAGATGATAGGGACATTTGAGAGTGATGCCGGGGGAGAAACTATGATGCCCCCAAGTATGTGAGTGATGGAGATCTATGTGGTGATGTGATAAGGACCATGCCATGATGGCAGAGCTTGAAATGTGTAATTAGCCATCAAAATAAGGAATAGTTTGTTTGAAAAAATGAATTGAAAACGGAAGTGGAGTAGGATCGGGAGGGATCTTAAATGGTGGTAGCTTGTGTGGGATTGATAATGCTATAGAAGACTTGAGAGGACGAGGGGTTGGACTGATTTTGCAGAGGAATTTACTTAGGTGGCTCTTGAGTTATCCAGAATAAGGAACATTAGTGACTATGAGGCATGATGTTAATTAGACATAGATGAATTAGATTTAGGAGCCCTTGAGATTTAGCAATTAGAGATGAACATGTAGTAACATTTTGTGTAGCAAATGAAATGAAACTATGATGCATTAAGGTGTCCAATTTTTCATTTGAGAGAATAAAAATCATTGTCATTATGTCCATTAATTCGATGATAATTACAATGTGGGTGACCTTGGTATTTTGCAAGCCAATAAGGAGGATAGCAATGAGTAAATGACAAGTTTATCAATTGATGCATGAGGATCTGAGGAATAATATCTTTTTGCTTAGCATTGAGAGAAAAATTGAGAGGTGCAAGGAGTGGTAAGACTTGGGGTTCACTGATATGAGCACATGTGGAAGTCATAGAAGTAGAATGATATGTAGAAGAAGAACTAGTGTAGGCTTGAGAAACATCTTGGAGATGGTAAATTTCATATTCAAGAGATGTAATCGTTGTTTCCATAGCTTGAATTTTGTCTTGAAATAAAGAATGCAAAGCTTGAATTGACTCTAAGATTGGTTGATTGGATGGAGGATTAGGACTAATAGAGTCATCAAATAGACGATCGAAAATGACACTTACTTGCGTGGGTGGTGTATTGTGAGGTAGATACATAGTGTATAGGATTTTTTTAAGGACATATTTTCAATATGGGTGCATTTGAAGTAAGTCATGCAAGGAGATTAAAGGATTTTTAGGAGCCATGAGAGAAGAAAATTGAGGATCCAAGTGTATGATCAAGAGTAAGGTTCGCCAAATTATTTACTAAAAATATACTTTTGTAAAACCCAAATTTTAGAGTCACATGTGATAATAAATTGCTAAAATACATATTTGACACAAGCAATAAGCTAATAAAATATGAAACCCTAAGTGTAGGAGAGAGAGGAATGGACTTGGCTTATTTACGATGGATTTGGGACTAGTTTAAGCTGGGAAAACTAATGAACATGAGGTTATATGTGTCATAAATGCTCGGGATAAATTCAAAACTACAAGAATATGGACGGACACGGGTGCCCACGCCTAGATAGGAGCGCTTGGGTGTTTTCGACCTCTACTTGGCACCTATGACTGTGAAAATGGTCATAACCTAATCTGCATTGTGTCACACAAATGTCACAAATATTTTGTGTTTGTTTCCTGTGTGTCGTAATATGATCAATGAGGTCCTATGACCTATAAAAAAAATTCACCTGCACATGTCCACAAACCACATCAAATATAATAAAAAATATGTAGAATGTGGAGTTGGGCGTACCCTGGTGGTCATTGCTAGAGTGAACTTATGACCGAGCATTGCACTACATCTCAAACTCCATGTAGTTCTTGTGAGTGTGTGTAGAAATTGTTCCCTAGGATGCCCGTATGCAAGTGCACTTAATATCGGGCTTTAGCTAGATGTAAGAATGTAGATAGAATGTGATGTCAAAATGAACTTCCCCTTCCTATGTTGTGTATGCAAAAAATGTAGTCTCTTGTCCCTTGAATGGATGCTAGATGGATTCCTTTGAGTGCTTTGGATGCCTTTGGATGTAAGCTTAGGTGATATTAAGCAATGCTTAGAGCTTGGTCCCTTATTTTGATCACATAGCTATGTATGTATATGATTCCCTTGTTTGAATTTTGTAATTGACAACTGGAAGGCTAACCCATAAGAAAATAAAATGCCCACAAGATAAAAAGAGGCCCAAAAAAGTGTGAGTAAGGTGGAAAAAGGTCAGGAGCGCATAGATGGGACGAGGGTGCCTGAGCGCTGGTGTCTGAGGTCATAAGAGATAAATAAGTAAAGTTTTGAATGGGTTATAGGGTGTGAAAGACTAGATAGACCACAAGAAACAAAGACAAAAGGCCAAAGACAATCATCAATTAGTAGTTTTCTTGCTTAGGAATCATATGAATGCTAGTATGTATTTATGAATCTAGAAATGTACTCAAGTTGATAATTGTGTGTCTACATAAGGTAGGAAATAAGTTAGGCTACATAATTCCACAATTCAATTTTGTTATAAATATTAAGTTGGAAAAGTGAAAAATACTTTTCATTTGTGTTTGCAAATAACTATGATATGAACTCTGAGTTTGAGGTGATGTCACGAGCTAGAGATGCTATTTGATCTCTATTTGAGTGAGTACCTGACACAATTCAGGCACAAATAATCCATAAATTGGTGAATGTCGTTTATGTTGATTTGTATGGAAAATGGTATTGATTTTCCTAAATTTTTGAGAATTTTGGATTTTTTTCAAAACTAGTATATATAGGAAAAAAATGAACCAAATGGTTTGGTTTTGGACCTAGGGTGTAGCCATGAGGCTTGGTACCATCTAAACCAAGAGTTGTATAGTTCTAACATGATCCATATGCTCACAACCAAAGTAGAAGAAATTGATGATAAAAATGTTGTATAGATAATTCGTTTATGTTTGATCAAATTTAATAAGTTTATTGCTATCAGCATTAACAAAATGTTTTGACTCAGTGTTTTTGTGTTTTTAGAGAGATGTCCAGACACAAGAATTTTTTTGATGCCAAAATATGGATACATTATTTACATTAGGCATGAATGATGTTGATTGAGACATATTAGACAAGGCTGGATTACGTCATGTTGCGATATTGGGGGAACTACCCCCAAACATGAATTTGATCACTCTATTGTACGAGCGGTGGAATGCATATACATGTAATTTCTAGCTCCCAATTGGGCATATGACAGTGACATTGGAGGATGTATACTATATTCTACAATTGCCTATTGTAGGAGAAAGGTTGTAGGTATTTCCCCCAAATATTTCATTTCACATGAGGCAGGCACTGATTTCTATTGGGGCGTGGTGGTATTGGAGATTCATCTATTAGATTGAGTGTGATTATGATGTCGGTGGTTCTACAATTGTGGAAATAAATTTTTGTATTTATGGCATAATTTATTGCAATGGATGGTGGTGGGGTATATATCTCATACAATATGTGGCATATATGTTAGTCCATAGAGGAACAAGGTACACCATTGATAAGAACTTTGCATATCATAAATCAATAAATTGCATAAGATAACACAACATAAGAGATATGAGAAGGCCAATATGCCCAAATATTCAATATATGCAGAATAATACCCTCAAGGTAGGGTAACACCGTATAATGCTCCTTAAGGAAGGAGTAACTCCACAATATCCCAAGATAGGAATCCACTTCGAGGGGGATGCCTCCAATATACCTATACCAAGTAGAAGTCTCAACTCATACCTCATGACATTGATACTCACATCCCTTGTATAGGCATACATTACTTTTAATAGATGGGTAACACCTAATCCCAATGTAGGCCAACTCATTACCCAATATAACTAATTCCTATGTGACCCCATATAACTAACTAAGGGGATGTGTGCCACATGTCGGAATCTCCATCAACCCATAACATTATATTATCATATCCCAAGGTACATAACAATGGTGTGCCAGTGCATGTGCTATGTTGTACTATTTATATAGGGACTTATATAAGTTTTATTTATAGAGTTAGAGTGGCAGCATAACATCCATTACATTATTACATGTGTAGGCTTATGAGAACATTACATTTGTGTGACCGATTGGTGTGCCTCATGTGTATTGGGCACATCTGGATATTATTATAGCAAGGTGGATCGTATCAGGGCATCAAGCACTTGATATTATGGCATATAGATCTATCTTAGATAGACTAATACCATAGAATATCATCTGGAGACTGTACATTGATTACAGAGGTTGGCCAGAGTATATTGTAGAGTTGTGAAATATATAATGCACGATGTGGTTAGAGGATCAATTTCCTCACCAAGGGAGTTGTTTCAATATGAGCGAGTGACTAGATAGTTCAAGATTATGTAGGATGTATCTACAGCATCGTATCCATGAATACGGTCGACTCGTGTGGCTTATAGAGTAGGGGGTCATCCAAGGCCAACCTCAGTTGAGTTATTACCCCCACCAACTAAGAAAGTAGATCCAATGGTTGTGTTGAGTGACAAGCATGATGTAGGATGCACTGCGGTATACACAAAGTGGTGGGTAGAGATGCGATGGGTTTTCTAATTTCCCATTGCATTTGGTGATCTAGGAGGTGATGTGTCACCCATAAGAGGAGATGGAGTAGATATTTTGCCACTGCTGGGTGAGGGAGAGAGGGAAGCCCTTAGTAGAGATTTTGCAATAACGGCAATGGCACGACACAAGTATTATATGATTGTTAAGTTTGGGATTTTGATATATAGAAATTTGTTGACGTTGTTTGTGCTCATGTATATGTACTGATGATTACAAGGGATAGATATTAAATAACCATCATGGAGACTGTACATTGATTATAGAGGTTGGCCAAAATATATTGTAGGGGTCATGTGAAATACTAGAGGCTTGCTTGATGTGTGTTAGAAAGATCAATTTCCTGAGTGAGCACAAGCCTAGTTATTTCATTGATGAGCATTATTGTGGTGACTAGCCACTTGTATAGTGTTATAGATGTCATCTGAGATCATCGTATCCAGTGAATACGGTCGAAAATCTCGTGTGGCTTATAGGCCGTAGGGGCTCATCCCTAGGCCTACGCTAGCACAGGATCTATTGAGCAATATTACCCTGGATTCACATGCTCAGTATGCATAGTTTTGATCCAGATGAATGAAACTTGTGTTGAGTGACGAGTGATTTTTGCGATGTACCAATAAAGGTCATGATCTGTGGGATACACAAAGTGGTGGGTATACATGCGATGGAGTTTTCGAGCTTCTCATTGCATTTGGTGATCTCAGGATTTGATAGTTGTGGTGAGGATGAGTGAATGCACAAATGAGATGTGACCTCGACATGTATTGACATTGCTTGGTGATGGACACTTAGGGAAGCATATATATGTAGTAATATGGATTTTGTCATAATGTGCAATGGTGTAATGATGATAAGTATTATAGAGCATGTATTGATATAAGTTTGGGCTTATGAGATGATATATAGAAATGCTGTTGACGTATGTTTATGCTCATGCACTATGTATTGATGATTACAAGGGACATATCATTAAATAACCATGCAAATAGATACAGCAGCTTCGTTTGAGATTAGGTCCAGAAATATTTATGTGTCATGTGTAAGAAAGCTTAAGTAGATGTGAGGCTGTGCTTAGAGTGTGTATGTCAATTACTTTTGATCATGTGAGTGAGCAATTGATTACACTATTTTATTCGATCACATGTATTGTGGTGTAGCCACTTGGTATAGTGGGTATAGATTCACTGACCTCTTGGATGAGAGTGGGGAAAATCCATTTCTTATTGGCCGATAGTATATAATTCACCCTAGGACTACGCTATTCTTTAAAAAAGAAGGAAGGGTGACCCTTATCCATTACGGCAGATATTCGTAACCTACTTCTCATACAGAAATCGCATTCCTCCTCAGTATGCCCACCCATAATGGTAGAGAATGAAACATAGTGCGAGTGATTTTTGCATTACCAATAAAGGCCATGATCTTGGGACATGGGGATACATAAGGAGCCTCGAGCTCTCAAGTTTTGATCTCAATCTATAGTAGTGGTGAGGATGAGTGAATGCACAAATGGATGTGACCTCAGCATGTATTGACATTGTTGTATGACACTTATGACATATATATGTAAATATGGATTTTGCATTGTGCATGGTGTAATGATGATAATATTTAGAGCATGTATTGATATAATGGTTATGAGATGTATGTGCTTTGGTATTTTATGTTAGCCCTATTATGATGATGTTTTCATTATTAACATGCAAATATAGAGCGCTTGTTTGAGAGAGGTAGAAAATTTATGTGATGTGTAAGAAAGCTTAAGTAGATGTAGATGTGCTTAGAATATATGTCAATTACTTTTGATCGTGTGAGTGAGGAATTGATTACATGATCATCGATGTGTGTATGGTGGTGAGAAGGTATAATGGGTGGTATGTGTGTATCCATTCACATGAGATAGTATATAATCCAAGGAAACATATTCTTTAAAAAAGAAGGAAGGGTGACCTTTATCCATTACAGAGAAGTAACCTGCTTCTCATACATAAATCGCTTCCTCCCACACCCCACTCATAATGGTAATTCGGGGAGGATTCCTCTCACTTATCCGGCTATCAGAACTAATTGATGTTCCTCGGGTATCAACAATAAGAGATGTAGATAAGAAATGCATTATGTGTTATTAAAATATTATGGTGAATGGAAAAGGTAACTTGGGAATGAAAAGTCACTCCAGATACAAAAAAATGCACTAGTGTAAATTATATGCGAAGATGTAGCTTAAGTGACACTTTATGGATAGTACCAAAGAGGTTGTACAAGTCATGTGTGTAACTTTGGGTATAAACCCCTGCTCCCTAGAAAGTCATGTTTATGTTAGTGTAGTCATGAAATCATGAACTTTCTACTTACAACAATGCCTCTAAATATGTTGTTATATACATGATTCCTAAAGTGATAAGAATAGACATTAACAACACTTGTTTTACTCTTTCATTGCTTTTATCTTTCCCACACTCTTATTATATACTTTTCTAGAATGACCACTTTACTTTTGGACATTAAACTACATGTGACCCAGATTTTTATTGATTGTTATGTATTCCAAGCATCTTAAACACTACCTCTCATTAGGAACAAGAGTGCCTAAGCAATATTTTCCCCTTTGGGTGCTTCTGTCATTTTCCTAATTTTCAAATGCCACGTTATTTGGTACATTTTTGGAGATCTTTCTTATTTCTTTAGGTTGACCTTTCTTGTTATTAATGATGAAATTCAAACAAGGGAATCATATATACATGATTTACTTACTATTATTAAGGGTTGGGAAATTTTGCTCTAATAGTCACTATCTACTATTTGGGCAAAGAGCAACATTTAAGGACTACATTTGGACTACATAGAAAGGTATATTTCTGAATTTCATTTCACACATTCATCTTGGGGGAAAATTAGTTGTAACCCGTTATCTTGGTGAGAGTGACATAAGGGAAACCTAGCTTCAATTGACACAATTCAAATCACACGCACACATAAGAACTATACCACCTTTTAGAGAATGTCAAACCTCCTATTTTCCCATCAGACATCAGGCAATCTTGTTTTCAACCTCATATTTTCATTACATACGCATTCACTCCACATCTAGGGTGTGAGGCTTCTTGCACTCCTCCTTCTTCATGTGTTGATTATTCATACCTGTCAAACATTTCTCTTTTATTTTTTAAGTAACCCTTTTTGGACAAGTATCTTCTAGACCTCGGTTGTCTCCTCGCAGTGCCTACTTGTGTTATAGTATAGGGATTTTCTCTTCCTTCTACACATGTTTCAAAAGAGTCCTTCATCTCCTTTGTTGGGATTTCCCCTTCTCAAAATTTCATCACTTCTACTATTTCGGAGACTATCATTGATCCACCTCTACTTGTGGATCCTCTTTCTATTGTTCCGGGGGTTTTTGTGCCTTCAATTTATATAAACATTATTTCAGTGAATGTTACATTCTCACGCTATGACAGTTTACTTCAGTGTCATTAACTTTGGTTCCTCTACACTTACTGGCTAGACCTATGTCACATTTCAATGGACCAATTTCAGATTTCTTTATATTGTTGCCTTCGGTTTCTTTTGCAGAGTGGGCACACTTCTAGTACACCATTTATGTTCTTCCTAAAGGAAAAAACATTGTTTGATGTGTATTGACCTTATTCATTCTATAGAAGGAAGACCACATCATCAACACTCTTCTTGAAGACTGCATAGAGTTGAAGATTTTAGATTCAGTTGCAATATTCTTTACCTAACCCTTCATTGAGGCCAATTATCCTTACTTGTGTTCTCGTCTTGGGTGATGTCCATTGTGGCTTCACATCTTCTTCAATCTTTCTACTCTCCTTATTCTCTTCTCTTCTTCTTTTTCTAGAAAGATTACAGTTTGTACATGGGTACCTTATCAAGCCTTTATTTTTTAGGACCCATTTGATGCATCTTTCTTAGGTTGTTAGGGGATTTTTCTGTCCCTTGTAAGTGAATGTTTTTCTCATTGGTTTTTCATCCACTATTTGAGATCCTTAATGTATATGGATACCTCATCAGGCATAGCTATTGGGACCCATTTCTTGTTTATGACTTTCCATGCCTCATCATAAGTTACGATAAGGGGGTGTTGGTGTGAGGTACTTGCCTTGTCATCTTGGAGCATTTTCCACATCACTTGGTGAGTAATCTCACTTAGGTGAGATCATAGGTATTAGATGTATTTAGGAACTATAACAGATTCCATCATAGAATTTTTCATACATGTCAATGTGTTTCATTGCATTATACAGGAGTTATTTTCCATTTAAGGAATGTAACTCCTTTCTCCCTTGTGGAAGTGTGATGGGTCTTACATTGGAGTTACACAACACTCCTATTTGTACCTTCTTTTGTGATTTATGAGAATGAGTATACCCCTTTTCTTTTGCATTCACATTTCATGGGGGTTGAATGCTTCCTTACTACACATAACTCTGTCATGCTCTCGTTCAAGTGTAACTCAGTTGATGTGTGCACCATCCCGTTGTATCCTCGTTCTCACATTATCTCACAATATCAATTTGTGTATCATACATCAAACTAAATATACCTTCTAAACGCATGTGTGTAAAGAGGAAACATATATGTTATCTGTCAAACCAATGTGAAAAATAATGTTTATAATGTACAGTGTGAATAATATAAGCTACATGCACAGGTCCTAATTTTTGTATTTTTGTAAAAATTTGAATGTTTTTATATTTTTCAATTATGTTAATGTTTTTTTGTATTTTGAAATGCTTAGTTATGTTCAAAGGAATGGGATATCATAATAGCTACCCAAGGAGGACCTCGTGAAGAGGTGAAAAATTATTGAAGAGGATAAAGGCTTTGGCCTCAATGGTGCCAAAGGATGTGACTGACGTGCAAGTGGTATCGTGGTAGTGATGCATGCATAAGAAGGCAAGGGAGAAGAACTAAGTGAAGTATCTCTATGAGTACTGTGTGAAGTAAAATCCATTGATTGACACTTGTTATTAGAATGTTATGTCTTAAATAGGTTGTAATTGATTGATATTGATTATGGTTTATGTGAAAAACCCATTGTGATTAAAGAGATGTGGTATAACATGTTAGGATGATAGATAGTATTAAAAATATTAACAAATATATTGGAAACATGAATCTTACCCAAGGTACGCAAGGGAAAATATAGTGCAAGGAAACTTGTTCTTGGAAAAGAAGGAAGGGATGTCCAAATATGCCCCCAATTATTGCACAAGGTATCATACAGTGGTGCAGAAGTAGGTGTTATAGAATTTTATGTGTATAAATAGTAAGGGAAAAAATTTATTTATACAATGAACTTGATGATATTGGGAAAATGATGGCTAACATGAGTAATAATTTTATATTGATCAACATGAAAATACCCAGGGTTATAAAGGATAATGAAAGAATCATCGATATCAAAGAGATAATGCAAAGGCTCACTTGGTATATGAATTTATTCATCATCACAAGTAGAAAACTCATATTCATCTCTCCTAATGGGATTGAAATTCACTGTGTGCAAATGTTCATCTGAGATATCAAATTATTCATAGTAATTGGTATCCTTCATATCTGCCTTATACCTAACATCCCAGTCAATATCGATATTCCGGATGAAGATGTATCTCAGTTTGTTTCATAATAATAGAGATATTTGTAGAATCTATTATTGTTTTGCCCCCTATTAGGATTATTATGGCTCAAAGTGCATTGAGGTGGTGTGCAATTATTTATGCTCAATTGGTATTGTTTTCATTATTTTTTGCACATTATGATGATGTAATTCACACACTAAGGGTGGCTCTACTAAACTAGGTATTGTGTTATTATCCTCTTTTTTAGTAGATGAATCATGTGGTATGTCAAAAGGTGTATCATTTGGTATCGTAGTATCCTCATCGGATATAGGTGATATAACTTTTGGTATCCATTGATATTTTAGAACTTGAGATGATCACATGGTATAATGTTATGTATCAAAGGAAATAAATCCCCTACGCTTGAGTTGTTGGATTTGTCATTGTAGATCATAACAATCATTATCATGATGTCTGTTAATTTCATGATAACTATAAAATGGTGAAGGTGGTCATGAGTAGGTAAAAAATTGATTAATCAATTATTAATTACCTCATATATAATGTCAAGTTGTCTAGCATTATTTTCAAACCGAAGAGGTGCTTATTATGGTTGTCATATTATTCAAGATTTATTTTATGGAACATACACATTGGTGCCTCTATGTAGGACTCTCTCTTCACTTGCATGAGCACATGTATCATGCATTTAGTGGGATTAGAACTAGTTGATCATGATGTGTAGAGACATTATGGATATGGACATTGGGAGAGTATGTTAGATGTGGTATATCATGCTTGAGAGATGTGGTCTTCGTATTCATAGCTTGAATTTGATCTTGAAAATCACAGTGTAAAGCTTGAATAGACTCTAAACTAGCCTTATAAAATGTGTCATTATTACTAATAGAGGAAGTTTAAATAGATTGATCATCAATATTGAAAAATAGAACATTTTGAAGAACATATTAAACATGCTTAATGGGTGTATTGGGATGAAACTGAATGTTGTGAATGATTTAAAGAAATGCATCCTGATATGTGGGGTTTTTCTTGAGATAGTCAAGGAATAATATGTTTTTACCATGAGAGGAATCCATTATGGAAACCAAAAATAGGATAAGCAAGCCTAGAATAAGAATCATATAACAGGATAAAACAAGGAACCGTGTGGAAACTAGGGTTTGGAACACAATGTTTAATTCAAGAGTCGAGATCACCAAAAAATTTACACCCCTTTTACATTGAGTAATCTAATTTTTTGGTGAATTAAGTACACTAAGGCTTTAAGGGTAGATATAGGGGTTATTTTGATTCATTAGATTCAAACATTAATCATACAATATCATAATAATGCATTAAGTGCCTATACAATATGCTAAAAACTTGAAAACACAAGGGAGTGAGTGAACTTGATTGATTACAAATTGTTATGGGAAGTTTTATGTGTATAGACAACTAGAACAAGGAGATGTGAACTTAATAATGCTTTATTCTTGGAACTGTGATTGGAAACTAACCTGGGGAAAGTCTGTATAACTTTTTCATGACCATTTGTATGGTCTTGACCCTACTATATAGTTTTAGACCTATTTAGACTATGGATATACAACCTAAGAGTGTAGTCTTCCTGGAAATGTTTGGCGTTATTTTTTGGATGGATAAAATTACTAAGTATGGGAGGAGCATGGAAGAATGTGGTGTTGAAGGGAGGCACGTGTGTGTGCACGTGGATGAGTTGAATTGGCGTGCAAGGGATTCGCGCCCAGGTAGACCAAACTTAGAACTTAGCTGATTTTCTAATTCATGGCCTAAAAATAGAAAAGTACGTTGGAGTACAGACCAAGAAAAGAGATAAAGCATGATAACTTGGTGGTCAAGTAAGGTCTATTTTTGGAGAATGAACATGCAGATCAAGCACATGCATGGAGGCTATTAATAGGACAAAATAAATTCTCATTTGTAGGATGATCTATTATTAGTTGTTTTGTAAATCATGCATGTAGTCTATTTTTGGCATGCCTATTATTAGGAGAGTGCATGGACGGTGAAGGGAAAGTCCCCAACCCTATAAATACTTGACTTAGGACTGGCTGAAAAAGAACCTTTTGTTATGTACTAGTGTCATGTTATTTTTATATCTTTGTGCGCATGGCTCTGTAATTCACATGTAATGTTTACTATGTATTTAACTTATGTGATGTAACACATATTGTTATAATGGAATACTGTGGATGGATTATGGTTTTCGACATGTATGAGTATGGACATTTCATGGCACAATGGATATTGGTAATTATATGATCTATTATGTTTCCTTATTACATGTGTTTCCAAGCGTATGTATGCAACAGTTTATTATAATTGAATGAGTATGTGGTTAAATATCATCATGAATCTGCATGCTTACATCTTGACAAACAAACACAAAGGAAGGACCTGGTAGCTGTGTGCGCTTCAGGTGAGCATTCAACCCTACTGAATGAGGTGCCAGCATGCATAACATTCTATTGGAAAATATAAGACTACATTTTGGTTCATTTTTTGGGACCTCTTTTCAATTTGTCTATCAGGATGTTACATACAGATGGAGTACCGATTATATATGGAAATCATTGAAAGTTGGGTAGAAAATGGACAAGAAAAGTTTGCACAGAGGTATGGTGTTGGACCTAATTTCAATGCATCAAGTGCTATATGAGACATTTTCATATTTTTTCCAATAGATTTGTACCATTGGTTGGTAGCATACGCATCACATAAATATCGTTAGGGTCCTAGATTGATATTTTGGATGCAAGAAGATTATCAGACTCTCTTTGATGTAGATGAAGAATAGACTATAGTTGTAGATCGTTCGTGGGTTGGTATGTTGCACAATTATACCCTGGAGTACCATATTTCTAATTATTTGTGTCTAGAAGAGGCTAAATTCAGGTTCTTGCGTCAGCCTTAAGGATCTTACTTGCATGTCATACCTTTAGCGATTAAGATCTTGATGATAGAACTGTACTTGGAGAAGTTACCTATGGTTAGCTAAATCATCACTGCACACAGTGGCAAGATCAGGTGTGGAAAAGGATGTTGGAATTGGCGGCAAAAAGACACAGGGAGGAAATAAGACTCAAGTTTAATGAATCATGAAAGAGGGACATGGCACATGTGTGGAACATTGAGGAGGAACTCACATTGAGGGGAATGATGGCTCACAAAGGTTTTGAAGCTCTCATGGAATACAGGGATCTGTAACATTAGGTACTCATAATGTTGGGAAAGTGCAGTAGAGAATTCCCTTCGGCTTCAAATGAGAGCACATCAGAAGAAATAATGAAGACTGCGGGCATGCATCTGATCCCACCTAGCCACCTAGCCCTTGCGCATGGTGTTCCAGATCCACATGTGGTTATTGAGAAGTAAGCTAGTACAGGTAAGGAAGCATATATAGGTAGATATCATTTTAGATTAATTTCAGAAGTGCATCATACAAAAAATATATCTATGGTAGTACAGTAGGTGCCATTATTTAGGAGTACACTTGAAGGGTTGTTTCTAGGTGAGTTGATAAAAAAACATATTGGCGCACAGTCCATTGGGAATATTTCAGTAGGATATGCAACCTCGCAGACAATAGGTGTCCAGTTTAGTACTAAAACTGGGACGTAAGGAAGTTATTCAACTAGACTGCAACCCGCAGCAAGGGGCATGGGAAGATCAAGAGGATTGGGTTAGCAGCCACCTGGAGGGAATACTGGTGGGAGTTATGGGTCTAGATCTGGTGGATTGGGTCCACATTCCCAATGGCCCCCATATCAACCTCAGCAACCATATCAGACACCTCAGCTGTATTTTTAAATATCATTCACTTACCAGCATATAGAGGGATTGAAGATGCAATAGAGCATGTGTATAATTGTGAATTATTGTCAGGCACTAAAGGAATAAGAGCTTTACATAGGAAGGAAAGCCAATTTACCACTAACCTACAAGGTTGCACACATCGCTGGTATAGGAAGTATGATCTACATCAAACTGTAGTGGATAATAATGCTTTGTGCATTGTGTTTTTTATTTGAGTTTCACTTTTTGAATTTTGAGTAGTAGAGCATTAGCACGCGCTCAAGGATATCAAGCAAGGTTTATCAGAAATAGTGTGGGAGTATGACACGTATTTCAATATATTGTTATCCAAATTGTCTTATAACATTCATCCAAGTCAACATGCACAATGGTTTTTTGGAACTTTAATGACCAAATTCTAAAGAGCCTTGTCTCATAAGACATATGTGGATCCATGCAAGGCCTTGGAGGTAGCTCTGAGCATTGAGGTGATTGGGAGTGTTGATACTGGAGTAATCCCATTCTTGGAGGCACAGATTGCAGCCATGGCGAAACAATTGGAGAAGTTCTCTGTCAACTCAACACATGAGATATGCAATGGTATATGGTGCATAGATTGTGATGTTGAAGTACATATTAAGGATAGTTACCCGCACAAGTCAAGACGTACGTTGTTACTAGATTTTGAAGTCTGTCATCTAGACCATGATGTCTGAAATTTCCCTATTTTGAAGCGTGTGATTCATAAGAACATGTCCATGTACTGTAATATTTTTCATGCCCATACCTATAACACCATTGATTGCAAACTAATTGATCATATCCATAAAGCCATTTTGATAGGAGTGTGCCATACTAGTGTGGTGAGTGGATCAAAGGAACATGAAGGACAACATAATGATGGGCATAACAATGGGGATGATAGGAATGGAGGCTTCTGAGAATGATATTGAGGCCGAGGTCACAATGGTGGTAGAGGTAGATTCACATGAGGAACTTATTATACTTGTGGTTCTCTTGATCATTACCAACGTGAGTGTCCACAGAATATAGTTTGCACTTGGTGTGGAAAACAAGATAAGTTATAATATTTTCCAGACTTGTATGAGCACATGTGCAAGACTCAAAAGAAGGAAAATGGCATCGGGATGATCAAGGCGAAATACACAAATTTTTATTAGTGATGCTTAAGAATATTCCTAATCCAAAGTTCTAACCTCTCCTAGTCATGACGAGCGTCGACACAGCACATACGTGTGAGCCTTTGAAATCTAAGCCACTCATCGCAAAAGAGGATGTGATACATTCCAGGTATCCAAATGTTACACATCAGAAGGAAGTTTATCAAGAAACTATGGGGGTCATTAGATATTTGCAGGATGAGATACAATGTCTAAAATAATAGGCATGAGAAAGGGAGCGTGTGAAGACAGTGGAGATCCCACAGAAGGATGTGGATGATTTAAAAGAGGTATGTAATATTTTGCGCTAGGAGAACATCATTCCTATGTTAGGCAAATGACTATGAGAGAAGGTACCAAGTGCTGGAGTTGAGCATGAGTTGCATATACTTCAAGAAAACGTACCACCACAAGATCATGAATATGATAAGGAACTCACTCTAAATGTGATAATTGATGGGTGGTAGGTAAGCAACATTTTGATTGATACTGGTGCGGAAGTAACTGTGTTGACTTTATATGCATGGAATCATATGGGTAGATCAATATTATATCCATATTCTAATGTGTTTTACATTGTGAACAAAACAAGGGTTATGCCTATTGGGGTACTTAAATATGCCTTAATTACCATACAAGGAGCTAAGTTTACTAGTGACTTTGAGGTATCAGAGCTTGATGAAGAAGACCACTTCCCAACACTACTTGGGTACCCTTGGTGTTATGTAAACAAGGCAGATTTGTGCTTTAACAAAAGGTACATCAATTTCAAGAATGATGAGGAGCACATGGTTATACCTCTTTATGATAGGAAATTTGAGCCTTATGTTGAGCCCTCAAGTGAGGAAGAGCTCAATCGGATATACATAAAGTCAGTGCACAATCTAGAAAATTTAGAACCATCCGAGGAGGGCATGCTTCAATGGGAATATGTGCAGTTTGTAAGTGACATTGCTAGTGTCACTTGTGATAACTAGGCTCATAGAAAGTATGAGATGGTTGGGTGCGAGGTCAAGGAGGGGTAACCAAGATCATTAGACCGCACATGGTTAGGCACATGGGATCAGCCTAGGGGGGGCAAATCTCTATATAGGGGTGGGGGCCAGATCTATATATAGGGGTGGGGTCCTCATCTTCTGAGCCCCTAGAAACATATAGATATAGATGGGGGGAGGGCCCCCTATCTCTACTTGGGTCAAGGAAAGGTCCTATTCTATATAGTTACATTTATGCGCAGTCGGTCGAGGTCCTCTATCTATATGGGGTGAGAAGGCCAAGGGCTTTGCAGTGTATAGATAGGGTGTCAACCCCCCTTCAATCTATAATGTAGTGAGACTGAGAGGTCTAGATATGGAATTTCATTTTCCATTCCCTTCCCTTCTACCAAGGTATACAAGTGATGAGAACCCTGATACATTCTTGCATGCCATGGAGACACAGTAGAAAAATGAAGGCGATAGAAGAAACATGTTGGTCTATACTTTGTGCGAGATAGTAGCACGTTGGTGGGTAACACATAGAGATAACCTTTTTAAATGGCAAGAGGTGAGAATCACCTTTTCCACCATGTTTACTCAGAGCAATGTACCTATGCACATATGTGAATTTCATGGTAAGAATTTGGCTTTGATTCATGTCTATAATTGTGAGAGACTAATATATGGGTTGATGGAGATGCCGACATGTGGCACACATCCCCTTAGTTAGTTATATGGGCTCACATAGGAATTAATTATATTGGGGAATGGGTCGGCCTACATTGGGATTAGGTGTTACCCATCCTATTTAAAGGATGTGAGTATCATTATGAGGAGGTATGTATGAGTTGCGTCTTATACTTGGTAGAGGTATATTGGAGGTGTCCCCCTCGAAGTGGATTCCCATCTTGGGAGATTGTGGAGTTACTCCTTCCTTAAGGAGCATTGTATGGTGTTGCCCTACCTTAAGGGTATTATTCTACATATATTGATATTAGGGCATCTTGGCCCCCCATATATCTGGTGTTTTATTATCTTCTGAAATTTATTGATTTATTATATGCAAAGTTCTTATCAAGTGGTATCAGAGCAGTGATCCGGGCAAATTGTGGGATGAAACCCTAATGTTGGTGATTCATCTATATCTGGAGATCGACTTGGAATTTTTAAGATATTTTTTTTGGGGAGTGGATACATAATTCAAGTGATCTTCCCTCAAAATTTCAGATTTTTTGGAGGTGATTTGCAAAAGTTGTGTCTGTTTTAGGGTTGAAACCCTAATTCTAAGGTTTCATCTATATATTCTGAATAATGACGAATTAGGAGATATTTTTTTTGGGTTGTTGGTAATATATTAAATGGTGATGCCACTGAAATTTCAGAATTGGTGGATCTATTTTTACAGATTTATTTCAGTTTTATTGTTTTTCACTATTTCTCTCCACAAGCCGCAATTTGAGGAATTTTCCTGAATTTCTTACATTTTCGGAAATTTCTCAAAATTTTAGTAGGGGTTACTTCTTTGTGGTTTCAGATTTGAGGCTAACTAATTGACGAAATCATCAGGTAAAATATTGGTCAAAGGAGTAAGTTTGTGAAACCCTAATTTTTATGCATCATGGATATACCAATTTTCTATGGTAATGGGGAAATTAATGCAAAAAATGGTGGATACAATTTTAAAAAATGTATTTTGAAGAATGTTTAGTATGGGTTAGTTTTTATCTTCATCTTGGTGGGAAAGCGCGACATTGGTATTCTTATTTGGATATAGATCTATTGGATTGGGATTGGGAGGAAATGGAGGATATTTTCTTAGCTAGATGGGAAACAAAAAAGAAACATATTTTTTTTCAAGAAGAAGAAGAAGAAGAAGAAGAAGAAGCAATAGAAGAAGAAGAAGAAGAAGAAGCAGCAGCAATAGAAGAAGAAGAAGAAGAAGAAGTTGAAGTTGTTACGCATGATAGTGCATCTCCAAAGAAGGAAGCTTCAATATTTTAGTTTGAAGGGTGTATTCAAAGAAAAAAGGTAATTGTTTCCATAAACCCTAGCAGCAAATATAACTTCATCAATATGGATGTAGCTCAAAATCTACAGGTGCAAGCCAAGCATATCAAGGAATCTCAAATGGATGGTAAGCAGATTCAGGTTTTGAAGATTTAAAGCTTTCTATGGATAAATATGTTTTACATTCAGATTTTTATGCTTTAGATATGGATGGTATGGATATTGTTCTTGGATATCCTTGGTTAGAGAGATTGGGAACAATTAATCTTAATGTACAAAAGAAATTCATGAAATTATGGTATAAGAGAAAGAAAATTACATTACAAGATATCACACTTAGCAAAGAAAAAAGTAATGTAAAATTGGATCATGAAGATGAAGTTGAAGATGGTGAAGAAGGGAATAAGGATGAATCAGAAGGAGAGGATGAAGAACATAAAGTCACAAATAATTTCTCTACTCAAGAGAAAAAAAGAAGTAACAAACAAGGTGGAAGAGGACAAGAAAGTTGAGGAAAAGGTTGATAAGGTTGAGTATACGAAGGTGGCACCATATCGACACCCACACCATCATGAGAGGAAAAAATCATGGAGACATGTTAGGACACATGAGGATAGAAATCCATATGGACATACAAGTAATCACAAGAATACTTTTGGCTACACATGGAATCAATGGAACAATAATTATATGACATGGAATCACAAGAATAATAATTATGGATATGCATGGATGCCGAGAAGGAACACATATTGACCAGTGTGGAACCAGATGGGCACAATGGAATATGGAATCATGTTTGGAGCAGCATCACCCAGTAGGATTTCATATGGGTGGTTGGATGATCGAGCATGGTGACAAGTGTGCAATAATTTAAAGCGCACTCATTATATGGCTTCTTCTTATGTTTCGGGGACGAAACATGTCAAAGAGGGAGGCAATGCTATGTACCTTGGGATATGGTAATATAATATATATGGGTTGATGGAGATGTTGACATGTGGCACACATCCCCTTAGTTAGTTATATGGGCTCACATAGGAATTAATTATATTGGGGAATGGGTCGGCCTACATTGGGATTAGGTGTTACCCATCCTATTTAAAGGATGTGAGTATCATTATGAGGAGGTATGTATGAGTTGAGTCTTATACTTGGTAGAGGTATATTGGAGGTGTCCCCCTCGAAGTGGATTCCCATCTTGGGAGATTGTGGAGTTACTCCTTCCTTAAGGAGCATTGTATGGTGTTGCCCTACCTTAAGGGTATTATTCTGCATATATTGATATTAGGGCATCTTGGCCCCCCATATATCTGGTGTTTTATTATCTTCTGCAATTTATTGATTTATTATATGCAAAGTTCTTATCAGAACCCTGATAAATTCTTGCATGCCATGGAGACACAGTGGAAAAATGAAGGAGATAGAAGAAACATGTTGGTCTATACTTTGTGCGAGATAGTAGCACATTGGTGGGCAACACATAGAGATAACCTTTTTAAATGGCAAGAGGTGAGAATCACCTTTTCCACCATGTTTACTCAGAGCAATGTACCTATGCACATATGTGAATTTCATGGTAAGAATTTGGCTTTGATTCATGTCTATAATTGTGAGAGACTATGGGCACAAGGCCAGGATGATTTACCACCTTTCCTATGGGTACATAATTTCTACTCCACACTACGTGGATACGTGCACGCTTGGTATGTCCATAAAGAACTAAAAAGAGGGATAGTTATCTATAATATGCCCAGGGAAATTGAAATTACAATGGTTAGGACCTTTTGTAGTAACCAATATACTTGAATCAAGTGCATGTCAATTTCATACGCTGGATGGCATTATGTTTCATGGTTACTTCAATGGGAGTAGGTTGAATCCCTACTATAAATAAAGCTTCTTGGTGTTTATAATAAGGAAGTATTGTCACTCATATTAGGTTTCATTTTCATGTGTTTCTTTCCAGATGTTGCTTTTGCTTTAATGTTTTTTTTCTTGTTTTTTTGTAATAAGTGTGTTTGCGCATAAGAAGATGATTACTATCTATTGAGTTTGTGCATAGAGGGCCATGCATACTTTAAGTGTGGGGTGAACCAGGTACAAGTGCACAAAAATAAATCCATTGGTGTTGAGATTTATATATAGGTTGGCGCGTTTGGGAAAGTTGACACGGGTGCATATGTGAAGGTTTAAAGTAAGGATACTCTCTGAAAAATGTGCGAAAGGAAAGGGTGCTACAAGTGCTAGGGATGATGGCGCTCACAAGGAAATTGCTCTCAGGATGAATACCACGCGTGAAAAGGGATTGCAAAGTGTAATGTGAGGTAGGCAGCGGCAACATAAACTACTTAGTATGTGGTGTAGAGGATTATGTATTGCGGTGCAAGGAAGTGCATGTGAGGAGGTATGTGGCCTGAAAAGTAGTAAGTGTGCTAGAAGGTTACGATTGCAACGCATGAAAGAAAGTAGCAGAAAGCATGGAAAAACTGAAAAAATATTATTAAAGTTGAGGATGGTGGTAGGTGAGGAGAAATTAATGCAAAAAAATCACGAAAGATATATAAAAGGGGTGGAAGCAACTTCATTCTTACCTTTCATGACATATTATTTGAGCCTTGAAGAATGAATGAAGTGCGAATGAGTGCAAAGTGAGAATACAAAGGAGAATTCATCAAACTGGTAGAAAAATTTGGCACGAATTGAAGTGGAGCTCCTTTGTGGGAAGTGTGATAGTGAGGGAAAAGTGTGTGGAGAGGAGAACATGAGGTTCAAGGGATGAATTTCAGAGCTAGGGTTTGAGAAGTGGAACTTGCAGCTAGGGCACATAGGTTCGAAGAACTAGAGTCGATAAGAAGGTAGAAGTTTACAAGAGTAAGAAGTGGTGAGTAACCTAAAATCTACGAAACCTTAAAAGTTAAGAAGAGTTTATTGTTGTTAGCAATGGCACCAAGGAAAGATGTGAACAAGAAAAATAAACCTATGATCAAGGAAGCACCAAAATAGTGGTTTGTAGAGATGCAATATCCAAGTGAGGTCATTGAGGAGAAGCCGTGGAATTCTTAGTTAACAAAATGCAAAATTAACAACTTTAATCATCGCTTAGAGAATAATGAGGGTGATCTTGAGAAGGATACGATTATCAAAACATATGAGAGGATAGAGTTAGGGAAAATATTTTATGATGACTCAATACAAAGACTCCAGGAGAGTGTTGGAGTGCTTCAGATCTATGAGCTATCATTCTTTAGAAAACTAGAACACCTATATTAGTGGTAAGTTTCATGAGTCCATGAGGACTAATTTTACTTTACAAGCAGGATAATGCACCTCACAAGGCATTTGATTGGAAGAGTGACAGAATTACACAGCTCTAGAGAAGAGATAGAGTCGAACTTGGATCATGAGGCTACTGCAGTCACACTTAACTACCATAAAGGATGTCATGTGATGGATGTATTGGGAATTGAGGATCTTGCAACAAGATTGGTCACACACTTGGTGAGATGCAAGATGGGTGCATCTAAAAGGTGGAAGGAAGTGAAGAAGCGTTGGTTGCATATTGCGCATAAAATGATGAATAAGACTTATTATAACATAATGTAATATATTGTTGAAGGCATTATTGAAAAAGCACACATGTAGGTAGATAAAGGTGATAAAATTACATGGGGCGCAATATTAATTTTGTTGGTATTATGTGAGATTAGGGTACCAGATGGGTCCAAAGAAAACATGTGGGTGTATCCTATGGAGCAAAAGTCACCAGCCCAGAGGTTTACCCAATTTACTTGCGAAGGTAATATATCATGTGCATACAAGTAGTGTATGGATGAATAGTATAGAAGGATGCACCAAGCATTTAAAGGAGAATGACACATACCTAGATAATTTCCTATGGTTCTAAATGACCAAGCAAAATTTACATCCTACCAACACTTCTATTTAGGTAGATTTAATATGAAGGATGGGGAAATAAGCCCATGGTGCAAGTTGTTGTTTGCAGTTACCACGTGATACTTTAAGGACTCTGTGAACAGATTGTACAACATGAAGAAGCTGAAACTTGATGCAAACAAGATGGACCTAGATTTCCATATTCTGTGGAAGACCTATGTCTATTCTAACAAGATGGCTTATGAAGAAATGATGGAGTCACTCTTGAATCTATGGTAGTTGAGAAGAAAGAAGTTGCGTGCATGTATGTCTATCTTAGGCCCAGATTTAAGGATGGGAAGTATGTCGCTTGAGAAGATGCGAAACTTCCATACCATCCCAAAGGGAAGAAAACTGTAGGCACCAAAAGAATGCGTTAGGATGCTCCTTCGAGGTAGGAAGAGGAAGTAGGAAATATTGATCTGGAGGTCAAGGAAATGGAGAAGGAAGAAATTATCACACTTAACCAAGGCCATAAATGAAATTTGAGAAAAAAGTGCAAGGATTAGAGTGGTGGCACAGGGACCTTCGAAACTGTTAGAAGGTCGCTAAAGACAATGTCGGTCAAGCCGATCCTAGAAAATAAAAAGAAGAGAAGGCACAAGCTTGTGATAGTGAGGAAGAATGGTTATCGGACGAGACTGCATACAACACCAAATCCCCACCTGTTCATAATTTAGAAGGTGAAGAATATCCCAAGAATAAGGAGATCCATCATGACGTAGAAGTGCCCAGTAGGTGTGAACAAGTTCCCACTGAAGAAGATGAAGAAAAGGAAATGAGCAAGGGAAATCCATCTGAGGCACATGGAGAATATTCTGGAGAGAAAGGAAAAGGAATATTCTCATGCCACAAAGCTCATATACACACAGGTATAATAACTAGTAGTCAAAGGGTAGAAGCAATATTATGTACACCAGACCTTGGATATGTTAATGACCCTACAACTATTATATGTGCAGCACACTCATTGCTAAGCAGTTATATGGGTGGGAGATGATTAATCCAAAGGGCACAAATATGCACACCAGAAAGATGTTTAGTTGGACTATGCATATGCATATGGATGTACCTGAGTTCAATGTTAATGAGGAAGCATGCATAAGGTGTGGGATGAATAATGTGCCTCACACAAACCATGTGATAGTAAAACCAACTGAGCTCACAGATGAACAGACTAGTAATGCCTTGACAAAAATGGTGACAAAAGTGGTTCGTAGAAATCTAGATAAGAGGTATAGACTTAGGACATTGATCCAAGATAAAAAGAATAAAGAACATGAAATCCAATAGTTGACTGAGGTACGTAATAAAGCAGATAAGTGCACAAAGGCTATTTTGGACATGGTAGCCAATATTGGAGATGAGATTTTGGAGGTGTGCCTAGAATTTGATGAGCGGATAAAGGATAATTACCCATAGGCCTTGCACTTTTTGCAAGATTTAGTTCACATGCTATTAAAGAGAATCCGACTATGTAAGGGGTGACTCAAGGGGACACGGAGGCTGAAAAGGAGAAGAATAAGAAGATTTTGGAGCAGAAAATTGTGGAGCTTGAAGCCTTATTGCAAACGATAAAAGATAATTTGAAGAAGGCAGGTCGAGCCTTTGAACATAGTCAATACCTTGATCCCATACTAAAATCATACATTACTCATGAGGAGGTGGATTTAGCGAGTGCACATGTTGCAAGGAAAGAAGGGAAGCTCGGGAGAGAGGAGATCTTAGCCAAAATTTCACAGAAGAGTGATGATTTGAAGACAAAAAGTGACACATATGAAGATAGGATTAAGAAGCTAGGTTTCCTCGTCACACATAAGATTGATCACTTGGAAGAGCTGATCTCGGGTCTTGTACGAGTAATAAGGGAATTAAAGTGTAAGGGTGAGAACATGGCCTCTAAGGAGATGGTGGAGTAAATAGGTTCAATTCCAGAAACAGAAACTAAGTGTTTAGTAGAGTGAGGTGAGTTGGAGAGCACCCTTAATAATGAGTTCCCTGAATTATTGCAGCCAATTGTGGAGCAGGAAATCAACCCACACTAAATATTCTTTATTATTTCTACCTTATTCTTTGTTACTTCATTCTTTATTCTTTATAATCTCTAGAGATAAAAAGAGAAACCTCGTTATCGAGGATGGTAATGTAGTTAGTGTGGTTGGGTGTAAGGTCAAAGGAAGGGTATCCGTACCTTTTTGGTTACATATCCTTATATACTATTTTTATAAAAATGAAGAGACATCTAAAATAATGTGGAAGGTCACAAATTTCAAGGGAGATGGGGTGATTCATCTTTCATGAGTTACATATGCGACGATTTTGTGAAATTACTATTTTTAGAATTTAATATTTTTAGACAACACTACAAAAATTACATTTTGAGGCATTTAGAAGCAGATTTTGGGGGTCAAACTTTTCCAAAAAAAAATTCCAAACCCTTTCTCCATATTCTTCACATTCCAAGATTTCTAACACATTTTAAATGGAGTCAATCGGAACTACGTGCAAAAGTTATGATTCTCGAAAGTTTCCCCACAAAAATTGCTCCCTGGATTGTTGTTTGGATCATTCTTCCCTCTTTCAGAAGCAATGGTCTCCATTGTGCCAAGAGGTCCCATCAACTGTGGAAATTATTTCTTTATCTAGTACATGGTAAGCCACTCACCTTGATGACTGATATTTCCTTTCTAGATCACCCGATAGAGCTGAATAGGATGTCCTCTTGTGGTATTTTTCAAAGTATCCACAATATGATCTTCTTTAACTAGAGAAAAGATTTTTGGGTTGATTTCGGATATGTCCAACTCTTCTTCTATGACTGGGGTATCCAAAAGAGGTGGGTGATATGGATTGAAGAGGTCTACATTAAAGATAGGATGCGGACCAAGGTAGGCTGGAAGATTCAACTTGAAAGCACTGTCACCTACTTGTTTGGTGAGAGTGAAAGGACCATACCATAGAGGTCGAAGTTTCCTATGTAGACCTGCAAGCCTTTCCTTTTGAAGTCACAACCTGACCTTATCACCAACCTTTAAATGATGTGGAACCCTATGTTCATCATGGTATTTCCTATCATTTGTATTCATCTTCTGTAAAATATCATGGACCTGGTGCTGAGTATATTGGATCTATTCAATAAACTTTGTCACCTTTTATGCTTCAATTTTTCTAGGAGGCATGTAGTCCATTGTATGCACTAGAATACATACATCAATGGGTGCAACATGATAGAATATGTAACAAGCTTGAAATGGAATGTGTTTGGTAGATTTGTGCAAGGCCCAATTGTATTCATGTTATATATAGGGTAGGGCCTCATCCCATGTACATTGGTGTTCAGAGTGATACATACGAAGCATGTGAATAATCAGGTGGTTCACCACCTTTGTCTATCCGTTAGTCTGTGGGGGGAAGGATGTGGACTTCATCAACTTGGTTTCTATCATTTCCCATAAGGTGGACCAAAATATGCTTGAGAACATGTTGTCCCTATCAGAAACAATAGACTTGGGAAGCACAAAGGTGATCCATACATGGCTAAAATAAAGTTTATCAGTTTCTTTAGTAGAAATATTTTTCTTACAAGTAATCATTATAGTCATCTTAGAAACCGATCAACTACAACAAAAACATGATCATTTCCATGCTTCAAAGTTGGAAAACTTGAGAGGAATTCCATTGAGATGGAGGCCCAAGGCTTGGTTAGTTATGACAGTGATGTATATAATCCTTGTATCTTATTAGTTTGTTTAGAAATTACATAAGGGTTGCAAGACTTGATGTACATGACCACATCATTCCCTTGATTGGGCCATTAAAAGTGATTTTGGATTACTTTTAATGTTATATGCACGCCAAAGTATCAATTTGTCTTGATAAAGTGTGCCTTACATATAATATTTTGTTGTTCAACATGTGGAACACATATGTGTTCTATGTGGTAGAGGAGGTTATCCTATAAATAGAAATTAAGGACATGATTTTCCCTCAAAGAGCTTGATATGTATTTAAAAAGTCATAATATGTCTCATACAAAGTGCACCATCTAGAATTCATGTCCACATAGGTCAAGGATAGTTGTGAGCGTTCTATTAGGAGGGTGGCTCAGGAAATCTATTGTTGAATTGGCACTTCCCTTCTCATGTTTTATTATCAGGTGGAACTATTTTAGGTATGTGGACCACTTCTAGTGTCTCTCATTCCTTAGCTTGCTCTATGTCTAAAGGAACTCCAATGGCCTGTGGTCTATGTGGATGAGTGTCTCCTTTCCCAAAATGTAGTGTTTCCATTACTTGTAGGCTTGGACAATGGCATATAGCTCCTTGTCATATGTTGGGTATTTCATGATTGTGTCATTGAATTTTCACTATGATATGCAACAAGGTGGTCATGTTGTATGATAACATCTCTTAGGTCATACTCAGATGCATATGTCATTAATTCAAAAGGTTGATGCAAGTAAGGTAAAGATAGGATAGGGGTCAAGCATAATCTTCCTTTCAAAATTTTGAATACACTCTGTTGTACCTCCCCTAATCATAATGTATCCTTGTTTCCTCCTTTAGTCACTTGGTTCAGTGCCCAAGAAATATTAGAAAAACCCAAGATAAACTAACGATATAAATTGACAAGACCCAAGATGCTATGAATTTTTGTAATATTCTTTGGAGCAAACCATTTTTTAATAACCTAGATATTTTCTTGGTCAACAAGGACTCCTTATTCATCCACAATGTACCCTAGGTAATTAACCTTCTTCATCCCAAATGGGCATTTTTATATATTTGCATACAACTTTTGTTTTCAAAGGGTTTGAAGTACTTCTCAAACATGGTGTAGATGTTTCTCCCAAATGAGTATAGATGAGTATATCATCTCTGTAGACAACCATGAAGGAATTGGTGTAGGGCCGCAGGATTTTATCCATCATCCTCATAAATGTTGCATGAGCATTAGTTAAGCCGAAAGGCATGACCAATCATTTGAATATACCTTCCTAAGACTTAAATATAATCTTCTAGACATATGTGGGATCAATGGAAATCTAGTGATAACCAGACTTGAGATCAATTTTGGTGAAGAACTTCACACCATGGAGTTGCTCCAGCAAATCATCAATCCTTAGAAGGGGGCCCATGTTCCATATTTCTTTAGTGCCAATAAAATTGGGCTCCCACGGGGTGAAGAGCTTGGCCTAATGTGTCCCTTTTGAATCAACTCTTGGAGTTGCCTCTTGATCTCATTATTTTCAAGGACTAGCCTGTGATACACATTGTTGTTATGTAAAGGAGAGCCCATGACCAAATCAATAACATGTTTTACCTTCCACCGAAGTGGCACCCCTATGGATTACTAGAACAGATCATCATACTCAGCTGTGATTTGTTCCATCTTCATATTTTGTTGCACTGAATGTGTGGTCAAGGTGGCCATAACAACTTTCTTGGTGTTTTTTAGCCTGATCAAATAGATGATAAATTGCTTTGTCTTCTCCACCAACTTCTTACATTGTTTGACACTGTTGAGGCAAACAAAGTTAGAGGGGATGACCTCAGGTATCTGATAGGGATGAACCCCAATGCTAATGATGACCATTCGAGGTCGTGACTCATATATGTCATATCTCTCCCACATGAATGGTTAGCCCAAGAGCGTATCATAAACATCCAATGGAACAACATCACACAATACTTCATCGTGGAACGATTTAATTACATATAGAAGGATACATTGTTGTGTGACATGGATATCTCTTCATGGGTTCAACCACCCAATACTATATGGTTGGGGATGTGGCTTGACAAACGGGGTCAGACATTTCAAAATATCATTAGAAACTAAATTCTTTTGACTTCCACTATCAAGAATTAAACGTAGAGGCTTACCCTTTACACAAAGTTTGGAGTGAAATGGCCCTTCCTTTTCATCCATCTTCTTGGCTTTTGAGGTGGGAATGATCACATCTAGTTCAGCATCTACAATTTCATCTTCTTCATCTTTGACCTTGGGGTGTGCCACTGGTGGAGCAGTGGGTGTTGAAGATTGTGACTCGATTAATAAAGACTTGATGGCTTGAAATTCTTCCTTGGAATGAAGATTAGTCTTATGGAGGTCACACCACTTCCCTATATTCTCCTTCTATGTTTTATTTTCTTGAGACTCCTTTTGTTTCCAACCCTGACCTCATGTTTGACTTTCCTTATCGTTTTCCCCCCTCAAAGGTCGTTTCTTTATATTTCTCTTTCTATTTTTATGTTCAATCTTGATTGCGAACTTGTACGCCTCGCTGAGGGTATGAAATTAAAAGAGGTCCATGTCCTCTCATATATACCATTAAAAGTAAATATGATATTTGAGGATCTTTTATTACTATGTGTCTTGAATGCCCAATCTTGCAGATAAAGAATGAAAATTATCAGTATAATATTGAACTAGCTGGTCCTTATTGTTATCCAAATTTCCCTCCCTTCAGGTAATTTTGATAACCTGCATATTTTTTCAAGCTTGGAACAAGTATAATTGATCAAAGGTGGATAATTTCAATGTTTAAGGCTTCCCCCTATATTTGCATAATTCTTTAGTATCGTACTTAACTTAAAAAAATCCAAGAACTTAGAAATTTTTAGAAAATGGGTTATTTTTAGACCATTGCGAGTTTTTTGGGTTCAGAAGTAACACAGGGTATAAGTTCCTTGGAGGCATGGGTTCCCCATAATGCTAATATTGTTGAAATACAAAGGAGGTGGAGTATTGTGGAGATGCAGGCGGCGGGTGGAACGATGGAACAAGTTATGTTGGGTCACGAGTTCCCCGCGGAGGTGATATGTCCGCAAAACTAAGAAAAGTGGCAGGGAGTATATATTGTGGAGGAATAAGGGTGTGGGAGAACTATGAGTCAGAATAACATTCTTGGTGGGTAATACGTTCACCATGGAACATTGTTCCCCACATACAATTTTGAGCTGATATATAAAGGTCAGAGGACTTAAATGAAGTACAAATTCATTACGGGATCCATAAGGGTTGTGGGCACAAAGAGTCTTAGTGGAACTATTCGCAATTTCACCTTAGACTCGAATATCTTATTCAAACACTACCAAAGACCACTAAGGTAAATTCAGACCTATGAGCACTCAGGGAACCAGTTTCTCATTTCCCCTTATTCTCCAAACACCCGGAATACCCATAACAAAGGGAAAATATTTAAATGTGGATTGTGGAGTCATGTAGATAACCATTCATGACTCCCCGACCCTCTGAACTTAAAATGGTCATACGTTTTGACCTGTTACTTTGATTTTCATGAAATTAGACTTTTTGGAAAGGTCTTGACATTCTCTACACCACAAAAACTATATTTCTTAATTTAAGTAAGGGTAGGTTGGTGAAAAGAATAAAACATCTCCAGCATTAAAGGATGTAATCCCAGGTAGCTCAACTACCAAATTTTGTGAGATATGGTGCCTTGGCTTCTCCAGCAAGCAAATTGACATGGGGGAATGGGTTTAGTAAGATTACCATGATTGTTTTCATGGAATTAATGCATGTTGTTAGTGGGTGAAGACCTAAATTAGAATTTCCCTCTTCTTCTCCTCTCTCTCTCCCATTTTCTATATAATGTAAAGTGAGGCTCATTTGTAATGGTTTGAGATTCTTGTAATGTTTTTGCATTCTTTTCAAGTCATGCACATGTGTGTATGAACTACAAACCTCTGATTTAGGTTTCTCCATGGTGAATCTTTCCTTTCACATTCATTGTAATGTATTGTGCGTCCTTCTAAACAATAAAATACTTATTTTGTGGCTATAAATTTGTCTTAGCTTGTGTTCTATTGTGATTTCTGCACATGGGCTACTGCAATCGGCACCAGAGTTAGCTTAGAAGGTAGTTTGGGCTGATTTTGAACATTTGGGGTTGTACTTGGATTTTCAATACCTTGTTGAGTGATAGAGAGTTATAGATCATTTGAATTGGATGATTGTCCTCCAATATTTCTCTTCTTGGATCATGTATTAGCTGCTACACTTTAAGAAGGGGAATGATTTATTCCACAAAAATCTTCAGCTTGTCAATTCACAAGTGTTGTCTCGTTTGGAGGTGCTTCTTGATTAGCTACTTGTTGCTAACTTTCTTCTTGGTTTTGTTCTCGAGGAACACTCGATGTAGTCACCAGTAATGCTTGATTCAAAACACCATTGAAGCACATTGCCTGATTGTGTGGTTGGTTGCATGGGAAGAACCATTCATATTATTGTGCTATGTTATTTTGAGTTGGGACCAAGGCCCTAGATGTTGAAACTATATTAGGTTTATATGCTTTGAATGACCTAGTAGCTTGGGGTTTTCCTTAGTTCTAGTTAGCAACTTGAACAGGTAGCATGTTTGGCTAATATGGTGGTTTATTAGTTTGGACCTAAGGATGATAAGGTCTCGAACTTTGAGCTTGTTTCCTCTTAAGAGTTACCAACTCGTTTCCTAAGTTTTGAAATTGTTTCATAACCTCTTAGAGTTCATTTGAAGGACTAGAAGAAGAAGTGGATGCTTCATTTGAACTTTGATTTTTTGGAGCAAGCCTAGGGGCTATTATAGGTGTTTGATTAAGATTAGGATTCCCCATATTCAAATAGAGAGGCATAGGTTGCCTAGGTGTAACTTTACCGGCTTGAATTAGGCAATTCTCAACTCTAATAGTTATGGCATAGGCGTCTGGTAGGGTTATTTCCCCCATAGATTGTATCCTAACAGATATATCAGAATTTAAAGCTTTAAGAAAATAGATAAATGCACCTTCATTCGTCAGTCTGACCATAATTGGGATCCTTTCCCATGTGTCTTTGGAATCTGGAATTGAATTCTATCATCTGCTCAGTTGGTGCCCTTCTGATTGTAGTCATCTGCTCCAAAAGGAGTAAGTTGTTAGCCCTCTCCTCAAACTGGCCACAAAGAGATGTGCATAATTGATCCCAATTCTAAATCAATCCTACTCCCAAGCCTCTAAACCAATGCAACACTTTTCCTTTGAAATAAGAAGCCAACAACTTGACCACAACATCCATCTCGGCAATCTCATGTATAGTATAGACATTTGCAATGTCTTGAATGCGGTCGATCGGAGTTGTGTGATTTTCTCCAGTGAAGTATGGGATATTATTTAATGTTGCTATTGGGACTAGATTTTGTGCATTAAGGTCAAGTGGACCGCTTCTCATGAAATTTGCATAGGGGTTTGGAGGTGGCTGATTTGGTGGTTATAGATGAGCCATCCTGAGCGGCCTAAGAACCCTGGTTGATTGAAGAAAGGGTCTTCCTGGTGGAGGTGTTGATAAAGTTATATTTGGTGGTGATGGAGACCTTTGAGCTCTTCTTCCCCTTCTTTCTCTATCTAGAGATAAGTTTAGATAGAAAAATAGCCCCTCTTCTCTAGTTCTTGACCTTGTTTGGATTCTTCTCATGAACTTGATAAGCTTGGACTGCTGAAACCACTGGATTTGAGTGACAGAGTCACCATATGTGTTTCCGTAAAGCCTCCAAAGGTTAAAATTTCACCAAGACACGCACCCAATCTTGATAAAAATGAAAATATTGACTTTTGTCCCACCGTGCGTGCCAGAACTGTTATTTCGAAAAAGTAGCACCCTAGGATTTGCACATTAAAAAACCCTACTTTTAACTAACATGGGATTGTCTCAAGGTGTGGGACCCTTGTAATTGAGATAAACCTCCAAATAAGGCTTGTTCCTGACCTATTCTAATGTTGATCTACTCCTAAACTAACAATTCCAAGGGACCAGAGAGAGAGAAATACATAAATGTAAATCCTAAACTAAGGGAGGCGATAACACCAAAACAAGACTAGAGAGATTCCTATTGAGTGAAAGTGGAGGGAAATGGGGAAGAAGATGGCAGATAAAATGCCACAATCCCAAAACACATTCAAACCTCTAATCTCATGGAGCACAACAAATTTAAGCCCTGCAAAGGAACACAATATGCACAATATACCTACAAAATATAATAGAAGGCAAGAAATGCAATATAAATAAAGTTAGGGCAATAAGATCCACAAAACACTAATTTTATTGCTTAAAATGATGCACAATCCATCACAGTATAGGCACAAGGCAAGAATCCTTCACAAAATGCATAAATTTGAGGCCTACAACTCACAAAAGTGCTAGAACAATTTTGGCAGAGTTCCTTTACAATTTCAAAAATCTCTCCCTTCAAATGAGGGGAATTTACATATATATAGAGAAAAGGAGCTACCAACCAACATCCTTCATTAAATTCCTTTACGTAGGTATAGGCAGCCATGATGGTTCACTTTTCAATGGTACTTTTCTTGTACGACAAACAGGGGTGCCATACCTCCTTAAACTGGTTGTTGAGCCACCTTGTATAGTGTTATTAATGTTTAGTCGTATCTAAAACTCCTTGTTCTCACCCGACAGGAACCACCAGCTGACACCCAAAAATAATGGGAAGGGGTACCACCAATGAGGGAAATACGTGTCACATGACAAGAAGAAAAGTTGATGCACGACAGTGAGGGGACGGTTGACGCGCGACAAGAAGGTAGAAGTTGATGCGCATCAACAAGGATAGTTTTCACGTGACAAGAGAAAGCGGTTAAAACGTGTCAACAAGGATGGTTGTTGCGTGACAAGAGGAATCGGTTGACGTGCACCAACAAGGATGGTTGTTGCGTGATAAGAGGAAGTGGTTGATGCACGTCAATAAGGATGATTATCGCGTGACAAGAGGAAGTGGTTGATGTGCATCAGCAAGGATGGTTGTCGCGCGACAAGAAGAAGCGGTTGTCACATGGAAGAGGGAATTGTTGTGTGAAAGGAAGGAGGTTTTGTGCAACAGGAAGAAGCGGTTATTGCACAACAAGAAGAGGGAGTTGTCGCGTGACAGGAAGAAGGAGTTGTCGCGTGACAGGAAGAAGCAGTTGTCACACGACATGAAGAGGGAGTTGTCACGCGACAAGAGGAAACAGTTGACGTGTGTCAACAAGGTGATAGTCTGTACATTTTTCCAGTTTGACCATTAATACAAATCCTGCTCCAAACCTTCTCCGTAGCAAGTAAGCTTACCATGAGATACCTTGTAAACTGCTCCCATTAACTATCAATGCCTAAACCTATAGGTTGATCCATTTTGCAAGGGGGTGCAAAAATGGATAACATCATGTTAAGGCAGGTACATGATGAAAATAGGGAAGGTTCATAAAGTAAGAGGTGTAAACTAGCTCAATGAGGCCTAGTGCAAGGATCTAGTGCAAGTTTGGTTGGGTGTATGAAGCAAACCAAGATAAAACATGACAGGACAAGCATGAGAAACCTATATGGACATTTTAGAAAGGTCTTAAATGTTGTTATAGGGCATGTCTCAGTTGATGGAGGCATGTTTGAGGTCATATTCATGACTTTCCTTGAGGAAAAACAAGATTAATAGGTACAAATGATGTTGTTCATAAATGTACATGAAAATTTATGAGTAACTGAGCCTTTGGGAAGGTATCAGGGCCTATCATAGTGTTGTGGACAAATTCTCAGGACAAAATGAAGAAGAATTTTGAAGTTATGAAGTTTTTATTGCTATCGAGCTCTTAGAATGCCCTTCCCCAGCTTGAGGATCAACATTGAAGACCTCAAAGGTATGTAAAACCTATACATGGTGTCCTAGGTATTTCATCATAGTTAGGGCATGGAATCAAGATCATTCTAGAGTTGGAATGAGGAAGAATGGTGGCCTAAACTTTGTGAACGGTCCTTAATAATGTAAGTCACTCCAAACCCTCTCAAAACCATCCTTTGAGAGAGATAGGAAAATTATTGAGTGTTTGGTCTTTAAAAAACATGGAAATGCAAAATTGATGATCTAAGATCATGAATAACTTCTCCTATTTCATGTGTGCATTAGTTTCATACCTCAAGTACAATTGTACGGTACTGAAACAACCCTATTTTGAATGATTTGATAGTACATTCGTGATTAGCAGAGTTTCAGATGGAAATATTGACGTGAAAGCATGTATGGGAAGTTCCCTTGGTGCTCATGAAAATATTTAGGTCTGTTCAAAGCAAAAATTGAGTGAACCTTGCTAATCTATATCACCTACTACTAAGGGCTAAACATGTCAAAAAATAGTCAATTGAGTATGAGAGAGTCGTGATGAAATGGCATGTTTTCAAGTGATATATGATTATGTACAAGTGGTATATGTTCAATACAACTTTTTCAATCACATGACATGATGAGATGAAGTGTTTTTGTGTACTTGTATTAATGGTGCAAAAATGCCATTTTGGGACAGTTAAGAAGGTATGTGGTGCAGGCATGAAAAATTGTTTTTCTTCATTAAACCTGTGTAGAAGAGTGTTTGTTTGTGGAGTAGAGGTTCCTTTTGGAGTTCCTATGCAATAATTTTCCATGAAATTGAGTGTTGATATGTTGGATGCAAGGTGAATCAAGACTGGTTTTTGTAGCCTAATAACCAGTTTGAACATGTGTTCTTGAAATCCGATCATGTTTGATCTCTATGACCTAAGATGAAGCAAGATATGGACCTTTTGAGTTTCACAACATCTATAATATTCTTGAAATGTGACATTGATTTCATGAATAACAGGATAGGTGAGTGAATTTTATCAACCTTTAAAGATTATCTCCTTGTGCATGCAAATCAGTCAATACCTTGCTCCAACCTGTGCTTCATGAAGAGGATAAGGATGTTAGTGCCACTCCTAGTCATGTGAAGGTGATCTAAAGATCACATACTACCATATCTAAGCCTTGATAAGTCTTCAAGACTCATGCATTTAGTTTTATGAAGCATTTCTTTGACTGATTTTTAGGCTCTCCATGACTGTGTATGAAAGATGTGAAGAAGAGTTGAATAGATAGCTCTGTGCTTTGATGTGAAGTTCCCCGTACATGTGATGTTGTAGAAGACCTCCTAAAAAACCTCCCACTTGATTTGTGTCGCATGACATGAGCCTAGAGTGTGCTCTATGCATTAAAGTTAATGACTTTGTTTTTAAAGCTCTTACACCTAATATGAAGCTCTAATGAAGGTTGAAGAAGAAATGGCGAGGTATAGAGGTTGGCAAGGCCTTAGACAATAAGAAAAAAGTATTATAACGTTCATAACTCATCATGGCATCACTTACATGGTTCATAGTTTCTAGAAGACAAAATGGTACGTTCAAGAAGAGGATAAAATTATAAGAAGACTTACAAGTCAAAAGTTGTGGAGCTCAATTTAGAATCCCTTTAGTTATATCAGAAGATTGTATAGTTCAGAGATACTTTTCAGTTCCTAATGGGTGTCATAAGTGTCATAACGGATCAGAAAAGGATAGTATTGTAACTATTACATCTGCAAGAGTAATGATTATATAATGGAAAGTTTGTTGATGTCATATCATGCTCCTTATACAAGTTGAAGCATGAATTAGATGAAGAGTTGGAATGTGAAGTGTAAGAGGTATATGAGAATGTCTCTCTTGCAAACAAATATAAATTTTTGTACAAGAAAATATGTTGTTGTTGACCATGTTTTGAAGGAGTTTAAGGACATGTAAAACAAGGAAAATCAAAGTGTATGTAATGCCTTCATGACTGCAATTTTGCAGCAATATGAACACATGAGAGAGTGAATGCTTGAGAGGGTGATTCAAGGAGAGAATCATGACAAGAATGTGTGTGTGAAAGAAGCCTTGTATAGCAGTGTTTTGCAGTAGATTAAGAAGATGAGAAAGGAGATGAATCAAGGTGAGAAGGAGGGTGACAAGAGAAGAAAGAAGAGTTGAATAAGAGATCACAATTTATTGTGTTAAACAAATAGAGAAAGGTGGTTAAAACATCTTGTAAAGTCTAAGTGGATGCTAAGCATACAAGGAGTTGAAGCTTCCTTGTAATTTGTAACTTACAGAAGGTCAAGTAGTAGCTTGACTAAATTGTTGAGAGTTGTAACTTCCATGTAAGTAGAAGCTTGTTTAAGGTCAAGTAGAAGTTTGACTTAATTATTGGAGTTGATACTTCAAGTTGAGTGGATGCTCAACGATTGAAATCTTTGTAAGCTTTATAGGACAGTTTGTCTAAGCTAGTGCATTGATTTCAATGGGTTTTTCTCCCTTAAAGGGTTTCCCACATTAAATCTTGTGTTCATGTGTATTTTCTTACTCCTTGCTCATGTTTGAATATCATTAGTTCCTTGTGTTTAATGGTGATCTAAATTGAATAGCTTACTGAGTTTGTGAAGAGTTCTCAAAGTTTTAAGAAGCACTAATTCACCCCTCCCATCTCAGCGCTTATGTTTTCCTTGACATATGAAACATGTGTAGATGAAGGGCTACCATTTGTTCAAGGAATACTAGAACTGTGTGAATCAACATATGCAACAAAAGGCCTAGCAAGGGGACCAAAGCTATATGAAGTAATGTGTGCATCCTATGAGCTATCAAAAGACATAGGAGGATTAGAGCCATGTGAAGCAGTGTGTTCATCCAAGGACCTACCAGAAGACCTAGGAAGATTAGAGTTATGTGAAGTAGTGTGTGCATTCAAGGACATATTAGAAGACCAAAGTGTAGGGGTAGACGTTATAGGAGAATCACTAGGCACACTAGGGGAAGGACCCTCAAAAGGGATACCCTAAATAGCAACAACATGCTGATCATGAACTTGAGACATTGGTGAATGACTGATGGGATAGCCTTAAGTGCATATAACCTAGGAAAACTGAGGCGTAATGTACTAGAGCTAATAGAACTAGAAACCAAGAATGAAACATGTATGGTAAGAGGGTATATACACAAAAATACACACATAGTTATATTACATTATCTTCCAAAGTCTAATATTATGTGTATGATTCCTAATCAAGAATACTAAACATTGATAACACTTATTGTGATTTACATTGACATTGTTTTATCTTTTCATGCATTCGTCCTCTTCTTTTTTGGAATCATCCCTTTACATTTGGACATCACACAATGTGTTACTCATTTGAGCATTTATTGATTCATCTTTAGATCTTTCTATACATAAACACCCAGTAAGTGACAATAGTGGTCGATGTTGACGTCCCCCTTGCGTGCTTTTGTCCCTTTGTTTGTGTTCTTATATTTTAAAATGGAACACCAGTTGTTTATCTTTTCTAAACTTGTATTTATTATTTTTTTTTGGCTTATAGGGTTGTTAATGTCAAAATTCAAGCAAAGGAATCATATGTATACATGGCTTACTTATACATAGAGGACAAGAAAGAGGGCACTAAACAAGCTACTACTACAGACATATCTAGCAACTAAGGTAATTATTCTTGAGTAAGGGACAGCATTTGGACTACGTTATTCACTACATAGGAAGGGGAAATTTCTGAATTTCATGACACACATTACCTTGGGATCAAATTATTTGTATCTCATTATCTTAGTACAACTTGCACAAGGTAAACTTGGCTTTAAGGGACGCATATTCTATCACACACACACAAACACAACATAGAAGTTGAAATGTAGTGCAACACTTGGTGACAATCATATTGAGGTGACCACCGAGGTTAGTCTGACTCAAACATATGCATCTTTTTATATATTAATGTGTGCGTGAGTCTTGTGCATGTAGCTAGGGTTTGTTTTGCAGGAACATAAGTTACAGAAGAACCCTACGGTGAATTGAATGCAACACAGCGAAGTGAAGGTGACATTTTCAGATATTAAAGGAACCATACTTCCACCCATCACCAAGAAACCAACGCTCAATTCACACACTAATGCCTAGGCGATACCGTCCCTTTTTGGGCAATATCATACCAACATAACTCCTATATTATTATTTTTTAGATGAAGCATATACAGTTCAAACTGAGATTTTTCCACCATCAATCCAACCTAGATCCAATCCAGACAACCAAACATTAGCTAAGTCACTCTTATCTTCTCATTAGTTATACTTTCTCATCATTGTATGTTGGTATATGGTATGTTTCTAATATATCTAATTTACTCTAGTCTTCTGATTAAGATTTAATTTTATTAAATCATTTGGTGAACCCACTTATTGATCAAACCCTAATTTTCCATAGAATCCTTATAGTGTTTGCATTTTGTATATGCTTGTATTCTTTGCATATTGCTTTATTCTAGATCTACATGTTCTTGCATGCTATAATGGATATCCTTTCCCAAACAATTGTTGGCAATGTTTCTTCATTGTATATTAAGATTCACATTCATAATGTGCTTGTTAAGCATGCTTTAGTTGATAATGGATTTGGTCTTAATATATATAACATCTATTTTTCTCCATTAAATAGGGATTTATGTTACTGATTTAACTTCATTTACTCTATGTAATTGTGGTTTTGATAATACACCTAAGCAAGTGTTGAGAGAAATCACTCTACCCATTAATGTAGGAATTTGCACTCTTAATGTTCCATGTCATGTTTTTCCTAATAATCTCAATTATAATATCCTTCTAGGCCTTCCTTGGTTATATACTATATATATAGTCCCTTCTACCCATGTCATAACACATAATGCCCTTGCAACACCTTCTTCCATGGATAATGTTATAATATATTCCACACCTCATATTGTTAATCTTTATTATATCCCTCTTATACATGATCATGAAGACACATCTCATATTACATATCATTATCCTCATGTGATGGACTACAGTGATATTGGTTTACATGATGAAATTTTTATTGGCACCCATGACACTCCTCCCACTATGTCTCACTCTCATCCAAATGGTGCTCAATCTCTAATGCATATTGTTGAACACTTACCTGTATCTAGATATTTTTCCCCTAGTTGCTACATCTATAATACCTAATGTGTTGGGAGACACTCACACCCCCTTTCACAATGTCACCATGACCATGACTTTTAACTTTGTTTCTTGGAACAAATCTCAATGCAATTCTAATGATCCCATGTTTATTGAATCCAATGTTACATCACTTGCTACAACTTCCTCACCTTAAGTAAAAAAACAATGTATTGATTTGATAATGATTCTAGATGCTCCTCCCTCACTCGCATTCCAAAATTCTATGCATGACTTATATGTTATACCTCATCTTGTTGAATCAGTGAGGCAATCAATACCCATCTTTCCACATTTATGTCTATATTTTCTTTTATAGACATGTGGGCTATTACATACAATTTTAATGCTTCCAATATTCTCACATTACACCTAATGCTTATGATGAGTCTTGTGTTTGTCCCCCATTGTTCGAGATTGATACTAATGAGCCTCTTAGTACTACACATGTTGAATATCTCTTTGTTCACACCTTGATCCTCATGTTTTCACTTCCTCTTGCCAATATTGCCAATAATCCCAACGCTCCACTTATTCTAGTTGCTCATAACAAACACACTCTTATTGTTTATGACATTATACTTACTACTTATATAGTCAGGATATTACACTCCATAGGGTTCTCCCCTCATTTTTTTAACATCGTTCTATGGTAGCTCTTCGTTACTCCCCTTGCTACCCGATGACACACTCTTGTTCTAGTTTCAAACATGGATGTTGAGTGTGAAATTACACACATGAGCCTCACTTTGCACACATACACAATGGAGGGGAACATCATTTCCCTTCCCTAGTCATAGGATATTATATTCTAATAATACAAAAACATTACGATTTTGTAAAAATATAAAAATATTAGCTTAGATCTTGTTAGCATATGGATTTACATGCATGCAAATGACATGTAACAGTGTGGGAATGAAGTCCCTCCTCAACGAGGGTGAGGTTGCCTTTATTGAAAACCAAAACTGTATTTACATGTGTACATTCATAATTGTATGTGGGGGGTGTTTTGGAACATTAATGGAAAGAAAAAGTGAATGAGGGAGATGGAATGGAATGAAGGAAAGGAGTGGAATGGAATGAACTGAAAGAACATGCAAAAGTTAGGTAAAAACAGAGCCTAATATTGCATGAAGAGGAAAGATGAATAACCAACACAAATAAAATGGAATTTGAGTTAGCCAAAAAAGAATGTGTAAAAGGGAACACACATGAGCAAGTAGATAATATGAGCTTGATCACTGTGAACTAGAACAACAGATTAATAACGTTGACAATAAAATCAAAGACAATATCTGTATGCAAGATTCAAACACTAACATCTAATGAACATAAGAACATTAAATGCTATAAGAGATAATGAATGGGACACAAGGTTCATATTTCATTAACTCCAAAATGTCTTCTAAAAAGAACACAAAGTTTCCTTCTTTGAAGTAAAGCTTGCACACAAAAGTATTTTCTTCTCCTCTCTCAAAGTTACCATTACAAATGAGCCCCTGACTTTCTTTTATAACCCAAAAGTTGGTTACAAAGTAGTTAGGGTTTTAAATGCACATTAAATAGGGCACTTAAGTGACTTTGACTTTTTCAGCCAACTTTATTAAAAACAACTAAAAATAGAAACCACTTAAGTTTACATCAAACATGAAAACAATAATAACATTATTTAAAATACCACTTTCAAAACATTCACTAAAAACCAATGCCTTATCCATTGGGGTTGGGGTCCACCTATCTCAATCCTATGAGAAATGGACTCTCCCACCCTTGAGGAAATATATAAAATCATCCTACTATGTTGTTCGCAAAAAGAGGATCCTAATTCTTTGCCATTTCATAAGACTTGAGCTTTTACAGTGTCTGATGCATCTTCTCTTCTTCTAGAAAACAACTTGGGAGAAGCCCAACTTCATAGAATACCTACATTTCAAGAATCTTACCTAGTATGGTATGCAGGTCTGTAAATTTAGATTGGATTTCTTCACAAAGATGTTTAATTACGAAACATTGATCCATAAAAGAAGTGTAAAAAACATCAACAGGAGTATACATTTCATGTATCAATTTTGTAAACTGCTCTACCAGGTGTTGTACTAAATTCCTTTGGTTGTGTTTGTTGATGAAGGTGCATGGAATCTCTTCTATGAAGACCTGAATGGAAGAGAGCGTGGTATAGGATTTGTTGTATAAACTATCAAACTCAATTACCAAATCTTCCAGGATCATTTTCCTAGACTTAGCATGATTTAACCATAAAATCTGTGTCATGTGATGATCGAACTCAAGTATTCCCTCCGAAGCCAAAAAAGTAGATTCCATGCAGACGAGATCCTGAAGAGTTGGAAAAATCTGATCTAGTGTGATTAATTCTGTAATGAGGCACACCTTGAATGGGAACACTGGATCAAGGTAAGCATAAATATTCTCAGATATTTTTATCACTACAGTAATTGTTTTCAAACCACCACTTTCTATCTCAGAAACCCATGACCTTAGAGTGTGTCATAAAATGATCACATCTCTTGATTGATTGAGAATTTCTTGATCTGGGATAGCCATCATTTCTTGAACAGGAAAAGAAGACTCAATTGGGCTGATCAAATGCCAAACATATGAAATCAACTAATTCTTTTCTTACTTGAGTTGGGAAATTTGAGATTTGTATCTCTCCAACATTTTAAGCACACTATTCATTGAATCTTTTGCCATAGCAACATCACTTTCAAAAATGGTCTTACCAAGGGCTATCTTGGATACTTCATAATCGGTGATTGTTATGTCTCCACGATCCTTCTCAGTAATAGGAACTGCAATTTCTGCAAACTTATATCTGCTATCATCAATCACTACTCTGGAGAAAACCTTAGGCTTTTTTGGAACCACTTTATTGGAGAGGGTAGAAAGTGATTCCAAATCAATGTTGGCCACTTTGACCAATCTCTATCTCTTTTTTATTTCAGAGTCAACCTAGGTTGGTGTTTCATTCATTAATTCGACACAAAAATGTCTAGAACTAGAAGAAAAATCCTCTTTGCCTTTTTCATGACTAAAACCAATAGGCAGTGGTTATGTGAACTCAATCCTTGTGAAGTAGCATCTGCAACACATTCCTGATTATCCTCATGTTCTTGTGCAATATCCTTAACACCTGGATGTTTAGAAGAATTAGATTTCTGTACTACTGGGTTTTGCTTGGATTTTGGTGTATGACATTCATGATTTGGATCTTTGGTAGGTCTATTGGAACTCTCAGTGATGTGAATAGATGAATTTGGGGGTAGAAATACCAGAAACACGTTCTTTCCTTCCCAAAGATGTGCACTCTTTACCGATCCTTGAGACACTGCTTCTTTATTAGGGATAGATTTGGGTAACCACTGGCTTTGCCTCTGAGATGTATGTGATGATGTTGGTGGTGACTGGTGCCAAGAAGTTTGCACCCCCTTTTTCTGTGTCACTCCTCCTTCCGCTGGAAACCTCTGTATTTCTAACATATGTGCCTGAAATGGGAGGGGATTGGCTATCTGATTCTCATACCACTTCAGAGTCCTTTTTAACATAGGTTGATTTATAACATCTAGGGAAGTTTCATCTCCTCTACTCTAATAAATACCAGGGAGCAGAGTGAAAACTATCTGATCATAGGCATGATCCATAAGATCAATTCGACTATTGGCAAGGGTAAAGGGAGGATCTCTCAATCCGTAATTCTCTATTCGAGCCAATGTGAGGCGAGAAAATTTTCATCGTCTTACCTCCCTATCATCCACACATTCCACCCAATAGTCTTCTATGTTTGCCTTGTGTTTATATCTTGCCCCTAGAGCTTTTTCCATAGATCCTTTAATATCGAATTGAGCCCTTCTTGTGAAAGGATGTATAGTTATGCGAGAAAATTATTTTTCCATAAGTTCTACACTATGAGAATTTGGACATTTGTATTCCCCAATCTGAATTGGGAAACAAATGCCTTCTTTGTGTTTGTCCACCAATAGGCAATGGATTTTGAAAAGCTGACGTGAGAGTTCCATCAATGCTATTTTATCACTGACATATTTAGGAAGCCTGTAAGGAGCTCCCACAAATCCATCAACTCATATATACGAGTAAGAGGGAAACTGGATAAACCAAGTTCCCCATTGTTTTATCACTGCTTTGGCATCTTCTGAAAATCTTTCCTCCGGGTTTCTTCTCAATGACTGGATTATATAAAATAGGTGTTGGGCCCCTAATATAGCTTCCAAATCTTAAGGGTGCATAGGCACACATGGCCAGAGGAAGCGCATAAGTGAAGGCGTGCAAGGCAGTATTCAAAAGGCTTCTTGGAGAACCCAGGGCGCATGCGCCGCACGAAGAATAATTCGAGACTTAGCCATTTTTGGCCTTTTGGACAGAACACATGAAGAACATGTCCTATTTAGATAAGGTTCCAGCCTGGCAGCAGGGTGTCCTGGAAGGAATATACCTTGCGATAGAAAGATCCAAAAAGTTAATCATGACATGGAGAGGCATGCATCTGGGGTGACCCACACCTTGACACTTAGGGCCAGATATGAGGTTACAGAGAAGTTTGTTAGAACTCAGATGCCTATTTATACACGCACCCTTGGCAAAGAACACAGACAAAAGTGAGGTAGCGGAGCTCTGCAAAATTACTGCGAGAACTATGGGATGAAAATGGGTAAAGGATTCTAGTAAGGATGTAATGGGGAAATGGGGAATGAAATTTTTGTTTTGTGAGAATAAATGTATGAATCCAGAGATGGCACATGACTATGGTCTGCCTTTCTGTGATACTTTGTAGCAAGAATTTGAATGAATATGATAAGGTGACCATGATGTTTACGTTAAGATCTCCTTCTGTATTATCTGCATGTTTTTACTTTGCTTTTGATCTTGTATAATCATGGAGCTTACTTGAATGATCAAGTATATTTGTGGATTTACAACTTCTTGGTTCTATTATTCTTGTCGCGCTTTGTTTCTATTATGACTGAAGGGGTGTAGAAGCCGTCCTGAGCTCCATAGCTTCTTTATGTCTCTTAAATCAGTAAGTCAGAATCATGAACTATGCCTTCCACTAGACTCACATAAAAGAGAGACTCGGCTCCCTCTCGTGTGCCTCGGGTGAGCACCCAGCGCCCGTTGGGTGATAGGTCGGTGCGCATGAGGTTCCCTTGTTCTTAGTGGGGTGTAAAAATGACTCTAATAGGAAAGCATCATTTACCCTCTGGAAATGATGAAGACCGTTCTTAAACTCCAGTTTTGGGTAAAAATGAAACACACTATTCTTGCCAGGGCCCATTGCACCTCTAGTTGTTAGCCCTGAAAATATCCTCCTCGCTACAGCATAAATCAAATATGAAGTCATGTAAAAATGACCTATCATTCTTACCTCAATCAATTGCTTATGTAAAGTATTGCTAACAATACTTGCCCAATCAATGAACATCTTTACATCAAGGATGATACAATGAACTTGTACATCCAAAGGTGAAAATTTTTGGTAGAAGGAAGACCAAAAACCCTACTGAGGAGAGTAATCATATCTCCTATTTCTTCATGAAATTCTACCCAATAAAACTCTTTGGGAATTATTGAAGTGTGAGTCTTTGGTTTGACCAACCAATTTTTACCCACCATCTTCCACCATCTCAGAGGATTTTCATCCCAAATCTATTGTGTCGATTCTTGTGTGATTTCAACATTTTCTTCATGGAGTGGCACTCTCAAAAAATCTTCCATATGATCTGGAGAATTGAGTAGAAAAGGTTCATTTTTGTCATTAAAAATTCCCTGACGCTTAGGATCATAGTGTTCAGCACAAGCCAAGACAAATTCAAGGCACTGTATGGAAATGGGAAATGTTGTTACTTGAGGTAAACCGCAATGATAAAGCCTTTTTGAGAAAATAGTTCCCCCTTCTCGTCTCACCCTATCATAGAACTGAACCATATCTACGTGACCCAAATCAGTATCCAAAATGTTGTCATATGCCGAATTTAAAGGCGATACTAGAACTAATCCTTGGTATGCATATTTCGGTGCCGACTTATTAGAACGTTCACCCATTATGATTTTTTTTAAAATAACATAGAGAATGAAAAGAAAATCAAGACACTGATAAGGTGTCGGGTCTAAGTCTCCAGACCACCGATGTTGCAAGAATAATATGACTCTTTTTATTATTATTATTTTTAAATAAAAAGAGATTTAGCGGATGCCAAATTCAAAAGGACCATACAACAATATTAAGGTGAAGCTCGAATCATCATAAAAAAAATACAATTTTGGATCATTTTTACACTCCTAGCGATGTGTTGAATTTTTGAAACTCCTTGTTATTATTATGCTCAAATTTCTAAACATTTATTGTATCCTTTGTACAGGCTGCGTGGATATCCAAATAGAGGCGTGGATTTATGGGGCTCCAAACACAAAATAAATGTTTTTAATTCATATTACCTATCTCCCTCAGATCTGCGTTGGAAATGAAACAATGCATGCATGGCCTCCTTTGGTGAATGCGTTAAAATGATAAAAAAAAAAAAAAACTTCAGACTGATTTTCCTTGCTTTGATTTGTTTGAATTTCTTTTTTTAACATGGCTATATGCTTTGTGTTGGCGTGGACTATGTTTATGGCTACATGGATTTCCTTATCTTCAACTAGCATGGGATTTGACCTCATGCGTGGATATCCATTTTTTGTTGCTCTTGCATGGGGACTGATATGCTCTGATTTGATGAAAACTTTCATTTCCTTCCTAAGCATGCTGCGTGGACTTCCTTCTTTTGACTGGTTTGTCTCTTGGCTGGCGTGGATCTGACTTTCTTGGTGAATGCGTGGAAACTATTTTTAATAAAGATTCCTCCAAAAATAGCACGTGGCCTTTGGTATTAACTTTCTTCATAGGTATAAAACAATGCACTGGACCTCTTCATTTGTTGTTGTTCCTTTCCTGTTTAGGTGTTGAAAATCTCCAAGTTGCTCCTGCGTGGACTTTGGCATGTGTTTACTTCTACCTAAATGCATGCATGGGATCTCCAAATTATTCCTTCTTTCCTCCTTAGGTGTTGAAGATCTCCAAGTTGTTCCTGTGTGGAATTTATTCTTCTCCCTTGGGAGGCACTGCCGCAAAATAAAAAAACAAAAACAAATATGCATGGACCATGTTTATTTATTTCCTTGATTCCTTCTAACAACTAGATTTTCCTCTGTTGGAATGTGGAAATCTGACAAACTACTGGCACGTGAATGCATGAAGGATGAAAAAAACTACCTGAAACTCTCAAGGTTGCCTGGCTCTAGCTTATGTCCGTGTCAGGTTTCTGTGTGAAAGCCGAATAGTGTCTGTAGAACAAGCTTTCCTTCTTCTGGCTCTGGATATCTGCAAGATCTCCTTGTTTTTCCTTCTTCCCAATTTTCCCTACTTCTGTAACCTCTTATAACCATCTCCTCATCAATTCCCGAATGATAGAAGCAAAATCAAAATTGTCTATGGCAATTGGAAGCGGAAGAAAGATTGCCCCAAGCACTTGCTCACGACAGTTACAACAATTAATAAAAAGAAGAAAATTTCTCCCAAGTTTGTCGAATAACTTCCATTCAATATTAAAATTAATATTTATTAATTAAAAACCTTAAAATTTAATAAATATTAGTTTTATTAAATAATAGGGTCAATATTAATTAAATAATTAAAATACGGTTTGTGGTGTAGCGGGAGGAGGGCTTACTCAAAAAGAATGAAACAAAAACCAGAATGACCGTGAGAATAAGACAATTGTAATGGAGGAGAAAAATCTTACAAGATAACACTTTTGAATTTTTATTTTTATTTTATTTTAAAATTTACATGTTTAGTAATTTTGGAAAGTCAAAATTAGCTAATAACAGATCTTAGTTGGATGTATCTTTTTTTGGTTAGATTATTCGATGTTGCATTTTTCTTATCATGTTAACTTGATTCATAGTATGTTCTATCCTTTTACATGAACACATGCATGTTCACGTAGTATTTTGAAGAGACTACAAGCTATATATATGTTATCACATGATGCATGATGCTTGACACTGTTCTCTACCAACCCCATTGAGGATCATTGGGGCATCTACCTTTGCTACCTTTCCACATAAAATTTTTATCATTGCAATATCTACTACTTTCGTTCAAATATTTACATTGTGGGAGATTATTCATTATTCTCATATGTTAATGGGTGCTTCATGTGTAGAATTTGTCTTGCAATCTTAATTCCAACCATAGTTATCTACTTATACTATTTTCTTGTGTATTGCTTCTATGATTTTGACTTGTTTTCCCTTGTTTGATGGTTATGCCCTATGATTTATTGTTTTTATTTGTTTTCTTGTATGTCCTTGAAGGCCTTGAATGTATTGTGACATCTTGAGTGGTGTTTCATGTTTTACACTAACTACTATGTTGTCCTCTTGATGTGTTATTGTGTGTTTAGTAGACTATGTTATGATTGTTTATCACTAACACTTCTTGATAGCTTTCTTTCCACTACTTTGCATGTGTCATGGTTTTTACCATGAACATACCTTATTCCCTTACATGAATCCTTCTTCAGATGACCACATTGGATTTAGGTCCTATCTTTTGGGTTGCACTTGCATTGATCCATCTCACACACCCCAAATAAGGAGGAACCATCGGGTGATTATTTCACCCTCTTAGCATCTCAAAAATCAAAGATAGAATGGTATAGAGTAGAATTGGGTGAAACAAATCCTCATAAAATGGCTCAAAATTAGACATGGGCCATAAACAACAGAGGGACATAATCACCCAGAGTATACAGTAACAGTGGGTGTTATTGTCCCACATGGGCATTTTTGTCCTGGGGTAAAAACAAGTAGTTTGATAGTTGGTATAGTTTCTTGGTGATATTTTTGTGTATAATCCAACAACAAACAATCAATTTTGGTTTACTATTTAGAACAAAGGAACAAAATCAGAAGCATGTTTCATACTCTGGATGAGGCAACTAATGAATTTTCTTTCTCAATTTGCATTTTTCCTACTTTTATACCAATATCTAATAAGGATTGGCACCTAGGGCATATGCAAGGACAATGATATTTCTAGAATGAACTGTTATCTGTGACTAATTACTATTGGGTTGGTAACCATTTGTAGTGACACCTATTTGTGGGTTTTTGGGGAAGTGTCATGGATGGAGGGAAAAGATGGTTGTTCTTTGAACACTCTTCCTCTGGCGTCAGGATTCCCAAGTCCTAAGAGCATTCATTAGTTCATGAATTGATCACTCCTGACCCCTCCTACCATCTCAAATGAAAATTTCTCTAAGGAAACAATACACATGGACATTTTATCCTTTCTCTCTCGACATTCAGGTGTAATCTATCCTTGATTCACTTGTTTATTTTACACATTTATATGAATAGAATTATGAATTCTCCAAGTTAAAGCTCAATTTCATATACTATGAACATTGAATACACTTTTTTCTTTTGCGTGTCCATCCTCATCCTGATAAAAGGAAACACAACTGGAATGAGGAACAATACGAAGCACAAAATGCTCAAGCAAAGGAAATATCTAGCTACAAATGCATGCATCTTTTTCACTGCACACACAAGCCACCCCTAGGGTTCTATCCCCTCTTAGACTCCACAATATGCATCCTACAATTTCCATTTGGTACGTTATCAACTACAATCTTCTTCAACTCTCCACGAGGTACACTCTTTCTATCTACTTTATGCTACCAAATACTCGTTCACCAATATAAATTGGGGGGAAATGTAGACACAAAAATATGTGTGTAGTTTTATTACATTATGTCCCAAAGTATGTTATTATATGCATGATTCCTAAGTGAGAAAACTAGACATTGATAACACGTGTTTTGCTTTACATTAACATTATTTTATCTTTCCATGTTTTCATCCTCTACTTCTCTAAAATTATCCATTTACTTTTGGACATCACATAATGTGTTACTTAGCTAAGCATTTCCTGATTCATCTTTGGAGATTTCTGGACATATGCACCTAGTAAGGGATAATAACGGCTAATGTTGGCATCACCTGTAGGCATTTTTGTCCCTTCGCCTGTGTTATTTATTTTAAAACTACACGTCACTTGTTCATCTTTCCAAAACTTGAATTGATTACTTCAGGCCAGCTTTTAGTGTTGTTAATGTAAAAATTCAAGCAAAGAAATCATATATATACATGGTGCACTTATACATAAAGGAAAAACAAGAGGGGACTAAGCAAGCTACTACTACAGACCTCTGTAGCAACTAAGAAAACTATTATTGTGGAAGGGATTGCATTTGGATTACATTATTCATTGAATAGAAAGGGGCACATTTTTTAAGTCCATGACACACATTACCTTAGGGTAAAAGTAGTTTTAGCCCACTATCTCAATGCAACTTGCACAAGGGAAGCTTAGCTTCAAGGGACACATATTCTATTACTCACACACACACACACACACACACACACACACACACACACACACACACACACACACACACACACACACACACACACACACACACACAATAGAACTACATAGAATATGAAATGTAGTATAATGCTTGGTGAAAATCAGACTAGAGTGACTATCGAGGTCAGTCTAACTCAAGCATATGCATATTTTGTTTGATCTAATGTGTGCTTGAGTCTTGTATAGGTAGTTAGGGTTAGTTTTACAGGAACATGTATGATAAAATAAACCTATGATGAAGTGGATGCAACATAGAGAGACATGAAGGTGACAATATCATATACTAAAGGAACCATACTTGCACCCATCGCTAGGACACCAACACCGAATTCACACACTAGCGCCTAGGTGATATTGCCTCTTTCTAGTTGATACTATACCAACATAACTCTCAAATTACTATTTTCCAGATGAATCATGTATACTTCAAATTGATCTTGTTCCACCATTATTCTAACTTAGATCTAGTCTAAATAGCCAAACATTAGCCAAGTCACTCTTATCTTCTCATTATTTAAACTTGTTCATAATTGTATATTGGTATATCGTATGTTTATGATATATATGATTTACTCCAATTCTTTCATTAATATTTAATTTTGTTAAATCAAAGCGCTACCAATGATAGGTAGTGTGATATGACGGTAGTTAGGATTAGATTCGAATGCATGCTTCCAAGTAGATATGTTAAGATTTTTAAGTAATGACAAATAACAAACATTATCTTTGTTGTGTGGGTTAACCAATACAACATGTATATGTATTCGATGAATAAAGACAACAATATACAATATATCATAAATAAATGTGTCATTTATATCAAAGTAATAAAAAATGATGTATGGTGTAGAAGGTTGTGTACAAGCAATTTTACCTATCATAAAATCTAAGGGATGATCATAAGAAGGTGGTGGTGGTACCGCATGATGAACATTATACACTTTAAAAATAGATGTATCATTTGTATGCTTAGGGAGTGGATCATTTAAGTTTTTTAGTTTAGAATTTTTGTTTGTTGACTTAGAAGATTCAGTGGGCTCATCCTATTCAATACCATTAGATTCAATAAGATCTTGGATAACATAACGAAGCTTTATGCGTCTGTTTGTAGAATGACTAATATATTGATGATAATTGCAATAGGATTTCACATAAAAATTCTTATTGTTAGGCTTACTCATGTCAACCTCAAATGGTGGAGGGAGGGACACAAGATCACACTCAAGTACTTTTTTGAGGAACACATTACGAGGACATGGTAAACATGTGAATTTTCATCAAGCAGGTTGCAATTATAGCTCAGTAGGTTGAGTAATAACATTGACAGTGTATTTGGGAGGATCCTTAACATCATTAGCCTTTCCCTTAAATGTAAATTTACTTTGAGGTTTAGCATGAGATGGATTAGGAGTGCTAGCAACATACTTGAGCTTATTCATGTGTAATAGCTTAGCTTCATGCTCTTTAAGTGTATGACATAGATGGTTAAATGATATAAATTTGTGAAACAAGATTGATTCTTGCAAAGGCAGAAGTAGGATTTGTGTAAAAAGGTCTTGCAAGTCACTATTAGCTAGGAGACGATTCATCTTGGTAACCATGGAGTGATAATGCAAAACATGTTGGGGTTAACACAAGGTTGTACAAATAATATATCAGATCTAAGCATACATGCAAATAAAAGTGGATATTCTACTAGAAGAAATATACAAAACAAGAGATATAAATCAACACCAGATTTAACGTGGTTCACCCAATATGAGCTACATCCACCAAGAAACAAGCCAATCTATTATCCAAAGATTTGAAAAGATATACAATTGAAGATTTACAATCTTCCACACCTCTTAGATGTACAATACTCTCTTTCACTCAAGATTTTTGATTTCTTCTCCAAGAATTATCTCTCTCACAATTATTCTCACAAAAAATATTTTCTTCAATTCTTACTTCTAAACCCTAGCTTTCATGTTTATATAGGCATATACAAACTTAGGGCACTTAGCCATGCAATCACAATCAATAGATCTGTTTTTATGCTAAAATTAGATCTAATTCCTGTGAGTTAATTAAAACACTCACACACTGGTAACAGACGTTGGTTAGCCCTAACCGATGTCGGTTCCTCCTTACCTGACCGATGTTGTTCCCTTCTTAACCGATGTCGGTTACTATATTTTCTTGTAAGTTTATTATTGCATGCTAACTTGAAATAATTAAGCTCCACAACTCAACAATCTCCCACTTGGAGATTAATTACTGCACTATATTTATACAACATCATTCTTGGATCCTTCCTTAGCTTTGTTTCTTCCTCTCCAAGTCTCAAAATTGAAGACCAACAGAAGTGGAGTGTAGCTCCAACTTCTCTTTTGCTAATGGCTTCGTTAGCATATCCACAGGGTTCTTGCTCGTATGAATCTTTTCCAGATTCAACTGTCCATCCTCCAATACCTGTCGTATGAAGTGATACCTCAACTGAATGTGTTTTGTTCTTGAATGAAACACTGAGTTCTTTGCCAAATGAATTACACTCTGAATGTCACTGAACAATTTGCAATCATCTTGCTCCTTTCCCAACTCTTCCATGAACCTACTCATCTATATCATCTCCTTGCTAGCCTCTGTAGCTGCAACATACTCTACCTCTGTAGTAGACAAAGCCACAACCTTCTGCAATCTCGAAATCTAGCTAATTGTCGTCCCACCTACTGTGAAAATATATCCAGTAGTGTTCCTTCTACCATCCAGATCTCCAACCATATTTGAATCAACATAGCCACATAATGAAATATCCGAACCTCCATAGCATAACTGCATGCTAGATGTCCCTTTCAAATACCTGAGTATCCATTAGACTGCTTTCTAATGCTCTTTACCTGGATTGGCCATATATCTGCTCACAACTCCCATTGCTTGTGCAATGTCTGGTCTAGTACAAACCATAGCATACATGAGACTCCCAACTGCTGAAGCATATGGTACTCATGTCATGTATTTGACCTCCTCATGTGATGAAGGACACTGATATTTTGCTCAATTTGAAGTGTCCAGCCATAGGTGTACTAACAGGTTTTGAATTCTTGCATGTTGAATCTTTCTAACACCTTGTATTGATATAATCCTTCCTAAGACAAATACAATTTCTTGTTTTCCTGTCTCTATGTATTTGCATGCCAAGGATTCTTTTTGTAGCTCCTAAATCCTTCATAGCAAATGTGTGAGCTAGCTTTCCCTTAAGCTCACCAATGTCCTGCATACTAGATCCTACAATAAGCATATCATCCACATACAGTAACAAAATAATATAGCTCCCATTTTCAAACTTCTTGAAATAAACACAATGGTCAGATCCACATCTCAAGTAATCATACTCATGCATAAAACTATCAAACCTCATGTACCATTGCCTTGGAGCTTGCTTGAGCCCATATAGGCTCTTTTTCAACCTGCACACTAATTTCTCCTTACCCTTGACTTCATACCCAAGCGGTTGTTGCATATAAATCTCTTCATCCAAATCACCATGAAGGAAAGTCATCTTCACATCTAGTTGCTCTAAATGTAAATATTCTACTGTAACTAAACTCAATACAGTATGAATAGAAGTCATCTTAACAACAAGGAGAAAATATTTCACCAAAGTCAATACCTGCTTTCTGTGTAAATCCTTTTACTATAAGCCTTACCTTATACCTTTTCTATCCACCCTCTTCTTGTTTGATCCTGTAAACCCACTTTTTCTGCAGTGACCTCTTACCTGCTAACAACTTAACTAAATCCCAAGTCTGGTTTTGTTCCAAGGAGTTCCATCTCCTCATCCATGCCATGCTCACACTAGATGTGGGTCTTATCCTGCATTATTTCTTCAAAACTTTCTTGTTCGCCATTATCAGTCAATAATAAATAAAATAGAGAAGGTGTAAATATTTCACCAAGTTTATTTACCCTTTGTGACCTTCTCACAGGAGTTTTGGGTACCAGAGGCTCAATTTGGACCTCATGGACATTTGTATCCAAATCTGATAGTGACCGATTTTAGTCACCTGTAACCGAAGCTAGTTCGGCTAACCGATGTCGGTTTGGCTCTTCTGTAACCTCTATACCGGTTCATGTTAACTAATGTCGGTCAGGGGTCAACCGACACTGGTTACTGTGTAACCATGTAGATATGAGTTTTAAATCTAAGAGTTCATTTTCATTCACAAAATTCTCAACCGGTTCATTCCTTGGGTACCAAAATTTTATCCCTGTACATTCTCTTTTCATTCCATTCAATATCACGACTCCTAATAATTTTAGAATTCTCTAAATCCCAAAAATAGAATCCGAAATCACCAGATCCATAACCAATGAAAGTGCATCTCTTGGATTTTGCATCCAACTTTTTTCTATTTTCCTTATCAATATGCACAAAAGCTTATGAACCAAAAACTTTAAGAAAAGAAAGATCTACCTCTTTTTCGGTCCAAGCTTCCTCTGGTATTTCTCCATCTAGTGAACTTGAAGGCCCATGGTTAATCAAATAAACTGTTGTATCAACTACTTCTACCCAAAACTGTAAGGGTAATCCATAATGTATCCTCATACTTCTAGCACGTTCCATGATTTTCCTATTCATTCTCTCAACAACATCATTCTCTTGTGGTGTTCTTGGAACCGTTATTTATCTACGTATTCCATTCACTGAACAATAATCATTGAAATATTTTATACATTATTCACCACCATTGTCAGATCTAAGGCACTTTAACTTTGAATTTGATTCATTATCAACAAGGGCTTTCCATCTTTTAAAAGTATCAAAAACATCAGATTTACGTTTAATACAATAAACCCATACCTTTCTTGTAGCATCATCAATGAAAGTAACATAATACCTGGGATCCTCCATGAGAAGCTACCTGAGTTGGTCCCCACACATCTGAGTGTAAGAGCTCCAATTTCTGTTCCTTCGTAGTTGCCCCAATTTTGAGAAAAATCACTCTCTTTTTGCTTTCTTAAAGACACAATGCTCATAGAAATCAAGATCTAAATCTTTCAAATCTGATAACTTACCCTTAGCCTTTAAGATATGCATTTCTTTTTTACTCATATGGCCCAACTCGATTATGCCACATGCATGCATATGAATCTGAAGTAGATAATGTATAAAAGGAATCAATAACACAGGTAGATAAATATAACGTTCCTACCTTCTTACCTCTTTCCACAACAAAAGCACCCTTGGTGACTTTCCAAGAGTCTGTTGTGAATGTAACCATGCAACTAGCTTCACCTAGTTACCTTGCAGAAATAAGATTCCTCTTGAGGCTTAGCACATGCCTCACATATTTCAATACCCATGTATTTCCATTCTGTAATTTTAGATGAACTTCCCCTTTACCAGTAATACTGCAAGGTTCATCATCACCCAAATAAACATGCCCAAAATTACCCTAGACATAATTTCTGAAATAACCCTTATTAAGGGTTGTATGGAAAGAAGCTCCTGAATCTATAACCCATGACTCTATTCTATTATCTAAGAAAGAATAAGAGCATCTCGCATCACCTACTGTAAATATTTTTTATTTGACTCTCTTTATTTGTTGGGACTCTTTACCTTTTTCTAGGTGTTGGTTCTCTTTATCCTTTGACCAACAATATTTCTTTGCATGTCCTTTCTTTCCACATTTCCAACAGGTAATTCCCTTACCTTCTGGATTTAGATCTACCATCCCTTGACTTTGATTTCCCATTACTCTTACTCTTGGATCTCTCCTTCTGCATACCCCTACTTTCTACATTCAAAGCATTCTCAGATGATGATCCTTTGTACTTTTCCTGTGAATTTCTTCATTCAATATTATACTAACCACATCATCAAAATTCAAAATATTATTAGACAGATGTTGTATTATTAAAAGTCCATTACCAAGTTATCCCAACTATCAGGTAAATAACATAAGAATAAAAGGGTTTTCACTTCCTCGTCAAACGGAATATGAACAAATTTTAACTTGTTTACAATAGATCAAAAATCATTCAAATGACTAGACGCAAATCCATCTTCATGCATCTTAGAACTAAATATTTCTTCATCAAATAAACTTTATATTGAAGTCACTAGGTTTTTCATATAAATTAGCAAGAAGATTTCATTAACTCTACTCGTAGAAAGTCGTTTCTATAATATTGGAAGCCACTGATGTTCACTCAGGCTCAATCTTATAGATCCCAAAGCCTTTCTTGTCAAGAATCTTTCATTCTTCATCAGTCATCTTCGTAGGTCTGGACTTTTCATCCAACAGTAAATACAAATCTCTTTGATACATATAATCCTCAATCTTGCATCTTCCATAATTGATAATTTCAGCCATCAAACTTCTCTAACCTTGTATTTTTTTTCTTCTAACCATTGTTGTAGCTCCCACTTGCAATCAGAAAACCCTCTAGTGAGTAAATGCTTTCAACACATAAAACCCTCAAACAAAGCTCTGATACCAGTTGTTGGGGTTAGCACAAGGTTGTACATAATTAATATATCATATCTAAGCATACATGCAATAAAAGTGGATATTCTACTAAAAGAAATATATAACATGAAGAGATATAAATCAACACCAATATTTAACGTGGTTCACCTAGTGTGGGCTACATCCACCAAGAAACAAGTTAAATCTATTATCCAAAGCTTCCATGATATACAATTGAAGATCTACAATCTTCCACACCTCTCAGATGTACAATACTTTCTTTCTCTCAAGCTTTTGCTTCTTCTCCAAGAATTCTTATCTCTCACAATAATCATCAAATTCATTCAATTCTCTCTACTTCTAAACCCTAGTTTTCATGCTTATATAGGCATATACAAACTTAGGGCACTTAGCCATGTAATTACAATCAATAGATCTGCTTTTATGCTAAAATTAGATCTAATTCCCGTGAGTTAATTAAAACACTCACACACAGGTAACCGACGCCGGTTAGCCCTAACCGATGTCAATTCCTCCTTACCTGACTGATGTCGGTCATAGGTGACCGATGTCGGTCCCTCCTTAATCGATGTCAGTTACTGTATTTTCCTGCAAGTTTATTATTGCATGTTAATTTGAAGTAATTGAGCTCCACAACTCAACAATACATTCTCATTTTCTATGTTCAGTAAAAGCACCTCAACATGAGTTTGGATACATATTATGTATCTATGTAACCTTATCTCCAGTGTTGATAGTCATTGATGTGGAGCTATGAAATTCCATTGGCCAATGTACATAAAGGACATGACATCATCTATATTATGGCTTTGTAGATCATAATAATGAGTTTGCTAATGTCAAGAGTGTCATTAAGGTCAGTTAGTTGGAATAGTTGTAGTCTTCAAAATCTAGAAAAGAGGTACATATATCCCTCCAATTCAAGACCACATAAAGAGGATTGTAAGACATTCCACATGAGTCCATTTTCCCATGTCATATATAAATTCATATTCTCTTTAGGTGATCTACGAAATGTCAAGATGGCATATGGAAAAGTTTTCATGAAGGAAACCCATAAGTATTGTGTGAAATTATGACTTAGTCCAAACATGAAGTTCAGAAGTGGACATAGTTATTTAGGCCTAAAAAACGTTGTGGGAATACCTAAATGTTATGCAATCCTAGTGTCTTCAAGAACCTGTGTCTTGATTGCATGCATTCTATGACTAAACCATTTTTTATGGTAGGTAAAATCAATAGATGAAAATATATGAACTAGGCATATAATTCATTTCAAATGGTCATAGAGAATATTAGGTTCCCTTCAAGAATGCGAGAAGGAAAATAGATGTTTGTGGTATACAAGTAGACAAATGTTAACAATGTTGTATGTGCCCATGGTTGATACGAGCACAAAATAGAAGCTTCATTAGATGGTTGATCACCAAAAAACTTAGCAACAAGAAGGATTTTGATAATAGGCTCAATATAATGAGTATTCTTGTGAACTTGAGCACAAAAATTAAATAGAAGTGTAATTTGGTCTTGGTCCACAGCAATGTCATTATCATCATAAAAATGCTCACTATGGGTTTCCATATCATGTAGCAGGACCTCGTGAGCATTTTCAAGAACACATGGATTAACATCAATAGGCATATAAGATGAGGCCATGAGGGTATGAGGCTTACGAGTTGGAGAAGAAAGCTCAATATGCTCAATAGGTTAACTTCTGAATTGAGCACTACATCGTAAAGGCATGGGTGGAAGTCATATACAAACTAAAATGAAATGAAAGTATTAAGAATTTATAATAGCTTATGTTCTTATGAAAGATAGAAAAATAGGGCAACAAAGGCATAATGTTCAATTCAGATGTCGAGTTCACAAAAGGTTTTCACCCTTTTTAGGTTTGATTAGAGTTTTATAACTATAATAAAAAAGAATGAAAGAGGAGCTACTTGGGGTTATTTTAAGTAATTAACTTCCAAAATTAACCATTCAATATTACAATAACACATTAATACTAGCAAAAAATGTACATGATACATCAAAAACTCTCAAATACATGGGATTGAGTGTACTTAGCTGGTTATAAGTGATTATGGGTTGATCTTAGTGATTTGGATGCTAAAATAGGGGTTTTTTGACTTGACAATGCTTAAAAAATGATATTGAGTTGAATATTTCTAGGGGTAGGGCCATATAGTAGGGGAAATAATGCCTGTATGGACTTGACCTATTTGTATAGTTTTTCACCTACTCATAATTGTGGTCTACGAAATTTTAGGTTTGTCGATGTTTATCGGTCACTCTCAATCACACTGCGAGGGTCTTTGAATACTTTGAAAGGATAGCCTTTAAACCATAACTATGGATGAAATACTAAAAATCAAACATAAGTTGGGTTGTGGCCACCCCTCTACATTGTTAGCATCACCACTGTGATCCAAAGAGGCCTCAACCCACATGTTGTTCTCCACCTAACATGTGATATCTAGTTACAGTGTAATTAGATTTGACATCTTTTTCTTTGACAATGCTTGACTTGATTTTCTCTCTTACCAATTTAGTTGAGTGGGTGACTTTGAGTGCTTGAAAATGTGGGAATAAATTCCCTAGACCTATTGGGAAGCTTCAAACCTATAGATAGTGTTGCCCTAATGAACATGCAGAGGTATTTTCAGAGTGTAAGGAGCTTTGGGTGCTTTTTATGTTAAATTTTACAATAGGAGTCCATAAAAATGTTTCCTAGTTCAATTGAGGTGAGTTTCACTTGCTTCTATTGAGAGTTTCCGAAGGTGATTTAAGTTAAAAAGGCCGATTGAGAGGAAAGTACCCAAAGAGTATCGTGTAGCGAGAATTTTGGGACCAAAGTGAACTAGGCCAAGACCATACAAACGTTCCTGCCCAGGCTATTGTACGTCTTTGACCTAAGTGTGACAATCTACAATGTGAAGTTTGGAAGGTGACAAGTAGATTTTATTATTGTGTTTCATACTTTCACTTCTCATAAATTGTCGACTAGTGAGTGTTTAAGATCAAACAAGCTAGACAAAAGACCTAGGGATGTACCATGTGATAACATGTAGAGTATAGTTGTTTGAGTTAGAGAGAAATGTCAAAACAATAGTGTCAAAGAGTAGAATTACAAAATTTGAGTATCTATAGTAGGTGATCATGTGCAATAAGATTCTGATAGTAATATGTAGACCTAAAAGTATGCATTTGTATACAATTTTATTTTTAGTTGTTCTTTTCCCCATGTTCACACTAGGGGGAATGTTAAGATTATTTTATGTGTTAGTGCTCCATTATATTTTTGGGTTAATTATTAGTGTGTGAGTGAGTTGCTAGTGTTGTTGCAACATCTCGTGTATGATAAACAATGAGGAGAGTTTGTAGATATTTATTATTTTTTAGTACTTACACTTGACTTTTTGATTAAAGGAGAATGTAAATCCTATATATGTATATTTACATATGGAATAAAAATGAATTATTGTGTGTGAAACTACGACCAAATTTTCAGAGTGCACACTCTATTGTAGTCTCATCTTGTTGAGTTCATGTATGGTCAAGGACTTATTGTAGCCTAGTGGTTATGTGGGTGCATAATGCACCCCTTGTTGTAGTTTCATGTTCTAATTGTGAAAACAAGCGTAGTCCATAGAGATTGCATGTTTGGATGCATAGAGTGAAAGCGAGTTGGGATATACACCTAATTGAACAAATATATGGAGTAAACAAAAAAATCTCCTTGTGGTTTTCCACAAATAGGGTCTTATACGCCAAATTGGTGTGTTATTTGGTTCTTTATAAGACAAGCAATTGATAAAAGTATAATCGATTTGGAGGTGCCCAAAGGTATTAAAGCTGATCATAATTTTTTAAGTTTTGAAATAGTTAGGTGAAAAGTTGTAAGAAAATTTGAATTACATTTATGGTTACAATTTTGAATGAAAAAACTAATTTATTTGACTTTTTTGTAGTTTTCTTATATTTTAAATCACAATTTTTTTTTCAAATTATCTTATGATTTTTTCCACATTTATTTTCAATTTAAGTTACTAAATATTTTCAAATATCTCTAGTGTGACAGAGCTATAGAGAAGAGTGGAAGAAATAAAGGTATTAGAGTCAAGGTGTCTTAAAAATGGAAAACAATGAAGTCAAAGATGTTAATTCCATGTTCTTATAAAGTTAATTTCATGCTCATGGTCATGATGTTGGTTCTTATGTTTAGTCCCTCTTCTATAGGCGAGACTATCAATGACAAATACAAATGTCTGCACTATACGGGTGAAATGGTATAACAATAATGTTCTAATAGTATAACAATGACGTCTTTTTTTAATATATGTTTCTAACATTCATCAATTATTACATTATGAAACCATCATCAAAAAATCCCCCCATATGGTTGTGGAAACAAACAAAACAAGGAAAATTTAAGCACCACGCGACTTAAACAAAAACGTAAAGTACAATCGATATTGTTTGTAAAAAGTCTATCCTAGATTAGGTATTCGAGAGACCTAAAAATCTCCTTTATTAAAATTGTGTTCTCTGCAATAAATTCAATTTTGGTTGCTTCGTGGATAACAATAGAGGTTTTTGCCTCATATATGAGAAAATTCCTTCTTCATTGACATCGTGAAAAGAAATTGTTGGGATAATATACATCTCAAAGCTTGTTGCGCATGACCAACATCCTCCAACATAAATTTAAGGTCATTAGTAGACAATCCTAGGAGTGAGGTTGTGACATCATCAAAGGTAGGTGCATTCCACAATCCTCCAGACCAACATCCTCCAACAGAAATTTAAGGTCATTAGTAGACAATCCTAGGAGTGAGGTTGTGACATCATCAAAGGTAGTTGCATTCCACAATTCTCCAGCGTGGTCTTAAAGTTCAAGATTTAACATATATCTATACTCGTAATTAGTCAAGTGCACACCATATTTTGGGAGATGAAAAGTGTTGTCCAATGTTTGAGCCACCTTTTTCCTGCAATGTTTTCTGAAAGCCATTGAAGGGCATGACAAGTAGTAGAAGTTTTCCAGTCTAATTTTTATAACGATTCATTTGATTTGCATGGTTTGTGTGTTGGTTAATATAACCTTCTAATGAATGGAAGAAATGTGCATCCTACAAGGCGAAGTGAGTGTTGGACTAGTCTTCTTTGAAAGTGAGGGCGGTGATGTACATAAGCCACCTTCATAAACCCATTCTTTCAACCTGTACGCCCCATCTGTGTCTATCAATCATAATGACATTTCAACTAGTTTTCTTATCTGAGTTTATTGTAAGGACAATTGTTTGATCCCCATCACATAGTTAATGGAGATGGCTCCCCTTGGCATCATAGTGTGGGCCCATCATGATGTTAATACTACAACCTGATATGCCCGAAAGTTTTAGGTCCGCTTGTTTAGCTCTATTGCATCTTTCTTTCAAATCATAGAAACCACTGAAACCAAAGAGAGAAAACCTATCAAGGAGGGAAGATATGCAAGTTATCATAACTGTTTGAAGAAGAAAATTTACATTGGAATAGAAGCAGAACCATACTGACAATGGGTAACAATAGATGTGTGATGCAAGAAAATCTCACCTGAGGCATTTAGATGGTTTAAAGCCTTGTTTGGAGATTTGACTTTTCTGTTAGATTCAAATAAAAAAATCATCGCAAGCCTCGGTAAAACAATTTATATGGACCACTCCACCCTCATCATCTATAAAGTCGAATCCAAAGAATCAAACACGCCCTTTAATATTTTTATATTCGTTAAGAGAACTTTTGTGCACAACTCTATCTTTCAAGGAATATTGCTTCAAATATGGGCTCAACACATGTATTGGCATTTACGCAAATGACACAATGGTTTTGGCAATAGGGGAAATGAGTCTTGTTTAGATGCAACAAGTCTCGAGGAATGAGCAAACACACAACATCGAACATCATGCGTAGGTGACAAAGGAGCTTGAGCACCTATGGTTTCAAATTTTTGGAAAACGACCTCCATTCCAAAAACCAATAATTTCCTACATAAGAAGGGGCCATCAACAAGATGAGAAGCATGGAAAATATATGTATTTTTAGGAAATAAAGAGTAAAGAAAAAGGGCATAGTGTTAAACACTCACATGAACCCTTTCATAGATTTGTAAGCATACAAAGTCAATTTGAAAATGAAACCTTGTTGGACTTGCCTCATTTGAATGCTCTCATTAGATTTAGATAAAAGGAGACCATTATGAGAGAAAACCCCATCAGGAAGGCACACCCGATACTTCAAGTTGGAATGTTGCAAACATGCGACAAGGTATGATGAGGCCAGAATATGTCTGATTAATGTATAATATATGATCTCATCTTACTCTCTTTTGGATTAAGTTTGATTGCATTGTGTGACTTTTAGTTGATCTGATATGAGTTAGGATGTAATTTTTTGTCTTTTGATTAATTGTGATTCTAATGTTAAAAGCTCTAGAATTCTTGACAAGTGTGTGTTTGAATTTAGTTTTGTAATAAAGCAGGTCTAAATCAGTCGAGGAAATGAAGCAAGAAGCGTTCAGTTTGTTTTCAACAACATTTGTTCCTACACAACTTAGTTCTAGAACTTCCAAGCTAGTTCCGAAACTCCATCACACAGTCATCATTTAGTTCCAGAACTTTCGGACTTAGTTCCGGAACTCCAGTATTTAGTTCCAAAATTTTCAGACTTAGTTCCAGAACTCCTGGGGATAGCTCCGAAACTCTCATGGTTTGGAGCCTTAACAAATTCCTATGGTTCTGGAACTTCTCCGAAGTTCTGAAACTGATGGGAGTTATCTATTTTAAACCACATCTGGAGATTTTACATCTACGACCCTTTCAATCAGGAAGGACGAGAAGATTTCTGAACGCAGATCCAGGAAGAGTTATCCTACAGCTATCTGATCAACCACAATCCGAATCAACATCTATTATGGGCATGATTCAATTTCATCAGAATCATTGAGACAACTATGATTGTAAAATGTATATAAAAGCAAACCTGCAATAGATAGATATATATATATATATATATATATATATATATATATAGAACATAGAAGAGAAATAAATTAAGTACTCAGATCAAGTACGTTTGTAATACCAAATGTTTTATTGATAAAATAACCATTCCTATTTGAGAGAATTTTGAGTTGTTAAATCCTGATTTGAGGAGGAGCAATGGCCCACTCCCCCAAGGACCAGGATATTCATTTATTTGGTATTTATATTTCTTCAGCAAATAGCTTAGATCTGTTAATTCTGTATTGTTTTAATCCTTCCAGTTAAACTCTGTTGTATACTTGTTCCTACAGGTGTTTAGATAGATTCTTATATTTCTTGCAATTGTTTTCAAGCATTCAAAATTGAGTGTGTTTATTTCCAAAAACAAGTGTGTTTACTTTCAGAAGCAAGTGTGTTTATTTTCCAGTAGCAAGTGTGTTTCCATTCTGCACGGTGTGTTTCCTTTCAACAAAGCTTTCAATGTGTTTACTTTCAGCAAGTTTTCATAGTTTGATTTAAATAAGGTTTTACCAAGAATTCCTTAAGACATTAAAGAGATCCCCCAGAAAATACAAAAAAAATAAATACAGTCAACTACTAGATTAGTTGAAGTACTCTTGTTGCATATAGCTTTAGACACACCCCTGGTTTGACATGACATCAACAAGAAGTTGATTAAATGAAGGGAATGCTGACACCCATCAAGGTATAAGGAGAGTGCTTGAAGGCAAGGTGCAAGGTCCGTAACGCCTCCTAGGAGCTTTTTATGCCACTCTTAGATAATTACAACCCCATCTATAACATAAAAAAACACCAAAGATCAGGAAATGGTTGTCAAAGGCAAGGGATACCATACATGTCATTACATAAAATAACATGCTTACAACACAAGCCTTGCACTAAGCATTAAACTCGCTAAATATATGTTCAGGAAAATCCCATAATATGGATGCATCTCTAACCCAAAAATAAATAAAGCAATGTAACAAAAGTGACAAACCATACATTGTCATTAACCAGAACTCATCAACAAACATTAAATAGGTTGAATTTATGTAAATGGAACAAAAAATAGAAATTCTCCAACTGGCAAGGATCACATAGTGTTTTTTTAAAGTTAGGGACAATATGCAAATCATAGGAGAGGATATTTCAAGTCATAAGCACAATGCATAACATGTATCTTTTTCTTTCTGATTTAGTGTCAGTTGGTGCAAACAACAACGATGGCCATTTAAAAGATGCCAATTATAAAACCAAACATATTTTCTTAGAAGACAACCATGTCAAATCAAAGAAGTAAAAGCCACACAACTATCAATATAAGGCAGGGCAAATAATAAACATTAAACACCTGCTAAATAAAACAACCATACTGATAATCATAAATATGGAATACTTCTAGATTAGCCACCATACCAAAACTTGCGGGAACTGGTCTCTTCAAATCAGGATATCCAAAAATGTTAACAAATAAGCTTTAGAAATACAAATGGTAGAATTCGAGAGTTGAATGACTCTCTAAGAAATGAGGTCCACAGTCTAGTTCAATATAGGGTTCTAATCACTAAAGAATACAGAAGTTCAAATCTTATATAAATTAAACCGTACGGGCACATGTGCATTAGGTTTTATAATGACAACCTATGTTACTAACTAATTATAGAACTAACCACTACTATTAAACAACTTGAAACTGGATTTGAGAAAGACGATTATTATCAAAGTAAGAAGGTTTACAAAGAAACAACTATTATAAAATCAGTGAGAGTGCATGTAAAATGTATCTTACCAATTAAAACAATAAGTCCTTTAATACACGTGCTTATGTTTTGTCTTTCGAACCTTTGACCAATGATGGAGATCTAAGTTTGTAAATATTACTCTAGCATTCTCACTTCTGCAGCAACACAAGTTAATACTAGTTAGCGTCATTCTCTATTTTACATTTTATTTTGGTGTTGAAATTTCATGTAGGTCCTTGATCCACCTCTATGTTGGTGTTATTCCATGTATTGTGTTTTTACTTTTACTTTTACATTAACCATTTATTTAATCAACATTTGTATTTGGAGTAGGGAGAAGTTAGTCTAAAAGGGCTTGACTTTGCCGGTAAATTGATTGGCTCACTATTACTGAAGTTAGAATGCAGTTAGGCTTGTAATATGTTATAACTAGTTTATGTCTATAATAACACTTACAATTTGTAATACCCTTTTAGACATTATTGCCGAATTCACTAGTCTTTTCATAATAAGTTTTTGTTATTTAAGCCTGCATGACCTTTTCTAAGTATGTAAAGTGATATAATCGATTCAAGAGCAGACCTGCCATGATACAACTTGTTTGCTTCTTTAAACTATACAAGAAGAAAAAGCTAAAAAAACTTATTATGTATAGTTAACATAGGGGGTAATGCTCTATTTCACTGTATTAGCTTGGAAATCTTGTTCGAGGAATGCTTTGCTGGAATATGTTTTTTTTTGTTACAGGCCAAGCTTACTTTGAGTTTTAGTTTGAAACTTGGTCTCTAAGAAAATAGAAAGACCTTCAATTTGTAGGTCAATGGTCTCATTTTGAGCGACTTGAATTTGGCATTAAAATAATCGTTGTTAGAACTAACCTATATCAATCATTTTCTTTAGGAAGATTGCTTACAACTTGAATTTCAAACCTTGAATTCAATTTCTTCAACAAACAAACAATTACTCTTGAAATGGTACTCCTCTTCCTCAAAACAGAGAATCCTACAATAACAAATATAAAAAATGAAATATTTTACAAGCCACTTTGGCACATAGGTGCGATGCAACGTCGACTACATACAATGTACATTGCAAACTATTTGACAAAATGCCTGAAAGATACACGGGCTCATAGATCTACAAGAAAAACCTTGAATTTTTTTACACTAACAAGGTCCTACTTGCAATCCATGTGTCGACACTGGAGTGTTTGGTGATTACTGGGGTTTATGGACATCCCAAACATGGTAGATAAAAGATGCGGCCAAAGGAAAACATGAGAACTAACCTCCTCCCTGTAACAATGTCGGCCATAAAACTCCCCTGTGCAACACAATACAAATACTTGCAACCGAAAACACATTTTTATACACACATCCCTCTACACGATTGCCATTTATGTTTATGGTGCATGACGACCCTTACCCTTGAACAAATGGTGTGCAAATAAACCTAAGTAGGAATAAAAGCCATGCTCACAACTACAACCGTCGCTAGTACACCTTTAAAACCAAAAATCCCTCAATAAGGATTCTCTTAAAAATGAAAACCGTCTCAACTTTCAAGAGTGATCCTCAATTTGTTGTCTCGACTAAAACCTATCTAAACGCTTAGGTAATCATTCATAACAATGAAACTAACTACCCTTTCGAAGAAAAACAAATAAGAAACTCAACTACCGCCGGTCCGCCACACACAAGACAAGGAGAATCAAGCGATTTACACCTCTTTTTGGTACTACGTGCTACTAAATAAATTATTTTAAGATATTTTTGAGGTGTCCCATATTCCAATTGCCTACTAATAAATGAATGGTGGTAATGTTGAGGTGTTCACACATTGTAATTAAACTACTAATAAATGTTGAGGCGTGTACTTACACGCTCTCACTATTTAAATAGGTATTGTAACGTGCCAAAGTGAAACGCCTTAGAACCGTACAGATCACGGGTCTAATCGAAACAATGATAATAACGCGAAACATTTTATTTTTGTAAAGATGAAGAGACACACGGACCATTTTCTGTTAGGATATCGTTACAAAGAAACGCGAGCTCAAACGTGTATAGCAACGGAATTGCCACGTGACGTCGTCAAACGCAATATGTCGGCGACCGGATAAGGTCGACGGGTAATCTCCGGTGGTGTCGGGATATCGACTGGTACAGCAGGTTGCCCCTTTCAGCGGGGTTTGTTCATTTGTTAGGGTTTTAGCTCTCCTAGAAAAAAAACCGTCAACCGATAATATTACTAACCAACATCACAGGATTTCTCCCTTTATTTTCACGCATTTGATCGGCATTTTAAAGAATTCAGTACGTCAATCAATCGTGTTTTCTGATACAATTTAGCGCTTTTCGGAGCGAAATCCGAGGGAGTTTTGAGAAGGTTGGCGAAGATCGGAGCGGGGAACTCTCGCGCAATGGAAAATAGCGGTGAGCTTTTCAATTGCCCTGTAATGCTGTAAATTCTGCTTCCTAACGACCTACTTTTCTCGCGTGATGTATTTATACACTGAACTCAATACAAACATAATTTTGTTCTACGTATTCTGATCGTCTCTTGTATTTGTCTCTAAGACTAGGGTTTAGGAGTAGCTCTTAGTGGCGAGTTTCATGCCGATAAGTTTAGGACTGCTATTGTTAAAATTAAAATTTAATGCGGTAAAATGTCCCGTTTCGTCACGGTAACTTCCAGTAAAATATGTTGAAAACACGTACGATCACAAGTTTCTGGTTTCCTGTAGGGGAGCTACCTGATCTTTCTCCGTAGGTACAGCCGAGAAATTTAGGGCACCAATTACACATCTCTGTGGCTCAACTTTATTTCAGTTTTTCACCCTGAATTGCTCGGAACATTTGGAATTTTTGAATTTTTTTGGAGTATGCTGCGACTTTCGAGCCACAGAAATTTTTACTGCAAATTAGAGTTATAGAACATTTAAAATGAAATTAACTACACATTGATTGTCATTTGGCAATAGACACGCTAAGCATGAAATGGCATTTGTTGGAGGAGTCTGACTGTTGATCCACAGAAACAAGATTTTAACAGAAAATTAGGGTAGAAGAAAATTAGAAAAATAGATCTTCATTTGGCAATAGATATAATAAGCAGGAAGTATTCACCCTCCCTTTTCTGTTCCCTTTTAAATTCTGCAACCTAAACAGTAGGGGCTCTGTTTTTGTTGGGAAGTTCAAATTATTCCTGTAGTGCTGCTGAAAAGGTTTCCATGGGATTGCCCTAGCATTTAAATTCAGAGCTAAAATTCATGGAATTGCGCTAGTAAAAAAATTCAGAGTTCTAACTCCCTCCATGGTACCGTGCCCGAAATTTTCTCTGTGCTCTTGTAGTTTCCACCATCTTGACTTATTTTTTGGACTGTTTTGTAACACTATGCTTCGTTTTACTGATACATAGGTTTAGTTGTTGTAAATAAATAACACCTCTCAGATGATAGCATTTTTTATTTGACACGCTCTAAGGTGATCCCATGATTTGCTCTGGTTTCAAACACCCCTTTTCTACTCTGGAAAAGCATCGTCTCTTTTAGTATGCAGCCCTACCAGTCTTTCCTCTCAAATTTTAATGCTGAGCATTTGCAATTCTATATGCTCCCTTTGAGACTTCTTTATCCTATTTCACAGTGTTGTGGAGTCTTGACAATTATCGATGCATTCCAGAACAAATTATCATTCCATATGACTATATTTAGACTAAGATCTCCGTCAACAGATATGGCTCTTGAGTCTTTTCACGTCAATTTTTTGCAGATCAAATTGTGATGTGAATTTGAGTCATTTTAAGGCAAAATTTATGTAACCTTTAATATTTTCAAACACAGACTATAAATTTAGCATTGGAAAGGTAGATGTAGCTTTATAAATATTTTACTTCATACAAGGTTTTTAGGTGAATAATCTTGTAGTGTTCAGTCTATCTGAGTTTCATGCAAAATTGCTAGAGAAATGTCTTAACTCATTTGGAGAGTTAGAAGATAATTACATTCAAAAGCAGGAAATCGTTCCTATAATGGTACAGAGACATCCCTACCGGTTTACATTTAACTTATCAGTATCCGTCAAATTGATAATGGCTTCATAAGAAAACTGCCGTAGTAAATATACCATACATGCATTTATACCCCAATTGATAATTTACATCCAACATAATCACTGCAAACATATAACATGAAGCTTCAAAGGAGCTAAAGAAAGAGACTTATTTGCAGTATCAACCATTAACTGTATCACCTCTACTAAAACACCTTATTAATTGAGCCTTACTGAGCAAAAAGGAAACTGCTCTCCAGGAGCAGATTATTATTTTTTGATTTGCAAACAAGGGTTGACGGGTTCCTTTCCTGTTTATATTGCATATACCTAAAAAATATACGTAGGTAGCACTTACATTTTGAAGAGTATTGCATTAATGATCGATTTTGTGAACCATGCATTTCTAGAGGTCTAGTCCGAAAAAGAGCTACAATGCCAAGGGGTGAGAAGACATATCCCTCTGCACACCATTCCAAAAAGATAAAACAAAACATTATCCCAAAGAGGAGACATCAACTGGACAAAGTCAAAAACCAAAGATTAGTGGTGTGAAAATGTCAAAAATTATACAGGGGCGGCTCCATCCGATCCCTTGCCATCCACATCAGTTGACAAGCCATCCGTAGTCCAAAGGGGAGCAAAGGGTAGCAGTTTCATGTGTCTGTCCAGGGAGACATCACACTGAGCGAGTCCAGCCATATGAGCAAGAAACTTATGAGCCCTTGCAGCCCTTTTCTTCATAGCAGAAATCCTAAGAGCTAGATGACGGGTGAGTGTAGGAAGTCCATGTCAATTTGTGGAAGGATGCAACCCGTGGAAGCCCTGTGACGACAATGATTAACCTATTTCTCAACAAAGTTCGCTAACACATTGAAATACATCTCTAGTTCATTGAAGGCCTCACGAGCCACCACCCCATCCACCGGATTGCAAGCCCTTGAAAGAAAACCCAGGGAATGCAAGTTAAATTCTTTAACCGTTGTTCCAAGATCGACCTTGTGCAGAGGGCGAACCATGGCCATTGCCCTTGTTAATCGGGCGAGATGTGGAGCAGATTATCCACGAAGGCAGAGGCTATCTCTAAATTCACCCGTGGACAATTGGAAAGCTTTGCATACTTTGAAATTAAAATTGTTTTGATGACCTTCATCACTGAACTAGACTATATCACGAAGATATGGTGCATCTGTTTGTTAGACATGGCAGAGAAAAAGGCCATTTCCCTCTTAGAGCCTTCCAAATGGAAGTGTGAAAGCATCGGGTCGCCCATCGTTGGTGATAGGTCGGGAAGTAAGGTGAAAATAGAGCAGGTGAGGCGAATGCAAAAACAAAGTGGATGAGGTGAATGCGAATACAAGGCACCAACAATAAAAAGAGTGGTCACATGTGAGATGACACAATGCCCTAATTACCGATCAAGTGACGCATGTGGGAGAATTATTACTATCAATCCACCGCCACTAAATGATTAACTGAAATGGTCTTGGAGCCATTGCTTTTTAATGATGGTTCATTGGGGTGGAGTGGGGGCAAGGTAAATCATGAAGTAATAGCTCCCAAAGTCCATGCCAAGGCTTTGCCATGTTATCAACCATATCATCCATGTTTTGGGGAACACCATAGTTAGCTAAATAATCCGCCACCCTATGAGCTTCCTGGCATCAATGCTGAATGCTCCACTTGGTGAAGTGGTAGAGAAGATGATAGGCTTACCCTAGGGTATTGTCAATTTGCTTCCATGCCTTGGATTTACTAGTCTTGATAGCATTGGTAATGACCATGGAGTCCCCTTTAATACAAATCCCTTTTACATTGTAGCTATGGGCAACCCGAAGACCACAAACCTATGTGGAGGCTTCCACCATATTACATGAGCCGTTTAGGAGATGGAAGGAACCAACATGTATCAAGGAGCCATAACAATCTCTGACGACACATCTAGCCCCCGAGGCCCTCGGATTACCCGTTGATGCCCCATCATAGTTTAGCTTGAAAAATCCTGAGATAGGGAGGAGCCATTTGGTGTTAAGCCTTTTTTCTTATTTCGTTCCGGGATGGAATCAATATGCCTCTCCCTTTAATGGGATCGGGGAGCAAATTATTAATGGATTCTCCTTTTGGATGAATTAACATTACTCAGATCCAACATCTTAGGGAAAAAATATCTAATTCCATAGCTCTAATAGACATCTTGATGAACAAATCAAAGATAACAAAAGTCACTTTAGCTCATAATGTTTTACCATGATATTCATTCATGTCCATGTTAAGTTGGAATGTCTTTCCACCCTCAAATTTGAGCACATTTCAACTCAATACATTTTACAAATATTTTAGTAAACCAAATAGTTCCCATGTTGGGCATGAGCTGTTTTGTACCCTGCTTCACACCCTTCATGCGGCCTTTTCTTTTTTTGTGCAAGTCTACTCCAATAGAAATCAAATCCAACACCCACTTTTAAAGATACAGATCATGAAATTCGAGCTTAGTCAGCCGTCAAAATCGGCCCTCAAATCCACCACCTTATTTCTGTCATCTTTGTAATATCCTTAAAAATAATTTCTAACAGGTATTGGATATTTTGTTAAATTGTAGGGCAACAATATTAAAAATCTAACTTTTATAACAACGATAATCTGATTTTTTATATAAAGACAAATAACCATAATGTATAAAAATTAGTCTTTTATTTATTGAATACAAACCAGCCATAATAAAAATACCAGTGTCTTAATACAATTTTTTGGAGCTGAATTGGCGGAACACTTGCACCCTGAATTGTCATTACAATCCCTGAATGGAATTGCCAAGCTCAAATGTGAGGGTTTTTGTCCTCAAACCTGTTTACAAATGAGGGCTTTCGTCCTCTATTGCTCATGCAGAAGTTGAAGCTACTCGCAGATAGAAAATTATTGATGAATTTCCAAGATGTCCCCACATTAAACCCCAAATCTGCGTTTAGAATCTTCAATCCTTCTGGGAATGCCTGTAAGTGTGGCAAGAGTGCTTCCTACAACCTCTGTCTCTTCTTATGAATCTTCATCCGATATCACTTCTATGTAATGCACCCGTCTCTTTAGAAGACACCTATGTTTCGGTCCCCATGGATCCTTGCAAGTGAAGCATTGTTTCTTCCGCCCACGTTCATTTTGAGTCTCATCCCCCTTTATCCGTTTCTGCTCAACAAGTGCTGTCCTTAGCTGCCCCACAGAAGATGTTTTTGGCTGCTCGGAAGGTATTGTCCTTAGCTGCCCCAAAGGGGTTTTCTTGCTGCTCAAAAAATGTAGCTCTTTGCTGTCCCATAGGCAGAAATTTCTTGTTAGGGGTTGCTATTTCCAAATCCAAAGCCTTTTTGATGGCTCCTTGTAGAGTTAAGGCTGAAAGCTTTCACTAAACCCCTAAGTGATTCACTTAACCCTTCCATGAACAAAACAACTAATCTCCTCTCTGTCACATCAAGTACTATCACAAAAAACTTCTGAAATTCAATTACATAGGTACTGAATGTAGTTGTTTGAGTTAATTCCCGGAAATGAATTTCTGGATCCACTCTGTCAAATCTCTCTATCAACCTGTCACTAAAATCGCCATATGAGTGGATGAGATTGTGTCTTTGTGTGATTAGCCCATGACACCACCACTCATGTGTTATACCTTCCAAATGAAGGGTTGTAAATTTGACGGCTTCCTCTTCCATCATTGGCTTGAGTGATAAGAAGGTATCCAACTTTTGTATCCATGAATGAGTTGTAGTCTTGCCAGAGCCGTCAAAAGTAGAGAGTGACAACTTCCTTAATACTTGCTACAGGTCTCTTTGATTAGCTTGTGGTCTAAGATCAACTCTTGGTCCACTCCTTTTCTTCAGGTTGATGAATTTAGTGAGCGATATAACCTCTCTAATCTCACCTGGAAGTACTGTACTCATAACTGACAACAATATCATTTGCTATAGATGGATGAGGTTCTGATTCTGGAATTGCTTCCTCCCTACGAAGGAAATTAGGTTGGAAGGGCCTGACAATAGAAGCGGTGACTTTCCTTTGAGTGTGCTGGTTCACTTCCGAAGAGCTTCCCTCACCGTTTGGAGCCCTTTGTGCGTTCGCGTTCTGCATGTTGTGGACTAATTGAACCATCATGTCAGCTAATTGTTCTTGTCCTTGCAAGAGCCTATCGAAACGTACATTGTCTGGGTCTCTGTTACCCATGACTTCTCACAATTCTGTAGCTTTCTTTTTCTCCCTTTGTTGGTACCTGACTTCTTTGTCACTAACCTGCATGAAGTTCAAAATTGCAATTTTTTTTCTTGTTTTTTTAATTCCCTTCCACAAGTTGGGAGGAAATTCGCTTTGATACCATTGTAATATCTCTGAAAATATTTTGTTAAATCCTAGGGCAGCAGTATTAAAATCTAACTTTTATAACAATGATAATTTAATTTTTTTGTATAAAAACAACGAACCGTAATGTGTAAATATCAGTATTTTATTTATTGAATACGAACCAACTACAATAAAAATACCAGTGTCTTGATACAATTGTTTGGAGTTGAACTGGCAGAACACTTGCACCTTGAATTGTCACTGGAACCTCTGAATGGAATTGCCAAGCTTAGATGTGAGGGTTTTTGCTCCTAGACCTGTTTGCAAACAAGGGATTTTGTCCTCTATTGCTAGGGTTTGTCCCCCACCCTCCCGTACCCGCCTGGATACGTACCCGGTATGAATACGTCCCGAGTACGATACTGATACGTCCTGTGTACATACCAGGTACGTCTCGGGTACATTTTGACATACCCGGGACATACCTAGACGTACCCAAGACATATCCGTAGGGTTGGGCAGTGGGGGGACTCTAATTTTTTCTTTTTTAAATTTTTTTCTAACTCACAAACTTTAGTTTTATCGAGGACTAGACTAGGAGGGCATGGCAAACACAAGGAAACTTGAAGATTGTTTAAAATACTGTTAATTTATTGAAGAGAATATTCAAAGGATATCAAGAATGTTTGAGGTAATTATTTGGGATCATTGCAATTGGCCAAGGAAAGAAGCTATTCATAGAAATTTGGACATATATTTGAGTCTCTGTACAAGTTATTTATGAGATCAAATCTTAGGTGATCTTCAATACTAATAGAAAAAATTGGAACTGCAAATTGCATAGCTTAAAGTTTCAAAGAGCATCCTTTCCCAGAAACTACCAAGGCACATCATTGACTCCTTCCCGCATCCTTAAGGAGGTTTAGAAGGTGATTTTTGATAATATGAATGCAAGGACCAACCATTGGACTGATCTTTTTAGTTATCATTGGTAGGTTAGAGTCAATCTCATTAAATAGGTTCTTTAGGAGCTCCTTATATACATCTTTTATGGCCACCATCGTAACACAAAAATTAATCTCAAAGGAAATGGATGAAACACAAAGGAATACAATATTCGTATATCATAGAAAATGTAAAATCTTAAGTATATTGAATGTTTTGAACATTGATTGCACTATATATTTCAAGTTTTGTATTTCTTATGGACCAAAAAATGAGTATATGTATAAAATTTATATAATATATATATTTTAATAGATATGTACGGACGTAGCCAAGACGTATCGTACCCAAGGGTTTTTTAAAATCGACGTATTTGTGTATCGAACCCATACCCGTACCCGTATCTCGACAACATAGATTTCGTTCTCTATTGTAATTGTAGACGTTGAAGCTACTTGCAGACAAAGAAGATAATTGGTGAATTTCCAAAATGTACCCACATTAAACCTTAAATCTGCCTTTATAAGCTTCAATCCTTCAGCAAAGTGGGTGCCCCGTTCTGTGAATACATGCATGCTCCATAAACAATTAAAAATAATATAATTCCTTCCCCATGTTGGCGCCCCATCCTAAAAATAGGATTAAACAAATTTAAAAACACTTTATCCACCTCCCATCATAAAATTAGGACTTTGTAACACCCATGTTATTGTCCATCCAAATTAAGGGATTTTTTTTAAAACAACCCCCTTAATTACAATTAATGCCTTAAATGGTTTTCAGCTTGTACAATTAAATCCAACATAATTAAATGTTTACAATCCATTTGATAACAAATGGTAACCATGTGCAGTTGTAAGGGTCAACTAGATTTTTTCGATCCCCCGTAATTCACTCTAACTGAGTGTGTATAACTTGTATATTTTTGGTTAAACATTTAGCAGGTCTTGAGAACTATGTGCATCTCCTAAGTGTCTACTTGGAAAACATACAAGCTGTAATCCATCCAGTATTTGACACAAGTTAAGGGAATGGCGAACAAATAGTGTAATCAGCTAGTTACACTACTTTTGCCAAAGATTCAAGCATTGCAATGCAAGCTTAGTTTTGTGACCACACACTAGTCAATGAAACTTGTCTCTGTCACCGCACAAGTTTCGTTGTTTAAGAAATTAAGTTTTTGTTTTGAAGAAGTTGGAACTATGACTCACCCTTCTAATCGTAATGATCCTATCAGTCCCATCTTACGATCCCTATTATGTACTCACTAACCTTCCCATAGCCATCTTAAGCTGGCACGACTAGGATTCTATCGAATGAAATGGTGGGCTATAGTACCTGCACTTTGTTTACACTTTTAGTTACCCATTCAAGATAAGTAAATAACTTCATCTTTACAACAGGTTATTTCATATTGTTACACGATATCTATTTCTCGATAGAGAATTATAGTAACTCAACGAGTTATTGAGCACCTCTTATCATACTATCGCAACATGGTGTTGTCGTTAAATATAGGTTTATTTAACCATGTCTCGTATGGAGTTAATCCATTCAATACTTGTTAAAAACAATCCTTAATCTCATATGATAGTTAGTTAATATGAATAGTCCATTTTATTTAATAAGATACAATAATAATTTAACAATGTTTTCGTTGTATTGTTTTCCTTATCATACTATGTTCGTCATAAAACATAATTGTTCATCTCACGGAGATAACTAAAACAATAATAAATGTATAACAAAGATCAATAACTTTATTTATTCTCTGCTATAAAACAACATACAAATACTTTTGTAATCATCAAATCAAGTTACAAAACAACCAATTATTTTACTCAAATTTAATAAGGATAATACATTATTTCCGTAAATAATGTCATTCGATTCATCATGCTAACACATAAGGCAATAATGCCCTTGATTTAACTTGCGAAGATAATATGTTCGCAATTACAAATAAATACAACAATCCGCATCGGATTTAAACAAATATCACATGACGTAATCATGCGTATACAATTTAATCATTCACTTCATAAATGTTACTCCGTCCTTCACACTGTAGGAGAGAGAAAATGTATACATGGGTCAGCTCAAAGAACTGACATGAGTTATCTTCTTGTTTTATTTAGAATGAAATAAAGGAATATGTTAAGGTTATCTCTTAACTGATAACTTATAAACTTCCTAATTTGTTAATTAAGTTTATACATCATTGCTCAAATGAAATGATTCTACATAGAGTAAGCTATTTGTCGGACAATCCAAGATTCCAACTGATAATTGTATCTTTAGACTGTTTAAACAACTTACAAATGCAATTTATTATTGCCATAATCAAGACTAGAATTTCGTAACAACACCAATCAATTCTTAAGAGTAACTCACAAGAATAATACCAACAAAGCAAACTTCATCAATGTATAACAGTCATATTTTGATGAATGAACTTAACTAACCCATCATCCATTTCTGAAAATATTGCAAAGGAGATGGAACAAAATCATGCTTTACAAGTAATCATACAATTCCATTAGCTGTCCCATTATCATTACTTAAATCAAAAAGTCAAATGGTCATGATTACAAGTACATATGATTCAGGCTAAGAATACACTAAATACACATGCCCAAACAATAACTAAAGGAGGGGTGCCTGCAACACAATATCACTTCAACCAAATCCGATAATCCTTTATTCCCAGAGATGGTAACAACAAGCTACAAAGAAGTTAAACATTCTTAAACAATCAACCCATATTGAACAATTTCCACATATGTCCAAGCCTCAACACGGGCTTAAGAGAAACAAAATTATAATTCAAACAACAAAGAAGGGTTAATTCCTCCGTCCACATTCAATACAACCTCTGCTAGAAAGCTTAGTAGGCTTCATTCTATTTAATAAACCATCAATGGCGAGCTCGAAGTGAGCAGTTCACACCTTAAAATAGCTAAGACCTTTATGGGTTGAAGAACTTTAATTAAATTCACCAGATCACAAGACCCCAATGACAAGTTAAACTCGCGTCATAAATGGAAATTCTATCTCAACAATATTACTCCAAATAGTTTCGCATAACAGTTCCAAGAACCCACAATCTAGTTCATATTATCAAGATAACAACCATTTCTTTTTAATTGCAATGAACCCAGAAAACAAAAACCCATCTCATTCAAATTTCCTTTCTAGACAGAAGCTTCTCAAGACAAGAACTCATTTTAAGAGATGAAAACAGAGCTCTTCACGAGCTAGTTAAAATACATAAACAATAAGTCCATATTTCCCAGATTTTGATCAAAATATCAAACTCAAATAACTCATCTGCATTCCAAGTTTCTCCTCAAACTTTCCTAAGAAAAACGAAGGAATGGTTTTATTTTAAAGCAATAAAACTCGAGCAACCATCTCTATGGCAATACGACCAACAAGCTCAAATGAGCTAATTCTTATTACAAACCGTATGCATATATTTTCATTTGAAATTAACAAACCTAGAAGGCTAAATAAAGCAAAATCTAATTTTCACAACAGCCATGAAGATCCATTTCTTCCCAGTCTTTTTCCCTCTTATTTTTTGTTCAAAATTTCTTAATAAAATTCAAGAACAGTTCCAGATTTTTAAACAACAAAGAAAACCCAACTTATTCCTTGATTTCATGATAAAGACAACAAGAAAAGGAGAGAGAAACTCATGCCTGGTCGTGTATGCTTTTCTTTCCAAATTTCTTTGGAATCTGAAACTTCTAGTGCCCAGGAAAAACTCCAAAAGCTTCCCCAACAGAAATAATAAAAACTGGTTTGCCATTAAAAATAGATCTCTCATTGCATGCAGTTGTTCAAAACAGCCTTCCACAGTAATCTCCCAAAAAAAAACCTCATGTAGAGCCAAAATCAACAACAAAACCAAAAATGCGAATGAAGGAAGAGTTTGCATGTTTTGGCTTGCTCAAGCTTCTAATTCCCAAGGAACCGTAATTCTTTAATGGTGCCAATGCCACTTAGTGGCCACCACAAAACCCGAAATCTTCTTCCCTCCAAATTTCCAATTAAGTTTGCATGCAACTCGAATGCTCTAAGACCAAGTTAACAATCAACCAAATGTTTATAATGCCAAGTGGTCGATGACCATTACTCCTCATTGATAAAAAACAATGCATTATGGTCTAAGATAAGACCAGTGTCCATACAATAAACATCAAACAATAACAATTACCCTATCAAATGCCCCGTGGTCTGTGACCAACTCAATATACATTAATCAATAACCAATTACCTTACAAAGGGGTCTATGACAATTATTCAAACAACAACTCAAACAATTTAATTGCCCTGTGGTCTATGACCATTTTAATGAAATTTAAACATAACAATTACCTTGCCAATGGTCTATGACTGTGATTCATAATGCTAAGGATGGGATTGATTCCATAATTTAAACATCACATTATTTTCCAAGTGGTCCTAGACCAATTCACATAAACATTTAATATTAACCAATCTCCAATCAATGTGGTTTAAGAATATTAAACCATCTCAATTAATTGTTATGTGGTCTAAGACCAACTCCTTCCGAAATCATCATTAAACAATTTTAATGCCTTAACCAAAAACTTTGCAATTTATCTTAAACAATGCTAAATAACCTTAATAAACGCTAACTTACGCAATTAATGCAAACAAGAGTGAATCCAACCAAATCAACATCATATAACGATGCAAGCCAAAAGGTGGTTATCAAACAAATCCAACAAACATTAGAAGATAAAAACATATATATGCTTTTGTATACATCTATTATATGTATATATTTGTATAAATAATTATATATCCATACTTATCAATTTAACGTTCATAATTTATTTAGTCATTATCTAACATTTACTGTGATAGAAAATCCATTAATTGCGGGGTGTGACAGACTTTGTTACTCATGCAACCTTCTCTAATTTTGGTGCCCCCTTTATTTATTTATTAATGCTAACTTTGGCGTCCAATAATAGAAGTCAACTTTTTATTATTATTTTATTCTATTAATACTTTTGCATTAAAATATAATTCAATTGTCCTTTTTCCCAAATAAAATATATAATACACTTGGACCACTTAAATTAATTTATTTTTCTCTTTTAATTTCCCCCTTAACCTACGGAAAATAATAAAAATCGGCTTTGGGTATTCAAAATTAGTTAATCTTGAAAAGGGGACATTACAGCTGCTCTTGTTTGGCTCAATTTAATTGATTTAGGAGGGATTTTAGGATTAGTACCCTATTTCTTCCTCGACTTGTCAACACTGACCCCCTATCCTTCGGCACCCTTGTATGGACATCTAGATCTTGTATTGGCTCTATTAGGGTGGTGGATGGCGATGTCATTGGTTCTTCTTCTACTATCTGCTTTATTACAAACGTGCTACAAATCTGATTACCAGCCTTGGTCTGTAGCTTTAGTTTGCTATGGTTTATCTCTCCTTGAAAGGCCTCCCCCTCACATGAATCTTTCTATTTGTACTTGGACTATACGGGAAGGGTTTACTTGTTTTTGGTTCACCCCATCAAGTTATTTTTACATTGGTTTAGGGTTTAGTTACTTTTTCCACTCCTTGAGGTGCCTTTACTCTTTACTATTTGTGACTGACTGTACTTTAGAGTCCCATTGCCTTTGATAATTCGTAGACACTGATATAATTTCTTTCTTGATTCGTAGTATTCTATTATTAGATACTTATCATTTGAGAGTATCTTTACTTACTACGTGCTTTGCTATAAATGCGCTACAAATCTAAATTCCACCCTTGATCTTCAGCGATTCCTTGTTTCCTCGAATGGTCTCCCCCTCACATGACTATTTCTATTCGTACTTACTATACAGGAAGTGTTTACTCGTTTTTGGTTCACCCCATCTAGTTATATTTACATTGTTTTAGCGTTTAGTTACTTTTTCAGCTCATTACTATTTGTGACTGACTGTACGTCAGAGTCCCATTGTCTTACTTTGATAATTCGTAGACACATATAATTTCTTTCTCAATTCAGAGTATTCTATTATTAGATTAGTATCATTCAAGAGTACCTTTACCTTTCCTAATTGGATTCGGATGATTCCCTCCCACAATATTCTTTCTGCTCTGAGGGAACTCTGCAGGGGGTTTCTTAGCCATTACCAATAATCTAGGAGAGGAACAGACACTCTTAAAGCATTTACACTATTAATTGAAAAGCTAAACTAATTCAGAAGCTGTCCAACATGTCCATTTAACATGCATTTACATTATCTAATTTGACCATCTTTCCTTTCTTATCCTGGAAACAATTCTTACTAGTCTATGCATATTTTTTTTATTGAACCTATTGATGATCTATATGTATGTTGGTGTCCTATACAGCTGGTACACAGAATAACGCTGAATACCTAGCTCCTCCTCCTGTGGAAGGTGTAGCTGGAGGTGGGACTGGGTATGGATGGAATGATGTTAGCGTCAAAGGTCCTTGTGCTATTTCTAAAGGGATGGATCCAACAAGACTACCAACCCAAGATCTTTTGCATGTTTGGGGTATGCCAAGTACAGCGACAATTGGACATCAGGAACCTCCAAGACCACTAGAGCATGTAAGAAGTCTGTGGCATTTTCTTTCTAATATATATGAATTTTCCATTTTTAATGATGGTACTACTCATAAAGAAGAAACCAATGCTGAAAAAATGCAATAAAAAATGATTAGCTATTGTCTTTCTTATGATGATCCTTACCAGTCCATATATTAGGTGTGTTGTGAATCGTGATCACATTATGATTGCAAATACATTTTTCATTTAATGTTTTTAAAATCCGTGGTTAAAAGGGTATAATGACTTGCATGCAGATAGTTTTTCCTCTAAATATATGCTTTTGGTAATCCTATCATTGTGCTATCACTTTATTTAATTATGTTTTAACTTCATAAATTTGAGGTGTTGATTATATTTTTGAATGGCTTTAGGTTCAGGGAAACTTTAGGATATCACCTAATGATAAGTGAAAACCATCTTATCGCTCCACTATGCATTTCTTACGTTTTTGGTTGTTGTTCCATTAAAACAAACCATTAGTGGGTTCTATATCCCACAGCTCCATATCTGAGATGAATTCCTGGAAGTGCAGAGAATCTTGTCTGTTAGGAGGGATTCCCACTTGTTACGCAGATACTTTTAATATTGTACTGAAATTGCCCCCAATTATCCAATCGTTAGAAGTTTGGAATTGATCATTAGTCATGAAATGATCAGAACCCTCTCTTTGATGCCCTGCAGAGCATGGACCATAAGAACTAGTTAAAATATAATTCAATGCAGCGTTACAACTCTGAATTTAAAAAGTTGTCCAATTTGTAGAGGAGTTTAAGATATGACTAGACACCGAGTTTGGATACCATAGGATTGCCAACACCTATCTTGCTCCTGCTCGCCCTTAAGCTTCTGCTTCTACAAAGTTGGTCTTATTCTAGATCTATTGACCATACTTCTCTGGTAGATCCAAAGGTAAAGTGAGTTGTATGTAACATGAGTGCATTCATTTTTTTTCTAGCTTATAGAACTTTGTTGAAAATGCTTCTTGGATGAGGCAGGCATACCCCCAATGTTATGAGACAGTATTCATTAATGTGGTTTGTGTTTTTTCTCTTCTTGAGTATTTCTGCCAAAAAAGGCTGGGATCCATTTGCCACTTCTGCCATTGTCTCCTTTTTAAGCTGGTGGTAGCTCTTTTTGACCCCATGCTGTGCTTTAGCAAATAGCCAACATTCAGGGAGGTAGGGAGGGGGGCTCAGGTGTGCCAGCACATCTCTTTATCTAGAAGCATGTGGTTCTTTGCTGGATGCCTCACCTAAAGTGCATCAGAGAGCTCGGGGCACCATCTGGTTGGTTGATTGATCTGCGGGACAACATGCATGTCCCATCTCACTCTCTCAACACCTAGTCATATTGTCAAGTAGAGCAAGAATAACAAGTACTCATACTCAACACACCTTTCTAGCTAACATAAAGCAAAGGAATGCATCTATAGATTCGATACACCATCATGGGTTCCATTCATAATATATTATATTATAGATTCTACAATATTAGAATAATTAACGTAGTATAAGATTAGTTAAGCTTATTGGTACAATATTAGAATAATTAATGTAGTATAAGATTAGTGAAGCTTAGTGGTATTTTATGTATGTGGTTAAGATGGTTTTGATATCTTAAAGTTGTGCAAGATATCATTCTTGAAGAAGCATGATCAGGTAGAAAGCTTGATGTAAGTGGTTTCCGTATTTTTGGTTGTATTGCTTTAGCATTAGCATTAATTCCTAAAGAAAAAAGAAGTGGTTTAGATGCTAAAAGTAAAAAGTACTTGTTTAGATGGTACAATGAGAAATCCAAAGCATATAAATTACTAAATATCTCTACAAATATGGTTGTTATAAGTAGAGATGTGAGACTAGATGAGAAAATTCCATATGTCTCAAAATATGGTACACCTACTGATACTAATAATCTTTGGATTCCTAATGATGATTGTGAATAAAGTTCTAATAATAAAATGGAACATGACTTAAAAAAGTAAACACTAGAGAAGTCTAGCTCCATAGTAGGACCCAGTGAAACAAACAATGATCTAGCTAGTCAACATAAAGGCCAAAGCGATACTGTAACACACTGCAGGATGTTCGGCTAGATGAGATTCCATAATCATTAGAAGGTAGATCCACTAGATTTGGGAAACTACTACAAAATCTTGAGTAGGTAAACTTTGCTCTCAATTCAGCTATTTCACAAATTATTAAGCCAAATACTTATGTAGATGCTAAAGGAAATCTTGAATGGGAATCTTCCATGAAGGTGGAGTACGATGCTCTAATGAAAAATGGAACTTGGGTGTTGTTAGAGTTACCCCCAGGTAAGAAATCCATTGGTTGCAAATGGATTTACAAAGTGAAATGTAAGTCAAATGGTTCCTTCGATAAGTATAAGGCATGTCTTGTTGCGAAGGATTATGCACAAGAAAAGGGGTAGATTTTGAAGAAACATTTGCTCCTACAGCTAAAATGGTAACATTCAGAATGGTTATATTTATTGTTGCTTAGTTTGGTTGGCAGGTATTTTAGATGGATGTGAAAAGTACTTTTTTGAATGGGGACTTAGAGGAAGAGGTGTACATGGTACAACCGTATGGATTTCAAATTCCTAGGAAAGAGAATTTGGTTTGTTGGGTAGTAAAGTCCTTGTATGGACTTAAAAAAGCTCATCGAGCCCGGTATTCAAAATTGATAAATATCTTAGAGATTCTAGTTTTAGAAGATGTGATGCAGAATCTACTCTCTATGTTAAATTGGTTAGTGATGACATTGTGGTTTTAGTTGTCTATGTTGATGATCTTACCATCACCCGAAGCAGTAATGACTTGATTAAACAAGTGAAAGCCAACATCTGTTCTGTGTTTGAAATGATTGATCTAGGACTGCTTCAATATTGTCTAGGTGTAGAGTTTTGGCAATGCTACAATTTTGGTTATACAATTTTTGTATCCCAAACAAAATATGCCAAATCCTTGTTAAAAAATTCAGAATGTATGATTGTAATCCAACAGTTATACCTATGGAAGTTGGGACAAAGCTCTCAACTGACACTGATTCATTACTGGTCAATGAAACAATGTATTGACAATTAGGAGGTAGTTTGATTTATCTTACTACTACTAGACCAAATTTATGATTTGCAACAAGTTATCTTTCTCACTTCATGTCTAAACCGCATGAAGAACATTGGCAAGTTTCAAAACGAGTTCTTAGATAGACCAAAGGAACTCTTGACTTTGGCATTCTATATAAACAAACTAATGATTTTGAGCTAACAAGGTATACTGATTCAGATTGGGCAGGATCAATTGATTCTAGAAAGTCTACAACATGTTATGTTTTCACTCTTGGTTCATGAGTATTTTCATGGCAAAGTAAGCTTCAAAGTACAATTGCATTGTCTTCTACTAAAGCAAAGCACAAAGCAGTTGTTAGTGCAGGTAGAGAGTTGATGTGGATTTAGTCAGTATTGGTGGACCTTCAACTTGATTCATTAACATCCACACCTATCTTCTGCGACAACCAAAGTGTACTAAAGTTGGTGAAGAATCCAGTTTCTCATGTATGGACTAAACACATTGAGGTTCATCGCCACTACATCCGACAGTTGGTTAATAATGAAGATATGTGTCTTTATTGTTGTCCTTTGAGCAACCAGCCGATATGACTAAACCTTTCAGTAAAGATACATTTGTAAAATTCTGAGATAAGCTCAGAGTCGTTTCTGGTTCAGTTGTTAAGGGAGGGTATTAGAATAATTAACCTAGTATAAGATTAGTTAAGCTTATTGGTATTTTATGTATGTGGTTAAGATGGTTTTGATATGTAACCACCTTTGATATTTTTGTTACACGGGTAAGTCTATTTCTTACTTTTCATCAAACTGCTTGTTGTACCCACCTCCTTATTCTTAGGATCTTGTTGTGAGCCTATTTAATAGGCTATCTTCTTGGTTAATAGGAATAACGTACTGTGGCTTCTTCTTGTTCTTTGTGTATTATCAATCTTTTATACAATACGAAACACCATTGTTCCAATCAATAACTTTATGACTACACAAGTATTATAATTTTCCATAATAAAACACAATAAAACTTCCCTAAGTACGTCCTACAGCTATGATGCAACAAAGCTTTCCCACACAATATAACCTAGTCTGTATCCCACATCCTCCATCCATCCCATGCTAGTGTCTTAACATAATGACAGCATTTCCCCTTTACAATAACATTCCAAACAACCTCCCACAATGGCATTAACCAACCCACAACAAAAGAAAAAAATCAACGTTTCCAACAATCAATATCCAAAAGAAAATCCTACTTCTCATGAAGTGTATACATCTCTTATATAGGATAATGGATCAGATGGACTTCTGTGTGGATCATGCAAATCTCATGCAACTGCCTGGTGGCAAGCTTTCCTCATTGCGCATGGTCAATGGTTAACCTTCCAGCTTGTTTCCTCCCACCTCTGTTATGCTTTAGTGCTGTCTCTTTTGCCTTTCTGTCTGCCAGCAGTCTCTTCCTTGTTTCTTTGTTGTCACCTTATTCTTCCTTTGGCTGGTATGGGGTCGACCCCATGCCCTTCCCTGCTCTCTTCTATTTTAACAGTATCTACTATGCCCACATTCCTGTATCTCTACACTTTGGTGCTCCCTACTTTGGTTTATAACCATGTATTTCTTCTACCAAAAATAGCTTGACAGTTAACATGCTTATTGCCCATCCCCCTTTTTTCTCAGATCGTGTATGCCGTTTACTTGTATCACTATTGAATTGCTTCACTGTGCTTGCCCGCTTCTTTTATTTTAACAGTTTCTACTATGTCCACATTCCCTTATCTCTACACTTTGATGCTCCCTACTTTGGTTTATAACCATGTATTTCTTCTACCAAAAATAGCTAAACAGTTAACATGCATATTGCCCGTCCCTCTTTTTTCTCAGGTTATGTATGCCGTTTACTTGTATCACTATTGAACTGCTTCACTTTGCTTGCTCGTTTTACTTCATATATGCTTTACTTGCCTTCTCTTCAAGATCAGCTTCATGTTTTTTAATGACCTTCATATCTTGTTGCTCTGCGTCATCTTCTTCCTGATATTCTTCATGTTTATTTTCTGAACAATTTTCCTCGCCAAGTTCTTCAAAGATCTCTTCCATGTCTTCTGTAAAGGAATGACCCTCCATTAAATTCCTTTTCCTTTGTCTCAGTGGGTTTATTGTTTTTGTTATGGTTTTTCTTGTAATCCTTAATTTTCTCCTTCATAATTTTGTTGTTGTTGGGCTTGGCTTTGGTAGATTCTCCTGCCTTTATTTGCTTTGAAAGAATTTGAGCCTTAGGGTCATCTGATTTAGTTAACAAATACTTTGCCTAAGGCTCAGGATGGAGAACATGATAAACCCCATTGACTGGAATTCTGGCCTTGGTCCAATCCATATTAATCTCTCCTCCGACGTCTTTACAAAAACCTCTACCCAAGAGGATCCCGTAAGCTGCAGGAATGTTAGCAACTAGAACGGTCATTTTCACTCTCTTCTCTGGGAAGGCAACGAATGCAAACTGTGCATCTTTGATTTGACCAATCAAGGGAACTTGCTTGGTTTCCATGGAGTAACACCGTCCATATGACTTAGTCAAAGTAAGCCCAAGGGCATGGGCTACTTTTGCGGGCATAACATTGTCGGAGGCCCCTGAGTCGATGATGCAATTGCTGAGTTTAAACCCATTTATTAGCAAAGACAAATAAAATGGTTCAATCTTTCCTGAAGAAGAAGCAGAGGTCAGACTGTTCTGAGGTGGGGATTGAGTAGGATTTGGCAAAAGACCTTTTGAAGGTAGGGGGATGGTGGCTTTACTTCTAATGAATTTGGCGAGTTTTTCGAACTGTTTAGGATTTGACTAAAGGTATTCTGCTTTTGACATTTAGATCTTGGTTCTTTTTGCATGATCGATAATGTCAAAAGCAGTATAAGGAGTGATAGTGGGTTCGGTTCTAATCACGTGAGCTTGAGCTGGGGCACTGACCTTAGGAGAAAGAGAATGAGAAGTTACCTTTTTGGTGGCTTATCTTTCAGTTTGCGCCGAAATAGGAGCACTTCTCTTAACTATGGCTATGGAAGGTTCCTTGTTCTTCTCCTTGGGGCTTTCATGAGGTTTTCTTGGATTCTGAGATTGGGATCGAGTGAAGATGGCAAATGACTGACCATCCGGTGCACATTCATCTTCTTCGTATTCCAAATACCCAATGCTGGAGTCGCCAGCTGAATCGTCATAAGACTCATCAGCGTATCCTGAAGCTTCAAAAGCCTCGGGGGAATCTTGTTCTTCTGGTTCTTCCTCTTCTTCAACTATTTCTATTGTCGCGTTAACGGGAGGAGCTTCGATCGCCAGTCTTGGTTGAGCAAGAGTTAACCGCGGCTTGTCTCTTACAGGCGCACCATTTGTGTTATTGAAATTCCGTCTAGGGATATCCCGATACGGAACATTGCTCACCTGCTGGGACATTTGCTTTTTTAAAGCAATCAAATCATTAGCCATCTTTTGAGTCATAGGGTCAGTATTATCTTGGGAAGAACCTTGATTTTTAGGCTTGGGTGCATCTTTCCTGATTCTTTCGGCCAAAATGAGATCATCCTCTATTTCAATAGCCGTTGACTGAGCGATAGCCAAATCTGGGATAGCCGACCTTCTTTATAGGAAGCTCACATCGGGAGGCTGAGCATTAATGAAGAAGCATTTCTGATTTTCCGGAGTAGGTACAGCTATTTCTGGAATCTTTCGGATCAGCTTGTTAAACTTTGCCACAAAGTCCCACATGGGTTCATGCGATTCCTTCTTCATATGGGTAAGTTGTGCTAACAAAGCATGAGAATCTTTGGCTGGTTTGAAACGTGCTTTGAATCTGGTCCTCATGGTAGCCTAGTTTGTGATGCATGCATTTGGAAGGTGGTAAAACCATTCGGCTGCTGCACCGTGCAACGTTTCAACGAAGAGTCAAACAAAGACATCTTTGTGAGCTACTCCAAGGACACCGCATGCTTCAAAGAAAGATGCAATGTGTTCATCAGGATGCTGCTTCCCATCACCATTGAACTTGGGAATGTTTTTACGTGATCCATGTGGTAACTCGTGCAATGGTGGAGTTAAAGAAAGAGGACCAATAGCTGCGCCCCAGGGAACAGGTTGTGTTGCCATCCTTTTGAAAAGAGTGCGTACAGGGATCCGAGTGTCAAACAAGAATAACGCGCGACAAGTTGCAGACGCTTCCCGTTCTACGGGGATCCGGTTTCTCCGAACAGGCGAAGAACTTCTGGTTCGGTTAGAAATAACGCAGTTGGGGGAGAGACTGAAATTATGCTGTTGTAGCAACTCAAAGAGTGGATCAATTTCACCCCGGGCTCGGCGGGACCGAGTGAAGATCTTCCCAGCCAGCTCGAACCGGGAAAGAGATCTTGTTGAAAGTAAGGCAAATATGGAGTCGCAAGACACTAAGAGGATAAGCTTTATACTATTAATCCGTATTCCCTAGTAGAGTCGCCAAAAATTGTTCGTTGGATATTTTGTCAAGACGAAATATGAGGTTCAACCACAGTACATGGGATCGAATCCCTCCTCAAGGGCAGATGAGGCTGCCTGTTTATTACTAATCTAAAACACAATAGAAATAATATGTACAGTATTCACACTAATTTAACCATTGGGGTTGGGATAGAATCCCGAAATCCATATTCATAATAGGTGAAGATATTGCTCTGTCGAAATGAAATGAATTGGAAAGGAAATTATTATTATAGAAGAAACACAATGGAAAGGAAATGAGAAGAATGTATTTTCTTTCGAGTAAACACAGAGCACGAAATAATCATACGAGCTTTAGATAACAAATGTAATGTTTGAAATGATTAGAATCATCAAGATGTTTAAACGAAGAATAGATTAAGATTATGAACATAAGAACAATATCTTAAGAAAGATACATCTCACAACACAAAGTTTGTAAAATAGCATCAGCTTCTATTACTCAAATGATTAAAAGAGAAAACATAGTTTTTCTTCTTCACAATAGTTCTCAATATTCCAAAAATCTCAACCTCTTGGAATGTACGTACATCCCTTATTTATAATAAAAAGAGTTGAGAGAAAATAGGACAAACCCTATAAAACAGTGTTCTAACAAGAGTCCTGTTTTACTTGGCCCTCACGCAGGAGACCAAGTCAAAACTTACTTCCTATGTGACGAAAGAGAAATGAAAAAGACATGTCAATTTCAAGTTCAGTTTTAGTTGAAGGGGTTTCTTCTTCTCTTCTCTTCTTGACAAATTTGACTTTTATAGGTCCCTTGGAAGAGCTTTTGTCCTTTTCCTTTTTGGAGGGCCCCACCTCTACAGCAACCAACTTTGAAAAACTATCTTCTTTGAAACTCATCCCCCAAGAGGTGAGCCATGCCTTGGTGCGTGTGAGAATCAGGGCCGATCTATCTGTAATAGAGGCTTTTTCGTCGATAGACCAATCAATAGGTGGGAAAACATATTGATCTTCATTCAATCCGTCATAGGAAGGATCCAGACCGCTTTCATTATCGCCAGTACCCTCTGGTATGTCAGCGAGCTCGAGTGTCTGAATCTCTCCAAGTGTCAACTTGTTATGATCTTTTCTTCGGACAGCAACCTCATCACGTAAATCAATCCAGATGTCTTCTATGCTTGGGGCGTGCGGGTGCAGAGTTCCATATGACTTAAGGACTCCACGAAAGTCGAACCCATCTCTGGGCTTCATGTGCTTTTTCAACTTATCTTGAAGCTCATGTACAACGTTCTTGGCTTTCACCACCGTTGAACAAGTATACCTTCCAATAGAAATTGGGAAAGATACAGCGGCCTTGTGTTTACTCTGTTGGAATTTGTGAAAATCCAACAATCGCCTGACCAACTCCATCAAGATTAGTTTGTCTCCTGGATATCTGGGCAAATGGAAAGGATCACCGGGGTACATGACCACTCGGAGGTATGTGAATTTCTTGAATTGCAAGAAGACACAACCCCATTTTGAAACTTCAGCCCATGCTTCATCAGAGACTCTCGTTTTCCTCAGTTCGGGGTTTAACTTGCAGATGTTCTCGTAAAAGAAGGCATCATTTACCCTTCTGAATTGGTCTTCAGACCCCTTTCTTGTCAACTGAGGAAAATACCGATAAACATGTTCCACTGTCTTGTTCCCCTTTGTGTCCAATCCAGGGTAATTCCTCATGTCGGCCGCTGCATAGGTGACATACGAGGACATATAAAACTTCCCAGTAGACAAGATTGTTGTCATCTGAGAATCTATCTCGTTACTGATAAGGGTTCCCCAATCAATTCCCTGTTGATTCTTCTTAATAATGATCATGAATTGGTACATCCATCCTTGGAAAACATTTGATTCGGGGAAACCAAAAACCCGACTCAATAGAGTAATGATATCATTGATTTCCTGAATGAAATCACTTCTAGGAACAAGTCTTGGGAACCTGGAAACAACCGGCTTGGCTTTGATTAGGAACTTCTTATTTACGTGCTTGATACAATCCTCCTGATCATTGTCCCAAGCTTTTTGGGCTGACTTGAGATCTACATCTCCATATTCCTCAAAGTTAGGCAGCTTCAGAAGGTCATCGAAGTAACCTCTGTCTAACTTGATTACGACCTCTCCTGCCTGATTCTTCACAGAACGAGAAGCGGAGTCGTAATTTGAAGCACAGGCTAAGATGAACTCAGGGCACTGAGCGGACATGGGGAAACCTGCTGCAAGAGGTAGACCACTGCCAACTATTGATTTCATCCATGGAGTTTGGGAAGAACTCTTGACTCTATTCCAAAAATCTTCCATATCTATGTTTCCGAGTTCTGTATCCCGGATGTCGTAATTACAATCAATGTAGGAAGGAAACTCCACCTTCCTAAATTTGTACTTCATCCTCCCTGATTTTTCAGTCTTATCTTGTGATGAACCAGGATCCGACATGAGGAATTTCAAAGGAGGAATGAACTGATTGCTTCTGATTTTTAGACACCTCAGGTTTGAGGACCTGCTCAGCAATCTCAAAGGCCCGAAACAATAGAGAGTATCGGAGATCAGAGGGTGTCGAACACTTCGGAAAACCTGCAACACTTGGAGATGTCGGAAGGTTCGGAAAACCCGCAACACTGGAGATGTCGGAAGGTTTGAAATGTCTGACACCTTAGATTTCCCGAAATCGGACATTTCAAACCTTCCGACATCTCCAATGTTGCAGGTTTTCTAAACCTTCTGACATCTCCAGTGTTGCAGGTTTTCCAAACCTTCCGACATCTCCAGTGTTGTGGGTTTTCCGAACCTTCCAACATCTCCAGTGTTGTGGTTTTTCCAAACCTTCCAACATCTCCAGTGTTGTGGGTTTTCCGAACCTTCTGACATCTCCAATGTTGCGGGTTTTCTGAACCTTCCGACATCTCCAGTGTTGCGTGTTTTCCAAAGTGTTTGACACCCTCTGATCTCCAATACTCTCTATTGTTTCGGGCCTCTGAGATTGCTAAGCAGGTCCTCAAACCCAAGGTGTCTAAAAATCAGAAGCAATCAGTTCATTCCTCCTTTGAAATTCCTCATGTCGGATCCTGGTTCATCACAAGATAAGACTGAAAAATCAGGGAGGATGAAGTACAAATTTAGGAAGGTGGAGTCTCCTTCCTACATTGATTGTAATTACGACATCCGGGATACAGAACTCGGAAACATAGATATGGAAGATTTTTGGAATAGAGTCAAGAGTTCTTCCCAAACCCCATGGATGAAATCAATAGTCAGAAGTGGTCTCCCTCTTACAGTAGGTTTCCCCATGTCCACTCAGTGCCTCGAGTTCATCTTAGCCTATGCTTCAAATTACGACTCCGCTTCTCGTTCTGTGAAGAATCAGGCGGGAGAGGTCGTAATCAAGTTAGACGGAGGTTACTTCGATGACCTTCTCAAGCTGCCTAACTTTGAGGAGTATGGAGATGTAGATCTCAAGTCAGCCCAAAAAGCTTGGGACAATGATCAGGAGGATTGTATCAAGCACGTGAATAAGAAGTTCCTAATCAAAGCCAAGCTGGCTATTTCTAGGTTCCCAAGACTTGTTCCTAGAAGTGATTTCATTCAGGAAATCAATGATATCATTACTCTATTGAGTCAGGTTTTTGGTTTCCCCGAATCAAATGTTTTCCAAGGATGGATGTACCAATTCATGATCATTATTAAGAAGAATCAACAGGGAATTGATTGGGGAACCCTTATCAGTAACGAGATAGATTCTCAGATGACAAGAGTCTTGTCTACTGGGAAGTTTTATATGTCCTCGTATGTCACCTATGCAGCGGCCGGCATGAGGAATTATCCTAGATTGGACACAGAGGGGAACAAGACAGTCGAACATGTTTATCAGTATTTTCCTCAGTTAACAAGAAAGGGTCTGAAGACCAATTTAGAAGGGTAAATGATGCCTTCTTTTACGAGAACATCTGCAGGTTAAACCCCGAACTGAGGAAAACGAGAGTCTCTGATGAGGCATGGGCTGAAGTTTCAAAATGGGGTTGTGTCTTCTTGCAATTCAAGAAGTTCACATACCTCCGAGTGGTCATGTACCCGGGTGATCCTTTCCATTTTGCCTAGATATCCAGGAGACAAACTAATCTTGATGGAGTTGGTCAGGCAATTGTTGGATTTTCACAAATTCCAACAGAGTAAACACAAGGCCGCTGTATCTTTCCCAATTTCTATTGGAAGGTATACTTGTTCAATGGTGGTGAAAGCCAAGAACGTTGTACATGAGCTTCAAGACAAGTTGAAAAATCACATGAAGCCCAGAGATGGGTTTGACTTTCGAGGAGTCCTTAAGTCATATGGAACTCTGCACCCGCACGTACCAAGCATAGAAGACATCTGGATTGATTTACGTGATGAGGTTGCTGTCCGAAGAAAAGATCATAGTAGGTTGACACTTGCAGAGATTCAAACACTCGAGCTCATTGACATACCAGAGGGTACTGGTGATAATGAAAGCATTCTGGATCCTTCCTATGACAAATTAAATGAAGATCAATATGTTTTCCCACCTATTGATTGTTCTATCGGCGAAAAATCCTCTATTACAAATAGATCAGCCCTGATTCTCACACGCACCAAGGCATGGCTCACCTCTTGGGGGATGAGTTTCAAAGAAGATAGTTTTTCAAAGTTGGTTGCTGTAGAGGCGGGGCCCTACAAAAAGGAAAAGGACAAAAGCTCTTCCAAGGGGACCTATAAAGGTCAAATTTGTCAAGAAGAGGAGAAGAAGAAACCCCTTCAACTACTACTCCAGTGGAAACGGTGAACGTGCCAGAATCACCAACACCACCAGAAATAGGAGAAATTTCTCTGGAAGGAGAGGTGAGTCAGCCCCTAGTTTCACCATTTGTTGACTGCCCAACAGAAGTAACTTTATCTCTCGCATCCCAGGCTTTGGCGTCAGGATCTGTGCTTCCTACTTCACAACCACTTCTACCTCCTCTTTCCCCATCCACTTCATCGGTCATGGCCAAAATTTTCTCTAGACTCTCACCCCTCTCTGCTGGGACCAAAGAAACTACAGATATGCCCCCTCCTACGCCTCTTTTCACCGAATCTACTACCACACTGATAACTGTTCCCACTCCACCAGTGAATCCCACTCCACCTGAAAGTATGATACCAACTTCTACATACAGTGACTACTCCTTCTGGTATGCCTCAATGGCTACTTGAGAAAACTCCAAGGAAAAGGAAGGTGGTTGTACCCATACCAACCTTTGATTTTAGTGCACTCAAGGCTCCTACTGCTAAGTCAGCCAAAAAACCCAAAACAGTTTCGAGGGTTTTAGTGGATGCTTCGGGACATAAGTTTGCGGAGATAGCCACTCCCGTGATGAACAAGACCAAAGAGGACATAGTAGCCTCTGATTATCAGATAACTAGGGTTGTCCTAGGAGAGGTGACGGCAGAAGGAGCACAACAAGATGCACGAGATGCTATGAACGTGCTATGCCAGAAATTGAAGGAAACAAAGGACAGCAGGGATGAGCTTAAAGAAAAGGTGGAGCAGTTAACTGAAGTATTACTTAAGCTCTCAAAACCCCTTGAATCCGTACCATCTTCCTCTGTCCCTGTCGGGTTCGATTTCTCATCGGTGCCCATAATTGAGAAGATTAATGAAAAAGGGAGAGTGGTCGATGAATGGACCCAAAGGCTGCTCCTACAGGGGAAAGAAGTAATCCAAGACACTGTGGAAGTCTATCGATCTTTGGGGAATATACAGAGTGATGGGGAAAAGATGGATGATGATTTCTCTCAAGAGGTTGGACACCTGGAGTTGACTTACAAAGCTCTCCAGGTGCTGAAGCAAATCCCCTCACGCATCTTGGTCGAAGAGGGCGTCATCCCACATGTGGATAAGCACTTCCAGCTGACCAAGGCCATCAGATTCAGAATAAAGATTCTCAACGAAGCTTGTGGCAAATTGAGAGAATCAAGAGATCAATTGATTGATGGCAAGAGCGACTTGGAAGAGGAACTGATCAAAATCTATGCAAAAGTGTCAGGTGGAGACTCAGGTATCCTACCAGTTGAGGGTCTTTTCAAAAAAATCTAAGAATCAATTCAGCATGAACCAACTCACGGATTTGGCATTGAAATCATTGACAGGTTTGTAAAGATTGAACATTCTTTGGAAACCCTAAGAAAACTCAACAAAAGATTGAGAAAGCTTCCCGGAAATGTCAGTGACACTCATGAAACATGTGAAGTCCTGAGTGATCATTCTACTGCACCTGATGAAAATGAGATGCAAGGTATAATCCGGAAATTCCAAGAATTTCGGAACAAACAGGCTTTGCTGGAAGAAGGGAAAGACGAAGAAGAGAAAGATGACGATTCAGACGAAGTCACAATGCAACATGTCATTTTCAATCTTGAAATTGACATGTCTTTTTCATTTCTGTTTCATCACATAGGAAGTAAGTTTTGACTTGGTCTCCTGCGTGAGGGCCAAGTAAAATAGGACTCTTGTTAGAACACTGTTTTATAGGGTTTGTCCTATTTTCTCTCAACTCTTTTTATTATAAATAAGGGATGTACGTACATTCCAAGAGGTTGATATTTTTGGAATATTGAGAACTATTGCGAAGAAGAAAAACTGTGTTGTCTCTTTTAATCATTTGAGGAATAGAAGCTGATGCTATTTTACAGACTTTGTGTTGTGAGATGCATCTTTCTTAAGATATTGTTCTTATGTTCATAATCTTAATCTATTCTTCGTTTAAACATCTTGATGATTCTAATCATTTCAAACATTACATTTGTTATCTCCAAGTAAAATAGGACTCTTGTTAGAACACTGTTTTATAGGGTTTGTCCTATTTTCTCTCAACTCTTTTTATTATAAATAAGGGATGTACGTACATTCCAAGAGGTTGAGATTTTTGGAATATTGAGAACTATTGCGAAGAAGAAAAATTGTGTTGTCTCTTTTAATCATTTGAGGAATAGAAGCTGATGCTATTTTACAGACTTTGTGTTGTGAGATGTATCTTTCTTAAGATATTGTTCTTATGTTCATAATCTTAATCTATTCTTCGTTTAAACATCTTGATGATTCTAATCATTTCAAACATTACATTTGTTATCTAAAGCTCGTATGATTATTTCGTGCTCTGTGTTTACTCGAAAGAAAATACGTTCTTCTCATTTCCTTTCCATTGTGTTTCTTCCATAATAATAATTTCCTTTCCAATTCATTTCATTTTGACAGAGCAATATCTTCACCTATTATGAATATGGATTTCGGGATTCTATCCCAACCCCAATGGTTAGATTAGTGTGAATATTGTACATATTATTTCTATTGTGTTTTAGATTAGTAATAAACAGGCAGCCTCACCTGCCCTTGAGGAGGGATTCGATCCCATGTACTGTGGTTGAACCTCATATTTCGTCTTGACAAAATTTCCAACCGACAGTTTTTGTTGTATGCTTTATTCTGTGGTTTTCACAAACCATCTTGATTTGCTTTCCCATTTTTTAAAATCGATTTTGAACTATTTGCTTTTCAACTAATGTGCAGTCTTGTGCTAAATGTTCATATCCATGGCACACCTGGCATCTAAGGGATACACTTGTAATCGATTGACTGGAACCATTCTAGGCTGTCTGCCCTCTAAATTATATTTTTGCGAGAGTTGATCTAATTCCAGATCAATAGATGTTCTTGCTTAATTTTACGCTCCCCTTTCCATGGTTTCTTTGAACACGAAGAATTGTCTCTTAAGATTTTCCAACATTTTTGAAAACATTATCTGTCCAAAGCTAACGTGGAAGAGCATACAACCATATCCAAAGCCGTGCCTTCGATGGCTTCTCCACAAAAGGTTTAAATCTGATGTGCATTGCTTCATGAAAAGATTTGAATTTTAAAAAAACTAGGGGCCTCCTAAGAAGAGCATCTTTTGATCACCTTTATTTGCAAAGATAGCTATGAAATACCCACACAATGGCATGATCTTTATCTCATAGTCTCCATATGTCTTCAATTTTTTCTTGGACCATTCATACACGTCTTCTGCAGGAAGTTGCATGCCTATAATTCTGCAGATCAGTCCCCTTGAAACAAGCCCGTGGATATTGCCTTCTGTGTTTCCATATCCAGTTCAAGAGTTGGAATATCCTTCCTGGCTTCTAAGCAAACTTCAAAGTTTTTGGATTGATGCCTCCTATTTCCCTGGTGCTCTGAACACTGCTTTCATTACCTTCTGTGCTGAATGTGAATGTTCTCCTGTTACAGCCTGCTGGAATGAAGGGCCTAGGGGAGCATTATGCGCCCACCCTACCTTTCTGCGTCCTCACTAAAACCTCATCCCCCAAAACTACTGAAGAAAGCTTTATAGAAATCCCTACAAGGCTATACTAGGGATGCATCAAACCCTAGTATCTCTATTCCTCTATACATGATTGTAGGTCTACGTTATTGAATACTAACATGTTGATAGTAACATTATAATTTGTCTGTATGAGGACTCTGTGGCTATGCTTATTTTAACAATATGAGATTTCAATAATTTGTATTAACTGAAATGGTTTTCATCCTAGGTATAAATGTATTTGCTTCCCATTCCAGTTTGTTAATTGCTTTATATGAAACTGTACTCTAGTTTTGCAATTCTTAGTCCTTAAAAGAATAAAATTTCTTCCTGCAGATTTCCATGCTTGTAGCACGGAATGAGAGGGAAAGTGTACAGATTGCCTTGCGCCCAAAAGTTTCATGGGCTAGTGGTGGTGCTGCCGGGCATGTTCAACTTCATTCTACAGACTTGTGCTCAAGTTCTGGTGATAGGTTAGCAATGCAAGTGCAGCTAAATGCATTGTGTGTTAAATCTCGTGGATGGCTCAAGGTTGATTAACATTTAGCCATATGAAATGGTTCGTCTCATTCTTTAAACAGGCTAGAAGTCGGGAGATGCTTGACATTGAGGCGCGTGGTTCCGATTCTCGGTGTACCTGATGCGCTTGTCCCAGTCAGCTTACCTTGCGCACGGATTAGCTTGTTTCCTGGGTAGATGTTTTCCTTAGAAATGTTCCTCATCCATGAATTGTCCTTTGTAGTTATTTTTTGGAATGGCAATTCTGTGATTGACACGGAATATTGATTTTCGGAAGTGCTATTTGAGATGTAAATTTGAGTGATCAGGTTATTTGTAGTTACTCTGTCCCTAAAATATGTTGGTGTTATTGCCTGCAGAGAAACTTCTGCCATTTGGGTTTCTGTGGACATTCCTTCAGCACAACCTCCTGGGCTTTATGAGGGAGAAATACTTATCACCGCTGTGAAGGCTGATGCAGAGTAATACTCTAGCTTGTTGAATTGCCTTCTAGAGGTCAGTTGGTACTGTAGGTGTTTTTATCAATACAAGGCTAGCAGTCAAGATTGTTAGTTTATGCCTTGTAGAGGGTTAAAGGTGTCTATACTTATCTGCTTGGAACAAGGTTATCCTATGTTTGTTGGAACTAATTAATAAAGATGGATGTTGATCCTTGCAGTTCTACAGAGGATGGAGTAGTTGAAAGTGACAAATGTGAACTTAGAAAAGAGCTGGAAAATACTGTAGCTATAGCCGAGTCTTCACAAGGAAAGCCAGTGCATGAAATGGTATCTTTTTATGGTGGCTTTATGTCCTTGATGTTTTTAAAGAAAAACCACCTATGGAATATTCTAAGCTCAATTACTGTTGCATTGTACTATTTTGCTTGCAGCTAGAAGGATTAAGAGCTGTCACTACAGGATTGCAAAGGTTGCTTCAATATCCATTGCTTTCAGTTTCAGGTGAAAATGGCAACATGGACATGGATGACGACAATCAGAATGCTTTTGCAATTCGTGTGAAACTTAGTGTTACCGTATGGGACTTTGTGCTGCCTGTGACTCCTACTCTGCCTGCTGTCTTTGGCGTATCTTTCATTATCAAAAATTGCCAATTCCTTTTTTCTTGTCTTATCTGAGAGTAATTTCTGAAATGATTGACAGGCTTTATGATTTTATAGCTGGTTTATGCAGCCCTTTGTTCCTGCCTCGAATGTGTAAAAAATGTTTTCCATGTAGTTATTCAGAGAAAAACTGTCTTGTTCAAGTGACAGAAGTTCTGTAAAAAGATGGAGCCATTATTCATGACTTAAAAATAATCAGAATAATTCATGTTGACCTCAGGATTATGAATCTCTCCAAATCCTTTCTTGTTTGTTTAGTTCATCAGTGTTCTCGCAATTGATAATTAGCCATTGACAGGACGATAATTTGTAATATGGCAAACAACAGGGTACTTGCAAGTTGCAATGTCAATGGTAGCGTGAGTTAGTGTCTGCTGATAGCATCATTTTGCTGTCCGATGGCTAATGACTGTACAAAACAAAGACGCTGTACACATCTATAATTAGTGAAAAATTGTTTTTTGATTGATTATTTATTGCTAAGAAGACAATTCATATTATATGAGATGTCTGTGGAGGATTTACTGACAATTCACCTGATTTGAATAAATTTTTATGGTACAAGAACTTTGTTAGAGCAAGTTGGTACCGAGCACATATGGGCCTCGTTGGAAGGCAAAATTTAGCAATTATCTGTTACTCAGGTAATCTGTTTAGAGTGACATCACACTTTTGACCAATCCCTACTTCATTAGTAGCCTAGGTTACTGGTAAGACGGTATATCTAGGTTACCAAATCCAAAAAGAGCTCGCGTATACTTTAAGCTTTGCTTATGTAGTATATGCTTTAAGCTTTTCTGTCTTGACATATGCTTTAATCGTTGGTGACTTAGATGTACTGACCAAGCTGATGATTTCTGAAATGAACCAGTGTTATGCGGGGATGCATCCCCTAGATTTTGGTGATGTTCCGGACGTCCCGAACGTTTTGGGGACTTGGAGGGGGCGTCCCCAATTTTTTAAAAATCTGTTAAAGGTTTGATGATGTTTTTATTTTTAAAAAGATGTTATTTTACCAAGAACATCAAATTATAATCTTGAAAGTACCTAAAATATATTAAATACAGTTTAAATCCCTAAATGCCATTTAAAAAAGTTAAAATATTGAACTATTAATTTTTATGTATTATTTTAAAAGTTGTCCCCCCGCTGTCCCCAAAATTTGGGATTTTTTGTGCCGTCTCGGAAACCCCTTCCCTCCGTACCCCCGTCCCTGAGACTTAGGTAACTACGAAATGAACTCAATGACAGAAAATGGTGGGTGGCAAGCTTTCCAATATACTGTAACAGTGCCAGAAACATTGATGCCAGTGCAAAGATACTTATCCTTGTAGTTGAAATACAATTTTGCTTAGCAAGCATACAAGTATCAAAATATGCATGTGTCCACTGGTTTATCTCATTGAAAGAGTGGATCATCATTGCAGGATATGTCAGATAGCATAAGTTGTGAACATCTCCATGGTAGGTAATCCCTCATTGTCACTTAAGCAGCATTTGGCCGTCAATGCTTCTATCATAGTAGAGCATAATTAATTCCCCTCATTTGAAAATGCCTCAAAACTAGTCTACCAGAGGTATTATTTTTCAGTGGCTAATTCCTATCCACCTCTTTTTGGCTTATCACACAGCCAGGAAGGCTGCAAACAATATTCGTTTGATTTTGGTTCTAAATTTTTGGTAGTTTAAGTTCCATGCAAACAGGAAACTCGAGGCAGAAATATATGATACTTATCTGCAAGAATAAAAAACTGGCATTATGCTGATTGGGCTCACAAGGGAGAAATCCATGTAGCAGGTGTTGTTGACTCTGCCAATGTCATTGAGATATTCACTCTTCTAGTCTCCTTTTGATAGATTTTTTCTCATTTTATCAAACAAGAATTTAAACTATAACATTTAAGGATAGGCTAGAAAGACCATGCAGAGAAGTTGACATGCCAAAACATCCTTGCTTTGTAAACCTTTCCGATGATCTCAGTTAAAATTTATTGAGATTGAGTCAACTATGCTTCAACTTTTTTTGTCTATGTTGTAAAGTCTTCAGTTTATTACTTGAATGTGCTGTGACTTGGGAGTGATGGGGGGTTTGATCTGCTCTATACAATCTGTAAGTTTTTTATTACAGTTCATTGTTTTGCATGGCCTTTTTGGCAAGCGTTTTTTTTTTGCAACAGAGTTTTCAATAGTTCTAATATTCTTCAAAGATCCAGAGCCTATGATTTTATGTTTTGACTCTCTTCATTTATGTTCAATCACTGGCATTAGTCATGGTAAAAAGTTATGCTTGGTTTGGCTTATAAACTATTGCAAGCAAATGGCTGCAGGCGGTGTTGTCAGTTTCAGATTGTGTTGAAATTGTCAATTTCAAATTATGTTGAAATTGTCGGTGATGTACAAACTGAGAAGAATTGATGGCATACACCACAAATGCTAATTCTAAATATATGCTTACTAATTAGGCTAGAAAAAAATTGTGGTATAGTATTAAACCCATCTAAGCTATGATAGAGGAGAGACCCATCTGCAAGAGACTTAAACATGTTCAAATTATCTGATGACACTCTTGGAAAAACTTTGAGAGGCAATTATTAGTTTAAGCCGGGCCCATGCTTGTATGGGCACATGCTAGTCTCAGTTTGTCCAAAAGAACTTGTCCAGTTGATTTCTGCTCTCTGGTTTCAGTTTGTGCACTTTTGTTTCTACCTGCTTTACTCTTTTATGCTCACGATCACTTCGGATGTGCACTAATGTTCCCCATAATCAGTGATCTCTTGAAACCCTAGCTCTCCTTGAAAGCCTTGTAAAAATGGGTCAATAGTTTGGGTTGAGGTACCCCCGTGCCGCCTATGTAGTACTACTCCAAAGAGGCTTCAAACCCATGTAGTTTTCCTTTTATTAGAAGTGCAATTGTGATGATGCAACTAAAATTTAGCCCTTGACACTTGATAATGCTTGCTTTGACTTGGCTGGAGGTGCTTTTGACTTGGCTTGGTATACTCTTAACCTGGTTTAGAGTGCTTCAACCTTGTATAAAGGCTGCTCCTAATGTCTGCTCTTGAATTAGGGAAGATTAGGGCAACTTTGCTTGAGATTTGACACATATTGCTAGAGGAGCTCTTGGTAGATGCTAGGTGTTAGCCAAGTGAGTAAATGAATGAATTTTATTTGTATTTATATGACTCCACAGGTGATATTTTGCATTAAATCTGACCTAGGAGGGGGAATAAAAATACACATTTGAAAAATTGACAGCTAGGAAGACCTTGGACAAGATCGCCCAAAAGGACATGATCGAAGTAGATCTTGTCCCTATTGGACAGTTTTGTCCAGGAAGGCAAAAAAGCTTTGTAAGGTCTGGAATTGTTTGCACAGGAGATATAAGGGTTTTTTGACTGATAGTAATAAGGGTTTTTTGACTGATAGTAGTGTTCTTGTAGGTGTTTAAGCAGCAGAATGAGGGATTGCAAGTTTTAGGATAGCTGAGGATAGTGTATTTGAGCTTTGTGTGTGCACACAAGTCATGTGTAAGGGGTGCAAGCCAAAACTAACATTATCAAGTGCCAAAATGCCAAATTTGGGTGTGTACAGGAACTGCTGTATATTTCTTTTGTATTTCTGCTGTAAATAATCTCTATACTGAGTATATCTCATTGCTGTTAAAGTTAACAAATTTAGCCCTGATTTATGTCAACATTGGTGAACCCAACAAAGCAACTTGAGGGTATTTTATGGTGTAAATGTGAACAGAGGCTTCAGATTTCAAGCGAGTCAACACCAGGATGTAAGACATGATAAAAGACAAGAAATTGATTTTAAGTCTTTTGTTGCGTTATATGAATCATGATCATGGCCTCATTGGCAATCTAGTGGACAATATACTAAATAGTTAAAATAAAATTGAAGCAAATAATATAGAAAGAGAAGAATGTCCTTGCAATATTTGTGTGGGAGATCTATGTGCAATGGTAGCAATCTCAGCGAAGAGATGTCTTTTGGGTGAATCATGCAAGTCAGGTGTGAGGGGACCAAGTTCTTGGCATTCATTCCTTGCAACCTAGACTCACTCCCATAAATGGACAAACTTGAACACTCAGACTTGAAACCCAATATCTCAGCTTTTGTTGCATAAATAAATTCATTACAGAGATTACACACACAAAGCACACTTGCTTTAGTGACTTAAAATGCATGTGAAGCAATGGACTTGAAAATAGTCACTACCTTATTCTGAACTTGGACATTCCCTCTCAAGTTCCTAGGCGAACTCTTTCTGTTTCGCCTTGCTCGCTCTGCTTGCAAAACTGACACCCAACTCAAGAATTCGGATCTTTGTGACAAACCTCAAGTGCGTCTTCAAACTCCCAACATCTTGAAAATGTACAAGACGAGAAAATCAACCATTTTGGTCTGTTACTCTCTTTTTACAAAACTACCTTGGTTACCAATTTGCATTTTGTGTTGATTGGTGATTATGAAACCATCTTGAGTTTCACAACTGCCATAAACTTTTAGATGACACTAGTGTCGTTCTCTTTGAAAGTCCACAACTCTACAACAAGAATCCAAATATGCAATCACATTCCTCTTTGGAGGTATTTTTGATGATGTTTTTGCCTTTGTACTAGAACCTATCATTTTAGGTCATCAATGTTCATTACCACTCTGGAAATACTAGTTGATTGACTCAATCGAGTTTGAACCATTTCGTTGTCAAAAATTGATCCTCTAATGTACTTGATGACCTTGAAGTGTTGAAGTGTCTATGCTTCTCTAGGATCAACTTCAACCATGCTCAAATGGAAAACATGTCGACAAGTCTATAGGAACACACCCCTCTGTGTTTTCGAGTTGATGCCCAATTTTTGGTACACCTGGGATGCTTCTGTATTAGTGAAGCACCTGAATATATACGACCAAACACATCAAGAGGTGAAGAGACTCAAAGGAGTAGATGAAGTGTTCGGCCTTGTGAATTTGATGGCGAAAAAGGACAAATGGATCTGGCTGATATACCCAAATGTGTGTCATAATCTTGTGTCATTATCAAAATTTGCAATTTTTGGGCCTTTAGATGTGGGAATTTTCGGTCAAAACTTTTCTAAATGGAGTTATACACCCTTTCATAATATTTTAAGATCTTTGACGCTTCTACATGTTTTAAATTTTTTTTGGCTTCAATAATGTTCTAATATTTCCAACTCTTTTTGAAGGGGGTTGTTTCAAGCTATGACTGCAAAGTGATGGACCCAATAAGCTAGCTGTCCTGATTGGCCCTCCTTGAGAAGTAAGGACCTTTATTGGATTAAGTTACTAGACCAAATTTGAAAATTTGCTATACGATTCATGGTGAACCTCTTTCCCTAGTGGACTAGCTGACCCACTTCCATAACCCAATCATTATTTTTTTGATAGCCAAAGAATTGGAAGCGCAACAACCCAGAGTAGTGCATTCTAGGGCGAAACCTACCAGACTCTAAGTCATAGGGTGAGTCCCCTATAACCTCAGGCAATGCTTAGTTAAAGACGAACACACAAGGATGTTAGTTTGCTTTTATGATTTTTGTTCATTCTCTTTCATACTAACATTAGCATCAGAGCAACCATTTGTGGGAACCCCATGCAAGTACGATTAGAGTAGAGTTCGGGGAAGCCCTAAGAAAAGGGCATGAACTGTGAAATAGAGAGGAAGAGGTTCAAACTTGTTTAAGGAGACCCTAGAGAAGGGCACTTATGATAGGAATGAAGGAATGACTGTTGTAGTTGCATTAGGGCATGTTAGGAAGATGTTGTGGCATAGGAAATTGTGGGTGTTTTTAGTGAAAACAAGTGAAGATATGCAAAAAGCACATGAGTTCCAGAAGAACTGTGAGGGTAAAATTATGGGAGTTTTTAGTGATAATGAGTGAATATTTGCAGAAATCTTGTGAGTTCCAGAAGAACTGTGAGGGTAAAATTGTGGACAGAGGAGCGAATCAAGAAATTTTGTAGGACCATAGGGGCTCGTACAAACCAAAAATTAGAGTTACGATTTTTAGTCTTGAAAGACAAAAAATAAAGTGTGGGAGTAAGAAAAAAACATGGATTTCGGGAAGATTTGTCGACAAAGATCATGATGGAAAGAGAATGCGAGTAGACCAAAACATAGATTCACAATTTGTTATAAAGTGTCAAGTTAAAGACATTTCTAAAAATGAGAGGATGTGTAGCTTAGAGGGAAAATGAAAATTGATAGAAACAATAGCGTGCTTAGTTGATTTTGAGTAAGGAATGACATTGAAAGTGTAGAGGAAGACATGTGATTAGAGTAGAAGACTTCAAGAATTTTTACATATAACAGACGATGCGATCAGTTATGCACCAGTTTTTCTAATAGTTCAGGCACAAGAGGAATAGAATGACATTCAGTTTTGTGAGGTATTCCGTTAGTTTTCACATTTTTTTTGTGAATAGATAACGCGAATAGACCATTCACGATTTTGCAAACATGATTTACATCACAAACATTTGCAGGCATTTTCCGAGAACTTTAGACTACATTGATATTTAATTAATATTGAATGTGTTTTTGAGTTATTTTCGGTAGTAGAATTTTGCATTGATTTACGGGTCAGAGATCAAATATTGCGGGAATCATGGCCAATATACATAATTTAGTTATGCCAGAAGTGTAAAAACTTGGTCAAAATTATTATGTCTGGAGTCACAATATTTTACGATTGAGTATTATTGGGACCACTATCAAAGCATTTTCAAGGAGTTGAGACTTGATGTAAATCCTGTTGACTATGACAAGTGCCATAAGAAGTCTCTTTTGTTAAAATGATTTGTTAGATGATTTAATCCTTAAGGTCCAGAATGCATTGTGGCAAGTGATCTTTAGACAAGTCTTCAAAACAAGTATCAGACCTAGGAGAAAAGATGGGTCTTGTACATGAAGAATCTACTATTTTACATAGAACATCTTTGAATCAAATATACATTATAGCCATCAACAAAAAAGTGTACAATTACTATCTGGTTGCTCTTGTTTTGAACATTTGACCACCCTCCTGTTAAACAATTGTGGAGGCTTTATACTTGATAGTGAAAAATCAAACCCTATCATTTGATCAAGCTATTTCCTAGTTGTTGCAGAAGGAACACAAGTAGACACAAACTAGCTAGGCTAGTTTTGGACAACAAAGAGTGTATTTGTTGCTCAGTTGAATGGGAAGTGATAATGTAATCCTGAAGGTTCTACTTACAAATTCTAGATGAAATGTCATTATTGTCATAATGCCGGGCATGTGAAAAAGGATTGCCGGAAGTGATTGTCTGATCTTTCCTACAACAAAAGGCGATGGGGTCATGTAAATGTGGCTGGAGTTGAAGATGAGTGGGGTTCTAAGGAAGCGTATGCTCTTGTGGCATCTTTACTCGAATGAAAGTGCTATCAGTTTCTTGTTCATTGATTCCAACACATCCAAACATTTTATGTGTCATATGGACTAGTATGTATAATTTACTACAAATGTAATTTTTTTTGATTAAGCTCTATTAGCTGATAGGGAGTCACTTGTAGTAGAAGGGATAAGAGATATCTGCATAGTGTTGGATAATGCTGAAAAAATCATAGTAAAGAATGTTAGGTATGTTCCAAGCATGAATTAAAATCTCTAGACTACTAGTCAGTTAACAAAAATTCACAACATTACTGTGAATTTCTTGGGGTAGATGTACATTATTTTTGATGTGAAACATGATAGGTTAGTTGTTGGCATTGGGTAAGGTGACTTGTATTGCAATTTTGACCTTGCCACAACCTAAGTGCATGTGTGGAGGAAGACTTCACCATACAGGATGCGGGGGAGACTCCACTATATAGGATTGGAGGATGAAATGTCGCAAGAGGATGTAATGCCTCATTCAAAGGCATTGGTTCGAAGGATTGGAAATGAGGCTGTTAATCTAGGAGAGCATTATCATTTTGCTCTCGCATTTCACCTTTTTATGGTACCTATTGTAACAATATTATGAAGCAAAAACAAAACTTAAGTGGGAGATTGCCATATAAGAAAATATGATGCCTTGTAGAAGAACCATACTTGGGAGTTGGTGAAAATAATGTTAGGTCAAATGATGGAATTAACTTGGATACAATAGTTGCACACAATCAAATGCAAAGCCGATGGTACTTTGGACAAGTGCACGACTCATCTTGTTGTGAAATGTTTTTTAGAACAAGAGGGAATAAACTACAAAAAAGACTTTTGTTCCTACTACATGGATGGTCACATTTTGGTTGCTCAGTTTGGTTGGAAGGTGCTCCGGATGGATGTAAAGAGCGCCTTGTTGAATAGAGATTTAGTCTAGGCCTACATGGTGTAGCTTGAAGCTTTGCAGATTGATTAAGGCCCTGTATGTGCGTAAGGAGGCTTGACGAGCCTGCTATATTAAATCAACATCTCCTAGATTTTGGATTCAAAACTATTGAGGTTGGGCGGAAGTTATCAGCCAATGATTATTCATCACAAGTCAATAAACCACTCTCTAGACAATTGGTGGGAAGCTTGATATATCATGCCCAAAGGACTAGATCTATATATGATTGTTAATAATTTTTCTTAGGTTTTGTCTCAACCGAAGCTCATGTTGGACAACAACAAAATGTCAGACACATGCAAATTTCAAATTAATATCTAAGGTGTGGCGTACACATTTAATGACTTAACCTCTTGGTCCTATTTTCTTTTTAAAATTGCGGGGCAAACTGGTTTTAGTTTCTAGTTTAGTCATTGGGGGGTATTAAAGATTTTAAAGATTAACTAGTTTAATATTAGTCAATGCATGTTAGTTATTCACGTATAACTACTTCACCTGAATATGTAACTCCTTTATGCGAAATAAAAGATGGACACACGCAAGTGTGTCACTGTGTCACATGCTTTCCATATCTCTTCATTTTCTCTCATCATTTTCTCTCACATACTAATAATCATGATAGTATCTTGTTTCGGTTGTCCTTAGTCGTTATGTCCAATATTTGATTTACAATCACTAGAGTGGCGCAATCAGGGATCCGTTGCGGCGATTGTGGTTATGTTGTATATGATGTGGCTAACAAAGTTGGGAAATATGGTGGAGAAGTTCCACATTGAAGATGGGTGTAATTCAAGGTAGCATTGAAGATTGAGCTTGAAGGCATTCTCTCCAACCTACTTAGTGTTGCCTTTTTTGAGATGTTTTTGTTTCTTGTTTGACTCTTTTTGTCTCTCCTTTTATAAATGCAACCACACCTTGTTACCAACTTGATGCTTAATGCGCCTCTGTGTTGGTTGTGACATTGCTTGTATTCGGTATTAGAGTCATGTACTTATTAGTAAATATGTCAAGTTAGTTCCACAAACTTTCTTGCTATCTTTGTTTTTTTTTTGCACAAGAGGAGATTATTCTGCACATGCTAAAAAGTGGGTTGCATCAATTGGGGTTTATGGCTGGGAAATCAACATGTGTAAGCATTGTGTCCAATAGAGCTCTAGGGGGTTTAGTTGTAGCTGTGCCAAATGTATGGCAAATTCTCGTCACATATGAATGAATGTTTTGAATGGTACATACTAAGGTGTACGACCATGCCGTTGACTGCTCTAATTCTTCCATTTGTTTGTGGATGGAAGGCAATCAATTTGGCATCCATCATGGATCACAAGTTGTCTCTTCTTTTATAAATGCAACCACACCTTGTTACTAACTTGATGCTTAATGTGCCTCTGTGTTGGCTATATGACATTGCTCGTATTTGGTATTAGAGTCATGTACTTATTAGTAAATATGTCGAGTTAGTTCCACAAACTTTCTTACTATCTTTGTTTTTTTTTTGCACAAGAGGAGATTATTCTACACATGCTAAAGAGTGGTTTGCATCAATTGGGGTTTATGGCTGGGTAATCAACATGTGGAAGCATTGTGTCCAATAGAGCTCTAGAGGGTTTAGTTGTAGCTGTGCCAAATGTATGGCAAACTCTCGTCACATATGAATGAATGTTTTGAATGGTACATACTAAGGTGTACGACCATGCCGTTGACTACTCTAATTCTTCCATTTGTTTGTGGATGGAAGGCAGTCAATTTGGTATCCATCATGGATCACAAGATACTAAAAAATATGAATTTTTTGTCTCTATTTGACACAATAACTTGTCGCAAGTCGAAGTGAACCCACGTGCTCGTAGAAGAGCCTAACTATGTTATTTGTTGAGATGCTCTTCTTGTAGAGTATATTAATAACCATCTTGGAGAGCCTATCAACCACCACATAGACAAATAAAAGACCATTCTATGTTGGAGGCAATCCTAACATGAAATCCATTTGAGACTGACTGCCCAGGTTTGTTAGGCATTAGAAGTGAGATGTACACTCTTTGCTGCTTGATCACGGGTTTAGGAATGGAACATGTGTTTCATGACTTGATTTTATTTATTTGATGTCATTGTTTATTTTTGGCTAGTAGGAATATCACATGGTCTTCATCTAAAAATTGTTTTTTCTCAATTATTATGGACCATTGAAGCTTTAAAGCTTTAATGAGTATGTTTTCCAATTAGACAACCCCAATGAAGTTTGTGAATTCCAAAGAACATTGTTCGTCATCCTCATGAACATTGTTGGTGCATCGATCGAACTCGATGCCACAGACATCTACTCTAACAATCCTTCCTTCACCTTGAATGTTGTCGTATGTCTTCTTGCTTTGTTAGGACCTAGTGATAGCATGACACACAAGTATGTTAGTGTGTCACATGCCTTCCTTTTTTCTTCATTTTCTCTCTCATACTTACCAACAATCATGATAATATCTTGTTTTAATTGTCCATAGTCTTTGTCCATTATTTGATATATAGTCACTAGAGTAGCTCAATTAGTGATCCATTATGGAAGTTGTGGTGGTTATCTTGCATATGATGTGGCTAAAAAAGTTGGAAAATATGGTTAGAGAAGTTCCACGTTGAAGATGGGGTATAATTCGTGGTAGCATTGAAGATTGAGCTCGAAGGCATTTCTCCAACCTACTTGGTGTTGGTGTATGTATCATTTTTGAGAAGTTTGTGTTTCTTGTTTGACTGTTTTTGTCTCTTCTTTAACAAATGCAACCACACCTTGTCGCCAAATTGATAGTGACGTGACTCTATGTTGGTTGCGACATTTATTGTATTCACTATTAGAGTTATGTAGAATGTCATGTACTTGTTACTAAATATGTCGAGTTTGTGCCACAAACCTTCTTGCTTTGTTTTCTTTTTTTGCACAAGAGGAGATTATTCTACACATGCCAACGACGGGGTTGCACGTTTGGGGCTTATGGATGGAAAATCAACATTTAGGAGCATTGTGTCCAACAAAGATCTAGAGGGCTTAGTTGTAGTTGTGTTGAATGTATGGCAAACTTTCATTCTATATGAACGAATGTTTAGAATGGTACATAATAAGGTGTATGACCATGCCGTTGACTACTCTAATTCTTCCATCTGTTTAGGGATGGATGGCCGTTATTTGGCTAATTTGGTATCCATCATGGATCACAAGATACTAAAAAATATGAATTTGTTCTCTATTTGACACAATAGCTTGTTGCAGTTTGAAGTGAACCCACGTGCTCATAGAAGAGCCTAACAATGCGATTTGTTGAGATGCTCTTCTTGTAGGGTGTTTGAATAACCATCTTGAAGAGCCTATCAACCACCACATAGACACAATAAAGACCATTCTTTGTTGGAGGCGGTCCTAACATGAAATCCATATGAGACTGACTCCCGAGTTTTGTTAAGCATTGGAAGTGAGATATAATACACTCTCTAATACTTGATTGTTGGTTTAGGGATGTCACTCATATTTCATGACTTGATTTACTTATTTGACGACATTGCTTATTTTTGGCTTGTAGAAATATCACATGGTTTTCACCCAAAAGTCATCATTCCTCTTTAATTATAGACGATTGAAGCTTCAAAGCGTTAATGAGTATGTTTTCCAAGTAGACAAAAACAATGAAATTTGCCAAGGGCTAAAGAACATTGTTTGTCATCCTCATGAACATTGTTGGTGCATTTGTTGAACCAAATGGCATGGCCATCTACTCTTACAATCCTTCACCGAGAATGTTGTCTTCTACATGTCTTCTAGCTTTATTAGGACATAGTGATATCATGACACACAAGTATGCTAGTGTGTCACATACCTTCTATTTCTCTTCATTTTCTCTCTCATACTTACTAACAATCATGATAATATCTTGTTTCGGTTGTTCTTACTCTTTGTCTCTGCTATTTGATTTATAGGCACTAGAGTGGCACAATCAATGATCCATTATGGAAGTTGTGGTTGTTATGTTGCATATGATGTGGCTAACAAAGTTGGGAAATATGGTCAGAGAAGCTCCACATTGAAGACGGGGTATAATTTGAGTTAGCATAGAAGATTGAGCTCAAAGGCATTCTCTCCAACCTTGTGTTGGTGTATGGACCATTTTTTAGAGGTTTGTGTTTCTTGTTTGACTATTTTTGTCTCTCCTTCATGCAACCACACCTTGTCGCCAAATTGATACTGATGTGACTTTCTGCTGGTTAAGATATTACTTTTATTCGGTATTAGAGTTATGTGGAATGTCATGTACATGTTGCTAAATCTGTCAAGTTTGTTCCACAAATGTTTTTTCTTTGTTTGCTTTTTGTTTTGCATAGGAGGAGATTATTTTGTACATGCCAAAGACGGGGTTGCATCAATTGGGGCTTATGGATGGAAAATCAACATATGGAAGCATTGTGTCCAATAAAGCTTTAGAGGGCTTAGTTGTAGCTTTGTCGAATGTATGGAAAACTCTCGCCCCATGTGAATGAATGTTTTGAATGGTACATACTAAGGTGTACGACCATGCTGTTGACAACTCTAATTCTTCCAAAAGTTTGTGGATGGAAGGTAGTCAATTCGGCTAATTTGGTATCCATCATGGATCACAAATTAGCCAAATATGTTGAGTTCGTTCCACAAATGTTTTTGCTTTGGTTACTTTTTTTTTGCACAGGAGGAGATTATTCTTCACATGCCAAAGACGTGGTTGCATCAATTGGGGCTTATGGATGGAAAATCAGCATATGGAAGCATTGTGTCCAACAAGCTCTAGAGGGCTTAGTTGTAGCTTTGTCGGATGTATGGCAAACTCTCCTCCCATATGAATGAATGTTTTGAATGGTACATACTAAGGTGTACAACCATGCTGTTGACCATTCTAATTCTTCCATCAGTTTGTGGATGGAAGGTAGTCAATTTGGCTAATTTAGTATCCATCATGGATCACAAGATAGTAAAAAATATGAATTTGCTGTCTTTAATCGACACAATAACTTGTCGCAATTCGAAGTGAACCCACATGCTCGTAGAATAGCCTAACATTGCCAATTGTTGAGATGTTCTTCTTGGAGGGTGTTTGAATATCGATCTTGGAGAGCCTATCAACCACCACATAGACACAATAAAGACCATTCGTCCTAACTAGAAATCCTTTTGAGACTGACTGCCAAGGTTTGTTAGGCATTAGATGTGAGATGTACACTCTTTGCTGCTTGATCGTGGGTTTAGGGATGTCACACATGTTACATGACTTGATTTACTTATTTTGACGTCTTTGCTGATTTTCTGCTAGTAGAAATATCACATGGTTTTTAACCAAACCATTTTAGTATTATGGATCATTGAAACTTCAAAGATTTAATGGGTATGTTATCCAGGTAGACAACCACAATGAAATTTGTCAAGGGCCAAAGAACATTATTCATCATCCTCGTGAACATTGTTGGTGCATTGGTCAAATCGAATGACATGGACATCTACTCCAACGATCCTTCCTCTACCTTAAATGTTGTCTTCTACATGTCTTCTAGCTCTATTAGGACCTAGTGATATCGTGACTTTTGATCAAATCCCGTGTGTCCACATGTGAGGATCGAGGATATCTAGTATGGGCATTACCACAAATAGTTTGGTGGTCAAGGACTGATGATCCTCTCTAAACTAAACATAGGGATATCCTATCTCAATTTGGTAAAGTTTCTCCTCTGATTTGATCTAACAAATAGTCAATTTAAGGAATTTGGTGTATTGCATGGTGATTTTATTCAAAACATCGAAATCAATATAGTTGCAATATCTCATCCATTGTTTGTGCTAACATGATTGAGATTCTACAAGGTGGCGTGCTTAGTCGGATATGCACCTTTTGTATTAGTTCTTGGATTTGTTGCATGATGTTGTCGTCCTCCAATGTTTGTACAATGGGGTAGTGCATTTGGTAGAGTGGTCCTAGGGATCATGTTCATCGAGTGCTTTATTTGATAATGCCACAAAACTACAGTGGGCGTTGTGAAGATGTTTGTGCTTTATGATCATATGATTCACTTTTGTGATATTTCACAGGGGTTTGAACAGTCACAATGATTTTGTTCTCTTGTTCTTGTTCATGAACAAGCCAAACTTTTTGGCATGACCAAATACCTCTTTGCTTTGTTTTGTCACCGATCAAACAAATATTGATTGTAGGTGCTACCTTTGGTATTCTATACAATTGATCTCTTAGAGTGATGATGACATTTGATTACTTGAATCATAGACACCATGTTGCATATGCAGTCACTACGAGTAGAACATGACAAACTTCCACAAGTGCCACACGGCAGAGCATTTCATCTTGAAATGACTTGATTGTGTATGAAAGGCTACATTGTTGATTGACATGTATGTTCCTACCTCGATTCAACCAACCGATTATATGGCTGAGGGTGTAGTGTCATTGATTAATTATTCTTTTGGACATCGTCTATCAAAATAAAACTCTTTTGATTGCCCATAGCCATGATGGAGTGTAAAGTAGTTGCCTTCACATTTGTGAGTTTACAAGGTGCTATGGTGATGGTGAAATGGGGATCTTTCTACATGATTTGCTTTCCCTTTTCAATCTAAAGGCTTGTTTGTCTTGAGACTGTACTTCCTATATTCTGACCTTGTTTGATGGAGACATCTTGACATAGTACAAGCCACTCTAATACCATTGATCTAGACTTTATTGGCAATTTGGTGTACAACATTCTATTATTGAATCTAATTGGTTATAATGTAAATAAAATTGAAGCAGAGAATGTAAAAAAGAGAAAAGAAATGACATCATTGCAATGCAAACAAAACTTTAATTAAAATGAGATAGCTATGTACAATGGTAGCAATCTGTGGGAAGAAATATCTTTGCTACAAAATTGCTTTGCTCACCTTTCAGGGGAAGCACCTCAATATATATGTAACTTATATATGTAGAATGGAGACTCAAGGTGGGAAGATGAAGTGTTCTGCGTTGGGAATCCATGGAATCATTAGTTATGGTGAGGTAACGACAAATAAATTTGGCAGTTAAGAACAAATGGATTTGACAAGTTTACTTGAATTCGTGTCAGAATTGTAATTTGTGATTTTCAGGTCCTTTGGGGTGGTTTTTTGGGGTTAAGTGTAGAACCGCATCCTTTCATTCTGATCTACATGTTTTTAAGCTTTTCAATGCTTGTTGCATTAGGTCCTTTCGAGCTATGGTTGCAAAGTACAGACCCTGGCAAGTTATCTGTCTATATTGGCTTTCTGGCACTCTGCCATGTGGATCTGTTGCTCGTCCTTGAGAAGCAGTGGCTGCCATTGCATCAATTAGTGGCATGCATATGCCTAAATCTTGAGCAAGCCGACTAACCTTAACAAAGGCACGGATGTGTCTATTAAAAAGACTATCAAAGGACAATGTTAATGCACACCACAATGTTGGGAAAACCACTAGGGGAAGAAGAGAAGAAACAATACTAGTCAATTGGTTACAAATTACATTCAAGGAAAGAATGATTGTACTAACATTAACTTAATAAGATACCTACAATAGGGTGGTGGACGTTGGATAACAAGAATATTGAAAAGAACAGTCCAATACGTCAGAAGCATAATTAAAATTTCTTTCTCCTCTTGGGGCACAATTGTGTGCCTCCTATATTGATACCCAAAAAGATGATTTGCAGTTCTTTTTTTTTTCTAATAGAGGCTTTTGCTGGCTAACTTGGTTCTCTTAGGTAGTAAATTGTGGTAAATCTTTAAATCAAAGGATTGAAGAGATCAAAACTTTTAAAAGCACGAGTTTGAATATGCAAATGCAGGTTGAAATGTTCTGACGTAAATCTGCCTCTTACCCTATTTCTGTGAAATCTCTAAGATTCCACAGGTGAAATTATTGTACTTTATATTTACAATATATCAGTCTGTCAGTCAAACTCAATCTTATCTTTTAGCATGGGTTTGGCTTCTGTCATTCAGACCATAGCCAGTTGGATCCTCGCTGTATATACTGAAGTATGTAAATATTTTTACGAAATACTAAAATTTGTTTATGCATGGTTGATTTGGCTTTATTGACTTGAGATTTATTATTTATTTTTTCCATTACTAATCAAATGTTTATTAACCACCATGAAATATGTGTGGTCACGTAGTTGGTTGTGTAATATGACTTTCTAAATGCTGTGCCAATGCCCTCTGTTTATCATAATAGTCTTGTCAACAATTTCTTTTACTTAATTAAGAATTTATGCATTGTACATGTTGACACATTTTTTTTTTTTCTTCTCATATATGTAACTTATAGTTGCACATTTTGATGGGTTTTTCTTTCAATTATATCTTAATGTTTGTTTTTGGAATTTAATATACAAATTGTCAATAGCATTTGTAGTTTTCCTAACCACTCTATTTTGCATCATGGTGTATCTGACCTTCCAGCTACAATGTTTACCTCCTTTGCTTCTATTATCTGGATCTTTTTCTAGCTCTCTTTACATTCAAAGTTGAAGTTTATGAAGCATATTAATAGCATTCCGTTTTCCAAGCATACCTTGCTTTGGCCCTAGGGCCTAGGTTTGTGGGAGTTGGGTTTTGCAGCTGCAATGTTTACCTCTGATTATATTTGGATTTCTTTCTAGCTTTCCTGCTATTCAAAGTTGAAGCTTGTGACACATTAAGAGCATTCAACTTTTCAAACATGTCTTATATTGGCCCTAGGTTGACTGGAGCCCCAATTGGCAATGGCGGTGAATGGTTCTTGTTGATTGTTTAAATAACTTGCTGAGCATTGTGGGTTTCAACTGGAGATAGGATAAGGTGGTCAAAAGGACAATGTGGTTGTACCCACTATATCTATAGTTGATAATGTGTACACTTGCATGAATTTTCTCATGAATGTCCTCTGATCAAGATGATTGATGAAGGATTAAGGATAGTACTGTAGAACAAGGAGAAAGTTATTCATTGTTGCATCTGGTCCTTCAGCTTCCTGGATGTGGCTGTTCATGATTCTGGTCTGGGAAAATCATGTATTCTGAAGAATGTCACCTGCTACAAAAGCTGTTGGCATGTTCACCAACTGTTTGATTGTAAGGAATGCATTGGTTTCATATTCTTTATCGGTATGTAAAAATGTTTATTTTAGGAAGATTCACAATTCCATATGAGCTCTTTGACCAGACAAATCCAGATATCCGAGACTGTGATTGAAGATCGTTTTGGGTTGGAACATGGAAGTGAACCCTGGTATGGTTCATTAGATATGCATTATAAGTGGTTGCTGAAATACAGAATAAGCCCCTATTTTTGCAGGTGGGGTGATAACATGCGTGTTCTGACATACACTTGTCCCTGGCCTGGTAATATTCATGGAGTCCTTGGGTGTATTATTTGTTTCTAATTATATATGGAAACATAAATTGAAAGCATCCTTTTTTTTGTTGGTGAAGTAATCGTCTTTTTTGGGTGTGGTAGCTGATCATCCAAGAGCAGAAGAATATTATTCTGATCCAAGATTAGCAGTTTATGCAGTACCTTATGCACCGGTTCTATCAAGGTAATTTTTGTACCCCCAAATTTCTTGGTACTTGGGTTTTATGGAAGGATGTCATTTTGAAGTGCTAATGGGAGCTGTTTTCTTGATCTATTATCATCACAGTACCTATGAAGCAAAAGATGTAGTGAGGAAAGAAATTGAAATTCTGAAGACTAAAGCTCATTGGAAAAAGTCTTACTTCTATCTGTGGGATGAGGTATGGTGTAGCAATTGTAATATTGAATTCTACTTCTGATTTTTTTATTGTTTGTGTGGAATAATATCTTCTGGAAATTAGTTTCCTTCACTGAAGTACTAGTCTCTGACTTTACTGTTGATACCTCTTGCTTTTAAATGTTCTGCATGATGACGAGTTATCTAATCCTCATTTTGGTGCTGCATTTTTTCAGCCTTTAAACTCGGAGCAGTATGACATGATTCGCAGCATGTCTAGTGAAATAAAAGCACTTGCTCCGGATGCCCGTGTTTTAACGACTTATTATTGTGGTAAGTTTAAAGGAATATTGACCTTGTAGATACAACTAGATTTGGATTGTTGCTTGGTCCATGGTGACTATTGGGTGGCTTTATAAATAAATTATCTATAATGTAGTTTATTATCTTTGTATAGTTTTGTACGACAGTTTTGGGAGGGAATTGTTTTTGTTCAAGCTATAGATCGAACTAGATCGTTTTGGTATTGTTTACAATGCACTTATTTTAAATGGGAAAGAAACAATTTTACCACATTTATAATTTTTCTATGTAGGAGCATTACTCCTTAAGTGGCTTGCATTGCAGTTGACATTATAATAATCAATAAACTGATCTTTAAACCTTATGTTTCCCAATAACCTCTTTCTCAATAACCTAAGCGTACAAGTCTAATGATGATGAATGGAACAATTACGATGTAGAAAAAGCACACAAGACTAATTTTTATTGAGAAGTAACATTTTTCAAACCATTTAAAATTTTGGAATAATAGAAAAAAGAATAAATAAATGGTCACAATGTAAAATATTAATGAGCATTCTTGGCTACATTGAATGGTATGGCACTTAAAGAAGAAAATTGATGAATGCACCATCCAAATATTTCTCCTCCGATTTCCAAAATTTGTTCAATGTTCCACTTAAAGACATCAAAGACATGATCAACCTACTTGAATTCTTTTTTTTCTTGTGTGGCTTTATTCTTTCTTTTGGTTGTAGAGGCTTTATCTTTCTCTAACGTAGCTATGATCTCTAGAGTCACCTTTGCATGCACTAATATTCCATATGGGCCACCCAAGATGTTAGGTAGCCAGTCCATTAACCTTGTTATACTCCCATGAAAAGATGACCAAACAATTGACATTTGATATTATCATTGTTTGTTATTTGTTTCTATCTTTGAGTTTAGGTCTTTATTTGAATTATGTTTTTCATTTTGTATGCTCTAAAAGAAAAAAAGAATAATAAAAATAAAACAAATGAATGATCACAATCTACAATATTAATGAGCACGATTCCCATTGGCTTAATGAGTATGAATAATAGATTGTGCAAAAGACAATGAAAATGAAAAGGAATATGCAAACCAAAATTCAGTAGTATCTTTTGGCATCGACCAATAATGGGATTTACAAATAGAAAGCCATTACAATGGCTGTTACACTTCATATTCTCCACCACTGTTCAACTACCTATAGGAACTCTTCAAGTTCCCACTACACGACTAAAGCTCTCCTAAATAACTCCTTGGTTTATCTAATATGATGTACAATAATATTACATCCCCCCTTAATCCACAAGGGTTACGGTGAGACCAAACATGCCTAGGAATTTTTTAGAATTTTCTTTTCCAATTGCTTTTGTTAAGATGTTTGTTGGTTTCTTTGTAGTAGAACAATGGAGCAATTTGTCACTTCTTTCACACAATGTCGAATCAAGTGGAATTTCGTATTGATGTGCTTGGTTTGGTTGTGAAAGATTGGATTCTTTGTCATTGAAATTGTAGATGTGTTTTCAACCATCAATGCCGAAAATTGTTGTTCCTGCAAGTCTAAAAGAACCCTTTTAAGCCACAATATCTCTCTTGTTGCCTCTGAAACAGCCATGAATTCTACTTCCACCGAAGAAATTGCTGTCATTGATTGCTTCTTTGATTTTCGATTGATAGCTGTTGTTCCCAAATTCATTAGAAACCCTGATGTAGATTTCCTATCTTCAAAATCACCAGCATAGTATCAAAGGAATTTTTTTGTTGCTCCTTAGTGACTTTCTCTAGGTTGTCACATGAATCTAGAAATAATTTCATCAAAAGAAACATAAAAGTATACTTTTTTAAATTTCTTTGCGTGATGTACACTGTCAACTTATATCTCCTTTTCTCATGGCTTTGTCCTCTCTTCGAATGACACTTTTTGCATGCAGTTCACTTTTACGGGAGGAACACACACACACACACATTTATTTATTTATTTTCAAAATCTTTATTGGCTCTAACTTCTAAAGACTGTACTCCATATTTAACTTTGCAACATTTAAAAAAATCAAACATATAATTTGACACGTTTAAACATTATTGTTCAATGCTTCCTCTTGTGCAAAAAAATGGTTTGCATGTGTAATGATCTGAAATTCATTTCTCTTACCCACACTATGCCGTTTTCTCATGGCTTTGTCCTCTCTTCGAACGACACTTTTTGCATGCAGTTCACTTTTACGGGAGGAACACACACACACATTTATTTATTTATTTTCAAAATCTTTATTGGCTCTAACTTCTAAAGACTGTACTCCATATTTAACTTTGCAACATTTAAAAAAATCAAACATATTATTTGACACGTTTAAACATTATTGTTCAATGCTTCCTCTTGTGCAAAAAAATGGTTTGCATATGTGTAATGATCTGAAATTCATTTCTCTTACCCACACTTCGCCGTTTTGCACGTTCCACCACCACTCTGTCGATTTCCAATACTGATAAGGGGAACACCATGAGCAGCAGAATGCTGAGGTACAGAATTCAAAGTGGAATTCTGTTCCTGGTCATCATGTAGAGATATTTGATGTAGATTCATATAGTATGTTTTAAACGACTTCGATTATTAGATTTTTGGATATTTTCACGAATTCATGAACTTTTCAAAGTTGGGACTTTTGAAGTGAATGTTCTTGATATATTATTGGAAGCGACAATTATTATGTTCTTCGGGGACGCATCCCTCATCCCCTTCCTTGTTTCCCTGCCCAAGTCCCCTATTTAATATTGTTTCTAAATTTTTTGGGTACTTCAAAGCATCCCCTTTCTGTGTTCACTCATTTCCTCACTCCCTAGAAAGTGGAATTGGTGGGATTAATTATGCTTTTAGTTATTAGTAATTTTTTTAATCGCTAACACTTATTGAAAGACTTGCAAGACAACATCAGATGACTATATCAGTAATTTCTATATGATTTTTCAGTTTGTCAAAATATGCAGTTTTTTTAAAATCAGAAAGGGTCCATTTGGAAAAATGGGCTTCCTCGCTCCCTTCAAACTTTTATCACTTCTATAGTTGTCAAGGTTTGGGAGTAAGTTTAATAGAGGATTTTGCTGGCCAATATTTGAAGCTGGGTTGATTTCACAAAAACTTCCCCAATTTGCTGCTACACCACACCCTGATGGACTACATTGTCATTTTTAAGAATATATGGCCTCCATTTAAGTGTTGTACATTTTGGTAGCTGTATAAATTATTTTAATTCTGTTGTTTTTTAAAATTATAGTAATTAATGTATTGTTTATATTTTCATGTTTTTGTTTTATTGAAATAGATGTATATTTGTTAATTGTTTTTTATAATTATGATACTTATGCAGGACCTAGTGACACTCCTCTTGCTCCTGGGACTTTTGAGGCTTTTGTGAAAGTTCCAAATTTTTTACGACCCCACACACAAATTTTTTGTACAAGGTCATTTTACCAATTTCGCAAATTTATATGCATGTGTTTTTATTTTTATTTTGTAGAATTTTTGTTTACCCAACATTATGAAATATTTGTGTACTTATTTTGCAATATAGCTAGTAGTTTGATGCATTTTGCATGGAATATAATGACCCATAGTTTAGCCCTGGAAAATAAAGTCATTAGCATTGAATGATAGTTGTTAACAATGAGTATCTTGCCCCATTTGATAAATTTTGAATATATTGTCTAAACTTCTAAAGATTGAATGTTCTCTGCTGTTAAATGTTGATTATTATTATTGATGATTAGGAATTCTTTTTGAGGTGTATGTTTTTCAATTTAAGTTTGACATTTTTCACTTTTTTCTTGATTCTGGTTGCATCATGTTTAGGTTTTTCGAAATTTCCTTAAAGAGGTTAAGCTTTATAGTTGTCTGTTATGCATGGTTTGAACACTAGATCATTGTTAGCTTAGACATTATATTAAACTTGTTTCATGCTATTGAATATGCATCAACATGAAAATTGGCCATGCTTGAATAGATTTGTTGACATGTTTCATTTGCATTTCTCCTTGCCTTAGTTTCTACTAGTTAATCTATGGAAATCTTCTAGGTTAAGAGCCTAATTTTTGTGACTTGCCTTAAACAATGTTTAATTTGATGTGACTAGTCTCCAAACATATATAGATCAGATGAGAATGATATGCAAATATATTGTGTGATTGATAGATATATCATTCTTACAATGACTATTTGAGGCATATAGGTATGTTAGTGTGGATGTGTGTGTTAATAAGTTATACGGCAAGAATTATTGAGATACACTTGCTCTCCGCATTGGAGGCCGATTGTTAGGGCTTTATGCCTGTCACCAAATGTTTGATTGGAACACAGGCACAATCGTCACATGAAAATGTAATTAATGATAGGTAATCTACACAAGTCAGCTATTGTGGCCAAATCTATATATGGCTATGTTAACATAACTAGGATAATAAATGAATCTTGCTGCTTAGAATCCTCCCAATTTCGTAAATATATCAAGACAAAAATCCCTTGCTATACTTGAAATATTAAGGTGCACTTTCCTTCTTGATCCGCTTGGCAGCCATAATTCTATGGTCGGTGCCAACAACAAGTTCAAACCTATCGCCGGCATTAACACTAGAACCAATCTTCTACCTAGTTGAGGACTATACAATTTTATATCTCATTGACGGGCATTTTAGCATAGGGATGGCAAGGGGTTTCAAGAACCCTCCTGTTTTAATGCCTTTTCCATTGGGTACGAGTTATCTATGTCTGCCAAGGACATAAGAACAAACCCGGACTGGAATCCTATTTTAAAGTGTGAAAACAAAAATGAATTAGAAACAACTTTGCTGAAAACAAAAATGAATTAGACACAACTTGGTTTCTGAGACAAAATGTGAATCAGATTTATAAAACCTAGGAGTTAAATGAAAACATTTTCAAAAACAATCCATAGCAAAAATAATGGAAGGTTCAAATTTATTATGATCTTGTGCCAAATTAAAATTTATTAGCTTAGAAGTTAGAACCATGAATTGTAGAGGCTCAAACAAAGAAACTTTACTAACCAGAAAGTTTGACTCATAGCAAAGGCTCGAATGTAAAGAAAGAATGGAGCCACAAGGGGAACACCTAAATGCAATTCTAAATATAGGAAACAAAGATATAGAAGAGGCCCAAATCTTATGCTAATAATAATGAATAACACAAAATACGCACAAGAATGTAATATCTTTTATTTACTACACAAATAACAAAGGCTCAAGTCTATTCTAATAAACAACAAAATTCATTGTTAAATTATTGCCAAAAATTGTAGAGTGATAAAACTCCTTTGCATTAGAATCTAATCAAATTCAGTCTCTTTGTTATGAAATTGTTTCCTTACAAACTATATTCTACTACATCACATTCTGTTCTTTTTTCTCTCCCCACATCTTGAGGTTCCACTAAGTACAAAGTAGAGTAAGGAATGTGAACTGAATGATTCTGATCGGGTCCCTTTCAATTCCACTTGCTTTGTTGGTCATTTTGTTCTTTTGTGTTATGAAATGCAATGAACTATCTTAAGTTTAATGTGTTGATGGAGTCTTTTGTGAATTTTTCTGCCTTTTCTTTGTAATCTGTAACTTTGAGCCACGAACATGAGTCTGATAAAATATGTCATCGAGTCTGCATGTTATATTTTTTTTCTCTGAGCTCCCTCAATTTCTGTGCACCAAGGGCGCTTGAAAGTATCCCTAGAACCAATCTGGAAGGTCCAGAAACTTACAAAATGACTATTGATTTGCTTAAAATAATGTTGAACCTGGTCATTCTTAAGGCTGAAAATGGGTTGAGTGCTGATTCGTCAAAATATGACCAACTGACCATTTTCAAAAGTCAAAATCTGCTGCATAATGCTACGAATATAGGTTATTCTTTTTCCATTGTGCTGATCTGTCAAAATATGACTTGCATACCATTGTCAAAAGTCAAAATCTGCTGCATAATGCTGCGAATAAAGATGATTCTTTTTCCATTGTGCTTTCCTCACATCTGTCAATATCTCCACAAATTTTCAACTGAGTCTGAACTCATTTTAATGTGCAAATATTACTCTAAAACAAATTAGTAAATCAATAAAAATGCCTAAGAACTGGTTTGTCAAAATATGGTTGAATGGCCATTATCAAAAGTGAAAACCTGCTGCCTAAAGCTGTAAATCAAAGTTATTCTTGTCCCATTGTGTCATTCTGACATTCCTCTTCATTCCCACCAATTTTTATCTAACTCTGATCTCTTTTGATTCTGCAATATGCACTTCAAAATAACGCATCAACATTTTCTGGAAATCTGTGAACTGGATTGTCTAAATTTGGTTGCTAGGTTATATTTAAAAGTGAATTTCTGCTACATTAAACTGCGAATTCAGGTGATTATTTTTCCATATTGTTTTTCTTGCATTCCTTGACATCTTAAAAAATCTTCATCTATAGATGACATCAATTTGACCTTCAAATCATATCTCAAAAATGCCTTGACAGATGTTTCTAGAAAATATGTGAAATGTAACAAAATGACTCAGAGGTTACTTTTGGTTGTTGTGTAAGAGTGGAAAATGTTGGGAATGATTGCGTAAATTGTACCATGGTGTTCTTACTTTCTTCTACATTCCCACCATGTTTCAACTGTATAATAGTATATGACATCAATTCGGCCGCCAAATTGTATTTCAAAATTACCTGTGCAGTGAATTTTGGAATTTGAAATTGCTTCAAATGAGTGCAAATCTGACTGCTGTTGTGTGGATCTCAAAAGGGTCTTTTGTATTTGGTATAATGAACATCTCCACAAACTTTCAGGTCTTAAGTTTAAATGGTCTCCTCCAGTTCAAAGGTAGCCGGAAATGCTTGGTCTTTTCTTTCTACACAAGGATTGCAAATTTTCAGAGGAAGTACTGTGAATATTGTTAACAGAGCTCTTGAGGTCTAAAGATGAAATGTTTAGCTTATCATAGCTAAGCTTCACCCAAGCTTTCATGGAAATACATCGAGCTGCTACCCAGCTCTAAAAATTCTGCAAAATGACCCTTTTTTCACACAGCATGGAAGAATAAAGCATCATATAAAACCATGAGAACAAAGTAGAGATCACTGAAAAATGTTGCAAAACCAAGCAATCATTGATCTTGAACAGAATAAAAGATAAAAATTGGGTTCCCAAAAAATCCATTGAAAACTTTTAACCAGAGTAAGCAAAGATTAAAGCTTGATAAAATAAGATGTGAAGACTTTAAGAGAATTATGTTTTACACAAATGCACAATAATCTGCCATTAAAATGGCCCATTTAAATTTTAAAACGGAGTTGGCCCAAATTTGGGTATGTTGGTGGCCACCAATATGAGTCAAGGAGAAGCGCCCTTGTGAGGTGCAGAGTCGAGACATACCACTAATTCTTGATAGAACTCATTTGCAATCGATTGAAGATGAAGAGTCACATTTGAAAGTGCAACAATTCATTGTCCAGGATGCTTCCTTTGCCTTTTGTATCATCGATGACATATGTACACATGTAGATTGAGCTAGGTAGAAAAGGGAACCAATCATCCATCTCCTTCTAGAGAATGTCCTGTATAGAAGCCTGGAGGTTTAGTTGTATATACGTCTTGGATTTATGGATGGAGTCTTTTGTTTTTGATTTCTTTCTAGATAGTGGGTACAAGTTCGGGTACGGGGGTGGAGACGTGGTATGCCGGTATGACAATTAGTTTCATGGCTTGGGTATGGCTTTAATTACGGCCATATAAAAGTTATAGCCTAATAAGCAAATTAACTATATAACATGCATAGAGTGAACAAAATAAGCTAAATAACCACAACATTCTGATAATTCAATGCTAAATGTCATGATATTCATCTGTCAAACTTAGGACATGTAAAGCAAATGTTACAATGTATACACAAAAATCAAGACAAATCAACAGATTCCTAATCATAATACTCTCAAGTGTATCAACGAGAGCATCATTCGAACCATCATGTGGTGCATTGGAAGTAGAGCCAAAGAACCACAAGGAGTAGCAGTGTGTGATGCCCGTAAAATTCCAGCGTAAAATAACACAATAACATAATAAACTTATACAGTAGAAGCAATACTAACAGAATCTTCAAGTTAAAAATCAAAATAAGAAAAATGGTATACACACAATATTACACTATATACAAGATATCACTTGGGTTTTCCCTTTTGGGAAAAAATACAGCAAACATTCTTCCTTATTGCATTAACTCAACCATTTTTAATACAATCATGAACTCCAAAGTTCTGCTTCACCTTACTTAATGTGCTAGTATATGTAGGCACATCAGTATTAAACCGTCTAAGTGGTACTGCATTACAATGGGTGCCAAAACCATGGGCTATATAAAACATGAGTGAAAACCACTCAAAACCACCTATACAGGTCCCCCACCCCCCCCAAAAAAAATCATGCATGTACAATCTAGACGAGTATAAATCCTGTTAAGAATGTCAATCATGAACAATGTACAACACATAGCTAACACATCTAAGGCTGCAAAAACAAAGTAAAATCACTAAAAGATTGATTCTATCAATACCTCTATTGAATCTAATTGTTAAATAAAGAAAGTCACTGGAGGATCCCAATGGAAGCTATCAGGGAGGAGTGATAAAAATGGGAAAGCTCATCCCAAACCACAAGCAAAGAGATGTACACAGATTTGAGTGCAGACACGCCCTTTTGGGGTTATGTGGATAGTTTCTTGGAATATAGGGTATCTTGGCATCGCCAACAAACAACAATTTCTACTGAACAAAACCAAGCAAGAAGAGGCTGATATGATCCTCCTAGAGGAGACCACACAAGGAAGCTCTCTTTGCAAGCTGAAATTGAATGAAGCATGGGGCTCTAAATAGATTTTTGTTTTTACACACAAATACTTTGATCTACTTGGATCCTTCTAGGTATGTCTTCCCTCTTTACCTCCTCTTGGGGTATGATTGCATATTTTCCTCTTAATTCCAAACGTAGTTACCAAATCCGGCCGGATCTGCACTATATCCGGCTGGATCCAGATTTTGCAGCTGGCCTGGATAAGTTTGGTCCTGGTCAGCCCTAATTTAGGGAAAAAAATAATTGCTATTTTTAAATTTTTTTGGTAGTTTTCTAGAAAAAAACAGTCACCCATCAACCTTGCATATTAAAAAAATAACATTTTACATTGCATTAGTAAAGTCTTTCATTATATTTGTCAAATTTTCATATTCATAAAATTCAACTCGTATATATTTCGGACTGAATTTTTCCAGAACTTTTTCAAGAATTCTGGATTTTTGGATTTTTTTGCCCTCCTGAACAGACCTAGATTTCCGGACCTGGTAACTATGATTCCAAGATGAAAGAGGTTAAGAGATTGGTAGACATATTTGGACTTTCATGTTACCAATGCTTACTATTCTATTCCATCATATGACAACAATAAAATAGTATACTCAAATCAGTTTGTGCGATGAGCATCTGCCTCACACCTTCAAAAAACCGTTCTCATGAGTGACTACAATCCAATCAAAACACTCGATGAAAAGAAGGGGGAATGAGATTTAATCACAGAACAACTGATGCTCTAAACCAATCACTGGCATACTCCACCATGGTGGATGTTCTCAAGGCCTTTACACTTGATATAACAGAAAGAAAAGAATACATTACATTGCAGAAAATAGATAGAATAATAATTTCTAACAATTGCTTAAACGGAATCCGTTTACATGTTAGTGAGTTCAGCTAGAAATTAACCTGCAGGTCACAACAATCACCAAAAGCAAAAAAAAAAACAATTCAGATTCGCAAGTGTCTTCTAGACCCGGAGTTCATGCTTTGTTGAAAGGTGGTGTCCGGAAGTGAATCACATCCCGAAAAAACACCATGTACAGGTTTACGTGTAAACTAAACTACCTAAAAACAAGAATGAAAATGTGGAACAAGCATACCTTCAGGAATAGTTTCAGTCTCTGTTTCCAGGGTCCGTCCCACACCCTCCCGTACCCCCAAGGATATGTACCCGGGACGTACCCGGCAGGGTTGGGCGGTGGGGGGCTCTAAAAATATTTTTTTTCTTAAATTTTAACTCACAAACTTCAGTTTTCTTGAGGACTAGACTAGGAGGGCATGACAACCACAAGGAAATTTGAAGATTGCTTTAAATCCCTCTAGTTTATTGAAGAGAAAATATTCAAAGGATATCAAGAATTTTTTGAGGTAATTATTTGGGATCATTGCAATTGGCCAAGGAAAGAAGCTACTCATAGAAATTTGGACATATATCTGAGCCTCTGTACAAGTTATTTATGAGATCAAATCTCAGGTGATCTTCAATATTAATAGAAAAAATTGGAACCGCAAATTGCATAGCTTAAAGTTTCAAAGAGCATCCTTTCCCAGAAACTACCAAGGCTCAACATTGGCTCCTTCCTGCAGCCTTAAGGAGGATTAGAAGGTGATTTTGGTTAATATGAATGCAAGAACCAATCGTTGGACTGACCTCTTTAGTTATCATTGGCAAGTTAGAGTCAATCTCATTAAATCGGTCCTTTAGGAGCTCCCTATATAGATCTTTTATGGCCACCATCGCAACATAAAAAATAATCTCAAAGGAAATGGATGAAGCACAAAGGAATACGATATTCGTATATCATAGAAAATGTAAAATCTTAAGTATATTGAATGTTTTGAACATTGATCATACTATACATTTCAAGTTTTGTATTTCTTATGGACTAAAATGAGTAAAATGAATATATGTATAAAATTTATATATATATTTAATTTTTTCATATATGTGTACGGACATATCCAAGATGTATTGTACCCAAGGGTTTTTTTAAATTAACATATCCGCTACCAAATCCGTACCCATACCCATATCTTGGCAACATATGTTTTAGTCTGTCATGACAAGCACACAATAAGTGACAAATACAAAATCTACTAAGGCACACACATCTGATAGGAGGACTGATAGTTCAAAAGCAACAACTCTTTCATGAGCCCTCTATTCTTCAAAAAGAAAGAGGAAAGCTACTAGAGGCAAAGGTCCAATGAAACAAGAACCATATAAGTCTTCTACCTTTTAAGGCTAGACTAGATGGAAGGATAATCAAAAGCCCAAAAGAGACCAACATTCAAGCCGGGTTAATACAAAACCCCTAAGTAGCATATTTGACATAATGTCCGCTTTTCAAAATTAATTAATTCTGAATACTTGCCTATTTTTTATTATTTTCTGTAGGCTAAGGGGAAATTAAAATAGGAAAATAAATTAATTTAAGTGGGCCAAGGATTTTTTAAATTTTATTTGGAAAAAGGACACTTGAAATATATTTTAATACAAAAAAACATAAATAACATAAATTAATAATATAAGGGATGGCTTCTATTATTGGGTGCCAAAGTTAGGTTATTAATTAAATAAAGAATGGGGTGCCAAAGTCAGAGAGGGCTGCATGAGTACCAAGTTCCTAATTTTAGGGTAGAAGGTGGATAAAGTATTTTAAAAATTTGTTTGATCTTATTCTTAGGGTGGGGCGCCAACACGGGGAAAGAATTATATTATTTTTAATTGCTTAAAGATCATGCATGTAATTCTAAAAGGGTGGTGCCCAATTTGGAGAGGGATTGGAAGTTATAAAGGAAGATTTGGGGTTTATTGTTCAAACATCTTGGAAATTTTTAAACTACTTTGTTTGCAAGTAGCTTTTGCTTCTGCATCAACAATAGATGACGAAACCCCTCATTTGCATAGAGATTTGAGGACGGAATCCCTCACATTTGAGCTTGACAATTCCATCCAGGGGTTGCAGTCGTCATTCAAGGTACAGGTGATTCATCCAATACAACTAGGGCAGGCTTTTCAGGCTTAATTCTAGATCCAAAACAACAAGTACTCCTAGTTGGGCTATCGGTATCTGAAGGCAGATTTCAGTCAAATCAGTTTGCATGCTCGTCTCTTCCATCTGATATTTCTAATTAGATCATCGATTGTGAGGAGAATAATTGTCTTTCAAACACTATGGTATTTCTTTTATTGTAACTGATTGAAATCAATAAAAAAAGTCTGTTTTTGGGCACTTTGAGGTTTGTTGTATTTTATTAAAAAATCACATTGTTGCTGCTGTCATAGTAGACAATTTTCTATAATAATGTCCTAGGGTTTTGATAAAAATATTCAGATTTATCTAAAGTATTTTTCAGGGATATTACATTTGATGCAGTCACGATTAGGGAGGTCCAGTGAAGGGCATCCTTAGATTGTGCATCTCACACATTTGGACACAACATTGAAAATCTTGATACTAACCCTGCACAACTGAGATTACAGTCCACACACTTTGATGATTGTACTGAAATAATTGAAAGCTACAAACATACTCATTGCAACAATTCAGACCATTAAATGCATTCCATGGACGCAACTCACTTCTACACATTCATCATCACCTTAGATGCTGTACATATTAGCAAGTCTTTGGCTCACTACAAACTAATTGGACAGTCTCTTTGAACAAATTACACTCCTAAGCTTAGGATCCATTAGCAAGAGCCATGATAACAAGAGACAAATGTTACATAAGTTCAGAACAGTTCATCAGTCTGAATTCATAGGTGTCTAACTGCGGATTTTCATCATGACCCATCAACATCCTTCAGTTATGTTGCTCAATTCTCAGTGACGTTAATGACCCTCCTTGCATTGATACATGTCACCTTTAGGTATAATTGATCAAACACATGCCATAGGTCGAGTCACAGCGTATTAAGCAGCCTCATCCATCCCAGGATGCAAAGCATGGAGCATATGAAATCACAAATATCAAATAAACGAAAAATAGCACCATTCAACATTAGCAATATCTATTAAACATCACCGTCACTGGCCTGCAACAACAATAAAATCGCAAACATTACAATTGTGTGATTTTCACATGGATTTGACACAAGTCGTATAGCAAGTATTGAAAGAATGGTTGTTAAAGGAGTTTGCACAAGTTCATACTAAGCATTGAAAATTGATCCCCTGTATAAAGGGGTTATACAAGCATTGTTAGGGTGAGAATTTGAACAATTCATGATCAAGAAAGTGGACAAGCGGAAAAATCAAAGGAAAAAAATTCAAGCTTCCAGCAGTTTACACTAAGGGCAATTGTTAGAGGCATGTTAATGACACCAGTTGAAAGTTGACGCTACACTGTGACACCATTAGTTATGATCTGAATGATATGCTATATACCAAGTTTGAGTCAGGGTTTATAACAAGGCAAACAAGGCAAACTTATATTATAAACAATATGAGACAAGGAATTAACTCTTATCCGAGACCTACAAGAATCCAAAAGACAAGTCTCGGTCCTGTTCATTGAGCATGTGCCTTTTAAAGAACAAGCCCTAGCTCATAAATCATTCAGCTACACACAATTGGGTAGACCATTCTTTTTTTACTATGCTTACCATAGCTATAAGACACACACATGTAATCATATATATGTACACACACACACACGTATGTATGTATGCATGCATATATATATACATACATACATTTCCTCCCTCTATGAGAACAGTTGACAACCGAAAAAACCATGGGTTGAGTAGAAAAACGTTGTCATATTTAAATGGAAAGCCTAGGTAACATCTTCAAAACAAGCTGCAATATTTTGGAAGCCATCTTTTATCGCAGTTTAGATTTACACTTATCAAACAAATTAAGGGTTCGAGCCCCCAGAATTCCATACTTGAAAATCTTTTTGGCAAATAAGATATGGCAGAGAATAAAACAACATTATATTTATATTGCTCAAAACTCACAAAGCATGATAACTCAAAAAAGAGTCTGCAAACCAAATGGTATTACAAAACTAGCCATGTCCAAATGTACTTTAAAATATTTTTATAAACAAGATAGGGCACATAATAGAACAATGTTTTATTTATACATGTCAAACACCGACAAAGCATAAGAACTCAAAAGTGAGTCTGCACAGCAAACTGTAGTACAGAACTAGCCATGTCCATATTGAGTACAAAACGGATAATACAGTTGAGCTTAGCTCATGTACAACCTTTGTTTCTTTCTTTTGCCTATGTCTACACCCAAACTGATTCCACGATGTCTATCTAAAGGCTCAATCCCAACAACGGCCTCCCGAGCTTGCTTCTTGCTTAAAACATCTTCTGCCCAAAAAAATGCCGGTGGAAATATATAAAGGAATGTCCTCCCATGAATCTTCTTCTTGCTTAACACATTTCGGGCTCAACAAATTGCCAACGGAAAGATGAAAAAGAGAATGACATAAAGGTGGAGAGCTTATGTTCTCCCACTTACATGCCCTCCTTCTGGGCATGCATTTTCCAAAATCTCAAAAAAACCAAAATCAAAACATGGTACAAATCCCAAGCAGCAGGCTAAACTAGTCAAATAAAATGCAAAGTGAAAGATCCATAGGGCAACAAAATTTCCATGCAAGCTCCCATCAAACTATTTCACTATTGCTTTTCACACAACCACCATGCAAAAAGACATCATTACCAATTGAACAACTGATAGGGTTCGGGATTTCTTAACACTATCATTTTATTCATATAATTTTTTAATTTTATTTTCGATTATTTTCTCATTGCCTCATTTTTCTTTTTTTATTTCTTTTCACTCAAGTCACTTATCTTATGTCAAGGATAGTGTCTAGGGTCTCATACTCAACCATTTGTATTTCTGTTCACTCAAGTCACTTATCCTTGTCAAAGATAATGTCCAAGGTAATACCAATAGAGGTCAAAACTAATTTATTTATTACTTCCTAATATATAGCTCTAAGCCCCAAACAACATAACTGTGGGCATATTGGCTTTTGAATTCATATGCAATATAACAATGTCAAGGCAGCCCAAAATTTACAAAGATGGGAAATACATCAAATTGTTACTGTAACCCCGAGTCCATGTTCTCTCAGCGGTTCTTCTCCAAGATTCTTCAAACCTTCCACTAGACTAAACACTAGATCCTATACAATTGATTTAAGCCAAACAAACTAATCTACATTGGCATATTTAGTCAAGCTTGCACTAGGTCTCACCAAAAAGGGAAAACAATTGACCGAGCTTCACGTTATAGGAGAGTATCACAAAGATCATTTGAATGTATGTAAACAACATGAAACCCAAGTTACTCAAACATATGAAAAACAAAACTATACCATCATTGTAACATAAATAAGCATAGATAGTTCCAAGCTTTATGCTACAATGTTACATATGTAGTTATCCGAGGAGTTTGAGCGGAGGAGCCTTAGAGCCAAGGGGCAAGCTGGCTTTCAGACTAATCACCATACTACTGACCATATCTTCACTCTTCGGGCCATCATTAAGGAGGCACGTCATCGACGGTCTATTGTTGCTTTGTGGATTTTTGGAAAGCCTTTGACTCGGTTCCATGTGATGCACTTTTATAGCGGCTCCGTGACATTGGCATTTCCGAGAACCTTTTCACGGCCATCATGCGTCTGTACGAGACTATTTTGGGCTGCCTCCGCACTTCCTAGGGAGAGTCTAAGTTCATCAAGAGTACCATTGGGTTAAAGTAGGGGTGCCCCTATCCCCAAATCTCTTTGGGATTTACATTGACGAGCCAGAGTCTTTTCTCCATGAGCATATCTAGGAAAGTAATGGGTGCCTTTTTGCACCAAGTTCAGATATTTATCCTTTTGTTTGCTGATGACATGGTCCTTCTAGCCTCATCTCTTGAGGGACTACAAAGACAGTTGTATCCCTTAAGAGTTGTTTTGCGAACTCTGGCAGTTGACGGTCAACCTGGGTAAAACCAAGGTTATGGTCTTCAACGGGTTTAAGACCTCACACCTCCAATTCTTCTTTAGGGGGGAGAAGATTGAGATTATCGGTACCTACATTTACTTGGATGTCCAGTTCTCTGGTCTGTGTTTCAATTTGAGACAATCCCTCCAACCACGTGTCAATAAGGGTTACAGTTCCTTAGCTCTCCTCGAGCGACAGTGCTTCCGGCACCATTTTCACGACATCTCCTCTAAGACGTCCCTCATGGATTCTCGTATCAAACCCATTGTTCTTTATGGCTCTGTGGCTGTGGGGGGCCTCTTTGCTCGAGTACTGGATTGGGCTTCCGTCGAGAGAGTCCAGACACTTCTCCTTCGCCGCTTGATCAGGTGTAAGCAATTTGTACTCCAACACATTATTTTGGCGGAGTTTGGAGCCCATCCTTTCAGACTGGAGACCATATTTGACTTGGTTTCTTTCTTACACCGCATTCGGGGCTTCGCAAACACTACCAAGGGGCGGGTCAGGTACCTGTACTTGGCATAGTGCTCTTCAGAGGATATTGCTCTTTCAGACTCCCCACGCCAACATCGCGGTTGGTATGCCGAGCTCTCCGAACTTTTGGGAGCAGTTGGTATTCAGATGGAATCTTCCACCTTTTCAGTACTCCATGGACACACCAAGCCACCTTCTGCCTAATAAACTGTAATATCCCCTTCCCATTCGAAGACCTTTGGCCTATTTTGTCAACCCGACGGCCTAAGGAAAAATATAAGGGTGGCTTAAGTTATATCAAAATCTGAGTATTCGTGTCTACAATGGGCTGAAATTCTTCATAAATCAGTTGCTGCAATAAATGGGATGGCATACTTTCTTCCACACCATCTTTAATCTGTGCAATCAGCCCTCCTTTGAAAGGTATTTCCATGCTCCCGGCTGCCCTCTCTTGAGAAATGACATTCCTCATATCCTGCTGCCCTCTAAGTGAAGACATTTTGAAGACCAAGATTGGCGAGGATGTTGGTGATATTCCAAGGTATAAAGAGCATACTAACGTGTCTTATTTATTGTTGCCTATTTATTTTCATCATGAGATGCATGCCAAAGTTTACATTATGGAGTTTGATGAACCATTGCTCCAAGTATATATCTTGTGGATGATATATGGTGGCAAGTTTTAGTTCACTTGACAAGAACAGGTGCCAGGCTTGCGGATCACTTCAGCATGTTTTGTCTCTTGTGCATGACACTTGGACAAAACAAGATCAGAATTGCTTGAGGGCAAGCAATTTTGGGAAGGGAGGATTGTAATATCCCCTTCCCATTCGAAGACCTTTAGCCTATTTTGTCAACCCGACAGCCTAAGGAAAAATATAAGGGTGGCTTAAGTTATATTTAATTATTATAAAGTGCCATTAATAAAAGAAAAAAAAATATATAGAGCACTTATAATAATTTATATGACTTAATAATTATTAAATCGAGGATGGAAAAGACCCAAATATAAATTGTTATCCATCCTAGGTGAAAAGGCGACTTGCCTTAAAAAGGGGAATGGGAACATAGAAAGGATAAATGCCCATTTTACTATGTATATCACCTAGAAAAATGTGACTTGCATTAGGAGGGAAAAAGTTGTTGGGAAAAATATTTAATATGGGAAAATATTAAATGCTTGCATAGGGAAAATCCTTGGGAACTAATTGGATATTGTAGAGGTTGTTTTGGGTCTCTTCTTCCTTTATAAGGAGAAGTCGACTTGAAGGAAAGATATTCCATACCATTTGATATTTTCTAATTTGTGTCTTAAGCTTGTAGCTTATGCATATTCTTTCATGTGCAACTGTTGTTTGCAAATATCCAGCTTGTGGAGTAAGATCCCGCAGGAACCCTAGTTTCGGTGGTGAGAGATCCATCCCTAGCTAGCAGGGCATTCTTCGGTAGTGAGAGATCTACCCTAGCTTGTCAAGTTTGGAGCTGAATTGATGCCCTAAATGTGTTGGGCGACCTACTTTTTAGGGCAAAATTAAGGTTTCGTGTTTGCTGTGCGAAAACTATTTTTGGAATATTATTCTTCATATTTTTGTGGCCCAAGATCTAAAGTTTCAGCTCATTTGGACTTCTCTAGCAAAAGATATTAATTTTAGAAGTTTTCAGCTGTTTAGGGCACGCTGTAAATTTCTGGCAGCATTTTGTTATTCGAAAAATTCCAAAAACATTTCTATAATATCAGTTATTGTATTAGCAAGCTCCATCTAAAATTTCAAGAGATTTGAGCAAGTATTTTTGGAGTTATCCATTATTTTCTGTTCGCTGCCCTAGATTTAATTTTCTGCAAAAATCAGATTTCTGTTTGGCTGCAATTTGTCTGTATTTTGCATATTTAAAGTTGGGATTGCCTAAAATCCGTTTAGGGGTAAAATAATGTTCATTGGGGACATTACATAAACAGGAGATGAACAAGATCATTAGAAAGGATATTTACATACAGCTCATCTGTACCACTTGGGTAAATCCCCGTGGGGTTTACGTCCCAAGGTGGCCTTTTACGCTGAGCATTTCTTGGAATTGAGGGATGGTCTCATTATCCGTCCTCAGTACACCCTTCGGCACTGGATGCATGCCCTTCGCATCCCCCTTGGTCAGTTTAGGGTGGGTTCTCATAGACTCCGTTGTGAGACGGATCACCACCTTGATCGTTTGGACAAGATTTGCCAACTGTGTAGCCTTCAGGAGATCGAGACGGAAACACACTTCATTTTTCGGTGCCCCATCCACTACGAGATTAGAGGGAGGTTTCCTTATTTATTTAAGAGGACGTAGGATCTTTTTGACTTCTTCAGGGTTGAGGATCAAAGGTGTCTGGCTTTATATTTACAGGAGGCCTTGAAGCTTCGCGAGCACACTCTTCAGCCGCTTCTTAGATTGGACTCTACTCAGCGGATCACTTCCTTCTTCACAGTGTTACATACAGAAAGAGGCACTAAGTGCCCTTGTGAGACCGATCCCACTTCTTCCTCCATATTGGTTCGGCCCAGGGAATCCATCCATAGTTCCCCGAGCCATCACATGCATGCCCGTACTAGGTTTGGCCTCCGGAGACAGACTAGATCCACCAGGCATAAGAGGGATAATACTGTGTCTAGAGAACGACATAATAGGCAGACTCTCTCTTCGGTTGGTCGGCAATCTATCCTGAGCTTCTTTCAGTCAGCCTTAGATGTTAGTAGAGTTAGATCTACCATCCCTTGATGGGCTTTCCTTTTTTCTTCTTCTTGGTCGTCTTTCTCCCTTTCTTCCTCTCACTTGTATTTCCACCTCGATTTTGGGTGTGTGTGACTTCTTGTTTGCCACCTCTTTTGGCTTTTGTTTTTCGTTTTTCTCAAGAATTCTTTGGTCTTCCCGCTTTGTATTGGTGCTCGCTATGTTCTGTAGTCCCTTTGACCTACTTTGTGGTCATTTGTTGGACAGTAATATATTTATCTTATATTATCTTATCTACTTGTGCTATTCACGACTAACATCCAAGATACATAGAAGTCTTACATCTTTATTAAAAAATGCACAACTAACATCTCAACATACTCATGCACATCTTGCATGACTTATCATTGGATTACAATGGTTGCAAACTCAAACACATGAGACATTGGCGAGCAGACTCCATCAAAGAACTTAATTAAACCCCTAGGATTTGCTCACTCTTTTTCCAAAATGTCCCACCTATTCAAGATCCTCTAGTCCGTGTCTCTAAAATGAGAACTCCATGGGGTATTTATAGTGTTCTGCAAAACCTTGCGCTTGCCAACTACTGCACGAATATTCCTTGGATCCTTTTAGAACCATTTAGAAGTTTCTTGGTTGGCACTTGGTTGTCTTGCACTTGGAATGTTTTGGAAGCTCCCAATGTGCCCTTATTGGCCTGTGTGATCCTTGATCATCAGCAACCTTCTATCTCTCCTTGACATGTGTGAGCTCCTGCGTAATCTTGATCCATGCATGTGCCGATATATACTTGGTATATTTTGTGCGGGCTTTTCTTCAACTCTTACAGGGCATGTTCTTTAGCTCTTGCTTTGCACGTCAAAGGTTGTGTGTGTTCATGCGCCTCTCACCCACATGAGTGAAGTGCTAAATCTCATGTAAGGGAACTAATTTTATGCAGTTTTTCTTCAGGTCGACAATATCCCGAGGTCTTTTGAAAATCGTTGTATTTGTATTTGTCAACACCAAATTTTGCAAAGCCTATTGAACTTAATATTTAAATATTCGGGTTAATCTCAAGTCTCTTGAAATCCCATATTATAGTCAATATTGAGTGTTGTTGATTTGTACTTGGTTAGCTCTTGTCTAGTCAAATATTTTTCAAATGCAAGATACCACATACCATTGTAAATTGAAAATAGACAATGACAATTTGTGTTTGGACCCTTTGAGTAAAACACACGGATCAGGGTTTTGAAGGAGTTCCACTAGGTCAAAAACAAGCAATAGTGGCCCAATAACGTGTTAAGTTGAAAATCTCTTTGGGGGCGGCTTGGTAAAAGCATTTTTCCATTAACATTTAAGAGACAGTGCCTTCTTGAAGATTATTGCATTATTAGTGAGTAGCACACACGTTTAGAGTGCAAATGCATAATTTGTGAGGTCTCCTCGCATATGAATTTAGGGGCACACATTTCCACAAGCATGTTAACCTAAAACTCATCTCAAGCTAAGTAAGAAAAGAAAGCATTGAAAATCCTTTCAGAATTTGAGGAACAAATTTCAAGTTGAGGAATTCAATTCATGTCATGAATATATTTGTATTGAAAATAAGCTCACATGATCTTCGGTACCGAATATTTTAATGGGAGCAAAGTGTTGTAATGCTAGACAGGTGCCCAATAGGACATTACAAGATGCAAATAACATTTGTGGTTCCATGTTGTACATTTTCGAGGTTGGGTTCATATTTAGATTGGGATTTTATGGCATGGGCTGTCAATTAAAATTGGATTGAACCCATTAGAAATGCAATTCAAATGTGTAAATTTGAATCTCCTAGAGGGCTATATATCTATGAACGGTTATCCTGTGTTTTGATTCTTGATAACGATGTATTCACTTCTACATGATCATTCACCCGCTTTATGAAAAGTGCATGATGGCCGATCCTGAAAGTTGGCAAACTTCTGGTCATGTACATAACTCCACACGGTGGCGCAAAAGTGATGATTCCAATTTAGTTTTATGGTTTCATGGAAGACAATAATCTCACCAATAATGAGAAACACCTGCTCCTCGATCCACTTTACAAACAATGCATGATGACCAATCCGGAAAGTTGGCAAACTCGTCATGTACATAATTCCGCATGGCGGTGGAAAAGTGATGATTCCAATTTGGTTTTTTGGTTTCATGGAAGACAATAATCTCACCATTAATGAGAAACACCCACTCTTGGATTGTGGAAAACATCTTCTTGGCAGGATTTTTCTTCTCTAACATCATGCATAAGCACCGAGTCACAAAGATTGAAACTTCAAAAAAAATATAATGCATACCTGTTCAATATCTGATTTGGAGGTATGTATTGAATACCATTTGATGTAGAATTACTAAATTTATCCTGTCTAATATTCCAAAATCTATTCATTTAATAGTTAGCCCAAATCAATTAATTATTTGATCAAATAAGTTTCCCAATTATTAATACGTTGTTTAATGAAAGCTAAAAGAAATAAGGCTAGAAATTGCATGATGTGTGAAGTGGCTATCTTTAATTTAGAGACGAAGTTTAAAAAAAGAAAATTATTTAATGTTAGGATCTAGTCTAAAGGCTAAAGGTTAGTTCATGTAAAAATTTCGAGTAAAATATATTCCATTACCAGAATAGAATTTAGTATTCCATAGCGTAATACACATCTGGTGCTAGGCATTACTAGGTTTGAGGTCCTATGATTTAAATCAACATTAAAAATTCATAATGATAACCATATATAAATTATATGGTTATCTATATCCTCTGTCTTGCTAATAAGGAGAAATGATGATGTCACAAAGGTGGCCATTATTGCAACAACGTCATTAACAAATCATGCAATATTATCTTAAGCATATACCAAATGACAAAATGAAATTTTAAACAATTAACCATGCAACTATCATCACAAGACATAAATGTGTGAATGTTCCTTGGTTCCCCAAGGTGCACGTGACCAAGACGGTCCACTGCTGCAGAGATTCCCTCTACAACCATCTCCGAGTTAAGAATTCTGATCACCTCGCAAAACAGAAAATAACACGAGAAGAATTACGATAATCACAAAAACCTACATAAACTCATTAATCAAAACATCATTAATTACTAATTCTAATGCATTGAACTTTTACACATGTCATCCATAAGTACATAAGGAATACATTTCTAAAAGGTATTTAATGAAGCTTATGGCAATAATTCAATTACTTTAGCCATTCCGAGCCCAAGCCCAAATGGCAAATAACAATCAGGTCTTCCTTATTATTTCAAAAATCAAAATAGTCAAGGACAGTAAAAAGTTGTAGCCTTTCTGAGCTCAAATTACAAAAGGGTCCATGGTATATATTTCAAAATTCAAAAGTCAAGGACAGTCAAAAGTGGGATATCACAATAATATAAACAAGGTAACAGCCTAGGATTATACAACAACATATTATTTCCATTACCAACAGATTTTCCACAAAATTGGATAGCTAGTAGATATAGTAATAGATTCGGTCCAGAGCTAATCAAAGGAAATTAGTGAGTGCTTCCCCTGCTGAAAGCAGCTGTCGAGAACCTGCCAATGGTGGTTGTACATTCTCTAAAAACCTCAAAGGTTGGCCTTGATTGTCACAGCTCTCCAGGTCGAAGATGGGGACCTTCCAGTCATTCATTTGCAGGGTTGTTGGTAGTTCAACCTGCAGAGTCGGCTTTTCTCTTTTTGCCACGTGCATTACTAGTGCCATCTTTTGAAGCAGGGATCATGTCCACCTGTGAGTGGATGTGATTGCAGTTATTGGAACATACAAAGCCAACAAGGTTCCAGTCGACTAGACATTCCCCTCGTGTATTTATTGATTCCATCCTTCACCTCTGAGCGGATGTGTTTGCAGTTATTAAAGATGTGAGGTGGTGTGTGAACACGAATATTAACTTTCCCTTTTAGAATTGAAGATATTTACTTGCAGTTGAAAGAAAATTTATGGCTGCCTTCTGCGCTGTTATCTACATTAGTGTTCAAGGATATTCCACAAAATTGAACAGCTAGTAGATATGGTAAGAGTGCTGAGCTCATTAGAGAAAATTAGTGAGAGTTTCTGCCGCTGAATTGCACATTCTTTAAATATCCCAAAGTTGGCCTTGATTGTCGCAGCTCTCCAGGTTGAAGATGGGGACCTTCCAGTCATGCATTTGTGGGGTTGTTGGTAGTTCGACCTGCAGAGTTGACCTCTCTCTTTGTGCCACGTACATTCTAGTAGCAGCTTGTAAAGCAGGGATTACATCCTTCACCTGTGTGAAGATATGATTGCAGTTATTGGAAATGCAAAGCTAACTGTGTTCAAATTGACTAGACATTACCCTGGTGTATGCATTGATTCTGTTGTCCATTTATGAGCGGATGTGATACTCTGTGTAGAGCAGTTGTGTTTTCCTTAACAAGTGGCACAGAGTAGGGAGGGTGCTGTGGCACTTTGTAGACAAACTCTTTGCCATGGCTGCTGTTTGAAGGGTTTATGTGCATGGGCATGATGGTCATTACCGGGGGTTGACATGATGCTGACTCCATAAGAGGAAGCACAGTCAGGTAAACATGGTCAGGGAACAAGGATGAGGAGAGGTCCAACTGTGAATCCCGCATTTGAAATATAGAAAGAACGTCAGAAAAACATATGGGCCAATACAAATCCTAAGTGATAAATAATAATAGAAAACACGACCAAAGTTCCCAAGCTTCAGCTGCTAATATTAATAGATGATGGTTAGGTGTAGAAGAGGGAATGTTAAAACATAAGAAAAGTAGATGGGTGGGGGTCAAGTAACAAAGAGAAGTAGGTACGGTGGAGGGGGAGTCCCGTCAACACAAACAACCAGCATGGTCCATGCAAAAGGGTATGTGTAGGGAGGTAATGAAAACCAATTAAGCACTGAGACCAGGGTAGGTGATAAGGTTGCTCTTGTTCAAACATCATATTACAATCCATACAGTTGCCAAGATATGCAAACATGGATATGTTTTTAGTGTTAGATGTCCATGGAAGGCTATGTTACTAGGAACACCCCACCCCACCCCACCCCACCCCACTCCATCGAACCCTGTCAGAAACATTTCCAAAACAGAAACTAGTACGAAACGTGCCGGAAATGCCCGGGACATTTCTGGTATGTTTCCGCGGGATTTTTTCATTTTTAAAAGATAAAAACTTAAAAATAAGTCATTTTTAACATTTATTGCTCCTAAACCTAATCTACCCACCTAGACTTCCTAAAGACACTTCCTAAAAGCTATATAATGACACCTTTGGTCCATTCTAAATCACACTCTTTTTTCTCTTGCTAAATTCAGTTTTCATTAATAATATTTAGCATTGTGAAGAGCAAAGAGACATCAAGGAGCAACTAATCATGAACATACGAAACATTGAAATTGTAACCATGTTGAATGATGAATCCGTAGAACTTCAATGAATACAAAAGATTTCGAGTGCTTTATCGGTTCTCTTATGGTCCATGGACTAAACTTTTGAAAATGAGTACCATATATATACATATTTCAATTTTATTTTATTTTATAATATATTGTACGGACGTTTTGGTAACGTTTCGCACCCAAGGTTTTTTTAAAATCGGCATTTCCGGGTTTTGGACCCGTAACTCTACCCATTTCCTGGCAACATAGCATTAAAGTTGTAATCACTTATTCCTGTACTGTAATTGTTGAATACACTACATTTTGTAATATTGCTGGTTCATCCTTTAGCAGTCTTTGGAATAAATAGTAGTGTTGAGATTCATCTTCTTTGTAAAGTCATATGGTGAAACTGGTTAAGAAAAACAAAACGGTCGTATATATTTGATCTACTGAACTTTCCATTGTGCTTAATCATTCACTTGTTGCTTTATTAATTCCTGTAGCTATGCCGAATCATACCATCTCAATACACAGCCCAAGGCAAAACACAGTGGAGAATAATCAAATAGCAACATCAAATAAGAGTTACACAGTGACATGTTTATTGAAAGTTCCTAATTAGAAATAATTTTATCACTTGTGATTGGTTGTTTCATGGAAGAATGTCATTAGAATTATAGTTATCCTATTAGCATGTAGATTAGTTGGTATCTCCATTACTCACCATTTCAAGGAACATACTTATGGCTGTTGAAAGTTTTGTATCTTACTGTGTAAATTAGCTTGAAACAAGTAAAGATTTTTTGGCTATTAGCATTTACAATGTGCGGTTTCACCTTTCTTTTTTGTGATATGGAGTTATCAAAGTCAGGATATGCTGCATCTTATTTTGTCCAATACTGCAAACTTTATGTCTTGAAAACTTTAGAGTAAGAATGTGTTGATATTATATTAATACAAACAAGAACTATATTCTGCCATTTTTATAATTGTAGAATACAGATGGTCCTTTGAATGTCACAGGGATGATTTTGTAGATTTAACTCTTTGCAATCATGTATTTTTTCTCAGCTATTCCCTGATTCTGCTATGGTCATCCATTTTTGCAGTGAGTGGGTACTAGGAAATCGCGAGGATTTGGTGAAGGATATTACTGCAGAAATACAGCCTGAGAACCGTGAGGTAACATTTCAACTAGTTTGTTTTATTAGTTCAATTTAGGACTCATTCTTGCTATTTTTTAGATAACGGCTCATAATGCCTACATTATGATGTAATATGTGGGACCTACTTTGTTTTGAATTGTTTGCATATGGCTTGATGCTTTTTATAAATGAAATATAACATCTGTTTACCTTGTTAATCTTCTTCAATACCCCTTTTAACAGATTTTCCTGACATATAAAGATGAAATAGTCTTGCAGGGTCCACAAACAATCTTGCTCCAACCAAAAATATTCAGTAGTAGTCTTGTGTGAGTGTGTGCAATCAGGCCTAATCAACAGTGTGAAGACCACCCACAAACATCTCTGGAGGTCCATGACACTCTTGTAGGTCCCTTAGATTGAGAAAGGATGGTTTCAGCCATTGAGGCAAAAAGTTCCATCTCACGGTGAAACTGTCGCTTAATGCAGGCCTGCGTTAACTGATGGTTGGGCAGTTCTGCAACCATTGGTTTGCAAAAATCGGTAGTTTCACCTGCGGCAGTCACCCAAGTCCAGTAACGGGGCATTTATGCAACCCACCATCTGCAAAAACAGTGGTTTTGCCTACACCAATTACCACAGGCTAGTAATGGGTGGTTACACAACTGTCAACCTGCAAAAGTTGGCGGTTTGGCCTGACCATACTTTCCAAGCCAAGTAATGGCCCAGAAGTGTTTGGTTGCTCGCTTTGAATGCTTTGCATGATTTAAGGGGATCCCAGCAGTCAAGATAAATGGTGTAGGGGAGGGTTTAGAGAAGGCAGACTGGAGTTGAGAGAAGACTTTCTATGAGTGTGTAGGTGCTAGAGAAGTAAATAGGAGTAGAGTTGAGTTTTTCCCATTGCGGGTGTTGAGTATTATTGTTCTACCCACCTATATTGTAACCAGAGTAAAGATGAGCGAGTGTAGTTGATTTTCTGAAAATTTTCATGAGGAAATAAATAAAGTGGTTGTCTGTCTCTAGTCTGTGTAGTCGATTCTCCTAGAAAAATTGCAGGTAGAGTCTGAAGTGGCAGCTGCCAAGTAGGAAGAGTAGATGAGATTGCCTTTATGTTGAGAGTTATGTAGAAAAGACTGGCTGCTGTTGAAGTAAATAGTAGTGGATTTGTCCCAAGGGATGATGTGAGTGATGTTGAAGATGAAGAGTCGGGAGTTGAAGACCTAGTGCAGTTGGACTATCTCAAAGATCAGATGAGGGACCAAGATGGAGTTTCCAAGATTCTCAGGAACTTTGAATCCCGAGGAGTTAATTCACTGGCTCATTGAGATGAAAGAGTATTTTGAATTCGATGAAGTGGCTGATCTGAGGTAAAGGTAGCTTAGACCAAGCTCAAGCGGCATGAAGCCCTATGGTGGAAAGAGGTGCAATCTGTGAAAAATAAGAGGGGTAAGCAAAATATTACTTGTTGGGAAATGATGATTGCCAAGTTGAAAGGAAAATTAGGAGAATTCGTACATACAAACTACTAGCTAGATTTGTTGTTGAAGCTACAAAATTAGAGGCGAATGAATCTAAGCGTGATGGACTACATGAAGTTCTATAAAACTACTATCTAGACTGGCTACAATGAAATAGACCAAGAAAAGTTGGCAAAGTGCATAAATGGGCTGAGGTTGAACATTCAAGATGAAATCACCATGGGAGGGTTTCTTACAGTGGAAGAAGCATACCAATTTACTTTAAAAGCAGAGTAAAAGTTGTCAAGGAGACATCAAAGTACAAGAGGAGAAGGTAAATGCAATAGTGGTAGAGACCAGCCATCCAATAGGATGAGAAAGGTTCTAGCACTCCGAGTACCTAATAAGTAATAAGCAAGAAAAAGTTGAAGACACCTTGGGAAGAGGGAGAGGCAGCTACGGAAGGGGAAGAGGTAGATCATTTGGTGGAATGTGCTTTACAAGTGGAGAAATTGGTCACCGTGCTTATGAGTGTCGTCACACATTGTGATGGTGAAAGAAGATAAAATGAAGGTAGTGTACAAGCTCTACAAGCAAATGAAAAATCTGTGGCATCACCTGAACATTTTGAGGAAACTGATCAAGGGGAGAATTTGCCAAAAGAAAGAGTTTTGAAGGTTGGAGAGAGGAAAGATGAAGCATGCCAAAGACGATGCATTTTTCAGACAAAATGCAAAACAATAGGCAAGTAATGTAATGTTGTGCGTGATAGTAGAAGCGGACAATTTAGTGTCCACTGAAATGATAGGTAAGCTGAATTTTGTATGATTACCACACCCGAATGCAGATAGGGTGGGTGTCTTCGTTATTAGAAGGGTATGATATTAGTGTATGGGATCATTATGAAGTTGATATACAAGCTGGTAGATATAGGACAAGGTTTTGTGTGTGATGTCTAAGCCTTGGATGCATGGCATGTTTTTTTGGGGAGACCATGAAAAGTTTATAGTTAAATGTTGTATGATGGGAAGGCCAATGCAGTAAGTCTTAAGAAGTGTCTTGGTTAATAGAGTGAAATATCCCTTGTGGGGATATCACTTAAAATCCACAAAATATATAAAAATTTGCAGAAAATAAAATTATGATATTTCTGGAATTAAACCCACTAGGGCAGCGAACTGAAATTTAAAGATAACTTGCAAAATACTTGTCTAAATCACAAGAAATTTTATAGAGAGTTTGCTAAGATGAAAACAAAGCCTAAAAAAAGATTTTTTGGATTTTTGTGAACAATATATGACTGCCAGTAATTTTCAGAATGCCCTAACTATTGGAAAACTTTATAAATTCATAACTATGTGAATACAATGGATAAAAATCTGATTTTCTAGAAATAACATCAAAAAATTATATAGAACAAAACCCAACCTCCAGATCTGAAAATGAACATTGGGAAACCCTCGAAAAACCTGTTGCAAATCCCTAGGGCTGACGTCATCCTTTAGAAGGGGCTGAAAATCCTCCAAAATGCCTCCAAAAGCTGCGCCAAACTCTGCCTTAAATGCTTATAATGATCTGATATGAAAACCCTTGAAATTTCCTATTGCTGGTACTGAAAATGGCCTTTGAAACTCTTCTGAAACCCTTCCTAAAACCTCTGTAAAATCTGCCTGAATATCTGATCTAAATAAGCTCCAAAATAGCAAACTAGGGTGGATCTTTCACCACCGAAGAGTGCCCTACTATCTAGGAGTGGAACTCTCACCGCTGAAAGTAGGGGATCATATGAGATTTTACTTCACAAGCAAGAAGAATGCAAACAACAGTTGCCCAATGCCAAAATATGTGTGAGTGTAAGAATGAATCCTTTTCTCCCCCAAGCGCTTCTTTTTATAACTTTTCATTAACTTTTTCCAAGTTGGGTGCTCCATGTGGGACTAAAAGTTACTTAAGTGACTCCAATGAAGAAATATAACAATAAAGTACCATGAGCCTCTCACCCCACCCCCCCTTAACGATAAAACTTAACAATTATTTCCACCAAGTTGCTTAATACTAATGCCAACGGAAAAATGTAACAAATAAGCAAGGTGGTAAACAACCATCCATACCCAATAGCCTCTAGTGTCGTTAGCCCCTTGGGTATGACCAAGGCTAAGACTGAAAAATGGCCCTTAGGCCTTCGGTGAAGGAATGGGGACATTACAAAGAGGTTCATGATATCAATGTATGACAACATTATGAAGTCATATATAAATTGGTAGATACATGGACGAGGTTTTGTGTGATGTCCAAGCTTCGGAAGGGAGACCATGGAAATTTTATAGTTAAATGTTGTTTGATGGGAAGGTCAATGCAATATGTATTAAGAGGGGTGGACAAAGGTGTATAAGTCCTTGGAAGGAGAAAGAAGACTAGTAGGTAGTGGAGAAGGGAGTGTATAGTAAGCCAATTATGAAGAATGACACAAACAACGCTGCCCATAAGGAGGCGTGTAAAGGATTAGACCTAGGATGTCCTAGTGTGACTAATGTAGGTGATCAAGTAGAGGATGGTGTTGCAGCTGAGAAGAAAAAAATGTTGAGTCTAGGTGAAGGTGGTTAGCCTAAAGGTAGTGGGGCCTGGAGCAAGATTAGTGTTGCAAACATTTCACTGGGGGGACAGTCTATCATCCAACAAGTGGCTAGACAAAGAGGAAATACCTAGCATGGTGGAAGGGCATGCTGTGGCCTTATGATTCAAGGTAAAAGGATTGATCTACCATCTAGCCCAAGTTTGTGAGCACTATTCTCACAAAACTCTTTGTCAAGGTGTATGTTGCAAAAGCATTTAGGGCCACAAGCAGTCTTCCATCAACCAAAAAGACTTATGAGTGTGATTGTGTGCATTCAGGTCCAATCATAGTGTGAAGACAATTTGCAAACATCTTTGGAGGTCCATTACACTTTTTCAAGTCTTTGAGATTGAGAAATGATGGTGTTAGGTATATAAGTCCTTGGAAGGAGAAAGAAGACAAGCATGAAGAGGAGAAGAGAGTGTACAATAAGCCAATAATGAAGAATAGCGCGAACAACACAATCCATAAGGAGGTGTGTAATGGAGCAGAACTTGAATGTCCAAGTGCGACAACTATAGGTGATCAAGTAGAGGATGGTATTGCAAGTAAGAAGAAAACAATACTAAGTCTAGGTGAAGGTGGTTAGCCTAAAGTTAGTGGGGGCTGGAGCAAGATTATTGCTAGAAATATTTGGCAAAGGGGGATGGTCTATTATCTAGCAGGTGGCTAGACAAAGAGGGAATACCTAGCATGGTGGAAGGGCATATCGTGGCCTTACGATTCAAGTCAAAAGGATGGATCTATCATCTAGCTCAAGTTTGTATGGTGCTATGTTCACAAAACTCTTACTTGAGGTGTGTGGTGCAAGAGCTTCTAGGGCCACAAATTGTCTCGCACCAACTAAAAATATTTACAAGTGATATCGTGTACAATCAAGCCCAATCATAGTGTGATGACAACCTACAAACATCTCTAGAGGTCCATGACACTTTTGTAGATCTTTGAGATTGAGAAATTACGATTTTAGCCATTTACACAGATTTCTTTGTCTCGTGGTGAAATTGCCGTAGTGCAAGAGCTTCCACGACCACAAATAGTTTTGCATCAACTAAAAATATTTACAAGTGTGATCGTTTACAATTAGGCCCAATCATAGTGTGATGACATCCTACAAACATCTCTAGAGGTCCATGACACTTCCTACAGATCTTTGAGATTGAGAAATGACGATTTTAGCCATTTACATAGAGATTTCTTTGTCTCATGGTGAAATTGCCGTAGTGCTTATGCAACTCTCTATGTGCAAAAAATGGCGGTTTCGCTCATGGCGGTCGCCTAAGTTTAGTAATGGCCCATAAACGTTTGATTGCTTGCTGATTTGCGTTTTCCAAGATTCAACGGGATTCCCACAACCAATTCACACACAAAAAGGCAGTTGATTGTCAGAAAAATCAATTTGGAGTTGAGAAGAGTTCCTAAGAGGGTGTAGGTGCTAGAAACGCATAGTTAAAGAAGAGTTGCAATAAGTATTAAGAAGTGTCTTGGTTAATAGAGGTTCATGATATCAATGTATGGCAACATTATGAAGTCATACAAATTGGTAAATACATGGACGGGGCTTTGTGTGATGTTTGAGCTTCGGATGCATGCCATGTTTTGTTGGGGAGACCATGGAAATTTTATAGTTAAATGTTGTATGATGGAAGGCCAATGCAATATGTATTAAGAAGGCTGGACAAAGGTATATAAGACCTTGGAAGGAGAAATAAGACAAGTAGGAAGTGGAGAAGTGAGTGTATAATAAGCCAATTATGAAGAATGACACAAACAACGATGCCTAGGAGGCGTGTAAAGGAGTAGACCTTGGATGTCTAAGTGTGACAAATGTAGGTGATCGAGTAGAGGATGGTGATGTAGCTGAGAAGAAAAAAATATTGAGTCTAGGTGAAGGTGGTTAGCCTAAAGGTAGTGGGGCCTAGAGCAGAATTAGTGTTGGAAACATTTGATGGAGGGGGGATGGTCTATCATCCAACATGCTACTAGATAAAGAGGGAATACCGAGCATGGTGGAAGTGCATGTTGTGGCCTTATGATTCAAGTTAAAAGGATGGATCTACCATTTAGCCCAAGTTTGTGAGCACTATACTCACAAAGCTCTTACTCGGGGTGTATGGTGCAAAAGCATCTAGGGCCACAAACAATCTTGCATCAACCAAAACGATTTATGAGTGTGATCGTGTGCAATCAGGCCCAATCATAGTGTGAAGACAACTTGCAAACATCTTTGGAGGTCCATGACGCTTCTACAAGTCTTTTAAATTGAGAAATGATGGTGTTAGGTATATAAGTCCTTGGAAGGAGAAAGAAGACAAACAATAAGAGGACAAGAGAGTGTACAATAACCCAATTATGAAGAATGGTGCAAACAACACAATCTAGAAGGCGTGTAAAGGAGCAAACCTTGAATGTCCAAGCAGAACAACTATAGATGATCAAGTAGAGGATGGTATTGCAACTACGAAGAAAAATTACCAAGTCTAGGTGAGGGTGGTTAGCCTAAAGTCATTGGGGGTTGGATGAAGATTGTTGCGAGAAATATTTGGTAGAGGGGGAGGGTTTATTATTTAGCAGGTGGCCAGACAAAGATGGAATACCTGGAAAGGTGGAAGGGCATGTATGGAAGGGCCTTCTAGCTCAAGTTTGTATGGTGCAATGTTCACAAAACTCTTACTCGAGGTGTGTGGTGCAAGAGCTTCCAGGGCCACAAATTGTCTAGCACCAACTAAAAATATTTACAAGTGTTATCGTGTACAATCAAGCCCAATCATAGTGTGATGACAACCTACAAACATCTCTAGAGGTCCATGACACTTTTGCAGATCTTTGAGGTTGAGAAATTACGATTTTAGCAATTTACACAGATTTCTTTGTCTCGTGGTGAAATTGCCGTAGTGCAAGAGCTTCCACGACCACAAATAGTTTTGCATCAACCTAAAAATATTTATAAGTGTGATTGTGTACAATCAGGCCCAATCATAGTGTGATGACAACCTGCTAACATCTCTAGAGGTCCATGACACTTTTGCAGGTCATTGAGATTGAGAAATGACGATTTTAGCCATTTAGACAGAGAGTTCTCTGTCTCATGGTGAAATAGCCGTACCACTTATGCGACTATCGACCTGCAAAAATTGGCGGTTTCACTCGTGACAGTTGCCCAAGTCCAGTAATGGCTCATAAACATTTGATTGATTGCTCATTTGCATTTTCTAAGATTCAAGGGCATTACCAGAATCAATTCACCCACAAAAAGGCAGCTGATTGTTAGAAAAGTCAATTTAGAGTTGAGAGAAGAGCTGCTAAGAGGGTGTAGGTGCTAGAAAAGCACAACTAGAGAAGAGTTGCAGTAAGTATTAAGAAGTGTCTTGGTTAACAGAGGTTCATGATATCAATGTTTATGGCAACATTATGAAGTCATATACAAATTGGTAGATACATGGATGAGGCTTTGTGTGAAGTCCGGGCTTTGGATGGATGCCATGTTTTGTTGGGAAGACCATGGAAATTTTATAGTTAAATGTTCGTATGTTGGGAAGGTCAATGCAGTATGTATTAGGAAGGCTGGACAAAGGTATATAAGTCTTTGGAAGGAGAAAGAAGACAAGTCGGAAGTGGAGAAGAGAGTGTACAGTAAGCCAATTATAAAGAATGACACAAACAATGCTGCCCTTGGAGGCGTGTAAAGGAATAGACCTTGGATGTCCAAGTATGACAATTGTAGGTGATCAAGCTAGAGGATGGTGCTGCAGTTGAGAAGAAAAAAATGTTGAGTCTAGGTGAAGGTGGTTAGCCTAAAGGTAGTGGGGTCTGGAGTAGAGATTAGTGTTGGAAACATTTGGTTGAGGGGGGATGGTCTATCATCCAACATGCTGATTAGATAAAGAGGGAATACCTAGCATGGTGTAAGGGCATGTCGTGGCCTTATGATTCAAGTTAAAAGGATGGATCTACCATCTAGCCCAAGTTTGTGAGCACTATGCTCACAAATCTCTTAGTCAGGATGTATGGTGCAAAAGCATCTAGGGCCACAAGCAAGCTTGCATCAACTAAAAAGATTTACGAGTGTGATCATGTGCAATCAGGCCCAATCATAGTGTGAAGACAACTTGTAAACATCTTTGGAGGTCCATACACTTCTACAAGTCTTTGAGATTGAGAAATGATGGTGTTAGGTATATAAGTCCTTGGAAGGAGAAAGAAGACAAACAAGAAGAGGAGAGGGGAGTGTACAATAAGCCAATCACGAAGAATGGCACAAACAACACAATCCAAAAGGAGGTGTATAAAGGAGTAGACCTTGAATATCCAAGTGCGAACAACTATAGGTGATCAAGTATGAGGATGGTATTACAACAAAGAAGAAAAAAATACTAAGTCTAGGTGAAGGTGGTTAGCCTAAAGTTAGTGGGGGCTAGACGCAAGATTATTGTTGAGAAATATTTGGTAGAGGGGGAGGGTTTATTATTTAGCAGGTGGCCAGACAAAGATGGAATACCTGGAAAGGTGGAAGGGCATGTATGGAAGGGCCTTATGATTCAAGTCAAAACGATGGATCTACCATCTAGCTCAAGTTTGTATGATGTTATGCTCACAATACTTTTACTCGAGGTGTATGGTGCAATAGCTTCTAAGGCCACATGCAATCTTGCATAACCTAAAAATATTTATAAGTGTGATTGTGTACAATCAGGCCCAATCATAGTGTGATGACAACTTGCAAACATCTCTAGAGCTCCATGACACTTTTGCAGGTCATTTGAGATTGAAAAATGACAATTTTAGCCATCTGGACATAGATTTCTTTGTTTCATGATGAACTTGTTGTAGTGCTTATGCAACCGTATCGATGTGCAGAAATTGGTGGTTTCACTTGTGGCAGTTGCCCAAGTCCAGTAATGGCTCATAAACATTTGATTGATTGCTCATTTGCATTTTCTAAGATTCAAGGGCATTACCAGAATCAATTCACCCACAAAAAGGCAGCTGATTGTTAGAAAAGTCAATTTAGAGTTGAGAGAAGAGCTGCTAAGAGGGTGTAGGTGCTAGAAAAGCACAACTAGAGAAGAGTTGCAGTAAGTATTAAGAAGTGTCTTGGTTAACAGAGGTTCATGATATCTGTTTATGGCAACATTATGAAGTCATATACAAATTGGTAGATACATGGATGAGGCTTTGTGTGAAGTCCAAGCTTTGGATGGATGCCATGTTTTGTTGGGAAGACCATGGAAATTTTATAGTTAAATGTTGGATGTTGGGAAGGTCAATGCAGTATGTATTAAGAGGGGTAGGAAGTCTTTGGAAGGAGAAAGAAGACAAGTCGGAAGTGGAGAAGAGAGTGTACAGTAAGCCAATTATAAAGAATGACACAAACAACGCTGCCCTTGTGTAAAGGAATAGACTTTGGATGTCCAAGTATGACAATTGTAGGTGATCAAGCTGAGGATGGTGCTGCAGTTGAGAAGAAAAAAATGTTGAGTCTAGGTGAAGGTGGTTAGCCTAAAGGTAGTGGGGTCTGGAGCAAGATTAGTGTTGGAAACATTTGGTTGAGGGGGTGGTCTATCATCCAACATGCGATTAGATAAAGAGGGAATACCTAGCATGGTGTAAGGGCATGTTGTGGCCTTATGATGATGGATGGATCTACCATCTAGCCCAAGTTTGTGAGCACTATGCTCACAAATCTCTTAGTCAGGGTGTATGGTGCAAAAGTATCTAGGGCCACAAGCAAGCTTGCATCAACTAAAAAGATTTACGAGTGTGATCATGTGCAATCAGGCCCAATCATAGTGTGAAGACAACTTGTAAACATCTTTGGAGGTCCATACACTTCTACAAGTCTTTGAGATTGAGAAATGATGGTGTTAGGTATATAAGTCCTTGGATAAAAAAGACAAACAAGAAGAGGAGAGGGGAGTGTACAAAAGCCAATTACGAAGAATGGCACAAACAACACAATCCAAAAGGAGGTGTATAAAGGAGTAGACCTTGAATGTCCAAGTGCGACAACTATAGGTGATCAAGTATGGGATGGTATTACAACAAAGAAGAAAAAAATACTAAGTCTAGGTGAAGGTGGTTAGCCTAAAGTTAGTGGGGGCTACAGCAAGATTATTGTTGGAATTATTTGGCAGAGGGGGATGGTTTATTATCTAGTAGGAGGCTAGACAAAGAGGGAATACGATGGATCAACCATCTAGCTCAAGTTTGTATGGTGCAATGCTCACAAAATTCTTACCCGAGGTGTATGGTGCTAGAGCTTCTAGGGCCATGAGTAGTCTTGCTTCAACTAAAAATATTTACAAGTGTGATTGTGTATAATCCAGCCCAATCATAGTGTGATGACAACTTGCAAACATCTCTAGAGCTCCATGACACTTTTGCAGGTATTTGAGATTGAAAAATGACAATTTTAGCCATCTAGACATAGAGTTCTTTGTTTCATGATGAACTTGTTGTAGCGCTTATGCAACCGTTGATGTGCAGAAATTGGTGGTTTCACTTGTGGCAGTTGCACAAGTCTAGTAATGGCCCATAAACATTTGGTTGATTGCTCATTTGCATGTTCCAAGATTTTAAAAGGGATTACCATAATCATTTCACACACAAAAAGGCAGAGGATTGCTAGAAAAGTCAATTTGGAGTTGAGAGAAGAGTTGTTAGGAGGGTGTATCTGCTAGAAGAGCACAATGGAGAAGAGAGTTGAGTCTAGCCTATTATAGCCGTTGAGTTTTGTTCTTGTACCTTTATTGTAATCAATGCGAAAGGTAACTGAAAAATTTTCAGTTCTCTGTTTTTTTATGAGGAAGTAAATAAATTAGATGTCTGCTTTTCTAGTGCTAGTTTATTTGTGTGAATGCCTTTTGTTGGGTGTGAGAGGTTAATGGCTGCAAGGACAAGGATGTGATTCAATTCACTCCGTATCCTTGACCGCATCACATGGTATCATAGGTGGTTTCTAATCCAGTTTGTATCGAATAGTATCTATGCAAGATTGCAACAATAGGTTTAGGTTGAGATGCCTTCAGGAAGGATAATGGTTAGAGCTGAAGTGTTAGTTGGCAATAGGGTGGGCAGTCTAGATGAGATTGCAAATATGTTGAGAGTTATGTAGACAAGACTAGCTTCTGTTGAGGAAGTTAGAAGAAGGGGATTTATCCTAAGGGATGATGTGAGTAATGTTGAAGATGAAGAGTTGGGAGTAGCCCGACTACATGAGTGTTTAGAGGTAGGATATGATAAGCTTATTAGAGCTATCTCAAAGATTGGGAGAGGGACAAATATGGAGGTTCCAAACTTATTTGTATCTTTGAATCTTGAGGATTTGATTGAATGGATCATTGAGATTGAAGAGTATTATTTATTTGATGAAGTGGCTGACTTGAGGAAGGTGAAGGTAGCTCAAACCAAGCCTAAAGACATGCAACCATATGGTGTAAAACCTGCAAATTAAGAGAAACAAGTTGAGTAAGGGAAATATTTCCCATTTTGAAAGGATGGTTGCCAAGTTGAAAGAAAAATTCCTACTTGTAGACTAGTAGCTAGATTTGTTGAAGAAGTTGAAAAATTTGAGGTAAAAGAGTTTAAGCGTAAAGGATTACTTAGAGGAGTTCTATAAAATCACAATCTGGGTTGGTCGCAATGAAATGGTCCAAGAAAAGCTAACATCGTTCATAAACGGGTTATGCTTAAACATTCAAGATGAAATCAACATGGTGAGGTTGCGCCAAGTGAAAGATGCATTACAATATGCTTGAAGGGTGGAGGAAAAGTTGTCAAAAAGACATCAAAGTACATCAAGAGGAAAAGAGAAGTGCAGGAGTAGAGAACAACAATCCCATAAATATAATCAGCAATTGAATGAGGAATGTTGGACATGTGTACTGAAAAACAAGAAGAGGAGAGGGAGTGTACATCAAGTCAATTAGGAAGAATGGTGCAAATAGTGCATCTAATAAGGAGGGTGAGTGAAGGAGTAGACCTTGGTTATCCAAGTGTGACAACCATAGGTGTTCTAGCAGGGGATGGTGTTGCAACTGAGAAGAAAAGATATTGAATCTACTTGGAGGTAGGTTGCCCAAAGTTAGTGGGGCTGGAGCAAGAATAGTGTGTGAAACATTCGACGGAGGGTTATAGTCTATCGTCCAAGAAGTGGTCAGACATAGAGGGAGTAGCTAGCATGGTGGAAGGGCATGTTGTGACCTTACGCTTTAGGTCAAAATGAAGGTTTTACCATCCAGCCCAAGTTTGTCAGTACTATGCCCAAAAAACTCTTACTCGAGGTGTATAGTGTAAGAGCATCTGGGTCCAAAAGTAATCTTGTATCAACCAAAAACATAATGAATGTGATCATGTGCAATTAGGGCCAATTAGAAGTGTCAAGATTGTTTGTTTGTAAACATCTTTAGAGATCCATGACACTTCTATGGGTCTTTCAGACTGAGAAATGACGGCTTCGGCCATTGAGACAAATTTCTTTATCTCATGGAGGAATTGTAGACCGATGGTTACACGACAATTGCCCAATCTCAATAATGACACAAAAATGTTTGGTTGCTCATTTTGACCATTTTCCAAGATTCAAGGGGATTCCCTTAGTCAGCCCACAAATTTCTTACCCAAGGTGTATGGTGCAAGAGCATTTAGGTTTACAAGCAATCTTGTATTAACCAAAAAGATTTGTTAATGTGATCATGTGCAGTTAGGTTCAATCATAAGTGTGAAGATGGTTTGCAAACATCTTTGGACATGCATGACTCTTCTGTGGGTCTGTTGATGATAAGAAATGATGGTTTCAACCATTGAGACATAGAGTTCTCTATCTTGTCGTGAAATGGCAGACCTACAATTACATGACAATTACCGGAGTCTAGAAACAACCTAGAAATATTTGGTTGCTCTTTTTATTGTTTTCCACGATTGAAGGGGATTCCCACATTCAGCCCACACACAAAAAAGGTAGTTGATTGTCAGAAAAGGCAATTTAGAGTTGAGAGAAGACTTGTTAGGAGGAAGGTGCTAGAAAAGCACAAAGGAGCAGAGAAATGAGTAAAGCCAATTAGGGCCATTGAGTGTTCTTCTACCTTCATTTTAACTAAAGATAAGTGAGATTTTAGCTCTATTCTTTGTAATTTTTTATGAATAAGTAAATAAAGTGGTTGTCTTTGTCTCTAGTCTCAAGTTATCTATGTGAATGTCTTTTGATGAGTATGAGAGGTTAATGGGTGCAAGGAAAAGGTTGTCATTTAATTGACCCTATTTCAAATCTAGTTTTTAGAGAACAATGCCTATGAAGGATTTTGCAACAATAGGTTAAGGTTGCTAAGCCTCCAAAAAGAATGGCAGGTAGAGTTGGAGGGTTACCTGCCAATATGGCAGGAAGGCTAGATGAGGTTGCAAAGATGTTGAGAGTTATGTAGACAAGAATAACTATTGTCGAGGAAGATATATGGGGGTTTTTGGTAAGGGATGATGTGAGTGATGTTGAAGATGAAGATTTGGGAGTAGAAGACCTAGCCCAACAACATGAGCAGTTAGAGGCAGGGGAAGATAGGCTCATTTAAGCTATCTCAAAGATTGGAAGAGGGACCAAGATGGAGGTTCCAAGTTTCTTTGGAACTTTGAATCTTGAGGAGTTGATTGATTACCTCATTTGATGTGGAAGAGTATTTTTGAATTTGATAAAGTGGTTGACTTGAGCAAGGTTAAGCTAGCTTTGACCAAGCTCAAGGTGCATGCAACCCTATGGTGGAAAGAGGTTCAAACTAAGAGACACAAGATGGGTAAAGGAAAAGATTTTCTTTTGGGAAACAACGGTTGCCAAGTTGAAAGGAAAATTCCTACTTGTAGACTTATAGCTAGGTACTAGCTAGAAAGGTTAGGGTAGCTCAGATCAAGCTTGAGGGACATGCACCTCAATGGTGGAAAGAGATGTAAAATGAGAGAAACAAAAGGAGTAAGGAATTGAAAAATTGAGGCAAAAAAAGTTGAGTGTAAAGGACTACACATAAGTGTTGTACAAAATGACAATCAAGGATGGTCATGATAAAATGGACCAAGAAAAGGTGACAAGGTACAAAAATGGATGCGATTAAACAATCAAGATGGAATCACCATGTCGAGGTTACGTACAGTTGAAGTGTACCGATATGTAATGCCCCCTTTTCTACGCTTAAGGCCTAAGGGCCAATTTGAGTCCAAACCTTGGTCATACCCGAGGGGCTATGGACGCTGGGAGCTATTGGGTATGGATATTATGTTATGTCGTTAGGAAGGGGCCACATGACACTTAATGTTCTAATTTTGCGTTGGGGGTCACTTATGAACCATGGCGACTTAAAAGGGGAAAAGTAACTTAAGTTACTTTTATTTTATTGGTCCTTCTCAAGGAAAAATGTGACTTGGGCTATTTGGAGCTCTTTTGCCTTGGGGAAAAATATATAAGGAGTTGGAAGGAAAAAGTGAAGGTCATTCTTGCATACATAATTATTTTCCTTCATGTGCAATTGATGCTTGCAAATTTACAGCTTGTGGAGTGAAATCCCACAGGGACCCTAACTTTGGTGGTGAGAGATCCATCCCTAGCTAGCAGGGCATTCTTCGGTCGTGATAGATCTACCTTAGCTTGTCATTTTGGAGCTGTTTTCAAAGCTGTTTTACAGAGATATTTTCAGAGGTTTCAGAGTAAGGGTTTTGAGGGTTTTGGAGACATTTTGTGGAGAAAATCAAAGGGTTTTCAGATCAGATTTACGGCAGCGATAAGAGCAGGGTTTGGCATCATTTCTAGAGACTTTTCAAAGGGTTTTGATCATTTTCCAAAGGGGGCGACTTGTTTTGGAGATTGCAGCCATTATTTGGAGGGTTTTCGGGTTGCCGTTTTCAGATCCAAAGGTTGGGGTTCATTCTCCATATTAGTATATGTAATTTCCAGAATTTCATTATTTTATTTTGCTTATTGGAGAAGTTACGAAATTTTGAAGTTACGAAATTTTGAAGTTTTACCACTGTTTAGGGCTTTCTGTAATTTTCTGGCTGCATTATATTATTCCAACAATTCCAAAAATAATTTTCTTATGTTCTTTATAATATTAGCAAGCTCTCCTAAAAATTTCAAGTGATTTGAGTGAGTATTTTGAGAGATATCAATTTTCGTCAGTTCGCTGCCCTAGCTGTTAAAAATTTGCAAAAATCAATATTTCCTTTGCTGCAATTTTTTCTGTATTTTGTGTATCTTTTTGTGGTATCCCACAAGGGATATTTCACGATATGCAATGGTAAAGATGAGCCATCATGTGAAAATAATCAATAGTGGAACGAGGAAGGTTCTAGCACTTCTCAAGTACCTAATCAGAAGGGATAAGGTGGAGCCACCTTGGGAAAAGGGAGGTAGGTATGGAAGGGGAAGAGGAAGGTCATTCAATGGAACACGTTTTTGATGTCGAGAAAGTGGTCACTTTGCTTTAATGCCCTCGCACACACTGTGATGGTTAGAGAAAAAAAAATGAAGCTAGTGCACAAGCATCTACAAGTAGATGTAGAAACTATGGCATCGAACCTGAACAAGGAGAGTCTTGAAGGTTGAAGGGAGTAAAGAAGAAGCATGCCAAAGAATGCACATAATCATGAAAAAATGCAAAACAAAATGTAATTGTTGTAATGTTATGGTTGATAGCGGAAGCACATACAATTCAGTGTCCATTGAGATGGTAGTTTGGCTTACTGATCCATATAGGGTGTCTTGGTTAATAGAGGGTCATGATATCACTATACAACAATGTTGTGAAGTTGATGTAGAATGTGGTAGATACATGGACAAGGTTTTGTGTGATGTCCTGCGTATGAATGCATACCATTTTTTGTTGGGGAGGCCATGGCAATTTGATAGTGAAATGTTGTGTGATGGGAAGGCCAATGCAATGAGCATTAAAAAGGGTGGAAAATGTATACTCTAAGACCTTTGAACCTTGAAGGAGAAAGAAGAAAAACATGAGAAAAGAAGTCATCTTATTGAGTACCCACAAGTAGGAAGAGGAGAATAGAATGTACAACAAGCCAATTATGAAGAATGACACAATGAACACAACTTAGGAGCTGAGTAAAGGAGTAGAACTTGGATGTCCAAGCGTGACAAACCATAGATGATCAAGTAGAGGATGTTTACGAAATATTTGGTGGTGGGGGGCGTTTTATGGTCTAGTAGTTGGCCGGACTTGGACACAAAGGGAGTACCTTGCATGGTGGAAGGGCATGTTGCGCCCCTTTTGTTTTAGGTTGACAGTTCAACCATCTAACACATGCTTGTGAGTGCTATCTCACAAAACTTTTATCTGGCGTCTATGATGCAGTAGCATCCTGGTCTACACACAATCGATATCAACCAAAAAAATTACTAGTGTGATTGTGTGCAATTAGGTCCAATTGGAAATGTCAGGACGGTTCAAAAGCATCTCTGGAGGTCAATGCTAGTTCCACAGGTCCCTAAGACTGAGAAAGGACGGTCTCAACCATTTAGACACAAAGCTCTTTATGTCATGGCAAAACCACCGGTTATGTAGGTCTGCGTTAACCAATGATTGCAAAGTATATGAAAATCAACGTTTCACCTACGATATTTACCCAAGCCGAGTAACTGCCCAAAAACATTTTTTTGAGCATTTTCCAAGATTCAAGGGGATTCCAACAATCACTTCATGCACAAAAAAGGAAAGGAGGGTTTAGAGAAGCCTGACTAGAGTGAGAGCGTACTTGATTCTATGTAATTTCTCATGAGAATGTTAATAAATAGTTGTCCTTGTCTTTAGCCTTAGTTTGTCTGTGTGAATGGCTTTTGCTGAGTGTGAGAGGTTAATGGCTGCAAGGACAATGTTGTCATTCTTCATGAGGTAAAAATACGATTACCAAGCTTATTCATTAATTAACTTCAGTGCATATCTGTTATTTATACAGCTTACAATTCTAATGATAACCCTATAATTTAGAATATCTAACTTATCAAATATCCTACATCAACTGCAAATTCTTAAGACTATATAGTTTGTAACCCTATAATTTAGGATATCTAACTTATCAAATATCCTTCAACTAGTACAAATGCTTAAGATTCTAAACAGTTTAGCATCCCAACTATATTGATCTAGTGAACATGTGTGTTGTAACTAAATAACAACACAATCTACAATTTATTCTTTGTAGATTATGAATTAGTTTTGAGAGAACAAGAGATAATTTTTTTGGAATGGTTCAAACTTGTCACATGTAAGTGCCTTGTTGAAGACATTTGTACATTGATTAATTAAATATTATAACATGCGCCCCCCCCCAGTCCGTGAATTCATCATAGTCGTAAGAGTACAAGAGAGAATTTGGAATGTCTGAAACTTCTCGTGTGCAAGTGACTTTTTGAAGAAATTTGCATAGTGATATTGTGTGGGGTAAATTTGAAGTTGAATATTGTGTTGTTGAACATGCATGCGTATGAAACGACACTCAACATGGATGTGTTTCTTGTGCTCGTGGAATATTGGATTGTGAACAAGTTGTAGATCACCCTGATTGTTGCAGTACAAGATCATCGATACGTGTGTTTTGGGGCTTCTTCTTTGGTCCTTGTGGCAACGATTGAGGTGCTAGCGTCTTGTTTCTGAATGAGCCGTTGGTGAATGCATTATGGCAACATTCTTTGAGCTCATGCCCAATCTTCCTACAGATGAGGCATGTCTTTTGGGAATGAGAGTTGTTCCCTTGGTGTTGTGGCTACTTAGGAGGATTATTTGAAGACCTCATGGGCTTCTTTCCCTTTTGATGTTTCGCCAAGGTTGAGCCCCCTCAATGTTGTCTTTGTCATGCATAGACCCCTTATGTTGTAGCATTTAAACCAACTTTTCAAAAGTAAGCTTTTGATTGTAGATGGTCATTGATGTCACTAAAAGTTGAATGCGGAGGGCAGTGCTCTCAAGACAATGGGTATGAGAGAGTCGTTTGTCACCTTTTGACCTAATGCTTGTAGCAAGGCCTGCAACTCAACAACCCAGCAGAGAGAAACTACAAAACTTTTTCTCCTGCCTTTGAGGGTCAGAATGTTGTTTTGAGTCATCGCTTCATAGAAAGTGCTGAGTGTGCTGAGTTTATGCCATGGATCTTTGGCAGTGGTTGAGTTGCAGCTATGAGGCTAGAGTTTATCTGACACCCCAAACATTATGATTAATTTAAATTTTGCTTTCTGGTTTGCCTTGTCAACCTGTCGCAGCTAGTCAGTGTTAGTCGTAGGTCTAAGGAATGACCCGTCTACAATAGGCCAAATATCCTTGTATTCAAGGCAAGCCTTCAGATTTGGTTTCCATGCTACATAATTGTTGCTGCAGAGAAGCTGAGAGTCAGGTATGAAAAGTTTTGCAACGCTTGTGGCCATTATGGCTTACAATGAGAAAATAACTGAAAAAACAATTAATCTTGTCAAGCAGATTTTTTTTCACACCTATGTTTAGTGGCCTATTTTAAACATCCACCCCAATTTTTAGCTTCTGGGCACTCACATTTTGTGAAAAGAAATATTAGTTTGTTTCCAGAATACTTGTGAGAAAAATATTAAAATTTTGTTATAAGATTTTTTAAAAATAAATTATTTCTTTATGAAACTTTATAAAGATTAAAAAAAATCATAGGTGCCCTAGATTTGTATATGGAGAAAGACAGAACGACTTAGCAAATCATAAAAAAGTAATTTTCTTTGCCTGGGCTTGATGCGTGTGGACAAAAGCTGTACTGTTGTGTGGGAGAATATGGGAGTGCAGGATGCATTTGAATCTGTTTTAACAGCAGAGTCTGTGTTTTTGGGCTTTTAGAAGCATCAAATTCTTTAGAGCTGAAAACCTATGCTGCTAGGAAACGGAAACAAAAGAGGAAATGGAACCAGGTCTGAAACGTGAACTGATGATTTTCAAAAACCCCTGATTAGGAATGGCACGGAAATATTTGTACAGTAAATTATAAGAAATAAAAATATATATAAAAAATGCAAAATACTCATTTTTAGTCCGTACAAATTAAAACAATTCAAACTTCATGTGTTCTAGCCCAAAATAATGCTTCAAAATAATATTTGATGTGGCATAATATAATACTTCATTGTTGACTTGATTAGTTTTGGCCTAATTGTGTGAGATATTGTAGACGTCAAGGGCATGGGAATCTTTAGACATTTTGAAGAAGACAAAAACAAAGTTAAAGACACTAGTGATTTCTGGAAAACGTGACCACAGTTTGAAGGAAGATGTGATTCCCACTGGCAGAGGAAGAGACATGCAGATCTGGAATAGATCAAAAGTCAAAAGACAGTCACACTTCTGCAATTTTGCAAACTGAACGAAACACAACTCATGTATGGATGATTTGAAATCGTGATTCGAGGATGTGAAGGAGAAATGCAAGGGAAGAGCAGACTGTGAGACATTTCCCGGCATTTCCATATAGCGTTTACTTCTGGAAACATCTAGACACCGGTGCAGGGGGGACCTGATGTGTTTTTGTGCATCGTAGCCGATAACGCTTTCAGCAACACGATGCTTATTGATGATGCATTTTGTTCACTCAGGCTGCACCTTTATTCTCTGTATGGGCTGCAACAATCTGGTCCTCACCTTGTCTTCTATACAACAGAATATTGGGTTTTCTGTCTTAACAAATCTATGGCGCTTCTGTTCTTATGTGTAAAATTAAATGTGGCATGTTGGCTGCACTTATCTCTTATACGGCTGTGCCCGCTGCTTTCTACATTGGCGCCATTTTTTCACTGGGAACTTGCTTTCTGCATGGGCGCTCCTATTTGATTTATGGGCTGGGCTTATTGAGCATGCCCCACTCCTTAATTTCTCCTGCTTCTCTTGAATGGCTGCCAATGCCGACTTCTACAAATTTCAATTTGAAATTGCAGATGACTCTTTTGTATCCAGGAAGCATAGACAAATTCAGAATTTTCACAGGAAAAATAAAACAAAACATATGTGCTGCTTGAAGCATGCACATGAAAGGAAAATTTGAGGTCCTGAGGCTCCTCTTTCTTCTTCCTCTCCTTGATCTTCTTCCTGATCAACCTGCTCTAATACCAAAATGGAGCTCAAAGTACGATTACCAAGCTTGTTCATTCATTAACTTCATTGCAAATTTATACAATTATACTTCTAAAGATACCCTATAATTTAGGATATCTATCTTGTCTGATATCCTACACAACTTCCTATCATCTATTGTATTCTACGGATGACTTTAAATAGTTTAGCATCCTAACAGTATTGATCTTGTCTATGCGTGCATTGTACCTGAATAACAACACCTATAATTTATTCTACCTGGACTATGAATTATCTAAGTACTCTGACAGAAGTAAATAAAGTGATTGTCTTTGTCTGTAGTCTCAGTTTGTCCGTGTGACTGGCTTTTACTGAGAGGGAGAGGATAATGGCTGCAAGGACAAGGCTGTAATTGTTCATGATGTAAACTTGTGTTATTGAACAAGACATGATGCTAAGGTAACTGATAAGGAGTAATGTTCAGAAACTGTTGTTTTAAAATGACGATGTACAAGTGGAGACATGTCAGATGTCAATCATAAGAATTCTGACTTAAAGGGAATGATAATCATTAATCTATCAGATTATGTTGAATTAGTACACATCACTGGCAGTTTTGTTTTCAGTAGAAATTTAGAGGCTTGAAGGCTTTATTCATGGTTTTCCTTCAGCTAGGATTTGTTGTTTATCTGTGAAGTTATTTAGGTCTTGTACGTTGAGAGCAATGGAAGCAACCTTCCATTGAAAATTTATACTCTTTTCCCATTACTGTGCTAGAAATATTATTAATAGGGCATCCAATTTACGGGTCACAAAATTCACTTAATTGTTTTTGGTAGTTGTATGGTCAGACAGTTCTGTACGGGAATTAATTTTGTATGTGTTTTAACATGTTCATATGTACTATTTATACCCTACAACCTAATGCAGTAGACCATGCAATACCTTTCTCTGATATCCCCTCGTGTGTTAATTCCTTTTGATCAATGGACTGAGTTTCACTGGTTTTGTGAAGACTACAACGGTGGACAAAGACTCAGGGCCGAGTTTGGAGGCCAATGAGTAAAGTGTTGTGAATGTGTACACAACGAAGGCATGATGAGAGCCCATCCAAAGAGGGTTACAATACTGAGCAGTTGCAGAGAAGTCTCAATTTTCAATTTTTAGAGAATGATAAAAATCTTCAGGCAGAGATCTTGTGGGTCTGAAACAGGGTACAATACCGAGCAGTTGCAGAGAAGCCTAAATTTTCAATTTTCAGACAATGATAAAAATCTACAGGTAGAGATCTTGTGGGTCTGAAACGATGAGGTTCTGTTCAACATAGACCCCTGACACAAAGTCTGCACAGTGAACAAAGACAATCTCTGACATAAGCAAAAAAGTGAAGATAGCCCTTCAGATGGCACATGATCAGCGATAGCATGAAGATCTGAAGTGCATGTTTGAAATTTCATCAGAAGGCAACATTTTGGTCTTCCGGATTTTGTATTAGAAGTAGTTCATGACAGTGGATGGCAGTATTGGCACATGATATGTTGGATATAGTACACGTCTAGACTGCACGGAAATGCCCCCTCCTGCCTCGTACCAGGTACTGGTACGGGTACGGATACGGTGTGGGTACGTACCCTGGCTGGAAAACGTTTTTTTAAAAAGGAACTCAAAAAAATAAAAAAAATAAACCTTGTCCTGCCTGAGGCATCCATAATCCACCATTAACCTGCTTGAGGCATCCACCATTAACCTTTTCCTGCGTGAGGCAGTTTGCAACAACCTGAGCTTGTTTCAGGAGCCTTGACGTTGTTTGCATGATTGACTTGACCTGTTCAGCCGTGGCAGACTCCGGGCAGAGCCAAGCATTTTATCAAAGCTTAAATTAATTTTATGTTTGTCTAAAGCTTTTTAGGTTTTAATATTTTAATGTTTGAAGATTTAATATTTTTAAATTTTAATATGTTAAAGTTTTTACATTTAAATATTTTAAAGTTACATTTTAATACTTCTAAATAACATGAACTCTTTATGTTTAATTTTTTTACATTTTACTATTTTGAAGTAAGTTTTAACTTTTAAATAATATAATAATCATTATTAATATTAAATAATATAACATACATTGAATGTATTTATATATGGAATTTTATAAAATATATATTAAAATTTAATATAATATCTAAAATTATTCATATATATTATACACTATATATTGTAACATTAATATTAAATATAACTCATAGTGGAATATAATCCCTTACTCACCAAAAGCTATACTTCTTTAAATATATATATATATATATATATATATATATATATATATATATATCATAGTTACTAGGAGACAGGTACGGGTACGTGGAGACGGGTATGGGTATTGGTACGACATTTTTTAGAAAAGTGGGAGACGGGTATGGGGAGATGACAATATATATATGAAATAACTAGAAAAATATTATTGTACATTATTAATATAACTAGAAAAGATGAGTAATTCTATTGATATTTGATATCTCAGATATTGTGGGAAGAGTACATTGTAACAGAAAAATGCAAACAATCGCTCTGTGTGTGCTTGTGTGCATGTGTGTGCGTGTGTGTGCGTGTGTTTGTGCATGTGTGGGGGGGGGGAGAGACGGGAGGAGACGTTAACAAAGGTTCCCGCATATGCGAGACGTCTCCGTACATGTTTCCCGTACCTGGTATGTGTACCCTACCTGGTACGCGTCCCAAGTGGTGGGGGACGCGTCTCCGTGATATATATATATATATATATATATATATAACGTACCCAAAAGCGTACCGTACTTGAGGTTTTTTTTAAATTTGCCGTTTTAGCGTACCGAACCCGTACCGAAATAGTCTTGGTACACGTCTAAAAAAATTGCGTTTTAGTTTTGTTTAAAAAAATAGTACTATTTGGAAATGTTTGACAAAAAAGTGTGTGGATGAAGAAAAGAATTCCCTTGGATATGTCACTCAATCGCTGAGGTCAATGTGGAAGTTTTTGTGAGAAAGCCTTGAAAACAAAAAGTCAAAAAAGTGCACATTGAATCATCTATCTTTCACTTCAAAACTATCTTATTTTGCAGTGTCATTAAAGGGTTGTCTAGAAAAGTATGGCCTTGATATATTGATGTAATAAGTTCAAAACTCATTTGTAAACATAAAATGGTGTCCATAATTTCTGGAAAAGGTCATTTCTTCTTTATAATTTTTGAAAATGATATTAGATAAAAATGGTTAAGCATTTAAATGGAAAACAAAGGTTTGAAGGTCAAGTTTTATGATGTGTGAAAAAGAGTATACACATTCGACAAGGTATATATTTAAAAAAAAAAGACGAGGGCAAATATTTTGATTAGTCAAAATAATGTAGTTCAAAAGTCACTGCCAATTTCCCTAAATTGTCTAAAGTCTCGAACGATAAAATTTAGTCATATCTTGTTAATGGGACATGTAAATAAGTACGATCATCAACTCTCCCGACATTCCCCTAAACTAGGATGTCTAAAGCTCAACTTCGACGCAGCCTCAAATGGCAACCCAGGTAGGTAGGGTTTGGATGCATTATAAGCTTGGATTTGGGAGAGTATTTTGGCACCTCTATGGCCTCTCTCTCCCCCAAGCCATGAATAATGACGTGGAAATTTATGCATTTCTGTCCTTACTAATGCTAGGAAAAGACAAGCAAGCAAATTACTTGGAAAGAGAAATGACTGGAAAGTATAGTCATGAATGATTGCTCTCTCCTCCCCATGCAATCTAATCTCCCAAATGTGTAATTGGTTTTTCCTTTCGCTCAATTTCCATTCTTGCTTACCATTTGATACTCCTCTCCCTACTGCCCTTGTCACCTCTATTATTGTTTTGTGTCCGTATCTGTGATCCTCGCATGTTTTTCTATATTCCCCACGCGTCTTTAACACTTATGTTACTTCACCTATTTATTTCCCCTTCCTCTCCCCTATGCATTTTGTCGTATCCCCTATTTCCTCTCTTAGTACCCGCTTCAAGTGTTCTTGATCTTGTTGTTGTTTGAATGGCTTCTTAGACCCCCGCTGGTCTTTTGGTTGGAAGTATGATAATCACCGCAAAGATGTTGATAAAATGCTTTGTCATGGATAGCTTGAGTTGTGCTTTTATCCAACAAATTCAAGGACGTGGTGGTCTCAAGGTAAGGGTGCCTCACATTCTAGAATCCATAAGAGATGATTTTATTGCCAAATTAGCCTTAGTCATACCTACATTTTGTATTTCTCAATACATTGCTATGCATATTCTCCCAGGAGAATCCTCTGAAGCATCGGTCATGTGAGAGCAATAAGTCATCTACAAGGCTGTCCTAAACCTAGAAGACATTGATGATGAGGAGGTATACTACCAATTAGTAGCTTTGGAAGCAAAGCTTCCTTCCTACCGGCTTGTGCACACCCCAAAGGCAAGGATCTAGTGGAGATAGGCCAATCTCCTCTTGCAAGTAGGCTCTCCCACTTGAAAAGCCAAGTTAAAATTTTCCTTCTGTGTGTCATCCCCTTGCCGTCTTGTAGCTATGGATAAGTGTCCTAGGCTTCATCTTCCACATGATTTTCTAGTGTTGGTCAAACCCTTTGCCAAGTCTCTCTCCTAACAAGACCCAAAGAGGTAGAAACTTCCTCAAAATGGTAGGAGCAAAGTTCATGTTCTTGGCCTTATACTTGTTGAATGGGTCAAACTACCTAGCTTAGAAAAGGAGGTTCCTTGTGTTTGAAGAAGTTTTAAAAGGATTGTTTCAATGAACATTGAAAGCTCTAATTATTGTAATACAAAGCGAAAATCGGAAAAGAAGAATGTTTATGCTATAATGCCAATCAATCTCTTTATCATTAGATAGAGTGCAAGCATGCATTTGCATCATTGACAATGCCCATGAAGATGGATGAAGTTGAAATCAATATATGATTTAAAGAACAAATTCATTGTGTAGTTGCATACCTTGAAGATGTAGGAAGGAAGCTAAGAAGGTTGATGAATTTTTGATGGGTTTGACAAGTACAACTATCAACTCCTGGGGGTTGAGAAAGAAGTCAAGGATGATCAAATAATGAACAATTATCCTCTGATTTCTACCTCTGTTGTTCAAGACCTATGTCACATCTCGAATCAAATATGTCAATCACGGTGAAATGACCTATTTAGTCCAACAGGAGGAAACACAACTTGAAGACAATGTACATGGAGAAAAGAAGTCTCCCTGCTTCCAATCAAAAAGGGAAGGGGGTCTTCCAGCTAAAGTAAAATCAGAGATACCGTGAGAAGCAAATAAGGTCTTTTGAGAAAGGCTAAGACTCGCAAATGGAGAAATGTTGCATTTGTGGAAATACCCACAATACCAAACATTGTTGGTAGTAGATACAACATGGCTACACAAAAGAATGGAGGAAATCAGCAAGGTTGAAGCTTCTAAAACAAACATCAAAGTAATTTTTTCAAAACCGAAGATGAAAATGATGGTGACGTCTTTTAGGTGGTTTCGTGACCCACATACCATTGATGAGAAACACATTTGGTATAATAACTTAGATGTGACAAAGCACATCATTGGGAGAAAAGAGTTGTTTTTGGAGAAAAATGATCACAATGGGACTTTCCCTCTTGGAAAAGATTCCTCTCTGTAAATCAAACACGAGAGCTGTCCCACTGTATCACAATAATAATAGTTGTAAAGTACAAATTGTTCTTTAGTGCCTAAAATGACGAAGAATTGGGTTTCCATCAGTCAGATGCTTGATGGTAATTAAAGTTTGAATTTGATATGAAAGACACTGGGAAACACTTTCTTGTGAAAGAGGAGATAAAAAGTGTAGCAATCTAATAGGTAGTATATTAAGGACAAGATCATATCTCTTTAATTGATTGAAGAAAGAGAAGAAAGTAATTATATTAACTTTTAGCATACATTACAAATTATGCACAATAGATTGAAAACATGTTGGTCTTTTGTGATTTTGATGAAACTTCAATTACTCTTCTCGATTCCCTTGTTTTACTAGGCAAGTAATTGTGAACATATTGCTAGGCAGTTAATGCCTTTTTTCATATAGCTTAATGTATGGCATTTTGAGGTTAACAAGTTGATGGATGTGGATGAGAGCAAAAAGGTATGGACTTACATAACTAAATACTTGGAGGATTCATCACTTGCATTTCAAGGAGCTCAAGATGGGAAGATCACATGCATATGCCCTTTGCCACACACACAAATGAGCACACCCTCATGGTCATATGAATAATAAGACAAACTCTTTGAAATTTAGATCGACTCATGTTTCGGTGTTCCAAACTATCATTCCCTATTACCTTGTTTTACCGAGGAAGCAATTGTGAATGTATTAGCAGTTGATGTATTTTTTTCATATATATTAATATATGACATTATAATGTTAGCAAGTTGATGGATGTGAATGTAGCAAAAAGATATGAACATACATAACTAGATGCTGAGAGCATTTGTCACTTGCATTTTGAGGATCCCAAGATGGAGAGATCACATGTATATTCCCTTTGCCACACACGTGAATGAGCACACCCTCTTAGTCATATGAATAATAAGATGAACCCTCATAAATTTAGATGGACTCATGTTTTAGTGTCACAAATTTTAGTAATTTTTTTTTCTAGGGTTGTGACACAAGGGTTGGTAAAAAGGAAGAATGGGCATCTTCAATGCATTACCTACCTAATGCCTATCCCTCCATACCATTGCAATACGTTTTTGCACTGATATTTTGGTCATTTTGATGTTGCTTTCTTGATAGTATTAAAAACAATTGGTTCTTGGGGAACCACTAAAGGAGGTTGACAAATTTGGCTGATCCATGCAGTAGTTCAGGGCATGTTTTGGCAGATTATTGACAAACTAGTAAGTCACCTTGTCAGCATTATACCACCTTGACCCTAACTCAAAATTCAAAGATGCGCTATGTGTTGCAAATCATAGGACAAGAACAATTTTTGAATGCCATAATTTTGGCCACCCTTTAGGGACTTCCACCTTAACTCTTGGGGACAAATTCCGCTTTAACTCCAAAAGGCCCCAAATATTTCAAAGTCTTAAAAAAATATATCCTGAATTTATGAAAAATCCATTTTTTGTGTTTTGTGAGTTTGATGCCATAAAAAATCCACTTAAATATTTTGGGTAAGCAAGTGTCACGTGACTTTTCGGATTACAAGGTGAAGCACTTTGTTTTTTATTTCCAGACCATTCAATTTTAGGTAAAAATAGGTATAAAGGAATTGTCATCCAAATGTAAAAATCAATGTTGTAGCTTCACATTGCTTCTCAGAGATTGCTAGCTTATTCTGAATTACTCTTGGATTTATTAAAGCTTCATCTACATTTTAGTATTATGTTATTGTTGTGTCCACTTAGACAAGTGACCCTTCGGATTATCTTCCTTGCCTCTCTAATCTAAATGATCTTAGATGGCAAAAGAAGGGAAGGGAGATCCTTTCGAATTGTTGCTTGATAGGCACTTGAGAAGTAGAGATAAGAGACAAAGGCACGATTCTTCAATAATATTTCAAAGGTTATACTTCTGTAATGCCCACGTCTTTGTCAAACATACCCTTTGGTGGTCTGGTGCCCTTTAAGGTACATGTGAATTTATATATTCCTCTTTTTGAAGGAAAATTTGATGTAGACAAAGTGGACAAATGTCTTGACCAATTGAAATTATATTTCTTTGTAAATTATATCTTTGACAATGAAAAACTAATTTTTACACTCTTAGAAGTAAAACATTAAATGTCAAAAAATGTTGGGAATTATGATGTCTTTAAAGTAATGAAAAAGAGGACAAAGAAGAACTAATTTGCAGATAATATCAGAGAATTGTACCACTGTGTGAAGAATTATGATGACCAATTTAAAAACTTTGCATCAATTGCGAGAGGGTTGGGACCAAACGATATAGGATTATCCCAATGCATTTCATGCTTTATCGACAAAAGTTGGTATGCATGTCAGCAATCCTGAATTCTCAAATATTGCGGCAATCTGCAGTTTTACATCCTAGAAGACTAGGCATCAGAACGTTGGGAGAGGCCTATTGCTATGTAGTCTAGATCGAAGAAAAGTTCAAGTGGAAGGGAAGGAAGAAATTTAGTCTTGACAATAAATTTGACAGTAAGCAGCAATGCCAACATCCTTAGTCGAACCCTCATACCAAATAAATGCCCATAACAGGACATAAAGTGGTGTGACATTTACAAGAGCAAGTGACACTCAAATGCAGAGGTACGTGCTTAGTAAGTGCTATTGGAACCCCACCACCAGATTTCCGAGCTAATTCCATTTCGAGAAGCATTGTTAGCATCAAAATTGACTCCATTGTCTATGTTGGAAAAGAGAGGAAACAATACAGGTGGATCCTTACTCCATTTTAATCATAAAACGAATGTCTCCTTTTGAGGTAGAGGAGGTAGAGTGCCTCTTCCACTCACAACTATGGTTGAAGGGAACTACTTTACATGTCACTGTGGGTAGTGACAACTTAAAGAACTATAGTTCACAAGATGTTATTAGAAGGGTGAATTGGCCAACAACGCCTTACCCTCATCCATATGTAATTGGTCGGGTGAATCAAAGTATATGTGTGTGTGTGTGTGTGTGTGTGTCGACATCGTTGATTTCCCTACACAATCATTTCATTTCAAGATGAAGTTCTCTATGATAAGGTGCCTCTAGAAGTGTGATGTTTTGTTTGGGCAACCTTTTATGTGAAAACTATATGGTGTCTATTAGTCTAGAGCCTATTGTAACCATCCCCTTGGGCAATTAGTTACAAAATTCAAGAGGTGATTCCTGTATAAATCTCTTTGATCACTGCAAAGAAATTTATACTCTTTGACCAACAAGAAGATGTGGATGTGTGTTTTATGTCTCTAAATGAGCACAAAGTGCTCTTGGAATAAAATCAACAACTAAGGGATTCGAATCATCAGTTGCAGAACTCCTTCAGTCCTGTCATGAAGCACATTATTAGAAATCATGAAAATATTTCCTACTTCTTGTTGAGTGCTTCGAGCAGAGGAAAGATGCAACCGAGCTATGCGAAGATTCCATGAAGAATTGGCTGCTAAAGAAGAGATGTTGATTGATTTGCAGACGAGTGCAAGAGATGCATACCAAGAAGGTCAAGGAATTTATAAATAGATGAGTTCATGGTAAGCTCTTATGATTCCAGTTTGATAATTCACTAGATTCCTTTGGCAGTTTTGAAAAGTACACCCAAGGGATTGGTTCTAAGTTGTTTAAGAAGATTGGATACAATTGTCAAGGAATTCAAAAACCTATTTAGGTAGAGATGAGGCCCAAGAATTTTGGTTGGGGAAACTTCACAGTCTTTCAAATCCAATATGGGCACACTGGTTTCATGGCACCCCTGCGTTGAAATCTTAATAATTGGCGAAAATGAGTTTTGGATGGATCGTACCGCTCCAATGGAAGACAATCATCCATGCATTAAGTTTTTATGCTCATCAGAAATTGGAAGTAGGAGCAAGGGGGCCCATTGCTTTTCAAGAAAGGTTGTGGCAATTCGGGGCAAGTATTTTGGCACATTATATATTTCCTTGATTGTAGATCAGAATTTAAAGCTGTGATATGTGGCTGGAAGCTTAGAATATGGACAATTTTGGATGTGGAAGCTCTGCCACCTTTTATGATAGCAAAGGGGACGAGAAATCACTTCAAAACACCATAGTTAGCTTCATTTTCAACAAAACATGCAATTTTACCATTAGGCTTCTCAATGCCCAAACAATGCAAAAAGACCAAATTCTTGAATATATGGATCTAGAGGCTAAAATCACTGTACACACACTTCATTCATCTCATTCCCTGTTGAAACATTGCCCAAGTACATTCATTAAGGTTTCAATACTTCATTTTCATCCATTTACTCTCTTGTTCAGCATTAGGCTTCTAGCCCTTAGAATACACAAACCTTGTTGAATAGCACTGTACACCAACATTCACCATGCAATGAAAACATTTTTAGCTACCCCTTAGGCCCTTATAGATCCTCAGAAAGTTTCAAATCCAGCCCTTACTTCTATCTTTTTTAATGACGAGTAAACTATTCACAACTAGGCTCAAAGTCTTCTAGCCCTGCTTCCAAGCAAACCCTGTTGTTGGGAGAAAACTATGGACTTTCAAGATGAACCAAAAACACTTCCAGTTACCCTTTAATGAGTTCGAACTCCATGCAAAGTTTCATGATCCGATTCTTGGTTTAAATCCTTCAAATTTACTCCTATCGTTTTCACATTAGGTCTCTTAGGTCTACTTTTACACCTTTTTGACTAAGATTCTTGGTTTTAATGGTCTTTAACTGATCACTGAGCTCTAGAACATTATCATATACCTAGAAACATCCTCGCACACGCTTTTCATCAAGTCTACAACTTGGTATTCACTTCACTCTCTGTAACTTGTTTTCTTGTCCCTCTACCTTCCTTGTTCTAAACTTCTAGTATGACCTAGACTGTGTTTTCCTCATAACTTTTTATGACGTATGAACTTTTGATCCCAAATTTTGAGGGAACCTTTATAACCCTCATCAGATGCTACAGTCCAATTTTTAGATGAACCCAGTTGATAAAACCAAATTCGTGAAGTTTTTAGAAACTTGTCCTAGACAGGAACAGTCATAGGGAAGCAGGCTAAATAATTTCAGAACTTGAGATTTATAACCTTTCAAAACCTCATTCCACTTGCAAAAGTTCTGTTTTTAAGGGCAAAAAATTTCCTCTTTGGTGAGTTTTGAGAGATTATGCCTCATCAACATGATCCACAAGATTTGGTGACTACTTCCTTACACAAAACAGGGGTTTAAGACCGTGTTTTATATTTTTGACCTATCAAAACTCCTCCATTTACCTTGAAACTTTATGAAGCCTTTCTTCATGCCTCACACTAATTTCACACCATTTTTTCAGCTTTTTCTATTGAGTACAATGCCATTTATGCATGTTTTATCCTTTCCAACACAACAAGGAATTACTAATAACAATTTGCTTACCCCTGCTAGTATGACCTTTTCATGGTCTCCAATGGTTTTCACATGCTTCCATTCATTATCCGATTGCTATCATTGTTTCAATCCTTCCTTTGTATATGTACAATCACAAGACATACTCCAAACCACAGAATTTACTTTCTAATTAGTATAATATGAGATATTCATTACTAATAACAAGAAGCCATCTTTACCCATGTTTTAACAAGCATCTTATCAATCTCAGAATCTCATTATCCAAGCATAATCAATGTTCACACTCAAGAAGTACATATACATCTCTGTTCCATCATCTTAGACCATTCACATGTATATAAGATTCTAAGCACAATTACAAGAAACCTTATTTTCATGGATTGAAGATCTATTGTACAATATCTCCAGGATTTCTACAGATCCCTCTTGAGCCTCTTGTGCTCTCTAACTTCTTTCTAACCTGTATTCTTCCTCCCTTGTAAAACCTAATACCACTTCTTCCCCATTCGAATATATCTTATTTTGAATAACTAAAGGCGGTTATTACATTGAGTTAGGTGACCTAACCCAAGTGAGGGATACCTATAACTAAGAACTCTAGTTTGGAGGATATGAGACATGTAATAACATCATAGGAGGTCCCTCAAGAACCATTTACAACCTTCATTCACCCTAACTAGCATCTAGACCACTATACACCACTATGGAGAAATTTAAATATTTCACAAGAGTGTTTTGGGGGGAATTCCAAAACCTCATTATTACAAGGTCCAAATGAACAAGTGACCATGCCTAACACCTAATTCAAACCAAAATTTGCTTGAAAACCAAAATTGACTTTGTACATGATGATGCTCCTGCATCATTTTAGGAGCTCATGATTAAACTCTTAGAGTGAAAATTCAGACCCACATGCCCCTAAAATCACAAAATCTAAAAGTATAGAAAAATATCTAAATAATCGAAAAACTGGACTTTTAATTTTTTTTATGAGTTTCATGTCACTACAAATCCCTTCAACTTCTTGGGGGAACACTTGACCCACGGCTTTTTGGATTCTAAGGCGAATCGCTTCACTTTCTGTTTTTAGGTTGTTCAATCCTTGCTGCAAATAGATAATTAGGAATTTCCATTTGAATGTAAGAAGAGTGTTATAGTTTCAAATCTATTTGTGGAGATTGCTACCTTCTTTTGAATTACCTTTGGCTTCAATAAAGCTTCATTTGCATCACATTATTTGTTATTTTTGTGTCCCTTTTTTATTTCAGCTCACTACTTCTATAACACAGCTTCTGCAGTATGGTGTGTTGTCCACCCCATTTTTAAGCCAACAAAGTCCTCAAATTAGTTCACAATGATGTGTTCGAAAATTTCAAGAAATCTTTAAGTGGCCTCAAGATTTTCTTGATGTTCGTTGATGATTTCTTGCACAAGCCATGGGTCTTGAGCTCGTCCTTTTTGCATTTCAAGACATTTTTTAGGGGTACAGCAGAGAATGAATCTAGTCAGCACATTAGATTAAACTTCGTTGCACAAACTGAGGGGGATAGTAAATGCTAAACAAGCTATTGAATTTTACTCTAAACAAAGAATAAAGTGACAGCTGAAAAGTGTTTACATTGCACAACAAAAGGGAGTCAGATGATGGAAGAAGAGAACTATCCTAGACATGATGAGTTGATATTGAGAGGTATGGACACGGACATCAGATATTTGTGCTAAACAATATATACAATTGCTTGTTTACTTGATTGAACTCCAACAAAAACTTTGGATGGTATGACCTCTGAAGAAGTTGGAATGGAAAAAAGCCCATGGTGCAGTGACTAAGAATTTTGAGGAGTTATTGGATTTTTCTGTAAACAAAACATGCAGTGACTACTAACAAGTTCGTACATTGCACAACAAAATGGAGTCACAGGGTTGAAGAACAAAACTATCTAGGAGATGGTGAGTTGATACTAGAAGGGATGAACTCAGACATGAGATATGGACTGAAACAATATATGCAATTTTTTGTTTACTAAATAACAAAATATTTGGATGGTATGACTCTTGAAGAAGTGTGCTTTGGAAAGAAGCCCATAGTGCAGTGGCTGAGAATTTTGAGGAGTGCAATTTACATATTTTAAAACTGCTAACGAAAAGATGTTCATAAGCAAAGATGTGATCTTAGAAGAATGTTGAAAGATAAATTTGCCAATGACAAGAATGAATTCAACGAAGAGGACGACAAAGACGAAAGATTACAATCTAAAGGCCAAGTTTCTAGAAAAATGATAAATCACAGCAATAATGAGGGAGTTGACTGAAGAAATTTCCTGAGCTGTGCATCAATAGCATGAAGGAACTGAAGAAATAGAATTCACCAGATATCTTATCCTACATAACAAGAACTATAAAAGTTGCATGGAGAAGTGAACTTGGCATAAATGAGTACGCTGGTTCAGTCTTGAGAACTTGTTTCTGTTAGTGAAACATGTTAGTGTAAGGAGAAGACTATTTCCATGCAGAAGTATGTTACTTGCAAGAGGAATCATGCTTGGGCGCATATCCATCTTCCATTAGAGAAAACAAATATTGGATGAAAATGGATATTTCGATCAAAGTATAAGGGAGATGGTACTATTGACAAATACAATGTCTGATTGGTTGCAAAAGGTTAAACATGGAAGGAATTGATTAGAAGGATATCTCTGCACCAATGGAAAAAATGAAAACCCTGATCATTGTGCTTTCCCTTACAATACAGTTATGATAGAGCATCCACCAGATGGATCTGAAGTGCCATCCTGAATTGAGATCTCTAGGAGAAACTTTACAGGCATTGGCCCAAAGGATTTGGTGTTCAGGGTAGAGAGCACTAGGTATATAGGCTGATAAATCCATGTACAGGTGAAGACATAAAGATTGATGAACCTCTATTCACACATGGATTTTGATGCAGTCTTTCAGGTTACAATTTGTACATACAAAAGAAGCATAGGAAGATTCTCATCCTAATAGTGTATGTTGATTGTCCCATGATCACCGAAAGGCAAAGCAGTAGAGATTTAATTTCAGAGTTGAAGCAGAGGATCTGAACAAGTTATTTGAGATGATGGATTTCAGAATGTTGCATTATTGTCTTGGCTTGGACGTATGGCAGATAAAGAATCATGTATTTTGTTTCTTAGATTAAAAATGCTAGAATTGCTCCAAAAATTCAGACTGAGTGCAAACCAATTGAAAAACCCAGGGAGCCAAGGTTGAAGCTTTCCAGATTTACCAAGTCTAAGAAGATAAATGAAACTTTGTGGAAACAGTTGATGAGAGTCTCATTTATCTCATTAAACCATACCAGATCTAGGGTATTCTTTGGATTATCTCTCTAGGTTCATGGTAGAGCTAGATCATATGAAACATATTAAACCTTTTATTTGGATACTATTAAACTTGTATTTGAACAAAAGATATTCCAAAAATGACATTTCACACTTGTAATGGTCACTAGAAGTGCAGTGATGTTCTCTTTGGACTTTTTCAATCTGTTATTAATGCTATATGTATTTCCCATATTTCAAGAAATTTGCACTCAGTTGTTGGAGGACATCTTGATTTACAACAAACCTTTGTAGCATAATCTTTACTGTTCAAGTGAAAGTTGATTGTGCTAAGATTAGAATGATAGTTGAATGACTTGAGCCCATGAATTTCTCCAAGCCGATTGCTTTCCTTGGTTTAGCTAGTTATTATTGACACTTTATCAAGACTGATGCCCATACAATAGCATCTCTACATTGGTTATTGAAGAAATAGTCATTTATATGGACGGAGGAGGCAGATCAAAGACGCAGAAAATTGAAGAGAGCATTTTTATCGTGTACAATGCTAGCCATGATTGATTTTTCCAAAGCATTTTTTATTGAATGCAAGTGCAACACTTCAGGGTTGGAGTTGTGAATATGCATGATGGTCTCTTAATAGCTCTTGGAAGTTACAAATTTTAGTTAGAAGAGATCTTGTGGTTCACTTGTGCCAAGCAACTGCTTGCTATTGTGCATGCTTTGCATAAGTGGAGGCAATATTTAGTGCATTTAAATATTTTCTTTAGTAAAAAACTGTTTCCATAGAACACCAATTTTGGACGGAGAAAATATAGTTTTGATCTTAAAATATTGCACAAGGGGACTTTAACCGAAGACCTTATCCGTATGAGTAAAGTGGACAAGAAAATCCAAACTTTCGACTCTGAAATTTTGAGCGAGGGTGAAGTTAATGTTGTTGTAGACACATTATCTCACAAAGATGAAAATATGTTGCTTTCATTTTCATTTGTTCCAGAACATGTAATGAAAATCCATGCACAATATGTCAAATACGTTGCAAAATAATCTTTGACAGGTCGTAGAATATCTAATCAAGTGGAAGGATCTACCAAGATAAGGAGTATCTTGGGATATTCTTTAATGGATACACTGTACACATCCATCTCTTCCTATCCTCTGAGGGCAAAACATATCAATTAGGTGACTTATTATAAACTTAATATATAATTAACTTATATATTAATTAGGTGACTTAGGTGAGTAGTTAATTATATATTAAGTTAATTAGGTGATATGTTTTGCATTGTAGTATTGAACACATCACATAAAACACAATGCAAAGACGAGTATTTGTCATTACCATAGCATCTCATCGACATATCTGACTTTACAGAAATCAATGAAAATCCATGATGATTAGTCTCACATCCAATCTATTTATATCGATTCCTATGAGAACAACCACCCTCGTCTGGAACAACCCATTCTCATGTCAAATTAGCAAAAAACCTTCTAAACTAAGTTGCCATCTTTGATGATTGCTCTAGGAATTATAGGATGCATCAAGAGAAGTGGCACCGACCTTTGATGTAGTAGTCTTGGATACATTGGTATGTGGAATATGACTCAAACAATGGGCGCAGCGATAGGATTCATGGTCGAGCTACTTCAACTAGATGGGGAGTCCGTGATAGGGAAGGTGAGACTCCTCCCTTGTGTTTTCCAACTCTTTCCTCAAAAATATCATCTAGCTCACTTTCTTTACCGCTATTATACTACTCAACCTATGGCTCTTACTTGTGTGCCTTGAACTCCAATTCTCTGATCTTCATTTTCAGTTCCCACTTGACTACTCTATTCTAGAATTTAGCTTTTTCTAACTCCAAACTTGAATTTGTAGAAGCTCATTTGAATTACTTCTTTGCGTTCTTTACATTCTTGTGTACACTTCAGCTGCATGTCTTTTGCTCATACTTGGATGTCAAAGTCAACCTTCCTGAAACTCTGCTTTCAGCCATTAATTGTGTAGCATAGCAATTACATGTTACAGCCAAACAAGAAAAATATACACAAGACACAGATTAGAATAAACACACTTGGCAGTAAATACTAAATATAGCATAGCATATACTAGAAAGGATACTCTAGAAGATACAATAATACTACCAAGGAGAATACACACAAAAAGATCTCCCTGCAATATGTGCCTCAAAATGTCATAAATAGGATGGTCCTCAAGATGGTAAGTGTGTTGGACAACGATCTACAACTAACCTCTAGTATCATATTCAATTCGTAATTTCGACTACATAATCAAAAATTAAATATGCTTGTATAAACATGCTTTGAACACAGATGCTAATCAGCATTATTCCCATGCCTGAGTATTCATAACTTATTAACTCTCAAGTACGCTAAGTACGTGGCATAAACAAATCCTGTACTTAATGCTATATCATAAACCATGTCTACAAACTGCAAACTCTGTTCTTGTGCTTTTGTATTCATTTATGTAAGGCATTTTTCTGGATGGCCATGTCATACTTATCCCAAGGATTAATCATCTTTTTAGTCACCTTCTTCATACCTTTCTATGCCTTCTTTCTATGATAAATGTCATTAGGAATTTCATACTTTGGGTTTCATTTTATATCATTGTGCCCACACAATGGTCACTCCTTTGATGCCACATCTGATTAAGTGTTCACTTGGTGTCTGTGTTGAGTTCTAGTTGTAGATAGGGTTCAGTCGGAGGAAACAAAGAAACTTCTCTTGGGTAGATGCACTGCCATTCAAGGACATGTGCCCTCTTTATCAACTAGCACTTGATGTAGCATTATTCACTACCAAGATATATTTCTAATTAGTTTAACGAGGCAAATTTGCAGCATTTCCTGCCGAAAAAGTGATCTATAGTGCCAACTAAGAGGCACTTCCTGTACATATTTCTTCAAGGGGTCATTGATGTACAAGGATTTCTCTAGTGATGATGAATAATGGTTGGATCCTCACCATGGTTTTAAAGAGGGATTGTGATCCACTCAGCAAAAACCCTATGTACATGGTGCCGATTTAAACCCTCCCTCCTCTACATGAATGCAAACATTAAAACCATAACCAACTGATGACATGGAGGTATGGGAATGAGGATGCTGTTCAAATTAAGGTAGCGGGGTAATGATTGAGGCTGTTGTTATATTCTATATGAAAATATAGTCACCCAAAAATGTGGGGACGGGGATGAGGACAAGGTCCTCATCTCTATGTTGGAGTTTCTTGGTGACTAGGTATTCTGAAGGATATTTCAAAAGGGTTTTCAAAATTCTCTTTATAAATTGTAATCAGCTTACACAAATTTGTAATTTATGTGGAAAGTTTTGATCAATTTGCACCTCTCATTTCGCATTGAGTGCTATCCTGTTTAAATTGGACATTCATTGCACCTGGTCAAAGCCCTAGGCTCATGGAATGGTTATAAAAAGAATCCCTGAGTTCTGCAATTGTAAATGCGAGTGAGCAAAATTGCTTCATGGGAGTGTAAGTAAATTGTAGGTCACTAAGGCTAAGATTGTTGACTAGAAAAATAGTGTAAGAGTTTACAAGTGTAGGATTAAGGGCATTCTCCTGCAATCCTTCCAAACAACAGCTCAAGGTAAACATAAATATCCATATGAATGAAACAAGGTTATGTTTCTACTGTCAATATTGATAATGACGAGATCACAATGGCTATCCTGTAGGTCTAGGCTTCATTTGCTCAGATGGGAAATGCTTGCAACCTTCAGGTTAGGCTGATTGTGCATAATCCACATGTTTTTTATTTTGTTTGTGCACAACCACCCATGAGCCCCTTGCTTATCTAGGTGTGACTCTATGGAAGGTTTTTACAGTCATCTTCACAAAATGTGGAGCCATCCCCCCACCCTTCCTATTAGAATAAGCATTCCACAATCTACCGCATTTCCTTCCAATAGTTCTTGGGCATCACAACCCACAAAATTATGCGTGGAAAATCATCCAAATATAGACGGTTAGGGTGCCCAATGAACAGCCACCTTAGACCATACAACCCACAAAATTATGTGTGGAAAAAACATACCAGTATATATGGATGAACATGGATTTGAAATAAACATCAGAAGCACAGCAAGCTTAATTCAATTACTGAGAGAAAGCTCACACACACGGAGCAATTGCCAACGATGCAGTTTCAACAGATTAGCATTCAACATACTCACACCTTCATTTGCTTATGTGTCGAGCTTTAAGTTGCATCACCATATTTTGCTTCTAAAAGCTAGAACTGAGCTTCCTAAGAACTTACCCCAACTGACTGACTCTTAAGGTAATTGGGCTTTGTTTATATAGGCATACAAGCCACCAAATGTGACACTACTAAACTCCTAAAATTATGGAACATTATGAAGTTAAGGCCCATAGAACGACCCATCACAAGACTTGAAGCATAACTAGTCGGCTCATTCGTGATCTTCGTGGTGGTGACTCTGCTTCAAACAGTACTTTTCCGCTTTAGAACAAACTTTGTAATATCTCATGACATCAAATAGTGATTCACAGGTTCCTTTATTATTCTTTGGCTCTTGCTAGTACTTCACGACTTGCTCATAGGATTGTGTGGTTTTGATAGTGTATAGCAGCTTGATGCAAACATGTAAGGCTTCCACCAACACAAACTACTTTAAATGTTTTTGGTTGATACAAGATAGCTTGTGAACCTAGTTGCTCATGCATCATACACCTCAGGTAATTTTGAAAACTTGAGCTTTTACTCAAGCAATCTAAATGCCATGTCTAGTGACATCCATGACACTCAAGCAAATTGCATCCTCAATATTCTTTCCTTTTCATTTGATCAAATACTCAAACTCTTTGTTGTGCAATGTCTTTATTCTTGTATCAATTATGCTTTCAACTTCGTTGCGCACCTTTTCCGGCATTTGTTGTCTCTAGTTAACCCCACCATCTTTTGAATTTAAATTCTCTACTTTTTCCTGACATTTGCATTATCGATACAGATCTGCCACATTAAACATGTTTGAGATATCAATGCCTTCTGGAAATTCAACCTCATAAACATTCTTTTCAAACCTCCTCAATAATGTGCATGGTCCTATTTTCTTCCACTTCAGCTTATTGTAGGGCCTTTTATGAAAGTTTTCCTTCCAAATGGGTTAAGACCAAACCTCCTTGAAATTCAACTTCCTTTCTCCTTTCATTTGCGGGTTACTTGTACTATACATTCATTTTCTCCAACTGTTTGTGCACGTGTTAGTGCACTTCTTCCATGTATTTTGCAAAATCTTTCAATTCTACGCTCTTTTCTTCATTGTGCTGTAAGTCTTGTAATTTTGCCACTCATCGCGGGTTATTGTCATATTCAGTTTGAAATGGTGTTTTCCTTGTGCTTTGATTAACTGAATTGTTATACACAAATTCTGCTTGCGCTAATGCCAAGTCCCATGTTCTTGGTTTATCTCCTACCAAACATCTGAGAAAATCTCCAAGATTGTTGTTCACCCCCTCCATTTATCCATCGATATGTATATGGAATGCTGCATTGAATTGCAACTTTGTACTCAATTTCCTTATAATATTGCTTCCCATTTGAAGACCCTTAGCCTATTTTGTCTACCCGACAGCCAAAGGGGTGAACACAAGGGTGACTTAAGTTCTAACATCTTATTATAAAGTACAAAAATAAATAAAATATTATAAAAACACTTATAATAAAATATTATGGACTTAATAAAATTAGAAAAACAGACTAAACTAAAGCACTTAGAAAAAATTGTATTTCCTAAGGAAAAATGTGACTAGCCTAGGGAACAATTAAAAAAAGAAAAAAAGGTAAAACGCTCACGTGTCAAAGTTTATCCCCTCTAGAAAATGTGACTTGCTCTAGGATAAAAAATGGAGGGAGAAAAGCATTTAATGTTGAAGGGATTTGATTGGTTTTGTAGATGGTTACATTGGGTCACTTTTTCCTTTAAAGGATAAGTCAACTTGAGGTAGAGGCATTCTATGATCGTTATCTAATTTTTGAATTGTGTCTGAAGCTTGGAGCTTTTGCCAAATTATTCTAAGGACGGAAACCTTTAGTATTTACCTCTAGGGGACGAAAACCCTTTTAGAGCATTGTGAGAGATCTCTACATAGGGGATTCTATTGTGCTTGCAAGGATATTTCAGTATTTTTCAGCAGTCTTTCTTTTCATTTTCCAGCCATTATACTTGGGGAACGACCTTTTTTGGGATGAATTTGGAGTGTTTTGAAAGGGATTTAGACCTGATTTGAGTGGCTGTAATAAATCTGATTTTTTATGAATCAAAATTAGCTTGTTTCAGAACATTTTGGTGATCAAAGGTACAATCTTTATTAAATTCTAATTACAATCTGATCTGCAGATTTTATAAATTAATTTCATCCCTATTGTGCATCAAAATCTGTATTTTTTCTTCATATTTTGGCTTTATTAAATTGAAGGATCAGATTGGAGTGGAAAAATTACAGTTTATTGACTGATTTGTATGAGTTTATTGATAAACCCTAGTTGCCATTTTCTTTATAAATTCAGATCTGCGTGATAACTTTTTTATATATTTCCTATAACGTGTATTTTGAGGTTGGGGTTTGCCTAAAATCCATTTAGGGAAAAATATGTTCATTTGGGGACATTTCAGTGGTATCAAAGCTTGAAATCCTCCCAGCCTATGAAGAAGAAAAAAAAAGAAATCAGATCTGAATGCAAGCAAAATGAAGTGGACTCAAGTTCCATTTTTTGATGGCACTAATGAAATATCCGCTAGATCATAGTTGCAGAAGTTGGAGACATTTTTGTGTTTTAATCCTAAGTTATCAAACATGGTATTAAATGTTGGACGTTGTTTGATGACTGGAAGACCTAGAGCTAACTATTGAGAGTTTGAGTTGTCCGGATATATAATCTGTGAGATGGCTCACACATGTTTGTTGGCTGTATCAAACGTTGAAGACCGGAGGGGTTGAATCCTTTTCTTCACTTGCAGATTTCTCGCAAAGATTTCTAGAAAGATTTGATGTGTAGGATGAGCAAGGAAGCAAAATCATAGAGTCTACCAATTCAGATCTACAATTGAAGAGAAATCAGCCCATTGTGTATTCCACCATGGAAAATGAAGAAGCTTCAAGAGGTATGATTTCCATTGAGCAGAATAATTGTGTTAGTGAGGAAAGAACATTGTTTGTTAGAGAAATTAATATTCGACAGGAGAAGAAATTCATATATGCAAGCAAGGAGGATGTAATGGAAACTCAAAAGAGGTGTGAGGAGTGGCACAGAAGGGCTAGAGCTGCTAGATTGATAGCTGTTCAAGCGAAGCAACACCTACAAGAGTTTAAGGCAAAAACTTCTTCAATTAGTGGGCAACAAGGTATGAGGGATGATATTCCTCAAGTTGTGACATCCGGGAATGTGGGAAGTTCTTTCCAAGGAGGGCAGATTGCATGGATTGAAGATTGTGTGGAAGAATGTATGTCATCTTGTTTATTGCAGCAGTTGACTTATAATGATATTCAACCCATTGTTGACAAGAATACTAAGGAATTGGTACCATGGAAGCAAAGAATGGTGAAGACCTTGATGATACTCCAAGGTATGAAGAGCATAATAATGGGTCATATCTATTGTTGCATAATGATCCATTTCAGATTTGCTTTATTCATGAGGTGTGCGGTGATGCAAGTGGTAGAATAAAGCATGTGGATTCCTTGTTCCAAATTTACGAATATGGGCATTATGAGTAATGCATGTTTTTGCAAGATCTGCTTCATTTGACAGGTACAGGTGTAAGGATCTTGGAACCCTTCAACATTTTGTCTTTTGTGCATGACACTTCGACAAAACAAATTCATAATTGCTTGAGGGCAAACAATTTTGGGAAGGGAGAATTGTAATATCCCCTTCCCATTCGAAGAACCTTAGCCTGTTTTTCTACTCGACGACTAAAGGGGTGAACACAAGGTGACTTAAGTTATAATATCTTATTATAAAGTGCAAAAATAAATAAAATATTATAAAAACACTTATAAAAATATTATGGACTTAATAAAATTAGAAAAGCAAACAAAAAATAAAGCACTTAGCAAAAATTGTATTTCCTAAGGAAAAGTGCGACTAGCCTAGGGAACAATTAAAAAATGGAAAAAAGGTAAAAAGCTCATGTGTCAAAGGTTATATCCTCTAGAAAATGTGACTTGCTCTAGGATAGAAAAATGGAGGGATAAAAGCATTTAATGCTGAAGGGAGCTGATTGGTTTTGTAGATGGTTACTTTGGGTCACTTTTTCCTTTAAAAGGACATGCCGACTTGAGGTAGAGGCATTCTATGGCCATTATCAAATTTCTGAATTGTAAGGAGTGAAAATTGGTTTCTAATTCCGGAAAATATCTTAGTATTTACCTCTAGAGGACGAAAACTCTCTTAGAGCATTGTGAGGGATCTCCACACAGGGGTTTCTATTGTGCTTGCAAGGATATTTTAGTATTTTCCAGCCATAATACTTGGGGGCAACCTTCTTTGGGATGACTTTGGAGTGTTTTTGAAGGGATTCAGACCTGATTTGAGTGGTTGTAATAAATCTGATTTTTTATGAATCAAATTAGCTTGTTTCAGAACATTTTGGCGGTCAAAGGTACTATCTTTATTAAATTCTAAGTACAGTCTGATCTGCAGTTTTTATAAATTAATTTCATCCCTCTTGTGCACCAAAATCTGTATTTTTCTTCATATTTTGGCTTTATCAAATTGAAGGATCAGATTAGAGTGGAAAAATTACAGTTTATTGACTGATTTGTATGAGTTTATTGATAAACCCTAGTTGTTATTTTCTTTATAAATTAATATTTGTGTGATAACATCTTTATATATTTCCTATAACTTATATTTTGAGGTTGAGGTTTGCCTAAAATTCATTTAGGGAAAAATATATCCATTTGCGGACATTACATTCCTTCTTAATGTCTGCCAAAATTGACAACTACGACATAGATGGAATCAACATCTCTGCGTTTTGGATAAACCCAAAACAAAATACATACATCCTCCCAAGGCTTCTCTAGTATGGGCAAAGGTTGATACAACCCTTCGTTCTGAGATCTTCCCTTAGCCACTTGACATACTTTGCATTCTTGCACAAACTTGCACACATCTAGTGTAATGTTCCTCTTTCTTGAATAGTTTGTTAGAAGACCATTGGCCCTTTTTGTCTACCCGACGGTCAATGGGGGGAGTTCAAAGGTGACTTAAGTTTATTAACTTTATTATATGGTGCTGGAAAAAATAAATAAATAAATAAAATATCGCTGAAAGCACATATAATGAATTAATAGACTTAAAATGTGACTTTGACCTAGGAAAGTACATGGGAATAAATTAATACATTATTTAATGTGCCGACTTGCCTTGGGAATGGGAAAAATTAATCAAAAATAAATTATATCCCTTGGGAAAAGTGCGACTTGCATTTTGGAGAGGGTTTTGGCTTTTAAAGGGAAACATGCGACTTGTGTCGGGTTCATTCCAAATTATTATTATTTTCCTTCCTGACAGTTGGCTCTGAAGTTTTGCAGACAAAATCCAAGGACGAAAACCCGTTGGATTATTCCTCTTGTGGACGGAAACCCTAGGAGAAGTGAGAGGAGTTTCTATTCAGGGAACTTCATTGTATTCACAAGTTATTTATCATTTCAGCAATATCAGAAAGAGAAATAAATTTCAGCAGTGGGTATTCAGATAACTTCCAAAGTGGGGTGACTTATTCTACAGTTGTTTTATGCAGTATCTGAGGTATATTTCATGCTAGTTTATTATTGTATCTTCCAGCCTCAAATATATATCAAATCGATTTGGTTTGAATAAATTCCGGCAGGGTTTTGGGCAATATTTTGTTATCAATCCATTTACAGACTTCTGGTTGTTTTTCCGTAAATATTTGCCATTATAAATCAATATTAAATTCACGGCTGAATTATTTGTGAAGAAATCTCCCTGTTTAAACCCTAAGTGCATTTTTCTGTATTTATTCTGCTTACAGGGTTTGTTTTATTTTACTTGTTTGTGCAGTATGAGAATGGTGTTCTATGGTTTCTTTTGACATAACCAGTATAGTTCCAAGCTTGACCAAATCCAAGAAGGGGTTTGGGATCTTTCATCTACGGACAAAAGTAACTCTCCACAAGCTGCACTAAAATCTCATCTAAACCAAATTGCTGTGCCAATCCACCATTGTACTTCTCCTTAACCAAATTCGCTTGCATTGAACCTCTCAAGATGCTTAGTTGTCTACCTTTGAACAATAAGCCTCCTTGCACAAAATAGGCCAACTAAGGTGTCATGTAAACCATAGTTCAAAAAATCGTTATCGGCGATTAATCGGAAGGCCAAATTTTGAATCGGAAATTGGGAATCAACAATTTATCGGCAATAATCGACAACTTTATCGCTACTTTTAAAAACATTTAAATTCATAAAATATACTTAAATTAAATGTAAAAACAATTTTAAATGATGCGAGAAGTGACTCTCTAGAATGCCATAGGCCCATATGCATATTTTCTATTAAGTTTTGATAAAAAAAAAAGAGTACAAAGCTTGCAAACAAAAATGCTCATAGATTCATGTCACATGCGACTTTTGAAGTATCACTATCAAATATGAGTAATATTCTATTTCATCAAGCACGCCTAAAATAAGTTTGTTGCACTTGCGGCTGCCTCGTGGAAGTGGAAGGTAAATATTCCTCTGCAACACCAACATTGTCATCTACAAACATATCATTTGGATCATCACCAACTTCTAATGTCCTTGATGGTATTGCTTCTTTAGTTTTCCTCTCCAAAGTTGTTATCTCCTCTGCAGTAAACATAGGCTCTGCATCATCAGGCTCAACAATCTAGTCATCATATGGATCAATGTCATCCAAGTCATTTGCATCATAACTCTGTGCCCCCTCCACTTGTCTCACACGAAGACGAAGATTGTATCACACAAAGACAAGGTCATTGAGGCATTGTGTTGTCAACCTGTTGCGCTTCTTTGTGTGAACAACTTCGAACATGCTCCAATTACGTTCACATCCAGAAGCATTACATGACTGACACAAAATGCGGATGGCTAGCTTTTGAAAATTTGGTGTTTTTGCACCATAATCTTCCGACCACAAATCTGCAAATAAGACATTTATAATTTTGTAAGTTAACTAGGCTTGAATAAATAAAAGAATTCTAGACTTCTAGTTTCTAGTTCTACGTGTAAAGAGACTAAATACAAATGACTCAATTTGTTTTTACCTGGCTGAGAAGTGTTCCTTCTTTTCACACATAGAGCCGAAGAAAAGAGCCTCCCCTTTGTAGTCTTGTAAATCTGCAACTCATCAAGAATTGCATCCATAACCTCCTCATTAGCCTTAAATGATGGGGAATTGAAAAACTTCGGGTTTAGATAGTACGCCGTTGCATGTATATGTCGATGGAGTGTCTTGTTTCATCTCCGATCAATTATGCGCCAAATGGGTTCATATTTTCGTTGATTGTTCCCATAATATTTAGCTATGGCCTCCTTGGCCACATCCATAGCCTCGTACAAATAACCCATTGGGTTTTCCTCCCCATCCACCTTCCGTAAAACTCAAACCAAAGGATTTGACACCTAAAAAAAATAACATATATATTTAAAATCAAAATTAATAAAAAATTATATAACAAATGATAAATAAACAAATATTCAAGTTTAGATTACTTTAATGATTTCTTCCATTTTCTTCGTAAACATATCATCAAAAACGGTCCTCACGACCGTTTCCCCTTTGGTCTTCTTAGCATAGGGAGACTTCGACCACCGCGTGCTCACAAACATCTACTTAAGGGATGTTAATGAGGTTACAATGCTCTGCAACGCAATGAAATTTGTGGCAAATCGTGTGACCCCTGATCGCACAAACTCCTTTCTATTGGTGTGCTCTTTCATCAAGTTTAGCACCCAAGTGTGATTGTAGATGAATTTTGTAATATTTCTTGCGTCTTCAACCACATTTTTCACCCATGAGAGTTTTCCTTTCTCTAATAAGAGATCCAAACAATGGGTTGCACAAGGGGTCCAAAAAAGTGTAGGGTGCCTCTCCTCAAGAAGTCTCCTTGCTGCTACATATGCCGCCGCATTGTTTGTCACAACTTGGACGACATTCTCCACGCCCACCTCTTTCCCCACCTCATCTAACATATCACATAAAGTGCTTGTAGTTTTCACTTAGTGGGAGGCATCAATTGATTTCAGGAAGACCAATTGTCCACTTGATGCCACTAGGAAGTTAATCAATGTGCAGTTTTTCCCATTTGTCCACCCATCAGGCAAAATGGTGCATCCTTTTTTTTTGCCACACCTTTTTTTGCTCTTCTACAAGAGTTTTTGGTATGTGTGACAGATTCCTCCATTAATGAGCCACTCAAATCATGGGGAGTAGGAGCCTTGAACCCCTTCCCAGCACCAGTCAATGCAGTGACCAAATTCTCCCAGTATGGACTTTTTGCCACATTGAAATGAAGGTTATAGTACCAAAAGTTTGCTGCAACTATTTTTGCTTCATTGTGCATTTCTTTATTCCAAGCAGTACCTTCGAGTGAAGGTTGTGAACCAGGAGTACTTCGAGGAACAAAAAACATCGCTGAACTACTATCAGTGGACGAACCTCGTTCCATTGTCTGACCTCGTGGAGTTGGGGCATTAGAAGATGCCCCAACGTCAAAATCTTCCCTCGCTGCCCTCCTATTTGCTAGGGCTGCAAGTGCATCAGCTTTCCTCTTCTTTTCTTCTTTTTTCTATTCATAAGCTCCAAGGTAAACAAACACCTCTCGTTGGGCCTTATGCGATGCTTGATTGCACACTGTCACTTCATTCCCTGGTATCCGTGCAATGTGGAACTTAAGGTGATAAACACATCCACTCATCTTTATGCCACATTAATTGCATACAACACAATTGCCTTCTGTTGGTTCATAATGATTCGAAAAGGGGTCATTTGATTTAGGCTTACTACGAGTAGCTGAACCTGAACCAGATCCCGATGCCATTCTACAAAACAAAACAAAAAACAATTGTCTTAGATTTACAAGCCTTAGAGAAATTAAATTGTATGAAGAAATTAAGAATAATATTGTTATTGCATGAAGAAAATATTACAACAAAGCTATATCGAAGACGTATGATTCTCATTTTTTATATAGTATATTGTATTATTAATTTATTACTATTATATTATGCTAACTTCATATAATATTTTTAAAATCGTTATAAAGTATACTATTATAAATTTATAGTGTATCACTGTATAGTATATAAGATATATTGTTTAGTTAACTATAAATTTATAATAGTGTATAGTATATAGTTATACAAATTCAAAACGTAGAAAATTAAATTTATAGTTAGTGAGCACTCAACATACAATGTATAATTTATAACTTCAGCATACAGTGTATAAGTTTTAAGTTATAACTTATTCACTGTATGCTGAGTGCTCAGAGTCACATTAAACTTTTAAAGATTGTAATATGTATAAAATTAATTGTTATAACTTATTTTATATAAATGTATAAGTATACACTATATAGTTTACTGTATAACTATATACTATAGCAGTTAACTATTAAATATATACAAAACTAATTAATATATTAAATATATACAAGACTGTAATATATTAAATATTTTATTTATATTGTAAAGCTATAGACTGTATAACTATACATATTACTATTATGTAATATAATAATTAATTATTAAACTTATAAATATAGTTATGTAATATAATTATTAAACTTATAGGTATAAACTTATAGCTTATATGTATTATGTAATAATAAATATAATTATTAATATTGAAGATCTTAAAAAGAGAAAAGAAATGCTGTAGTATTACAGTTTACTCGCTAGGGCCACGAACTTGGAAAATACCACTTCGAATGCACTCGAAACCACCTTGGCTAAACTCGAAACCACCTAGAATGCCCATGAAATGAGGTTGAATGCCCACGAAATCACGTCAAATACTCGTGAATGGATGAAATACGAGTCACTAGAGCAAAAACGCGTTGAGCAGGAGAAAACAAGAGAAAAACAAATCGATTTGGTCTTTTTTCGCATTAAAACCTAACCCACAATTTTGTCAGCGATTTTCCACGATTTAAGCTGTGATTTTCCATGATTTTAATCGCCAAAAATTGCCGTTTTATCGGGCACACACGAATCTTGATTTTGAAAAAGTTTTATCGTTTTGCTTGCTTGAAAAGATTAATCGCGATTAATTGCGAGTTTTAAAATAGAGATGTAAACTATCATAGGTGTTTGCACACGCTTCCCATGCTTCCTTGAAGTCTTCATCTTGTGCATACTATCAATTTGCACTTTTGCAATCAATTTGTAAACTTTACCTTCTGACTTACACGACGTTCTGAGCAAATTATTCCTTTGCTGAAGACCAACTTCCTCTTTTGTTGGTTTCAACAATACGTGCTTGAACATCAACAACTCTCCCAGCTTTGGGTCTTCTCCACAACCCAATCCATCATCTTTATCACCTAGCATGCCTACCATCACTTTGGACGTGCGGCACTCAAAAGCTCCATGCCTTGGTTCTCCACACCTATAACATGTAAAGTTGAATCCATGACCTCTTTTGCATCCAAAGGATCCTTTCCTTTTGGATGAGTTTCTTCCTTTAATTGTTCATTATGCAGTGTAGTATTAACCTCGCCTTTATGATGCACACAATTCGTGCGGCACTCAAAAGCTCCATGCCTTGTTTCTCCACACCTATAACATGTAAAGTTGAATCCATGACCTCTTTTGCATCCAAAGGATCCTTTCCTTTTGGATGAGTTTCTTCCTTTAATTGTTCATTATGCAGTGTAGTATTAACCTCGCCTTTATGATGCACACAATTGTTGTTACTGCTTTGTCCATGGCCTTGGGTGGCCTTATCCTTTCCACGAGAAGTGCTCTACTATTTGCACGCCAACTTCTCTGCCTTCAAACCAAAGTAGTACTGATAGGATTCCTCTACTAGTTATACGTGGATCATTCCAAACTCAACTTGGATCGCAATTCACAACCCATTCATATACCTAAAGAGCATCTCCAAATTATTCTTCGCATGTCCCTCTCGAATGGTGAGTCGGTTAAACTCTTCAATGTACTCTTTCAAACCGAGCTCTCCTTGTCGCATGTTCTTCTTGAGCTCTGTTGTCCAATCAAAATAACATGGGGTATCCAACCTTAGCTTACACTCCATCCTACCAATCACATGCAAAAGCCTATCCTCTGGCCCTTTGGCTTGTGCATCCTTTTCTTCCTCATTCGTGGCTTGTGCTCTTTGCTGTGCAAATTCTGCCTCATTATCACCGCGATCCTCCACAACAACACCTTGGCGTTGTGCAGTTTCCATGCCCTCTAAACATGTTTACATAGTCCACATTAATTTGGCCAAATCCTCATCTCTCGCGCCTTGGTTTCTGCGACCTCCCACAACATTCCTCTTTTGTGTCATTGTGTTTCCTCTGCACACCACAACTTCTGCCTAACAATTCTTCTTATTGGAAGATATCCACAACAATTTTCTACCCACACTCATCAATGTGGAAAACCACCAATGTTTGTGGCGCAATCCTCACATCGTCTAACCAATATTGGCCTGTTGGAAGTTATCCTCAACGACTTTCTATCCACACTCGCAAATGTGGAAATTCGCCAATGTTTACTATGTTATCCTTGCACCTACTAAATAGTTACCCATTGAAAGATTTCCGCAACGGTTTTTCTACCCATACTCGCAAATGTGAAAAACCAACAAAACTTGCCATGCCTCAATTTTCTAGGAAAGCAAACCTTGCATTGATACCAAATGACACAGATGCGGTAACGGTACCCAATGAAGAGTAAGTAGCCTTGGACCATGCAGCCCTTATAGTGACGCACAAAAAAATACAAAATTATATGAATGAACACAAATTTGAAATAAACAATAGAAACACATCAATAAGATTTATTCAATTACTTATAGGAATAACACACACATAGACCGATCGTCAATAATGCCGTGTTAGTAGATTATTATTCAACCTATTGAGAGGAGCATATAGGGATTGACCTAGCAGATTGCAGAAAAGGGTGTCACTAACCCTATTCTAGAAAAATGTTTTGTCCAGATCTTTGATAAACAACATGAGAAACTCTAACGATTGAATCAGAAGGAACATAATTTACGTGTTATTATGCATAATACAGTGAGAAAAGATGCTTGAAAGAGGGCAACGAAAGCTATGCAGGAAGGGTATATTTTAGAATTAAACATCATGCCAGTTAGAAAAGGGAGTTTGGTGTACAAGACTATTCAAAGAGGTGAATGCCACATTCATGTTCATTTCCCCTTCCCAACTTAAGACCCTTGGCCCAATTTTGTTTCTTGATGGCTAAGGGGTGATAAAAAGGGAAACTATAAGTCTTAATAAATTATTATAAAGTGCATAAAAAGAAACTTTATTAAAAAACACTTATATTAATTTATTAATGAATTTATAAAAATAAAAGAGAAAAAGATAAAGTGAAATTAGAAAAAAGAAAAAGGGAAAAGTCACTTTATGTTTTTTATTTCCCCTAGAGGAAAAATGTGACCCATGTTGGGAGATAATAAATGCCAAATAAGATTTAAATGCGAGAAAAGGCATTTGATTGGTGGTTGTGGGTGGCTACTAAGCCAAGAATGCTTATAAAAGCAAGTGTGCTTGGCTTTGTAAAACATCTCCTTTATTTTATACAAATTCTGATTTTTGTATGAGCTTGAGAGCTTTGCAAAATAATTTCTAAGGACGAAAACCCTTGGAAATTATCTCTTGCGGACGAAAACCCTCTTGAGATTTAGGAGAATGAAAACTCTTCTTCTATGTTGTAAGGATTTTCTATTTAGGGGTTTTCATTGCGGATCAATGATTTATTTGTGTTTTCCTGTGTTTTCCAACAATATTTGATGGCTTTCCAAGAGTGGCAAATGGTTGTTGATTTTGGGTACAGCCAGGGGTTCATCTACACATTTCCAGATTTCTGATCTTGTTTTGGATGCCTTCCACCCATTGGAAAACTTCGCTTATGGTATCATTGGAAAGCTTGTGATTTTATCTTCAATTTGAGCTATTATTTGTAAAAAATTGTTGGGTATTTCTTGAGTTATGATTTTTTGAAGTTTCAGCTGTTTTTCTGCAATTAAAAATTAGATTTTTAGTATTTTACAAAAATATAAGTATTTTCAGATTTGATAATGCAAGGGCTAGCTACAAATTTAATTACATAATTTTTGAAGGCTTTTTGAGGCTATTTTACACCCATAGTAAAATCTCCTAGAGTTTTGGCGAGGAATTTTGGTTTGTTTGCATTGCTATCATAAAAACAATAATTTCCAACTTGCATTTTATTTGGGATTTGCGGAAAATCCATCTGGGGTTAGAATATGTCCATTTGAGGACATTACAGTGGTATCAGAGCAGTGTATTCTCCCAGCCTATGAAGGATAAGAAGAAGAATTATCAGATCTGAAGGGTGGAGGTTAGAAAGATTTAATATGAAGTGGACCTAAGTTCCTTTTTTTGATGGTATTAATAAAATTTGTGCTAGATCTTGGTTGAAGGAATTTGAGACATTTTTGCGATGAAATCCTATTTGTCAAGATGCTGCCCTCATGCTCATCTCTAAATACTTGGATGGAATAGCACATAAGTGGTGGCATCATTTGTTGAAGACCCAATGGGTCAAATCCATTGCCTCTCTTGAAGATTTCACCCAAAGGTTCTTGGAAAGGTTTGATGTGCACGATTGCAAGAATGAGCAAGGTAAAAATGCCTCATTAATTGAAAATATTTCTTTTCCCTCTAGTGATTGCATGCATGGTGGTGTAAGTAACAAGGAATGAAATTATAGAGTCTAACCCCAAGGAGGAAGAAAATTCAGATCTACAAGTTGGGGAAGAGAGTTTTGTAGCTAAAGCCCAATTTCCGAATATGGATGTTAGTATGCAGCTGGCTGCCTTGTTTGGAACAACAACACATGAGGAGGTACATGAGAAGCAAGTTGATGAAAGGAAAGGAGATAACAAAAAACTTGTTGATCCAAACATAATAGCAAATAGTGGTGAGTCATTATGTGTTTTTAACAAGTGTTGTATGCTTCATAATATGCCATTTACAGATGGTCACACCCTAAGGGATACTTTATCAACAAAACGTGTCCAAGGGTGAAGAATATGCAAGAAAATGGGAGGAATCTGTAGACACCTGTAATTTGATGAAAACAATTTTATTACTAACATTGCACTAACTATTCTATTCCCCACAAATTGATGATACTTAATTAGGCTTATTTTCCCCTCAACTCTTGTTGATTAATCACATCACATTAATTAAACCCTTCTATTTCACTTAGGGTACCCATTTATGACACTTTGTTGATTGTAATCCTCTTAATTAACTACTTTACGTTAATTAAGCCTCTAATCCTACATTTAACCAATAAACCTTCTTATTGGCTAAATCCCGCTTCCAAAACATCCAAAATCTATCAAAAGCTCCTCCGGATACTCCCAAAAAGCTTCCTAAGCTTACTTGGAATTTTTAATTAGTCCTAAAAGATTAATTAATTTCTAATCCTAATCAAAAAGTACATTGACTTGTAAAAAGTGCTTTTTGGACTTACCTTTTGTCCAACATGCACCAAATTCATACCATTCTTGGAATATGAAACCTACAAATAGAACCCTCCTTGCCATTTCTTAGAGCACTTTTGCTCTCTTAGCATAAACTATAGGCATTTAGGATCTCGAGCATTTCCCCATTGATATGGAGCTAACATCTTTATAGTGCATCCATTAACTCAAGCTTGAGTAATATGGAGAGAACCAATATGGTCTTGTCGTCATTGTTGGCGAGACTCCATTCTCAAAACCTTGAGATCATACTAACAATCATATTTGATTATTAAGAATCTTCTTAGGTTCATTTCGAAGTTAGCATTCAAAGAGTAGAGATTGATTTGGGGATGTTAGTTTGATTGTTTTCAAAGTTATACACATGTTAAAGAATTTAGTCTCCCTAAGCTCTTATCTTGATGGTTCTTGTTAGATTAGTTTAAAACTTTGAAACTCTTAGGTGTTTAGTTTCAAGTCTTATACCTTTCCTAATTTACACATGAACACATTTGGCACCCCCGGTGTTTAGTTTCAAGTCTTATTACCTATGGAAGTAGGGCCAACAAATCACGACATTAAGTTCCATGTCCTTGATTTGGATCTTCCTTATAACATGCTCTTAGGCTGCCCATGGATCCATGCCATGCAAGCTGTACCTTCCACTTTTCATCAATGCATTAAGTTGTATCATGGGGGGCAGATGATCAACATCCTAAGAGATCCTGAGCCATTTGCGCATTGCATAGCGTTACATAGTTTATCTCGAGCAGTGTATGAATGTCCTTCAACGGACGTTGTTATACCATTACAAACAGAAGCTCTAGAAGCTCGAGTTGATCCAGACACATTGCAGGCTGATAATAAGGATCCTTGTTACTCTCTCCCTTTGCCTCACGGGAGCTAAAAGTTGGATCGTATGGCCCAATGGAAGAATTCAATCTTCAACAGGCCCTTTTGGTCTCCGACCTCTCGCTATCACCTAAAAGACGTGACAAGCCTGATTTGCAGTTCAAGAGCTCTCGAGATAACTGTCCTAGTCCCTTTGATGAATTTGTTCCTTGTGGCCTTTTGTCAGACGAGAAAATGTTGGATACACCTACAAGTTGGATCCCTGAAGGAACAAAAGCTTCATGCCACCAAGCTCCAGAATACACCAAAGTACACTGAATGATGTACACCATGGGCTATCAGGGATTTGGGTGCGACACAAATGCACAAGGCCGACTAGAGCCTATCCCAATCCCCCATTACAAATCAAATAAGCATGGCCTTGGCATCAAGCCTCATAGGGCTCCACCCTCGGAAATTGAAGACACCTCTTCGGAACGTGAGGATGATTCTCCTCATTCAAACAGTGACGCATATTCCTATTGTAGCATATACGAGGGCCTTGCCTCTACCAACCTTTTCTTAGATTCCGTTGTCTTTACCCTTTTCTAGTCCAATCCCCAAACCGATTTCCAAATTACCCTTGTATATCCCGACCTCATTGATTGGGGCCAAAAACTTCATGTGCTAGTTGATTTCTTTGAAAATGATGAGGCAATCGCAGAGTTCATGGGTATTTGGGACGCCATTCCGACCAGTGACCATAAAAAGGGTTTCTCCATCAATCTAGACGCATGTGCATACTTCAGGGAGGAGGTTGAGGTGTGTGGCCAACAAAACAAAAATGAAAATGAGGGCAAAAGTACTACCAAAAAGCCTCGACAAAAAAGAAAGTCCAAATTGCATAGTGAAAACTTCTTTGAGGTGCTTGTGGAAAAACAAATGAAAAAACTGAAGGACATAGAAAGTGGCCACACCAAGGGTGAAAATCTCATTGAGACGCCCTTGGAAGAAGACCTCAGTCTCCCCTCTGATCCTACACGAATGGAAGATGCATCTAAAATGTTGATCGAGGAGACTATCAATGTTAACATCGGATCAGAAGAGGATCCAAAAATAGTAAAGCTGGGAGCTTCACTCTCAACACAGGAGCAAAAAACATTTGTGACGTTGCTAAGAGAATTTGTGGACATATTTGCGTGGTCTTACGTAGATATGCCAAGTTTGGACCCAACCTTAGTTGTGCATAACCTTGTTGTGCATCCAGATGCCAAACCTATCAAGCAAAAGCTGAGAAAGAAGCAACTAGAGAAGCTATTGGTAGTAGGTTTTATCAGACCTATTGACTATTCAGAATGGATATCAAACATAGTGCCAATACAAAAGAAACTAGTTGGTATCCGAGTCTGTACAGACTTCAGGGATATTAATAAAGCATGCCCTAAAGATGATTTTCCTTTGCCTAACATTGACATGATTGTCGATTCAACTGCGGGTTATGAAATGTTTTCTCTCATGGACGTCTTTTCAGGCTATAACTAGATTAAGATCCCAGAGGAAGATCAACATAAAACCACTTTCACAACCCCTTGAGAAACATTTTGCTACGAAGTGATGCCTTTCGCTCTCAAGAATGTCAGAGCCACTTCTCAAAGAGCAATGAAAGTCATTTTCCATGACATGATGAATGACATCATGGAGGACTATGTGGATGATATCGTGGGAAAGTCCAGGACCAGAGAAGAGCACCCAGAAGTGCTAAGGCGTATCTTTCAATGCCTCTGAGACTACAAAGTCGGATTGAATCCTAGGAAATGCGTCTTCGGCGTGCAATTAGGAAAGCTATTGGGTTTCATTGTGTCAAGAAAAGGGTTCGAGGTAGATCCCGCTAAAGTTGCAGCTATCACTGAGATGCCTCCAAACAAGAACCTTAAGCTGCGTGCAACTTACAAGGTAAAATTCAGGCAATCCACTGATTCATCTCACAACTTGCGGATAAGTGCCATCCTTTCACACATCTACTCAAGAAAGATGTTACCTTCAATTGGGGTCCTGAATGTCAAAAAGCCTTTGAATTGCTTAAACAATATCTGACTAGTCCTCCTGTTCTCATGCCGCCTACCCCAGGCGAACCTCTGTTATTGTACATTTCAGCTACCCAATACGCTATTGGTGCACTGCTTTATATGATATAAGCCAAAAAGAAAGAGTGGTTTATTACCTTAGCCACACTTTGATTGCATATGAGCTGAATTATCCCCAGATTGAAAAACTTGCTTAGTTGTGGTCTTTCCCTTTCAAAAGTTTCGTCACTATCTATTCAATAACAAAACCAAGCTTATTTCCAAAGTTGATACTTTGAAGTACCTTTTATCTAAACCAATGCTCACCAGACAGATGGCTAATTGGATCATCCTCCTAAGTGAGTTTGACATTGAATTTTTCAACCATAAAATCACTCAAAGGACAGGTGCTTGCAGATCAATTAGCTGAAGCTTCCTTACCAGGAACGTAACCATTGTGTCTGGATCTGCCAGATGCTTCTATGATGTACATTGAAGAATCCATCGTATGGTAGATGCACTTTGATGGATCATTCAATTACCACGGTTCAAGGGCCGGTGTGGTACTTATCACCTCAACAACAGACTTCATCCCACATGCTTTTCGGCTGAGTTTTCCATGTACTAATAACATCGTAGAGTACGAGGCACTCATTGCTGGTTTGAAGATTGCTATTAAATGGAATATCAGACAACTAAGAGTCATTGGTGATTCACAATTGATCATTAAGCAAGTCAATGACGAATATAAGGTCAAGGATGACAAACTCATCCCATACAAGAAGATGGTGGAGACTCTAAAGGAGTATTTTGTACGGGTTTCTTTTGAACAGATGCCAAGGGCACATAATTCATCAGCAGACGCCATGGCCACAATCGGATCCTTACTTCTCATTCCACCGCAAACAAGTAAAATGCCTTTCTTTGTTGAACATCTGCGAGTGCCTGCATATGACCTACCGAAATCATGTCTGGCATGTGACATTGTTGGTCCTTTCTCCCCCTGGTATGAGCCCATATTCAATTACCTACAAGACAATACCTTTCCTTCTAGACATTTCCCACACTGAGAAAAGAGCCCTCATCTGCTGCATAGCCCGCTATACCCTCTTAGGAGGCACCCTTTATCGTTGAGGCTACAACAGGAATCTACTGCGTTGTCTTAATTTGGCCGAATCAGTCCAAGCGATCAAAGAAGTACATGAAGGAGTTTGTGGAGCACACACAAGCGGAATGGTGCTCGCTAAGAAACTGCTAAGAGTAGGTTACTATTGGCCTACCATGGAAGCAGATTGCTGCAACTACATCAAGAAGTGTGAACTTTGTCAGAAGTATGGAAACCTGATTCATGCACCAACACAAACTTTGCAACCAATTACAACACCATGGCCATTTTCAAAATGGGGATTAGATCTCATAGGGAAGCTCACTCCTACCTCCTTAGATGGTCATACACATCATAATTACTACCGAGTATTTCACAAAAATGGGTACTCTCACATACGTTACCGGTGCGCAAATTTCAAAATTCATCATGAACCACCTCATCTGCCGCTACGGCATCCCATCCTCCATTGTAGCAGACAATGCTAAGTCTTTCAAGAACAAGACAGTTAAAGCGTTATGTCAACGCTTCCAAATCTGTTTAAAGTGGTCCACTCCCTATTACCCTCAAGGTAATGGACAAGCAGAGGCCACTAATAAAACACTTGTTCACATAATGGAAAAAGATGGTAAGTAAAACGGGCTGAAATTGGCACTTACAAATTCATCCCGCCCTCTGGGCTTATAGAACCTCCATCCGTACTCCTACTGGTGCTACACCCTACTCACTAGTCTTTGGAACTGAGGCCATCATACCATTGGAGATTGAGCTTCCTTCCCTGAGAATATCTCTCTAGGACTATCTGGATAAGGATGAAGATTACCGAGTGGCTCGACTAGCAGAGTTGGAGCTACTAGATGAGAAACGCATGCGGGCACTTAATCACTTAAAGGTATATCAGAATCGAGTGTCATGGGGCTACAACAAGCGGATGATACCTTGCCAGTTTGAGGTAGGAGACTTAGTCCACAAATAAAATCAGTTCAACACCACGAAGGACTGAGAAAAGAAAGGAAAGTTTGAGCCAAACTGGTTAGGACCATATGTGGTGGTCGCTAAGTATGGTTCAGGGGCATACAAACTTGCTCAATCAGATGGTGATGAACTAAAGGAACCCATGGACGCAATACATCTCGAGTGGTTCTATGCTTGAATATGAGGTTCCGAAAAACCTCAAAGAAAAAATAAGCAAAAAAAAGTAAAAAGAAAACAAGTCATGCAACTATGAAAACCACGCAATTGTGGCACATTGGACAAGTCACTTGGGTGAAAATTGGTTTTCTGGCACCTTGGGAGGATCTGTTGTTCACAAGCATATCTCATATCTAGAAGGAGTACACTTGCTTTAATTTAGGGCTAGGTTTTCCTAAGTTTGAGATCCTTTTGAACCTTATCCTTCGTGGCCTTGATCTGGCTGATCTACTCTTGTATATATGAGAAGGGATCACCTTTGTATATTCTCACCTCTCGTTGGGGGAACCTTCACATCTTCACCTTCTTGCACATAGTACGTGACATTTTTCCCCTGTACATCCCATCTATCGCTGGGGGCATCCACGCTTCTTTGTTTCCTGTACATAGCTTTGGAAAACCTCTTTTTCAGAAAATTCCAAAAACATATAACTTTGAAAATAAAAAACATTCAAATATCTTAAAAAACCCTAAACATTAAGAAACCATTTTAGGGAAAAACTACAAAAACTATAACAAAAAAATCAATGTGAACAGTAGCCTTGAAAATTGGCTCAAGATAACACCAAAAACAGTAAAAAACCTTTAAAAATTGTCCCACAAAAACAAAGTTGTAGTTTGCTTACTTTTAGTTGTTGGTTTGTATAGTTTTGATTGCATTACTTCTTTCATTGTGTGCTTTAAAGTTGAATTCATTTGCTTACTTAGATTGAGTGGTACTTTAATCTGTTGTGCATTACATTGAATTCATTTTATCTTGCATACTTGTATATAGTTGTGTTTTATTAGATTTGATTAATTTGTGCTTGATTGTTTGTTTTGTACAGTTTGTCATTATGTCATCTATCATCACATCTATACATCATCTATCAATAAAAGGCTAAGCTACATCATCATGAACATGAAAATTAAACATGTATGCTAAGCTAACATCATATAATATCATTATGAGGAGTAAGAGGGACCACCTGTTGTTCCCCCCTCTAACATAGACCATAATAAAAACGTGAACAATCATCAGTATCCCATGCAAAATTTGGTGATATCATCTATTACTATCTCATACACAAAATATGATAAGTAGAACACGAAGTATCTCATATAAAGCAATGTGATATCATCTTTGTTATCTCATAAATCAAACACATGTGATACAAACACAAAAATTATAATCAAATTCATATCATCATCATCATCATCATCATATATATATCTGTCAAAATATCAGTGTCCATATACAAATGTGTCTAAGTACATAATCATCAGATACATGGTATGCCATCATGGGCATCGATAAAAAATGTGCCTTCATAGCGAGGCATAGCAAAAAATAATACATATACATCGTCAAAAATGTGCCTTCATATCGAGGCGTACATAAAAAACATACATCTGTTAATGCATCAAATAAAACAAAGTCATGACCGACTCTCTCCCTCATGTGGACTGCCAGGTCTACTGCTCGGTGGGGGCATTTGCTGTGATGGACCCGTAGGAGGAACTGCTCTTTGTTGAACTGATGGCTGTTGACCTACTAGTGGCTGCTCCATTGATCTAGCTGATGGAGGTGCCCTGCGTAACTATGAGGCACTCCTACTCATGGCCTGCTGACTAAATGTAGGAGCTCTCTGACCCTCTAGAACAACATCATAGTATAAAGATCTGCAATATGCAGCCTATCCAGTGGCTGCGGCCATATCCATGTAAACACGGGGCGTGGCAGAAGCTCTAATAGACCCATGCAACGAAGCAACCTCCTTTGAGAGACTGGCCATCTGGACCTGGGCATGTACTCCACTCTGTCTGGAGCTGATCTCATCCATTGTAACCACCTGTAACTGCGCCTGCTGTGCGGCCAGCTAATCTCTCTCTGCCTGAAGCTGTGCTCTCTATGCAACTGCTTGATCCCTCTCTGTAATAACCTGATCTCTCTCTGTGACGACCTGGAGCTGAAGAGCTACCACCTGCTGTAATTGTTGCTGCAACGCAGCTAATTCCCCTGGACCCCTATGGTCATCCATCTCCTCTACCTCTTACTGGGATATGTGGTGGGCTAACAATTGGAGCCTATGTGGTGCCTACTATACATGTCCCTATGGAGGAACCTATTGTAAGAGGAACATGAATCCAACCTGTATACCCACCTGGGGCATCTGAACCTATGGATTTCCCTGTCCCTATCCTTGTCTATCCCCATTATCTCCATCAGACTCATCATCACTCCCATCATCACTGTCATTACCCTGTTGTCCCCTCCATTATCCTCTCTCTCTACGAGTCTGATGTTCTAGAGGCGACCGCAGTCCTACATCCCATACAGTCTGAGGGATAGTGAACCACCCCGACAACACTGTAACATACTAGGAAACATAGGCCACTATGGTCTCTAGATCTATAATCTGTTGTAGAGATACTCATACTAGTAGGACCATCATGCTCAAAGCTATCTCTAGCTCCGTTGTGTCCTGATCAAAGGGCCCAATGTCAAATGTCTCTCTGGCAACGTGCACATACCACATCTCTGAGCCAGGAACATCCTGTATTTCACCAAATTCTGTTGTACCCAATCCATCCTGTAATATTCCATAATATATGCCACACTCCCAATAAGAAAATTCTCAACTAAGGCAAGGCCAAGCTCAACTAGATCCTCTGGCCACTGGTAATGCCTGTATGGTCTCCAAACAATCATCCATAATTGAATCTCATCAAATGCTTGACGATATAAAATAGGTATCACCCATGTCACCCCACACATTTTTTCCTACAGGGGCCCATCCTATGATTGAAGGCTCATAAGGAAATCGATCTTGCAATGCTACTGTGGGGTGACCAATAACAATATGGTCCCTTATCCATATTTGTAAAAGTGTAGTTGGCCCCACAGTCTTTTGACCGCGGTAAGTAATTAGATGTAAATCCAAACATAAATGTGTAAATAGACACTGGCCTCAGTAATATCACTCTCCTCTGATCAGGCCTCGAATAACACCAATCAAGCCTAAGGGAATGAAGCACGAATCTTATCAGGCAGCAGGATGCTACTGATAAGAGCCATAAGATACATGACACATGTGATAATCTCAGATCTCTGAAACAGGGATGCATCCACACTAACATACCCCTCTCATGGTATCTCAACCACATCAAATAGCTCAATCAAAAAATATGTGATCTAATTTGTGTCCCCATCCTGTACTCTATCAACAACCCCTAGATCGGTACTCTAAGAATCCTCCAAACATCCTCAAGTGTAATGGTCATCTCACTAGTCGAGAGCCTAAAGCACTGGCTCTCACTATGCCACCTCTCAGCTAAGGCTATAAGGAGGCTATGATCAAGTGTAATATGTGGCATCCATGCCATGTATGCTAAGCCTCATCATGTCCAGAGTGCAATATCCAAAAGCTTACCTTATCACGTCGCGAGAAGGTCACCTCAAAGTTGGCTAACCGGTCATGTCACTTCTGCATCTGCAAGGCAAGTAGATGTATCTGCAAGATCAAGCAACCTACTTATTAGACTTTATTTCTATCTAACATCATCTAACACTTAAGCCTACTAACCCCTACATTCTTCTAAAAATTTCCTAATTCTTTTAAGTATGATTTAACCCATCTTCCATGCATCGTGAGCCCTTAAGGACGCATGCACGCCCCTGTTAGCATGTGCGCTCAAAGCACGCATACAAAACCTTCTCTATACCCATGTGCTCATTTAGTGCATGTACACACACCCCTTTCCTCACCTAAACTTGATGCTTATGTGCCCCTTATGGCACCCACATGAACCTACCCGCACTCACGTGCCCGCCCATGTGTAAAACCTTCCCCTGACGCCCACATGTCTTAGCCTACATATGTGCCTTACAACACTTGCGCACATATGATTTTCATATATTTTTTATGCTAATGTTCCCCTAGAAACACATGCACTTGCATGCATACGCCCTACCCACACTCGTGTGCGCTTGATAACACATGTGCGCCCCTAAGGTGTGCACATACGTTATCGTCCCCCTTTGTTACCCTAATAAATGACATTAAATGCTATAAAATTAAATAAGGGACATGGTACTCATGTAGGGTCCATCTCCATGCATTCGTATGTACTCCTGGACTGTGTCTGCTTTCCTCATACACCTCTAAACTCGTGCCATATCTCTCAAGGGTCAGAGCAAATCTCACACTAAAAATAGCAAAGAATTGGTAACAAATGAATTACTCGTGATGATTTACCCCCTTGGGAGGGGTATATGTGGTTGTTTTGACCCCTTCATGATGGTTGAGAGGTGTGATATGGCTGCTGCAATCATTCTATTTCCTCTATCACCCGCCATGATATTTGTTTTTAATAAATGATCATTTTTCGCCTATTTTCCCCACCGGGGCATATTTTTGCTACCTGACGCCAATTACTTCTCGCTAGGAAAATTTTATTGCTTCTAGGTGATCTTATCCATGATAATTCTTCTATAAAATTCTAAAACTACTACAAATTTAAAAAATCAATATTTAAAAAAAAACAAATTGGTAAATTCAAAAATCCAAAAAATCGTAAAAATGCAAAAAAATTGCAAAAATTGTTAAAAAGCTGGTACACAACTAAAAAATATGTCAAATGCATTTTATTCAAATTATATATTGGGCACTAAAATATTGGCTAAGTACCAAGGGGTGCGCACACAGGACCAGTGAGAAGAAGGGCGCTCAGGGGAAAGTGCACAAGATAAAGGGGGTTAAGAAGGGTTTAAGTGAAACCAAGGCGCACACGGAAGGTAGAATATAGGTTCAAAGGAATTAGCCATATTTGGAATTCTAGAGACACTTGAGGAAAAATGTGAGGACCCGACTAGGCATGATAAGTGGATAAGGTGCCAGCCTGGAACCTTGTAGGTCAAGAAAAGGATATTCCACTTAGGGAATATTCCTAGAAGACATCATTATAGAGAGTGGAGGGTTTGCAAAGGGATAATAATTCACCAATGGAGGACCACATCGACACTTGGGCATGTAATTTGTTCAGGAGAGAAGGCATGGTGGTGGGTGTTGGTCCTATAAAAAGAGATGCTCGGGCTAGAGACAAGAGAAGAAGATATGGATGAAGACAAAATATAAGAGATGATGGGAGATAAAGAGAATGTAGAGAAAGAAAATGAGAGTACAAAGTGCTATAGTAATCTAGGGTGATAGCACTTAGTGCCCCCCATGAAGGGTTGTAAGGGATGCCATAACCTCTGCATGGATGTTTTTTCACTAGGATCTGTAACAATGGTTAAAATGCATGAAAAATATAGCCAGGGCCTCATATCAGAGAAGCTTATTTGACTTCTTCATATCCCCTGTCGTGATGATTATTTTTATAGGTTAAATAATTGTTTTTATACCCATTTCACACACATACATGCTGGGGCATTATTTTTATACTTAAGGGTGACCCTCATTTCCTATCTGACTCAGATCTGGTTTTTTTGCTTCTTACAATGCTATCTTTCTGTATGCATAATTCTTCTAGAGTTTAAATTCTTCTAAATTTAAATAAGTGAATGTACTAATTTAAAATTGTCCATTTTTTCTCAAAAAATCAAAAAATCGTAAAGGAGGGGTTCGAAAGCGCGTTTGCAAAACCCATTGGTAAAAGACATGCTTGGTATAAAGCTGAAGCATGTGTCAAATACATTATATTCAAATTATATATTTCTTAAGTTTTCACTTGTTTCTGTAATAATGACTCATGGATCATTAGGATCTACCCCAATAACAAAGCTAGTTTGCTTTCTCCGTTTGTACTATCTTAGCACAACTAGTTTTCTGGTACTATTTTGTAGTGCACAAATGCTTTTTCATTAGACCCCTACATCCATCATATTTCCCCTCACATACATCCTTTCTTGGGGCCCTACTTTTAACCCTTTTCGTTACACATGAACATTTAGGAACTGCAACTCGATAACAAAACATTTGTGCAACTACCTTAGACATTATTGGTTTAAGTATTTGTGTTTCTACTTGTTTCCCTGTTACGTTGGCTTGTTTACTTTCTTGTATTGCATTACATTCTGTATGTTTCATGGAGTTGGTGTTTTAGTAATGGAAATTTGTTTGTACTATGGATTTTCATGTCATTTTACACTTATGTCATATGCTTACATTTTTAACAAGACCGATGATGAAGATCACTGGTAATATGATGAAAAACAAGTTGTTTACACATCACTGGATGGATGTTAGCTTAACCCCCCTTCCTCATACTTTATTTCTTCTATATCCCTTTCTTCTCTTCACACTATTCTTCTCTTTTACTTGGGACATCTTACTCATCCTTCTATCTTTTCGATCGTTGATCGACCTCTTTCATCACCCCATTGACACTTCGAGGGGCATCCTTCATTCTACTAATTTTTCTTCTACCCCTTTCAAAAATAAATTTTGGTTATGCTTGTCTACTATCTTTGAAGTGGCGTAGCTTATGCCACCCCAAAGAGGGGAAAATGTAGACACCTGTAATTTGATCAAAGCAATTTTATTACTAACATTGCACTAACTATTCTATTCCTTGTAAATTGATGATACTTCATCAATTAGGCTTATTTCCCCTAAAATCCTATTAATTAAATACTATATTTGTTGATTAATCCTCCTATCTTGCATTTAACCAATAAACCTTCTTATTTTCTAAACCCCCACTTCCAAAACATATAAAATCTATCAAAACCTCTTCCAATACTCCCAGAAAGCTTCCTAAGCTTACTTGGGATTCTTAATTAATCCTAAAAGATTAATTAACTTCTAATTCTAATAAAAAAGTGCATTGACTTGTAAAAAGTGCTTTTTGGACTTACCTTTTGTCCCACATGCACCAAATTCATACCATTCTTGGAATATGAAACCTATAAATAGAACCCTCCTCCTTACCATTTCTTAGAACACTTTTTCTCCCTTAGCATAAACTATAGGCATTTAGGATCTTGAGTATTTCTCCATTGATATTGAGCTAGCATCTTTATAGTGCATCCATTAACTCAAGCTTGAGTAATATGGAGAGAACCAATATGGTCTTGTAGCCATTGTTGGTGAGACTCCATTCTCAAAACCTTGAGATCATACTAACAATCATATTTGATTGCTAAGGATCTTTTTAGGTTCATTTCAAAGTTAGCATTCAAAGAGTAGAGATTGATTTAGGCATGTTAGTTTGATTGTTTTCAAAGTTATATGCATGTTAAAGAAGTTAGTCTCCCTAAGCTCTTATCTTGATGGTTCTTGTTAGATTAGTTTAAAGCTTTGAAACTCTTAGGTGTTTAGTTTCAAGTCTTATAGCTTTCCTAATTTACACATGAACACAATTCCATGACTGATTTTTATATCAGCTACATGGGGGAACCGTTGGAAGGGTTAATGGGGGCATTTGGATTGGAAGGTACAATCTATTGTTAATAAAGAAGAGTTGAATTCAAGGAGCAATCACAACTTTGGCATCCTAAGGTATGAGATTGGTTATACCATATTTTGAGTTTTTTGATTTCCCCTATACCGTTGCCATATTTCTATCCTATTGGACATCATGCACATGTTTGGATGTTTGCAAATGATTATTCCCTAATCAAGTTCCAAGGTATGTTAGCAAGGACAACCACATTCTTCCTTCATGTTGTTCTTGATTCAACTAATAACAAGGTGTTGGAGAAGCATGATAAGATAAAGGATGAAGTTTACTATATGCAGTATGTTGAACCTTTGATCCAAGTTCATATCTTTGAGCATTAGAAGAGCTATCTATCTTGGCAAGAGCTCTCCCATTTAATAGGTATATGATCAAGACTTATGGAGCACTACAACATGTTCTATCTGTTGCATATGACACTTGGGTGTAAGAGTTGCAATTGCTTGAGGGCAAACAATTTGGGGAAGGGAGGATTGTGATATCCCCTTCCCAGTTGAAGACCCTTAACCCAATTTTTTTTCCTGACGGCTAAGGGGTTATGATAAAATGGAAAACTATTAAGTCTTAATAAATTATTATAAAATGCATAAAAAGAAACTTTATAAAAAACACTTATATTGTTTAATAAAAATAAAAGAGAAAAAGATAAAATGAAATTAGAAAAAAGAAAAAGTCACTTTATGTTTTTATTTTCCCTAGGGGAAAAATGCGACCCATGTTGGGAGATAATAAATGCCAAAAAAATATAAATGTGGGAAAACACATTTGATTTGTGGTTGTGGGTGGCTACTAAGCCAATATTGCTTATAAAAGCAAGTGTTCTTGGCTTTGTAAAGCATCTCTTTTATTTTATACAAATTCTGATTTTTTTCTGAGCTTGAGAGCTTTGCAAAATAATTTCTGAGGACAAAAACACTTGGAAATTATCTCTTGAGGTCTAGGAGAATGAAAACTCTTCTTCTATGTTGTAAGGATTGTCCATTCAGGGGTTTGCATTGCGGATCAAGGATTTGTTTGTGTTTTCTTGTGTTTTCCAGTAGTGTTTGAGGGCTTTCCAAGAGGGGCGAACGACTGTTAATTCATCTACACATTGCTAGATTTCCGAGCCTATTTTGGGTGCCTTTCACCCATTGGAAAATTTTGATTTTGGTATCATTGGAAAACTTGTGATTTTATCTTCAATTTGAACTATCATTTGTCAAAAATTGTTGGGTATTTCTTGAGTTATGAATTTCTAAAGTTTCGGCTGTTTTTCTTCTATTAAAAATTAGATTTTTAATATTTTGCAAAAATATAAGTATTTTTAGATTTGATAATTCAAGAACTAGCTAGAGATTTAATTACCTAATTTTGAAGGCATTTTGAGGCTAGTTTACACCCATAGGAAAATCTCCTAGGGTTTTGGTAAGGAATTTTGGGTTGTTTGCATTGCTATCATAAAAACAATAATTTCCAACTTGCATTTTATTTGGGATTTGTGGAAAATCCATCTGGGGTTAGAATATGTCCATTTGGGGATATTACAATGGTATCAAAGTAGTGTATTCTCCCAACTTGTGAAGGATAAGAAGAGGAATTATTAGATCTGGAAGCTAAAGGTTAAAAAGATTCAATATGAAATGGACCCAAGTTCCTTTTATTGATGGTATTAATGAAATTTCTGCTAAATCTTAGTTGAAAGAATTTGAGACACTTTTTACGATGGAATCCTATGTGTCAGGATGATTCCCTCATGCTCATCTCTAAATACTTGGATGGAATAACACATGAGTGGTGGCATCATTTTTTGAAGACCCAAGGGGTCGAATCCATTGCCTCCCTTGAAGATTTCACCCAAAGGTTTGATGCGCAAGATTGCAAGGATGAGCAAGGTAAAAATGCCTCATTAATTGAAAATGTTTCTTTGCCCTCTAATGATTGCATGCATGGTGGTGAAGTAATAGGTAATGCAATCATGGAGTATACCCCCAAGGAGGAAGAAAATTCAAATCGACAAGTTGGAGAAGAGAGTTTTGTGGCTAAAGCCCAAATTTTGAATATGGATGTTAGTATTCAGTTGGCTGCCTTGTTCGGAACAATAGTACATGAGTAGGTACACGAGAAGCACGATGATGAAAGGAAAGGAGATAACAAGCAACTTGCTGATCCAAACACAACAACGAATAGTGGTGAGTCATTATGTGTTTTAACAAGTGTTGTATGCTTCATAATATGCCATTTACAACCTTAAGGGATACTCTATCAACAACAAAGAGTCCAAGGATGAAGAATATGCAAGAAAAAGAGAGGAATCAGTTGCTGATCCTACTTTAAGAATTCTGAGGTACAATGTTCTAAAGGGAATCTATGTTCCATTCATGAATTGGGTACATTCTCTGACCAATGTGTGGCCAGATAGCGGTGGGAAGAAGCAAAGATGGCACTATAAGGTATGGGATCCAGGTAGTATGTTGCATTTGTCCAAAGTTATCAATTCTGATTTTGAAAAGTTTGTGCCTAATCTCACAAGGAAAAGAAGGAATTCAAAATTATCTTTTGGGATTACAAGTGTTGGCAAGCATGTTGTCTTCTTTGGAGACTCCAGTACAAGAAGGGGGAGTATCTCTCAAGGTACTAACGCTGATTTTCTGACAGCCATAAAGGGTAAGAGAACAAATTTTGATCAATTTCAGATTGCTGGTCTGTCCATAACAACAGTCATAACGGGAGGTGATAGAGCTTCATTAATGTGGCCTATGACTGATTTTCATATCAGCTACATGGGGGAACCCTCGGAAGGGTTGGTGGGGGCATTTGGACTTTAAAATTCTCAAAGAAACAAGGTACAACCTGCTGTTAGTGAAGAGGAGTTGAATTCAAGGAGCAATCAATGAATTTGGCATCTTAAGGTGTGAGTGGTTATCATATTTTGAGTTTTTTGATTTCCCCTATACCGGTGCCATATTTCTATCCTATTGGACATCATGCACATGTTTGGATGGTTGCAAATGATTATTCCCTAATCAAGTTCCAAGGTATGTTAGCAAGGACAACCACATTCTTCCTTTATGTTGTTCTTGATTCATGCTAATAACAAGGTGTTGGAGAAGCCTGATAAGATAAAGGATGAAGTTTACTAAATGGAGTATGTTGAACCTTTGATCCAAGTTCATATGTCTGAGCATTAGAAGAGCTATCTATCTTGGCAAGAGCTCTCCCATTTAACAGGTATATGATCAAGACTTATGGAGCACTTCAACATGTTCTATCTGTTGCATATGACACTTGGGTGTAAGAGTTGCAATTGCTTGAGGGTAATCAATTTGGGGAAGGGAGGATTGCAATATCCCCTTCCCATCCAATTTTGTTTCCCAACGGCTAAGGGGTGTGATAAAAAGGGAAACTATAAGTCTTAATAAATTATTATAAAGTGCATTTATAAAAAGCACTTATATGAATTTATTAATGACTTAATAAAAATAAAAGAGAAAAGGATAAAGTGAAATTAGAAAAAAGATAAAGGGAAAAGTCACTTTATATTTTATTTCCCCCAGGGGAAAAATGCGACCCATGTTGGGAGATAAATTCTAAAAAAGATTTATATATGGGAAAAAGCATTTGATTTGTGGTTGTGGTTGGCTACTAAGCTAAGATTGCTTATAAAAGCAAGTGTGTTTGGCTTTGTAAAACATCTCTTTTATTTTATACAAATTCTGATTTTTGTCTGATCTTGAGAGCTTTGTAAAATAATTTCTAAGAACGAAAACCCTTGGAAATTATCACTTTAGGACGAAAACCCTCCTGAGATCTAGAAGGAGAGAGAACGAAAACTCTTCTTTTATGTTGGGAGGATTCTCCATTTAGGGGTTTCCATTGTGGATCAAGGATTTATTTGTGTTTTCCCATGTTTTCTAACGGCATTTGAGGGCTTTCCAAGAGGGGAGAATGGTTGTTGATTTCGGGTACAACTAGGGTTTCATCCAGACATTTCCAGATTTCCAACCTTGTTTTGGGTGCCTTCCACCCATCGAAATTTTTTGATTTTGGTATCATTGGAAAGTTTGTGATTTTATCTTCAATTTGAGTTATCATTTTTAAAAAATTGTTTGGTATTTTTTGAGTTATGAATGTATGAAGTTTTGGTTGTTTTATTACAATTAAAAATCAGATTTTTAGTAATTTGCAAAAATATAAGTATTTTCAGATTTGATAATTCAAGGGCTATCTACATATTTAATTTCATAATTTTTGAAGGCATTTTGAGGCTATTTTACACCCATAGGAAAATCTCCTAGGGTTTTGTCAAGGAATTTTGGGCTGTTTGCATTGCTATCATAAAAACAATAATTTCCAACTTGCTTTTTATTTGGGATTTGCTGAAATCCATCTGGGGTTAGGTTATGTCCATTTGGGGGCGTTACAAGTATCCTCGCACCTATTAAATAGTTACCCATTGGAAGATGTCTGCGATGATTTTCTTCCCACACTCGTAAATGTGAAAAATCACCAAAATCTGCCATGCCTCAATTTTCCAAGAAAGTATACCTTGCATTGATACCAAATGACACAGATGGTTAGGGTGCCCAATGAAGAGCAGCCTTGGACCATGCAGCCCTCAGAATGACGCAAAAAAAATTACAAAGATATATGAATGAACACATATTTGAAATAAACAATAAAAACACATCAACAAGATTTATTCAATTACTTATAGGAATAACACACATATAGACCGATCGCCAATGATGCACACCTTCATTTGCTTTTGCTTTGAGCTTTAAGCTTGCATCACACTACTCTTCTTCTAAAAAGCTAGAACTGAGATTCCTAAGAACTTCCCTCAATTGACTCCTAAGGCAATTGGGCCTTGTTTATATAGGCACACAAGCCACCCAATGCAACACTATCAAACTCCTATAATTATAGAACAAGTTAATGCCCAAAGGACCCATCACAAGACTTGAAGCAAATCCCTTCGGCTCATCGGTGATCTTTGTTGTGTCGGCTTGGCTTTGGACAGTAATTCACGTCTTTAGAACAAACTTTGTAGTATCTTGCGGCTTCAGATAGTGATCGCAGCTTCCTCTAGTATTTCATGGCTTTCTCTAGTACTCGCGGCTCCCTCTAGTACTTTGCAGCCTCTGCATAGGCTTACACGGCTTTAATAGTGTTCCGTGGCTTGAACCAGACTTTGCACGGCTTCCACCAACAACACAAATGCAACACAAACAACTCTCAACTGTTTTTGGTTGATATATGATAGCTTGTGAACCGGGATACTCTTTCATTACCTTGCCATGTCCTGGCACAATTGTAGCAACTCATTCGGATCTCATGGTCATGGTGGACATGCCAGCCTTCAGTATGATGTTGTGCTGCAGCACACACTAATCAATAACTCTTAACAATGCTATTGAGAGGAGAATACAGGGATTGACCTAGCAGATTGCAGAAAAGGGTGTCACTAACCCTATTCTAGAAAAATGTTTTGTGCAGATCTTTGATAAACAACGTGTGCAACTCTAACGATTGGACCAGAAGGAACATAATTTACGTTTTATTACGTATAATACAGTGAGGAAAGATGCTTGAAAGAGGGCAGCAAAAGCTATGCAGGATGGGTATTCTAGAATTAAACATCATGCCAGTTAGCCAGGTAGTTTGGTGTACGGGACTATTCAAAAAGGTGAATGCTGCATTCCTGTTCATTTCCCTTTGACACATGAGCCAATGTGTGGTTGGACTCCAGAAAACATGGATGGGGGAGTGGGAACTATCGACCCACCTGAAACTGCATCCTCTCAAACCCTCTGAATTTTGTGGGAGCTTTAATCTGCCATATTGCCAGTTAGCCGGGGAGTTTGGTGTATGGGACTATTCAAAGAGGTGAATGCCACGTTCCTGTTCATTGCCTATTGACACATAAGCCAATCCGTGGTTGGACTTCAGAAAACATGGATGGGCAGTGGGAACTAGGGACCCACCTGGAACTACATCCTCTCAATCCCTCTGAATTTTGTGGGAGTTCTGATCTGCCGTATTGGCTAGCTGGTCTTTTGATACTTTGCAGTTTGATAAAACACTTGAGTCTTATATATATATATTGCCAGCTAACTGGGGAGTTTGGTGTATGGGCAAAGAGGTGAATGCCACGTTCCTGTTCATTGCCCTTTGACACATGAGCCAATCTGTGGTTGAACTCCACAAAACATGGATGGGCAGTGGGAACTATGGACCCACCTGGAACTGCATCCGCTTAAACCCTTGGAATTTTGTGGGAGTTATGATCTACCATATTGGCTAGCGGGTCTTTTGATACTTTGCAGTTTGATAAAACACTTATGTTTGAGAATTTTATACACACACACACACACAGAGACACACACACGGTGCAAACTCCTATGGCTGTTATCGTTAATTTTCATAGCAGTATTAATGTCTATATTCTATAATATGGTTGGATGTATTATACAAGCTGCTTTATCCTACTATATTGCACACTCATAATTTTGAAAAAAATTCCAACATTGAGTTGCATCTAATGGACAATTTATGCACTCTATTTTAAGTGTGCTCATTTGGGAGCTCTGCTGAAAATTGTATAGGTTCTTCCCCTCTCAACACTTGTTATGAGCTAGAGCTTGGTCTTTTGTAAATTTGTATACCCCATCAATATATTTTACCCTCTTTACAAAAAGGATCCAAAGGATTAAGTCTATGTCACTTCGAGACTCGAGCCATAACAAAATGCCATCGAGAGTGTAAGTTGAGATAGGCCAACTGCCCAATGATATCCTTTATGGCTGGATCTTCCAACTACTCTTTGCCAACTCAACCACTTGACAACACTGACTCGTGCACATTGATAAGAAAACCTTTGCGCCCTTCATGGTTTTAGATGTAGCCTTCTTTCTTAGTTCCCATCTTCGTGTATGCATCTAAATGCTCACTTGACTTCCCACATGGAAAAGCTGTAATCTCTTTTTCCTTTTAACTCTGCAACCGAGTAATATGGCTGTCTAAATCAGGACATTTACTTAGGCTCGATTTCCTTTTCTTCTCCTTGGGAAAAGAGGGCGGGAGAGGGAAAGTATTAGTTGATGCTCTTTAGGAGAATCCTCTGTTGTGATGTCCATCTTTGAGGTTGGTGCTCTAAATGATCCTCCTCCATGGTGCTCTACCTGCACTAGGACACCATCAAATTGATTGGGAAATCTCCGATTGTGCTCAAATTTGATTCAAGCTCAATAATATCCCATATATCTCTAGGTGGGATTCCGAAAAAACCTTCTCATGCTCATACTTTGTTTCCTCATGCCCTGTATTTGATGCTCTATAGGAGAATCCTTTGTTGTGGTGTCCATCTTTGAGGTTGGTCCTCTAGATGATCCTCCTACATGGTGCCTACCTGCACTAGGACACCATCAAATTGATTGGGAAATCCCTTATTGTGCTCCAAAGTTTATTCAAGCTCAATAATATCCCATATGTTTCTAGGCGGGATTTCGAAGGAAAAGTAATCTTGTCATGCTCATACTTTGTTTCCTCATGCCGTGGTATGCTTATTCCGATACACTTTTTCTGCATGCATATCTCTGGTTTGTTCAACCCACTAGGTGTCATCATGCCTATCTACATTGATCTCCATGGCTATTGGTTTTGGAAAAGACTCACAATCTCATTTGAAATATATCGGCATGAACTAGTCATTGTCAATGAAAAGGCTGGAGGTCATACTTGGAGTGGGAGAGGACTTAGCATCTTTCGTAGGTATGGATGGAAAAGGAGAAGATGCATGTGAGTTTTCTTCGATGCCACCAATGGTACATTATCTGATTTTACTGGAGCAAAACGTAAAAAAAAGATGTTGCTAAAAAGCATAAGTCAGAAAACAAAATATGTGCCCTAGCCACACCTTCATAACTCCAAATACCTGGATTAGATACATTTTCTCCAGTTATACTCCATCCACCCCACAAATCCTTTCTATATTTTGACTGATTAGAAATCATCAATTTTGCAAGATCAAATAAAAATTAAATTGATCGTCTTGGAGATGTACTATGCTTAGTGTGCGACTTGTTGAGGAGAAGTCTTACTTCTTGAGGAATACCTTTTGTTCTGATTTCTTTTCTCTTTTGAGTGGTATGCATCTCCCTCGTCCTCATCGTCATCATCATCAAACTCCAACAGGTTTAATAAGGGATTTGAAGTCCCCTTTCAAAAAGGTAAGGGATTTGCAGTCCCTTGCTTTATCACTCGGTTATTTCGTAGGGGGGTTTGAAGTCCCCTTTTCAACAGATCTAATAAGGGATTTGAAATCCCTATTTGGACTTATAGATAAAGAAGGGAAAATGCTTAGTTTTTAGATGTATAATTGGCATCATACAACTTGCTTGTTTTAAGATGCCAAACATAATGCGGAGAAAGATCCAATAGCTGTCCAGCGCTCTGATCCCTTCCCTATCTATGGGGGGCCGCTAGATAGATATATAGGGTAGATCTATATATAGGGCGATCCTATATCCATATATCTATCTATCTATAGGGGGGACCAGATCTCTCTAGATGGGATTGAAGGGGAATTCCGGGGCAATTACAAGATCGTCCTCCCCTAAAAAAGCGAGGGTCAACCAAATATCTATACATACCCCATGTGCGAAAGCCATATCTCTACAGGGGGATCCATGAATTGATCGTGCTACCCCCTATAGATCCTATGGAACTCGGGTCACCTAGATATTTATACATACCCCATATGCGCAAGCTCATATATAGCTCTATAGGTCATCAATGAATTGATGGTCCCGCCTGACCCATTGATCCCCTGGATCTTCTAGCAATACGAGCATATTGAAGTAATTGTCACTTTGTAAGTCCGTAATGAAAACGTGCTGTGTTTTGATTAGGAATGGCACTTACCATTCCTGGAGCAAGACAATTAGTAAGCCATAGACATATCTTGGTCAATGATCGTATAATAGATATACCAAGTTATTGTTGCAAACCCCAAGATTTAATTTCTATAAAAGATCAACAAAGATCGAGAAATATAATTAATAACAATATAGATCTTTCCCAGAGGGATAAAATGAGGGTACCAAACTATTTGAATCTTTAAAAAAAAAGTCACAATATATTGGATTAGTTAAAAAAATAATGGATAGTAAACGAATCAGTTTGAAGATTAATGAATTGTTAGTCGTAAAGTATTATTCCTGTCGAATTTAAATTGAGAATGAAAAGGAGGGATTCATGCACATCTGTCTCTCTGTACGTTACATAACAATGTGATTTTCCTTTCCCATACCGATATTCGTTTTATTCACTTTATTTCCTCTATTACGTAAATACAACAGGGTTGCGGGATGATGAGATCATCCTATTGGGTGAGTTGGGAGAAAACGATAGAAAGAATAAGGTGAATATACACAATATTTAAGATTGGAAGGAAATCCATTTAATTATGCTATTGTGTGTCGGAAAATCATTTTTTTCATGGGATTTTCTACGAGGAATGAAGGAAATTCTAAAATTTCTAATTGACTATGCCTAGATCTTAGAGAAATGACAACTTTATCGATAAGAGCTTCACAATTGTAGCAGATATCTTATTGCAAATAATCCCAATATTTTCATTGGCATGGTGAACTCGTTCAGATTTAGACTGATATATGGTCACATATAGAAGAGTTGATTTATTGCGTGATGATTTTATTGAAAATGACTGAAGTCATGGTATTTATTTCACTCATGATTGGGTGTTTATGCCGAGTGTCCTGCTTGTAGCTTCAAGAAGTATTCATGTTTGGCATATGCCTGCTCTGACCGACCGCTTCAACCCCCCATAGCCATATCTCTAGAGGGGGAGGGGCTGCTTCCCAATACCTATATATCTATTATGGGTGCCCCCACCCCGAACTATTTTATAGTTCTAGAAAGGGACCAACCACTATGATTGGGACACCTATTCCATCAACCACCACGATTGGGTATATGTCGAACATGTCTTCCAACAATAACATATTGGAGGGTTGGTAATTATTTGTATGAAATACTCTACTTCCACCTCAAAAACACCAGATTCTAGCAAATCACATAACATTTAGGCATTTAAGAAGCCCGATGCCCTCAGGATCATAAACAAGGAAATTTATAAATGCTTCTTTTCCATTATTCAACCAATTAGACAATTATACCAGTTTTGGCCGCATAGTGCCCAACATATATTGAGTCAACACCATATGGGGCACAGGCTCAGATGTTAGCTGTGCCGACTTTTTTAGGTTGATAATTTCCTTGTAATTCTTTTACTGGATTGCTGTAATCCTTTTGTTCCCTGAAGTAATATAAGATGCATTTATCCACAAAAAAAAGAGAATCAACTTGTTAAATAAGTTGAGATGAGTATAGTTTGGCTTTGTCATGATCCCAAGTCGAGATGGAGTATAATTTGGCTTTGTTATGATCTTTGAGATCAGTAGGCACATCTTTGCACCATTAAATATCATTAGTAATGATTCGGACAAGGTAGTGATACGAAACATTCATCCTCCCAATTATTTACTTATTGTAAAATTGGGAAGGGGTGACCAAACGTTGTGAAGGAATATCTATAATTGTAGGAGTAAGTAATCTTGCGTTGCCTTATGATAATTCAACAGGTTAAGGTTGTTGCCGTCTCTTAAATCTAAACATTTCTGTTTTACTTTTGGAAGTCAAGGTGGATCATAATTTGGCTTTGTTATGATCTTTGAGATCAATAACAAGGAGGCACATTTTTGCATCATTAAATATCGTAAGTATGATTTGGACAAGGTATCATTAAATTTCATTTTTTTTACTTATTATGAAATTGCTTTAGGCATTTGCCCTTACCGAGGTCTTTGCAATGTGACCAAAAAGTCTCTCTTTCCTTGACCCTTTTAATGTTTTAAAGAAAAGAAACAGAGGTGATTTTTTTTCAATCTTTTTTCTCAATGAGAAAAGCTAAAAAATTAGCCACCAAAAATTACCATTTGACAAGATCCCACCGAAATTCCTTTCAGAACACTCCAATCTTGTGAGAAATGAAGATTCATTCTGGCAAGAGCTTGGAAAATTAAGCTAAGCTGAACAAGGTTGATCTTACTTAAAGTCAGCAACCTTTGCAATTGTAATATTAAAATAATAAAATCAAATGGATTCTGCTGAACCCCTCATCTCCTGAATCAAATCTTTGCCCCAAATCTTAAAATCATCATCCAAATACTGCTGGCTGTGTTCGAAGCAGTAGTTGAAGAGCAAAGTAGGAGCAGAGAAAATGGAAGAAACCAAAAGTGAGGAAAATATTTCAAGACTGTTGTTCGAAAAACAAATCTGCCCAAAGTTGTGTGGTGACTTTGAGAAGGTAAGTTTCACGTTGAAACTTGTTAAACTTGTAAACTTTGTTCAAACTCTCAGTTTTGATGTGTTCGACTGAGAGATGCGAGACTGACCGAAAACACATTGATTTTGGTGTTTGATTTGTTTCATGACTTAGCTTACTCAACCTAGTGAATCAGCTCAGCGAGTTCTGTTACAAGGTTGTAAAGAAGGTGCCTATGATGGTTCAAGGTACAAATGCACATTTTAATATTTTGTGTCATTGAGCACATAGCTAGTGACATGCTTGGAGAAAGCTTTTTGTCTGTACAAAGAAATTCCAATTTTTCTCTTGTGCCTGGTGTAAATCATGTGATTTAATATGCCAAAGCCATGGTTGGTTGGAGTGCTTGTAAGCATTCATGATTTAAGTTTGCCTTTTAAATTACAAAATGAATAATATTGTTTTTGGTTTAGAGCAATTCTTAACTGCCACGTACCTCATTTGGCTGGGGTGCTGATAAGTATCCATGATGTAAGTGCCGTCTTTTAACCCATAAATGAATAATATTGCTGGTTGATTTTGAACTGTTCTGAACAACCCGTAATTCTTTTTTCAGGAGTGGTGGACTTATGTATGCATGGGGCCTTCAGATCCTCACCCAAATTGGCACCTTGGCCAAAGAGGTACACAACACCGTGCAGTGATGTGGCGTGTCTGGAAAGAAGGGGGCACAGGATTTCTGTACTGGGGAGCAAACTGCTATGAGAAAGCAGTTGTCTCAAGTGCGGAGGTAATACTTTATTGATTTCTGTGCTCTATAGTAATTAAATTTATGAATGTCAATATAGAATAGTTGTAAATTAATGAGTTTATGTATAACTTATATGTACTAGTAAGTTATGAATGGACCCAAAATTTGTGGACCGCAGATAAAGTTTCGTCGAGGTTTGCCTCCTGGCGATGGAGTGTTGTTCTATCCTGGAGAAGTGTTTTCTTCTTCTAGTGAGCCTGTTGCTTCTGCTAGGTTGGAACGGATTCTGAGTGGTTTGCAGGTATGGTTTTGGCTCATCTCATTTGGTGTGTCAAAGATAATTTTTTTTGCAGCCTCCGTAGTCTTTTTAAGAATTAAACATCCGTTTACAGTTTGCCTTAACTTTACATGTTAGTAATAGTGACTCGTATAGTATGCATAAAGCCTTGAAAGGATGTTATAATTTTCCTTTATTACAATGCTTGTGTTACATGCTTCTCATTTGAAGATGGTTTTTTCCAATAAATGACCCATTGTAAATGAGGTGAGTTTATTGTATTGCAAAATGAGCAGGGCAGCACAATCAGGCTCATTTCGGTTCCTTAAATTTGCAATATATCTTAGGACTGACGTTCTTAAATTCTATGCAGGACTTTGAATATCTAAGATTATATGCATCACGATATGGTAGGGCTGAAGCTCTTGCACTTTTGGAGAAATCGGGAGTTTATTATGGGCCAGAGCGTTATACGCATAATCATGGCCCCATTGATGTAATGAGAGCAGAGATTTTCCGCACCTGTAGATCTTCGTGAATGCATTCATTCATGTGATTGTTGAAGCTTAAATTTCTCATATGCATTCGTACTAGGATATAATATTTCATGGTATCTCCAATGGTGACTTTTCCTTACAGGGTATTTTGACCGATTCGCCATTAACTATTTAATGGAAGTTACCTGAGTTTCCCATAAATTATGCAGTGCATATTTTCTCAGTTTTCCAGTAACGGCACATTGAAGTGCTTCTAATACATACAAAGTCAGTAGGTGGTTTATATTTGGAGAATGGGAGATGATGATTTAAAATGTCCAAGGTCTGCAGGTGGACCATTTTAATATATTTTTTTTGTCATTTTCATTATGAGTGTCACCATGAAAGGTCTGCAGGTACGCTATAGATGTCAGATATAACACCATCTTGTTGGAGGCATGGAAACCTGTATTTTATGAAAACTGCTTGGTATTTTGTTTAAATTGAGGCGTGTCTAGCATTGTTTTCTGTTAGCTAAGTGACATAAGAAATGCAGTTAGTGGACAGATATTCCCCTAACTTACTGGAATAAAATTTCACAACATACAACAGGCACTGTAATTTTCCCTCGAGTTTGGTTTTTTAATTTAATATAGAATGATTCTGATCCGCAGAAGTTGATTACTGGGTTGGTAAATTGCTGTCAAATATGTTGAAAGCTAATAATATATGCATGCCCCGCAATCCCTTCTGCCGGAATTTTGGTATCTTTAAATTAAATTTTACTGTTTTAGAAAAACTGCCAAAATCAATTTATAAAGATTTTGTCAAGAATAAAAACTCCCATCTAGATTTAGCGAGAAATTAAGGTCCAATGTTGCAGTTACAATCTATAAGCTTATTGTGATAAACTAGATCAATGATTATATGCTTCTTATGCAATAGACATTCTACAATGGCAGCAAGGGATGGGGATTTAATAATGTGACCATTTACATTTTTATTTTGTACATTAAGTTTGATCATCACGTAAAAGTTTACGTATTTTCTACATTAAAATTGATCATCACTTAAAAAGTTTTTTTTTTTTTTTTTCAAATTTTTATTTTTGTTGTTAGCCTTTAAAAAATCATTAAAAAAATAGTAATATCTTATTATGTTGATGGGCATTCAGCAAGGGATGGGATCTAATGATATGATTGTGGCATTTTTACTATGTCGATAGGTATTCTGCCATGGCAGCAAGGGATGAGATCTAATCTTGTGACTGTACATTTTTATTTTGTACATCAAACTTGACATCTATAGTAGACTTGTCCATAAGGTAGAGACTGGGGTTTTTTTAATCTGGAAAATTGTAAGTTTTTGTTTACTCGTACTGTCTAAAGATAAAACCCATGAGATTGATATCTTTCAAATAGATGGTTGTAAGATATTTGCACTAATTATACTAAACTAAAAATGATTCAAAAATGTTGACTCACCCCACCCTAGTGTAGTAATGGGGAGAAGTCGATTATCACAATGATGCCTAAAATAATGCATGCAACATATAGCATGTTCATATATGCATGCATGTATATGTGTGTATGATCTTCAAAATTTAAATGCATCTAATAAAGGGTTATACAAAAATGAACTATATGACTTTATGAATGTGTGTATATACGTGTATAAACGTTGAATTTTTAATGCAAGGTGGACCATATGATTTTATGAGTTCCATCTTGTGAAGAGTACATTATGTACAACTTTGGCGGACTGTAAAAGGAAACACTTGCCCAACTAGTGGTAGTTCTTCGTTTATAAGATTCCTACAAGTGCTAAAGTGTTTTTGAAGGGCATTCAATTGGAAGTCTTGAAAGAATGGAAGAAGTTAATTATTGAAGGGGAATCATTCTAATAAATGTCATGAAAGTTGGTCAATCACGATTTTGCAGTGAATTCTAAGAAATAAGTGAGGCAAAATGGCTTTGTAAGGAATTCAAATCTATTAAAACATTAGATGTATAACAAAGGGAGAAAAGCAATTCGCAGGCCGAGTTGCAAGTACGTGTTTTGAGATGCGATGGGAAACAAATGCCCCATATAAGATGTGGCAGCCTCATTACCCAATGGAGCTTTATAGCTTTGTTGGTTAAAGATGCAACACTCATTAAAGGGGCGACACCACTTTTGAGACAATACCTTACCCCAAGTCAAAAACAAAAAAACCCTTACATATCACATAATGATTAATAGTGGGGATGGTCCTTGTAGTTTTCTATCTCATCTCCTGGTATCATTTATTTTTTGTGTTTCCCAAGGTGAGTGGAATAAGGGGCTCTTAATTGCTTTCAACCAGGTCAATATCTTTATAATAGTAGGTACATGGTGAAAGATGTGTTTGAGAATTGGATTTTGGAAGGCATGGTTAGTTACAATAAAAACAAATGATGATGTCCATCCATTGGTTTCATCACTCTATTAAGGCTATGAGGTAATTATGGCTCACAGGGCACTCTATCTCCATTTTGTTTATGGATTAGCTCTTGAAATGTAAAAAAGGAAAGTTCAAAAGAATTAAAGACAATTCATATAGAAGTTTACATTTTAGGCATTGTCACTCACAAACTTTCCACTCCCATGCCAATAGTGCTGATATTTGCCTTATCCTTAAAATTTGATGGTTGGCATGGCCTCCTCTTGAAGGAAAATAGACAAAGAAAGCGTTGAGGAGAAGCCTATGATATACCCTTTCTCATGCACGATGGAACCATGATGGAGGCAAACCTAAACTTAGTAGGTGGTGACTAAATTCCTTGTTGACATCGGAGTTAGATGATACGTAACACAATCGTTGAGATTGGAGTAGAAGACGAATGCATAGATGACGTGCCCTTCAATACTCAGCGCAATGTTGGTATTAGAGCAGAGTTGATGTTGGAGCACGAAGTTGTGCTCTCAGATACACAACATAAGAATCACTATCAGAACATAGCAGAGTAATGGTTGCATGCAAGGATGTAATGTTACATAGTTGAGTGCAAAGTTGAAAATGAACTTAGGCACAAGTTTGGAAGTGCTTGGGAGTAAGTCATCTTATAATATGTAACACATACCCCTGTTATCAACAGGATCTTGAAGTATGAGTTTGCTTATAGTGTTGCTTTCTGGTATGCAATGTGGAGCTGGAGTTGGAGAGCAAAGTGTAAACTAACATGGAGAGTTAGCGAAGGATCTTTCAACGACAATGTTGAGGGAGTTGATTGAAGAACAAGTTGACAAAAAAGGGTGTCAATGCAATCAACGTGTTGGTGATCGGAGTGGATGGGACACCAACGGAGTTAGGCCAAGTAGAACATAGTTTCTCATCGCTGAAGTAGATTGGTGTGTGCAATTCAAGCAATGTCAGGTTGAAGCACCCAATGGAATGCACAGGCTGAGCAGAGCCGTGGGAGTTGGTTGTAGAATGAATTGGATCAGGTGGTTTAAGTCTTGAGACAATTGACAATCAACGTGTTGGTGGTCGGATGGCGGGACGCCAATGCAACTGGATCACGAGGAGCAGAGTTGTTCCATTTATGAAGAAGACTAGTGCAGCGCTGGGCGGCAACATCAAATCAATGTGATCCAACGGAGTATCAGGGCTAAGTGGAGCCAATTTGATGTCACATTGCAATGAATGAAGTTCGAGAACTTTCTCAGAGAAGAGCTAAGGTTGATGAGGAAGGAATCATGTAGTGTGTGACAAAGTCAACATGGCGTTCAGTGATGAGGGTGTGTAGACCCATGTAGGCGTCAAGGGTTGGCACTTGCGCAGTGCAAGTAGGCCAGTGTAGGTTGCTAGAGACTTTGTGGGAGAAGAAGGCCAGTGTTGATCAAAACTTAAAATATGGAGGAGCAGAAAGGGAAGCATGCAGTGTGGATTGGGTAATGTCATTGAGGTGGACAATTTAAGAGAACACTGATGCAAAACTAACTCCAATGTGGAAAAGAGTGAAGGGATAACACTTGGTAGAGTTCAGATTGCAGTGTGGTGCATAGTAACTCGAAAACTCGATAGGTGCGTAAGCGCTGAGTAATGTGACATCTCCCCAGAAGTTGTAGACATAACTTCTGCATTGAAGATGGTTGAATTGTGGATGCAGTGAAGTGATGTCAAGTTGATACTCGAGCTATGAAGTGGTAAAAGTGGCTCTCGCTTGGCAGAATCAGAGTTGTGATTTTGCGAAACCTCATAATTTTAGAGATTGCAGCAGTGACAATTGCTTCGTTTCCATGAAGAAAACAATGTGGTGTTTTTGGAAGCGTTGATTGGTCGAAAACGAAGTTGAGTAGATTAGTCAGGTTGCAGTGAAATGAGGTATTCCTAGTGAAGAGTTTTCTGAAAGATCAACATTAGAGGCACGAAAGTGGCATGGTATTGGTGGAAGTGCTGAATGAGGGCAACATTGTGGTGAAGTAGGCCCCTAGATCAAGTGGAAAATTTCATGTTGTGGGTGGATGTGTGGTGTGACCAGTTTCAGTGGCAGTGAAACCTTGCAGTGGTTTGTCAAGCAACGTTGAGGTTGTTGGCGGTTCTCCAAGTTATGCAGATTTTGTTGTGCAAGAAGAGCTCAGAGCATATAAGGGAAGCTTGTGCAACATGCATAATTCCTAAGTAGTGGTAGGAATTGAAGAAGGGCTATCCCATCAAACATTGAGTCGAGTGTTTGGTGAAGTGTAGTTCAGAGTTGAGAGAGCTATAACAACAAAAGTGTTGAGTGATTTGGTACTTTTGGTCCTGGAAATAGGGAGTTGGTGTAGCGAGATGTTGAAGAAACTATGGTGAGTCATGTCAGTGGTGGCTGATGTGTTCGATGTGCATTTGCATGTGTGGAGTGCATTTACAGCTTTGTCCCGGAGCTTGCTTCTGGACTCCTTTGCGTATACAACAGAAGTCTACCAGCGACGCTGAGTTGAGTGGGGGAGCATATAAGGGGGTGGGTTGACAAGCGACCACTTCCCCAGGATGGGCGAACACCATTTGACTAGGAAAGCGTGTGAGGTGTTGTCTAGGGGGCCGAGTTGGCTCCCGACCGAGGCAGATGGTTGGGCACATCATGGGGTTGACAATCTCGTGCATGTAAACCCTCAGAGATGAGCTCGGCAAGTTGGTTGGGCAAGCTAAGTGAGTTGGTTTAGCGTAAAGTTGGGTGATGTAGCACAAGGGAGCGCAACACAAGCAATATAATGCAACACAAAGGCATCACGAGTCGAGTTGGGATTTCAAATGGCACAACGCTTGGGGACTAGAAAGCGAGTAAAGGTTGTGCATGGAGAATTGGATGGACCATAAGATGAGTTGAAGGAGGTCCCAGAGCTAGGAAGTATTGAAGCGGGTTGGTGAGTGAGTTGGTTGCACTAAGAAACGGTGTAAGGTGTCTTGGAGCGTAGAACTCACCTAATGAGCACAAATCAAGTTGGGCAACTCATAGATGTAGAGTGGATGTAGAGTTGGAGGGTTAGAGCATGAATACCTTGCAAAGATAGGAGTGAGGCCTTGTGTTGATAGTGCATCGCAAGTGCCTCATGAGCTATAAGGTTAGTGCAAACATTGGCGGCCAACATAATGAGCTCACACACACACACACACACACACACACACACACACACACACACACACACACACTAGGTGGAATGGAGCACTTGGTGGACTTGGACATTCAGAGAGAAAGGGGTGCTCATGAGAACTTGGATACATACTTTACCCTTGCAGAGGTGTGCATTGGGGATCAGCAGTGGGCAACACCCTTAGTAGCAAAATTCATGTAGAATGTAACCATGGAGTGAGTGGGAGTGGGGTTGGGATCCAGAGGTCGAAACAGAGGAGAAGTAACTCGGATGCTAGTGAGCCAAGAAGAGGCGAGCTCCTCAAACTTGCAGAGATGGAACAACACAGAGAAGAGTCAGGTGCTCACGTGGATGTATGAGAGGGCAACAAAAGCGTGGATATGGAGTGGGTGCAGAAGCAGAGGCAGAGACTCATGGGTGTGGGCCTAGAGAACGATTCACATGGTGTTGCGTGACATGGTGGTATGAGAAAAGGACATCATGGATATGGTTGAAGTGTGAAGAGTTGATAGCTAAGGAAGAGGACTTGAGTGGAGAGTCAACGCAGTTTGGATTCAGGCGGGTGCCTTGAAGAGTAGGAACAATGGTGTCAGTGGTCATGGCATAAGGGCGAGATCAAAGTTGTGATTAAGCAGGGGGAAGAAGAGTACACCAAATACATGGGATGAAATCTACAAAGATGGAGAGATTTTTTTGCTCCCCGTTGGGATCTTTAGTGTTGGGACTTGGGTGACAAAGAAGTCAATCAACAGGTCATAGTGAGTTGGAGACTCATGCGTGGGAAGGAATCATGAGGAGGACTTCCCTGGTTGGCGCACACGTAGGTGGCCAACACAACAACTCAGGTAGAATCATAGGGGGATGAAAGTAAGGACTTGTCCTTCAACGACATTGCTGCAGAGTAGCTGGGTGTTCGACAGTGGGCCGACCAGTGGCATTGTAGAGAGCTAGTTCATTGATGAGTCATGAAGACATGAGTTGTGCATTCCTTCAAGTAGACTAATAAGGAATATTAAGAGCTTTTCAGATGTTATATGAGCAGCCGTGGTATTTTGAGAGTGATCTTCTGGAGTGGTTGTATGGGCAGCTGCGAAGGGTGTTTGAGGAGTTCACTTGTGCATTAGGATGGAGAATGTTGGGAATATTCACACAGTGAAAGGTAGGTGCAAGGAAAATTCGGGGACTACTGGAGTATCTCGATCCTCTAAGGCGAGCGAACAAGGTAGCATCTCAGTGCCGCGTGGTGGTTAGTTAATTCCGCTGTAAGGTAGCCCCTCTATAACTTAATATAGAATTATTTTGATCCATAGATGTTGATTACTTTTTTGGTAAAATTGCTGTCAAATATGTTGAAAGCTAATAATATATGCATGCCTTGCAATCCCTTCTGCCATAATTTTGGTATCTTTAAATTAAATTACTCTTTTAGAAAAACTGCCAAATTCAATTCATGAAGTTCTTGTCAAGAATAAAAACTCACTCTTTGATACCATCAATTAAGGTCCAATGTTGCAGTTACTCTATATAAGTTTATTGTGAAATTAGATCAATGATTATATGCTTCTTATGTAATAGGCATTCTACAATGGCAACAAGGGATGTAGATTTAATAATGTGACCATTTACATTTTTATTTTATACATTAAATTTGATCATCACTTAAAAGTTTATAATGTAAAAGTTTACATATTTTCTACATTAAATTTGACCATCACTTAAAGTCTTTTGTTAACATTGAAAAATCATTAAAAAAAATAGTAATATCTTATTATGTTGATGGGCATTCAACAAGGGATGGGATCTAATGATATGATTGTGTACATTTTTACTATGTCGATAGTAATTCTACCATGGCAACAAAGGATGAGATCTAATATGGTGACATTTTACATTTTTATTTGGTACATCAAACTTGAAATCTATATGACTGTAACTCAATTTGTTTTAAAACTTTGGACAATAAAACAAAAAATAGTAGTCTTGACCATAAGGTAGAGTTTGGGAGTTTTTTTATCTAGAAAATTTTAAGTATTTTTTTTACTCGTACTGTCTAAGATAAGTCCCATGAGATTGATATCTATTGAGATCTTTCAAATAGATGGTTGTAAGATATTTGCACTAATTATGCTAAACTAAAAGCGATTCAAAAATGTTGACGCACCCCACCCTAATGTAGTAATGGAGAGAAGTCAATTATCACAATGATGCCTAAAATAATGCATGCATACATATAACATGTTCATATATGTATTCATGTATACATGTGTATGAGCTTCAAAATTTTAATGCATCTGATCAAACACTATACAAAAATGAACTATATGACTTTATGAATATGTAAAAATATGTGTATAAACGTTAAATTTTTAATGCAAAGTGGACCATATGATTTTATGGGTTCCATCTTGTGAAGAGTACATTATGTTCAACTTTGGCGGACTGCAAAAGGAAAATCTTTCCCAACAAGTGGTAGTTTCCGTGTTTATAAGATTCGTACAAGTGCTATAGTGTTTTTGAAGGGCATTCAATTGGAAGTCTTGAAAGAATGGAAGAAGTTAATTATTGAAGGGGAATCATTCTAATAAATGTCATGAAATTTGGTCAATCATGATTTTACAGTGAATTCTAAGAAATAAGCAAGGCAAAATGGATTTGTAACAAATTCAAATATTTTAAAACATTAGACGTGTAACAAAGGGAGAAAAGTTATTTGCAGGCCGAGTTGCAAGTATGTGCTTTGAGATGCAATGGGAAACAAATGCCCCATATAAGATGTGGTAGCCTCATTACCCAATGGAGCTTTATAGCTTTGTTGGTTAAAGATGCATCACTCATTAAAGGGGTGACACCACTTTTGAGACAACTCAACCTAATACCTTACCCCAAGTCAAAAACAAAAAAACCCTTACAGATCACATAATGTTTAATAGTGGGGATGGCCCTTGTAGTTTTCTATCTCATCTCCTGGTATCATTTATTTGTTGTGTTTCGCAAGGTGATGAGAGGGATAAGGGGGCTCTTAACTACTTTCAACCATGTCAATATCTTTATAATAGTAGGTACATGGTGAAAGATGTGTTTGAGAATTGGATTTTGGAAGGCATGGTTAGTTACAATAACAACAAATGATGATGTCCATCCATTGGTTTCATTACTCTATTAAGGCTATGAGGTAATTATGGCTCACATGGCCCTCTATCTCCATTTTATTTATGGATTAGCTCTTGAAATGTAAAAAAGAAAATTTCAAAAGAATTAAAGACAATTCATATAGAAGTTTACATTTTAGGCATTGTCACTCACAAACTTTCCACTCCCATGCCAATCGTGTTGATATTTTCCTCATCCTTAAAATTCGGTGGTTGGCTTGGCCTCCTCTTGAGGGAAAAAAGGAAAAGAAAGAATTGAGGAGAAGCCTATGATGCAACCATGGTGGATGCAAACCTAAACTTAGTAGGTGGTGACTAAATTCCTTGTTGACTATATGAATATAGGACTTAGGAATCCACAGGAGATTAGGAATTTTGTTGGAATTTGGAAAATATTAAAGAATTGGATGATGTGGAAGTTCATGATGTTGATATCTTATGAAGGAGCTCATGTTGGACCCAGGTGTAGACACCAAAATTGGGTCACACTCCCCTTGGTCTCCTTTCGAATAACCAACTTAAACACATTCACCTAACCATGTCCCTTATACCTCACATTAATATTAATTTAATTATTTACAATTAAATTAATACTCACCTTCACTCCATTTATTAATTTAATTACTTTAATTAAATGGATGTACACCTCACCTAGCCACCTCACCTAGACATCTCACCATAGACCTATTCATAACATGTCTCCATAACTAACCAAGACTTAGCTCTACTTACCTTAATGAACTAAGACTTAGTATAACCCTAAAATCACATGCCTAAGCGCATATTCCTCTAACCATATTCCCACGTATCTAAGCACAACGTTCCATTTAGGCCTGACACCAACTAGTAAAGCTGAGAAAAGATAGCCAAGATCTGCTATTTTAGGCAACCTAGGATATCCCGCCTTAACCGACGCCGATCAACCTAAAATCGACACCGGTCAACCTGAAACCGATGCTGGTCACCCTAAACCGTCGTCGGTTACCATATAACCATTTTGGTAACCTTGTTTGAGAGGTTAGACACATTCTCAAGTTTTGGAGCAAAAGGAGATTTGCATGCAAGCAAGAAATAGAGCTCTTTCGCACATCTAGGCAGCCATAGCCAACACAACCATTGATAAGAAGGTATGCCATTCACAGGAGCACTGCCATGACACTGATTGCCATTTCACCGATCAACCATCACCACCACCCAGCCATTGAACCTGCACCACTTCATTTCTATTCAGTTTATAAGAGTTCTTCACCTTTATTTATCAACCATTAGCTATATTTTCACCCCACCACTATTTCCTTCCTATGAACCTAACCATTACCATCACTCATAACCCTTTTAATCACCTTTGTTTACTCATGAGTACCTCCGAATATTCCCAACATCTCCCCAGACCTAAACCAACTCCTCACCATCCCAAAACCATGAACTATTGAGTTATTACTAGCCTGCAGTAACCTTCGTCGGTTCTTACTAAACCGCTGTCGGTCATACTGGATCGACGTCAGTCATACGAGACCGACGCCAGTCATACCAGACTAACGTCAGTCATACGAGACCGACGTCGATATCTGTATTTGGCAGTCCTGTTAATACCAGATCCCGATCACCCTTTTCAAGTGATTCAAGTGACCTAGAATCTGACCCTAACCTGTTCCAACACCTTATTTATTTACCTTATTTCTAGATCTGATCATAGCCTAGCCTGTTATGTTAGATTTGCTTATTGTATTTGGATGAGATACCTAAATCATATCAACTACAGTAAGATTATATTTACTTACGTTATTTATTACATTAAATTGTATTAAATAGTGGGTTGACTACCACCAAGGAAGTATCACACTTCCTGGATTTAGCACACGCTAAGCAACCCATTGACATATATTATTTAATCCTCTTTTTGTGGTCTTGTTGTGTATTTTAGGTAGTTCTTCTAGCCAAATGGAAGCTTTCACAGTCAGCATTGGATCAAGAAGTCAGAACCCACGCAATGACCTTCAAACCAATCGTCACAATAGGTATTCCTCCTTGGACCACACCCTTATTTTTTTCATCTAAAAATTTAAAGAAAATGGTGAAACACAATGTAGGTCAGGTGTAGGAACGTTTAGGTATGCTCCGATACACCAAAGGTTTGGTCGGGATAAACGAAACATTAATAGGCAAGGTATGGTTGTTAGGCTAAAACAACATAGGTAACATCATTGCAAGATATAGCGAGTACATAAGGTCAATGGTCACACCAAGTAGGTCAAGTTCAGGCAAACAGATCATGGGACGTGTAAGGCCAAGGTATAGGTAAAATAACAACTCTTAAAATGCAAAAAATGAAATGTAGGGGTAGGTTGGGCCTATAGGTATGGTTCAATGTGTGACCGGAATGATAAAAGGTATATGCATGAGTGGCGATAGGTGAAAAGGGAGCGGGGTAAGGGCAACTAGTTTGAAGTGTTACCGACGTCGGTTATATGTTGAATGACGATGGTTGACTAGGGCACCAATATGACCGACATCAGTCATAGCGGATTGGGATTAAAAAAGGAAAATTCTAATTTTTGCGGAATCATTTGTCATTTGCCAATAGTAGAAAATGACAGAGGAGCAGTGGAAAAGTGGAAAGTGACGGAGCAAGACAGAGAGTTGAGTTGGCCAGCCTCATAGTGGGTGACGTGTCATTCGATAGGTGGGTCCACGAGATCGGTGTGAGAGTTTTGGTTGGTTGGAGGTGAGGAGGACATTTGGTGATGGTAGAGGCAAGAGAGGGGTTAGGTGGACCACCAATGCAATGGCCCAATGTGCCCCAACGGAGACAACATTGTGATGAGGTAGGATTCGGTACCATTCTACGTTTGTTAGAGGAATTTCTTTGTATAAATTGGGTTTGGGTAAAAATGGGTTTAGGGGGAATTAAATTTGAATTTGGAAGGTATAGGGATGAAATAGGAATGGAGGAAGGCTTATGTATGGTAAAGAGGGGTGAGGATAGATTGAGGTGAGATTTAGGTAGGGAAGGGTAGGTAGGTAGGGTAGAATGCTGAATTTTTAGAGAAAAAGGGTGGGGTTTTACAGATTTTGTCGCCGCAACAGTGACCGACATTAGTCAAAGGTTAGCCGACATTGGTGGGAGTTATCCGGCATCAGTCACAGATGAGGTGACCGATACCAAAATTTTATTGACCATTGTCGATCAATAAGAACCAATGTCAATCGGCATTTAGAGGAAAATGGTCTAGCAACTGAGAGGGGGTGGGGTTGAGATAGGTCATGAGATAGGAAGATATTGTCAAAGGAAAAGAGCTAGGGTAATAGGTATCAATAGGGATGACTCAAGGGATGGGGTGAGGGAGAGAGGTCATGAGATAGGAAGAATCTTGGGAATATGTGGGGTGCCGAGGGTGAAGTTTGGTATGGTTGAGATTTAATGAGGTTATGGTTTGTCGAATGCAGGTGAGAGACCAGTTACAAATGTGTAATAGGGTACCACCCCTGTTAGTATCAGTACGAGGGAGTGTGATAGCCAAGGAGTGGTGCCATGTTACAAATGTCAGCCTGATTGGGGTCAGACACTACTGGCACGTAGTTCAGTAGCTGAGACTGATGGTCACCCTCATTGACATATCAGATTCGATGACCAACACATTTCACCTACTGATAGGTGAGATCACAATCACCTTGGAGGATGTGTATAGGATCTTGTGACTACTGATAGCAAGGATGCAGTTGTATTCCACTGCCTCAGAGGCATCTGAGGAGTTAATGTTGACAGTTTTCAGTGAGGGACTGGTGGAGTTACGGTTCTATAGTGCCAGCCTGAGTTATGGAGACATGTACAGGGTCCATCATGAGGAGATGAGGTTGGTGGTTTTGATTATGGAGGTAGTTTTTTGTTTTTCATGGGAACCACGATTATTGGTGTAGATATACAGAGAGTTATGGGCCTATGGGAGGCTACACTGGTTCATCCTATGTTGCATGTTTCTACTACACTGTTGCGCATATGAACACATCGTGTGTGTTTTTATTTGGTATGCCTCGTCTGGATGCATTTAAGGTAGGCTTGGTCCGAGTAGGCTACAGGTGATGGGTACTTGTTGTTGGAGAGTTTCGGGCTACCAGGGGTATACACGATGTAGCATATTACAGGTGGGCATTGAAGGGATTATCTAGGGTTGACATTATTTAGAGGCCGTATGTGGGCTTCCCATCATATAGGAAGATGGCCATGGAGCTAGATGAGCTACAGCTTCTCAGATGGATAGAGGGACATCGTGTCGTGGAGCACGAGATGATACCTGTAGATAAGTTCAGACGGCAGTTTGAGTTGCCACAAGATGTGCCTCCACCCTTCCCACAGTATAAGAGGGATGAAGTGGAGAGGCCTATGCCTCTACCAAATCTGATGGTATCGACAAGGCAGGAGGAGAAGGTAATAGACCGGTGAATTGATGATGCTATGGAGTGATAGATAGATATAGACAGTGGTGGGAAGCACAACTACGGGTAGTACCACCAAGGCCAGGGCAGCCTGACTTAGCCACTATCACAGTTCAGAGGGACACCCTACAGGGGTAGGTGACTACCCTGGTGACACAGTTGGGGATAGTGTAGGGGCTAGCTGACAGGGTCAGAGGCGTAGGTTGCTACTCTACAAGCACAGGTAGTAGTCCTTCAGGCCCAAGTTACATAGGGACAGACACCCACATAGGGTGGAGATGGAGATGGGGTACAGGTGGCCACCCTATAGATGTAAGTTATAGGTTTACAGGGCCATCTGGCCACTACATATGCATAGATTATGGCCCTTCAGGCCCAAGTACAAGCACATGCACCCACACAGGCTCAGGGATAAGGTCCCATTTTATAAGTAGGGGTGGGACAAGGTCCCATGGTACAGGTACAGGGTCAGAGACCGATGGCACCACCATAGACAATACCAATGGCTAGGTTCAGGGATGCCCTAGGTGAGGTGAGGTACTATCAGGATCACCTGATGGCCACAGGGATAGATGTCCCTAGCTATGTAGAGTATAGAGCACAGCAGGCCACAAGTGAGAGGACTAGGTCTCGCACTCACAGTGTGGAGAGTACAGGGGGCCGATGAGCCTCGAGATAGGGTCAGGGTGAGGCCACCAGTTCACAGAGGCAAGCTCCTGGTGAGGTACCCGCAGAGGTCAGACCGAGGCCCATGGAGGGTGGTGAGATGCTAGCGGGATGACAGATAGGTAGAGAGGAGGAGACATGTGAGACTGGCCCAAAAGATATCAGGTGGGGTGATGATTAGTCACTGGAGATGATTATTGTATTGATTTTTTTGATATATATATCGGCCTGCTTGCCGCAGATTGTGAGGATGTATATGTGAGTTTTGTGATTTTGATTTTTGTATCAGCTTGCGTGCCGAAGATAGTGAGGTTGTATCTGAGCGATTTGAGATATTTGTATTTATTTGTATCTGTGTACATATGTATGGATACACAAAATTTCTCATTTATATAGATGATGATACTTATGGTATGGATGGTGTACTTGTTTTAATTTCCATTATTATTTGTGTACGTGATGGAAACTAGGTGAATTAGGCATGATTGAGTCGAGTTCTTGTAGGTGGCTAAGTTGGTCAATTAGGCATGGCTGAGTCAGGTTAATTAGGCATGATGGAGTCAGGTTATAGGCATGATGGAGTCAGGTCATAGGCATGATAGAGGCAGTCATAAGCATGTCATTATAGGCATGATGGAGTCAGGTTATAGGGAGTCAGGTTATGGAGAGAGAAATGATGATGTATATGCATGTTATGGTTTAAGTTTCCAAATATTTTCTATAGTGGAAATGTGAAAATGATAAATGACCGATGTGATGATGTGGTAAAAATGTTTATTAATTGTTGCTTGTTTGGTTTTATTTCCAATTGTTTATAGAAAATGGAAATGAACTAAGGTAGGACGTGAATAGGAAAATGAAGGGAAAAATAGTTTAGGGTGAAGAGTGGCCGAGCTAACCTTCAAGGGCCCCATGCCCTCGAAGTGCTACCTACATAGCCCCGGCGAAAAGGGGCCTCAGGCCGATGTAGTTCTCCCATAAGCTAGGGAAGAATATGATGAATTAGGGGGTTGGTAGATCTTAGGCATGATTGAATGTGGGTTAAAGGCATGGTTGAGTTTAGATCATAGGCATAGTTGAGTCATTTTAAATATAGGTGTCGATGATCTGGTCTTGCATAGGATAATCAATAAGTAATGAGGAAGGAGAATGGTAAGAGGTGGTAAAAGAGCCACTTAATTGATAAGAAACCTAATGAGTCTACCATACCCAAGATGGGCTTATGAATGTAAGACCCTAAAGGTGTTGCATAATGGACTATTCTAAAGGTGAAGAAAGTCACATGATCATGAAATGTCACATTTGTGGCAAGTCCCTTGAGCAGAGAGAAAACTAGGGCACAAAAGGCAATGAGGTGAAAGTGGATGGTTAAGCGTAACCTAGTGCATGACTACATGTTTACTTAGCAAGAAACCCAAGATCCAAAAATAGGAGAGTCCATGACAAAAATTTCATCATTTTCTTCATTTGTTTGTTTGTAATAGACTAATCGATGTGGGAAGTCTATATGGGATGATTATATTATCTCCTTGAGGTATTTGTGAAGCTAATCGATGTGGGAAGCTTCTGGATATTTTTATTGTAATCTTTTAATGACTTTATATAGTTGTCCTTCAAGGGAGAAGTCTATTTATAGCGGTGAAATAGAGAGAAGAGATGTCCCTTTTTTAGGGAGTCATATTTTTCTAGAAGTTTGAATCAAGGAGTTGAATCCCTTTTTTTATGTTTAAGTCATGGACAAGACTATAGAGGAACATTAGGTTTTTGTTTAGAAGACAAAACCATAGTACATGGGGGTTAACTATGAAAGAGGTGGTTTGAAGTGATGAACGACTATGGGGTTCCATCTTTTAAAAAGATGAAAAGTATCCATGAAAATCATGCTATGAGTAGAGCCATGGTACTCATATTGAAGATAAGGTTGAAAGGTGATGGATAATCACACAATTCTTATTTAGTCATTGATCCTCAAAAATGGGTAATATGGAAGGTGAACAACGCTCAAGGGATGAGCGATCAATTGACAAAAAGTGATATAGGACTTGATGTCAACAATAAAATGGTCAAAGATGCAAGGCGTTGAGAGGCTTAGGTTTGGGTTTACCTTCGAGTGAAGACAAATGATAAACACCTGATCCATAGGCATGGGTAATGATATAGGGTCCAAGCCAATTAGGAACAAATTTTCCCCATTTACTTTTATCTTCTTTGGTTACATGTTGATTTTCCTTCAGGACGAGGTTTCTAACCTGAAAGGTTTGTTCATGGACACATTTTTCGTAGGCACATTTGATACGTTTTTGGTAGATTTGGAGATGGTCAAGAGCATTGAGACGACGTTCATCTAATAACTCAAGTTGCGCCAAACGATCCTGGAAAAAGTCATCATCATTGAGCATGTCTTGTAGTGAGATGTAGAGAGATGGAATTTAGACTTCGAGAGGCAAGACAACCTTGGTACCATAGACCAGAGAAAAAGGTGTGGCAACAGTCGAAGTGCAAATACTAGTGCGATAAGCCCACAAAGTGAAAGGAATGTGTGAATGCCAATCCTTGCCAGTATCATCAACTACTTTCATAAGAATTTTGTTCAAGGTTTTATTGGTCAATTCTGCTTGGCCATTGGTTTGTGGGTAATAAGGTGACGAGAAACTGAGTTGGATGCCAAAAGCATCGCACAACTTACAGTAGGGTTTTGTTTTTGAATTGCTTTCCATTATCAGTGATGAGACGGTGAGGAACACCAAAGCGAAAAATGATGTGATGGTTGATGAATTCACATATTTTCTCAGCTTTTGTAGAAATGAGGGGAATGGATTCTACCCATTTAGTATAATATTCAGTAGTGGTTATAATCCATTGATGGCGTTGTGAAGAATGGGGATTGATCTCACCGACAAGATCTAAGCCCCATTGAGAGAAAGGCCAAAGGTCTCATGTGACCTGTAAGGCATGACTAGGTGTGTGATGAAGATTGGCATGTTGTTGGCATTTCACACAACATTGGACATAGTCACAACAATCGTGGTTTAGGGTTGGCCAATAATAGCCAAGGTGAAGAATGCGTTTAGCGATAGCTAAACCACTAAAGTGGCCTCCATAAATTCCATCGTGAACTTCCTTGATGGTGTAGGGAATTTCAAAACTTGTAAGGCATCGTAAGAGAATACCATCGAAGCCACGCTTATAAAGGAGACCACCCATGATGACATAGCGAGAGACACTTTTAAGAAAGGCACGTTGTCCATTACGAGTGAGATCAACAGGTAGAATGGAAAGGGAAAGATAGTCTGCAAACTGCTTATACCAAAGGTCACGTGGGTTAGGTGCAACGGTTCTGACGGAGTAGACCTCATGAGGTAAATAAGAGGGTGATTGTAACCTTTGTATTGTGACAAAGATTTTAGAGTCGGCAGGTGAAGCGGGTATCTGAGAAGCCAAGCAGGCCATGGTATCCAAAAATTTATTGGTAGAACGTGGGGTGGTTTGAAGTTGGTAACGGTCAAAGGTAGTCAAAAGTATGTCGACATGATGTTTATACTTTTGAAGTATTTCATTACGACACTGGTATATACCATTGACTTGGTTCACAACCAGCTGGGAATCACCAAAGATATTGATTGACTTAACATCTAAGGCATAAGCAGCCTGGAGACCCAATACGAGTGCTTCATATTCAACAATATTGTTTGTACAATCAAAATCTAGTTTGAAAGATAAAGGCATAGGTTCACCATCAAGAGGAATGAGGATAACACCAGCCCCACCTCCATGCTGACACTTGGAGCCATCAAAGAAGAGTGTCATTTGGTAAGAGGTTTCGTCTAAGGAGAGGGTAGCTATGGATTCGTCTAGGAAATTAAAGTTAGAGGGTTGATTCCTAGAAAGAGGTGCATTTTCCAGTTGGTCAGCGATGGTTTGGCCCTTGATGGATTTTTGATGGATGAATTCTAGGTCAAGGTCTGTGAGAAGCATGAACCAATGTGCGACACGTTGATGTTGATAGGGTTTGGCGTACATATAGTGTAGGGGGTCAGTATTGGTAACAACAATGGTTTTGTGGTTGAGTAGGTAATGGCGGAGTTTGGTGGTGACGAAAACTAAGGCTAAGAAAAAAATTTCGGCATGGGTGTATCTAGTTTCGTAGTCTAGAAGGGTATGACTTATGTAATAAACCACTTGCTCTCTGTGTCGCTCGTCGTGATGAGTGAGCATGACACCTAAAGAATGGTCAGTGGTGGAAATATATAGGTAAAAGGGTTGGTCATCCTTAGGAGGAATGAGCACTGGTGGTTGAAGAAGGTATTGTTTTAAGGCATCAAAGGCTTTATGGCATTCATCATCCCATTTGAATGAAACGTCCTTCTTGAGAAGATGATGAAATGGTTGACAACAGTCAAAAAGCTATGAGATAAAACGATGAATGGATTGCAACTTACCTTGCAGGATTCGAAGTTGACAGAGATTAGTAGGCGGATGCATTTATAGAATAGCCTTTACTTTAGTAGGATTGACTTCTATGCCACACAAAGAAATGATGAAACCAAGGAGTTTTCCTGAAAATACCACAAAGACACACTTCTTTGGTTGAAGATGAACACAATACTTGATGAGGTGGTCAAATATGACCTTAAGGATGGTCAGGTGTTTGGCTCGATGTTTGGATTTGGCAAGAAGATCATCTACGTAATATTCCAATATGTGATGCATGATGTCATGGAAGATGTAAGTCATGGCTCGCTGATATGTAACACCAACATTTTAAGGCCAAAAGGCATGACTCGATAGTAGAAGGTCCCCCAAGGGGTGATGAAGGCAATCTTGTGTTGATCTTTTGGAGCAAGTAATATTTGATTATAACCCGAGAAACTGTCCATGAGTGATAACATTTCATGGCCGATGGTGAGATCAACTAGTTGGTCAATTCCTGATAGGGAAAAACATTTTTGAGAAAAGCTAGGTTGAGGTCACGGAAGTCCATGTAAATATAGAGTCCCCCTGTCACCTTTGTGATAGGAATGATGTTAGAAATCCATTAGGGATAGTCAATGGGTAGGATGAAGGAAAATGAGAGAAGGCACTGAAGTTCTTTTTTGACTAGAAGAGCAATGCAAGGATGCATTTTCCGCAGCTTTTGTTTGATGGGTTTGGCATTAGGAATGGTTACGATATTGTGGACCATGATTTTTAGGTCAATACCGGGCATATCGGCATAGGACCAGGAAAAAGCATTGTTATGGTCTCGAAGGAAAGAGGTAAAAGCTTCCTGTTCAGTAACATCTAAAGATTGACCTATCTTTAGAATGTGCAGGTTGTCCTGAGTGTTAATGTTGATTTCAATGGTTGATTTGTTCAACATTGCTTGCGTCTCATAATGTAATGATTGGTGAATATAAGAATCTTCTGCACCAAGGTAGGTGAGGATGGACTCATCGTCCTGACATTGAAAGACGTTAATAGAAGGTGTATTGTCATCGATCATGTCAGGATATAGGAATGGGAGAGAAGAGGGAGCCTCACATCATGTTGATAGGTTAGAGGTCCCAAGGAAATTGTGTTTACGAAAAAAACAATTAGGAGGAATAGATTTGGGATCTATGGACTCCGTGGGTGAAGATGGTGACATGGGTGAATGAGGTGGAGAAGGTTTGTCTTCCTCAATGAGGTCAACGCGGGCCTTCTTGGGAGGTGGTGTGGAAAAGCCAATGCCACTATGGTCATTGTGTTTATGGGTAGTGCAGGAAATGACAGTATGGTGGCCCTGTTCATAAAAACTGAAGCCAAAGCCTTTCCATGCGCAACAGTGGAGGAAAGTGTGGGCGAAGCGGTAGTTAGTAAGGGATTGTAGGTTTGATGAAAACGGTCATGTTTGGGATGGAGGTTTGGGTGAATAAGTGGCAATATCAATTCCACCATACGTTAGATTAGTGCGAAGGTGGGGAGGACCATAAGGAAAAATATCACATACGCGGTAATTATAACTAGGGTGCTAGCACAGGTTCTCGTACTCTTGTGGAGTGAGGAATGTGTCAATATTGTATAGATGGTACTCCCCCAAAGTGAGGCATTGAAAAAAACCTTCTAAGGGATCAGTAGTCAATATGTGGGTAGCGGGGATAGATGACTCATTAGATGATTGGGAAGGAGGGGTATCGGTTGATTGGGAAGCAGGGTGCTCGGCTGTGGAGGCTACAATGGCAGTAAGAATAGCAGGGTTAGGTTTGGGAGAGGTGGCGACAACATTGATGGATGGGCTTGTGGGTGAAGGCGAAGTGGGAGTAGTGGCATATGCCTTAACTAGTACAAGCACATCATTGGGCCGGTACAACATGTTACAGGTCTTGAATGGTGACGGGTCAGCAGGATGGTGTAGTTATGTCCTTCATGCTCGAATTTTACACAACGGTGTAAAGTTGAAGGGACACAACCCATGACGCGAATCCAAGGTCTGCCAAGCAATAGGTTATATTGGAACTCCCCCTATAAGACGTCGAATAGTTCCAGGAAAATGTGAGGGCCTACGCGAATATGCAGGAGAATAGTGCCAAGGGTGGAGGTGATGGCGTTGTTGAAGAAGTTTAGCATAACTGGGTTATTATGCATACAGTTAGAAGGAATACACATTTGATTGTATGCATGTGAGGAGATGATGTTAATGCTAGCACCACCATCAATCATGACATGTCGTACGCGTATGTTATTGATATAGACATAAATGAATAGGTCGGGATCAGGGTCATTTGACTGGAGAGGTACAATCTCCTCTTCAGAGAAGCTGAGGGTGGTGAATTGAGGAGTGGTCATGGGGGTAGAAGGAGGAGCTGATTTGGTTAGCGAGGCCACATGGTGAGGGGTGATAATTGAGGCCACTGGTGTGGGGTCATTGGGTAAAACTTCAATGGATTGTAAAACCTCGATAAGGGCTTGTCTGTGGGATTCAGAAGTCTGGACGAGATCATACAAAGACATCTTTAGAGGAGACTAATGCAATTGTTTTATCATTGTGCAATGGGTGACCGAGATAGGGTATGTAGGTCTACGGATGGTGATTTTGGGAGTGGGTGCAGATGGTATATTGGGTATAGGGTTGGTTGATGGGCTAGTTGCTTTTTCTTTTCCTTTGTCTTTCTGAGCACGGGTAGCAACATGAACCATGTTAATCTAAGGGGAGGTGGATGGAGAGGGTGTGTCATGAAAGGTATAATGACATGAGGGAAAAATCCTAGCGGTGGATAAGAGCCTTGTGAAATGAGTAGGGCGCACTGACATTTGGGTGGTGGTTTGGCCAACTCTCTAATACAGACCATGTTGATCTTGAATTTTTGAGGTAAGAAAAATGGTTGTGGGGGTGGAGATACTGATCGCTTAATGGGTAAAGGATGATGATGTATGGTGACAGGTGAAGGTGAAACATGATCCTCATCAAGAAGGTCATCATCATCATTTTTTTTTTCAGGAGGACAAAGTTGAAGAAGAACGGTCTTCAGAGCCTTACAATTTTCAACATCATGTCCTGACACACGATGATAGGCACAAATCTTAGTTTCATCAAACCCTTTTGGTTTGGGTTTGAGAGGATCGTAAGGTCAAAGCAATGGTAATGTGATGATGGAAGTCTCTAAGAGATTGGTTAAAATGTTGGTGTAGGACCCCGCTAACAGATCACAATGGGAAGTGAGTGTGGGTTTGGGTATAGGTGTGGACTGATTGTGAGGGAAGAGGCTTTATAGGAGGGGGAATGGGTTGGTCTACTAGTTTAGTATGTGGAGTGGTCTTAGGTCTTGCTGACATTTTCTTGGGTAAAGGTGGGGCAGAAGAGTTGGCGAAGGAAGGTTTGGTTGGTTTGACTACCTTTTTGGAGGGTAGCGAATTCTTAGCTTTGGGTTGCACCTTCTTGGGTAAAGGTGACACAAGAGTACAGGATGTAGAAGGAAAAGAATATGGTGGAAGAGGATGGGTTACCTACGGGGGCAACTGATTTGCGGTGGAGGTGGTTGGTAGAGGTTGGGTAGGTGGCATTGGTTGAATTCGTATAGGCAAGGTTGGGGTTATAGTAACTGGTGGAGGTATAGGTGGAAAGAAGTGTATGGGTGAGGGTGAGGTGTAACAAAGGCTCGTGAGGCAGGAGTAGGTTGTTTAGCTTTTGACTGGCCTTGGGTATGAGATTGTTTGGTCAAGGTTGATGGATGAGGCCCTAGGATGGATGAAAGGGGGGAAGGTGACAAAGGTGTGGTAGGCGAGACCGGTGTATGCAGCCTAGAGGGTTGGGGTTTCTTTTTAGGTGGGAGGATAATGTTGCTGCGGACTTTGGAAGACGCGGCTAGGTCCAATCTGACAGGTGGGTGAGTAAGGCTTGATGTCGGCATAACACCCAAAGTAGTGATGGGTCTAGATAAAGGTGGGGGATAAGTGTGGGTAGGTTTTTAGGTTTGGGAATAGTTGTAGTGATGGGTAGAAGTTTGGATGGAGGTAGGGATGATGAAGAGGAATCCGTTTCAATCAGCATGGTCAGTGTAGTTTTGGTTGCCAAAAATACCTTTGGGTAGATTGTGGAAGTATCTTTAGGAAACATTTGCATTTGGGTCAAAACAGGGAGCCGAAGATGTCCCCAGAGCATGGAATGATCAATGTAATCCAAATGATCGACCAACCGTGAAAATGTGACTACTAAACAAGAGGATGGAATGGGTTGGGTGGGAATCCCTGTAAAATATGTCTGTGAGACAGGGAATTGGCTGGCCTCATATTCTGTAGGTAAGAGAGCCGAGATCATGTCAATAGGGTCTTGGGACGCTAGGGGAGAACTGTCCCTGATAGGTAGTGAAATGCCGTAATAATCTCCCATGGGTAGGAGAGATAATAGGTTGGGTGAGGTAGACTTCTCTCTTGATGGAGGAGAAGGTGATGATGATTCTCTTGTGGATGGGAGAATAAAAAGTGTTGACGGTTCAGAAGGTTGGGAAGCAGACGATGACACGACATTGGTAGAAAGTGTGGGTTCCTCCATGAGAGCAAGGGGAGATGAGGGGGAATCCTCTGTGGGTAGAGAAGTAGAAGAGGTATGCTCCTCGATAGGTGGAGGAGCTCGTGCCAAGATTTCCTGAATAGATGAAGTAGGTAGGTTTTGAGGAACAATTGACACGATATCAAAAACTGCGTGAACCTCACGTACATTGCTGTCACCAGATGAAGGTTTGATATTTTGATTAGATGATGGTTTATGATTAGGGAATGGATTTTTGAAGATGTGCAAATTCTGATTTGCTGGCACGTTCAGGTTGTCTACGATAAGGTCTCCATTTTCTATCATCTCTTGAACAATGTTTTTAAAAGTTATGTAGTTACCATCACTATGTCCTTTAACGTGATGATAATTATAGTAGTCGTGTTCTTTATACCATGCAGGCATAAGACGAGCGGGATCGAAACTTGTATGAGGTTTTATGGTAGGAAGTGTAATTGCTCCAGCTTTAAGAAGTTTTTCCAAGACTAAAGAATAGGGCTCTCTGATCGAAGTGCACCTTCGCTTCTCTCGCTGGAGCTAAAAGTCCTAGACAGAAGAAAGATTGGAAGAAGGTTGGGCCTGATTAGAAGGATGAGGTGGACCCACCTTGAGGAATACCACGTTGGCAGATCCTTTGGGCTTTGAATAGTTATTTTGGGGTTTTGAAGATGAAGAAGAATCGTTTGATTTAAATGGGGTGTTCTTTTTCCGTAATTGGATTTTCTTTACTTTAGTGGCGTGAATTTCTAGTTTTCAGGCCATTTTGAACACTTCATCAAAGGTTCGGAAGGTTTGGACTTGCAGAGTTGGTGAAATGTGTCTGACACAAGCTCTAGTGAACAACTCAATAAGTTCAGTCTGAGGTAGTTGGAACATCAATTAGTTAATGAAACTCTGCCGATGGGAAACAAAATCTACGATAGATTCGTCTTCATACTGCCAGGTTGAATAGGGATTAGTCATGGTGACTTTCTTGGTAAGATTGATTGAAAAATGATCTAGGAAAGCTTGGGCTACTTGATTAAAGGAATAAATAGAATGTCAAGGTAGTCTGCTATACCAATTCAATGCTGGTCTTGTTAAGGACATTGGGAAAGTTTGTAGGAGTAAAGTGTCATCGTGGGTGATTAGGTAACACCCATGTTTGAACGACCACAAGTGTTACTACGAGTCTTCTTTACTATTGAAGCGATTGAATTTAGGAATTTCACAATGCACTGGGTAAGGACGAATGGGAATAGATGGATGGATAGGATCGTTACAAATTTCATCGTATGTTAAAGAATTACGAGAGCCAGAAATAGATGCTTCTAAGATCTGCATCTTTTGCATCATCATTTTAATGAGGTCGTTAGTAGGTTGGGATGAATGGGTTCCCCCTGTAGAAAAAGGGGGTTGATGCTGAATGTATGAAGTGGGTGGTATGCTGGTGTATGGTGGCGCTGAGTATGAGAAATGTGTAGGAGGAATAGATGTAGGTGACACATAGCCAACATAAGTGATAGATGAGGTTGGGGGTTATTGGTAGTATGCGTAAGTGGGTGGGGTAGTTGTAACAACTCTATTGGCGATTGGGGGTAAGGATTGTGGGATAGAAAGGATGAGGTTTTGGAAAGGGGTGTAAGTTACCAACACCGGAGGTGGTTGTGATGTAATGGGTATATGTGAAGTGGTGGGTGCAGATGAAACTATACTCATAGCGGTTGTCGGAGGGACAATCGATGTTGCAGGTGCAATCGATGACATAGATGCTACAGTTATAGAAGCTGTGGGATTTAACTAAGACACCACAGGTGATTAAGTGGATGATGGTAGCGCCGAACTAGTGCTAGCTGAAACAAAAGTGGGGGCTAGAGCAGGAGGGATAGATACACGCATGCTATATATTAACTATCCTGAGGAATTCCTGGTGGAAGAATGAGCGAGGTAGTACTGGAGGGCAACGGGATTCAGGTCGAGGAGTCTCACAAACTCCTCATCACTGGTAGTGATGGGGATAAGCTAAGTCAGATCCATAGGTGAGATAATGGATGATGGTGATGGATTAGATGGTAGTGGTTAACATATGGTGTGAAACACGAGGGCATTAGTTTGGCTGCGAGTCAACACCATGTGAATAAGAGTATATCAGATGAACTATTCTCTGTAAATGACACAGGGAACAATAAAGATGGGATAAAATAAATTCTAGGAGGAGAAGTTGGTAAATTTTTTGATTAAAATCAAAATAGAGTGACTGACGCTAGTCTAACTAAACGATGATGGTTAAGGGGTGACCGATGTTGGTTACAGGAACTGATACCAGTTATTGTGAGAAAATGAGGTAGAAACTAGTGATTTTTAGATACGAAAGTTGTATTTGATGACTGTTATCATAGTACAGAGAGTACAATGATACACAAAGACTCTAAACAAAAGAGAAGATGAGATAAGTGTCTTTTGGGTAAATTAACCAAAAGAGAAAGGAACTGACGCCAGTTTGGTAAAATGATGGCGGTCAGATATAAATCGATGGCGGTCCCTAGACTGATGCCAGTTATATGAAATATGAAGAATGAGGAAAAATGAATTTTTGTGAATTTAGATGAGATGAATAATCAACCCAGAAGTTTGGGGATGATAAGATGAGGTCCTGACACACTATGAGAAAGTCAAAATACTCCAACTGTGATGGCAGAGTGTGAAAAATAAAAATAAAAATGAAGAATCATATCCTCACACCTCAAAACACAAGTCAAGCACAAAGCTAAGAAAAATACGTAACCCAACAAGTGATTTTAATGTGTTTAGTTTATGCTATTTAAAATACTGACTTGTGAATTTAGAGTAGAGTTTTTGGTTGGGAAGACTTCCTACGAAGAAGGAAATTCTAAAGGTGAGGTTTTAGGTTATGTTATGTGGGGGTGGGCCATTCTCTGAGGTAATGACTGGACATAGATAACCAGCTGGGTGCCCACTATCAATCCTTTGATCATGTGATCGTTGACAACTTCTTTCGGGTGGGATGTTGTTTAAGAACATGTATATATTTCAATTTGTGTAATTTGGCAAAGAGAGAAGAAAGAATGTGCTTTTCTACAATTTAGTTATGTCAACCATCAGCTGGGCATGACTTCCAGCATATAGGTTGCCCTCATTTTTAATGTGAGTTAAAATGCAACAAATCAAAATGCTATGCAAGTGTTTTAAGCCCAAATCGAAGTGTGATATTCAATGTAGCAAGTAGTGAAAAAGACGAGGGATGCTCTTTCACTAATGCAATATGAATGAAATAAAAGAAGTATTTTTTTTATAGCATCAAAAACATGATTTATTTTAGATAATAGAAAGAGAGGAATATTCTAGAGAGGAAAACTAATGTGTAATCCTTTCACAAGGGAAACAAACACACAACTTTTACCTAGGAATGAATAAAATGCAAGGAACCTTGGATGGGTCCCACCGGGCGTGCTAAAATGTTGCACCTTTTTCTTTAAATTTTTAGACGAAATAGATAAGGGTGTGGGCCAAGGAGGAATACCTGTTGTGATGGTAGGTTTGAAGGTTGTGGCGCGTGTTCTGACTTCTTGATCTAATGCTGACTGTGAGAGATTCCTTTTAGCTAGGATGAACTACCTAAAATACACAACGAGACCAAAAAAAAGGATTAAATAATATATGTTAGTGGGCTTCCTAGCGTGTGCTAGATCCAGGAAGTGTGATAATTCCTTGGTTGTAGTCAACCCACTCTTTAATACAATTTAATGTAAGATATAACGTAAGTAAATAGAATGTTACTGTAGTTGATATGATTTAGGTATCTCATCCAAATACATTAAGCGAATCTAACATAACAGGCTAGGCTATGATCAGATCTGAAAATAAGGTAAATAACTAAGGTGCCGAAACAGGTCAAGGTCAGATTCTGGGTCACTTGAATCACTTGAAAAGGTTTATTGGGATATGGTATTAGCAGGACTGCCAAATATAGAGACCGACGTCGGTCTGGTATGACTGACGACGGTTTAGTAAGAATCGACGAAGGTTACTGCGGGCTGGTAATAACTCAATAGTTCATGGTTTTGGGGATTTTTGTAAGACTGGATTAGAGATGGTGAGGAGTTGGTTTAGGTCTGGGGAGATGTTGGGAATATTTAGAGGTACCCAGGAGTAGACAGAGGTGATTAAAAGGGTTATGAGTGATGGGAATGGTCGGGTTCATAGGAAGGCAATAGTGGTGGGGTGAAAATATAATTGATGGTTGATAAAAAAGGTGAAAAACTCTTATAAACTGGATATAAATGAAGTGGTGTAGGTTAGAGACACACTTACTACTGTGCAAGTTCAATGGCTGGGTGGTGGTGATGGTTGATTGGTGAGATGGCGATCAGTGTCATGATAGTGCTTCTCGGAGTGCTCCTGTGAATGCAAATACCTTATGATCAATGGTTGTGCTAGCTATGGCTGCCTGGATGTGCGAAAGAGCTATGGTTATTGTTTGCATGCAAATCTCCTTTTGCTCCAAAACTTGATAATGTGTCTAACCTCTCAAACAAGGTTACAAAAATGGTTATATGGTCCAAAACTTGATAATGTGTCTAACCTCTCAAACAAGGTTACAAAAATGGTTATATGGTAACCAACAACGGTTTAGGGTGACCGGCATCGGTTTCGGGTTGACTGGCGTCGGTTAAGGCGGGATATCCTAGGTTGCCTAAAATAACAGATCTTGGCTATCTTTTCTCAGCTTTGCTAGTTGGTGCTGGGTCTAAATGGAACGTTACACCTAGATACGCAGGAATATGGTTAGAGGAAGAATAGGCATGTGATTTTAGGGTTATACTAAGTTTTAGTTCATTAAGGTAAGTAGGGCTAAGTATTGGTTAGTTATGGAGACATGCTATGAATAGGTCTATGGTGAGGTGTCTAGGTGCGGTGGCTAGGTGAGGTGTGCATCCACTTAATTAAAGTAATTAAATTAATAAATGGAGTGAGGGTGAGTATTAATTTAATTGTAAATAATTAAATTAATATTAATGTGGGGTATAAGGGTCGTGGTTAGGTGAATGTGTTTAAGTTGGTTATTCAAAAGGAGACTAAGGGGAGTGTGACCCAATTTTGGTGTCTACACAAGGACAACCAATATATAGGAAGAATATTTTATATGGTTCAAAGAATAAGTGGAGAAATAATTTTAAGAAAAGGTGACCTATGCAACTTCTAGGGAGTCAAAGCTTCCATTGACATTTGATGATTGATGGGATAAGAACCCTCATGCAAGGGCATAAGGATATTGCCAAAAAATTTGGGGTTGATTCTTTTTAATGAGGTTATCATGACCATCATAAAATGTTGTCTATACCTTGAAAGGAAATTGTTTAGGATGAGGCGGTGATAATTGAGAAATAGGGATAAAGCAAGATTGTAAGACTATATAAGCATATATGTTGGTGGGTTAGTGCCGTGTAATTTGGCTATCTCTCAATAAAAAATTATCTTATACTTTAGATCTTGGTTTATTCTTCATATAATGTGGCAGCACCCCCTTTTATGAATTAATAAAATTATGAATGTTTCAGACTCTTAAAAATACAATCTATCATAAATAGTTCTCTAACGAAATTATATCCTCTAATATTTTCTTGTGTTTCATTCTAGGAAATCGAAAATGTGTTGCTCCCTTTTTAAGAAATGTGCATAGTTTTATACTCTCCTCAACTATCGACTCCAAGTAAGTTCCAACATTCATGAAAAGTATATAAAAAAGAATTTTTTTTGAAAATACGTCATTTTGGGATTAGGATGTGTAAGGGCATGTGTATGTCTAATATTTTCATGTTTCATTCTAGACAATGGGAAATTTTTTTCTCCCTTTTTAAGAAATGAGTGTAGTTTTAAACACTTCTCAACTATCTACTCCAAGTATGTTCCAACGTTCATGAAAAGTATATAGAACATAAATTTTTTTGAAAAGGTGTCGGTTTCGGATTAGGATGTGTAAGGGTACGTGTTTATTTGGAGGATTTCTTGTGAAATGCATTTCAAAGGTAAGATATAATAGTTATCTTTGAAAATGGCTCCTTTTACACCTTCCTAGAAAATGATTAACGAAAGAAAGGTTCTTAGTTAGCAAGGTTTTCTTGGATTTCTCTCAAATTCTCAGCATATAGGAAATGAGTAACACAAAGGATTTGGATTGAGTGAGTTGGCATGAATTTATTAAATTGCTCCAAATTTCTCCATTTCATGATGTGAAATAGATAATTGCAACACCATGTGTCTTATGGACTAGGATTGAATGAGAGGAAGAGTTGATTGTGCATGGTCATTTTTTTATATTTGTGATATAATTGTAAGATTAACGAGTAATCAACGTATAAATCAATCTTACTTTTTTGGGTGAGTGTTTTATCTCCTTTAAAGATGGTTCAATGACTATAGGTTTCAATCTTTACATGAAAAATGGCTGACATACTATTTAGACGATGCACCCACCAATTGAGACAAAAATGGTATCAATGTTGGGAGGTAAGATGTTGAGGAGATTATAAGGGAGAGATTAGAATCATAAGCTAGAATTCAAGTTTTTTGCACACTCGATAAATATATATGCATCAACTCTAACCTAAAGAGGTTGTTTCTAAATTGTTCACATGTGTGTAATCTCAATTTGAATGGTTTAGGCTATAACTTTGTAGAAGATAGCGATAAATCCCTTGTTGTAGTTTTTAGGCCCCAACTAGATAAGTATAATTCCAATAGGGGTTAAAGTCTTCACTCAATGTTTTGTGGGTGTAAGGCACCTACCCCTAGTTACCTTTTGCAAAAGAAACAAATTTTGAATTTATTCCTTATCATTAGCATGGGATTAAATATAAATAAGCATCTTAAGATGGACCGTGGTTTAGTTCATTAGGAAACATTAATTAATGGTGTTATCTAAGTGTATTTAGACCTAGTGTGAAATGAGTTGAACGAAATGTAAGTGACGAGAGGTCTTTCAGTTCTAATATACTACACTTTTGTTTTTATTGCTATTGAGTGTGACTAAATTATGTGCATAAAATGTACATGGTAGAGTTCGAACATTTCTCAAGGTTTAAAACCATCAAATAAAATCTAAATTCTTAATAAAATGTTAGCTTTGTTAGTGGAAATATTGGGGGATTATCTTTGTTTTAGGTGAGATATTTTCAAAAGTGAATCTAAGGTTTAGATATGTTCCTTAGTTTACTAGTTTTATTGGATGGTAATAGGAGGGTTGGTATGTGGTATAAATTTCATATCCAAATAGTTATATACTTTTATGATTATGAGTTATTGTTAGTATTGTTTAGCATACAAATCCAACATTGTTGATCTTTAAGGTAATAAACATAATTTGCAAGAGTAAGAAAGTTGAATTATTAACATGAATTCAAATTTTAACTGATTTTTTTGGTTATGCATATATAGCAATTTTCAAATGCCAAGTTTTCGATTCCAACAAAGTATGATGTAAGAGTTCCATTGACTATAAAATTGGGACGTGATGTTTACCGTACTCTTACCATGCTTGAAATAGGGCTTACTCTTTCTACTTATCCTTAATTTGTTTTTGACTGTTTGAGTTGTTATAGATTATATGGGATTATCTGCACATATTTTGTCTTGGTTTATCTTTATCACATGGTTGGGATAGCTATGCTTGAGTACCGACACTTCTAATATATATTATATCTTAAATAAAAAATATGCTTCTTAGAAGGGCAATGCCATTTATATTTAGTATGACCATATCTACTTTTAATAAATTTTTAATACTTTCATAGGAGAGAGGTGATATATTCACAATGATCTCCTCACATAAATTGTGTTTTCTCCATCCACTTTCAATAATATTTTAGTATTTCCATGGGAGGGCATTGGCATATTTACATGATCTATGATTACTAGTTGTTTTAATTATCTTAATGGACCATATAATAATTCATGGTCTTTTGAACAGTAAAAAATGAGGTACTAACATATCTAAATAACAAGATTGTTCTTCATTAAATCATATTGATGTCTTGAAGTCTGATTGTGTCATTAAGGATAATGAGTTCAACAAATGATGGCCAATTATATTGAAGGCTATTGTAGTTTTCTTACAGGGATATTTTGTTTTTGCATATAAGTAACTCATGAATTTTGAATTGAGCGAGGATAAATATTAATTAAATTGATGAATGATTATGTTTCCAATGAATAATGGCCAAGAAAATTGAAGGTTATTATAGCTTTGAATAAAAATGTCTCATTAATAAAGGGATATAATGATTTTCCTTTTAAATAACTAGTGAAGAAGATTGAACTAGTGTTGTGAGCATAATATATGTTAATTTAGTGCATGAGACGGTTTATAATTTTGCACTTGGGTAAGATGATGATGAAAGTCCCTAACATCCTTTAGGCTAAATTAATTTATAGGATGAAGGCTCTCAATCTACAAAGACTCAATTTTGCATGGTTTATATGACAAAACCCCATCTCAATTGTTTCACCCAACTTAATAGATGAAAATTCATATATTTTATATTTATAAAATACAATAGTTAAACATATTTAGGTCCTTTATATTGAATTAAATATCAATTGGTATTTATTATATATGATTAGTATTTATATAATGTTTTTTTTTCTTGAACTGGCATGCATAAAAATTGGCTTATTGGTTATTGAATCATTCATGTCAAAGTCTTAAGAATGTGTAAACAAAATAAATTAACCAGTAAATCATTTTTTTGGATGTTTTCATTTGTTTTAATACTAAGCTAATTTTTTTTTCCAAACTTATTCATGCTTTTCTATGCTTGAAATTTTATTATAATAATGAAGAATATAATTATGTTATACCCAACTATTAGGTAAATCAAACGAAGGAAAGTATGATTTGGTGTATATGCAATGACACATGTCTTAACTGCAATAAAATTTAAAGTGGGTTGAATGGTCTCCCTCTAATGATCATATACTTGTTAATCATATTTAATGGTAATATTTATGTTAAAATTAAAAAATTTCAGTTGAATCTTATTTAAATAAATTAGAGATTTAACGCTTCTCCCATTTTTATTTTATTGCAAAAGAATCTATTATTATAAACATGTGATTAATTTTCATGTCCAAAATTCTTATAAATGAATCTATTAAAAACACATATGATGCCAAATAAATTCACTATACAATAACATTGTTTAAATTCTAATTTAATAATTAAAATACATTATTAGTAGTTATGAGCTAGTCAAGTAATCAAAATATAATTTAACTAGATCACATTAATGATAGTCATGGTTGGCTCCTTTCATCTATCATATGAACGCTACTTTTATTATTTGATTCAACGCCATGGGTTAGAAGAGGATTCCTAAATATTTTCATATGTTGGTTTGGTTGAGCCATTGATTCATTCAAAATATTATTCATTCCATCTACTTGGATTTTATTATTTTCAATGAGGTCCTTGCTCTTATGTTTCAAAGTTATGCATTTGTTTGAAGAATGTTACAAAACTTTATAATAATCATAATATGCACTAGAATCACAGTTCTTAGGAAAAGTCCTTTAGGGATCCAATTCTCTAACCTAAAGTAAATTAGTCAAATTGCATTCAATAAATATTCACAAAATATTTTGTGGATGATCACTCAACCTTGTACAATTTTTACACCCTCTTTGTATAATACTAGCTGATTTTTGCTTGGTTGTTCTACAATGTTTGCTACATTCTTAGCCTCCGTTTTAAGTTGTAAATCATTATCAATACTCTTGGCCTTAATGTTTTCCTTATCTTGAAATATTTATACACCATGGGTACAAGCATTGGTCCCATATTTAAACATGTCAGCCTTTAAAGGATTGATATCAACATTTCTATAACCATGTGACAAAATTCATCATAATTTTGATAAGTTTTGAAAACTACTTTTTCATGTTATTTTGATAAGAGATTTTTAAAAATTGACACAATTAAATTAAACTCAACAATATTTCTTCTTCAATAATTCATATAGATTACATACATTACGAGAGATTACATATATAGAGGTAGAGTCTCCTACAAATGTGTAGTCTTATCTAATCTACATCCTTATTTTCTCTTCCACAAGTCTATCCTTACCTCATTAATATATCACTAAACAAACTCACGATATAATCTACGTGAGTTGAACTCATTATTCACTTAAGCCTATCTTGATGCGTAGTTATAACAATTCATTTACAAAAATTATATTAGTATTCTAACACAAATATTAGTATTTTACCAAATACTAAAACTAACACATAAATATGTGAATGACAACAACCTATTTTCCGAACATGTCCTTAATAAGTGTAAATTGTTTTTGAGTGAATAACATATAATGTTAACTTTATTGTAACATGTGAGTCATCTTGAGAACCATAGTCTTAAATCAAAGCACATACTCAATAATAGTCTCATTACACCTTGTTATAGTTGAGAAATTTGTGTAAATAAAACCTTCATGGTAATGTGTGAAATAAAATCACACACACTCACATGCATACACACACATAAAAATATATTTTTGAAAGAACTTGAAATGTGGATAATAAATACTACACCTGATTGGTCATGTTGAACCATGCCCCCAGTTTGCTAAATGTGATAAGTGTAATGTTTCTTGGCCCCACATAAATTGATTGTTATCATCTTGTTGATAATATTTACTTGCTGGTATTGTAAAATATTTATTAACTTAATAACATTTCATGTAGCTTTAAAATCTTGCTAGCTTAATACTATTTCCTATAGTGTGAAACCATTTGCTAATTTAATATCCTTTCCGGTAGAATAAAACACTTGCTAACCTAGTATCTTTTTGGTAGAATAAAACTCTTGCTAACCTAATATATTTGCATGTCGCATGAAAATCTTGCTAATATAATAGCTTTATCAGTGGATCGACATGGTATTCAACTTTATGGGTTACTAAGGCCAAATTAAACTTTATGTGTTGGTGATGTGTTGTTGAAACCAATTTCACCAACTTTGTGTGTGAGAAAATATTCCTATGCTTTGTGATGATTGAATAACTCTAATATGAATTATGTGAAAAGTGAATAATTTTTATTTGAACTGTGTAAGAATTTAATAATGCTTATCTAAATTGTGTGAAAAAATTCTAACTCTGATATGTATTGTTTAAAATTATATCAATATATTTTTTGATCTCCACGAGTGTCGTACCTCTATTCTCCTCTTCACACCAAATGATGTTGATGTCAGGAAGGAAGCAGGGGAACATAAAAACATGAGTAACCTAGACAGAGCTCTGTGTAAATTAGTAGGGTTATACCTCTCTTGAAAGGAGGGCACACATGAGAGGAAATAATTTGTGAAATGGACTACACACGTGGGGATCTCCTACAGGTTAACTCTCACTAAGTCTTGGTGGCCATAGAATTTTCTATGAATATCTCAAGGTGATCTAGTGGATGTATGATTTTATGAGGGCATTTTCTGGTTTGTACCTAATCAAAGGAAACTAATGGATTTGTAATCAATTACGAGAAGATCAATTTAAAGGATGCTACAAATAATAATATCTTATCAATGCTCATTCATAACCTAATCAGTGCACAAATTTAATTTAATTTGGATATTCAGTTATGAATATCACTTGTAACATGAAGAATGAACTTTGTGTGTAGACTACAAGATTTAAATCCTTCATCTAACATAGTTAAAAAAAGAGGAAAAGAGAAGTGGGGTAGGGGAAAAAGAGAAATAAGTAGAAAATCTATATGGGAGTCTCCAACTTATGTGAATGCCAAGATGTGTTGAAACCATGCCTGTGCTTAGACTAGTATGCACTTGATTAAGACACAAACAAGTGTAAGAGTTGAGCACAACACCATTGGATGCACAAGATGCATGCTATGGATATCTAGTCATTGAATAAGAGGATATTGCAATCAATAAATAAAGTGGATCCTTTAACTTCATTTAAAATGAAAAAAAAGAACGTATAATCACTAATTTAGGCCAAATATAAGGAAAGAAAAGAGAGATAAGGAAAATGCAAGAAAATTACCAGAAGATTTTTTATTCCATATTCTAGGATGTTTACTAAGATTTTGGTCTGAGTATTTATAAGAGAACATAGGTGATGAATAGTGGAGGTAGGCGTTGTCATAGCCCATATTTGACAACATTAATTACATGATAGATGCATTGCTCAATCAAATTAAATGCCAAGTTGGGCTTCTAGAATTTCTTGACATGCTAGAATATCCTCTGCAAGGGGGTATATTTTCATTAAATGTTGTTACAGATTAAGAATGAGCCTAAACATGGTCCACTCAAACTTCCAGATTCTAGTGTAGGGTGATTTATATGGATACATATTTCAAATGTTGCATTTAATTCTGTCATCTATTTATGATATCGAATATACATGCACCCAACTAAATCTCTTGATCTTTCAAAAATTAAATGTGAATTACAGTGCCATGTTTTTCAGGTGATATAATTTATCAGACTTGAAATTTTATTGTTTAGTGTATTTATTAGTGTGTTCCGCGCAACGATACACACTTGGTTTTTTGAAATGGATAGACGCCCAAGTTTGCGTAATGGAAACCTATTCCTTGGAGGGGTATTCTTTAAACTTCATGTGTCATGGATCTTCACAATCCTTTACATCCTTTGCACATTATATTTCATGTTATCTTGTCATTGTGCAACTTTGAAAAGTACCATTACACACATAAAATGAGAAAAGAGTAAGTAAAAATTCTACACCATAAGTCATTTAAAGGGATAAACACTTACAGAGTGTGTATGATGTTTACATGTGGGTCTCTTTGATCTTTCTGTGTGCAATAGACACACATAATTATCCATTATATTTGTTGCAAAAAATATCTATGCAATGGATTACATGTGTTTAAGGGAGCACATTCACACTTTAAAAATTATCCCAACATTCTCTTTGGTGTAAATTCATGCACACTTCCCTATGTGATTTATAAGTTTTTGGGGTGATAAGTATTAGGTGTGGGATATGGCTAATTGATTGCACAATGGAAGTGTTGAATTGCAATGGGTTAAACATTTACACAGTGTAGAAGAGATATTATATAGGTCTTGAAATGATATTACATAACAACTATGTGGGTGAAAGTTTCTTGAAGCATAAGGGGAATCATAGGACTCTTAGTGTAGCTATGTAATGGAATGCACACAAGTTTGTTTCAACACAAATACATCGAAAATAATTTGAACTGAGCATGGATATCATCAGGGCCGATGGAAACCATGGAATATTGTATAGTAGGTCTATGCAATGATGTGTAATGGTATGTGCAAGATAGACTTTACAAAACATAAATGCACGAGTTTCCGCACTAAGTTCAGGGATAATTTTAGTGGCGAATATTCGTAATATGGTGAATATTCCATTTTTGAAAAATTTGAAAAGGTGAATTTTTTGGCGCGGGCCAATGAATTGTTCGCCTAAAAATTATAGTTTAATTTTTTTTAGTGGTCAGCTTCACCTACCCTTGAAACTATCCCCTATATAATCCTAGATTATTCACCAGGTAGAAAACTACTAGATCACTCATACCACCTGGGGGCATATGTATGATCAAGTACAATAAATACGTGACAGGAGGGCAAAGGCTACAGATGCGTGATAGGAGGGCAGAGGCTGCAGACGAGTGACATAGAGTTTGTTGACGCGTGACATGGGGAGTTTGTTGACATGTGACATAGAGAGTTTGTTGACGTTTGACAGGAGTGTGGAGGAAGTAGACGTGCGACAGAGAGTTTGTTGAAACGTGACACAGAGATTTTGTTATCATGCGATTAGAGGGCAGAGGCTATAGATGCGTGACAAAATATTTTTTGTCACTCGTCAACCACCTTGTTGACATGCGACAGTAAATCCCCTGTCATGTGTCTACAACCTTTTGTCACACCTCTTAAAATTTAGGTGAAAATTTTGTTGCCGGACCCCTAAAAAATTTTCCTTCCCACGAAACCAGTTCTGAGGATATTCACCAGGTATTTTCCACCTCTGATTTTTAAGAGGTCTCTTAAAATAAACCCTGAATGAGTTGTGTGATAACATGAATTTTTTTTGTGCAATGGGAAACATAAATTTCTATGAATGGCACAAAAGGTTTAAAAGTAATAGGAATGTGTAGGAAAATATAGCTAAGGCATGTCAAGATTCTTACAAACATAGATTGCATGCCGAATAAATAAAGTTTGGTGCGTAAATCTCAACTACCTTGAGAAAAGGACAAAGGGTTCCTTGATTTGACTTGTAAAATTAGGGGCGTGTTGTGGAAACAAAAAAATGATGACTCTGTTGGAGAATACTATAGAGAAATATTTTAATGAAGTGAAAATGACTCAAAATGTTGGGTTTATGTGCAGCAAAAATATACAAGCACACTATTTTTTTTGTATTAGCGAAATCTAGCACTGTAACTTCACAATAAGACATAATAAATTGAAGCATTTTCTAAGAGTCCAATGCATGTTTGGTGAATTTATTTGTCTTACCGTAGAGGTTTTCTACTTGTATGATAAATACACATGGTGTGTGATGTTGTGCAAGATTTATTGTATTTTTGTATTTTTATGCTTTTGATGGGAGGGGACGGAGAGGAAGGTTTAGGAATTTCTCTATTTCCATCCAAGAATCTATAGCCTCAACAAAGATACCTTTCATTCCGATCATGGCCTTGCTCCATTGTCAACCAAATGTCTATAGTCCTAGTATAGATGACTAAAAACACCCTTATGTTGAGAAGTCTTTTGAAACACTTTAAATTGCAAGATTCTCTTTTTTATTAAATTTTCATGGGTTTAGAAATAAATGAATTAGGTTGGAGGATCGACATAAAAAAATGACATGCCAGTGAGTCTTGGCTTTGCATATTACCAAACGGTAACATTAATGTGAGTTTTGTGCATGACTCTCATGTAATACATCAATCCTTCTAATTACGCACTACAACTTTAAAATACAGATTAGGAACTTATACTAAAATAATAAAAAATAAAATTAAGCTTACCAAAATTCATTGAGTGATTTATCAAATTTATTGAAAACAAGCAGTTGTTAGAATAAAACATTGTCAACCATTGTTTCATCTCAAGACAACAAACACCAATAAGTAAAGAAGTAAAATAGGAACATTTAGAACAATTATGTGAGAGGATTTTTGAGAGGGGACTAACTAAGTTAAGTCTTGCACAAGATTACACAAGTTTATTGAAAACTACCAAAATAAACTATACAAGTAAAGAGTAAAGTAGATGGGAAAATATTTACAAGGTTTGGGCTTACCCAAAGTGTTACGCATTGAGGTGCCACATGAAGGATGGATCACACATAGAAGTAGTGTTTGAGGAAGATACCATTGAATGGAAACAAAATGTCATCACCTTTGATGTTCCTAAGCTGAAAGGTGTTTCACCTAAAATTTATACAATTTGACAGGGCTAATCCAATTTTTTTTGAATTTTGTATGTTTCCCCTTCTTTACATGCGCTTTATTAAACAATAGAGCTAATCCAACTATTTTAAAGGTTTTGAATTTTATTTCTTTTCAAACTAATGTTTGACGACCTATTGATGTCTACTAAAATGAGTAAGGGCTTTGCCTCATTTTTCATCCAATTACATTAAACTAAGGAATCAAGAGTCAAATTTATCATCTTCCATAAAGTATTATTGCATGAAATTAAGCACAAGGATTCTCATATTCATTGGAAAGATATGATCAATGCCATAGGCAAGATGGTAATGGGTCGTGCCTAACACAAACTTAATTTGGGTTTTGTTTAACTAAAGAGCTTACTTGAGTTGATTATGCTAATTGATTTACTAAAATATGTGTTTTAGTAATAATCTAAGAAAGTACAACAATGTCATAACTGAAATATAAATGATAAATAATTTATTTGGTATTTTAAATGAAATGAAATAAATGAGATAGGAGGGAAAATGTAGTAACCTGAATTGGACTTACCTTGCAGTAATCTGGGACTGGATAGGGTGATGTGCTGGCAGAACTGAGTGTCGTAACAAACTCCAAAAAATGTAGAAGGGGTAGATCTAGCCCAGACTGGGGCACTTAGGAACAAACGGGGGTGCCTTTGGGCACCCTGGTCTAAAATATGGGCACACTGGTATGTAGAGTGACTCAAAAACTAGATCTGATATAATCGTTAACCCTTTCCAGTACTTCTCCTTTGATCAAGTTTGTGTCACACTTGGTATTCTAGTGTCGGTGTAAATATCCAATGAATAATCTCCTACAAAACCCCACACAAAATCATCAAACCCTAAAAAAAGAAAGATGTAAATGAATGGGTCAGACTATCCTTAGCTACCAAATGGATGGACTTATGACTGAGCACTACACTACATCTCAGACCCGATGTAGTTCTATGTGATTTGTGTGTGCAATGGTGTGCCTAGGGTGCCCTAGCACTAATGACACCAAAGTAGTGGGAAATAGCTAGAAAAAAATTTAGAATGGTGGATGGAATAGAATAAAGTCCCCTTCCTATGCAGTGTGTGATGCATAATAGTTCCTAAATGCAGTCCCTTTCCTTATGTAGATACTTATCCCTTAGTAGAAGTAGTCTGCACATAAGGTAGTATGCATGTTGTGCTTATATAGGGATATATTGCTCAAATTTTGATACTAATGATCCAACATGTAGACTAACACCTAGGGGAATGGGAGGGAAAATCATAAGGATTGACCTCAAACATATAAATGAAAACCAAGTGTGACCAGGACCAGGGTGCCTAGAAATGAGGGCCAGGGCACCCAGGGTGCCCTAATCCCTTCCTAGGCGCCCTAGTTAGAGACTAGAGATGACAACTGAGTGAATAATGACAGCTAAGACTCCATGCGAGACGACTGGAACTGTGAAGTAAGTGATGTCTGTGCGAGATAAATAATGAAGGTGACTAATTTAACTGACGAAAGGACTAGGGGATGGGTCATTAGTGAATACTTTTCTTATGAAAGATCCATATACAAAAGAACATACTTGGTGGTATAATTATAGTATTAAGTGCATGATTTTGTGACTACAGTTGCCCCTTAGTTTATATTGGTAAACAAAATATCGGTAACATAAAGTAGATAGAGATGCATACCTGAGAAAAATATGGAGAAGCCCATGTTGTAGTAGAACACACATATGTGGTATAAAATCATGTCGAATGAACCATATAACATGCCAAACCATGAATCAGTGTGTTGATCCATGTAAGATAGCGAGAAATGTAATCTCATGATGAAGTGCACTAAATGAGAGTGATGGTTATGATATTAGATAATTGATGATTTCAAATGTTGTACGGTGATGATGAGATGGGGTAGGGAGTGATCAATTCCTAACCCAATTACATGAATATGAGTAACTGACCAAAGGATTTAGGTGTCCTATAGCCAAAGGAAGAGTGTAGGGAGAAAATTGTGTTATTCTCAAACCTTTAACTACGTCCTCAAGATATAGCCATTTTAGATGGACTCAGATCAAACATTTTGAGGTTTTTGGATCCTAATAATTTAGATCAAATAGTTGACCCATATAGGAGTGGTATAGGAAAGGAACTTTTTCCCCCACTCCACAAGTGTCGTCATAATGTGTGATGGCTTCCAAGTTAGGTAATCTAAAAAAAATGCAAAATATATGATGGATTCCAAGTTAGGTCATTTGGAAGAAAACACCAAAAATAGAATAACTTCCCAAGTTAGGTCATTTGGGAGAGTAACAAATATAATTCCCAAGTTAGGTCATCTGGGAGGCCGCATGTGTTGTATTATATTGATTAAGTGGTATGATTTTGATTGTTAGAGACTTGAATGCATTGATGGATTGATTGATTGATTGGTTACTCCTAGAGATATTTTACACTAGTTTCTGAAAGATCCCCAAGTGGATCTTGGTTGTTCTCCCACAATTTAAATCAATTAAAAATACCCAAAAGCTGATTTTTGACTATTATGGAAATCACACTAATACATATCTGATTTTATGTGAAGAAGTGTGACTAGGGTTTGAATGGAAACTAGTTTAAATCTGACCCCCAAACAGATATGAAGCTTGTGCAATAATAAATATGAATGAAACCAGATTTTATGTTCATAAATCGACTTAAAAAGATACTCAGAATGTTGTAGATTTAAAGAGGCTGAAATAGTGATATAAATCCATCCATAATAATGAAAGTACCTTCTCTTGAGCTGTAAAAATGCATACAACAGATAGCAGCAAGGATCAGACCTTGGAATGTCTTCAAAACATCACATAACAGCCAAGAATGAGTCGCTTCATTAGATAAAATCAGTACAGCACTGCTGCAACACTGGTCTTCAACTTTTATTGCAAAAACACCTCAACTACTGCTGGAAAATACTGAAATTCTGTGTAAGCTCTGTGGAAAATCCAGTATAGAAATTCCTCCTAATCTCCAAGAGGGTTTTCGTCCTCTAGAGGCAATATACTAAGGGTTTTCGTCCTTAGAATATTTTAATACAAAAGCACCAGGCTTAAGATCAGATTCAGAATTGATAAAAAGGATTTATGGTGCTCTACCCAAGCCGCCCCTCTCCTTTTTATAGGAAAAATATTACAAAATGACCTTTTCATCTTCCAATGAAAGAAGAGTGCCAAAATACCCTAGAAATAGGCCCAAACCAAGTTGCACTTCCTCCTAGGATAGATAAACATTAAATAATGGCCCTTCATGCCAAGTCGCACTTTCCTTGGGAAGAGCAATAATTTTTATCTTTCCTAGATTCCACTTTCGCTCCTTTGTCCAAGTCACATTTTTCCTAGGGATGACAAAACACAGCATGGGCCTCTTTTTTATTTTCCCTAGAAAGGATACAACATAATATTAGACCCAATGCTCCTCTTTAGAGATTACCAATTTATTATTAAGTCAAATAAATTAATACAAGTGCTTTATTAATATTTTTTTTTGCACTTTGTAATAACTCATTGTGACTTAAGTCACCCTTATATTTTTCCTTTGGCCGTCGGGTTGACGAAATGGGCCAAAGGTCTTCGATTGGGAAAAGGGGACATTACAGTCCTCCCTTCCCAAAATTGCTTGCCCTCAAGCAATTCTGATCTTGTTTTGTCCAAGTGTCATGCACAAGAGACAAAACATGCTGAAGTGATCCGCAAGCCTGGCACCTGTTCCTGTCAAGTGAACTAAAACTTGCCACCATATATCATCCACAAGATGCTCACATACATATACTTGGAGAAATGGTTCAACAAACTCCAAAATGAAGACTTCATCTTCTACCATATCATGCATCTCATGATGAAAATAGATTGGGCTAGGCAACAATAAATAAGATGTATTATTATGTTCATCATACCTTGGAGTATCGCCAACATCGACGTCAATCTTGGTCTTCAAAATGTCTTGACTTTGCTGCCCCAAAATCTGAGTATTAGTGTCTACAATGGGCTGAAATTCCTCATAAATCAGCTGCTGCGATAAATGAGATGGCATACTTTCTTCCACACCATCTTTAATCTGTGCAATCAATCCTCCTTTGAAAGGTATTTCCATGCTCCCGGCTGCCCTCTCTTGAGGAATGACATTCCTCATACCCTGCTGCCCACTAAGCGAAGACATCTTTTCCTTGAACTCTTGTAGGTGTTGTCTTGCTTGAGCGGCTACCAACCTAGAAGCTCTAGCTCTTGCTATTCCATTCCTCACACCTCTTAAGAGTTTCCATTACATCATCCTTGCTTGCATATACAAATTTAATCTCCTGAGATGGAATAATTTCTCTAGCAAGCAAAGTTCTACTAACACAATTATTTTGTTCAATGGAAATCATACCTTTTGAAGCTTCTTCTTCTTCCTTTGGTTGCAGATCTAATTTATCTTCATGTGTTAAATCAACATGTCTATCAAATTCATCACATAAATTTTTGCATACCTCATTAGAATTTGAAGACACCAAAGCGCTCTCATGAAGAGTTGTATCATCCATCTGTGAAGATTCTCTGTTCCTTCCACGTATCAACCATTCAGAAGGTATAGTGTGATATTCATCTTTTGCTTGCTTAATCTTGTAGCCAATCTTCTGGGTGCATGTCCATGTAGTCCTTGAAAGTAAAATTCTCCTTAACATCTTGAGGAAGAATGCTATACTCCTCAAATATGTTAATCACTTCTGCTTCCTTGTCTTGGGGTGTTAGAACTTTGTGAATAGAAAATTATGATGATGATCTAGGCCTCCGATCTTGTCTGACCCTTAAATTTTCTCTTCTACCTCTTGACCTATCGACATCCATTCTCTGCATCAATCTGTTGCTTGGAATCCGTATCATCTGTTGATGGGTAGTTTATCAAATTCCTTAAGAAGATCGCTATCCATATTCCATGGAATTTTTTTCTGTCTAACTTCCATGATTTCAACTCTATCACTAAACTCTCGTGGCTACATCAAATAAAAAAACCCTCCAGGTGGGAGGAACATTGCTCTGATACCACTGAAAGATCCCCAAATGGATCTCGGTTGTTCTCCCATAATTTAAATCAATTAAAAATACCTAAAATCTGATTTTTTAACTATTATGGCAATCACACTAATACATATCATGATTTTATGGTTGAAGAAGTGCGACTAGGGTTTGAATGGAAACTAGTTTAAAACTGACCCCCAAACATATCTAAAGCTTGTGTAATAATAAATATGAATGAAACCAGATTTTATGGGCATAAATCGACTTAAAAAGATACTCAGAATGCTACAGATTTAAAGAGGTTGAAATAGTAATATAAATCCATCCATAATAATGAAAGTACCTTCTCTTGAGCTGTAAAAATGCATACAACAGATAGCAGCAAGGATCAGACCTTGGAACGTCTTCAAAACATCACATAACAACCAAGAATGAGTCACTTCATTAGAGAAAATCAGTACAGCACTGCTGCACACACTGGTCTTCAACTTTTATAGCAAAAACACCTCAACTATTGCTAGAAAATACTGAAATTCTATGTAAGCTCTGTAGAAAATCCAGTATATATTTTCCTCCTAATATCCAAGAGGGTTTTCGTCCTCTAGAGGCAATTTACTAAGGGTTTTCATCCTTAGGATACTTTAATTACAAAAGCACCAGGCCTTTAATGATCAGATTTCAGAATTGATAAAAATGATTTATGGTGCTCTAACCCAAAGCCACCCCTCTCCTTTTTATAGGAAAAATATTACAAAATGACCTTTTCATCTTCCAATGAAAGAAGAGCGCCAAAATACCCTAGAAATAGGCCCAAAACCAAGTTGCACTTCCTCCTAGGACAAATAAACATTAAATAATGGCCCTTCATGCCAAGTCGCACTTTCCTTGGGAAGGGCAGTAATTTTTATCTTTCCTAGATTCCACTTTCCCTCCTTTTTCCAAGTCGCATTTTGCCTAGGGATGACAAAACACAACATGGGCCTCTTTTCTATTTTCCCTAGAAAGTATGCAACATAATATTAGACCTAATGCTCTTCTTTAGAGATTACCAATTTATTATTAAGTCAAATAAATTAACACAAGTGCTTTATTAAATTTTATTTTTTTGCACTTTTTAATAACTCATTATGACTTAAGTCACCCTTATATTTTTCCTTTGGCCATCGGGTTGATGAAATGGGCCAAAGGTCTTTGATTGGGAAAAGGGGACATTATATTTTCCCCTAGGTTAGGTCATTAGGGGAAATGCATAGAAATTGATGAAGGATTACATGGAAATATTTTAACACTTATTTCCCCTAAGTTAGGTCTTTAGGGGGAAGTGATGACAATTGATGAAATGCCGCATAGAGAAATGTTACGTTTATTTCCCCTAGGTTAGGTCATCAGGGGGAATCAATGTAGTGTTACATGATGCATTAATAAATGTTTGAAAATGACAGATTAATAGTATTGAATGATTGTAAAGTGGTGTAAGGGGAATTATAAGATGACCCAAATCATATGCCCCCCTTTCAGTGAAAGGAGAAGTAATGAGAATAATGAACGCTAAGCTGAATGTAAGAGCAAGATAGATAGTCTAGAATGGTGTATATGTGATTTTTATTGTTTAATAATGTTGTAAGCGAGTGTGTATGGGTTTGGATAGTGTTCTAATGTTGGGTTTATTGTCATTATGTGTTGTATGGAGGGATATCCACTCGAGGGAGTTCTACAGGGGTCATCATTTGAGTACTTTGCTTGGGCTAGGTTTGTCAGATGATGATTGGGATGTTATGGAACGTGCTGGCCTACGGCACATAGCACAGATTGGGGATGTACTCCATAATATGCCCATGTTGAAAAACTTATATGAGAGGTGGTGTGTGGATACTTGTAATTTTTGGTTTCCTATTGGTTGGATGACAATCATGTTGGAGGATGTGTATTGTATACTGAGATTTCCATTTTTTGGGAGAGAGTATAGGTTATGCCATTAGAGAATATCGAGAGACAGATGCGAGCCATGATATGACATTTTATGGGGATTTGAGTACCTACCGAGGCCCATATAAGTTTGGATGCTATTTTGAGGTATGGGGTTCCGCACTTACGAAAGTTCATACCCATGGTTAATTCTTCATTGATCATAGTAGAGGGAGGAGGTGTGGGCATCTTGTATAAGAGGCATGATATTTACCTCTGTATAGAGGAGTACGATACCAGATATGCATGGGCCCAGTGTGTGTTGGACCACCTATATAGATACCTATATAGATTCACACAGGAGTAAGATGGAGGTCGGATAGGTGCTACTACGCTATTGAATGTATCACCTATGATTACGTAGTAGTGTTGAGGCCAGTTGGAGGTCCACGAGTAGAGTGGGCTAGGCTAGATATATACATGAGGAGATAGATTGGTGTGCATAGGCACAAGATGAACACTGATACCTACATAACATTGATAGATAAGATGGGGCCTAAGGAAGTGATAAGGAGGCCATACTGAGACTATGGAGGATAGCTAGAGGATGCTATAGAGCTACGACATACAGAGGAATATGTGGTTGGAGGACCGATTATCATGTGGGGCCAAGTTATTCTAGGTAGATATGGTATCACAATAGTTTGGTAGGGCTCAGGTTATGCCCCCAGAGCTATATATATATGGTTGAGAGTTGTTAGAGCACCTAAGAGGGCCGGAACTAGACCAGGGGCCACATGAGAGCAACTAGTATCTCCTAGGCTAGATGAGAAAGACACGATGATATAGCCAATAAAATCATATGATGAAGGGTATATAGAAGAGTACCATGCATAGTGGGAGGCACATCGATGGGTATTATTACTTATGATGTTCACAGATGCAATGAGGTTACCACAGGGAGGAGAGGGAGAGGGGGAAACACATACCCTTGACAATGTGACAACGCCGATGATAGAGCATGAGTATCTATATATAGTTGCATTGTGTGATTTGTTACTTGCATATGTGATAGTGAAGGTTATCTAATGCATTTTTATATTGTATTGTAGGTGACACATATTGGTCCTTGATAGTAGACACCTCCATTCACACATTGATGCGGAATGTGCTAAGCGATGTACTTGTGGGTGGCATGAAACTAGAGTGTGTGGATGACATTGCGGGTGAGCATACACATTTGTTTAAGCTAGTTGTTATAGCAGAAAAAACCTTTACAGTGCTACTGAGCGAGAGGGACGAGGCACACGAGGAGACATGCAGAGTGAGAGAGGCGGTAGGTGGTGGTCCATTAGTGTAGGATGTGTTTGCATAATTTATTGCACTACAAAGTTTCTTTACTAAGAAGTCTACAAAGAATACCATATTACATAGGAAAGTGGAGAGATATCGAGGTCATGACTAGTGACGTAGAGTTAGTGGTGATGCATCAAGTTCCAGGGCTCTCGCAGTACTCGAGAGTGATAGTGATGATGATATTTTATTTGTATTATTGTATATGATGTATGTGAGTTACCCCCCAGTGATTAGATGTTTTGTAATGATGATTGTACTCGATATATATAGACAAATTTTATGAGCTTATTTCGTTGTGTATTGATGTTGTAATGTGATTGATGATAAATGATTTAGTGATTATTATTATTATAATGTATGTAACGTGTTGGATATTTTTTTATGTTTATTGATGTAGACTTGTAGTATGATGTTGATAATGATAGAAAAAATGCATAGTGTGAATGATGATAGATACAATATGTAATTTGATTAGCTAGATATGATGCTTGACGAGGTGAGTGATGTGTGTATTTGTTTAATGGAATTTTTGATGTGTTGTTAGTGTAATAATGAGAGTGGAATGCATGTAAAAATAGATAATGTATGATTTCTAAACTAACGCGTCGTAATGAATGCATGTTGTCATGATAATGTGATGTGCTTGGAATATGTTAGTGCGATGAAATGGGGAGGGAGAGTAAAAATTCCCCCCATTGTATGGATGATAGGTTCATTTAATTAAGACCCCTCAGTAGTCAAGAATGAACTGTGTAAAACAAGAGTGCATCATCGGGAAATGATTGAGTGCGCTAGATGAATTGACAAAGCACGTGATGAAGGTTCTTATAGCAAAACCCTCAACAATCGTGTAAGAACCATAAGAAAAAAAGTGCGTCATCAGGGGGTAAGGTGATTATAATCACCTAACAAAGACCAAGGTGGTGCAAAGTGGTGGAAGAATGTGGCATGAAAGCAAGGTGATCATATGAACCAAACTGGATATCATTTTGAGAATCAATGGGATGGGAAAATATGAAGGGTTATGGCAGCTAATGTGAAGCAATAACATGATATGGTGGATGAGATGGATGAAGTGGATGGGGTTTGTGTAATGATGGATGGATGTGGTGGAGAGCATGCATGAGTGACAACATATGGCGATGGATGGATAATAACCTTAGCATTAGATGGAGGAGACAACTCAACTTGAGTAGAAATGTGTTAGCGAGGAAGAGGAGAGATGGACCGCTCAAGTGAGTGAGCGCTAAAGGAAATGATGTCCTTATCCTCTAATTGTTGTAATCTATCATGAAGGGAAAAGAAATAATTATCCCTATGGCCATTTATGTGATGATAATTACAATAGGTTTGATCACGCTGACATTATAGATGATGTTGTGGATGACGTTGATTAGAGGGAAAGTGAATTAGACACTCATGAAGTAAAACACACAACACATCATGTGGTTGAGCGTTATAAGATAAATGTAATGGATCACATGAAACAAATGAAGTAGATGATGAAGTAGTTTGTCATGGAGGAGGGGAGAAGGATGCTTTTGTGATGTAGTAGGTTGAGCTTGCTTACTAGGGAGAGATGAAGATTTGGTGGTTTGCTCAACTAGTGGCAATGGAGAAGAACTAGATGATATGACAGTAGTAGTAGGAAGTGGAGGATCTATAATATGTGCTAAGAGAAGATCTTGTTTTATATCGATAAATTTATAGCACAAGAGTATGAATGACTCACATGTATCATATTGCAATCGTTTCTTGAGAGTAGGAATTAAAACACGGTAAAATATGAGTTGCTTCTCAAGATCAATAGGCTCGGATACTAATTGGTGCATACAAGCATTGAATTGTAAGATGTAATCCTTGACAGGTTTGGATGCACCTTGATGTAAAGTATGTATATGAAAGTAACCCTAATGTCATTTTTGATGATAAAACGATAGAGGAAAACATCCTCCATATCATAGTAAGTACTAATAGACCCAAATGGAAGACGAGTGTACCATTGTAATGCATCATCAGTAAAACTATGTCGAAAGGCCTCAGGCAATAGTATATCATTAGAATTTCAATGGAATAGTCATGTGGTAATGTTGGAGATGTAAGTGAGGGTCACCAGTACCATCAAATCATGTGAATGCAGGGATGATAAAGTCTTTAGGAAATGCAGAGTTATGTATTTTCTTAGGAATAAGGTTTCCATGTAATGAATTGCTATCAATTGAAGCATAATAGGCCCTACTTTTTAAGGTGAGTGATTGAACCTGAGATTGTAATTAACCTATGAAATTCATGAGAGATAATATGTCCTATGAAGGAATAGTAGGAGATGGTAATAATGTATTAAGAGGTTGTAACTTGCCATTGTGAGTAATCATAGGTACCTCAAGAGAAGATAAAGAAGATTTTGATGCTAAAGGCACACTAGGGGTAGGTTCTGAAGAAGTGATAGTAGATGAAGAAGATGAAACATCCATAGTAGTGGTAGGAATAACATTGGAAACATCTATATGAGGTAAAGAAACTGATTGAGATACCTCGATATGAGAAGATGAACTAACATAACTAGGTGAAGTGTTAAGAGGAGATGAGATGGTAGGAGAAGAAGAACTAATAGATGGAGGCGACTCATGCATGATGCTAGATATAACTTTAGGAGAAAGTGGAGTAGGATATTTAGACTCAGTAGTATGAAAAGTAGTAGAATCATGACTATTAATTGTATCATCGACATCATATATGAAAATTTCATTAAGCATACTATCAATAGGATCATCAACATAATATGGGAGAGTATGTGAACTAATATGTGAAGGATTAAGAGAAGAAGTATCAGAAATAGGAGAGTCATGAGATGTAGCCATAACAATGGTCTGATTAGGAGGAGAAGTAATATGAGAGCTATTGTCAATACCTAACATGCAATCAATAAGAGAATCATCTAGAATTTCCTTAGAAATATCAGTAGGAGGATCATTAGTAGCCGTATAGCATGCTATACAATAAGTGAAGGATATCGGATCCAAAATTATACTAATGACAATGGGGGAATTTTTAAAACTAGTAGGTACATATCATTAACTATCTAAGAGTTGTTGCTGAATATGGTCTGGTATAGTATCATTACTATAGAGAGCCATGAGTTCAGTGATAACAACCTCATCATAAATTGGATTAACACTAAAGTGCAACATGATGGGAAGAGAGGGAGAAGATATATCCTTAGCCATTAGGGTTTGAAGTGGGTCCTAGGTAAAAATGTTCTGAATTACGGGTTCACTAAAAATGATTAGCTAAAATATGTGCTTTAGTAATAATTTAAGAAAGTACAACAATGTAATAAGTAAAATATAAATGCTAAATAATTTATTTGGTATTTTAAATGAAATGAAATAAATGATATAGGAGGGAAAAGGTACTAACCTAAATTAGACTTACCTTGTAGTAATCTAAGATTGGATAGGGTGATGTGCTAGTAGAATTGAGTGTTATAACGATCCCTAGAAAATTACAAAAGTGGCAGATTTGGCCAGATTGGTGTGCCTGGGGAAAAATAGAGGCGTTTGTGGGAACCCTGGTCTGAAATATGGGTTCCCTGGTCTACGAAGTGACTCATAAGTTGGATCTGATATGGTCGCTAACCCTTCACAGTACTTCACCCTTGATCAAGTTGGTGTCGCACTTGGTTCATTGGCGTCACTGTAAATCTCCAATGAATAATCTCCTACAAAACCCCACCCAAAAGCATCAAACCCTAAAAAAAGAAAGATGCAAATAAATGGGTTGACCTGTCCTCAAATTCCAAATGGATGGACTTATGACTGAGCACTGCACTACATCTCAGACCCGATGTAGTTCTATGTGCTTTTTGTGTGCAATGGTGTGCCTAGGGTGCCCTAGTGCCAATGCCGCCAAAGTAGTGGGAAATTAGCTAGATAAAAATATAGAATGGTGGATGGAATAGAATAGACTCCCCTTCCTATGTAATGTGTGATGCAAAATAGTGCCCAAATGTAGTCCCTTGCCTTATGTAGATATATAGCCCTTAGTATAAGTAGTATGTGCATAATTTAGTATGTATGTTGTACTTATATATGGATATATTGCTCAAATTTTGACACTAATGACCCGACATACCGAATAACACCTAGGGGAATGGGAGGGAAAATCATACGGACCGACCTCGAACATCTAAATGAAAACCAAGTGTGACCAGGACTAGGGTGCCTAGAAATGAGGGTCAAGGCACTCGGGGCACCCTAATCCCTTCCTAGGCACCCTAGTCAGGGACTAGAGATGACAACTGAGTAAATAATGACAAGTAAGACTCCCCGAGAGATGAATAGAACTGTGTAAGTAAGTGACGACTGTGCGAGACAACGATAAATAACTAAATTGATGACATGAAAAGGGGATGGGTCATCAATGGTTACTTTTCTTATGCAATATCCATATATAAAACAACATACTTGGCGGTATAATTATAGTAGTAAGTGCGTGATTTTGTGACTATACTAATATCTCAAATTTTAATCTAAAATATTCTTGATAACATTCAAATTTTTTTTATTAGTTGATTCTGCAAGACTATTTCTTTATGGATAGTAATTAGAAGAAACTACTAGAATAATTTTACTAGCATATGCCCATTCAAGGAATTATGTAGAAGTAAATGTAAGGCCATTATCACATACAAACATGAAAAAATACCAAACTTGGTAAAGATGTGGTCCTCAATGAACTTGATGATGGTGTTTATTGTGTAATTACTGAATGGTTGTACTTGTACCTAGTGCATGCAGTAGTTAGTAGCTATGAGAACGGAATTTTGGATAGTTTAAGATTTTTTTATGATGCCAAAAAAATTGAGCACCCATTTAGCAAATGGGCACACTTCAATAACATGATGCAAGGGCATGATAGGATTTCAATTCTTGATGTGGTAGTCTAGAAAACATGGAAATTACTGATGATGGTGAACATATATTTAAGCAAACATGACCAATAATATCATGCTATTAGGATTTGGTACGGAATTAAATTTCCCGACCCATGGTCAATGTCATGCTTCTCATGTAAATATCACATTATCATGTATGATTCTTCTTTTGATAAGCATAAAAAATAGATTCCTTCATGGTTTTTATAGTAGAACTTGCCAAATATTATCATGAATTTACTACTCTTTAGGTTTAAAGCTCAACATTGAGTAAAATTAAGGTGCACATGAAATATTAATTGAGAAAATAATATATTATGTCATAGTATCATTCATACAAGGTGAGTGATTTAATCATATATTTCTAGAAAACCAACTTTGGTTCAACCTCTATCATTGTATGAATCATATCCATGGCTCCTACTATCTTCATCGATTGGATTTCCAAGTTAAAATATTGGAGGATAGTCATCCACTTATCACGATACTCACCAAGCTCATTCTGATTGGACACAATAAAAATTACTTTACCATGTAGATTATAGTGTTTGATTTTTTTTACTTCTTCGATTAATACAAAATCTTGTTTGTCAATGGGAGAGAAATGGAACTCCATATTGTGCAAGGGTGAAATAATGAATGTAATAGGTATTTCAATCTCAATTTCTTCTCTCTTTTGGGTTAAAAAAATTATGCAAGAGAATTCGGAAGTGAATGCACATATTAAGAAGGGGTGCACATAATCTAGAATTACTAAAATAAGATCTCAGGTAATAAATTCTTTGATTTCTATTAATGCAGAATATGGTTCATCTTTCTATTCAAACTTTGAATCTTGCTTGAGCATCACATTTAGTGGTATGCCAATCCCAAAAAATCATACAATAAAATTTCTCACAAAGTTCTTATTTTCAAAGAAATATTTCAATTATTTCCGACTTTTAGGGAATGGAGTTTTAGAATATCCTCAATTAGGAATAATTAATATTCCCTTTTTGGAAATGATGTGCCCTAATATTTTTCCTTCAGTAACTAGGAAGACACACTTATTTGGATTGAGGTAGATTTCATGCTCACAATATCATTTCAGGAATACACACACAAATATTTGACATGGTTGGGATTCTCCTTAGAGAATAATGTGAGATCATCCATGTAGATAATGATGCACTTTCCAATCAAGTCCTTGAAAGCTATATCCATAGTGTGTTGAAAGGTTGTGTTAGAATTGATTAGGATGCATGGTATTCTTTAATATGAAAACATACCCCATTTAGTGGTAACGGAAATTTTGATCATTTATTCTTCGTGCATGATGAATTGAATTTATCTTTAATACCCATATAGGAATGACATCATTTATACACATTTCATAATCTACAACACCTCATCAAAAAATGAAAAAGGGTAGTTATGTTTCTCACATGCCTTATTTAGATTGTAAAATTCCACACAATGGAAAATTTCTCCACTTTTCTTGAGGACCAAAATAAGGTTTGTGATTAATGTTGAGTGGTAGATTTTAAATATGATCTTTACGCTTAACAAATTTTGTACTTATTTTAGTATGAGAGGATCTTACAATACATTAACATGCATTTTCCTCTATAAGAAAGGTTTTTCACTAGGATTCAATGGGATGGTGTGCATTACGATGAACGGATCACATATCTTCAAATATCTATAACTCCATACAATGACATATTGGTATCACTTGAGTGCATTCATCAAGTCCTCTTTCTCCTACGGGGTGCATGATTCTCCTATTACCACATGCTTTAGATAATCATAGTCTCCCAAGTTATGAGATTGGTATTGCACATTCCTTGGTGGGGGAGTGTTCTCTTCATTATTTGCATGGTTATCCCTATCAAATAGAATTTTTAAGACTACAATGCTGATGGGAATTTCATTGGTTTTTTAGGTTTGAAATTCCATATTAATCCCACTCAAGTTCCTCCTAATAACTTTTTCTATGATTTGTATTTCAAAATCTTCAGAATCAAAGAGAAAATAAACTATATTATTTTCATCATTTAATAGTTAATAATGTTCTATATTGTCTAGGATGGATGGTGATTAACAAAAATAAGGATTTAGTAGGCCTAAAAGGGGATACTAGGGTATTAATGTTAATCTAATTAGGAGGACAAAAACGTTGTAATAAAAGACTAAAATAGTAAAGAGAAAATGTAATTAATTACTCTAAGTGAAATAAAACCCTAAATGTGAAAGAGAAGGAAGAGAAATAGCTTACCTGATTGGAAGTGACTATCGCAGGTTGTCACAGATCTACAAATGAAATTAGGAAGTGTAGACAAACACTCAGAGACCCTGTGAAGGACATATCTAGAGGATCTAAAATGACCGAGGTGCCTGGGATTGTACTGGGGCACCCTGGGGTGCCCTGGTTTACAATCTTGGTGCTCTAAACACTGTAAATGCTCAAAACCTGGTTCTGGTTTGGTCGCAAGTTGATTTGGAACCCTTCCTGTCTATCACATTGGATTCGACAGATGAGCTGTATAATGAATTGTAATACAAAAGGAAGTATCAAACCCTAGAAAAATAAAAGATGTAAATGAATGGTTCAGACTGACCTCAACCGCAAAACTTGTGGTCTTATCACTGAGGGCTGCACTACATTTCAGACCCAGATGTAGTTCTAGTGTGTGTGTGTGTGTGTGTGTGAATATCATGCCCTTGGTGCTCTCATGCCAGTCACACTTTGTGAAGTAATGAGCAATATTAATTATAGAAAATGTAAATAGCATGTGTGCATGGAATAAAATAGAATCCCTCCCCCTATGCAGTGTGTGTGATGCAGATATCCTAGCCTTGATGCATGATATTGTGTGTACGCAAGTGATGCAATGGATGCAACTCTAGATGGAGTGATAGTAATGTTATGACCTAGGACCCTTATTATGGTCTTATAGCTTTATATTTATAGGGATCTTAAGCTTAATTTTGTAATTAATCCTAACAATGCCAATTGGAAAAAATATTAAGACAAAAAATGGCTAGAAAGGCCCCAAAAAGAAGTGAGAAAGGATGTGCATAGACCGGCGTGCCCAAAGTGGGATCGGGGCACCCTAGTATAGGTTGTGGCACCATGATTTTGGTCTAGAATGACAGGGAAATTGTGAAATGGGTGGACAAGTGCAATAAAGTATGTGAGATTGAAAAAATAAAATATAAAATAAAGGTGGGATTAATTTTTACTTTATCCACTTGAGAACCTTCTAAATCATAGTATAAGGCCGAGCTAAATTATGTGTAAATTATATAATTTTGTGTCTACATTTTTCCCCTACTTTATGTTGGTGAGCAGAAAGCTCGGTAATATAAAGTAGATAGAGATGTGTACTTGATATCCATGTAGAGTGTAGAAGAAGATGTGTCAATGGACTAGACTCAAGCATGGAATGAGAAAAAAGAAAAATGTGGAGGAGCGTGGATTCTAAAGATGAAAAATGCACATAAAAAGTGATGAGAGTGAACTTAGGGTGGAACACGTGTGTAGTTATTGCTGTGTGTAGTTTACATGTATGGTTATTAAAGGAAAATTACTGTAGTGGTGTGTTGTTGTTATTGTCATTGTTTTTGTTGTTGTTGCCCCAAATTTGACTGCTTATTTCTCATACGGCGGACTTACAAGGAGAAAGTGATCAAGTAGTCAAATATGTATGTATGTAAAAACACTGTGTAAAATACACATGTGTAAAGTATGCAAATGTAAAATAAGCTAGAATAAATTTCTAAATGGAATATGTGCACTTGATCCATGTCAAGAAAAAGGGGTGAAAGGATATCCTATACTGTCGCAAGTTTTTTGGGCGATCTCACACCACCCTGGTTGAAGAAGTATAGGGAGGAAATACTCTTTGTCCTCTAACTTTAACCACTTCTGCTGAAACATGTAAAGAGATCTCTGTACTGTCTTAGTTTTTTGGGTGATCTGACTCCATTAGATGGAGAAGTGTAGAGAGGCACACCCACTGTAACCCCCAAACCTATAACTGCTCTGCAGAATTGCCAAAGGACACCATGTCCTATTATGGCTATTATGTATGGAGTTCATATATTGGTCTGAACTCACTCACTGTGTCTGAACCGGTGTAAATACTCATTGTTAGTAGAAAACCCTCACTGATACCCCCCCTCTTTGGGGGTGTATGCGAAATCACGGAAAGGAGAATGTGACCCTAAAAGAGGACCCAACTAGAATCTGAACTGTAGAACTCTGCCCTATAAGGGGAAAGCGAAATGATTGGTAGATACCAAGGGTAACACAAAATGGGATGGCTAGCCAATACAAGTGTTAGTTTGAAAACACATGCATGCAATAAGAAAAGTGTAAAATACTGAGACAATGTAGTAGCTACCAAAAAAGGTAGTGTAAACATGTAAGAATAAGTAGACCACACAAAGTGGGTTTCAAACATAGGACATCACTCATGATGTCGCAAGACATGCAAGGCCATCATGGACACAAAAAACAAACAAGTGTGCACACAAACAAAGGGAAAATCCCGCATATAATGGAAAACAAAGCAGACAAGTAGAACCAAACAAGTAGTCATGGAGACATGTAATCCGACAAAACAAGTGCTGCACATGGAGCACCCGTTAGCATGTTATATCGATAACCAATATGTCAAAGCATGTATAAACAAGTAGTATAAGATGCTAAGTACAAAATGAAATAATAGCACTTGGAAAAGAAGAATGTAGATGCCTCCAACGAACAATATAGGAAGGGTTGAAGGTGAGCATCCATGCCGCGTGTAGAGTCTTGCATATGTGATCACACTAAACAAAGGCATGAAAGAGCATGTGTGTATGATAATGACATATAAGAAATTTTCTAACATGGGTAGTAAAGTGAACAAGAAAAAAAACTACTAAGCAAGAGTAAATACCCCCAAGATAATGTTGTATGTTATGGATGATTGGAATGGAATGCAAAATGGAATGATAGGAGCAACATGCCCCCCAAGTGGATGGAATATGTATGCATTGAGGTTATTTTTTTCCCCCTCAACAGTCAAGAATGAACTGTAAATGAGAGTGCGTCATCAGGAAATGGACGAGTAGTGTAGGTTGTGTCTAGTGCACTGTGATGAGTGTGTATGTGTAGTGGTGATGACATATGACATGTGGAGAGATGTGCGTGGAACTTATAGCCTAAGTGTATACCATGACTTGTTGAATGGAAGAGTGATGATTTATCCCTAAGCATATATCACTATGGAATTAGTGTATGGGGATGAGATATATGGAAAGATGCACATGGACCCAATAGCCTAAGCGTATAGCAAAACGTGTTGAATAAATGAGTGATGATTTAGCCCTAAGTGTATATCACTATGAGAGGAAAGGGTGAAAATGGGTGGTGATCTAGCCTAAAGAGTATGTCATTATAATATGAATAAGAAAGGAGTGGTGATGTAATCTAAGGTGTATGTCACTAGAATATGATAAAAAGGAGGGTGGTGATTTATCCTAAAGTGTATACCACTACAAGATGATAAGAAGGGGTGAAAATGTAACCTAAGGTGTATGTAACTAACGTGTGAAATGATGGATGAGGAAATGTCACATGTAAGGTCCATTTGATTAGTAAACACTCAGTAGTCGAGTATGGACTAAGGAAATAAAGTGTGTCATAGGGTAGTGAGTGCAGTGCGTAGAAGACAATGTAATATAAATGACCAAGGGATTAATAGAGTATGTAAATGCATGATGTGGGTGATGTAATATAGGATATGTAAGATGCAATAATAGGTCTGTATAGAAATGGAATATGTAATGATGATAGGTAGAACTAGACCTGTATAAAATGGAATCTAGTGTAATATGTAGAATAGATAGGATGTATGAATGCAATGTGGGTGTGTAGACTATGTAATATGTGGTAATAGGCATAGATAGAATATGTAGTGATAACATGTAAAGATAGACTCATATTTAATGTACCCTAGCGTAAATGTAGAATTTATGGATGAAATGTAAAACTAGACTCATATGTAATGATGACTAGTGTAGTATATGGAAGATATACGCTATGAAAATGTGTAGTGTATAATGTGCCTAAGTGCGTAGGTAGGGTAATGAATAGAATGGATTGATGAGGATGAGTATAATGTGGGAATACGTGTATAACATGTAATGTAGGATATAATGGGATATGTAGTGCCTATGGTGCATTGTGTGGAGTTTAGTGTAATGGTAATCCATCAACAATCCAATGTGAACCGAAGCACAAGAGTGCGTCATCGGGTAATGAGGGTGTGATAATGTGTGAGAAATATGTCTACAGGAAAGGGGAAAAATGGAGGAAAAATGTAACTATGCTAGAATGAGGACGAGGTGAGGGGTGAGTGGGTAGTGACGATGCCCCCCAAGTGATCAAGAAAGGTAAGTCAACTGATAAGATCGAGGGACAAAGGCTTGTTGACCATTACCGGGGATAAGGAAAGCATCAGAACATGATCCAAAAGGGGGGATATAGTCGATAAGATTTGTGCCAGTGAATGAAAACTATGTTTATGTGAAGAATGAGTGGAGGAAAAAGACTGAGGTGGTGAATGACGAAGGAGAGAGTGTTGTCTTGATGGGCCTTGGGTAGTTCTATGAGCCAAGCGATTCGGGCGGGTGGAATGAGGAGTAGGAGGGGGCGATGGAGAAAATGAGAGGAGTCTTATCTACTAGACATCACAAATAATATGGTTTAAAGCATGAAACGAGTCATTATGATGCCCTGGATTCAGATGGTAGTGGAAAAATGGGTGATCATGATATTGGTTTAGTTGAGAAAAAGTGTAATGATGATTAGATGGGAGAGAAAGGATTTGATGATGAATAAGGTGGCTAAGAATTTCCCTTGGTGTAACATTGGAATGAACAATAAGAGGTGGATAGAATGGTACGAGTGGTGGATCAATGAGGGGACTAGTTGGGGATGTGGGTGGCACGAGATTTGTAGGAGGAGCAGGAGCATGCAAGGTGGAATCATCCTTAAGCTTCTCTAGCTCGGCATGGAGAGACGTGATTGTGGCTTCCATGGACTGACATTGAATGTGTAGCACTAGTATAGCCTCCAATAGGTGTGTAGTAGATGGAGGATTATGAGGGGGAGAGTTAGCAATGTCAATGGTAGATAGGGAGCTTACTGGAGATAATGGTGGATCAGTCTTAATACAAGAAGGAAATGGAGGGACAAGCTCATCTAAAGGATAAAAAATATGAGCATCAAAATTCAAATGGATAGCGCAAGAAACTTGATAAGGAAGGGTACGTGGTAGGTCATCTAAGTAACCGTGAATGCATAAGATGTACCTGACCATGGTGTATTGTTCATCCATAAAGGGAGGTAATGGAAACCCCTAGGCATACCAACTAGTGAAGTTTGATGTATAACAAATAAAGGAGCTACTACAAATGCGAGATGTGCCAAAAGGCATGGGGAATGTGATATCAACAAGATCAGGATCAAGTGTGCCTCCAATATAATCCAACCAAGATTGGCCAAGTACAAGTGGAGAAGTGCTATGACAACGTGCTAGATGGAAAACAAGGTGGAAGATGTGCAAGCCATAGGTTGTAGTAAGAATGATAGAACCATGATATAAGTGTGGATCAAGTAAAGGATTATGAAGGTCATTAAAGTTGAAACCCAGGCAAAGGATACCATCATGTGAACATACAGTTGTAGGACATGACATGTTGAGTGGTATGTTCTCCCAATAATAATTATTTATGAAGAGGGTAAAAGTGAATGGTGGGTGTTGTAAGGAGGAGGTTGATGGCGGGTAGAATGGTATGATATCTAGAGATGGTAAAGGTCCCTGGTAAGGTATGATAGCAATAGTAGTAACAGATGGTGGGGGAGAGATGGTACCAAACATGTGAAGATTACCTACAAATGACATCTCATATAGAAAAGGGGACATGGGAGGAATAGGAAAAGCGACCAAGTAATGTGGGGTAGGCGTAGCAGACGATATTCGAGCATTTATATTAATAGGAGTAAGTGGCGAAGTATAAGGGACCATATCAACCATGCAAATAATAAGAACTAAGCTAGGTGGAGTTGTATGGGGTTGAGAACCAATCATGCTAGAATATTTTATGTCATCAAGAGGGAGAGCTTGGATTTTTGCTATAAGTTGAGCTAGAGATGTAGGATTAATAGTGCATAAATAAGTGGTAAAAACATCTTGGATGTCCCAAGGATATATTCCAAAAGATGGTAGTTGAATGAAAGAAGGAAAAGGGTTATAACCAGAAGTAGCAGTAGGAGTGTTGAAAAAATCATGACCACAGCTATCATTGGAGAGTAGCTGAAGACTTAGAAGAAGAAGAATTTCTATGATGTTTACCCTTGATGGAAGGTGAACATTTAAAACCCTAGAATTTGTTAGAAGGAGATGTCAGGTTCACAAAAATGATTAGCAAAAATAAGGATCTAGTTAGCCTAAAAGGGGATACTAGGGTATTAATGTTAATCAAATTAGGACTAAAATGCTGTAATAAAAGACTAAAATAGTCAAGAGCAAATGTAATTAATTACTCTAAGTGAAATAAAACCCTAAATGTGTAAGAGAAGGAAGAGAAATAGCTTAGCTGATTGGCAATAACTGTCGCAAGTTGTCGCAAATCTGGAAATGAAATCAGGAAGTGCATTCGAACACTCAGAGACCCTGTGAAGGATAGATCTAGAGGATTTGACATGGCTGAGGCACCTAGGAGTGTATTGGTCACCTTAGGGCACCCTGGTATGTAATCTAGGTGCTCTAAACACTGTAAATGCTCAAAATATGGTTTTGGTTTGGTCGCAAGTTGATTCGGAACCTTGCCTATTTGTCACACTGGATTTTCTAGTTGAGTTGTATAATGACCTGCAATAAAAAGGAAGTATCAAACCCTAGAAAAATAAAAATGCAAATGAATGGGTCAGACTGACCTCATATGCAAAATTTTTGGTCCTATCATCGAGCATTGCACTATATTTCAGACTTGGATGTAGCTATGGTGTGTGTGTGTGTGCGCTTGCATGTCGTGCCCTAGGTGTTCTCATGCCAATCACACTTTATGAAGTAATGAGAAATAGTAACTATATAAAATGTAAATAGCATGTGTGCATAAAATATAATAGAATCCTTCCCCCTATATAGTGTGTGTGATGTATATCTCCTATCATGTATACATGGAATTATGTGGATAGAAGTGATGCAATGGATGCAACTCTAGATGGAGTGATAGTAGTATTATGACCTAGGACCCTTATTTTGGTCTTATAGCTTTATATTTATAGGGATATCAAACTTAATTTCATAATTTATCCTGACAAGGGCAACTGGGAAAAAGATAAAGACAAAAAACAACTAGAAAGGCCCTAAAAAGAAGCGGGAAAGGATGTGCATAGACTGGGGTGCCCAAAGTGGGACCTGGGCATCCCAGTACAAGCTAGGTTGCCATGATTTTGGGATAAAATGATAGGGAAATTGTGAAATGGGTGGACAAGTGTAATAAAATATGTGGGAATGATGAAATAAAATATAAAATAAAGGTGACCAAAAGGTGGGATTAATTAGTACTTTATCCACTTGATAACCTTCTAAATAGTAGTATAAGTCTGGGCTAAATTATGTGTAAAGTGCATAATTTTGTGTTTACAGATGGATGGGAAATAAATTTGACTGAGAAATGCTTGAGATTAAAATTTTTTATTGGATTCAAAGTGTTGGTTGTGCAAGCTAGTGCATCCACAACACTTTTTTTTATTATGTTGTATGGAACTAATGTCAAATGCATCAAAATATTTAATGAGGTTCCAAACATGACTTTGGTATCTAGGTGAAAATTTTTCCTAGAAAGTGTATTGGCTTATTACTTGTTTGGTGATTAGTTTTGAGTCCTCAAATGCTCTTAAGAACTTTACACTTTTATGGAAAGTGAACTGTTATCCATGTATGAGTGATTCATATTCTACAACATCATTAGAACATAGGAATGGAAGTCTTTATGCAGTGTAGTAAAATTTTCCTCTAGGGTTAATCAATTTAACACCTATGCCATATCATTATCTTGATTTGGATTTATCAAAGTGCATGGCCCAAAGGTGTTATTTCATATTTAAAATATGTGGATTAGCGGAATCCATAAGATGCTCTTCTTTGATTTCCCTGAAATGGAGGGTTTCAAATTTTTATTATGACTTTAGGTACTTTGAATTGCCTTATGTAATTGATGGAGGGTTTACACAATGAGATATATCCTTTGCATCTAGTATAATACATTTTGCACATTGGATATCAAATTAGGGTATTCAATTTATTTTTCATAGAACATTCCATTTATGTTGTAGACATCATAGGGGTTTTAGTTTTTTGTTGACTATTGCTTGTTTTCTCATCAATTCCACCACATTATGCACACTGGAATTATTTTTATGCATATAGAGAATGGAAATAAATGTAGTACAAGAATTATTAGGTTGTGGTTTTAAATGTGCACATAACCAATTGGGAAAAGTGTGCAAGTCTACCTCTGCCATATCTCCAAATGCTAGGAAATCCTCTTTCAATTTTCACAATAGGGTTTCCCAACCTGATTTCTTTGTTGTGTGTGATTATTTATTAACAAAGGATTTCCCATTTTGGATTTCAATAGCCACTTCCTTTTTGAGCCTAATATTTTATGTTTTTGTGTGTACCAATTCTTCTTCTTCATTTGCACATTGATTTCTTAGTTCTTCTATAGGTGGTTTTGTGGAATTAGGATATGTGAAAAGTTCTTTACAATCCAAGAAAAAAACTTGTGAATTTCACAACATATTATTTTCCATTGCATACTCACCATATTCACACTAAATGTACAAGATTTCACTAAAATTGTTGTATTCAGTGATCATGAATTTTATATTGGGCTCTTAATCAATCCTTATCTAGTTTACAATGCCATGTCATGGAAAACACATGTGAAAAGGTTGTTGATATGTAGCCATTGAGAGTGCATGACCAATCTCTCCTCAGGAGAATACCATATGCCTCAGCGATGTCAATGATTTAAATATCAATAAAATATGAATTGGGATCTATGGTGAGATGCATGTGGATGTGTGAAATTTCCACAACCATGTTCACCTCTATATTGTCTAACTACACCACTCTTTGATTAGATTTTATGGGATATAGTCATAATTATTGGAAAATAGAAGATGACATGAAATTTTTTGAAGCCCTTGAATTAGTAAAATAGTTATGCTAGTTATAATCAAAAAATTATATCTATTAGCAAGAAAGGATGCAATTCTAGATTTTTGTGTATGTAGCCACATACGTATCAATTAATTTGCTTGAGGGTTGCTTAGGTAGAGTATACATGTATTGGAGAAGGGTATCATTTTTATTACTAATTTGGAGAAGCTCAAATATGGAGATATTGGCATTTTCTTTGCACAATTCATCAACATTGTTATATTCTATAAAGGTTTGTTCTATGGTGTAAGAAGGGTTTAGGGTGTGCTTCATGAACCATGCATTATTAGACCATTTGGGAGGTGGGGGATTGTAGGACCTACAAATATTTGGGAGGATTAGATGTGGTCAGAGGATAAAAATTTTAATGTGGAGGAGATAATTTCTTCCTCATTGGTATTATGGATAAGTGTGAACTTCCTCCAATTTGTCCTTGGGTTAATTATCACTCTCCCCTGGGAATTAGTATATTTATAATACTAAGGTGGCCTCTAGGTGGTTCTCAGTGTCTTACGTGATACCTTCAAGTATGGAGACTATCTCAATATTGTCAATATCCTTTTGGAAGATGTCATAGGCTACACAAAATTCTAGGAAGTATAACTCAAAGTGGTATGGGGCATTATGGATTTTGTACCATGATTAAAAGGCTAAGTATACAAAATTTATAGAATTATAAGGGTTACCAAAATTTTGTGTGATTTTTTCCAAAGGACTATTCACATCCCCATTATTTTGTTTAATATTCCATTTCCATCTATTGAGTTAGAAATTGAAATTTATCATGGGGTAACTTGTTGATGGATGACTTTGATTCAATATTTGGCATTTCCTTTGTAGTTTTATTAAATCATTTAATAATTTTTACATGATTTGGTGTAATTTCTCAACTTCAGTGTTGGAAGTTGAATATTTGGGCATAAATGTAGAAGGTTGGTTTCGAAATGAGTGGGTGACATGATTATGATATGTGTAGTTTCCCATAGTGTTTTGTACGGGGGTCTAAGTTATTTTCATGGTTAATTTTAGGGGTGAATATTAGTGAAAAGGTGAATATTAGGAATTTTGAATTTTGAATTTGGTGAATTTTGTACTACTGTATGGTAGCTCGTTTGCCAAAATTTTATGGGGCATAAAAAATTTGAATATGATTTTGCCTTCGTGTTTCTGCCAAGGGCCAATTGATGTTATTATATTCACCTTTATGTTATAAGATTCTAATATATATAAGATTAATTTGCCATAATATAGTCATATTTTTTACATTATAAGTGTGTGAAAAATATGAAAGTATAAGACTAGAAACCGAAGGATTAATGAAAAAGTGAAAGAATTAAGAGGTAAGTGAAAAAGAGAACTTTGTCTGTAGACTGACAAGTTTTTTTTGTGTTGACGGAAAGTAATAGTTATTGTGTTACCATCCAAAAATAAATTCTATGATGACGGACGACAAGAAAAATGTGCAAAGTTGAATGGTAACAACAAAATGTTACCAGTCGGAAACATGTATATGTGTTACTGGCCGGTAACAGTTATATGTGTTACTAGCTAGTAACAATTAACTATGTTACTATCCGGTAGTGGTATTTTATGCTGCCATTCTGCAACTTGCTTTTCCGTTCGACTGCTCAGTTGTGTTGTCATTCGTCATTGTTAAGTTGTGTTGTTGTGTGGTTGGATAAAGTTGTGTTGCCGTCAGTATTTGAAACTTCTATATTTTTGTCACATGTGCAGACTTCAAATCACCCATTTAATGGCCCCTTTTGCAAATGAGAAAATAACTCAAGGGAAAATAAAACACGATATGAACATTTCAAAATATTTTAGTCAGCCAACAGTAACCCCAGTGGCAAGAGGTAATTTTGACTCTTACTATGATAATGTTACTTTATTTTTTGATTTACTTAGGGAAGCTGTAAGAAAACCAATTTCCTTGAAATGTAGAAAACCCTATCAGTGACCTTAGTCTAGATGAAATTTCCAATCACCAAATTAATTAAATTCAAATTGATAATACTGATAATCCCATTTCCCATCCAACTCAAACTTCTGATAAACATTATAGAAAATCAAATCAAAAACATAAGAGTGGGAAGTGGACTATAGGAAGGACTTATAAATTTGAATGGTCAACCAATGTCCATTCATTGAACCTGAAAACAATATTGATACTCCTATAGAATGTATATGTACTATCTGTAGTTAGAAACTAGGCAGAGACCACAAAATGCAATTGAAGTTGGACACAATAGAGAAGCATTGTGGGAAGGTATATGAGTCTAAAAAGAAAGATGATGGAACAATTAGAAAAATAACTAGATGTAAAACTGAGGATTATTATTTACATATGAGATATACTGTAGAATATAAAAATCATCATAAACATCTTTAGCACCTAGTTGAGAAAGGCAGAACAATAAAGGCTAAATTTGAAAAATCTACTGACGTAAGTCTTCAGGAAAAACTAATTCAATTTAGAACAATATTTCTCATTTTAAAGAAGGGAAAACCAATTTAAGATATAATTGATTATAAGATATTATTTCAATCTAATGGGTTTCCAAATATTCCAACAACACACTGGTAAGATAATAGTACATGGGAGATGGAAAAGTGTATGGGATAAATTGAAATCACTGATTTGAGAGAGAAGGTAAAAAATGCAAATTTTATCACATTCTCAATTGATGAGGCTACGACAGTAGACAATACATGTTGCACCGTACTTGCTGGCCGATAACAAAAAAACTTAGTTTCTTCCACTAATTTTTGAAAAATGCCTTCCTTTCACCACCGTCATGAAACCCATTTCTGTACATTCGCCTATAGTGCAAATGGATTTTTTGTCAGATTTGCCACCTAGTCTATAACAATTTTTTTTCGAGGGGGGATCTTAAAATGAACCCTAATTATTCTATTGGTCACCATTGTGGAATAATTATTGGGTGCAAAAAATGCCAAGGGTTGGTTGTTACTTTGCTACATGAACTAATTATATGAAAGACCCACGCGGGAAGGAATGTATGAAAAAGGAGTGAGAAACTGAGTGTATATTGGAATTTTTGTACTAGGGATTTGATTCATCATAGGATGGTCATGTGTGAGGACATGATTTATGAGTTATGTTTTGTTTTATGCAATTAGATGTCCTAAATAAGGAAATGATCATGTTGGTGCTCAATTATAATCTCACCCTTTTCGTTTAAAATTTTCAGTCCGCTTGGTTTGATGTACTTTCTGTCTTCCTATATGGATGCATGAAATTCTTTTCCTTCATTGAGGTGTCATTGTCATTCCTTTCCTATGGTCATGGATCACGTTGAGTCATGGTATTATTTACAATTTTCTTTTAGTGGGGAAACTTTTTGTAGTTTGGGGGTGAATGATGGTGTCTCCTTTGTAAATTTTGTCTCGACATCTGTGAATACATGGTTGTCTCTAACTGGATGCGGTGTGGCGGGTATATTTGATGAACTTGTCACTTTTTGTTATATTTGCAAAATGACTAAATTTTTCCTAGGGCCCGATGAATTTTAATTGGATATTTGAAACTATGAAGCGACGTGAGAAAATTTTTACTTTAGCCCCAGTAGGTGTACACTTGTCGTAAATCAAGTGTTTACGGGAATTCAGGCCTTTTTTTAATGTTTTGATACATTATGGCGAAAGGTGTGAAAATATAAAATGAATTCCCAAGACCCGTAAAAGGACACGTGGCCATTGTTTATTATAAAATTGGGGAAGCGGGTCGCTGGGGCAATTTGGAAATTTCAGCTTTGTTTTGAAAATGAGTAAAGTTGTAAAAGTAAGCCACTACCCTGCTGACGCCTAGGTAAAGCCACGTGTTGAGCCTACATAAAAAGTGGATGGGCAGGCCAAAATTTTGAAAAATACACAATTTATTTGAGCATCACAAAATACAAAATATACCCCCAATCCTACTTTAGCTAAAATCTGTTCCACTGGACTACTCAAATTCAAAGTTACAAAAAAGTAGTGTCAAAGGCTGTGAGACAATGCATTTAATTCTGCCACCATTAATGCTCCTATGCAAACCAAGGGCCTTAAGGGATATGATTGCATTCGTCCTTTATTGTTATTTTGATGGTCTTTTGTCATTTTTTATCAATGAAGTGTAATTGGAATTATTGTGGAGCTCAATTTGTGAACTTGAGAAGTGCAAAAGCTATTGTTTTGAGTCAAAATTGCTCGAGCACTTGTAGAAAATCAGTAAGAACTTCAAACTCCTATGTATCATGTTTGTTCCGTTGGAAAAATAGTTGAAATAAAATTAGGGTTTTTAAAATGAAGACTATGCCATTTTCTTCTTCTGTTACATCAGGGGTCATGAGTGACCTAGACAAGGTAAAAGACACAAATTTGATGAGTGACACAGAATTGATGAGTGCCGACTTAAATGATTTTCATCAAAGATTAAATAGTTCTCATTTGAGTGAATCTTTAAAGGCAATTCGCGATAGCTGCATCACCTCAGTGGGTGCCATCCCACCCTTTGTTCAATGCCCAAAACTAGTATGGTTTTATGCCATGAATTATGACTCTGAGAAGAGGGAAGTGTTAGACGAGAGCGGGGATGCGCTGCTGACATTGACGCCGAGAGCCATTAGAGTATTACTGAAATTACTTGTAATTACTGAACCAATTACTATTGGCATCAAACTAGCCTTGCAGGACTATGAAAAAAATAAGAAGGATTGTGCCAAAATGATAAAGACACGATGGCTCATTATAGAGAGGAAGGCATCAGCTAAAATCCCCAAAATGTTGGGTAGGGCACAATTCATTGAGGACGTTGAGGATATCATTGTTCTTTTGAGTCGAATGGTAGGTTTGGAAACTACAAATGAGTTTAAAGACTGGATGACCACATTTATATGGATTATTATTGAGAGAAAAGGAAATATTTGTTGGGCCACCTTTATTTCAGATGCAAACCATGATCATATGATTACTCTAGCAGCAAGGATTGAGATAGGGGATACTATAGAGTTGGAGTTCTATATGATGACATATCTGATTTATAATTTTGCAACACACAGAATTTTTCTAGCATTGTCACCACACGCTGATTTTAAAAATTTTCCAATGCATGAAAATTTCCCTCAATTATATAGTTAACCAACTGGAGTGGAAATGTCATATTGGTAAATGATTCTTTCTTTGCACCGAGTATTTGCTTGTTCAAACCCGAATGGGTATAGTACAGAATGTACAAGCATGCAATGTAAGTGATTATGGAGTATGGGTGCTACTTCATTCAATATAAGAAGTTCACTTATATCAGGGTTAGTGGTTTTAAGGGAAAACCTTTTAAATTACCTAGGTATGTTAATGACAAGCTGTGTTTATGTGAATTGGTAAGGAAACTGGTGCCTGTGCACAAGTTAATTACTAGGAGGAAAACATAAATGTCAAATTCCCTATGAGAATTAGAAGGTATTTATGCCATTCCATTATAAAGGCCAGACTAATTAGAGAAGAAATGAAGAATTTGGCCATGGAGACATTTGAGGCTAAAGCCAATTATGACATTCGATGGGTACTTAACAATGTTGCTAACACTTTTGAGTGCGAGCCTCACTTTGAGGACTAATGGATGAATTATAGGGATGAAGAAGAACTCTGGTTGAGGGATTTTTCAAGAATGACTTTATCACAAGTGGTAGGCTTCAAAATTGCAGTCATTCCAGAGGGGGTTGTAGACAACTTACACACAGTGAGTAAATTCTACATTAATCAAAAGATAGAAAGTCAACCTATAACTTCCCCAGATTGGAATGAGGAGGAGTGTGATGATCCCTACATGAGGATAACTGATGACATGAGGAGAATGGTAAATTGGATGGTTCAGATGAATATTGAATTTTCAGTACAAAATACAAGAGTCCTAAATCATTTCAGAAATCTGGGAAACTTCAATGATGATATCACACCTCTGAATGAGGGCGCTGATAAAATTTACCCATTAGGTGGTAAAGCCCCTCTATTACCCTCCAAAAGGCCTATTGATGGGTTTATTTATGAATGGACAATAGCTACTAGCGAGACATGTACTTCCATGTCAGCCCTTAGCAAGAAAACTGAAAAAATGCTTTTAAAGTCCATGGAAAATGCCCCTATTACACTTGCAGTGCCACTCCAGGAAAATGTAAAGGGTCTAGCATCACATGTGGTTAGCCTAAATGTTGTCGCAAAGCCACATAATACTAAAAAGTTAATGAGTGCAGCCATTTCAAGTGGTCACATTCAGCCTAGGCCACACAAAGATGAAAAGAGAGCACCACCAGAAATGAAGCAGTTTGAAAGGACACTCAAAAACCCAAAATTGCCCACCACCCAATCCTGGTAAGGGTAGGTGCCCATACACCAAAGAAGTTTAAACACAGAGATTGGGTAATTGATCCCCAAGAAGTGGAAAAAATTGATAACATCCAGAAGCAATAGGATACATCATTTCCAAGTATGGGGCAATCAATTCCCATGATCCCTCATTCATTATTTATGGAAAAAGAGGTGGAATACATTTAGAGCTCAGTTCCCCAGGGGAATACTACAGTTGGTCTAGTGGATAGTCAGTTTCTTACCCCAGGTATGAAAATTCCTGAAGCTCTAATTGTTAAAGATATCAATCCACCACCAGTTGAAACAATGCATGAGGTTGTAAATGTACAAACTGAGGTGATTGATATAGATGTTGATGAGGGATTATCCATGCTAGATGTACTCAGTTTTTCTGTTGATGAACCCTTATTAACACTAGTGGTTAATATTGAAGCAAGTAAGGAATAAAAAAGAGATCATCATGTAATAAAAACTAAAGTAATAAATTAGGAAGTGAATTTGTCTTCCCCAAAACAAATGATTTTGGAAATGGATAAACCGGAGCTATTGGTGGAAAAGGGTGTTAATACTGAGTTAGTGGTAGAAAATGTTGTGCCCATTCCTGTCGAGGTTACTAAGAGTGATGAACTTCTTCAAGAAGAAAAATTATCTTTTGAAGAAAAACTAAAAATGACACAAGATATAATTACTGATGAGGAAATTGTTATTGGTGGAGAATCACTACTTTCAATGGGAAATGTGGATTCACTTCCATTAGAACAACCTACCATAACATTGCCTGAGGTATCCTTAGGCATGAAAGTAGTAGTTTGACAACTCAATTGGTTTTGGGAGTAGAGGAATCCATTTCCCAAACTTTGATATAAAGGGGCAAAGGGGAAGAAACTCATGCCACCATGCTTTCAACTGGAGAAATAGTAAATGAGTTCCCTTTGAGTTTTGATGTAGATCAAGTTAAGGATGATCAATCTTAAGTGCTAGATCAGGAAAGGAAACATCTAGAGGAATTAATGGTACAAAGTGAAATTGACTTAGGGACAATTGGGATAAGTGGTCAAGAAAAAATAGAATTATTGGTGCAACAGGAACAAGAGGTATCCAAGAAAATAGTAGTTGTTCCTAAGAAACTCCAGCAAGGATCACATAAAACAAAATTTGGAATAGGTTTGAAGAAGGGATGGATTAGCGAATTAATTTCAAATAAAGAAGTGGCCCTTCCTATACAAGTAGTTGACCTTACTACTTTATCCTTTCCAAAAATAGTGAGAGCCCCAAAAAGGGAAAAAACCATCATAAGGAATCTTACTGATTCATCGGGGGCAAGAAACCTAGAGATAACAACTCCTTTAGAGGGTAAGACAAGAAAATACACAACCAATGATAATTACAACATTCAGATTATTCCCTTGGGAAAACCTTCAATGGAACAACTAAACTCAGAGTATCTCAAGCAGTGAATAGTCTTTTACAAAAGGTGGATGAAGATGGGATGAAAAAGAAGAAACTTAAGGAACAAATTAAGGCCTTAAGTTCATGTTTACAACAACTGACAAGACAAAACAGTCATGAACAAGCAGGTACTTATGTGAATACCCTTGAGGGAATGGATAAAGTAAATAGTGTTTTCAAGAAGGTCCAAGTGGTGGATACTTGCGTTGAACAACTAACTGAGAAGGGAAAGGAAGTTATCATAGAAGCAAGGACAAAATATGAGGACCTTAGAGGTCGATTAAATGAAATTGATGGAATAATTGAAGACTGTGCCAACTAGATTTTTTACTTAGAGGGAACTCTCCCCAAGCTTGACCACATAACTTGGCTTAGTGAGGAGCTAATTGAGAAAGAAGGCATCATACCAATAAGATGTAAAGGGAGTCTATATTCCCTTGAAGAATTGATAAATATTAGGTTAGATAACTTAAATGGAATCAAGAAGAGGATTGAAGTCAGAAGGAACTAGGTTGATGATCTACTTAATGCCATTGATCAAAGATTAGAAGACATGGTGGCAGAGAAGTCCAAAAAGAGCTATGGGGACTTAAGACTTGATTTCTTACTCAATTCCTTTGAAAGTAATATCTAGATAGATGACTTATCCCATGAAAATGTTAAAATTATGATGAAGATTGAGAGTAGGATTGAGGAATTGAAAGCCAAGACATTGGAATATAAGTAAAAAATGGCTCAATTTCTAGACTTAATATCAAGACAAACATTGATTTTCTAACAGCACCTTGGACGTGACAAGGATGAAGTAAATGAATTATTCCAGAGATATGATGCTTATGTGGCCAAATTACTAGAAGAGCAAGATGCAGAGGAAAAGGGTGAAGAGGAGGAGGATGCTATCACAAAAGATGATGAACATGTTTAAGAACTTTCTTCCTCATTTTGTATTTTCTTATCATACTCCATTGAAATGATATTGTGAATTGATATTTCTGATACATTAAATGTAATTATCTCTATGAAATTTTACTATTTCTTTATTTCAATTGTAAGTTAAAAAGATGTTGTAGTTCATAGTGGATTAGATTAAAATTTCATATAAATTTGAAATAGATATGTGAACTATTGACATCCTTGTATTGGTTGCAATATTGAACAAAGAAAAAACATGATAGTGTTCTATAGGGGCCCTTTCCCATGAAAAAAAGAGATGTACATACATCAAAAATCGAAACAACGAAAGGAGAATAACACCTAAGCATTCTTTAGTCATACTTCATAATTTCCCATTAGCAGGGGAAGTTTATTCAAAAGTTTCTTCTTCCTCAATATAAACTCATCTGAGTCCTGTGTTGTTTGTATGAAGACAATCGGCCCTGCTAGGTCCCCAGACATCACCATGTCCATCAAAGACTCCAAAGTCATCTTAGGGTGGCCCATAATTTCCTCAAGATCAATTCTCTTTTGGTCGGATGATACCCAATCCAAGAGGTCTAGACCACCTAATAAGAAGGCTATTTTCCCCTTCCCCTTGTGAAGGTTCGACTTACAAGTATTACTTTGAAGAGGGATGTTTGGAGTGACAAGAGGGGTAGATACTGCATGTTGGTGACTAGATGAAATGTGAGGCTTTGAACTAGTTTCTACTTCCCATTTCCTAGAGAAAGGTGGGTTTTCCTGTAACATCCCAAATTTCTTGTAAGTTAAATTAACTACGGTTAAGTCTAAACAAGATTAGACAATATCATCATTGGGTATAAAATTCATTTGATTTGTCATATCATGACCCACAACTTATGCTACGGGGCATGACATTGCAGAACAAATAACCCCGCAGGGCCACACCCACCTTGATGATCCTTCCTAAAACATGATTAGGCCTTAATCATAGGTTAAACAGTTCATAAATGATAGTGAATATTTTGGTTGTTTGTATTCTAGTTATTTTATTTTAATCGGTTTGGTCATCTTTTGTTTTGTTCGACTTTTGCAATAACCGTGATAAATTCCACCTCTATTTTATTTGACAATGCTATATCAAACCAACTTTATGAGAATATTTGAATTATTATTTATGGACTAGGTAATTTTCATTATTTGAATATTTTATATGGAACATGGGAATTTGAATGATTATTACGCTAACATATTGTTGGTAATATGTGGACTTATATTATGATGATTAATTTTACCATTAAAGTTAGGTATCAATTAAAATAAATTTTTTAAAAAATGTATTATTAATTTGTGAAATTATATATTTAACTCCTAAAAGGATTTGGCATGTAAATCAAAAGTTAATAATAATAATAATAATAATATTTTAATATTTAAAATCTGAGAGTTTTGAAAGGGACATGCCTTCATCTGACACCAAGTATGTGGCATGCATTGACGCATGAAGTGACATTTGGAAGCCCGAAAATTCTCCATTATAATATAGTTTCTTCATTATATTTTCTTTTATTTCTCCTTTGTCTGTTTTCATTTTTCTCTTCTGGAATACCTGCATGAGTTTTGGAGGAAAGAAGGATTCAACTTGTTGGAGCTAGAAGAGTAAGAGGTTGCTGATTCTGGGTTTACTTCAGGCATGAATATCTTCTCCCTTCTCTGCAACATTATTTGTAAATAATGAGGAAATACGCATTCTGTTTTAAATGGCAATTAAATGAACATTTGAACAACTTCTGATTTAATTGCTTGGAAATGAATTTTAAAAAGGAAATTGATGGATTCTGTATTCTCTTAAGTTTCCTTTATGTGGTTTTAGCTAAACCTAGAAAAAAATGTAGATGGGTGTTCCTAATCAATTTTTATTTTATATTATTTTCTATTTTTGATTTCTAGAAACCCCAAATTGATTTTTGCCTCTAGTTTTTATTACAGTCAAAAAATAATTTATTTGTATGAGAAAAGCAATTTATGGGTAGTGTGAAAAATGTTTTTACCAGGTATTTCATCATTTTGCCTGATATATTTGCTTCCGGATTCTAATAATTTCTAAACAGAAAAGAAATTAATGCTAGAATGAACTGATTTGGATATGTACAAGTTGATTTGCCTATAGGTATAATTTTATTACCTGATTGAAAAATAAATTAGTGTTAACTGTCTATGTAAGATGAATTATTTTTTCTTAAAGGATTTTGTTACTGGAAGTGTTAGAAACTTATTGTTGTTATTCTATGCAAATAGACTTCAAAATTATCATCTTGTGGTATGTGGGTTAATTTGTTTTGTTGATATGTCAGTTACCTGAAAGAACATGATAAAATGGTTTAATAGAGGTATTTTTACACTGTTTAGTTGGAATGTTCCTATAAATATTTATAAATGTATTTTGATTGTTTGAAATAAAGTTATTAGGTTTTATAGAGCTGCTCATTACCTAGAGGGAATATGTCTAATTGGTATATGGAAATGATGATTTCAGATAGTTTTGTTAAGCTGTTTGTTGGTTGGATGGTAAGAAAAATAATAGTTGAATCTGTACCATGTGAAACATGATTTGCTTGTGGTTTAATCAGAATTCGGATGTTGAATGATTATGATTTGATTATGTCTTGATTCTTGTGATTAGAGTGAAACATGATTGTTGAAATAGAAATCCGTTGTTCTATTTGTGTACATTCATAGTTGTATCTTGATGAAAAACATGTAATAATACGTTCTCCATTGTATTACCACACATTTGTTGATAAAATAACATGTATATCGTTTCATATTTTATTAAATAATTACATCGGAAAATGGAGGCAATATTCATGCCAGTTCATTTTGAACTAACAACATACCACTACTCCAGTCTTGCAGGACAATTAGCCGTCACGTTCGGATATGTGGAAACTCATGTCTTGTGAAGTTTTATCGTAGCATGGATATAAATGAGATACTTGGATTTCAATTTGTAGAAGGATGATATCCCAGAATTTTGACTAAATTTATTGGGATCTTGGACCCATTGTTAATATTCAAACCTCACTATGTGAGAGTTACCGTAATAGTTATATATTTCACCTTAACAGCATATGTAATTTATGATTTTAATAAAGAGATGATTACCTTGTATGTAATAATATCTCATTATGAGTAAATGATAAATACTAGAAGTAAGAAATCTTACTTATCATAAATTGTTAAATTTATTTATTTGATATTTGTCAATGTATGAAACCGATAGTTGGGCAATTATTGTAACAATCAGTTGTCTTTAATTTCTAAATTAAAAAAGCTATTTAGTGGCATAACTAATAGAAGGAATAATTAAATATACATGTTTTAATATATATTTAATTTAGCCTTTTGGTAAACTTGGTATTAATATGATAAGATTGTAAATCCTATTGTATAGAGAATGGAAGAGTATCGTTGTAAAAGATAATTTAAGGTTAAAAAAAACCAAGCATCATAAAATGAGAAACTAAATGGGAAGATAAATATATGAAAAGTTCCATTAGGCATATTAAGGGATAAGTACATGTGAAATGCTGAAATAGAAAAATTTTAGTGTAACAAACATAGCTTATCTCACAATGATCCTAGTTGGCCTTCGACATTTATCTTGATATAAACTCTTGCAAGATAGGTTAAATTGAAAACAAAGTAAATAAAAACTATAAGATCTTGATAAATGTAAAAGGGATAGTTGTGAGGTGGTGGAAGACTTAAACTCATAAGACTAGTGTGTTGTCTTGAGTTTAGCTATAACCTACACGGAGGAAAACTTTGACCAAAGTAATGCATTGATGGTTGTGCATTGTCTGATCACCTAGTCCTCCAATTAAATTAAAATTGCCAGTAACCTGATCATGGGAAATTGAACACGGAACATGAGGTAGGAAATGGTCGGATATCAGAATACGAAGTCGAAAAACTAGCTTTATGGTAGACCCAAGGACTTTCACATGGTTCCCATGACCTGAAAAAGGTTGAGACAAAATGCTAGTAAGAATTGTCACTCGAAGTAGTGGCGAAGGGAGATCGTGGAGATCTAGATACACCCTTCTCATCCGCACATGGCTTACACAAATGTTATTAGATAGATCGAAAGAAAAAATTTGGTTTAAATAATTTGATTAAACAAATATGAATGATTGCAGCTGTGTAATCTATTTTTATGTATGTTTAAAAAATATATATATCCTCATTTTCTAGTTCTAGTAATTTTGAGCGTTACATTTTGGTATCAAAGCTAGAGGCTTAGACACTTGGACATTTATGGGACACATGTTCTAATAAAAATTATCCTCTTTTATAAAAACAAGAAACTTTGGCTAGGTCGACAACAAGAGCTAACATGGCGAGTGACAGTGGGGTAAATATTGATGACGTGCCGGATAATACGACTTCTAAGTTAGAAGAAATCCTCAACCTTTTGAATGACACCTGAAACTGAGTTTTTGCCATAGAACAACAAGGTCAAGGTGGTGAAGATAATGAGGATCGTAGGGATGAGAATCAGGGTGATGAGCTATATGATGATTAACCTTAGCACCTGAATGAAAGGGAAAATAAGAAAGCAAGGCTAGCTATTGAGTTAGCGAGGGACATTACAAGAATATCCCCACCTAAATTTGATGGTACAACTCTTGGGGATGGTGCTGAAAATTGGCTCTTTGAAATGGAAAAGTATATTGAGATTAGGGAATTTTCAGAGGAGACAAAAGTTGTATGGGGAGCCTACCAATTGTCTTGTGAAGCATCTTCCTGGTGGGATAACAGGAAAATGGAACTAGGAATTGATTCTTGTATGATCATGTGGGAGAATTTCAAGGTCTACTTCCATTAAAGATGGCTACCTCAGCTATACTTTGTCCAAAAGATGGTAGAATTCCAAAAATTGACTCAAGGAAAGTACTCAGTTACAAAATATTGGGAACGTTTCACTTGATTGCTGAAATATGTTCCTATGTATCAAAAGGATGAGAAGTTTAGAGTGAGAAAATTTATAATGGGATTGAATCCTAGCATTGGTGGTGAGGTAGATGTTTATGGAACTACCTCGATGGAAACAGTGTCTAAAAAAGCTATCAAGCAAGAACAAAAGTTGCGAAGTATTTATGCCTTTAAAGAGGAAAATAGAAGGAAAAATAGCAGTTTTCAAACACCAACCGAAAGTAAACCCACATGGAAAAAAGGAAACAACAAGTTTAGGCCTGTAAATAAAAGAGGAATAGTGGGTAGAACTGTTGTGAATAATAAAAATAATGGGCAACAAGGAACAAGTTTAAGCTAGAATAAGATTGAGAGAAAAGGACCTCTGGGTGGATGTTTTAAGTGTGGTGGCGATCATTTCACTAACAATTGTCCGCAAAGAGGACAATGGAATAACCAACAGAAGGGATCTACTACAGTAAATAAAGAGGGGCAACAACATAAGATTTATGCTACAGTCCATAATAAGCAAGCAAAAAAACAAGTGACTCCCATTGAAACCTCAGGTAAGCTTTTTGGAGAACCTGTTTCTATTTTATTTGATTCTGGTTCAACAGAATGTTTTGTTTCATATAAAATAGCTGATAAACTCAAAATAAGAGCTGGGTACATGGAACACACTTGGACTGTACAGTATGGAAATAATGTTGTACATAGAGTGAAGCAGTGTTTGTTTGAGGCACCACTAGAATTACCTGAGTTCGTAACAAGATTAAATTTGTATGTGGCACATCTTAGATCCTATGTTGTTGTCATGGGTATAAATTGGTTAAGTCAACATAATGCAACCTTGGATTGCTTAGGAAAATGTGTAACCTGCTGCGATGATCAATAGAAAATAGTGAGTGTTCAGGGTGTTAAAAGAGAGTTTGTCACTAGGTAGATTTCTGCCATGCAGCTGAAAAAGGAAAAGCGAAAGGGCTGACATCTATATGCTGTAAAAATATCAAATTCGCGATAGGAAATTGAGCCTGAAATAGAAGCATTTCCCATCCTAAGGGAATTTAGATATATGTTTCCAAATGAGTTACCCAAACTACCACCTAAGCGTGAATTTGACTTCACAATAGAGGTCAAACCAGCAATGGAACCAATTTCCAAGGCACCATACAGAATGACAACAACTGAATTAGTTGAATTGAAAGCTCAATTACATGAATTGTTGTCATTGGGTATGATTAGACCAAGTATATCACCATGGGGTGCACCGGTTATCTTCGTAAAAAAAGGATGGGACCCTCAGACTTTGTATTGATTACCGAATGCTCAACAAGGTAACAGTGAAGAATCGGTACCCGCTGCCCCGAATTGATGATATATTTGATCAAATGGGGGGTGAAAAAGTGTTTTCCAAGATAGATCTCAAATCCGGTTATCATCAACTACGAATCAAGGATGAAGATATCCATAAAACCACTTTTAGAACAAGGTATGGGCATTACGATTTTACAGTTTTTCCCTTTGGTCTAACAAATGCACCTGCCGCTTTCATGAACTTGATGAACAACATGTTTAGGGAATACTTAGACCAATTTTTACTTATCTTTATCGATGATATATTAATATACTCCAAGAATGAGGAAGAACATGATGAACATTTAAGGATTGTGCTGGGAATTCTCAGAAAACATAAATTATATGGAAAATTATCTAAGTGTGCTTTCTATCAATGTGAAGTACAATACTTAGGCCACATAATAAATAAAGAGGGCATCTCGGTGGACCCTTCAAAGATCAGTGCCATCATGGAATGCCCAGCACCGAAGGATGTGCATGAAGTGTTAAGTTTTATGGGTCTAACAGGCTACCATCGAAAGTTCATAAAGGACTTTTCTAAGTTAGCAGGACCTATCATTTCTTTGCAAAAGAAGGGTAAGAAATTTGTTTGGGACAATAAGTGTGAAAAATCCTTTAACGAGTTAAAAGGTAGACTCACAAGTGCCTCAGTGTTAAATATCCTGGATCCAAACGGGAACTTCTTAGTGGTAATCGATGCTTCAAGGGAAGGTTTGGGTGGAGTACTACTACAAGATGGGCATGTGGTAGCTTTTGAAAGTAGGAAGTTGAGGGTGTATGAAGTAAATTATGCACCACATGATCTTGAGTTTTCTGCGATTGTTCATGCGCTGTAGGTATGGAGGCAATGTTTGCTTGGGAAACCTTTTGAACTCAAAACAGATCATCTTGGGCTCAAATGCATCTTTATACAGCCAAATCTAAATGCAAGGCAACGAAGATGGCTGGAGTTCCTAGCAAATTATGAATTTGATATAAATTACATTAAAGGAAAAGAGAATAGGGTGGCTGATACCTTAAGTCGCAGAAAGTATATTGCTACTATAATTACATTAAGAACCTAGTTCAAAGATGAAGTCAAAAATGAGTTAACTAATGACCCCTACTACAATCATGTTAAAATAGCACTAGAAAAAGATCTGAGAGACAAAAGGTATGATGGTTTCATGTTGGAAATAGATGGTATTCTACGTTATAATAGCAAAATATATGTACAAGAGGGTAAAGAACTAAAAAATAAAGTTATGAGATAATTTCATGATGCTCCCTACTCGGGACATCTAGGAGTAACAAAAATGATGGCGGACATCAAAAAGCAATACTTTTGGAAAAAGATGAAAAGTGATATGATTCTTTACGTCTCATAATGCCTGGAATGTCAGCAAGTAAAGGTTAAACATTCACATCCAGCAGGATTATTATATCCTCACAACGTGCCAGAATATAAGTGGTAAGTTATAAGTATGGATTTTGTTCAAGGTCTACCTATGTCCCAAAATAAACATGATGTTATACTTGTAGTTGTAGACAAGTTAACTAAAGTGGCACATTTTATAGCAAGTAATTTAAAGGATAATTCACCCATACTGGCAAAAAGGTTTGTGCACGAAGTTTTTTGATTACATGGAGTTCCAGAAATAATAATTTCAGACAGGGACTCAAGGATAACTTCCAGATTTTGGCATACTTTGTATGCTGCCTTAGGGACAAAACTAAACATAAGTTTTGCCTACCATCCTGAAATTGATGGTCAAAATGAAAGAGTAAATAAAGTGCTAGAAGATTTACTAATAATGTATTTATGGATCAATAATACAAATGGGAAGAGTATATTCCCTTGGTGGAATTTGCCTATAATACCACCTACCATTCTTCCACTCAGATGGCTCCTTTTGAGGCCTTATATGGTCATAGGTGTAGAACACCAATAAGTTGGGATATTCCTGAAGATAGAGTAATAATTGGACCTAAAATTTTGTCAGAAATGAAAAAATAGGTTAAATTAATCCAAGAAAGATTGAAAGAGGCTACAAAGAGACAAAAAAGTTATGTAGATTTAAAAAGAATTGACATAAAATTTAACGTGGGAGATAAAGTTTTTCTTAGGGTTGTTGGGCTGAAAATCTATTGGGTGGGAAAATCTATGGATAGATAGGCCAACAATGTGTAGGGCATAGCCCCTCTTTGAGACAACAAAGTGAAACTGGTTTATTGCTATTCTACCAGCAGGAATCTGTGCAAGTCTTATAGTATTCTACCTTCAGGGGGGGTTTTGGGATCTCATCCTAGTAGAGTTAGTTCCGACAAAGAACAGAAAGGAATGAAGGAATAAAAGAAAGATGGATCTGAAGGGATAAAAGAAATGAATTCCAAAGTTTAAAGGTCAGAGGGTTTATGTTTTGGGCCGATAGTAAACAAAGCCAACCTTACTCACATAAAAAAACAAAGAAATACTGATAAACAAATGAAAAAAGCATAGTTGAATCCAAGAGAATAAGCATGTAGATCTAACTTAAGAAATATCTAACACATAACACAGAAATTCAGCACAAAGTCTCAATTTTTTTTATTAATATTTGTTCTGTTACAAGAAAGCTCAAAGTCTTTCTCTCCTCACTTCTATTTTTTATACAAATTTGCTCACCCCTTGAATACTACAAGTATCCAAGTATTTATAGAAGGAGAAGGAGAAAGAAGACAAAAAGGAGCCAATAATTATTTACAAAATATCTATAAAATATTTAAAAGTCAAATGTTGACTTTGGGGAAATTTTGTGGATGACAACATCCCATAGTGCAACATGGATGATGTCATCATTTGTGCCAACATACTTTTAAATACTTTTACAAAAATGGGATTTATCCCAGGAGGAAGGAGCCTATTCATCATCATCCCTTGGTTTGAAAGGAGTGTCTTGCTTCTGCTCAGGAGAGGTAATGTGAAATTGAGCTCGATACTCCATGAACTTGCTAACCATCGGTTGAAGTTGATCCTGAGCGGGACCATTGGTGTGATCCCCGATGACTTTGCAAGTTCCTCATTCATCTCTGAGTCTTTTTGGGAGTTTGAAGTATTCATTTCCTGCCTCCATTAGGTATCCAACAAAGTCGCGGCAGGATAGAAGGTTGTTGATAGATTCTATATCAAAAGTGGCCTCTGACACTAAACCCTGTGACGTGATTTCCTTGAAAAGTTGAATAGTATCATCTGCCTTCCTCAAGGTGTACGATACACTGAGCAACCCTGGAGACATTTTTAAGATGATATGCTCCATTTGATGCATGGCATCCAGGGCTTCCTCCTTGATTTTGTCTATCTTTTCCAAGATAAACTCCATTTGGTGAACCCGATAGTCTAAAGTAGCAAGGACTTTGTTGGGTGCTCGCGGGTGATCAAAGATGTTGAATTTCACCAAGTCATCAACTAGGCAGTCGAGCATCTTCTAGAACGTCTCGTGTTACAATCTGGCATGGTCCAACTCTTCAGAGATAGGCCCTGCTATTTCCTGGAGTTCCTTGTTCGCTTGATCTATATTTTGATAGAGCGCTGTGAAATTTGTAATCACTTCCTCACTATCTTTGAGGATCTGCTCTCTCCAGGCAGACACTGCTACACCTTGTTCACCGATCTTGGCATACTCATTTATCTTCTCCTAACTAAAAACTTCAGGAGGGTCGGTGACAATCATAGGAGGGGCATTGCCCATCTTTTGCAAGGCTTGGAGAAGATGTTGTTTTTACTCTTTTAATATTATCTTCTCTTCCTTTGCTTCTTGAAGCTTCTTGCAAAGGGCATCCACTGTGGATAAGGCCTCTCCTTACAGGCTCTTTGATGATGTTCCCATTGTGACCTGAGTAACTGTAAAATCTGTAGGAGATAGATCTTCTTTCTTCTTTGTGAGATCAGGGTACATGATCTCCATAACCCTTTCACCTGAAGTGCTTTGAGAGAAGCGGGTTATAGCCTTTTGCTTCTTAGGCCCTTTAGCTAGAATAACAGAGAAGTCCATAGGTGCAATAGGGACTTTCCTCTTGTGATGGCTCAGGTGTTCAGAGATCCATTCTGGACTTAAGGGAGTGGGACCAGAGGAAGAGGAGGGAACGGGGGTGGAAGAAGGAGCAACTGCAGTGGACACGGGGAAATGTGTCAAGACACTTGGTGGTGGAATTGAGAAAGAAGCCAACACTCTAACGCTCATGGGGTTAGGAGTCACTGAAAGAGAGGGAACTATGGGGGCAGAAGGGATCTATGAGGTGAGGGAAGAAATGCTGGGGGATAGATCCGTGAGGGAAGAGAAGATGGAGGAAGAGGGAGGGGGAATGATAGAAGACGGGGAAGAAGAAACAACCAAAGGAGCGGTTGGTTGAGTGGTATGAGGATAAGAAGGAGGATCGGGAGAGGGAAAGGTTGATACTTCACCGGTTGTAGATGTGACAACATCCTGAGTGGATGTGTCTATTGGAGCATTGGCTACTTCTTCTCTTCTTGAGGACACAAAGTCCAATACTTGTTCCTTAGTGGTGGAAGGAGGGTTTTCAGGGACTTCTTTCTGAGTAGTGCTTTCCTCTCCTTCTATATCTTTTCCTTTGCCTTTAGGCAAGTGTTTCGGCTTGGTGGGTGCATCACCCAAGGGAGACGTGGTAAAGTCTACCCCAAGGTAGATGATACCATTTTTCTTACACCAATGCTCAGTGCTTTGCAGAGTGCCTTTGACCCTTTCCTCAATAGTTTGAGGAGCCTTGTTTCTATCAATTTTGGCAAACGACCAATTATCCCCATCTATGTCTAGATAAAATTGATCAACTTCTTGATCAGTTGCATGGAAATCCTTTGGGATGATAGCCACACCATATTGAATGATCTCTGCCAGGGCCAGGTGGGAGTGATCCTTTTGTCTGATCTCGACTTCATGATATAGATCGATGTATATGTCTTCGATCTGAGGGATGTGAATTAGATCAATCTTTGCCCTTGGAAGGAAATTGCGAGGATCAAAGGTTGGCCTTGCCGGGAAATTATACTTCAAATTGAGCAATTCAAGCTCTGTAAAAATCTCCCGAGCTTTTCTTTGTGAAGTGCAGGTGTACCTGCCCACTGTGAGGGGGAATGGAGTTCCACCCTTCTTCCTTTTCAAACACTTCTCATGGTATGTGATAAGCTGTCTAGACAACTCCAATAGGATCAGTTTGGGTCTCGCATACCTCAACAATTTGGTGGGCTCTCCCAAGAAGTTAGTGGCTCTGAGATAGGTGAAAGTGGGGAATTACGTGAATAACACTCCCCACTTCTCTGTGGTGGTGACCACGCTTTTGGTCGTCTGACCGTAAGTCATGTTGGGCCTCAAGAGGCAGATGATGCCATAGAAGAAGACATCGTTGATTTTACTGAATTGGGCTATGTTGTTCTCCAGTCTTAACTCTGGATAGTACTCATATATTTTGACCTAGGGCCATACCCCATACCGATTCAATGTTGGGTAGTCCCTCTCTGAGGCAGCAACATATACTACATAGGAGTTCATATAGAACCTCCCAGTTGTTGAAAGTTGTTGAAGCTGCTCCGAGATTGTGTTGCTGATAATCTCTCCCCATTCAAAACACTGATCAGGAACATTTTTATTCATTGTTTCTAAATACCTGAGCATCCACTTGTGAAAGTAATGGGCATCGGGGAGCCCAAACACCCTGCTCAGGAAGGTGATTGTGTCACTCAGCTCCTCTGAAAATTCACTGCGATGAATGACTTGTGGCCACCTACTTGTCACCTTCTTATTTTTGAGGTACACCTCATTCATTAACTGCATACATTTGTCTTCATTTTCAGTCCATGTCTTCATGCAGTCCTCCTGGCTCACTGCTAAAAAATGTCAGTGGTGAGGGATACCCAACATGATCTCAAAATGTCGGGCCGTGAGGTTGATTATCACCTCACCCTTCTCATTTTTGACACATCTTGTGTCCTTATTGTAACAATGGCCCACCAACATCATAAATTCATTGTTGATTGCACTCACTGGGATCCCTGCAGCAAAGTGCAGACCACTGCCAACCAATTTATCCATCCATGGGCTGCCTGTGACCTTCTTGGTTCTGGCCCAGAAGTCCTCCATGTCAATGTTCCCGAGTTCTGAATCTCTGATATCAAGATCACATTCTGTAAGAGATTTAGGCATCCTGACCCTTTGGTATTTATATTTCATTTCTTGCTCTATTAGCTCGTCTTTACCCTTGGACTTAGTTGGGTTCTTACTCGATGAAGAAATGTGTGGATCTGAGTTTAGCTGTTGATCTGCAAGAAGAATTAGGGAAGTCCATCGCAGAAGAGCCATGTTAGCCATTAAGTCATCCATAAAAGCTTACAGAATGAAAAGTTAGCAATTTATGAGCCTCTGGGTGCAAGGCGCAGCTTTACTACAGGCTGCAGGGACTTAGAAAAGTAAGGCACACTTTGGGAAAGTGTTGCATGGGAGAAAACAGCGCCAAAAGGGGTGTGGGGCACGGAAAGGCTACACACAACATTCAAATGTTGGTGTCAAGGGATGTGCGCTTGCACCATTGGAAGTCTTTTACTGGGGTGAAAATATAATTAGTGTTATAGAGGTTTATGGTGTGCCATGGTGCAGATGCAAAAGATGTAACATCAAGGTGAGGTGCACCAAGGGGTTAAGCTTATACGGCGCGGGAAGGGTTTGCATAGCATGAAGTTTTTTTGCTACTGTGGGTGCGCTTGTGCCTGCACCTTAGGAATTTTTGTAGTTTTTTACAAGGAGTGGTAAAGGCTTCTGTTGCGTGAGTTCACAATGCGCCAAAGGGGCGTGACTGATTTTGATGCAACATGTATGAAAATTGCACTGTTTGGAAGACAACAAGCTGATTTTCTTCATTTTTTGGTTTTTACTCTCTCAAATCAGATTTTGATAGCAAGGGGTTAACCTTGGCAAAGTAGGGGACAAAGGAGAAAGGGGACATGGATCCATTCTGAGGCAGAGCCTTCCAGATTAGCAGATCTAGAAGGAGAGTGAAAAACGACTTACAGGCGGGTATGATAAAATGGGTTGGGATTGTGTTATCTTCTTAGGTTCACTATTATTTTTAATAATCCTAATCACCTAAACCAACATAAAAACCACAACAAATCCACAAGAAGGGCAAGGGCCACTTACCAGGAATATATAATGATAAAGGAGATGATGTGGGGTCCACGAACATGACAAATGGCAACACACGGGGCTGACAGGAATGCTGACAAGCACAGAGGAATAACTTTTCATGTTTTTTCAATTGTGAAAATGACAGGTTAGACCCGCCTATATATAGAAAAAGGTGCAATAAATGCACCACCAAATTTTTCTATGGCACACTTAAGTGGATGTCGACACGAAGGGATTTGCGCCATGGCGCAGCTTTGAGAGGCGCAACATTTGGAGTGTCGACACTACATTTTTAGCACCCACAACACACTTTTGAGAGTGATAAAAAGATGGCATTTGCGCCTTGGGACACCTTTGGAAGGTGCAACATTTGGGATGTTGACACTCCTTATAATGCGCCAAAGGAATAGAGGGGCACAATTTTGGTTGATGTAATGCGAATGAAAACTGCGCCCAGCCTAAAAAGGCTGAAAATGACCAAGTTCTAATAGCTAGATTTTCTAAAAAGGGATTTTATGCCATTCCGAACGTTAAGGGACCTCAACAGGGGACCAAAATGGAAATTTTGGTATGGTTACCTATAAAATTGCCCTTGTCAATTTTACAGGATAACAGCTGGCTCTTTCTGGGGACTATCTTTGAGTGAAGCTTAAGGGTAGAGAATCCCAGATCTACATGTGCCTATCCATTGGGTTACAGAGTCAAAAACAAGGGTGACAAAAAAGAAAGGAAAACACACAACCAACAGAAAGCAAACACACGACAAAAACAAACACACAACTAAAGAAAACTATACAAAGAAGAGAGCAAGCTCTACTTCCTGAATATTTTGAGATGTTGCCCACTATAGGGAAGCGGGAGCTCAGTTCCATCTAGATATGAGAGATAGAAGTTATTCTCTCTATTGAGCTGCTTGATCTTGAAAGGCCCTCTCCAAAGAGAGTCAAATTTCCATGCATGCCCTTTGGCTCTCTTCGCTTGTCCCATAAAAGGATGAGATCTCCCACCTAGAAATCCCTCTGCTTGGCCTTTTTATCGAATAGTCTCTTGACTTGATTCTGATGTTTGGTGATCCTGTCGACCACTCTTACTCTCTTTTCTTCAAGTTCTGTTAGATACATGATCCTCTTTTCAAGAGAATTCTGGAAAGTCTCATCTTCGATCACTCGTGCCAAGCACAGAGCAGGAAGTTCCATGGAAATGGGGAGCTCAGCGTCGATTCCATATAACACTTGAAAAGGTGACATACCGAGAGACCTCTTCGGAGTAATACGGTCTACCCACAAAGCATCATATAATGACTTGTGCCAGGACCACTGATTCTCATCGACCAGCTTCCGTATGATGGTCACTAGGTTCTTATTACTGGATTCTGCCTGACCATTTCCCTGGGGGTAATAATCCGAGGCATGGGCCAAGGTTATTCCGTATCCATAGCAAAAACTGATAACTTCCCATGAGGAGAAGTTGGAAGCATTATCAGCAACGATCTTGTGTGGGATGCCAAATCTCACGATGATATTTTCTTTGATGAAGTTGCAAACAACTTCAGAGGTGGCATTCTTAACAGGTATGGCCTCCACCCATTTGGTGAAGTAATCTGTTGTTGTTAGGACATAACTATGTCCAGCACTTGATTGGGGATGTAGTGCTCTGATAAATTCAATTCCCCATTGCCTGAATGGTTCATCAATAATGACGGGCCTGAGGGGAAAAGTAGCCAATTTTGGTTTGCCAACAAACTGTTGGCAGAGCTCACATTTTGCTACCTAGGTGGTTGTATCCTGAAATAGCGTTGGCTAGTAGTACCTGGCCCGAATGATCTTATGTGCTGTTACAGATGAGGAGAAGTGACCACCACAGGCTGAGTCATGAAAAATTTCAAGCAATTTGATCTATGTGGTTTGTCAATGCATCGCAAGAAGATGCCATCAATCCCACGCTTGTATAAACCATCATCCCATATGACATATCTAGCTGCCCTGAGTTTTACAGTCCACTTTTCCTTTGAAGTTAGATGGGCTGGACACTCACCGTAAGTGAGAAAGAAAGTGATGTCTGGAATACCACTCATCACTGGTCACAACAAATAGAACCATAGGTAGAGAATCTACTTTCTTAAGCTGACCCTGCTCTCCGTTGATGCTATCAACTTTCTCTTTAGGGACCTCTGAATCTTTGTTTTCAGCCATAAGCTGACATAGGCCCTTGCCTCTTACCAGCTTGGTTGGTTTTATGTCTAGATCATACTCTTGGACCTTTGTGATCCAATTCCCTCGTAAGCTTCCTAACTCCTGTTGAGTTAGGATAGACTTAACTGCCGTGTCAGGAACCAGCACTACCATATGAGAGTTTAGGATGTAGTACCAGAAGTTCTTGACTACTTTGACTACTGTGAAGGCATATTTTTCTAACTGAGACATCTTCAATTCATGAAGCTTGAGAGGGGAGCTCATGAACGTGATTGGGGATTCAACATCCTCAGAGTTTTTTGCATTAAGATGGCTGATACAGTATGCGCAGATGCATAACTGTACATGATAAAATCCTTGGAGAAGTCGGGACATACCAGGATAGGTGCATGAGCAACGGAGGCTTTTATATCCTTGAATGACGTCTTTCCTTCTTCACTCCACTAAAATGTTTGTGACCCTTTCATCATATTTGATATGTGATGAGTCTTTTCAGTGAAGTCGGGAACAAAGCGTCTGAGAAAATTCACCTTTCCGAAGAAGGAGTGAACACCGGTCTTGCTTGTGGGTAAGGTAAGGCTCTGAATAGCCTTAACCCTTTCGATGTCTATCTTTGTTCCTTCCTTGCTGACAACGTGTCCCAGCAACTTTCCTTCAGTGACCCCAAAAATAGACTTTTTTGGATTTAGGGAAATCCCGTGTTCTCGGCATCTAATCAATACTTGCTCCAAATGATCACAATGATCACTTCACTTTTTTGAGAACACAGTTAAGTCATCCAAATAAACTATGATGACCTTTCCCATCATACCTTTGAATGCGAAGTCCATCGCTCGCTGAAAGGTGGCACCAGCATTGGTCAAGCCAAAAGGCATCCTGCTGTAGGTGAATGTGCCCCAGGGAGTAGTGAATGTTGTTTTGAATTGGTCTTCAGGTGAGACTTCAATCTGATTATAGCCCAAAAAACCATCAAGCATGGACAACATCTCTGAACTGGTTACTACCTGCAGAACTTGATCCATTATGGGCAGCGGGTAATTGTCCTTCAAGGACACCTGATTCAGATTGTGAAAATCTACGCATATGTGTATCTCACCATTCTTCTTTCGTACGGGCATGATGTTTGCATGACCCAGGTACTGTGATGGATAGGAAAGATGATTCTTGCATCCAGTATTTTCTATATTTCCACCTGGATGGTACCCGAGATCTTGGGATTGTAATGCCTCTGTTTCTGGCGAAAGGGTTTGACATCATCCTTTAACAGGATGTCATGTTGAATGTCCTTAGGCTTGAAAGACTTTAGATCGGCATAAGACCATGCCAATACGTCCATATATTTCTTCAGCAATTTGACAAACTTCCACTTTTCTTCAGGTGTACAACATTTCCTGATGTTCACAAACTGCGGATGTTCTACAGTACCCAGGTTGACAGATTCGGTCTCTGGAGAGGAGTTAGGATCATCTTGTCACTTCTTCTTGACAAAATGATCATGTTTGTCAAACAATCATTCCAGAGAGACTAAACCCTTCAGAATTTTATTTCCCTTGAGCTGACATATGCCATCACCTTCTTTTGATTTGTTTGCTTGACTAGTGACAGATTCACGGCATGCAGAAGTAGATCCCTCAAAATGAAGCTCATTGAAATTATCAGCTTTTTCTAGAAAAGCAACAAGCTGATTGTCATCGTTGAATACCTGCCAGTGCTGAGAATTGTCTGGCACACTTGGGTGAAAGACTACCTCAATGGTATATGTGTCTATTTTCAACCCTGGGTGAGGGAGCATAAGAGACGCTGAGATGGCCAATGAATCGGCCATGTCATTTTGAGCTCTTGGAATGGCTTTTATTGAGAAAGCATCAAATTCCTCAATGCTGTCCCATACTACATTGCGGTAGTGCCTCAGTCTGTCATTTTTCACTTGGTACACTCCTTTTACCTGGTTGACGATCAGTTCGGTGTCACCCTGTACTTTTAGATTCTTGATTCCTCTTTCCTTTGCAGCTTGCATACCGAGTAACAAAGATTCATACTCAGCAGTATTGTTTGTATTGAAAAACTACAATTTGAAAGAAAGAGGAAAAATCTCTTCTTCAGGAGATATCAGGACGGCTCCAGCGCCACATCCACTTGTTGCACAACTGCCATCAAACTGCAGTGTCCATATCTTGTTAAGGTCCTCCTCCTAGATGAGAACGTCCATTTTATCAGACTCAGTGGATAAGAAGTAGTTCCCCATCCCTGATGATTCAAAGAGAATTTGGGCTTTGGGGTCATCAGAGTTGGTGACCAGGTACTTCTTTTGTGATTCAGGCTCCAATGTCTGCATTACACCCTTGATGGGGATTCTGGCTTTGGACCAGTCCATATGAATCTCTCCACCAACTTCTCTATAAAAGCTTCTCCCTAGTAGAATTCCATATGCTGCTGGGATATCAGCAACGAGGATGGTCATCTTTACCCTTTTCTCTGGGAACGCTGCAAATGTGAACTGTGCATCTTTGATCTGACCAATTAATGGAACCTGTTTGGTTTCCATGGAGTAACATCTACCGAAAGGCTTGGTAAGGGTGAGGCCTAAAGCATGAGTGACCTTTACCAGCATGACATTATCGGAAGCCCCAGAATCAATTATGCAGTTGCTTAGTTTGTGACCATTGATTAGGAGGGAGAGATAAAAAGGTTCAATTTTTCCTGACGTGGAAGTCGAGGCAACATTTATGCAAGATGCAGGAGGAGTGGAAAGGATTCCTTTCGGGGAGACAGGAGAGGGGATGACAGCTTGGCTTTGGATATATTCGGTCAATCTTACAAGCTGCTCAGGTTAGACTGAAGATACTCAACTTTAGACATTTGAATCTCGGTCTTTTTAGCATGATCGAATTTGTCGAATGTGACCAAGGGTTGTGTTGATGAAGGAATGAGTCCCTCATTTCACAATGGTAGGGTAGGGTTACTGGTCTTTATGGAAACAAAAGAAGGTTGATTTGGAGGAGAGATGGGAGGAAAATATTTCTTCATAAAAGGTTTAATAGGAGGTTGTGCAGGAAGAGGATTACCTCTTTTAGAAATGGTTGCAGGCATGTTCGACACAGCCTTCTCCTTTTGTATCCTGGCAGCAACTTCTACTTCTTTTCCTTGTGAGCGGGTGAAAACATAGCATATGACTGTCTGCTTGCATACCCTTGGGTACCTTCCTCTTCATCAGACTCCTCATCTTCAAATTCCATATACCCGATTGTAGAGTCACCAGTCGGTTCACCGACATCTTGATCATCTTCACCTTGTGATGAAGGTTCTTCATAAATTTTCTCATCTTCTTCGATCTCGACCAAGGCATTAACCGGAGGGGCCTCAAGTGCTAACCTTGGAGCAGCAGCAGGAAAATGCGGCCTTTGTGGGGCATTGTTGGGAGTGAAGTTCCTCCGTGGGATATCCCGGTATGGAGTGGTAGATGAAGCTTGAGCTAATTGCTTCTTTAATGCGAGCAAGTCATTTGCCATCTTCTGGAATGTTGGATCTGATGAAGTGGCTTGAGAAGGAGTTGAAGCCTTAGGTTTGGACGGCTCTCATTTTAACTCACCAGATATAAGCAGGTTGTCTTCTATCCGAATGGCCGCAGCTTGAGCGAGGACCAAGGTGGTGATTTGTTCTTGTAAGAGTAAGAAACTTACTCTTGAGCTCATGGCATTCACAAAGAAACACTTTTGATTTTCTGGTGTTGGCAACATGGCAGGTGGCACACGGTTAATCAGTGAATTGAAATGGGTGATAAAATCACGCATGGTTTCATTGGCCTCCTTCTTCAAGTGAGTAATCTTTGACAGTAACACAAATGCATCTTCTGAAGGCTTATACCTGTCTTCAAACGTAGTTCGTAATGTGGCCCAACTGGTGATAGATCCGGCCGGCAAGTGTTGGAACCACTCTGCTGCAGGTCCTTGCAAGGTCTCTAGAAAGAGGCGTACTGACACATCTTCATGGGTCACATCTAGGATGCTACATGACATAATGAATGTAGATATATGTGAATCCATGCTTTGATTTCCACTCCCATCAAATCTTGGGAAATTCTTGCGGTTTCCATGAGGGAGTGCGTGAACTGGATGCAGCAATGCAAGAGGGCCCATAGCATTTCCCCATGGTACTGCCATTTGAAAAGATGGAAAGAGGATGCAAGCCGGGAGTGCAGTTCCACTTAGTAGCAGAGCACTACAAATTGATGTGGAAGCCCCTTGTGAAAAATGGTTCTTTCGTGGAGGCGAGGCACTTCTGGCTGACCGATCAGCTGAACTCAGTGACGTGAAGCGTGCTGGTGTAATACTGAAATTGTGCCTCTGAAGTAGATCAAAAATAGGATCAACTTCTCCATGAGCTCTCCTGCTACGGGTAAATGGCTCACCCGCCAGTGTATCTGTTCAGGTCTGCAGTGATTTTAGAGCAGATTTATAAAAACTCTTTTTGTTTGTACTTGCTGATTTTCTGATTTTTCTGACAAAAATCAGCAGCATGTACTTTTCTAAATATTTAATTTTATCCCTCTTTTGAAAACTGATTGTGGTTTAATGACAAAGATTAGCGAGGATAAAATGATGGTTAACTTAGTAAGCTGATTTTTGGATCTTAGATTTGATTTTTGCAAGGGTTTGAAAATATTTGTAAAACTATCAGAATCTCAGATCTATGAAAATACAGAGATTTTTATAAAAACTCAGTGAACTAAAGGTTTCTAACTAGTCCAGATCTATGGATCTCTTAAGAAAATTTTTAGTTTGGATCACTTTTGCAAAAAAATTGGATTTTAAACAAAGAGTTAAGATTTGCAAACAGGTAGTGATTTTTACAGTTTTATCTATTTTCTTAGTCTCCCCAGCAGCTTTAAAAACTGTTGGTGTCTTTTAGCTGACATAACACTCACATAGATCTGGTTCTTTCCCCAGTGGAGTCACCAAAAACTGTTGGTCTGAAAATCTGTCAGGTGGGCAGATCTATGGATAGACAGGCCAACAGTGTGTAGGGCATAGCCCCTCTTTGAGACAACAAAGTGAAACTGGTTTATTGCTATTCTACCAGCAGGAATCTGTGCAAGTCTTACAGTATTCTACCTTCAGGGGGGTTTTGGGATCTCATCCCAGTAGAGTTAGTTCCGATGAAGAACAGAAAGGAATGAAGGAAGGAATAGAAGAAAGATGGATCTGAAGGGAGAAAAGAAATGAATTCCAAAGTAGAAAGGTCAGAGGGTTTATGTTTTGGGCCGGTAGTAAACAGAGCCAAACTTACTCACATAAACAAACAAAGCAATACTGATAAACAAATGACAAAAGCATAGGTGAATCCAACAGAATAAGCATGCAGATCTAACTTAAGAAAGATCTAACACATAACACAGGAATTCAACACAAAGTCTCAATTTTTGTATTAATATTTGTTCTGTTACAAGAAAGCTCAAAGTCTTTCTCTCCTCACTTCTATTTTTCATACAAATTTGCTCACCCTTGAATACTACAAGTATCCAAGTATTTATAGAAGGAGAAGGAGAAAGAAGACAAAAAGGAGCCAACAACTATTTACAAAATATCTACAAAATATTTAAAAGTCAAATGTTGACTTTGGGGCAATTTTGTGGATGACAACATCCCATGGTGCAACATGGATGATGTCATCATTTGTGCCAACATACTTTTAAATAATTTTACAAAAATGGGATTTATCCCAGGAGGAAGGAGCCTATTCGTTCATCATCCCTTGGCTTGAAAGGAGTGTCTTGCTTCTGCTCAGGAGAGGTAATGTGAAACTGAGCTCGATACTCCATGAACTTGCTGACCATCGCTTGAAGTTGATCCTGAGCGGGACCCTTGGTGTGATCCCTGATGACTTCACAAGTTTCTCATTCATCTCTGAGTCTTTCCAGAGTTTGAAGTATTCATTTCCTACCTCCATCAGGTATCCAACAAAGTCACGGTAGGCCAGAAGGTTGTTGATAGATTCTATATCAAAAGTGGCCTCTGACGCTAAACCCTGCGACGTGATTTCCTTGAAAATCTGAATAGTATCATCTACCTTCCTCAAGGTGTACGCTGCACCGAGCAACCCTGGAGACATTCTTAAGATGATCTGCTCCATTTGATGCATGGCATCCAGGGCTTCCTCCTTGATTTTGTCTATCTTTTCCAAGACAAACTCCATTTGGTCAACCCGATAGTCTAAAGCAGCAAGGACTTTGTTGGGTGCTCGCGGGTGATCAAAGATGTCAAATTTCACCAAGTCATTGACTAGGCAGTCGAGCATCTTCTGGAATGTCTCGTGTTGCAACCTGGCATGGTCCAACTCTTCAGAGATAGGCCCTGCTATTTCCTGGAGTTCCTTGTTCACTTGATCTATATTTTGATAGAGCTCTGTGAACTTTGTAATCACTTCCTCACTATCTTTGAGGATCTGCTCTCTCCAGGTAGACACTGCTACACCTTGCTCACCGATCTTGGCGTACTCATTTATCTTCTCCTGACTAAGAACTTTGGGAGGGTCGGCGACAGTCATAGGAGGGGCATTGCCCATCTTTTGCAGGGCTTGGAGAAGATGCTTGTTTTGCTCTTTTAATATTCTCTTCTCTTCCTTTGCTTCTTGAAGCTTCTTGCAAAGGGCATCCACTATGGATAAGGCCTCTCCTGATAGGCTCTCTGATGATGTTCCCATTGTGACCTGAGTCACTGTAAAATCTATAGGAGACAGATCTTCTTTCTTCTTTGTGAGATCAGGGTACGTGATCTCCATAACCCTTTCACCTGAAGCACTTTGAGAGAAGCGGGTTATAGCCTTTTTCTTCTTAGGCCCTTTAGCCAGAATAACGGAGAAGTCCATAGGTGCAATAGGGACTTTCCTCTTGTGTTGGCTCAGGTGTTTGGAGATCCATTCTGGACTTAAGGGAGTGGGACCAGAGGAAGAGGAGGAAACAGGGGTGGAAGAAGGAGCAACTGTAGTGGACACGGGGAAATGTGTCGAGACACTTGGTGGTGGAATTGAGAAAGAAGCCAACACTCCAACACTCACATGGTTAGGAGTCACTGCAAGAGAGGGAACTATGGGGGTGGAAGGGATCTGTGAGATGAGGGAAGAAATGCTGGGGGAAAGATCTGTGATGGAAGAGAAGATGGAGGAAGAGGAAGGGGGTATGGTAGAAGACGGGGAAGAAGACACAACCAAAGGAGTGGTTGGTTGAGTGACATGAGGAGGGGAAGGAGGAGAGAGAGAGGGAACGGTTGATACTTCGCCAGTTGTAGATGTGATAACATCCTGAGTGGATGTGTCTGTTGGAGCATTGGTTGCTTCTTCTCTTCTTGGGGACACTAAGTCCACAACTTGTTCCTCGGTGGTGGAAGGAGGGCTTTCATGGACTTCTTTCTGAGCAGTGCTTGCCTCTCCTTCTATATCTTTTCCTTTTCCTTTAGACAAGTGTTTTGGCCTGGTGGGTGCATCGCCCAAGGGAGACGTGGTAAAGTCTACCCCAAGGTAGATGATACCATTTTTCTTGCACCAATGCTCGGTGCGTTGCAGAGTGCCCTTGACCCTTTCCTCAATAGTCTGAGGGGCCTTGTTTCTATCAATTTCAGAAAATGACCAATTGTCCCCATCCGTGTCTAGATAAACTTGATCAACTTCTTGATCAGTTGCTTGGAAATCCTTTGGGATGATAGCCACACCATATTGAATGATCTCTGCCAGGGCCAAGTGGGAGTGATCCTTTCGTCTGAGCTCAACTTCATGATATAGATCGATGTAGATATCTTCAATCTGAGGGACGTGAATTGGATCGATCTTTTCCCTTGGAAGGAAATCGTGAGGATCAAAGGTTGGCCTTGCCAAGAAATTATGCTTCAAATTGAGTAATTCAAGCTCTGTAAACATCTCCCAAGATTTTCTCTGTGAAGTGCAGGTGTACCTTCCCACTATGAGGTGGAATGGAGTTCCACCCTTCTTCCTTTTCAAACACTTCTCATGGTATGTGATAAGCTGTCTAGACATCTCTAATAGGATCAGTTTGGGTCCCACATACCTCGGCAATTTGGTGGGCTCTCCCAAGAAGTTAGCGGCTCTGAGATAGGTGAAAGTGGGGAATTACGTGAATAACACTCCCCACTTCTCTGTGGTGGTGACCATGCTTTTGGTCATCTGACCGTAAGTCATGTTGGGCCTCAAGAGGTAGATGACGCCATAGAAGAAGACATCGTTGATTTTACTGAATTGGGCTATGTTGTTCTCCAGTCTTAACTCTAGATAGTACTCGTATATTTTGACCTGGGGCCATACCCCATACCGATTCAATGCTGGGTAGTCCCTCTCTGAGGCAGCAACATATACTACATAGGAGTTCATATAGAACCTCCCAATTGTTGAAGCTGCTCCGAGATTGTGCTGCTGATAATCTCTCCCCATTCAAAACACTTATCAGGAACATTTTTATTCATTGTTTCTAAATACCTGAGCATCCACTTGTGAAAGTAATGGGCATCGGGGAGCCCAAACACCCTACTCAGGAAGGTGATTGTGTCACTCAGCTCCTCTGAAAAGTCACTGCGATGAATGACTTATGGCCACCTGCTTGTCACCTTCTTATTCTTGAGGTACACCTCATTCATTAACTACATACATTTGTCTTCATTTTCAGTCCATGTCTTCATGTAGTCCTCCTGGCTCACTGCTACAAAATGTCGGTGGTGAGGGATACCCAACATGATCTCAAAATGTTGGGCCGTGAGGTTGATTATCACCTCACCCTTCTCATTTTTGACACATCTTGTGTCCTTATTGTAACAACGGCCCACCAACATCATAAATTCATTGTTGATTGCACTCACTGGGATCCCTGCAGCAAAGTGCAGACCACTGCCAACCAATTTATCCATCCATGGGCTACCTGTGACCTTCTTGGTTCTGGCCCAGAAGTCCTCCATGTCAATGTGCCCGAGTTCTGAATCTCTGATATCAAGATCACACTCTGCAAGAGATTCAGGCATCCTGACCCTTTGGTATTTATATTTCATTTCTTGCTCTATTAGCTTGGCTTTACCCTTGGACTTAGTTGGCTTCTTACTCGATGAAGACATGTGTGGATCTGAGTTTAGCTTGTTGATCTGCAAGAAGAATCAGGGAAGTCCATCGCAGAAGAGCCATGTTAGCCGTTAAGTCATCCATAAAAGCTTACAGAATGAAAAGTTAGCAATTTATGAGCCTCTGGGCGCAAGGCGCAGCTTTACTGTAGGCTGCAGGGACTTAGAAAAGCAAGGCACACTTTGGGAAAGTGTTGCATGGGAGAAAACAATGCCAAAAGGGGTGTGGGGCGTGGAAAGGCTACACACAACATTCAGATGTTGGTGTCAAGGGATGTGCGCTTGCACCATTGGAAGTATTTTAGTGGGGCGCATATATGATTGGTGTTACAGAGGTTTATGGTGCACCAAGGTGCAGATGCAAAAGATGTAACATCAAGGTGAGGTGCACCAAGGGGTTAAGCTTGCGCAGAACAAGAAGGGTTTGCATAGCATGAAGTGTTGTTGCTACTGTAGGTGCACTTGCGATTGCACCTTAGGAATTTTTGTAGTTTTTTACAAGGCAGTGGGAAAGGCTTCTGTTGCGCGAGTTCACAGTGTGCCTTGGCGTGACTGTTTTTGATGCAGCATGACTGAATGAAAAGGGGTTGACTGTGTTTAGCGCAAGATGAACAGGCACAGAAGGTTGATTTTCTTTATTTTGTGGGTTCTTACTCTCTCAACTCAGATTTTGATAGCAAGGGGTTAACCTTGGCAAAGCAGGGGACAGAGGAGAAAAGGGGTAGGGGTCCATTCTGAGGCAGAGCCTTCCAGATTAGCAGATCTGGAAGGAGAGTGAAAAATGGCTTGCAGGTGGGTTTTTAAGATGTGTTGGGATTGTGTTATCTTCTTAGGTTCATTGTTCATTATCAACAATCCTAATCACCTAAACCAACATAAAAACCACAACAAATCCACAAGAAGGGCAAGGGCCACTTACCAGGAATATATAATGATAAAGGAGATGATGCGGGGTCCATGAACGTGACAAATGGCAACACGCGGGGCTGACAAGAACGCTGACAAGCACAGAGGAATAACTTTTCACATTTTTTCAATTGTGAAAATGACAGGTTGGACGCGCCTATATATAGCAAAAGGTGCAATAAATGTGCCACCAACTTTTCCTATGGCACACTTAAGTGGATGTCAACACAAAGAGATTTGTGCCATGCACATTTGAGAGGTGCAACATTTGGAGTGTTGACACTACGTTTTCAGCACCCACATTGCAGTTTAGAGAGTGATAACAAGATGGTGTTTGCGCCTTGGCACACCTTTGAGAGGTGCAAGATGTGGGATGTTGACACTCCCTAGAATGTGCCAAAGGAATAGAGGGGTACAGTTTTGGTTGATGTAACGTGAATGAAAACTATGCCCAACCCAAAAAGGTTGAAAATGACCAAGTTCTAAAAACTAGATTTTCCGGAAAGGGATTTTATGCCATTCTGAACGTTAAGGGACCTCAACGGGGGACCAAAATGGGAATTTTGGTATGGTTACCTACAAAATTTCCCTTGTCAATTTTACAGGATAACAAGGGTCAAACCTAAAAAGAGTTCCATTTCATTTGGCAGGTCAGCCAAACTATCTCCTAGGTTTGTAGGACCATTATAAGTCATAGAGGTTGTTGGACTAGTAGCCTACAAGCTAGCACTGCCTCCCGCTCTATCTAGGATGCATCATGTATTTCATGTTTCCTTGCTTAAGAAATATGTACCTAATTTAACACATGTACTTAATTGAGATTCATTGCAGGTTCTGGATCCAGGGGTAATCACGGTTGAGCCTATAAGGATACTGGAAACCTGCAAGTTGCACTTGAAAAACCGTGAGGTTTCACTATGTAAGGTCCAGTGGGACCAATATTCTAAAGAAAGTGCCACTTGGGAGAATATGGAAGACATCCAGACTACTTTTCCACATCTGTTTGATTGATTTTTAAGAATATATTTTTGTTATATTGCTAAATTCAGTTTTTCTGTAAAGAGGTAAATCAGAAAATCCTATAGATAAGCTTACAACTGAATATTGGAACTAAGGTACTTTTTGATGAATAGTTACTGTTGAAGATTTTGTATTGAAACCGGAAAATATGTTGTTTAAGCAGTAATGTGTTATGTCTACAGATAATGTGACTGATTTTTTAGATATATAAGGGATGTTGTGACCTTTATGATTCAATTGAAATGATATTGATACAAATTTTAAGCTCATTTGAAATATATTAATGCAACAAATGAATGATGGGGTTAGTTTTTCTATTTATCCTGAAATCATCGAGACGATGATTATTCTAAGGGGTGGAGTATGTAACATCCCAAATTTCTTTTAAGTTAAATTAACTACGGTTAAGTCTAAACAGGATTAGTCGAGATCATCATTGGGTATAAAATTCATGTGATTCGTTGTACTATGAGCCATAGCTTCTATTGCACGGCATGACATTGCGGAACGAATAACCCCACAGGGCCGCACCCACCTTGATGATCCTTCCTAAAACATGACTAGGCCTTAATCATAGGTTAAATGGCTCATAAATGATAGTGAATCTTTCGGTTATTTTATTTTAATCAGTTTGGTCATCTTTTGTTTTGTTCAACTTTTGCAATAACCGTGATAAATACCCACTCTTTTTTATTTGACAATGCTATATCAAACCATATTTATGAGAATATTCAAATTATTATTTACGAACTTGCTAATTTTCATTTGTTTGAATGTTTTATGTGGAACATGAGAATTTGAATAATTATTACAATAACATATTGTTGGCAATGTGTGGACTTATATTATGATGATTAATTTTACCATTAAAGTTAGGTATCAATTAAATAAAAAATAAATTAAAAAATGCATTATTAATTTGTGAAATTATATATTTAAATACTAAAAGGATTTGGCATGTAAATCAAAAGTTAAAAAGAATAATAATAGTAATATTTTAATATTTAAAATCTGAGAGTTTTGAAAGGGACATGGCTTCATTTGACACCAAGTATGTGGCATGCATTGACGCATGAAGCAATATTTGGAAGCCCGAAAATTCTTCATTATAGTATAGTTTCTTCATTATATTTTCTTTTATTTCTCCTTTGTCTGTTTTCATTTTTCTCTTTAGGAATACCTGCATGAGTTTTGGAGGAAAGAAGGATTCAACTTGTTGGAGCTGGAAGAGTAAGAGGTTGTTGGTTCTGGGTTTACTTCAGGCATGAATATCTTCTCCCTTCTCTGCAACATTATTTGTAAATAATGAGGAAATACACATTCTGTTTTAGATGGCAATTACATGAATTTGTGGACAACTTCTGATTTAATTGCTTGGAAATGAATTTTAAAAAGGAAATTGATGGATTACATATTCTCATAAGTTTCCTTTGTGTGGTTTTAGCTAAACCTATAAAAAAACGCACATGGGTGTTCCTAATCAATTTTTATTTTATATTATTTTCTATTTTTGATTTCTAGAAACCCCAAATTAATTTTTTCCTCTGGGTTTTATTACAATCAAACAATAATTTATTTGTATGAGCAAATCGATTTCTGGGTAGTGTGAAAAATGTTTTTACCAGGTATTTTATCATTTTGCTTGATATATTTGCTTTCGGATTCTAATATTTCTAAACAGAAAAGAAATTAATGCTGGAACAAACTGATTTGGATATGTACAAGTTGATTTGCCTGTAGGTATAATTTTATTACTTGATTGGAAAATAAATTAGTGTTAACAGTCTATGTAAGATGACTTAGTTTTTCTTAAAGGATTTTGTTACTAGAAGTGTTAGAAACTTATTGTTGTTATTCTATGCAAATAGACTTCAAAATTATCATCTTGTGGTATGTGGGTTAATTTGTTTTGTTGATCTGTCAGTTACCTAAAAGTACATGTTAAAATGATTTAATAGAGGTGTTTTTACACTGTTTAGTTGGACTGTTCCTATAAATATATATAAATGTATTTTGATTGTTTGAAATAAATTTATTGTGTGTTTTATAGAGCTGCTCATTACGTAGAGGGAATATGTCTAATTGGTATTTGGAAATGATGATTTTAGATAGTTTTGTTAAGTTGTTTGTTGATTGGATGGTAAGAAAAATAATAGTTGAATCTGTACCATGTGAAGCATGATTTGCTTTTGGTTTAATTAGAATTCGGATGTTGAATGATTAGGATTTGTTTATGTCTTGATTCTTGTGATTAGAGTGAAACATGATTGTTGAAATAGAAATCCGTTGTTCTATTTGTGTACATCCATAGTTGTATCTTGATGAAAAACATGTAATAATACATTCTCCGCTGTATTACCACACATTTGTTGATAAAATAACATGTATATCATTTCATATTTTATTAAATAATTACATCAGAAAATGGAGGCAATATTCATGCCAGTTCATTTTGAACTGACAACATACCACTACTCCAGTCTTGTAGGACAATTAGCCATCATGTTTGGATATGCAGAAACTCATGTCTTGTGAAGTTTTATCGTAGCATGGATCTAAATGAGATACTTGGATTTCAATTTGTAGAAGGATGATATCCCATAATTTTGACTAAATTTATTGGGATCTTGGACCCATTGTTAATATTCAAACCTCACTATGTGAGAGTTACTGTAATAGTTATATATTTCGCCTTAACGGCATATGTAATTTATGATTTTAATAAAGAGATGATTACCTTGTATGTAATAATATCTCATTATGAGTAAATGATAAATACTAGATGTAAGAAATCTTACTTATCATAAATTGTTAAATTTATTTATTTGTTATTTGTCAATGTATGAAACCGATAGTTGGGCAATTATTGTAACAATCAATTGTCTTTAATTTCTAAATTAAAAAATCTATTTAGTGGCATAGCTAATCGACGGAATAATTAAATATACATGGTTTAATCTATATTTAATTCGGCCTTTTAGTAAACTTGGTATTAATATGATAAGATTGTAAATCCTATTATATAGAGAATGGAACAGTATCGTTGTAAAAGCTAATTTAAGGTTAAAAAAACCAAGCATCAGAAAAAGAGAAACTAAATGGGGAGATAAATAGATGAAAATATCCATTAGGCATATTAAGGGATAATTACATGTGAAATCCTGAAATAGAAACATTTCAGCGTAACGAACGTAGCTTATCTCACGATGATACTAGTTGGCCTTCGGCATTTATCTTGATATAAAATCTTACAAGATAGGTTAAATTGGAAACAAAGTAAATACAAACTATAAGATCTTGATAACTATAAAAGGGATAGTTGTGAGGTGGCGGAAGACTTAAAATGATAAGACTAGTGTGTTGTCTTGAGTTTAGCTATAACCTGCATGACGGAAAACTTTGGCCAAAGTAATGCATTGATGGTTGTGATTGTTTGATCACCTAGTCCTCTAATTAAATTAAAATTTCTAATAACCTGATCTTGGGAAATTGAACACTGAACATGAGTTTAGAAATTATCGGATACCAAAATATGAAGTTGGAAAACTAGCTTTGTGGTAGACCCAAGAACTTTCACATGATTCCCATGACCTGAAAAATGTTGAGCCAAAAATGTAGTAAGCATTTTCACTTGAAGTAGTGGCGAAGGGAGATCATGGAGATCTGGATACACCCTTCTCAGCCGCACATGGCTTACACGGATGTTATCAGATGATCTAAAGAACAAATTTGGTTTAAATAATTTGATTAAACAAATATGAATGATTGTAGCTGTGTAATCTATTTTATGTATGTTTAAAAAAATATATCCTCATTTTCCAGTTCTAGTAATTTTGATAGTTACATTTCCCTGGGAGAAGGAATTGGATGAGGTCCTTAAAATTCCCACTCACAACGAGGGTCATAATGCATCAAATGTGTGGATAGCCGAGTTGTAAACCTTCCTCTGCTATCCCGAGATGAAGAAAGTGTTACCCTTGAGCGGCAAGCAGAAATAGATTGATCTTCTTCTCCATCCGAGATGATGACTGGAGTATGAGTTTGTGTTTCTCCCTTCCTCTTGCCCGACGGCAATGTTGCTGTTGGACCTGGCAAAGGCACATTTTCTTCCTATTTCTTTTCCAGGGAATGAATCATCTTCTCCAACTCATTCACTTTGTTGGAAATGGCAGGCATTGTATCAATGGAGGTTTTGTCATACAATATGTATGATTCCTTAGGAATTTATTTTGATGAAAATTCCTCGTTACATAAGAAGGGCCATTGAAAATTGGTTTTCCCAGTGACCTAAGGGCTCCTCTCAACCTAGTATCTTTTTAAATCCTCAGGTGTTTTCATATGCTCCCATCTAAAAAGATGGAAATACATGAATTGGAAAGATGCAAATACAGGATTGATCCTGATTATCCTGGTTAAAAGCATTAAGCGGAATCGTTGATATGTCAGAGGTACTTTTATATCTCATGTGCATTCCACTTCAAACAAGGCCCTAAAAAAGGCCTTATTTGGGCCATTCAGATCAAAGATTTGATTCATATCTTCCAAAGAGATTTATTTCAAGCTGTGTGCCACAAGTGTCTTTGCCATTTTTCTGGTAAAGATTTTGCTATACCCAAAATTAGGAAAGAGATACATAATTAAAAGAGGGTAGGGTTGAGATTTATAGCCCGAAGGTGACACATATCTTTGGTCTGGAAAAATATTTCCCTTGAGATGAGAAGGATATTTCTTAGTTCACACTAAGGAAAATTAAAAACTGAAGGAAAGTATAAATGAGCATAACTAGTAAATTATGATGATTTGACAAACACAATGTATGGCATTTAAACCAATAAGATGTGAAATGAAGTGTGCTGATCCCAAGAAGGATTTCAAGAAATGAGAGTAAGTGTGCATCATGTCAAAAACATATGGAGACACTTAGTGATCAATCTGAAATTATTGTTAATCAAAATCAGAAGGGAACGTTTCAAATAACCTGCCAAAAGTGAAGACCGGATGTCTCAGTCAAACACAGATGGAATACATCAAAAAGACCCATGTTTCGTACACCTAGAAGTACGGGATGAAGTTCATAAATATCATTTTTCTAGAACATTTTTGTAACGAACAAAGTATTCCTTGGAATATTCTTGTTTTTGGGGGGAAAAGCTTTGAAGTAAAGAGAGTGATATAAAAGCCATGCTAGGAAAGGGGGTTAATTTTTTCTAAAATTTAGTCAGAGAGAAAAAAGGAGAGAAGAGCCAAGAGAAACCATTTTCTGGGATTTTTTTTGAGAAACAAGTTATTTCTTGTGTGCCTTTCAAAATTGATCATTTCAAGATGGGTGCAGATGTACAACCATTGAAATAACTTTGACATTGTAAACAAACTTTCCCTTGTTAATCAAATTTGAGAAACCTTGAGTAATTTGTGTAAATCATGAACTATGTCATGTCTATTGTCATCTTGAGATATTTTCAAATAGTTATCTATGTGCCTGTTGTAGTCTTAGATTAAGAATCCTTTTGAAATCACACAAAATCTCATCCTCGTGAAAAGTATTGTGGCATTTACAATTACATTATGAAGAGAGCTTTCATTTCATGATGCAATAAGTGATTTAAATTCATGCTACTTTCATTTTAGTGATATAGATTGTTTTTCAGTTTATGAGTGTATCATGAGCGTGATATAATAGGGGTTTTCTAAAGTTTAATTGTGTCTTTAACATGATTTCTTATGTTAAAACCTTGAATAATGTGTGAAGTTGTGCGTCTTTGAGACTTCATAGATGCATAATTTTCTAGTTGAATGTTCATCTTGACTATTTGAAGCTATTCATCTTTTTGCCTTGTGGATATGCTAACATTTGTTTAAAGTTCTCAGATATTTGGTATAATCAACTTTATCCTTCTTAACTTCCCAACCATAAAATACATATTCAAAGATGAACCATACATGAACTACCCCTGCTTGCACTGTCTGTTCATAAATGCTGAGGGAATTCATTGATTTACCAATCCCTTACCTCAATATGCAGGAGCAATCAGTTTTTACCATTGCCTTTAGTAACCTAGATTTTGTTTAGAAGGTTTCTTCGTCCTCTAAAGTGACAACTTGTGAGAGTTAGACTATGTTGTATCGACCATACCTTCTCAAGATCTCCTCTTAATTTTGTGAAAGGAAAGAAAAATACTATAAATATACAGATGTTATCCACCAATACGGGTTTAAAAATGGGTCCTCTCACCTTGGTTAAAGGCACAACCTAAAGTATTCAGGGTCGGTCAAACCCTGTACAAAGTGTTATCCATTTCTTCTAGGCCTGAGTGAATGAAGAATCAGTTAAATCCTTCCCCGGATATAAAATGACTCACACTTTGATTTATCTATCTCCAAGCATCTTGCTCAAACTATGGTGCTTCTCAGTCGCAAAGGGAGAATCAATTTGGGTACCAACACCGATCTAGTGCCGCTTCCAGGGAGTATTTTTTACAAATGCATACACATACAAACCCTGGTAATGTTTTTTACATGATTTAAGCACAAATACATTGTTTAAACGTTATCCTTTGTTGAGATTTGTGAGATTTGTGCAAGATCACAATTTCATTGTGTAATATTTCCAGTTTCTAGCGGTTATTGTACTAAATTTGCATCAATAGTGATAAATGTGGGTAAAGGAAGGTCAGATCTGCTAAGATTTGCAGAAATTAAGTTTTGATAGACATTTGACAAACTACTTATAGTGCATTTGCACATCTAAGGTGAGAATCCTTGGTGTTGACTCCGAATTAGTTTAAAATTTTGATGATTATTAGTGTCTTAACCTATGTCAAGTGAAATTTGTCATTAATATTTGCAAAGCTAGAGGGAAGAAGGTCTTCCTTCACTAGGGATCCTACTAAAAAGTTATTTCCAGAACTAGGAAAAGAAAATTCATAAGGAAAATAAGTCTGGAAAGTGGTTGGAAATCAAGAATCAAGAAAGGAGATATCATTTTTGAAAGATGATCAACATGTGGTTGAAGATTACCATACGTCTTCAAGTGATTATGAACCAAGTATTCCTTGTGTAAATTTAAATTCCCCGACTGGAGAGGGGCCATCGTTTGTGTCTAAAAAGCGTGCCTCTCATTTTTTCCCTGTTTCTTCCAAGGTTGATAGGGTTTTCCAAGAAACTGAGTCATTAGAGGATATTTACTTTGAGAATTATACTCTTGTGCTCCAAATACCCCTCGTCCCTTATCATTTTGATTCTCCGACAAGATCACCTCCTCAAGGCAATATGGCTCAGCCTCCACCTAGACCCCCTTTTGTTGTCAATACTTTTGGACCAATAAATTTCAAAGGTATGGTTGGATATCCTAATATGGTGCCACAGTATGTCAGAAATAGGTTGCTAAAATTTCAAGGGAATAACGCCATCACTGGTGACTAGAATTTAACACTCTTTGTCAATATGATGGAAGATTTTAAAATTGAGTTTGAAGACATGTATATAAAGCTGTTCATTCATACTCTTGAAGAGGATGCACATGATTGGTACAAGTCTTTACTAGATAATTCAATAGACTCATGGACTGAGATGAAAAATACCTTTAGACTGTAATATGGGGATAAGATTGATCCCAGGTTCATTCTATCTAAGTTTTAAAATATAAAGAAGAATCCAAATGAATATGTCTAAGATTTAAACAAAACCTTGAATAGGTTACCTATAATCCTAAGGCCAAGTGATGAGTCCTATTTGATAAAATATCCTGACATTTTTGATAAAAAGGTTGTTTATTACTTGAGAGATAAGAACCCAGGAACATTGAGCCAGGATTTCACCATGGCCTTACAAATAGAAAACAACATCAAGGTAGTTAGAAATCCTCTTAAGAGAGAGGGTGTCAAGTTAATAAATCCTGAGAGGCCTCACTCAAACAAAATTGTGGATCTAGAAGTGGTTGTGAAGACTTTGGCCAGAGCGGTTAAAGAGATATTTTACAAATTGGAAAGAGCAGAAAAAGGGATAGGAAAAAGTTCCCAGGGTCAACACAAGCCACAAAGTCAAGAGATATTTGGAAATCATACTAGAGGTAATCACAGATCAGATGATAGAGAGAAATGGCCCATGGTATCAGGAAATAAACAACCTCAACCCACGGAAAATAGATTGTTTCGTGATCCTTTGACTGCTAGGATTGCTACCGTAGAAGAGGCCAATGCTATTGAGTGGTGTGATAGGTGTTTCTTACCACATTCCCCATGTGATGTAGATAAGGAATTTGAGGAAACAAATGATGATGAGGCATATGGTGATGTGTGTATGATGGAGTGCCCTGAGAACTCACAACAAGGGGTAACCTTAACTAAATTGATAAGTTCCAAAACTGTTGAAATTTTTTGGGATTGTGTTCACTAGGTGTTACCTCTTCCTCCTATTAATACTTTTGAAATTGATATGGTACAAGCATTTGATTTTCCTAATCATGATTTTGAATACTTAAGGGCCTTGATGTTTAAAAAGTATGATGGAGGAATCCCTTATGAAGAGGACAAGAAACTGTTGATGAATGTAGTAGTTGCTCAGGAGAAAGAATATAATACTAGAAGTAAGGTTGTCAAAGGGGGATGGCCACAAACCAAGCCAAAAATTTCAGTTCTTACTAATATCTTGAAGGAAACCCCTAAGAAAGATACATTTGGCAAAGGCCCAAATACCCCAAATAAAACTTGTACTCTTGCCCATGCCCAGATTGTGAAAACTCCTATACTATCAGAAGAAATTGGGAATCTTCCTCCTAGTATTGTCCTACCCAAATATATTCCTTGTTACATAGCCCAAATATTGAGTTAGATCAAGGTTACTATTCCCATTTTTTAATTACTCAGGATCCCCGAGCATAGGAAAATGGCATTTGAATATTTGGGATTTAAGGAAGAAAAGATTACCCAGGGAAACAGTGTAAACAATGTAGATATTCCTCCTATTATTGTAGAATTATAAGTACCACAAGCATTGGAGGAACTAGGTGAATCACTTGAGGTATATTTGGGTACATCTCTAGTTGAATCTCAACTTGATGTGGATCCATTTTATACCACTTTAATTATTAAGGATAGGTTGGTACATAACTGTATGTTTGATTCAGGAGCCTCATGTGATGTAATGCCTCTTGAGGTAATGAACGAGTTAAATATCAAAGTAAATTTTTTTTTTGGGAAGTGTACTGCTATGGATTCAAGAGAAGTGACAGTAATTGGATATGTCAAAGGATTGGTAGTGCAACTAGTAGCTTATCCAGGAAAATGCTTAACCATGAATGTAGTTATTGTGGACTGTCTTGCTAATTGGGAAATGTTATTGTCTAGAAAATGGGTAGCTAGTGTAAGTGGAAGTGTACAAATGGACATGTCATTTGTAACCATACCAATTGAGGTAAACCTTGTGAAATTTTATGGTGAGAAGAAAATGTTACACCTCATTGAGGACCCTAACAATGCTTCTTATGAAGTATTATACACAGACGTCGATGTTGATAACTTTATGGGTTATGCTGATTTTAAGGAGCATAAAATTGATGAGTGCAAGTATCTTGAGAAGGTTGGTTTTCCATGGACTCTAATGTTTGATGGGGCTTGTTCTAGATCTGGTAATGGTGCTGGTTTTGTCTTGATATCTTCAAGCCATGAGGAGTTTAACTTTTCTTTTAAACTTAATTTTGAGTGCACAAATAATATTACAGAGTACGAAGCACTGCTCTTGGTTTTAAGGATTGCTTGGAAGTATGGTGTCAGAGATATTATTGTTAAAGGGGGTTCAAATTTTATAGTCAAACAAGTTAGAAAGTTGTATGCAACAAAAATCCAAAGAATGAAGCAATATAAGCATGCAGTTTGGGACTTAATTGAAATGTTTGATTCTTTCAATATAATACACCATGATTAGAAATACTATACTGTAGCAGATAAATCAGCAATATTAGGATCTAGTTTTGAGAATTATATAATATCCCCCTATTGTGAATATGATATCGAAATATTGACCAGGCCATCTGTCCCTGATAATATCAAGCATTGGCAAGTTTTTGAAGATGATGCCTAGGTCCAAAGGTTTTCACAAAATAAAGGAGAATATACCAATCAAATTATGGAATGGGAACCAATGGTTTGTGCAGGTGAAGGAAAAGAGACCTTATTTGGTAAAGACATTATTCAATTTAAAACCAATACTATTCCTAGAGGTTTGGTTGCACTGGAATCAAATTTTGATAATGCTGACAGCATTGTTAATAGACACATGTCAGCCTTGAGAGATGTTGAAGAACATAATCTAAACACAAAGGAAAAAACTTGGAAAATATGGTTAGGTAGCAACTTGGATAGAGAGGAAAAGCAAGCATATGTCTAGTTGTTAAAAAGGTACCAAGATTTCTTGGCATGGTCGTATTCAAAATTGAAAGCATACAGGAAAGACCTTTTTCAAACACGAGATACCCCTGGAGGCTAATGCCAAGCCATTTAGGTAAAAGAAAAGACCAATTAATCCTCTCCTTTCCCTAAAAATGCAAGAAGAGTTGAAAAAGTTAAGGGATGGAGGAATCATACAACCTATGAGGTACTCTTCATGGGTGGTGAACTTGGTACCTGTTCGAAAGAAGAACAGAGACAAAAGATTGTGTGTTGAATTTAGAAATTTAAATAAAGCATCAATTAAGGACAAATATCCCTTGCCAAATATGGATAACATGTTGCAATTGGTTACAGGTTAAGATTTGTTATCTACTTTGGATGGTTTTTCTTAGTATAACCAAGTGGTTGTGAAGCAATCAGAGAGAATTAAAACTACTTTCACTACCCCATGGGGTACCTATGTGTACGTGAGAATGCCATTTGTCCTGATGAATGATGGATCCATGTTTCAAAGAGCAATGGATGTAGCATTCTCAGGATATATAAACGACTTCATTACTATGTATCAGGACGCTATGAAAATTTTTTCAAGGAAGAGAAGTAATCACCTGCAACATTTAGAAAAGATGTTGTTAAGATGCAGGGAATATGGTATCTCACTGAACCCTAAGAAATGCCATTTTGGGGTTCAAAAGGATAAGTTTCTTGGACATATTGTATCAAAATAAGGGTCATGATTGATCCTGAGAGAGTGGAAGCCATTAGCAAAGTTCCTATTCCAAGAACCAAAAAGGGAATTCAATCTTTTTTTGGGAAGATCAATTTTATTAGGAGATTTATTTCCAACTTTGCTAAATTGACTATCCCAATCACTAGTATGTTGACGTAGGATCAAACTATCAAATGGGAAGAATAATCTATTCAATCCTTTACTGGGATCAAGGAAGCATTGAAAAATGCCCCTGTTTTTGTAGCTCTTGATTACAAAAAGGCCTTCCAATTGTTTTCCTTTGCTTCTAAGAATACCATTGCATTTGTGCTACTATAGAAGGATGATAAAGGAGCTGAAAGGCCAATTGCTTTCTTTATTAAAGCATTACAAGGGGCATATTTGAAGTATACTATCATGGATAAACATGCCTTTTCTTTGGTCAGAGCCACAAAAATATTTAGGCTATATATTTTAGATTCTAAAGTCATAGCTTATGTCCCTCATACTATGGTCAAGGATATCCTGTCAGAAATGGAAATTTCCAGTAAGAGATGCCGATGGGCAAATAAGTTGCAAGAATATGACATGGACATCCAAACTACAAAATTGGCTAGAGGTTTGGGCCTGACAAAGCTAATGACATAAAGCAATCTGTAAGCAGTTGAGATAAATGAGGTTGATGAAGAAAAGATGAATATTCTTCAGAAATTAATAAATTCTGAATGGTACAAGGATATTATTTTTTATCTCAAACATCTACAATGCCCAGAGTATTTAAGCAAAAATCAAAAGAGAGCATTTAGATTGGATACCCAAAAATATATCATCACTGATTATGGGTTGGCTTGGAAAAACCCTGAGGGAGTTCTCTTAAGGTGTATCTGTTGGGGTGTGGAGCCTATTTTAGGTATTCTTGATTCAGTGTTGAAGTGCTAGAGCTCAAGCGGTTTAGTTTGGATACTTTAGGAGTATTCTGCAGTTGTTTGCTATGACGTGGTTGTGCAGTTGTTGTGCCATTGTTGCGCTGTTACTGTTAACATACTGTTAACGTCGGGACTATTTTTTCCAGCCATGGGAAGTTGAAAGATCACAACTTTCAAACTTCTAGGGTCGGCTTTAGGGCTTCTTAGAAGGATTGTAATCCTATAAATAGAGGTGTTAGGGTATCTTCAAGACATCTTGAGTGTTCAAGAGGTCTTGAGTCTTAATGATCAAGAGGTGATCAAGAGCTATCAAGGTTGAGCAATTGGGTGTCAATTATGGTTTAGCATCTTTGGAATTCTGTTGTAAGTTCATAACTGAGAGAAGACTGTAAGAGTTATTTTACTCTTGTTGATAATAAAATCTGAGCAAGTTCTTGGTGGACGTAGCCCACATTGGGTGAATCATGTTAAATCTTGTCTTGTCTTCTTTTGTGCATTATTCATTTATGTTGTTATATTTCTGCAAGTATAATTCTACTATATAGTTTCCTACTATTGTGGTTTGAGGAATTGTTTCTACATATTTGTTCTCTAATTCCTAACAATTGGTATCAGAGCTTTGGTGGTTTTTTCTGAAGTTATAAATCATAGGGAAAGTTAAGATTAAGTGGGAGCTATGGCAGATGAGGGCAGATCGAGGGTTGAGAAGTTCAATGGGTAGAACTTTGGTTTGTGGAAGATGCAAATGGAGGATTACTTATATTAGAAGGACCTCCATGTTCCTTTAGATGGAAAAGCAAAGAAACCTACAGCCATGTCGGATGAGAATTGGGAGTTGCTGGATAGAAAGGAACTGAAGGTAATTCGTTTATGCCTTGCATCTTTAGTTACTTTCAACATATCACAGGAGAAGACCAAAGAAGGTCTCATGAGTGCGTTAGGAAAGTTATATGAAAAACCCTCTGCCTCTAATAAAATATTTTTGATGAAAAAGTTATTTAACATGAAGATGTCTGAGAATGGTTCTGTTGCTGATCATTAGAATGAATTTAATACGGTTGTGAGTATGTTAAACTCGGTAAAAATTGACTTTGATGATGAGGTTAGGGCTTTGTTGATTTTGTGCTCCTTACCAAATAGCTGGGACAGCTTGGTTACGACTGTAAGTAATTCAATCTCTAATAACTCAAAGCTGAAGTTTGAGGATGTAATAGGCGTGATCCTAAGTGAGGAAATGCGAAGGAAGAGCACCGAAGATTCTTCTACTTCTAGAAATGCTTTGATGGTGGAGAGCAGAGGGAGATAAAAGAACAAAGGGAAAGGTAACCGTGGGAAGTCGAATGATCGTGAAAGGTCAAATTCCAAGAGTAAGTTAGAATGTTGGCACTATGGGAAGGTTGGTCATGCTAAGAAAGATTGTTGGGCTCTTCGGGATAAGAAGAACAAGGAGGAAACTAAAGAGGTAAATATGACAGTAGGTGATGTTTGTCAAGACGCCTTAATTCTTTCTTTAGATAATATTGTTGAATCTTGGGTGTTAGATTCAGGGGATTCTTTCCATGCCACCCCACATAGACATTACTTTACTGATTTTTTTCAAGGTGATTTTGGACATGTATATCTTGGTGACGATGAACCATGCAACATAGTAGGGAAAGGTTGTGTTCAGGTGAAAATGTAGAATGGGAACATATGGCTACTTAAGGATGTTAGGCATATGCCTAAGTTGAGGTGGAATTTGATATCATCGGGAAATCTGGGCAGTGATGGTTGTACGGTTAGTTTTACAATGGATTCTTAGAAGGTTACCAAGGGAGCTTTTGTGGTTGTAAGAGTTAAGAAAAATGGTACTTTATATTTAACCAGTGGTGCTGATTATTGCAATTTAGTTGTTGCAGATGGAGATGCAACTTTGTGGCACCAGAGACTCGGTCATATGAGTCATAAGGGCATGTAGATTATAAAGGACAGGCTACCTAGATTAAAGGAGTTAGATTTGAACTTCTGTGAGGACTGTGTTTATGGGAAACAGAAGTGGGTTAGATTCCTCAAGGTTGGACCTACCAAGAAGGAGGGTAAGTTGGAGTTAGTGCATACATATGTATAAGGGCCAGCTAAGGTAAACTCTATTGGTGGTTCATGTTATTATGTCACTTTCATTGATGATGTAACTAGACAAGTTTCAACATATTGCATTAGAAAGAAATCTGATGTGTTTGAAACTTTCAAAAGATGGAAAGCCTTGGTTGAGAATGAAACAGGTCTCAAGTTGAAATGTCTCAGGTCGAATAATGGAGGGGAATATTACAGAAATGAATTTCTTGATTACTGTTCAGTAAATGGGATCTGCAGGCAAAGAACAATTCCAAATACTCCACAGGAAAATGGAATGTTAGAAAGAATGAACAGGACAATCATGGAGCGTGCTAGGTGCATGAGGTTATATGCAGGGCTTCCACTCATGTTTTGGGCAAAAGCGGTAAGCACAATTGTTTATCTGATTAACAGAGGACCCTCTATGCCCTTAGATGGAGGTATACCTGAGGAGGCTTGGTCTGGTAAGAAAATTGATTACTCATTTCTTAGAGTATTTAGATGTGAGGTATTTGTTCACATTGACAAAGATGATAGGAACAAGTTAGAGGCTAAGTCTAAAAAATGCACCTTTGTTGGATATGGTGAAGATGATTTTGGTTTCTGTGTTTACAGTCTTAAAGACAAGAAAATATTTTGGTCTAGAGATATTGTCTTTAATGAAAAAGTCATGTATAAAGATTAGTTGTAGGAACAGAAAGAGGAATCAAAGAAAGAATACATAGTGTTAGAGGACATTGTGGACAACAAGGTGTCCAAGGGGCTGGTTTAGGTACAACATGCTTTGGCATAGCTAGTTTAGGTACCTACTCATCAGGAACCCCAAACTCCTGAGGTGAGAAGGTATTCTAGGGTAAGAAGGGAACCTGAATGTTTTATTCCATATTTGAATTATTTATTGCTCACTGAAAGTGGAGAGCCAGAGTACTTTGAGGAAGCAGTGCAGGTGGATGCCAGGAAGAAGTGGGAGTAGGCCATGGATGAAGAGCATAGATCTCTTATGGAAAACCAGACTTGGAATCTGGTGGAACTACCCGAGGGCAAGAGAGCAGTGAGCAGGTTTATGAGTGATCTAGGTAGAGAGGATTGATAGGCAGTAAAGTGAATCCTTCAGTATTTAAGAGGGACCATGGGAGCAACATTATGTTTCGGTGGATCAGACACTACATTACATGGATATGTAGATTTAGACATTCGAGGAGATTTGGACAGCAGGAGGAGCATAACAGGTTATGTATTTATGGTTGGTGATACAACAGTGAGTTGGATTTCATGGTTACAAAAGGTTGTGGCTTTTTCAACCATAGAGGATGAGTATGTTGCTGCCACAGAGGAAAGCAAGGAGATGATTTAGCTACAACAGTTTCTTGATGAGTTGGGTCATAAGCAGGAATTTGGGAGACTACACAGTGATATTCAGAGTGCTATTCATTTGGCGAAGAACTCCTCTTTCCACCCTAGGACGAAGCACATTTAGCTGAGATATCATTTCATCAGGACAACTTTGAAAGAAGATAAGTTGAAGATGGAAAAGATTCATACCAGTCAGAATCCTATGGATATGATGACCAAGGTGGTCACAAGGGAGAAGTATAATTTGTGCTTAACTTTGATTGGCCTTCAAGGTTGATAATGAAGGGTTAAGAACTTTTCTCAGTGGAAATAGTCTCCAAGTGGGAGATTGTTGGGGTGTGGAGCCTATTTTAGGTATTCTTGAGTTAGTGTTGAAGTGCTGGAGCTCGAACGGTTAAGTTTGGAGACTTCAGGAGTATTCTGCAATCATTTTCTATGAAATGGCTATGCAGTCATTGTGACGTTGCTGTTAACATGCTGTTAACGTCGGGACTATTTTTTCCAGTCATGGGAAGTTGAAAGATCACGAATTTCAAACTTCTAGGGTCAGCTTTAGGGCTTCTTAGAAGGATTGTAATCCTATAAATAGAGGTGTTGGGGCATCTTAAAGATATCTTGAGTGTTAAAGAGGTCTTGAGTCTTAATGATCGAGAGGTGATCAAGAGTGATCAAGGTGTCAATTGTGGTTTAGATGTGGTTTAACATCTTTGGAATTTTGTTGTGAGTACATAACTGAGAGAAGACTGTAAGAGTTTTTTTACTCTTGTTGATAATAAAATCTAAGCAAGTTCTTGGTGGACGTAGCCCACATTGGGTGAACCACGTTAAATCTTGTCTTGTCTTCTTTTGTGCATTATTCATTTATGCTGTTATATTTCTGCAATTATAATTCTACTATATATTTTTCTACTACTGTGGTTTGAGGAATTGTTTCCTCATATTTTTTCTCTAATTCCTAATAGTATCATTGAGGATGAAGCCCCGAAATTAATTGTTGACTTCCATGGAGGAGTTTGTCGGGGGCATTTCATTGGAAGAGTAACAACCCATAATATCTTAAGGGATGGTTACTGGTGGACAACACTTTTTAAGGATACAACTTTATTGGTAAGAAAATTTGAGAGTTGTCAATGTTTTTCAAGAAGATTGAAAGCTTCAGGATCCCTCTTGTTGCAGCCTATATCAATTGAAACCCATTTTAAGCAGTGGGGGATGGACTTCATTGGGGAGATTTCAGATTCTTCAAGTGCCGACCATAAATGGATATTGGTAGCCACTGACTACTTCACCAAATGGGTAGAGGAAATCCCCACTAAGAAAGCAACCCACCAAATTGTCAAAGAATTCATTCTAAATCATATAATTTACAGGGTTGGAGTGCCTGCTAAAATAGTTGTTGGCAATGCTATGAGTTTTCAAGATAAACCTTTGGTAGCCATGTGTCAGGAGTATGGGATAAATTTAGCATATGCTTCTAACTACAATCCCCAAGGTAATGGACAAGTAGAATCAAGTAACAAAAATCTATTGAAAATAATCAGGACGACCTTGGAATTAAATAAATGAAAGTGGGGTGAGCAGTTGAAGTTTGATGTTTGGGATAAAATAATTACTATTAAAAGAGCTACTGGAAAGATCCCATTTGAATTTGTTATATGAAACTCAGGCTCTCCTCCCCCTGCATATGCAATTATCTTCTTCTCAATTCATCCAACAATTGGAGGATCAAGAGATTAGTCCCTATGATTCACGTATAAATCAAATTGTTGAATTAGATGAAGAGAGAAGAGAATCCCATCAAAGACATGTGAAGTTTAGGGAGAAGTTGAAGAAACTATTTGATAAAAAGGTAACCCCAAGAGTTTTCAGTGTGGGAGATCTTGTGTTATTGTGGGATAGAAGACATGAGGATAAGGGAAAACATGGAAATTTTGACACATTATGGATGGGTCCTTATTCTATTGAAATTAGAATTGGTGAGCATACCTTTTTCCTAAAATATTTAGATGGAGAAATGCTTGAGTTTCCTGTTAATGGTAGGCACTTGAAACATTTCCTTGACTGATTTATCAGAATTAAGGTACGCATCATTGTACAGTGTACAGTTTTTGGTTTTGTTCTATTTTCTACGTTTTTTCTATTTCGGTTTGTCCTGGTCCTTGGTGACCGGTTTTTGTTGGTTTCTTGTTTTGTTCCTGGAGGGTTGGTTATTGTTACTTTGCTTTGGAGGTCATTTTTTTGACTCCGTGGACCAATGGATTTTTGGCACATGGTTTGTTGTTTTTGCATTAAGTTTTGTTCTTGTGGCACTCGCAGGGAGTACCCATCCCCGAGTCAGAGCCAGTGTTGGTGCTCAATTATAATCTCACCCTTTTTGTTTAAAATTTTTAGTCCACCTGCTTTGATGTACTTTTTGCCTTCCTGTATGGATGCGTGAAACATTTTTCCTTCATTGAGGTGTCATTGTCAGTCCTTTCCTATGGTCGTGGATCATGCTGAATCATGGTACTATTTACAGTTTTCTTTCCGTGGGGAAACTTTTTGTAGTTTGTGTGTGAATGATGGGGTTTCCCCTTCATTTATTTTCTCCAGAATTGTGTCTCCTTTGTAAATTTTGTCCTAACATATGTGGATATGTGGTTGTCTCTAATTAGATGCAGTGTGGTGGGTCTATTTGATGAATGTGTCACTTTTTGTTATATTTGCAAAATGCTTGAATTAGTCCTGAGGCTCGATGAATTCTAATTGGATATTCGAAACTATGAAGCGGTGTGAGCAAATTTTTACTTTAGCCCCAAGAGGTGTACACTTTTTGTAAATCAAGTGGTTGCGGGAAGGTGGGACTTTTTTATGTTTTGATACATTATGGTGAAAGGAGTGAAAATATAAAATGAATGCCTAAGACCCAAAAAAGGACACGTGGCCATTTTTTATTAAAAAAGTGGGGAAGCGGGTCACTGGGGCACTTTGAAAATTTTGGCTTTGTTTTGAAAAGGAGTAAAGTTGTAAAAGTAATCCGTTACCCCACTAACACCCATGCAAAGCCACGTGTTGAGAATACATCAAAAGCAGATGGGTGGGCTAAAATGTCTAAAAATACACAATTTATTTGAGCATCACAAAATACGAAAGATACCCCCAAGCTCACTTTAGCTAAAATATGTTCCACATGGACGGATCAAATTCAAAGTTACAAAAATCAAAGTTAATGGCTGTGATATAATGCATTTAATTCTACCGCCGTTAATGCTCCTACACAAACCAAGGTCCTTAAGGGATACGACTACATTCATCCTTTATTTTTATTTTGATGGTCTCTTGTCATTTTTTATTAGTGAAGTGCAATTGGAATTATTGTGGAGCTCAATTTGCAAACCTGATAACTACAAAAGCTATTGTTTTGAGTCAGAATTGGTCGGGCGCTTGTAGAAAATTGGTAAGAACTTCAAACTCCTATGTATCGTGTCTATTCCATTGGTAAAATAGTTGAAGTAAAATTAGGGTTTTTTAAATGAAGACTATGCCATTTTATTCTTCTGTTACATTGGGGGTCACGAGTGACCTAGAGTGACCTAGACAAGGTAACAAACACATATTTGATGAGTGCTGACTTAAATGATTTTTATTAAAGATTAAATGGTTCTCATTTGAGTGAATATTTAAAGATAATTAGTGATATCCGCATCAACTCAGCGGGTGCCATCCCACCCTTTGTTTAATGCCCAAAACTAGTATGGTTTTGTGCCATGAATTATGACTCTGAGAAGAGGGAAGTATTAGACGGGAGTGGGGATGTAGTGATGACATTGAAGCTGACATCCATTAGAGTATTACTGAAATTGCCCATAATTACTGAATGATTTACGATTGGCATCAAACTAGCCTTGCAGGACTATGAAACAAATAAGAAGGATTATGCCAAAATGATAAACACACAATGGCTCCTTACAAAGAGGAAGGCATTAGCTAAAATCTCAAAAAGGTTGGTTAGGGTATAATTCGTTGAGGAGGTTGAGGATATTATTGTGCTTTTGAGTCGAATGGCAGGTTTGGAAACTACAAATGAGTTTAAAGAGTGGATGACCACATTTATATGGATTATTATTGAGAGAAAAGGAAATATTTGTTGGGCCACCTTTATTTTAGATGCAATCCATGATCATATGCTTACTCTAGCAGAAAGGATTGAGATAGGGGACACTGCAGAGTTAGAGTTCTATATGATGAAATATATGATTTATAATTTTGCAGTGCATAGATGTTTTCTAGCATTGTCACCATGTGCTGATTTTAAAAAGTTCCCAATGCATGAAATTTTCCCTCAATTACAGTTAACCAACTGGAGTGGAAATGTCATATTGGTAAATGATGCTTTCTTTGCACCAATTATTTTCTTGTTCAAACCAGAATGGGGATAGTACAGAATGTCTGAGCATGCAAGGCAAGTGATTATGGAGTATGGGTGCTACTTCATTCAGTATAAGAAGTTCACTTATATCAGGGTTAGTGGTTTTGAGGGAAAACCTTTTAAATTGCCTAGGTATGTTAATGACAAGCTGTGTTTATGTGAATTGGTAAGGAAACTGGTGCCTGTGCATAAGTTAATTGCTAGGAGGCACAAAAAAAATGTCAAATTCCCTATCAGAATTAGAAGGTATTCATGTCCTTCCATTATAAAGGCTAGACTAATTGGAGAGGAAATGAAGAATTTGGCCATGGAGACACTTGAGGCTAGAGCCAATTATGACATTCAGTGGGTACTTAACAATGTTGCTAACACTTTTGAGCATGAGCCTCACTTTGAGGACTAATGGATGAATTGTAGGGAAAAAGAAGAAGTCTGGTTGATGGATTTTTCAAGAATGACTTTATCACAAGTGGTAGACTTCAAAATTGTAGTCATTCCAGAGGGGGTAGTAGATGACTTACACAAAGTGAGTAAATTATATGTTGATTAGAAGATAGAAAGTCAATCTATAGCTTCCCAAGATTGGAATGAGGAGGAGTCAGATGATCCCTACATGAGGATAACCAATGTCATGAGGAGAACGGTAAATTGGCTAGTTCAGATGAATATTGACTTGTCAGTACAAAATACAAGAGTCCTAAATCATTTCAGAAATATGGGAAACTTAAATGATGATATCCCACCTCTTAAGGAGGGCACTGATAAAATTGACCCATTCGATGGAAAATCCCCTCTATTACCATCCAAAAGGCCTACTATTGGGCTTATTGATGAATGGACAATAGTTACTAGCGAGACAGGTACTTCAATGTCAGCCCTTAGGCAGAAAACTGAAAAAATACTTTTAAAGTCCATGGAAAATTCCTTTATTAATCTTGTAGTGCCACTCCAAGAAAAAGGAAAGGGTATAGCATCACATGTGGTTAGCCTAAATGTTGTCCCAAAGCCACATAATACTAAAAAGTTAATGAGTGTAGCCATTTCAAGTGGTCACATTCAGCCTAGGCCGCACAAAGATGAAAAGAGAGCACCATTAGAATTGAAGCAGTTTGAACAGACACACAAGAAACCCAAAATTGTCCATCACCCAATCCTGGTAAGGGTAGGTGCCCATACATCAAATAAGTTCATACACAGGGATAGGGTAATTGATCCCCTAGAAGTGGAAAAAACTGATAACATCCAGAAGCAGCAGGATACATCATTACCAAGTATGAGGCAATCAAGTCACATGATCCCTCATTCATTCTTCGTGGAAAAAGAGGTGGAATGCATTCACAGCTTAGTTCCCTAGGGGAATACTACAGTTGATCTGGTAGACGGTTAGTTTCTTACCCTGGGTATGAATATTCCTGAAGCTCTACTTGTTAAAGATATCAATCCACCACCAGTTAAAACAATGCATGAGGTTGTAAATGTACAAACTGAGGTGATTGATATAGATGCTAATGAGGGATTATCCATGTTAGATGCGCTCAGTTTTTCTGTTGATGAACCCTTATTAACACCAGTGGTCAATAATGAAGCAAGTAAGGAATCAGAAATAGATCCTTATGTGATAAAAACTGAAGTAAGAAATCGGGAAGTGAATTTGTCTTCCCCAAAACAAATGATTTTGGAAATGGATAAACCAGAGCTATTGGTGGAAAGGGTGTTAATACTAAGTTGGTGGTTAAAATGTTGTGCCCATTCCTATTGAGGTTACTAAGAGTGATGAAATTCTTCAAGAAGAAAAATTATCTTTTGAAGAAAAACTAAAAATGACACAAGATATAATTATTGATGAAGAAATTTTTATTGGTGGAGAATCACTACTTTCAATGGGAAATGTGGATTCACTTCCAATAGAAAAACCTGCCATAACATTGCCTAAGGTATCATTAGGGCATGAAAGTAGTAGTTAGACAACTTAACCAGGTTTGGGAGTAGAGGAATCCATTTCCCAAACTTTGATACAAAGGGGTGAAGGGGAAGAAACTCATGCCATCATGCTTTCAACTGGAGAAATAGTAAATGAGTTCCCTTTGAGTTTTGATGTAGATCAAGTTAAGGATGATCAATTTGAAGTGCCATATCAGGAAGGTAAGCATCCAGAGGAATTAATAGTACATAGTGAAATTGACTTAGAGACAATTGGGATAAGTCGTCAAGAAAAAAAAATCATTGGTGTAACAGGAACAATAGGTGTCCAAACAAATAGTAGTTGTTCCTGAGAAACTCGAGCAAGGATCACAGGAAACAAAAGTTGGAACAGGTTTGAAGAAGGGATGGATTAGTGAATTAATTTCAAATGAAGAAGTGGCCCTTCCTATACAAGCAGTTGACCTTACTACTTTATCCTTTCCAAAAATAGTGAGAGCCCCAAAAAGGGCCATAACCATCACAAGGACTCTTACTGATTCATCAGGGGAAAGAACACTAGAGATAGAAACTCCTTTGGAGGTGTTGGCGAGAAAATTTGTCAGGTGGACAAACTTGTGGATTTCTTGCCAATGCTCTAGGAATCTAAGTCCCTCTACTTAACTGGTGCAGCTGTTGTATGTGCATGCACATGAAAAGGTGAATTTCTGTGGTGGCCTTTCAACCGAGGATCTAACAGGGGCACTCCACTGACCCTGCGGTAAATGCTTGCATATACTTGCAAGAGATGACTTTTTCTGGAAGTGGGAAAGGGAGTGAGAATGGAGGTAGGAGAACTAATGTTGTAGGTAGAAAATCAGATTCCTGCACACACACTAGTTAGAAACTTCATCACATGCATTTATGAGAAGAAACAACCCTGTAAATGACAACAAGACCAAATAGAATTTGATGAGAACAAAGTGTCATGAAATCCCTTGGTCAAAGAAAGCTAGAAACTCCTTCTTCTTGTATTGATGCTTGAACAAAAGTTGTACATAGTGTAGGAATGGAAGAAATTTGAGAGGGGAAGAGAGTAGAATAAAATGGCTATCTCCTTTGCTTTCTCTCAAGGTAGAATGCACTCTTGAGTCTACAAGATCAATCGCCAACCCTTTGAAATGGGAATGGCTTTACAATTTATAGAATAGAATATGACTCTTCATCTTCCTCATGACCTTTTGAATACCTTAATATGACTTAAGACTGTTCATATTCCACTTCAAATATTTAAGTCCCTTTTATAATAGCAAGGTGACTTAATTTACATTATGTTTCTAAAGTCTCTTAAGTCATATTAAAAGTGCAAACCCCAACGTGAAATTAGAATATTGGAAAGTGAGAGAAAGTTGGGGGGAAGAGGAGAGAGAAAGAGGGGGAGAAGAAGAAGAGGAGATGTCATTCCTGATGAAGTTCGTTGATCCTTGTTGATGGAAAGCTCCAAATGCAGTGAAACTCTGAATCTTTGAACTCCTTGCACACTGTGAAATTCCTCCAAATTATCTCACGAACGCTCGCTAAGTTGAACGAACTAAGGTGGATCTTGAATGCCCTATGAAAAAATGAATAGGATGCTCCCGAATAATGATGTCCCCCTGAATGATTATCCTTATACATCCCCCTTGTGCCAAAACTTCTCTTTGAGTGTAACTTACTATTTTTAGTAAGTGTGAAAAAGGAAACCTCTCGATCCTTTACTGAGTGTTGTGACCTTGATTCCCCTTTCTCCCTGCGTTCCTCACTCCTTTGGATCAAATTTCTATTTTTAGCAGGTGCTCGAGGGGCCACTTACTATTTTTAGTAATTTTCAACAATGTCTATTCTGGTGAATTTTTAGTCATAGTTTACCTCCAATGTCTTCGTCTTCGTCGTAGGTTCTTTTATCAATGACTTTCCCAAAATAGCAGTTCCTATGTAGTAGACCTGCTATTTTTAGAAAGTTTGCCTTTGGGAGTCGGATTGACGTGGAAAAAAAAATTTATATGGGTTTTTTCCCAATATCCTCCCTCTGAAATTTCGGGCCCGCCCGCTTAATAATCCAAGAGATTTTAAAGTTTTAATTTTCGGACCTGGCAGTGCTTCTGGGTACGACAACCATTAATGGACCTGAAAATTGCAGGACTGATTTTCTCCTCCATTTACAATGAAATTTAAATTTTTTTATGTGGGTTTTGTCTTCTGGTGCTTCACGTGCGATCTTACTTCAATCCGACTACTAGTTTGACGGGAAATCTTATTTCTTTCTTTGTTGAGTCGGAAACGAGATTTCTTTGTTGTAGCTGCTCTGTCGCATGAGAGGGGAGTTTGAAGGTGTCTTTCTGATGGTCTTGGATAGAGGAATGAACAGCAGTAAATTTTTTGTTGTTTCATGGACTGGTTTGCAACATTTCTTTAGATCTTCATTTTTAGGCAATGGTGATTTTCACTGTTCTCTCCTTCTTGCTCTTTGTTTCTCCTTCTTGTTTTTGATGAAAGATCCTTCTGAGACCTCAAAATCACCATGGGGATTTTTTTTCAGTTCTTTGGTTGAGATTTTCTGAGCATTTTCAATGGTGGAGTGATGGTATAATGTTGCAGAGGAAGAAATGGATGAATGGAGTGCACAAAAATGTTTAGAAGTTAGAAACGGGAAAAGCAGCACTTGGAGATTTTTCAAAAAGATGTGCACAGGTAGGGCTTGGGTGCATTTTTCCATGATTTATGTCCCTGACCTCAGGTATTTTAAGAACATCAACTTCCAAAATGAGCAAGATGGCGACACATGGCACTAGATCCAATGACATGGAATGAAGGAGGAAAAAGCTGATTTGAAGCACTGGGAGCTGAAAGGAGGTCACATGGGTGTCCAAAAGAATCCTCCTAGGGGATGAGTGAATTTTTCAAGTTCTGATGTCCCCCACTTGAGGTGCATAAGGTACATCAAATTCCACAGTGGTCCTGGAGCTAACATGTGGTGACTGATCCGACGATAGGGAATGCATGCTCCAAATAAGCACTTGAGGGTTGAACTACCAGGTCTAGAGGTCATATGAGGGTTCCAAGGGTCACATGAGGGATGGGAAAATTTTCCAAGGGGTGATGTACCTGACCTCAGGGATGTGGGGGACATGAAATCCCACTAGGCTCTTGGTGCTGACACGTGTCCTCTTAAAAAAATGACTAAGTCCTGAACTGCCTTTGAGAGGGTAACTTGGAATGCAGATAACTTGAGCTTCCGGTGGAATTTCTTGGTGAAATTTTATATGATCCTGACTATAAATGGAATTTTAAATCCAATGATGTGGGTATAATGTCTTGATTCGATCATATGATCCCTGAAAAATCGGATTTTTGATCTGGGACTCCACTTGTACCTGAGAAAAATTGTCTTCCAATCCTATGCGCCAAGGTGTTGTGAAAAATATTATTTCACCATCATGTAGGTCTTCGAATCATCTTTCGGAAGATGTTATTTTTTACTTCTAAATCCATCTAGAGCTCCCATAATCTTCGTTTGAAGCCCAACAGTTGTTTTAGGCCTGTGTACTGCATAGGCTTGTGAACCCTGTTTTCACTCAGACTGCTCGAGGTCTTTCAGAAATTCCCAAAGCCTTCCAAAATCATTTCCATGATGTTATAAGGTCTTCCATTCACCTCTGTGTTGAATTTGGCCCTTCTGCTTTGCTCCAGGGGGTTGATCCAATCCTGGGAAGGCCAACGATAGCCCTTCCCTATATTGCCAAAAGATAACATTTTCAATGAACTCCTAAAATCACCTAGGGGGAATGAATGGAATTTCCTAAATCACCTAGGATAATATCATGACATTGGTTGGGAATTCATTTGGACTGACTGAACAGATCCAGGGTTTCTTAGGAATGATAAAACATGAAAATTTTAGCATAGGGGTATAGTTGTCATGCTCGGAAATTGTCAATTTCCCTGTTGCACATTCTCACGACAACAGGAGGGTAAGACAATAAAATACATAACCAATGATAATTACAGCATTTAGATTATTCCCTTGGGAAAACATTCAAGGGAACAAATAAATCAAGGATTATCTGAAGCAGTGAATGGTCTTTTACAAAAGGTGGATGAAGATGGGATGACAAAGAAGAAACTTAAGGAACAAATTAAGGCCTTAAGTTCAATTTTGCAACAACTGACATGAAAAACTAGTCATGAACAAGTAGGTACTTATGTGAATACCCCTGAGGGAATGGATAAATTAAATAGTGCTGTCAAGAAGGTCCAAGTAGTGGATACTTGGGTTGAACAACTAACTGATAAGGGAAAGGAAGTTATCACAGAAGCAAGGACAAAATATGAGGACCTTAGAGATCGATTAAATGAAATTGATGGAATAATTGAAGACTGTGACAATGAGATTTTTTACTTGGAGGGAACTCTCCCCAAGCTTGACCATATAACCCTGCTTAGTGAGGAGCTAGTTGAGAAAGAAGGCATCGTACCAATAAGATGCAAAGGGAGGCAATATGCCCTTAAAGAATTGACAAAAATTAGGTTAGATACCTTAAATGGAATCAAGAAGAGGCTTGAATTCAAAAGGAACTAGCTTGATGATCTACTTGATGCCATTGATCGAAGATTAGAAGACATGGTGGTGAACAAGTCCAAAAAGAGCTATGAGGACTTAAGACTTAATTTCTTACTCAATTCCTTTGAAAGTAATATCCAGACATATGACTTTTCCCATGAAACTATTAAAATTATGATGAAGATTGAGAATAGGATTGAGTTATTGAAAGCTAGGCCACTGGAATATAAGCAAAAAATGGCTCAATGTCAGGACTTAATATCAAGACAAACATTGATTTTATAGCATCACCTTGGACCTGATGAGGATGAAGAAAATGAATTATTCCAGAGATATGGTGCTTATGTGGCCAGATTACCAGAAGAGCAAGATGCAGAGAAAAATGGTGAAGAAGAGGAGGATGCTGTCACAAAAGATGATGAACATTGTTAAGCACTTTCTTCCTCATTTTGTATTTTCTTTTCATAATCCTTTGAATTGATATTGTGAATTGATATTTCTAATACATTAAATGTAATTATCTCTCTAAAATTTTACTATTTCTTTGTTTCAATTGTAAGTTAAAAAGATGTAGTAGTTCATAGTGGATTAGATTAAAATTTCATATACATTTGAAACATATATGTGAACTATTGACATCCTTGTATTGTTTGTAATATTGAACAAAGAAAAACATGATAGGGTTCTATAGGGGCCCTTGCCCATGGAAAAAAGAGATGTACATACATCAAAAATCGAAACAACGAAAGGAGAATAACACCTAAGCATTCTTTAGTCCTACTTCATAATTTCCCCTCAGCAGGGGAAGTTTATTCAAAAGTTTTCTTCCTCATTACAAACTCATCCAAGTCTTATATTGTTTGTATGAAGACAATCAACCCTGCCATGTCCCTGGACATCCCCATGTCCATCAAAGACTTCAAGGTCATCCTAGGGCGACCCATAATTTCCTCAAGCTCAATTCTCTTTTGGTTGGATGATACCCAATCCAAGAGGTCTAGACCACCTGAAAAGAAGTCTGTTTTCCCCTTCCCCTTGTGAAGTTTTGACTTGCTGGGATTACTTTGAAGAGGGATGTTTGAAGTGATAAGAGGGGCATATACTACATGTTGGTGACTCGATGAAATGTGAGGCTTTGAACTAGTTCCTACTTCCCATTTCTAGAAGAAAGGTGGGTTTTCCCTGGAAGAAGGAATTGGTTGAGGTCCTTGAAATTCCTACGCACAACGAGGCACAATGCATCAAACGTGTGGATAGCTGAGTTTCAAACCTTCCTCTACTATCCCAAGATGAAGAAAGTGCTGCCCTTGAGTGGTAAGAAGAAATAGATTGGTATTCTTGTCCATCCAAGATGATGACTGTAGACTGAGTTTGTGTTTTTCCCTTCCTCTTGCCTAAAGGCAGTGTTGTTGTTGAACCTAATGGAAGAGGCACATTTTCTTCCTATCTCTTTTCAAAGGAATGAATCCTCTTCTCCAACTCATTCATATTTTTGGACATGGTAGGCACCGTATCAATGGAGGTTTTGTCATACAATATGTATGATTCCTTAGGAATTTATTTTGATGCAAATTCCTCATTGCATAAGAAGGGGCATTGAAAACTAGTTTTCCCAGAGACCTTAGGCCTCCTCTCAACCTAGTATCTTTTTAAATCCTCAGGTGTTTTCAGATGCTCCCATATAAAAATATGGAAATACCTGAATTGGAAAGATGTAAAAACAAGATTGATCCTGATCAGTCTGGTTAAAATTGCTAAGCGGACTCGTTGATATGTTAGAGGTCCTTTTGTGTCTCCTGTGCATTCTACTTTAAACAAGTCCCTAAAAAAGGCCTCTTTTGGGACACTTAGATTGACGATATGATCTTCCAAAGAGATTTATTTCAATCTGTGTGCCATAAGTGTCTTTGCCATTTTCTGGTAAAGATTTTTTTATACCCAAAATTAGGAAAGAGATACATAATTGTAAGAGGGAAGGGTTGAGATTTATAGCCCGAAGGTGACACATATCTCTGGTCTAAAAAAATCTTTCCCCTGAGATGAGAAGGATCTTACTCTGTTCGCACAATGGAAAATTAAAGTCTGAAGGAAATTATAGATGAGCATAATTGGTAAATTATGATGATTTGATAAACACAATGTATGGCATTTAAACCAGTAAGATGTGAAGTGAAGTGTGATAAGCCCAAGAAGGATTTCAAGAAATGAGCGTAAGTGTGCATCACGTCAAAAAGCATATGGAGACACTCAGTGATCAATCTGAAATGATTGTTAATCAAAATTAGAAGGGAACGTTTCAAATAACCTACCAAAAGTGAAGACCAGACGTTCCAGTCAGACATAGATGGAATACATAAAAAAGACCCATGTTTCGTACACCTGGCAGTACGGGATGAAGTTCATAAATATCATTTTTCTAGAAAATTTTTGTAACAAACAAATTATTCCTTAGTATATTCTTGTTTTTGGGGAAATATTTGAAGTAAAGTGAGTGATATAAAAGTATGTAAAATCCATGCCAAGAAAGGGGGTTAATTTTTTCTGAAATTTAGTCAGAGAGAAAAAAGGAGAGAAGAGCCGAGAGAAGCCATTTTCTGAAATTTTTTTTAGAAACTAGTTATTTCTTGTGTGCCTTTCAAAATTGATCATGTCAAGATGGTTGTAGATGTATAACCATTGAAAAAACTTTGAGATTGTAAAAAAACTTTCCCTTGTTGATCAAGTTTGAGAAACTTTGAGTAATTTGTGTAAATCGTGAACTATGTTATGTCTATTTTCATCTTGATATATTTTCAAATAGTTATCTATGTTCCTATTGCAGTCTTACATTATGAATCCTTTTGAAATCACACAAAATATCATCCTCATGAAAAGTATTGTGGAATTTACAATTACATTATGAAGAGAGATTTCATTTCATGATGCAATAAGTGATTTAAATTCAATTTACTTTCATTTCAGTGATATAGATTATTTGTCAATTTATGAGTGTATCATGAGCGTGATTTAATAGGGGTTTTCTAAAGTTTAATTAAGTCTCTAACATGAGTTATTGTGTTAAAACCATGAAGAATGTGTGAAGCTGTGTGTCTTTGAGCCTTCATAGATGCACAATTTTCTAGTTGAATGTTCATCTTGACTATTTGAAGCTATTCGTCTTTTTGCCTTATGGATCTGTTAACATTTGTTTAAAGTTCTTAGGTATTTGGTATAATCAAATTTATCCTGCTTAACTTCCCAGCCATAAAATACATATCCATAGATGAACCATACATGAAATACCCCTGCTTGTACTGTCTATTCATAAATACTAAGGGAATTCATCAATTTACCCATTCCTTACCTCAATATGCAGGAGTAATCAGTTTTTACCATTTGCTTTAGTAACCTAGATTTTGTTTAGAAGGTTTCTTCATCCTCTAAAGTGAAAACTCGTGAGAGTTAGACTATGTTGTATTGACCATAACTTCTCAAGATCTCCTCTTAATTTTGTGAAAGGAAAGAAAAATACTGTAAATCTATAGATGTTATCCACCAATACGGGTTACAAAATGGGTTCTCTCACCTTGGTTGAAGGCACAACCTAAAGTAGTCAGGGTAGGTCAAACCCTGTACACGGTGTTATCCATTTCTTATAGGACTAAGTGAATGAAGAGTCAGTTAAATCCTTCTCCGGCTACAAAATGACTCACACTTTGATTTATTTGTCTCTAAGCATCTTGATCAAATTACAGTGCTGCTCAGTTGCATAGGGAGAATCAATTTGGGTACCAATAGATCGTACATAGATAAGACCTTGAGGCACAATTTATCTGTCGATTTTGAGAACCTCTTTGTAGGCAAGGGACAAAGTGGTCAAGGAAGCAAGTTTGAAACACAAAAAAAATTATGTGAGGGGATAACCTTATTTGATGTAGGTTTGGATGAATGTGTCCTTAGTTTCATTATAAGGGTATTTCAATCTATGATACATGTTTTGAAAGTGGTCATTGAAGTATCTCATAGGTTCATGAGGTTCTTTACGCATCATTGCAAATTAATGGTATAAAATGGATGGATCAATAGGAATGGAAAAGTGTTCAAAGAATACATTTCCCAAGAAATTCCATGAGGTAATGGAACCATTAGGAAGGTCTATAATCCACTTATAAGATGGTTCATCTAACAAAAAAGGGAATCACTATAGGTGATGTCCTCATGGAGCGCTTATATCCTCCTAAGTCCATCCCTATAGGATAAAATATGTTCCTTAGTAGTTCGGGTGTCACCATAGATGTAATTCTCATTTATTTTTAGGTAAGTCATGATAAGTTCCTTGAATGGAAAGAGATTCACTGATGTTTCCTAGTCATGTTACCATGATTGGGACATGTGTGATGATGAATGGATTAAATAAGGGTGTAGAAGCATGAGGTGAACTACTTATGAAATGAGTTTATCTCAGAATGGATTTTCCTTTATTTTATTTGGAAGGCTCAAAATTTCAAAGTTTCCTTTGATAGAATTTTATCTAGTGACGATTCTTCTAGTTTCCGAGGATAAATCTTACGGTTTGGGAAGAAACCCTCCTTCTAGCAACAATAATGTTGATCTACATGAGTATCAAACCTATACTATCCTCATAGCACCATGTTATGTTGATTCCAAGAAGGAATTAGGGGTGCACTCAAACATGGGTAACCTAGATAGAGCTCCTTATAAACTGGTGGGGCTATATCTCTCTTGAAAGGAGGGCACATGTGCAAGGAAAGTGTTTACACAATAGACTGTGTACGTGGGGATCTCCCCAATAATAACTCTCACTAAGTCTTGGTGGCCATATAATTTTTGGGAATAACTCAAGGTGGCCTATTGGATGTATGATTTTATAAGGGCATTTTTTGTTCCTACCTAATCAAAGGAAACTAATGGCTTGGGAATCAATCACAAAAATATTGTTTAAAGGATGATACAAGAAAGAAACAACTAATCAATTTTCATTCATCCCAATAAGTGTGCAAAATCCATTAACATGGATATTAAACTATGAGTACCACTTGTATACGGAGAATGAACTTTATGTGCATATTACAATCTTTAAATCCTACCTCTAAAAGAGTTATACAAATAATTTCAAAAGAGGAGTAGGGTAGGGAAAAAAAGTCACAAATATGTAAGGGAAGCTTCATCTCTCTTAAACACCAAGAAATGTCAAAACCATTCTCATGGTCAGACCAGTATGCACTCAATCAAGACACTAACGCGTGCAAGAGTCTGAGGGAAAAGATAGACTTCTGAGAGTTGCGCACAATGTCTTTGGAAACATAGGATGTAAAATCTAGATTTCTAGTCACTGAATCGAAGGATATTACAGTCATTAAACAAAGTGGATCCTTTAACATTCATTCAAACTAAAAAAAGCATTTACAATTGCTAAATTAGGCTATAAATCAGAAAAGTAAAGAGAGACAAGGGAAAATCATGTAAATTCTTGGAAGATTTTCTATTCCATATTATGGGACCTTTACAAAGAGTTCAATTTTTGTATTTATAGGAAAACCCAAGCAATGAAAATTTTTACAAGCATTAATGGCAATAGGCTCTATCATAGCCACAAAATTGACAACATTAATTACATGGTAAATGCCATAGTTCATTAAAATTGAATGCTGAGTTAGCCTTCTAGAAGTTCCTAACATGTCAAAATATCCTCTTGAATGGGAAATATCTTCATTAAATGTTGTTAAGGCTTAAGAATGAGCTCATATATGATTCACTTAGACTTCAAAATTCCAGTGAATGGATGCATAAGTCAAATGTTCTATATAATTTGGTATTCGGTATCTAATATGGCATGTACATGTACCAAACTAAATATCTTAATCTTATCACAATCAGATGCAAATTACAATGTTGTGATTTGTAAGCAATATGATTTTTCCTTTTGGCGGACTTAACATTTTTTCATTCAGTGCATCCTTTGATGCATGCTACATAATGGTGCATGATTTGTTTTCCATAGTGGATATATGATAAAGGTTGCATAATGATGACCTATTCCTTGGAGGGGTATTCTTTAAACTTCACATGTCATGTATCTATGTAATACTTTATAGCCTTTGTATGTTATATTGTGTTCTAGCTTATCCTTTTAAAACTTTGGAAAGTACAATTTTGCAAAAAAAAAAGATAAGAGTTAACATTGTGCACGATAATTTAGTTAAAGGGAAAAATAATTACACATTGCATGTGATGTTTACATACATGTCTCTCTGATATTTTCATGCACACAAGGCACACATGATTATTATATTTTTGTGTGACAGATGAAAGTGTTGTGAAGCATAAGGGGAATCATATGAATCTTAGTGTAGCAACACAATGGAATGTGTGTAAGCTTGTTTGAATGTGAAGGGACCACATTATACTTCATACTAAATTTGAATATCACTATGTTTGACGAAAACCAAGTAATATTACTTGGTGGTTTTACACAACGACACACAATGGTATGTGTAAGATAAAATTTGTGTAATGCAAATATACAAGTGCGTGCACTAAGTTGCATAATAACATTAAAGTTTTTCATGTAATGGGAAAATAAATTTTTGTGAAGGGTGGAAAAGGTATAAAGCACATATGAACATGCAGGTAAATATAACTAAGGAATTTGTAGATACTTGTGAAGAAATATTTCACCCTAAATAAAACAAATCTGAACTACCTTGAGAAAAGGCCAGGGGGTTCCTTCATTTCACTTGTGAAATTAGGGGCATGTTGCAGACATGACAACACTATATCATTATTAAAATATATGTAATTTTTTGAATAATCATGTAATATTCCCCCTTTTAAGATAGGGGATTCCATTGTGTCACTCAATGCAATAGAAAAAAGTGGTAAATTATATCATGTGTAAAACAACACATAGAGATAAACCTTTTAAATCATTTTTACTAAACTTGGTTATATAAAGTAACATGAATAAGATATAAACATTAGAGAATACATATTATATGTGTCATCTCAAGAGTAAGTATATCATGAACATTTTAAGAAATTTCTACAAATTGGTAGCTAAAGTGTAACAATGACAATAAGATAAGTATGTAAGCATAGAAACAAATCAGCGACTAAGGATACTTTGGACTCATGACATGAAATGAAAAATATGACACATTGGTTCCACTAAAAGACATTTAAAAACATAACTAACATGAAATCATAATTACGTGATGACACAACTAATAATAATGTGATGAACAATCAAGTAGTGATCATATAATCATGAAACATATGATAAATGATCATCATACACATATAATCATGGATCCTAGAGCATATCCATGTAATATAATATATATCAAGCATGTGTCAAACTATATAGAGTGGACACGCCATATAATAATCATACAAGAAAATTATCATAGAAACATCACTCCTAATAATAAGCATAAAACAATCATGTTGTATATTCATTAAGTCTTAAAATAACAAAAATTATATACAACAACCTAAGGCCTATCATAACCAAATAATTATATGTAAGAACATATGCAAAAAATCAATATGGAACCTATTATAAATAGTAATAAGTAAAAATGGAGCATATAATGTCAATACATAACATAAATGATGTAGTCATTTAGTATAGCACAATACAATATCTCAAATAAATCCCAAGACATTTATTAACTAGCTCAGTATCACGAATGGAAAAGGATGAAAAATATATAACCAACCTATTTTCTATATAACATTCCCTAACATAGGCATGTACTTATTGTGTAAGGTTACCCTTGGGTGTATGAATGAAAGGGACATAAATCATAAATGTATGTATCCATGGAAAAGGTCTATCATACATCCAACTTATCTATATTATTAACAGAAAATACATAGATAAGTAGATACATAAGTGTTGATGCATTATAAGACAAGTGTCAAAGTCTATGTGATGAAAAACCAAGTTACATCATGTCCTCATTTTATATTTTCGTAATATTTGAATATTTTTGTATTTTTTTAAATATTTAAACATATGAATAAAAATGAATGTATTTGGGACATAGGTTATAGAAAATATCAAAATGACAATGGGGGAATGGGTAATTATGGTTATTTATACAATCACATTGAACCCCTATAATGTTTTTCATTGCTGGGTTATGTGTAGATGTCAATTTGAGAGTAGGTGCCATAAGAATGGGTAGTGTAAAATTAAGTAAATCCCATTGTTGTCAAAGTAGAATAAATAAGTATGTGATAAAGAAGTTGTGCATAAGAGATCCCATATTTAGATGTGAGTAAGGAAAATATGGGAGGTATAACCTATGATCATGTCAATGGGTTGATCATACATATATCTTGTATCAAATGGTGTAAGGTGCACCTATATTGGTGGGGAGTGATAGAGATGGATGGGTCATTTTATGAGTTTGAGAAGTGATCATGTGTAATATAGTATCTAGAATTATCAAATTCAATAATACGTGAATATGTAATATGCGAGCCACGAGTAATCATAATAAACTTTGGCCTTCAATGTGTATGGGGAGAGTGCATTGGTTTCCCAATTGGGTAATTCTTGTGAGGCTATAGTATAATTACTATATGCTAGGCAAAACTAGGTATCATTGGATAAAATCTAGTAGGAGATATTATAACAACTTTATCAAGACAATTATGTCTTCATGAGTTCTATAGGATCTATTTAGCAATATGATCAATTATCTGATGAAGGACTAAGGACTGAATAGGTCATGAGGGTTGCACTTGGGTGTGTGACAATATAGAGGTTGGAACAAAGAGGTAATAGGTAATGTGATAGGTCAAATGGGATACTCATGTGGAACACTTGGGATTGTAAATTTTTTTTATGTACCACCTTGATACATCTAAGTAAGGTTACGATGAATAACTCTCATTTTGCATGAACCCATGGACATCTAGAGTAACATGTTGATTGTGTTGTTAGAAGGTAATTACTAAAAACCACGTGTCAATTCTTCTTATGGTCCTACATGTACATGTAACACAATGCATCCTAAGCATGTTTCTGATTTTTCCCATCAAAGACACATGATCTATCTCTAGTGTATCAATTATATCATAGTGTGGTATAACCAAGGAAGTAGTAAGGAGTGTCATAACGTGCATATGTTATTTCTAGTTCCCTTGTCAACCATGAACACTATGGATTTCAAATGTGAATCAATATATGCTCAAATGAATAATGGTTTTATCATAATCCTTGTCATCACGATGAATCTATGAATCTATCAAATGTAATCACAGGCAGATGGTTAAGGTATATTTATAGTCATGCCAATAATGCCAGTCTATATGTTGATGGGTCAGTATGGTAAGACTAGCAGAAGAGGCACCATGTGATGATTCATGTGTACTCATTTATCTTATGTTTGTCAACATGATTAGGTAGAGGATTGATAAACACCTCGAGGTTTGAATTAACCTCGAGGTTTGAATTAGGCTCGACCACTGCGGTATTGATAGGTTTTTCAAAGTCTTCATAGTGAAATGATATTGTTTTTAATAAGGTCTTGAATGTTGTGCCGTATGACTTTAAGCATATATTATTGGCTATATGTCCTACACATTTTTGGTAGTCACAATATGATTCTACTATCAAATTTTAGATGTTGTAGCTTACTATTGTCAAATTTGATAAGGCAGAGGTAGAGTTATAAGATTAAACTCAAGTATATATTTGTAACACTTTCTAAAGAGGTTATACCAAACATGTCTCCATTGCCTCTGCTGGATGAGAGTAGAAAGAACAATGGGTGTAACCTATTGTGCTACATTAATGACCTTATCATCATTTTATTGTGTGTCACTAGTCTTAGCCTTGTATGATGGTCTAACTTGAAACTTAGATCCACTAGATGTAGGAGCATTAGTGCCATTAATTTGAGCATGTTGCTTATTAGGAGCTTAGTCTCATAGACCTCGACCATTTTTCATAGGTCTTCAAAGGATGTGATAGTTATCGAACATGAACTTTCTATTGAGTTGTGGAACAAAGCTAGTGGTAAATACCTGTTGTAACTCTATGTCTCATCAATGTATTTGGGTCCTTGGGACAACATAATCTTATATCACGTTACATAATTTCATTTAGGAACTTTCTCATGTGAAGAAAATTGTTAGTCTTAATGTTGATAGAGAAAGTGAGCTAGGAAGCTATCGGCCAAAGTATTATGAATGAATGTGAACCAAACCTTGATGGTTTTTGTAGAACCAATCTAGTGCATAGACTCCTTAAGATTGTATGAGAAAAGGTTGGTTAACGACGCGTCCTTACATTTATAGTCCATGCATGAAGTAACATGAAGGATCAAAGACATTTCTTTAGATCATTAGTCTTGCCATCATATAACAGAGATCTTGGGTGAAACAAACCCTAAGGGTAAGGGGCAACTAATAAATTTCGGTAGTAATAGATTATCCAGTAAACCAATGAAACTTTTGGTATTATGTAACTTACCTTATGTAAGTATATATAGCTAAGTTTGAATAACTTGTATTTCTTAAGTGTAAACATAATTTGAGGTATTTATAACCATAGCTAAGTGTTAGGTACAACAATAGAAGAAATTAAATCTTTAGGAATATGCAAGATGGATTTGGAATAAATTTGAGAAGCCCCTATAGTAGGAAAAAATTTTGTGGACACATGGGCTTGAACCCTTGATGTGGAAATAAATCCTCTTGAAGGAGTATTCATATCATTCAAAGTTTTTTTACACCATAATTAAATATATGCTATATAAGTGCACCACAATAAAGAGGATGTAAGGGTTTGTAACAAGGGACTATTTTGATCAATTGACTTCTAACATTAACCAATCACAATTAGAACAATGATTTAATACTTGTAACAATTGTTAAAACATGATAAATTCTCACATACACAAGAGGATGAACAACCATAGTTGCAAAGGTCAAAAGAGAGGATTTGGGTGTGCAAAATAGTGAAACAATCAAATCAAAGACTGGAAATTATTTGGTGTTGATTATGGAACTAGAAACTGAGCAGGGGTAAGACTACACAGTTATTGTATGGTCTATACTAGAGATATATGGTCATGAATTGGATATGTAAGGTTTTATACCTTTAAGCAATTTAGGTATAAATGTTTTTATGTGCTTCTCTTTCCTAGAAATGACTTTTTTATGTTACTCTTTCTTGAAAAACTTTGGAATGACCTAGAATCAAATTCAATAAATTGGAAACCATAGAAACATGTAGAGCCCTTCATCAAAGCATCAAAAGAAAAAGGAGAAAACATGTGTGCATGGTGAGGCTGGACTACTGTTGGCAATCAAATTACCAGTTATTGAACTAATCCAAGTATTGCATTACATACCCTCATCATGACATCAAGCCTCATGTAGCTATCTTAAGTACTTGTGTAAGTGTGAACAACTAACCAAACCCTTAAGGCTCCCCTCTTGTCTCTTGAAACTAAGATAGTGAGTTATCTATATAGTATAAAATGTACCCAATATAATAGTATTGTGATGTTGTGTGCCTCAACTATGTGACCTAACCATTTATTCCTTGAAACCCTTAAGAAATGCTTGGAGTGACTTTTATCTTGCTAAGGCATGGATTTATGACCTTTGCATGCTTGGAAATGGAAGAATATAGAATCTTTGACCTAGCTAAGAGATTCAAAAATGTAGTAGGGAATGGTGTAATTGATGTGCAACTAATTCAGGCTGATTTAGGGAACCCATAAGTGATTTTGGAATGATATTTACAAAATGATATTGTAAGAGTACCACATGAGTTATAAAGTGACATTGAATTTATTATATAACCTTTCATAGGTGAAATATTATAATAATGATGACCTTAAAAATATGAAATGGTTAAATAATATTTTTAAATTGAATGATGTGTCAAAGAATGTGAAGGGGTGGGAACGTACAAGTTGTCCAAGACCGGACCTCACATCCCAACCCTTCCCCACATTTTTGAACTAGAGAAATGAAAAGATAAATCAAAATTTATGTCATGAAAAATAAAGGTTATATACTACTTTGATAATACAATATTATACGAAATGAAGACATAGTAGAGTGTAAAGATAAGAAAGTTACAGAAGAGCTAGAGAGATGACATGATTAGATTCCAAAAATGAGCATTTTATTTAACAAAGGAGCACGATCAAACTTGTTATTGTACAAGGAAAATTTACCAAATTTTAGTGTTTACATCCCCCCTTTAAGTGTGTAATTGAAAATTGCATGCTTAAAGGAAAAACGTACCTTAGTGTACACACACACTTTGTATTTTCTTGAAAATGGTTCTCTAATGTGTTAGTGTTGGCATGCTCTATGAAGAAACTTGCAACACACAGTGTAGTCAATGGCTGTTATAGATAATGAACTTTAAATCAAAATATAGATAATGCATGTAACTTTGAAATTTGCAGTAAGTGTATATAAACAAAACATGGAAGGAATACACCTGTTCATTTTATAGAGAGAATATTTCCCATGGTTTCCATCCCTTGAAGACTTTTATTCTCTATAAATATGTCAGTGGATTAGGGGTGGTCAGTCTTCTATGTTTTTCCATAGGAGAGAATAGAGTGTTGAGTACACCCTAACACTAGAGAGAGTGAGGAGAGGATTCATGTTTTCCCTATTTTTAGAGCTTTATAGAGAGGAAGGATTTAGACTAATGACATTTCAATTGGTTTGATTCTTTCCTCATTTGGGAATTTGGTGAGAGAAGAGGAAATAACATTCTACAAAGAACTTAGTTGCTTTGTTGCTTTCCACTAAACCCACATACCACACCACTGTAGAAAAATCTAGGTCTAATTTTGTTCTAACTTAAAACCATAGAAAGAATGGACATTTCCATGCCCCCATAAGGTGTAATGCCATTAAAATTCATCATGTAGATTGTGAAAAAAATCACAAGGGAGAAGCGAGCCCATGCCCCTAGACCCCATTCTTGTAATTGAATCTAAATAGTGTAGTTAAGAAGGAATGAAGTTATTATGCCCCATGTATCATGCTTTGTACTATGTCATCTGAATCTAAAATTATATGAAAAACCTGTAAATAGCTAGTAAAATTCAAAAAAATTGAAAAATACAGATAATTTTCCTTCTATTGGGGAACATCCATCATGGTCAATACCGTACCATGGTTGTGATTCTATTGTACTATTTTGACCTTGTTTGAATTATGCCTCGTTTCAGTATCTGTGACATTTTCTAAGGATACAAACCTTGTAAAAATTTGTTCATGTCTTTTGTAATATGTTTGTAGATGTAGATATATCCTGATGAATTCCCCTCTTTTAAGGTCTGCATGATAAAACATTTGAGTGAAAAAATAAAAATAATATATGTGAACCCATGAGTTATAACTATGCTAATCTATATAGGATCACATAGAAGGCTAGAATGGTGGCCACCATAGAGAACCAATACCTACAAAGAGGTTGTGCATGGTAGAAACCATGATGTGGAGACAAAGCAACATGTAATATGTAATGAGTAAGAATACATGTGTAACACAATAGAAACAACAAAGGAAAGTGTTAATCATGTCATAATACAGAGTAGTGCGATCGTAGAAACAACATAACTAGAAAACATGTCAAAAGCCATAGTAGTGTAATAAAAAAAGTATAAACCAAGTGTATAATATGTAAGAATAATAATAATATAGTAGTAGAAACAAAATTTTCAACAACAAACATGCCATAAGACATAGTAAAGACAATAATGTAAACATCAAAGTGTAAATCAAGTGTGCCATAAACTACAATAATACGATATTAGAAATAACATTGTGTAATGAGATAGTCAATAGTATATAAAACACAGTCATATGTAGGCACACGGAAACAAACATGGGACACCCTTGGTGACACAAGACAATCACAATATGCCATAACCTAAGAAATATGTGCATACACGCAAGATATGCACAGAGCCAAAAACATGAGACACCCATAGTGCCATAAGAAAAATAAGGCCCCTAGGTTGAATATAAAAAATAGTCATAACATTATAATCATATAATCCAATCAATTGAATCCACACAATAAGAAATCAAGGAATGAATCTATATAGACAAGTAGTGACAAAAACATATGAAACAAGTATAAATTTTAAAAATATAGGTAACAAGACAAGTTAGCACTACACAAGATACATGTGTTAGTCATGTTAGCTCAAACAATACCAATAAGCACTATGTATAGATGAAACATAACGAGGAATGTGTAAAGTAAGATATATTGAAATAAAAACACCTGTATAGTATAGGGGGATGCCCCCAAAAGAATAATGTAAAGAACCAAGATGAATTTTGTCATCATGTATCAACCTATGTGTGTCTTGCATCAAGCTCAATATACCTTGAGAAATGCATGTGTGTAATGATTAAATATTATATATATCAAATTAACATAAAAAAAAACATGTGTTAGGTAACACGTCAACCAAGTAAACCATAAACAAGTCACGACTCTCTATTTTTGTACATATTTGCATGTTTTTTGTGTTATGTTATTATTTGAATGTGTTTGAAGTGTTTTGTAAATAGATATATAAAAGAAAGATATTCAAGTGTAATATTTCCAAAATTTCATGATGCTCATGGGGTTTTTAATAGGTTTTCCTTTAAGAGAGGCCAAATGATAAACACTAGATCCAAGCCTTTTAGTAACTACCTAAGGGTTGAACTAACTAGGTTTAAACATACATTTTAGAGATGCCTTGAAATTAGTATTTTTTATGATTTTATTTGAGGACAATATTACCAATGTGAAATTCTTGAGCATGAACCTTCTTATTATAGGAAATTTTAATGCATTCTTGGTACATGTGAAGATGTTCATGTGTTTGTATTTGAGTTCATGCAATCGTTTCTCATGATACTCAATTTCCTTAAGAAATATCTTCAAGTGAAACTCATAATGGGGAATTTTAAGTTCTAGGGAAAGGGAAAATTTTGTTGCATAGACTAAAGAGAAAGGAGTAGCATTTGTAGGTGTGTGAACATTAGTATTATAAGCCCATAGGGTATATATAATTTGATTATGGACATTGGCTCCAAAATTCACAAATTTTTTATTTAGAATATTTAAAATGGTTTTATTAGTGGCCTTAACCTAATCATTTCCCTATGGGTAGTAAGGAGTGGAGAATTTATTTTTGATTTTGAACATAGCTCACAACTTCTTAACTATTCAATTTTAAAAGGAAGATCCGTTATCAGTAAAAATTTACGAAGGTAGTAAAAAATGTGTAACAATGTTTGTGAAGATGTTCTCACCTTTAGTTGACTTTAAAATTACCATATCAACCCAATTAGTGAAGTATTTGGTGGCAGTGATAATAAATCTATGCAAAAAATTCCAGATTTAGCTTACCAACAAGGTCAAAGCTCCAAAGTGAAAATAGCTAGAGGGACACAATATGTTGTAAACATATGAGATGGAGCATGATTGATATTACTACGATTTTGGCATTGATCACATTTATTTACATATTCATAGCACTCTTGTTCCATTGTATGCCAATAGTACCCTTGAAAAAGTAATTTTTGGGACATGGAGTTTCCACTTAAATGACCACCACATTTGCTATCGTATATCTATTGGAGGGAAAATTATGCATCGTTGGCCCCTAAGTACTATACTGATCATTCATACAAGGATGGTTTAAATAAATACCCATCAATTAGTGTATAGCGTATGGAATCATGTCACAGTTTGTGTCTTTCTTATGATGACACATTAGTTGATAAGACTTGGTGATAGAGAAAATTGTAAATGGTGGTGTACCATTAAGGGTTGTTAACACTATGGGTAACAAAAAGGACATGAAGAATACTAATAGTATTATGATTAATGGATATTTTACACAATTTTTCAGTGTGAATGTAATAAATAATTGACTATATTAAGAGGGATAAGTGAAGAAACACTAGCCATGACATCCACATGTTTGTTATCCTTTTGAAAGATGATAGAAATGACATATGAGTCAAAGGTAGACATAAATTGTTTAACCAAGTTGTTTTATGGAATGAGATGATAATATTTTGTGTGAAAAAAATCTTATATTTGATGAACAATTAATCGGGAGCCCCCAAATATGCATATATGGTGGACTTGTAGTGTTTGGGTAGTGTAGGGTCTTAGTATTAAAGCCTCCTATTCAATGATATTATTTGTACATGAAAAAACTAAGTCAATGTGTAAAGGGAATTGTTTCACTATGGTGTGTAACAAAGAAAATACCTACTCTTACACTAGTAGCATATTTAGATCCATCAAAGTACATAATACAAGCATATGTATCGATGTTATATGTTGTGAATCATCACAAATATCATCATTGATTGGGTAAGAGTCGAATAATGTGCCTTAGTGAGTTGATCAACAATGACATGTCCTTAAATCGATTTTTGATTATTAAAATTTAGGTTGAATTCAATTAGAATAATGAACTATTGAGATATAAAAACAAACAAGTGTGTACAAGTGAGTAAATAGAATAAGGGAATGAAATTAGCGAGAACATGGACCTCAATGTTGAGTATATACTGTCTTAATTTTTCAGTGATAAAAATCAAGGCTAAGCATAAGTTTTCAATGAAACTATAGTTATGTTCGTATGCCAATAGAGTTTGGTTGATATAATACACTACACATTTTTTATCATTATCTTTGTATTATGCAAACAAGGATCCAAGTGCATGGTCAACAAAGGATATGTATAGGAGTAAAGGTTTTTCAGGAACAAGTGGTACGATCACAAGAGGATTAAGAAAATTTTGTTTGATGTCATTAAACACTTTTTGAAAAACTGCATCCCATTTAAAAGAGGTACCTTTTGAGTAATTGTGTAAAGGGTTATGTTTTATCCGCCAAATAAGTGACAAAATGATGAATAAATTAAATCTTTCCTTTGAGTGATCCAAGCTATTTCACATTACATGGAGGATGAATGTCAAAAATTACTTGATTTTTTTGGGATGAACCTCAATTCTAGGCTAAGAGATAATAAAACCAAGAAATTTACAAAAAAATAGCCCTGAAAATATTTATTTAGGATTCAAACATTTGTAGCATTTTCATAATCATGCAAATATTTGACATAGATCGATTTTTTGGTCTTGATGATGTATGAATTTTACTATTAAATTATCTTATAATCGTTAACAATTTTATGAATATAGTCATGAAATATATGGGTCATATCATGTTAATAGGTAGCACCAAAAATTTTAATCCAAAAAGTATAATCATGTAACAAAAATTACCCCACAAGGTAGTAAAAGATGTATTTTATTGATCAACATGAATGATATTTATTTTGTTGTACCATGCAAATCCATCCATAAAAAGATAACATGTCATAACCGATGGTGGAATATACAATCATATTAATGTAGGGTAGAGGAAAAATATCTTTGGGATAAGATTTATTTAAATCATGAAAGTCAATACAACACCGAATCTTTCCATTTGGTTCAGCTACTAGGAAAGTATTAGAAATCCATTACGGGTAATCCATGAAAAATATAAAACCAACATTAAGGATATTTTGTATTTCATATTTAAGCATCAAAGAAATGTGGGGGGGTGCATTTTAAAAATCCACTATTGTACATGATTAAAATATTTGTGTAAGAAAATATTAACGATGCAAAAGAGTGATCAATATGAGGTATATCACTATAGTTCCAAGCCAAGAGGTCAATAAAATCATGTAAAATTTTCTAAATCTCCTCCCTCTCTTGAATGCTAAGGGAATATGCGAGGAGAAAAAGTCAAGGATAACCATTTGTGCCAAAGTTGAAAGAAGTAGTTTATTCATTAAGTAACATGGAGTGATATTCTACATAAGAACATGTAGGAAGTGTCAGAGGTATATTCTGATATATCATAATCATCACCTTCCCCAAAATAAGTGTACACATGTGAAGTATGAGGAATCCTATTCTTTGGAAAGAAAGAAGAGATATCCTTGTATGCACCCAAATTTTAAGAATATGCTCCTCATTAGTAAAAGTGGGAATATTAGGATATGTACTATTGTTGATGAGATCATAGTTGAATTGTGTAAGGGATGTGACATGATTTATCATACTAATTTCCTGGGAATGAATCCATGAGGCTAGAAGAAACATTGAAGCTAATAGTGGTTGACACAATATATGTGTAGTATAATTGATACCTTATTGGGGGGTGTATTAGGTAATATAGGTTTATGGATTCCTTATCTATATTGGTCAAGTCGTCATCTTTTAAACCCCTTGGATAATAATTATTGATAACCCATTCCACACAAACAATAAGTAGAAGGAGGTATTGCATTTTATTTACCTTTGAGATGGGATATATTGTATATGGGAAAACGATAAATCATCATGAGTAGTAGTGACATAATGTTTGAAAGGAGCATGGTAAAGTACAAAATTATACACACATCCTTGATAAGAATATTTGAGACAATGATGAAGGGTAGAAGTAACATCATGCATAACATATATCTACTGATGACCAAATATTATGTTGTAACTAAGATTATTAGGCATAACATGACATTGTATCTATATTGCATTCACCCATGGTAATTGATAAGGTAATTTATCCAAGTACATAGTGTGGAATATTATAAAATCCAAGGATATGCATGGTGGAAGAAGTAATATTATTAGTAGAAAGGCCTAATTGATATATAAAGGAAATGTTACAAATATTAAGGATTGACCCATTATCAACAAGGGAACACCTAACCAGAGTATGATGTACTTTGACTAGAACATATAATGGAAGATCACTATTAATGATATTATATGATGAATGTTCATTTAGGCTAAAGGATATATATTATTTAAGGAATTTTAGAGAAGCAAACATATATCTCACATATATTCAAAGGTTGTATTAAGATGAAATTGTTTTATCTCAAGTATTCTTCAAACAATATTTTGACATGCGAGAAAAATGAGGAAAAATTCTTCAATGAATACAATATGACTATGGGAATAATACATGATAGGTTTTAATTTTTCTTTAGAGAAAAATTCTTACAAATAATATATGTAATATTTTATAATATATGGAGATAAAATATGTGAAATTGGGATCAATGAAACCCTACGACTACCATGGTTTTGGGCAATAGATTTGATTCATGAGTTAGGTTCACTAAATGTATGCACCCTAATAAAATATATGTTATGGAAACTGTGCATAACAATAAAGAGGATGTCAGGGTTTATAACATGGGAATATTTTGACCAATTAACTTCTAACATTAACCATTCACAATCAGAGTAATGCTTTAATACTTGTAACGGTTCTTAAAATGATGATAATTTATCAAATGCACAAGAGGAGAAAGAAAATTAGTTGTACAAGTTTGAACAAAGAGGATATGGGTGCACAAAATATTAAAACAAGTAGATTAAAAAATGTAAATGATTTTATGTTGATTATGGAAATAGAAATTGAGGAGGGGTGGGACCATATAACTATTGTATGGACTACTCTAGAATTGTACGATACTAACTTGGATCTATACGATTTTGGGCCTTAAGTATTTTAGATTTGAAACTTTCTATATGTTTATATTTTCTAGAAATGAATTTTATTATATGTCTCTCTTTCTTTCACAACTTCAAGATGACCTACAATCATATACAAAAAGTGGAAACCCTAAAATACCTATGAAAACCTTTTTTGGAGTATTAACAAACTAAAAGGTGAAAATATATCCATGTGGTGAAATTGGAATACCCTTGGTAATTAGAATCATAGTTACTAAACCAATCCAAGTGTTTCAATACATGCCTTCATTACAGGATCAAGCCTAATTTACTTCTTGTAGGTTCTTATGCAAGTTTGAAGAATTAATCAACCCACTATGAGTGTGCTCATATCTCTTGACAACAAGATAATAAGATAATTATATAGTATAGAATGTACCTAATGAACTAGTAATGTGACGCAGTGTGCCTTATCTATGTGACCCAACTTGTGGTTTCGTGAAACCCCTAAATAATTATTGGAGTGACTTTTCTCTTTCTAAGACATGACTCTATGACCTTTGCATAATTAGAAATGGATGAAGCTTGAACCTTTGAATTGTTTGAGTGCTTAAAACATATAGTAGGGTCTTCTCTAATAGATATGAAAATTTATATAAAGTGGCACTGGATTACTTATTTTTTACACCCTTAATTAATTTTTAGGTGTTGTGTACATGCATAAAAAATAAAAATAATGTAAGTTTTGTTATAGGGGGTTATTATGATTAATTAAGTTCCAACATTAATCATAAAATATCATAACACTGCATTAATACTTGCAAATAGTGATAATAATATGCTATAAGATCAAATACACAAGAAGAGATATGCACTTAGCTATACAAAGTGATATAGGATAGATATGGGTGCACTGACTATAGATTATGAGAGTTTTAAACTAAAAGATTCTTTGTTTCTGTGACTGTAACTAGGAAATATAGTGTTCAGAATCATACCTCTTCCAAGATTTTTTCTATGGATTTGGATATATTGTACAGTCTTGCAAATTTTTGGAGTGGGCTTCTGTAGCTTTCCATGCCCTTTTCTTTCTTGGAAATGTGCATAACTGTCAATCCCTAAGTGTCACAAAGTCTTAAAACCATCTACATAAACTGGAACAAACTCAAACCCTAACCATAGAAGGAATTACCTATAATAAGGCTAGTGTTTAGGTTGAAGTGTAATCCGTGTACCACCTATGTTATCACTACACTAAATAGGCCTAAAATAATGTGTATTTCTCCACCTAACATGTAACATCTATATGAATGCAACTAGTTGGAAACTTGAACTAATTTGATCATATTTGAGATTAGTGAATACCCTAATAGATGTGATCATCTTTGGGAATATGTAGGGAGCCTTTAGTTCCTTTGGTATTAGTATTTGCAATGATAGATCATAAGAGTGCCAAGTGATTGTCAGGTGAGTAAATGAGGTGATGTTAACTTGATTATAAAGGGTTATGAAGGCAATTTTTTTTATGTAAGTAACTTGCTTATAAAGGGTTATGAAGGTAATTTTTTTATGTTAAGTATGACCCATGAGGATAAAATGACCTTAAAAAGATAATAAAATAGAAAGAAAAGTTATGGAATGTGATTTTCCAAGACTATACAAGTCAGTCAGGACTAGAAATTACATCTTGACCATACTATATGATTTTGGATAGGGATAAAGTGAGTTAAATATGGAAGATGCATCATGACAAGTAGAGGTTAAATACTAATGAACTTATATTCAAAATGTGATGAGACATTAGTATTTAGGAACAAACAAGTTGGGAGAGAGAAAATAAGATTTATTGAACGGGGATATGCTTTGAATATTTATCGTAGCAAAGGAACATTATAAAAACTAGCACTGTTAAAGGGTAAATTACCAATTTTGAGTTTCTACATTCCCCCTTTTAATTATGAAATGAAAATTGTATGCTTAAAAGGAAAATATACTTTAATTTGTAGACACACTTTGTCTTTTCTTAATTTTGTTGTTGCCTATATGCGTTGGTGTTGGCATACTCCATGGATGGTGAAACCTACAACATAGAGTGTAGTTAATTTCCATAATAAAAATTAAACTATAATTCAAATGTAAATGTATAATTTGAAATTGATGCATGATCATAATCATGTACAAAGGAAATTTTGGTCTTCAAGTCAATTTTGTTTTGATTTAGGTATTCGAGGTCCCTTTTAGGTATCTTAGCATGTCTTATGTCCATTTGGAACTCTTTTGCAATGTAATAATAAAGTTTTGGAGTTTCCCTCCAAAACTCCCTTTTCAAATATTTGAATTGGCCTAGTGGAGTTTAGGGGATCTTGGTATTAGTTTAGGTTGAATAAAGTGATGTAAAGGTCATTAATGACCTCTTATCTTGTAAACAACATGCTTACATCCCTCATATAGGGTTTCATGAGTTATACTTAGCATTTTACTCTAGTTGAGTTAACAAACCTTGTGTAACTACCTCTATTATTGATCATAAAGGGATGGATTCTAATGGAAGGAGTTAGTTAGGTTTTTGAAGGAATTTTAGAGGTGGTGAATATGTGAGGAAGAGCCAAGAAGGCTCACGAGGTCTATAAGTGTGTATGGAAGATGAAATAATACAAGTTTCCTTTAAGAGTAATCTATGAAATGTTTGCATTTTGATTGTTATATGAGGAAAAATTGCATTCTTGTGTCTTTGTATGCTTGATAAATGCTAGGATTATAGAAAATGAAATATTTTTTGAAATATCAAAGTTGAGTTGTAGGAAATGAAGCTATGAAGTGTTAAAGACTAACAATAAGGTAATATTTGTATAGGAGTGTTGATATTTTAAGACATAAGGAAAGAGGTTTGCATACGTATATGTTGTTACATGACTTAGGAGGTTCAAGGTTAGTACAAAACATCATTATACTATTAAGAATATTTTATTACTAGGAAATTGTATGTTATAGTCTCAAAAGGATTTTACTTTTGACAGTGGAAGGGTTTAGTAAGGTAGTAAGATAGGATAATTTTTGAAGAACCTTGTGAGTGGAGAAAATAGTGATAGAGAAGGTTCTTGGGACTGGTAGAAACTTATAAACTCATGAAATCAAACATAATTCTAAAGTACTTGTCGGTTTGTGAAAATCTGTTAAGGGTTTGGGAGTGAAAATATGTATAAAGCCTTTTTTATCCAATGAAAAGGTATAAAAATTGATTGGAATGAGGAACCAGACATGAAAAAAGTGTAAGTGAAGTTTCTAGGTGAATTGATATCTTTAGGTGGGTATAAAATAGAAAATATAGTCTGGACTGTTAGGAAAACCCTATTCTGAGGGGTTTTGAAGGAAAATTAAATCACAAGACAAGATTATTTATATCCTACTTGTTAAAATTAGTAATACAGAGGTAATAAGGTAATGTTAGGGTGATGAAATAGTTTGGAAAGAATAGAATAGAGTTATAAAGAGAGAAAATCCAAAACTACAGTCAAGAAGTCAGTCTACACAGTCAATAAAGAGTGATGAAAGAAAACCTTAAATAAATCATAATACATTAGTTGAAATCTTAACTCATGTTGGTCAGATCAAGTGGAAGGTGATAGAGAGAGGTGGGTTTTAAGAAGTTTTTGGGAAAAAAACAAAGAAAGGGAGTCATACCCTGTTTAGGGCCTTAGTCTAAGGAAAAGAGCAAGTAGTTCTTGAAAGTAGAGTTGTGTTAGAGAACAAAGCGAAAGAGTTAGACTTGATAAGATATTGAATGAAGTGTTTAGGATAGATTCAGGTGCTTTGGGAATCCATTAGTTTAGATAAGGATACATAAACTTGAGAAACTCAACCTTAATCAAAGAAGAGACCTAATTTTTCTTGGGGAATAGTGAGTGGAAGAGGTTTTTCTTAGAGATAAGCTATAAAACTTGGTGGAGAGTGAGAATAGGATAAAGGGTACTTGAATATACTTTTACATTCTCAGGGAACTTTGTAGGTTCTCTTAGACAATATGCTTTACATAAAATCAAGGCTACAAGAGAAGTAGGGCTAATTGGAAATAAAATTTGTTGTTTAAAGGAGTTATACTAAATCTCAGAGCATGAAACTTGGATATAAGTTATAAGGGGAAAATGAGTGTTAAAAAATGTGCTTAGTTTGTTTTGGGTCCAAGCGAATAATTCTAAGCTATAAGATTTGCATGTTTTCAGGGCCAGAAGATATCTTAAGAAGAGTTAAAAGGTGAAAGAGTGGAAATAGAGTTTTTATTATTTGTGATTGTTCTAATCATGGTTGTTGGATGTTTATAAACAGGCTAAACATGAGCATTACACTTGTGACAAGTTTGATAAGAAATTTGGTACTTTGATGGTTTTGAAGTTCTCAAGTATTTGAGCATATTGGTTTGTTTGACGAAGTTGCTCTTATAATTGAAATTGTTAATATCTTGTGAAGGTGACCATCATTGTTATTGTCATCATAAATAAAGAGATGTAAAACATGGATGGAATACACTTCTTCTTTCTATAGAGGGAAGAGATCCGATTGTTCACTTGCATAAGTAGAGATTTGGATATGTATTATTGAACTTTCTAAACGATTGGGAGTGATAAATCCCCAATTGTGAAAAAGGATAAACTGGAGTATTGGATGTATACAATCCACCACTAAATAGAAGGTAGAGATAGGAGTAGAGAAAGGTATCAAAGCACCCCATGAAGGAAGAAGACTGTGTATCAAATTCTTTTAGTAACCATGATATTTCCCCCTTTGCAAGAGGATATGAAGGACTACCTATGAAGAACTTATATACTTGAATACCTTCTATAACCCCACAAACTACACCACTACAAACAAATACAATCCCAATTTTGTATATATAGACACAATGTATAAAAGAAAATGGGTTCCTCCATGCCCTCTCAATGTGTTTCACTACTAATTAGGATTTTGTAATATTATGAGATGATGATGGATGAGACTCATGCCCAAAAAACCCTGTATTTGTAACAAAAAATAAGTACTTAACTAGAAGGAATGAAATATTCGTGCCCCTGGTAAATTTTTTCAAACTATGTCAATTGAGTTTGAAACTAGTAAAAATAATTGTATCTCTAAGTAGAAATATAAAACTATATAAAAATCCAATGTAACTGCCACTGTAGCACAAATGTATGTAGGGTCAGGAACATCTATACGGTCCTGATCATTTTGTATGGTTTTGAACATATGTAATTTTTCCCAATTTATGTATTTGGAGTTGTTTCTGAGGACATATACCTTGTGAAAACATGTTTATGGACTTAGAAATTTTCTTATAGGTGTAGAATACACCTTGACTAATCCCCCCTATTTTTAGGTTTGTGTGATAAAGCATTTAAGTTTGCATCTCAAAATAATATACATGTACCCATGTATTATATGTTTGACAACCTATAAGAGAATGTGGAATGTTGAATTGGTGGCCACCTTTGAGAACTTATACTTATAAAAAGGGAGTTGCACATGTTGGATAGTGTGACACACAAAGAAAGAAACAATAACAATAATAGTAGTACTATAAAAAAAACACGTGTAATAGAACTAGTATAGAGACATAACAATAGTCAAGTGAGAAAACCAAAGTAATAATATGTATAGAAGAGTCACATCAAAGTATAGAGCCATAAACATGGGATACCCAAAATGTATTAAGATAACCAAGGCACTTAGGCCAAGTAAAAGAGAAACAATGTCATGAAAGAAAGGAATAAAGCCAGAAACATGGGACACCCAATGTGTCATAAGACATTCAAAGCACTCAAGACACATACAATGAAGTAGAAAACATGTAAATTAAAAAATGATGGCATCCTGTGATAAAAGCATCATATAAAGTAGTAAAGAAGCATATAAAACAAGATATGCCAGTGCTGCAAAAGAAACACATGTTGGTCTTGTTAGATCAAATGATAACATCTACATATTATATGTAATCAAGCATAATTAGGAATAAGAAATTAAATATAATGAAATAATAACACTGCTCCCAAGAGAGTAGTGTATGGAATCAATCTAGCTCTTATCATCATGTAATAATCCATGTGTTTCCTACAACAAGCTCAACATACCTTGTGAATGCATGTGTATAAGGAGTATATATAAAAGATATGCTATCTATCAAACCATAGTGAAAAAATCATATAAAATGTAGAGTGTTAACAATTCAAGCTATGTATATAGGTCATGATATTGTATTTTTGCAACTATTTGAATGTTTTTGCATTTTTTTAATTTAGCTATATACATGGAGAGGGTGTAGCATAAGAACTACCCAATGAGATTATAAGTATGGGGGGAATACGAACCAAAAATGGTGAAAGAAACATAGGCATCATATGTCATAGTATATATAAAAAATGTAGAGGAATCATATCATGATAGAAATACAAAGAGGGATATACCCATTAGAAAAAGTAGGATTAGAAGGATTCAAATTGATAACTTTCACTAGAGCACTCTGTCTGAAGAGATTGCAATGGATTGGTATTGATTTTGATTTATGTTTGAACCCCATTGTGATTGAAGTGAAATGATAGAACATGTGATGATCAAGGATAGTATTAGTAGTATTAATAGACATATTGGAAACATCATCCTTACCAAAGTATATAGGGGAATATTTAGTGCAAGGAAACCTAGTCTTGGAAAACAAGGAAGGAAGATCCATATATGCCCTAGAGTATTTGAGAAGGTATTGTATAGTTATGCATTAAGCAAAAGGTTGAATATCAAGTGATATTTGATAGACTCACTAGAGGTAGTATGTCATGAGAAAAAATAATATCATTATCTGAAATGTAATGTTAGGTTCCTGAATGTTGGTTTTGTTAAATTTTTAGAATATCAGTACAATTGATAATGTAGGAACTCATCAATAGAATGATGAGGTGAAACCTCTTGGCTCTATATTTGACCATTTGCACATCCTTATACTCGGTAGTGAGAAGGTGGGAAATATATAATCCCTATATTAAAATAGTATCATATTCTTCATCAATAGGCTCAATATTTAATTAGTGCAAATGATCATCACACATATTAGGGTTTTTATAGTCATTGTAATAGTGTTCAGTATCAAAATCATATGTATCATCAAAATTGACTAGTAGTGATAAATTAGTATCATGGATGAAATTATTTTGCATGTTTTATATCAGAAGAAGATTGATTGAGAGGGGGGGTTAATCAATCATACAACACTTTTTACTTTATTTTCCAATACATACATTCATCATACAAACCGTCCATTTAGCATCCATAAACTATGTGAGCTTATTATGTGTGTATCAACATTTAGAAGTATATGAAACAAAGAAGAAAACGCATGAACACCTGATGTAAGTGGGAAACCCTCAAAGGGTAGAAAACCCACTGAATCCTTTGCTAATATTACTCATAACAAATGACTCATGTGAATATTACACATCACACAAGATTTTTTTAGTGAGGTACCAACCCCACAAGAAGCACCAACCCCTATTTTAGTAGGAAACCAATCCTACAAAGAGTCTACAACCCCCTATATGACTAAGCACCCACCTAACCACATAAAATGGTTGATCACTGATGATCTGTTTCTCCCACAAATGATTTTGATCTCAAATTCATCTCCTCTCTCTCAAAACCCTCTTCAAACAAACTCTCTCATAATTCAATCAAATATGGTCCTCTTGCTGATTAGGTCTAATGAAATTGAACACCATCTCTTAAATATTTCTCACCCATTCATAACTCTTCTCATATATGTTCTTAACCGCTCTATGATCTCCTTCAACCTTCTCTAGTTCGTTCATATCCTCCTCATCTCAGCTAGCTTAAATGAGAACACAAAATTAAATTTTATACTTTGCACACCCCATAAGTGACCACATGTCAGCTAAGTCACTTAAGGTTGGTCATGAAAAACATAATAAACATCCACATACTTATTTAAATCACACCAAAAAAACCCATATAGGTCGGAAAGGGTCACACCAATAAGAACAAGCTCAAGACATCTCAACAAAGTGTAAAACATTACCCTTCATCTCTAATGAATGCACAAGGACCTTTAAGGACATAATATAGCTTTGTCATGGATCCATAAGATCCAAAAAATTTAGGAACAACGTCTAGGAATCATAAAAAAGAACAAGAAGCTCTGCATCAACTATTTCCATCATGAAACACACTAAGAAGCAAACAACTCCATCTAGATCTTAAGGAAACTAAAATCACATTCCAAAAGAGAATGAATTGGAGTACAAAAACTCATCATGACAACAAAAATGGAACATCAACATGAAGGTATTGATGGTAGATAACTCATGAAACTCAAAAAAACCTTCAACTCATGGAGCAAGACCCCAAAATGACTCCTTGTCTAACATTACTAAGATTGGCTTCAAGATCTCAAAACTAGGTCTTAAAAACTAAGAAAGTTCATACCTATAAACTCTTCATCAAAGAAATATATTATATCAATGGAAAGGTATCTGAGTTTACTATCTAAAAAAACTTACTTCATTCACCAAATCAAGGCTTAAGATGTCCAAACAGACCAATCTATGAAACATCTCAATCAAGCTTCAAGGACTCAAGAACCATTCTTAAGAGAAACATACACAAACACCTTAAATGAAAATTCCAAGCATTGAAACAACTTGGAATATTTCAAGGGAGGCCTGACACACCACTTCAATCCATCACATGCATATGTCATATGGAGAAAACCATGCCTTCATATATGTTCCATCACACCTTGGCAAGCCTAAGAGGAAATATTAGGCCATTAGGGCTTAGGAAATAAATCACCTCTCTAAATAAAACCAAGGATTCAAACACATCATATCAGGTGTCAATATGCTATTCATTACCAAATACCAACACTCCAACATGCAAAAAAACACAGCTCAAACCAAACCTCCATGACTAGCTTTTAACCCTCAAGGACAAAATCAGCTGGGTAAATTTGAGGACCTGTATCTTCCATTTTCTCCACTGAAGCTACCTAAAAATTTTCATGTCCATCTAGAAAATATCCCAAGGATTATGGAAAAATTCACTTTTCATCCTGAAGATCCCGTATCATCTCCAAAACTACAAATCTCCACAAAACATGGGGTTTTCTCTTATTTCCTGAAATAACTAGAACAAGATACCACCACCAAAATGAGACCTGGATAATCCTATATAACCTTAATGCATCAAATTTTATTTCCTAGATAATTTGGTGCCCAAAAACGTCATCTTTCCTCCTTCACTATGCTGCTAGGTTTTTAGCAAAGGTTTTGACTTGTCTGACTTCTTAATGATTTTTCATAAAGACAAGACGACCAAATAAACTAATTATTTTGGAAAAAAAATCTTAGATAAATGTGAAAAAATACCCCAAATCATCAAGATCCCATGTAGAATCCACACGTGTGGATGAGAAAAATAAGATGGCCTATCAAACTGGTTTTAGCTTCTTAAAAACTCAATTTTTTCAAAAATGGAATTCTTGCAAAAAATCATCATACCAACCTAATTGTTTTTGCATAACACCATAGGTACCACTTACATGCTTTCCAAGTCTCATTCATGCACAAATGTATACGAAAATCTCTCACCCACCATGACTTACCAGTGCCTTCTTGACTAGTCTTCACTTTCTTTCTCCACAAGGACCTTGTATATGCACTAAACCTTTGAATACTGACCTGATATGCCTCATACAAATGCTATGTCATGTCACAAAACCTTTATCATGCTCAAACAAGACTGACCTACTCCATAATTCATGCCACCATGCTATGCACCATACATTAGGTCTAGGAAATAGGCCTATAATGAACTGACTCAACACATAATTTCTATGAATTGACCTTGTTGACAACTTGCAAATAGTTATATACCTTTAATACATCATACTAGCCATGATAGACCTCATGAAGACTTTATACCAGCTTAGGAGAATGCATACTATGACCATGCATACTAGACCATGCTCCAAGACACCATATGAAGATCACCAAACTAGACACAAATGACACCTAGAATCCATTTTCCATCAATGAAATTTAACATAAATGACAACATTATAGACACAATGGTAAACAATCTCCCCCTTTTTCATTGATGAAAACCACCTTCTGAAACATTGATGGAAACCTCTAGACCAAACACCTTAATGACTTCTTTTTTCATGTTTTTGATGCTAATGTCCCCCTTTGACATTTATGACACAAGGCTATATGACAACTTGACATGAAAAATGAAAATTTATAATGATAACAATGCATAAGAAAACTTACTTACTTGTTCACAAGCTCCCCTTTGGACTGTATTATGTTTTCTTAACTTCAATAAGAGTAATAAAAGATCCATGGACCTGATATACACATGCATACAAAGCTCCCCTTGTACTGATACATCAAACTTTGTCTTTAACCTTTTTATACATCACCTTGTAGACCTATGCCATTAAAAAACATGCCAAAGATGCAAGCTCTACCTCCAAACTTAACATATCATCTTTTAAGACCATGAGCCCTAAAGCACTCCTTCAGTCCAAAAATGCCAACATTCTCAATGCAATAAGAACTAGTACACCATATGAAACACCATATTGTTTCTCCCCATGATATCACATTATCATAATATTACTTTCTAAAAAAATACACAAACATATACCTTTCCCAAATTTCATGGATAGGGTCACAATAAATTATCATAGACCTGAAGCACTAATTTAGTATTCTTTTCCTATGTTTCATGAAAACATAACTGTTAGAGCTTTGACAAGATTCCACCTTTCAATATTCCTGTAACCAGTCAACATCACTGTCAAATAGTCCTTCTAGACACCTTAGTCATCAGGTGTGATGCAAGAGCATCATCAAGAAGCATTTAAGTACAAGTATTCCTAGTTATGAGGTCATGGAAGATTTCTAGGCTATTTGAATTCATGGGAAGGAGAGCATTAAGAGTGAGAGAAATTTTGAATTTCAAATGGGAGTTTTCCCTCTAAAATATGTAATGCAACTACAAGGAATTAGAAAAGAGTATTAAGTGTTTGATTAGGTGTTTGTAAGTTTCTTTTTAGGAGTATGGGGTTTATTAAGGTTTTGAAAGTGTATTTTTAGGTGATAAGGCATGTAATAAGTCCTAAGGTGAAAAAAGAGAGTTATGAAGTGTGTTAAGACAATGTAACTACCCAAATGTGATGATGAGCACCTAATGAGTCGTTCTGAGACTACAAAAAGGGAGTTACACTTCCATTAGAGTTACATGGAATAGTGGAGTTCAAATATAGGAATAACGAGTTAGTTTTTGGATTCCATTCCTCGTGTGGAGGAAGAGGATGGTTATGGAGAGAAGGAGGATAAAATATTTTGTATGAATTTTGAAGTTTGATAATGGAATATAGATAAACTTGTCTTCGCTTTGTGTATTCCTTGTCTTTGCAAGTGAATTTATTAATTTACATCAATAGTTCATGAATTTCTCCCTTCAAATAATGTGTGAGCTGACAATGTTACTAGTAATGAGATTTTTATATGTTTTATTCCAAGTTGACATGAAGATTCAATCCCTTGTTTTGATGTATGGTTGATTTATCGACTAATACAAAGAAGGAGTGTGATTGTGCCCATATGACATAGGTAAGTGTTGGGTTGGTTGATTTATTTTGTCCCCTAATAAGTCATGGAAGATATTTTTATGGTATAATGATGAAATATTCACAATATTCCCTTTTATATGTTGATAATCACAAGCATAAAAAAGGGACTATGACTATAGGTTAATGATATGTACCATACCAGTTAGCATAAATTTTTCATTTTAAAACCAAAATCCTTGAAATTTGTACCAAAAAAAGATGAAAACCTTGTACTAATGGGTTTTCAATAATTTTTCTTGATGATCAATAATATTTTAGTTATGACGTGTTTTCCTATCTGGATTGAGGATGCACACAACTTGTTTGAAAAAATATATGTTTGGTAAAGTGAGAATATATCCACATGTTTTTAATATTTAGGTCATGAAATTTTGAGGGTAGTACAATGAAAATATTTTTCAATTGGGTTTTGAAGGATATTTTGATTTCACAACTATACGACAAGTTATTCATGACAGAAATTCACTACAAACTCTCAGTCTTTACAAACATAGAAGGGTAGTTTAAGACAAGTTAGTGAGAGTTTGAGTTTGGAGTTATTTTTGGTGAATTTTATTGATACATCTAACATTTTTTTGAGTGCAAGATAGGGTAACAGGAAGTGGAGAGGTTTCAAGAAGATAAAAAGAAACGATTTGATAGTTGAGTCAAGCGCTGGTGAAGGGAAAAAAGGGCAAATCAAGGAAGGTAAATGTGAAGTTAGTTTACATGACTTGGGAAGATTTTTATGGATACATTTGGAGTAAGTGAAGGTATTGGACATAGTATGGCGATAATAATACTTCACAAGTGTTAAACTGTCATTTTTACAAGTTTTTAGCCATTTTAGGCTTGATGTGGATCCTTTTAGGTAGATCTTGGGAGATGATGGTTGTTTTAAAATTTCTTGTTGATTGAATACCTGCTTGAATATATACATGATATTTTCTTTCTCTAAATCAAGGGGAAATAATATACTCAACTCTTCTAGACATATGAGGTCTTCATGCACCTGTTACACGCCATAGTAGTTCATAATAGCATAATGTGCTTTGTTTCTTGCTTAACTCACACAATACAGAATTCAAACTTCAATTATAGACCTTAAGACACATTTTATAGATCAGTATAAAATAAAAATCACATCAATATTTACATCTTTTCAACTTTGACAATGCTCTATGAGACTTTGCAATCTCTGCTACAACTTCTTGAACACAATTTTGCATACTCAAACAAACTTAAAATGATATCTCTTATTGAAATCACAAATATGACTGGACAACTTACACTCTTAGAGTCAACCTTGAATCTATACACACACCTAAGAGCATAATATCTTACAAAACACAACTATCTTCCTATTTTGAGTATTCATTGCTTACTTCTTGAACTATTTTCATCACAACAACTGTGTATTGTACCTGTATACTATGATATACCCCTTCATGAAGTAAAATTCAGACTTTCTTAGGTCCACCATAACAAGAGCTCCTTTAATTTTACATATTTATCAACTTAGACTAAGGAATTAAGCATATAGTATAGACTAGAATGACTATTACTGCTCCCCCTATGATCAAGACCTTCTTCATACTCCATAAAATACCAAATCTCTCATACAAAATAGAGTAAGAACATTTCATACCTGATAACATGTTTCTCAAACCTGCTACAAGCTTGGGTACATACATTCTTGATGAAATAATATGTAAACATGTCTATAATGACATGTCCCTCAGAATCTTCAAAATTTTCAACAGTAAGACCTCGGACCCATAATTTACTTTTGCATATTTAAAACTTGACAATATATCCTCTAGACTACTGAGACTTCAAAGCTTCTTTAAGTACTTAACACATAGTGTTGGGTTACCAGAACTTACACAATCACCATATCTTCATAACACATTTTATAGATCTCCACACCACTGTCTTAACCTTGAACAACACTTCTTTGGACACATATACACAACAACATGAAACATATGAAAATACTCATAGAAGAAAACATGCCTTGATCATAGCTCAACATTTCACTTCTTGAGAATACAGATGTCAAATTCATTTTAAGACCTCTTGAAACACAATTCATAGATCCTAGATCTCTACTTTGTAATTTTTCACACTTTCTTCAATCCAACTCAAACTTATAATACATAGTAATTGGTCTTACAACTATGCTTCATATACTTGATGATATAATCAACTATTCATTATTAAATTACCTGCAACTTCTCGTGATCTAAAGGAGTATACCTATATTCAACAATCTTGACCACTCATACCTCAATAATCATTCATAGATGATGTCATACTTGATAAATATGGGATTTGAATCCCCCTAGGAACATGATCTTAAGATTATTGGTCAAAATATATGATCAAGTAAAAAATTCAAATAATACTAACTGATTAATTAAGCAAAAAACATTTCTCTTCATAGCATCCTTGGGCTCATGCCAATGACTTTTGGAATGTACATCAACTGATAATAGTAAAATTTTGGCAGGAAGACACACTCATACTGACTCACATGATGCTAAAACTTCCTTTTGAATTTTTAATACCAACTCAAAGCCTAGAAAACTCTAGACCAAGCCTTCAACCTCAATACATGAGAAAATTTGACATGAATGAACAAAAATAACCTCTAGGAGCACAATATATAGACCTTATACCTTCATGAGACATATATAATGATGGAAATAAGCATACTCAATTTTCTATGATAAAATATTAAACACCATACTCAATATAAGGAATCCTAATGCCTAAATTCAAACATCATGGAAAGTCACAACTCATACCTTTTAACTCTTGATGTATCCCAAAGCATATCTAAACCTCTCAACTTCTTAAGCACATGTCATTGGATTATAGTCAAGCACATATGAATCTCATCATTTTTTGATCCTTTAATAATAGAAAACATACCTCCTTGATCTGATTTGAGCTTGATTATCGTGTCTTCCTTATTCTCATCAATGTCTATCTTCTTGATTGAATTTAACCCTTCATTGATAAACCTTATTGGATTAGACTTCATGATGTTCACATCTACCTATAAAACATCCTTCTTAGCTTGATCTTCATGATTAGGTTCCTTAATTGTCATGAATGATTTATATTCCTTCTTTGCTTCATTGATTTTTTCTTTAGGATCGGATATTTTGATTTCCTTAGCTGAGCTTGGTTCCTCTTTAACCAAAAATTTGAAAAACATATTATTACCTTGAACATTCTTACCATTATCAGACTTCTTTCTTTGACAAAACCTTTTTATATGACTTGTTTTATGACAGTTCTAACAAACAACATTCTTCTTTCCTCTTGATTGATATGTACTTAGGTTCCAACCACAATCCTCACCCTTATGAACATACTCACAACATGAGTAACATTCACCTTTGAAGAAAATTTCACCATTCCTAGAAGACATTATTTTACAATCTCTACCTCTCTGACCAAAATCATGAAAAACATAGCAATAATCATTGAAATAACCATACCTCATTACATTTGGTTGTCTAAAAAGGTTAGACATCTTGGAATCTATATTCTTGGTCTATTTCATGTCTTCACAACAACTAAGACTAGTTAAATTTTCAACAAAACTCTTCTCCATCCTTTTATATGGTTGTAGCCTACTAAATGTCAGCTCCAACTCTGATTTCAAGGACTTTATTTCACCTTCATATCTGATACAATATTTTTCTCTAACTCTTAGGGTTTCTACTTTAGTTTTAATCTTGCTACATTCTTCTTCTTTTCCCTTTAGGGCTTCTGTCATACTCCTAATTTAAGATTTCAACTCTTTGATGGCTTGATCATGATCTACTTACATATCACTAATTTGTTTTTGCATTCCAAAAAAATGTACTTTGTAATTTCATACTTTTTTCTTAAAATATCAGCTTCTTTGTCCATTTGTGCTTCAATGATCTCCTCCAAGCTACTAAAATTACTTCAAAAGGACCTAGCTCTGATACCAATTATTAGAATCACATTGACTGATAGGGGGTTGAATCAATAATAAAAAATGTTTAATTCATTTTCCATTATATACATTCGTCAAACAAACCATCCATTCAACATCCATAAACCATGTGAGCTTATTAGGCTTGTATCAACATTCACAAGTACATTAAACAAATACAAAAAACACATGAACATTAGATGTAAGTGGGAAAACCTAAAGGGGAATAAATCCCACTGAAACCTCTACTAATATTACTCATAAAAAATTATTCATGTGAATATCACACATCACACAATATTTACATAGTGAGGCACCAACCGCACAAGGAGCACCAACCCCTAGTTTAGTAGGACACCAATCCTACAAGGAGGATACAAACCCCTGGATGAATAATTACCCACTTATTCACTTAAAATGGTTGATCAATGATGACATGTTTCTCCCACAACTTATTTTTATCTCAAATTCAGCTCCTCTCTCTCAAAACCCTCTTCACACACTCTCTCCTAACTCGCTTAAACCTAGTCCTTCTCTTTATTATTAGTTCTAATGATATTGTACACCTACTGTTGTTGCAAATCAGCAGCACCCCCTGGATGTTGATCAGATTTCTAGTTTGATCATACTAGCATCCAGTGTGATTGCACAACATTGAATCCTTTCCCCAAGTGTGGGACTTGCAAAATGAGAAAGGAATCTCCAGTTTAGAGGCTGGTTCCTCAGTTCCTCTGGTCAGATTTATCACTTACAAGTTGCAGAGGTCTATATTCCTAACCCTACCCTAAATTCCAAAGGAGACAGAGATAGAGAATGCAAAAAAGCTAAAACTAATGCTAATAGGTGATGCACCAAAGGAGTGGTGAGCATTTTTTACTTCTGCAGATTGACACAGTCCATAAAAATGCAACAAAGAACCTCATGCACAAACTGATAATTGTAATGAAGGATCATAAATTAACCAAACAACACAGGCAGAGGATGAAAACTAATCACAGAGGCTGTATTGTTATTTTAATCATCAAAATCACTTGCATTACAACACCTGAGAGGAAAAATAAAGTTGTAGCTCTTAGAAAAGGTCTGATATTCCACCAAAATCACTTCCAAGGTGAGAAAGGGGACCTGCAATACACAAAAAATGTTCAACCCTTTGAAAATGAGCCAAATCTGGCTTTTACAGTGCAAGGGACGAGCCCAGGAGAGAGAAACATGGGAAAACATGGAAGGGATTCAACCATTGACCAAAACACATTCAAAACAGCATGGGCATCCTTACAGACCCATCCCCTGACATTTTTAGCCATGCTGGGAGAGAATGCGAGCCATTCTTCATTAAAAACGGTGGTTGAAACGTCATTTCTATCCATGACCACGTGCCAGAGGTGTTTTTGGATTTTCTCTCTCCAAACTCCATCAAAATGAAAAAATGACCCTAGAATCTTGTAGATAATTTCACCAGCTTTCCATTGATATAAAGAACGTGAAAAACCGAGCTCTGGATCGAAAGATATGGCCATTTGAAGTTTTAGGGCAAAACAGGGCCAAATCGGGTTGGCGGGCAAAAATTCAAATTTTTGCACCTTTTTGGTCATTTGGAAAATTTTCCAAAATTTCCCCATGCTCCACCACTCTAGGTGCCACGTGGCGGCATCTCATTGGCCACGGGCCTTTCAGGGGAAAATTTTTCCAAAAAAACTCCGCCGAGCCATAACTTCAAAAATACATGGAGTTAGGAGGAAAACTTTACCTTTCTGGAAAGCTGAGAAAGAGCTCTATCCAATGGTGTCATTTCTAGAAGGTTTTGAGTGCCTGAAAAGCAAAATATTATGACTGAGGCACAAGAGAGGAAAAAATGAGAGGAGTTAGCCACAAAAAATGAGCAGGGGCACATTTTGGATAACAATTTTGGCGACTCAGAGGGGTCATCTGCCTGCTGGATGAAGTTACCAGTTGCCTGAAGCAATCCATTGGGTATGGAGTCATTGAATTCTCTGTTTGATACCCCAACTGACTAGAACACTGCAAGGAGGAAGATGGAATATCACCTGATGGAGCAAGGCCTGCAAACACATCTCCAGGAACAACAAGCTTGTGCCAAAGCACTTAGGGAAAGAAAAACTAATCTACAACAAAACAATGTGCACAAGCACTTGGAGGAATGAAAAACCTAAACTAATATGTACAGGGTGAAGCATTTCCTTCAGTAGCAATGCTTCAGATGGATTCCATTGACTGGAATCTACAGTTCTTCGCCATCCAATGAAGACAACTGGAAAGCATTGTTGTCCTTACACTTTGTGACCATGTATGGGCCACTCCAAATGGCATCAAATTTTGAATGCCTTCCCAGTTTTGCTCTATCCACATCCCATTTTAACACTAGATCTCCAACTTGGAAGGATCTGTTCTTGGCCTTTCTATCAAAGGTCTTCTTTATCAAAGCTTGATCCTTCTCCATTGCTTGGGATGCCTGATTTCTGATTTCTTGGAGCTCCATCAATTCTGCATATCTGACTTCCATGGGCTCAAACTCCAACAACTCCAACTGTTTCATGAGTTCCAATGTTGGCAACTCAAGTGATATGGGAAAAATTGCCTCTCTTCCATAAACAAGCTTGAATGGAGAGTTACCTGTAGATCTTTTAGGAGTTATCCTATCAGCCCATAAGGCTGATTTCAATTTGGTATGCCAAGACCTCTGATTCTCATCAAGAGTCCTCCTAATGATCCTCAACAAGTTCTTGTTTGTAGATTCAGCCTGGCCATTACCCTGGGGGTAATAGTTTGATGAAGTACTTAGGTAGATCCCGTTCTTGACAGCCCATTCAGTCACCTTGGATCCAATGAATGCCAATGCATTATCTGATATTATTGTAGCTGGTATGCCAAATCTGGTTACTATTCCCTCATAGAAGTCTAGGATGCTAGATTCATTTGCTTCCTTGAGTGCTACTGCTTCAGTCCATTTGGTGAAGTAATCTGTGGCTGTTAAAATCCACTTGTGCCCTTGGCTCGAATTGGGATTAATAACTCCAATGAAGTCTAAACCCCATTGCATGAATGGCTGGTCAACTGAAATTGGATGCAATGGGAGGGCAGCTAGCCTCTCTTTACCTATGAAAAATGCACAATTCTTGCACCTCTTGATCCATGCATAACAATCATTGAAAATCTTGGGCCAATAATAACCAGCCCTCATGATCTTTAGAGCTGTCACTCTTGGTGCAAAATGGCCACCAGCTGGTCCACCATGGAACTCTTCCAGCACCTTATGAATCTGATTTGTACCAATGCATCTCAGCAGTACTCCATTCACATCTCTTTTGAATAAAACACCATCAACAAGGGCATATGGGACAGCTTGCAACCTGAAGTGTCTTCTTTGGGTCTTGTTCATCTCTGGAGGACATAGACCTGTGCTTAGGAAGTGCATTATACCTTGGGTCCAGCAAGGAGTGGGGACACCATCATTCTCCTCTTGAGTGCTTCCTTGCTCATGGCTGTCTTGCAACGCCAAAACAACCTCCTTCTCGTTGCATGATTCCTCTTGTTTGCTCAAGATCAGCTGCTCACACAATCCTTTTCCTCTTACCAACTTGGTGACTTTGATCTCAATGTCATACTCCATGACACGAGTAATCCAACCTGCCCTTTTTTCATTCAAGTCTTTGTTGAGGAGGAAGTCTTTAACCCCCGCATGAGAAACCAGCAATTGGACCTTATTGTTTGAAACTAGATGCTTGAATTTCTTCAAGCTCCTGATTACTGCAAGAACATGCTTCTCAATGAAAGAATATCTCACCTCATAGTCCTCCAGGATTTGGCTGAAGAAAGCAATTGGCTGCTCATCATTGTCTTTATTCTGCTGTACCAAAATTGCAGAAATAGTATCATCACCTCCAAACGCATAGAGGATGAAATCCTTGGAGAAATCTGGGTTGATGAGAGTTGGGGCTTGAGAGATGGCTTCTTTGATTGCTTCAAAACTTTCCTTTCCTTCTGCTGTCCATTTGAAAGCCATGCTTTTCTTTAGCATCTTGGTGATAGGTCTGACAAGGGCTGCAAAATTTGGGACAAACCTCCGAACAAAATTTATTCTTCCCAAGAAACTTTGAAGGGCCTTCTTGTGGCTTGGCAATGGCAGTGCTCTTATGGCTTCGACTCTTTCTAGATCAATTGCTAATCCTTCTTTGGAGACAATGTGGCCAAGGAGCTTTCCTTCATGGGCTAGAAAAACACACTTTTTAGGATTCAAGGAGACTCCAAATCTTCTACACCTTTGGAACACTTGTCTCAAATGAAAGAGGTGGTCTGCTGTATTTTTTGAAAAAATAGTGATATCATCAAGATATATCAGTACAATGTTGTTAATCAAACCTTTGAACGCCATGTCCATTGCTCTTTGGAAGGTAGCTCCAGCGTTGGACAGCCCAAATGGCATTTTCCTGTATGCATAAGTTCCCCATTTAGTTGTAAAGGCTGTCTTGAACTGATCTTCTTCCTTCACCATAATCTGATTATACCCTGAATAGCCATCAAGTAGTGAAAACCTCTCGGAGCCAGCAACAACTTGTAAAATCTGCTCCATGGAAGGAAGTGGATAATGATCCTTGAGAGATGCTCTATTCAAATCTCTGAAGTCAACACACAATCTGATTTCCCCACTCTTCTTTCTGACTGGAACCAAGTTGGCAACCCAACTAGAATGCTTGATAGGGAATATGATTCTTGATTCTATCAACTTATTCAATTCTTTTCTCATGAGAGGCTCCATGTGGGGGTTGACTGGCCTTTGTTTCTGCCTGATGGGCTTAGTATTTGGATCCAATTCAATGGTGTGTTGAGCTAACTCGGGATTGAAACCTTTCAAATCTTCATAGCTCCAAGCAAACACATCAGGGAATTCTTGACAAAGTTGTATGAACTCATACCTTTCTTGCTCAGTTGTCATCTTACCAATTTGGAGTGATTTGCCTCTTTCTACTGAGATGGACACTGAATCTTCTCCCTTCACTTGGATGTTTGCTTTCTCCTTCCTAAACTGATCATTAGGATTGAAAATGGACTCCAAAGTAATAAGTCCCTTTGGTAGTTTGTTGGTTCTCAGCTGCACCACTTGGTCACCATACTGCTGCTCTAACTTTTCCTGATTTTTGGCTGAGAATTCAGCCTCTTCTTGCAAGAAATGGATGATTTGCTGATCATTTTCAAACACTTGCCAACTTACATTGTTATCTGGCACTGAAGGCCTCACAATCACATGGATGTTTGGCTGTACCTTGTCTTTTTGAATGCTCTCCACAACGTCAAAGGCTGCCCCAACTGCTGCAAGCCTGTCAGCGGCTTGGTTCTCTTTCCTAGGAATGGATTTGATGCCAAAACCCTCAAAATCTTCAATGAGGTCCCACACCCTGTTCTTGTAGCACTTGAGTAGATCATTCTTGACAGCATGCTGCCCCTTGACTTGGTTGACAATCAACTCACTATCACCAAAGACTTGCAAGTTCTTTATTCCTCTCTTGATTGCCCAATGCAGTCCTTGCACCAAGGCTTCATATTCAGCAGTGTTATTAGAGCATGCAAACTGAAATCTAAAAGCTGAATAATACTTAACTCCTTGAGGTGAAACCAGCATGGATCCCCCTCCTGCACCTTGTCTACTCCTTGATCCATCAAAAAACAACTGCCATACCTCATTGTCATCTTTGTGGTTTGGCTTGGTGATGCTAGGAATAGGCTGATTTTCTTCATGTATGCAATAGACTCCCAGCTCAGATTCTTCTATTTCTTGATAAGGATCAAAAGCATGCACCTTGCTTGCCCATTCATCAAGAGTTAGATCTGGGATGCTTCCTACCTTGGTGTCAGCTTCATCAGTGCTTGGATAATCCTCTTGATCAAACGCTGAACAATTGGCATTAATCTGACTTGGAGTGTAAGGCTCAATGTGAAAGTTTGCAATAGGTTCAGACCTGATTGTGGCTTTGGTTCCATATCTTGTTCTGAACAGCATGTGTGACCAATCAGTAGACAAGTAACCTCCAATCTTAGCTGTGAAATCCCTTGACAAACATAGGGCAAAGAGTGGTGGAAGGTCTATTACTGAGACATCTTGCAAAACAACCACGTTGGGACAGGCATGCAAAGTAAGACTCAAGTTTTTAATCACCCTGACTATTGTTACTGCTGTCCCATCCAACTGCACCACCCCTTTGGATATGGTTTCATACTGAATTCCCAACTGATCAGCTATTTTCTTGGGCATTACTGAACTACTTTCCCCAGAATCAATCATGCAATTGTGTACTAATTGGTTCCCAATGATCAATGAAACATAGAATGGAGGGGGCTTCAATATTTTACCTTGCTGTCCTCCATGATTCCCCTCAGGCTGGGCAGCATTTGTGAGCACCTTCTCTTGCATTTGGACTTGCTGATTTGAAGTTGACCAGTCCTTCATGGCAGCTTGTAGCAAATCTCTTTGGCCTGGGATAGATAGTGATTCCCACATTGATATGTTTACATTTGTCTTCTTCATCTGATCAATGATACTGAATGGAGATGAAGTATCCCTCTGCTGTCCCTTGGCCTGCACATTCATTCCTTGCACATGGGCAGCAACAACTGGCATTTGGGTTGGCCTAGGGGCTGTTTTAGGCAATCCTTGCGTGCTTGGGATTGCATTTTGTTTGCCAATAGTTTGTGGAGTGACAGAAGGTCATGAATTACTTGGGGCCAATGGCTGTTCTTCACCCAAATTTCTTCTCTTTGACCTTGTGTTGGCTGCAACACTTTGGGAAATCATTTGATTCATGCCACAAAAATCTTCTGCCTGCCAGTTTACAAGTGTGGTATCATTTGGAGCTGATTGCTGCTGGAATGTTTCTTGTTGCTGGTTATTTCCTTGACTACCTTCACCCTCCACACCAGTTGCTGTCACCATTAATGCTTGATTCAAGGCACCGTTGAAGCACATGGACTGGTTATGAGGTTCATTGCATGGGAAACACCAATCATACTCTTGAGCTATATTGTTTTGTACTGGCACTAATGCTTTAGATGCAGATGTAGCATTGGGATTATAGGGCTGAAATGGTCTGTTGGCAGGAGGCCTTGCTTGATTTAGATTTGCAGCTGGATTGGGTGGTCTATGAGGTTGATATGGCTGCCTGTTAGGCTGAGCTTGAGGCTGGAAGGAAGGTCTAAAACCTTGAGCTTGCTGCCTTTTGAGTGTAACCAGCTCATTACCTAGATTTTGCAATTGCTTCATGACTTCTTGAAGTTCATTTGAGGCACTAGAAGATGAAGTGGAAGCTTCACTTGAATTCTGATTTCTAGGAGTGGGAATAGAAGCTAAATTAGGCACTTGGCTAGTACTTGGGCTCTCTAAACTTGGAAATAATGGCATTGGAGGCCTAGGAGCCAGCTTGCCAGCTTGAATCAAACAATTTTCAGCTCTAATGGCAATGCTATAAGCAATGGGGATAGTTGTGCCTCCCATGGACTGAATTAACATAGAAATATCAGAATTTAAAGCTTTAAGGTAATAAAGAAAAGCACCTTCTGCTGTTGGCCTGACTGCCACTGGAATTCTCTCCCAAGTCCTTTGAAATCTGAAATTAAAATCAGTCAGCTGCTCATTGGGAGCTCTTTTGATAGTTGTCAGCTGCTCCAAAAGGGACAAGTTGTCTCCCTTTTCCCCAAACTACTCATGGAGGGCTATACATAGCTGATTCCAATTTTGAATAGAACCTGAGGCAAGACTCCTGAACCATTGCAAAGCTTTCCCTTTGAATGAAGATGCCAGCAGTTTGACAGCAACTTGCATCTCATTGATCTCATGGATTGCACAAATGTTAGCAATATCCTTAACATGATCACCAGGTGAGGTCTGATTTTCTCCAGTGAAGTATGGAATGTTCTTCAATGCTACAACTGGGATTGGATTTTGTGCATTGAGAGCAAGTGGGCTGCTGCCAGTGAAATTGACATAGGGGTTGTTTTGTGCCATTCTGATTGGCCTTAGAACCCTTGTTGATTGAATGAAAGGCCTACCAGGTGGAGGAGTTGAGAGAGTTCTGTTTGGTGGAGATGGAGACCTTTGGATTCTCCTCCCACTTTGCCTTATTCTTGGAGATAACTACAGATATTCAAACAACACCTCTTCCTCTCCAGCTCTTGACCTTGTGTTGATTCTTCTCATGAGTTTTCAGGTCTACACTGCTAAAACCAGCTGATTCTTCTTCCTTGGAGTCACCAGATGTGTAATTTATAGCTCTTTTAAAGCAAGAAACTTGCAACAAATGCACATCAATTTTGTTGCAATGAAGATGAAGACCTCTAAGGTCCCACCGGGCGTGCCAAAACTGTTGTTGCAAATCAGCAGCACCCCCTGGATGTTGATCAGATTTCTAGTTTGATCATACTAGCATCCAGTGTGATTGCACAACATTGAATCCTTTCCCCAAGTGTGGGACTTGCAAAATGAGAAAGGAATCTCTAGTTTAGAGGCTGGTTCCTCAGTTCCTCTGGTCAGATTTATCACTTACAAGTTGTAGAGGTCTATATTCCTAACCCTACCCTAAATTCCAAAGGAGACAGAGATAGAGAATGCAAAAAAGCTAAAACTAATGCTAATAGGTGATGCACCAAAGGAGTGGTGAGCATTTTTTACTTCTGCAGATTGACACAGTCCATAAAAATGCAACAAAGAACCTCATGCACAAACTGATAATTGTAATGAAGGATCATAAATTAACCAAACAACATAGGCAGAGGATGAAAACTAATCACAGAGGCTGTATTGTTATTTTAATCATCAAAATCACTTGCATTACAACACCTGAGAGGAAAAATAAAGTTGCAGCTCTTAGAAAAGGTCTGATATTCCACCAAAATCACTTCCAAGGTGAGAAAGGGGACCTGCAATACACAAAAAATGTTCAACCCTTTGAAAATGAGCCAAATCTGGCTTTTACAGTGCAAGGGACGAGCCCAGGAGAGAGAAACACGGGAAAACATGGAAGGGATTCAACCATTGACCAAAACACATTCAAAACAGCATGGGCATCCTTACAGACCCATCCCCTGACATTTTTAGCCATGCTGGGAGAGAATGCGAGCCATTCTTCATTAAAAACGGTGGTTGAAATGTCATTTCTGTCCATGACCACGTGCCAGAGGTGTTTTTCAATTTTCTCTCTCTCTAAACTCCATCAAAATTCAAAAATGACCTTGGAATCTTATAGATAATTTCACCAGCTTTCCATTGATATAAAGAACGTGAAAAACCGAGCTCTGGATCGAAAGATATGGCCATTTGAAGTTTTAGGGCAAAACAGGGCCAAATCGGGTTGGCGGGCAAAAATTCAAATTTTTGCACCTTTTTGGTCATTTGGAAAATTTTCCAAAATTTCCCCATGCTCCACCACTCTAGGTGCCACGTGGCGGCATCTCATTGGCCACGGGCCTTTCAGGGGAAAATTTTTCCAAAAAAACTCCGCCGAGCCATAACTTCAAAAATACATGGAGTTAGGAGGAAAACTTTACCTTTCTGGAAAGCTGAGAAAGAGCTCTATCCAATGGTGTCATTTCTAGAAGGTTTTGAGTTCCTAAAAAGCAAAATATTATGACTGAGGCACAAGAGAGGAAAAAATGAGAGGAGTTAGCCACAAAAAATGAGCAGGGGCACATTTTGGATAACACCTACTATTAAATATTTATCATCTCTTTATACCTCTTCTCATCTCTATTATTTACCCATATATGCCATCCTTCAAACTTCTCTATCTCACTCACATCCTCCTCATTTCAACTAGCTCAAATGAGCACACACAATGCACTTTTATACTTGAAACACTCCATAAGTGACCACAAGTCAGATAAGACCCTTAAGGATAGTAATGCCAAACATAAAAAAATCCAAACCCTCATATACATAAAAAAAAAAAAACTTTTATATGTCGGAAAGGGTCACATCAACAAGAAAAAGCTCAAGACATCTCAACACGACCTAAAAAATTAGCCTTCATGTCCAACAAATGCACAAGGGCCTTCAAGGGCACACTAATTTTTTTCATGGATCCATCAGCTCCAAAAAACTTAGGGAAAACCTATAAGCATCATAAAAAATTACAATAAGATATGCATTAGCCATCTCCACCATGAAACACACCAAGAAGCAAACAACTCCATCTAGATCTTAAGCACATGAAAATCACCTTCCAAAAGTGGATGACTTGGATTACCAAAACTCATCACCATAACAAAAATGACACATAAACATGAAGGTATTGATGTAATATAACACATGAAACTCATTGGAACCTTGAGCTCATGGAATAATACCCCAAAATGACTCCTTCTCTAACACTACTCAGACTGGATTCAAGATCTCAAAACTAGGTATTCAAAACTAAGTTGGCTCATAACTCTAAAATATATATCAAGGAAAAATTAGTATATTAATGGAAAGGTCTCTAATTCTACTCTGTAAAAAAACTTAATTCATTCACTAATTCAAGGCTTAAGGCATCCAAATAGACCAATCTTTGAAAAATCTCATTTAGTATTCAAGGACTCAAGAACTAGTCTTGAGAGAAACATACACAAACACCTTCAATGAAAATTAAAAGCACTGAAACCAATTAGAAAAATTCAAGGGATACTTGACACATCTATTCAAGTAATCACATGTAAATTTCATATGGAGAAAACCATGCCTTCGTATATGTTCCGTCACACCTTCTTAGAAAGCCTAAGAGGACTAATTAGGTCATTACGGATTAGGAAAGAAACCACCTCTCCAAATAAAACCAAGGTTTCAAACACATCATACCAGGTGTAAAAATTATATTCATTACAAAATAACAGCACTACAATATGTAAAACAACTCAGATCAAACCAAACCTCCATGAATAAATTTTATCCCTTAAGGCCAAAATCAATAGGGCAAATTTGAGGACTTGTATCTTACATTTTATCCACTAAATATACTTGAAAATTTTCATGTACATATATAAAATCTCCTAAGGATTATGGAACAATTCAATTTTCATCCTAAAGCTTCTATATCAGTCTTAAAACTACAAATCTCTACAAAATAATTTTTTTCTCTCACTTCCTGAAACAACTAGAACATGATACCACTATCAAAATGAGACATGGAGAATCCTCTACAACCTTGATGTATCACATTTACTTTCCTAGATGATCCATATGGATCTAGAGAAACACCACTTCATAAAAAAAACTAGTACCAGAAGATAAATTTAGAAGATTGAAGAGCAGAATGTAAAGTTACAAAACTACCACTCTTTGCAGAGAAATGGTTGTGTAACCACTAGGCTGCATACACCGGAGGTCATGTCACTAATGAATCAAAAATAAATAAATCCATGAATAGTCACATATTTTAAACGTTTTGATTGTGCCTCTTCCCTAGGTGTATCTTCCCATTCTCCAGTGCATGGGAGGACATGAGGAGAAAGATATTTAAGCAAGAGGACAAGTGGAATTGGATCATCGATTAATGGAGAAGTGAGCAAGAATACTTTAGGGCTGGAATTTAATTGTGGTAGCAAGTCATGTGAGGACAGAGTAAGAAAATACAAAAGAGAGGTGTCGAAATTTGCTTATCGTCCTCCATCTTATTATAATATGTATCTCCTTTTAATAGAATTTGCCAATATACATAAGTGGGAAGAAAGAGAAATTTTCCCTTCCTGACTAGTTTTCCCTCAAACTGGGGGTTTCCAGGATAAAAATCTGGCATTGTGCATTGATTTGTTCATCTATTTATTGCAAGTAGTTCTAAGCACTAAGATTCATTTGCTAGCTTTCAGTTTTCTATCTTTTCAATAATTGGAAGTAGAAACAATAATTTTTTGGTCTCGTAAATTTCCAAAGTAGAGGTTTCTAGATCACTAGATCATTTTATTCCCAAACAATTCACCTTTCCTCTATTGCTCTATTGCTAGGGGTTTAACAAGGGTTTTGACATGTTTGACTTCTTAATGATTGTTCATAAATATGGGATGATCAAATCAACTCATTATTTTTGAAAAAAAATATTAGATCAATAAAAAAACATCCCCCAAAGCCTCAAGCTCCCATGCATAACCCACACGCATGGATGAGAAAAACAAGATGACCTATCAAGCTAGTTTTAGCTTCTTAAGAACTTGGTTTTTCCAAAAATCAAATTTATTGCAAAAAATTCATCATACCAACTTGAAAATTTTCCCACAGCACTATAGGGACATCCCTCATGCTTTCTAAGTCTCATCCATACACAAATGTTCCTGAAACTCTTTCACCACCATGAATTACATGTGTATTATTTATTAGTCTTCACTTTATTGCTCCATAAGGACCTTGTATATACACTAAAACTCTGAATACTAATCCGAGATACATCATACACATGTTATGTCATGTTTCAACACCTTTACAATGCTTAAACAAGACTATTATGCTCCATACTTCATGCCACCATGTTATGCACCATGCATTATGTATAGGAATAGGCCTATAATGACCTCACACAACACATAATTCCCATGAAATGACCTTATTGACCATGTGAAAACCCTTAGACACCTTTGATACATCATACTAACCATGATATACCTCATGAATACTTCATACCACCTTAGGAGTACACATGTGATGATCATGCATGCTAGACCATGCTCTAAGACATCATATGAAGATAACCAAACTAGACACTACCAATCAGCCTTCATGCTTGACATTGATTTACACCTCATGGAGACACAACTGACACTTAGACTCCATTTTCCATCAATGACCTTTGAAATCTATGATAACACTATAGACACAATGGTCAACATTTCCCTCATTGGGTATGGAATCCATGGTGGAAGTATACTATGTAGAATAAAACTTAGGATTTATCTAGTATGTGACCATACCTATAAAGATAAACATATCATCATCACCAGTAGTTATATTTAGGTAGTTCCATCCATACATAGTAGGTTTCACCTTACCAGTATCTAACTCATAAATAGGATTATTTTTATGTGCATTACAACTAATATCATCATCCAAATAATTATCTACCAAGTAGTTAGATATCTATAAAATCCATTTTTGTAATGCTCCCTAATTGAGCTTGTGTGTGCTCAAAGTGATATGAGGAGGCCTAAAATTGTTCAGGCTTGGTTGGTATGCTTTCCATTTTTGTTTGTATAAGAGTATGTTGTAATTATCTCATTGAGATTAGATATTTCTAAGGAGGTATTTCACTCTTATCCTATTTGTGAGTAGATCAATCTTGTTGTATAGTAGATTTTTTACCATGTAGTATCACATTGTGCTCATCTAATATAGTTGTTATAGTTTTTGGTACCCACCAAGGTTTTAGGATTTGATATGATTGCATAATAGAATGTCATGTATTAAAGGAAATAAATCCATTTCCCTCAATTTATTATATTTTTTAAAAGTATATCAACCATTTTCATAATTTATATTAATTCCATGATAATCATGAAATGTATCACCTTTTATTTTTTCAAGCCGATAGTAGGGATAGTAATGAGTATATAACAAAGTGATTAAATACTTTTATGGTAGCTCATATAGGATATAATGTTGTTTAGAATTATGTTTAAACCAAAGAGGTGCTTTCAGTTTTGGTTGCCTTATTATTTGAGATTGATCATGTGTAACATACACATTGTTTCCTCTATGTAGGAATTTCGCGTCAGTTGTAGGAAAACATGTATCATGAATAAAATTTGTATGATAGTGATTTTTGATAGCATTAGAAATATGTTGATAATTATGCATAGAAACATTATGGACATGGGCATTGGAAGAATACTTTATATTCACTACCTTGTCCTTAAGAGATTGTATTTTAGTACTCATGGCTTGAATTTGGGCTTGAAAAGTATGTTATAATGCTTGAATAAACTCAAGGAGAGATTTATAAAAGATGAATTCATTATTAATATAAAGAGATGAGATAAAATGACATGGTCATTAATGGCAGAAAAATGATAGAATAACCTCTAATTAGGTAGGAATAATAAGAATCGAAAAATTAAAGGCTGACATTCGAGAGACCATATAGGATAATATTCAAAGGGGGTGTTTTAGCAAAAAATGAGTATCATCAAATTATTAAAATGACCATATATGTAAATAATTAATGTATTTAACAAAAGAAAAAAGGAGATTTTAATTTTGATTATCTGGAATAAAAACCTCCAAGGAATTTGCATAAAAGTGTCTATATTTTTTATTATTCCCTAAGGACTAAAAATAACAATTTGATTTTCTGAAAATTGCGGCAAGAATTAAGGAAAACAAAAAGAGGTTTGCATTAAATATACAAAAAGAAAAAGAAAAAAATGAATGTAATTTTAAAATAAATCCATTATGGTGGAGATATAAAGGAAAGATGATTTAGAAATTAGGAATCCCTAGAAAGAGACCCAAAGGGAAATACCAAACATGTGACTTCAAGGGAATTGGTGAAAATAGGTTTAGGGTAGGTGATAGATGAAAATTATATTTTTATATGAAGCTACAATATAGAGATGAAACCCTAGGGAAAATAGGGTTTAGAAGGTGTAAGATTTAATCACACATCATGTTCACCATATTTTTATGCCCTTAATTTATTTCTAGGTGTTTTGGATATGCACAAAAAATAAAAAGGGTGCAAGCTTCATTACATGTGGTTATTCCAATTAATTAACTTCCAAAATTAATTGGATAATATAATTACAACACATTAATATTTACTTATATTGATAACAATATGCTATAAGCTCAAACACACAAGAGGATAGACGCACTTAGCTGTATAGAGTGATGTAGGAGAGATCTCAATACATTGAGTGGCAATATAGAAGTATTGAACATGAAAATACTTCATTTATGAGACTGCAACTAGGAAATGTATTAGTGTGGAACCATATTCCAAGATCGATTGTATGGAATTTTACCTATTGTATGGTATTGGACTTGTTTGGAGTAGGATTCCATAAATTTGTGTGCCCTTTGGCTTCCTAGAAATGTGTATTGTTGTCAAATCCTAAGTATCACACAATCCCAAAACCATATGAATAAGTTGAACTAAACTTAAACTGTAACCATGGGTGGAACACTCTGCAAGATGGTTAGTGTTTTGGTAGAAGTGTAATCCATGCACCACCTATGTCAAAACTACTTTGAAAACACCTAAAAATGCATGTATTTATCCACCTAACATGTAGCATCTATATGAATGTAGCTAGTTGGAAACTTGAACTGATTTTACCATGTTTGAGATTTTTTTTCTCTTACTAAGACATTGAGTTGGGATATTTGGGTTCTTGTAAATGAGGTAATTTTAAATCCTTGACATGGTTGAGTTCTTCGCAACTATAGTAGTGACTACCCTGATGTATGTTCATAATCCTTGGTAAGATTTAGGGAGCATTGTGTGCCTTTGGTATTAGTATTTTCAATGAGATCTCATAAAAGTTCCAAGTAATTTATATAAGAGTAAATGAGGTGGTGTTATCTTACTTATATAGCATTTTTAGGGTAAATTATAATGTAATGGATGACCTAGAAGGATAAAAAACCAAAAAACAATTAAAAAAATAAAAAGAAAAGTTGGAGGATGTGTCGGTCTAAGCCTGTATTGGTTGATATTGACTAGAAATTGCATCCTAAACCTATTGTACGATTATAGACAAGGAAAAAATGAGTGAAATGATGAAGATCTACATCATGATAAATAGAGGTTAAATATTTATTTCATGCATTTTTACTTATAATGTGATTATACATCAATGTGTAGTAATAAGAAAGTTGGGAGAGATACAATAAGATGTACCAAGTGGGGATAGGATTTGGATATTTGTCTTAACAAAGGAGCATTGTCACAACTAGTAGTTTCAAAGAGTAAATTTATAAACTTGGGTGTCTACACTTATATAGCATTCTATATGTGAAATATTCTAATAAGGTCGACCCTAGGAAAATTAAATTACTCAAAGAAGATATTGAAATTAAAAATAGAGTTTGAGAACTTGAAGAGCCATGGTTGTATAGGTTGGCCAAGACTAGACCCCACATCTTGACACATTTGTGAAGTCCTTGAAAAATAAGAGGAAAGATGAAATAATAATTTATGACATGAAGCATAGAGGTTTACAACTTTAATTAGATAATATTTCTAGAATTGATGACAGATCTTAGTGTAGATATAAGAAATTCACATAAGATCTAGAAAGATGAACTGAATGGATTTTGAATGTGAGCATTTATCTTATCAAGGCATCATAATCAAACTTGGCATTGAAAAAGGAATTACCAAATTTTAGTGTATACAAGGTTCAACAGTATCACCCACAAGATTGTATTTTTATACTAGATCTTTCTTATGGGCTTCTACTAAGATATATATCACTCTGTCAATGATGTTATGTTTTTCCATAATCACTTTACTAAATTAATGTATTGAAACTTTAGATGGTATTTTTTGAATAACATGAATATGTTCATGATTGGTATCATAATGCTCTCTATCATGATTAGATAAATTTTCAATAATAGTATTTTCCTCAGTAATTTCTGTAGCATCACTATGAATGTAAATGAGATTATTAGCATTTGTATTAATATGAACATCAATAGAAGATTTATTTTATCGTTAAACACTTTTGATAGGAGCTATGAACCAAAGGGTTGGTGGGGCCCCACCCTACAACAATGTCCTCAAACAAAAGATTACAATTAAGACCAACACAAACCACCGCGACCACCGAGACCCCACCAATGATGTAATTTTCCGCCATCGTCATTTTTAGAGCCACCAGCCGCCACCAACGCCAATGCCAACAATGAAAATTCCACCACTGTCGAGAACCACCAGCCAAATCCACAAGACATAACCATCGGTCATGCAAAACCCTCCATCAATGAACCACCACAACCTACTAGTGATGCAACACCCACCACCACCAGTAAACCACCCCGAAGGGATCACGCCCAGTGGGATTTGAACCTGGGTGGATCCAAACACAACTGTCTGTCTTAACGAATCCACCCAAACCCCATTGGTAAAAGTGGTTTGGGATAACTCTCATGCCACGATGCCAGAAAATGCCTTGTCACATTGAACATAGTATTCATGCCTGAGCCCAACCCCTATTGCATTGAACACCAAGCTGACTTAGCACCACGTCGAGAGACCACCTCTGCCACCAAAGCAGTTGACCCTCCTGACATTGCCTAGCTGAGTAATGATGAGCTATAGAGGTGGCCAGCTTGGGGAATGGACCCCTAGACCTCCCACATATAAGCCACATTCCCCACCACTAGGGTAAACCTGATGGGCTAATAGAAGAAAAATAATTAACACCATATTTATTAGCTATTTTCTTATTATGAAGTGGAATTAAGGAATCTTGGATGGAATCAATTTGGGTACCACTCAATCTAACACTTATCCTAGTTAGGGTGAGGAACCTACCTGATGCCTAAGTGGTCTGTAAGTGTAATAAGAAAAGAGCATTCAAGTATGCACAATAGGAGGGGGTTTTTGGTTTACCCTAAGATTTAAAAATTGGAAAAAACTGTATTAGAATTTAAAACCCTATGTTGGTGTTGTTCGATAGATAAGCGAGTTCACCAAAATGCAATACAAATTAGGGTTCAATTTCTAGTTTAATATATCATGCAAAACTGATATTTTAAAACTAATAAAAATATTCATGAACATCCTATTAGTATGCTACAATTGCATTTAACAATGATAACTCAATAAATTATAATTAGGCTTAGAGAAAGGAAATAGAATTTGGTAATCATGCTATGTGACAGAGTGCTCAATTTTTTTGTAGAAGTGGATAAGTGTGTCATTGAGTTGATCATAAAATATATCAACTTAGAAATTAATGCAAAGTGTATTAATGGGTTTCTAGACATCATTGTGGCTAACCCTATATGTAGGGATAAAAAATCTATTATCTATACTTGCACACGTAATATTAAGGTTAGGATTTGGTTTGTTTATCACTAGATGTCTTATTTTTGGGCATGTTTCTATATAATGAATGTGTTGTGTTGGGATATGGATTCCCCATTTCTTTAATCCTTAACCTTTATGCTTGATACAGTGGGGTTGGTAATGAATGGATAGGATTAAATTACCATGCCCTCACTAATGTGATGAGAGTTGCACTATATACCACTACTCCAAAAAAGAGATTGAAACACATGTAGTATTCCCAACATTATAATGAGATGTATGTAACAAAAAATAATAGTAATTATGAATCCTTAATCGGCATGCCTTTCACACTTACAAGTTCACATATTTAAACTTCAATTTTGTTGCATGGTTGATCAAGGGAAACAATATAAATGACTTTAGATTTCAGTAGCCTGTTGTTCTCATGGGTATTATATGAATAAAGTAATGTAGTGCTCGTTATTGACCTTCTTAGAGTGAGAGATTAGGGGATCCATATATTCTCCTAATAACTTAGGGTGGATGTGTGTTTGTATGATACCATTCATATGATTTCTTGATCAACCAACCCAAATGTACCACCTAGACAGACTGAGATAAGTTACCCATTTGAATAAGTTACTATTAGATATGCAAGGGAAACATTTGTAAGGGATTCATTAAGTTGATTGTAAAATATATTAACTTATAAATTAATGTAGGGTGGATTAATGGGTTTCTAGACATCATTGTGGCTAACCCTATATGTAGGGATAAAAAATCTATCATCTATACTTGCACACGTAATATTAAGGTTAGGATTTGGTCCATTTATTTCTAGATGTCTTATTTTTGGGTATGTTTCGATACAATGAATGTGTTGTGCTCAGATATGGATTATCCTTTATTTAATCCTTAACCTTTGTGCTTGTGATCTGGAGGAAATTTTGGAGGACAAGTGGTGAAATCAAAATCAAGCGAAGGTGATAAGCATGGGTTGAAGTTTCATACCTCTGGTATTTGACACTTGTAATTATGTGGAATAGTCATCATCGTCAGCCGATCAAAAAAAAATATGCCACGTGGTGGGTCCTTAGGCCACCACGTGTCCTGCCACCATTTTGACCCAAGTTAACTTGAGAGAGTTATACTTAGCTCGGCGAGCTATATGTATTGGCGATTCCGAGTTGTGCCTTGACGAGTCCACATTGGTAGGGTGAATTGATCACTACTCCAAAAAGAGATTGAAACACATGTAGTATTCCTAACCTTATAATGAGATGTATGTAACACAAAATAATAGTAAGTATGAATCCTTAATCGGCATGCCTTTCACACTTACAAGTTCACATATTTAAACTTCAATTTTGTTGCATGGTTGATCAAGGGAAACAATATAAATGACTTTAGAAATCATGATTTTTTCTATTAAAAGGAAAGGGACGCATACTAACTTTCTTTTTGAAGGGAGGCCATTGAAAATTGTTACAGAATATAAATATCTGGGGATTGATTTTCACCACAAATTGAGCTGGGAAACATGCAGAGTAAAAAGAATTCAAGGAGGTTGGAAAGCATCATACTCGCTCCAAAATAGATGTAGGAAAGCTGAGCTTTGGGACTGGAATACTAAGAAAACCCTCTTTGGTCTGTTGGTCACTCTGGTGGCCCTTTATGGGTGTGAAGTCTAGGGAAGTAATATGTCAAAGCATGGGTAGAGACAGGTAGAAAGAATCCAAAAACATTTAATCACAAGCACTCTCAAGGTTAAATCAGCGGTCCCTTATGAGATTTTACTGGCTGAAGTAGGTATGTTACCAATGGAAGCTTCGGAAATCACTCGACTAATAAGCTATTTGAAAAAAGTGGAAAGCATGGACAATCATCGTTGGCCCAAACTGGTTATAGAGGATAACCTAGAGCGCAGAAAGAAAACTTGGATGAAGCAGAACACCAAATGGATGGAGAAGTGGGGCATCCACTTCCAGGAGTACCCTAACAGCAATAGGGAAATAAAAAACTATGTGGCGGAGAAGTTTAGGAACAACATGTGGACAGAAAATATTGGTCGTAAGAAAGCACACTATATCAAATATTTCAACCCCACTTGGGCTCATGATAAAAAAGCTTATTTAAGGGCGGATATCAAAGGTAAGGCTAGGATTATTTTGGCTCAGCTGAGGACTGGGTCACATCATCTTCGTTGTGAAACGGGAAGATGGACTATTCCCAAAGTAAAGTGGGAAAGGATAACTTTTCTTTTCTGCAGTACAGGGGTTGTTGAAACAGAATGGCACTTCATCATGGAATGCTCAGCATATGATGACATTCACTTCTAGTACGAAAATGACCTACAAGTGGACAACCTAGATGAGTTATTTGAGGAAGCAAAGCTTCAAAGGATTGCTAGTTTTGTTTTCAAGATTCACAGTAGGCGAGAGGATTTGGAAAAGAACTTGGTTTCAGCTTAATGTTTCTACTTTTCTTGGTCCCTTTGACTCTTTAGTCACGTGGACATCATTAAAATATTTCATTTCATTTCTTCTCCCCCACAAATGTGGGATTATACACAATGTTGTGGATAAGCTGCGAGGAAGGATGGTAGGCTCGATGGGAATGGCGAGGAAGTGGAACCCACGTGGACAATGAACAATGATAGCGGGCTCGACATAACGAAGGGTAGGTGACATTGCACAGTCAGAATAGTGGAGGCATGGTCACGTGGCATAGTTAGCACGATAGGTGCAAAATGATGGGTGCTCTCATAGGAAGCGGGATTGGAACCCGCGATCTCTCCATCGCAAGCGGAATGGCCAAACCAACTTAGCCAACTGATTTGGTTGGAAATTGATTGGGGGATAAGATATAACACGTAAAGTTCAGGCCGCCCAAGGCCTATAAAAGGTTACTCCACTCTTCCATTCGACACAGAAGCTCATTGCGAGATTCTTTGGCAAGACAAGCTCCTACCGAGCTATGAACGAGCTCTCCCAAGCATCCCAAAGAGGAAATAAGTGAAGGGAAGGTGTTAAAATGCCTTAGTAAAATTATAAAGGCTGAGCATAGTATAAAGGGAGATATAAGGTGACCTTTGAAAAATGATGAAGGCCCATCTTTTGGAGCTAAAAATATGCAAACCCTATTATTATAAGCATTATTATTAAGTTTTATTATATTATTTAATAGACATATTTTTGGAGTGAATATTATTAAAGGCCTATTATAGGCACTGTATAAGTCCTATAGGAAATGAATCCCTGGGTTCTCTCCAAGAAGAAGTGTTCCATACCCGAGCTGAAGAGGACAAAATGAAGTTTGAAGGTGATTGTAGAGGCGTTATGGAGATGGAAGCCCTATTATATTATAGGTGTTGTGGAGAGAGAAAATATATATGTCCAATATTATTTGTTATAGGCATTATATAAGGCCTATATTATTTTTTTGTAGGCATGAAAGATGTAGAAGGCCTATTATTATTGTTGGTAGGCACTACCAAAGGCCTATATTATTTGTTATGGGAAATATGGAGAAGTAAGTCATATTTATTTTTATAGGCATATCAAGGGCTGATATTATTTGTTATCGGCAAGATGAAGATAAGACCTATTATTTAATAGGCACAATATGGTTTGGGAGTTATTATTTATTAACTCACCGATCAAGAGTCTTCTCAAGCTGGAGCCCAGAGACATCATGAAGTTGAGGGATGTGATAGAGCATCATAGAAGTAGTAGAGATTAGAACCTTGATACATTGGATGAGTTGTCAGAACATTAGCTTTGGAGGAGGGTCGTTATTCATTTTTGAGCTCATTAGTAAAAATCAATGTATGTTGACATTTGGAGACTTAGTACCACATAGTGGAAGCATGGTGGTTTCTGGAAGAAGACTTAACACTGCACAACGGAAGCATAGAGGTATTCATGGATAAAATAATGAATCGAATATGCTAGGATAACTACTTGGTGTAAAGGTTGTTGTTCCATTTGTATTCAATATTTTCATGCTTAGATTGTAATTTTATATTAGAATTGTAGTAATTGAAGTAGATAATATACCAGTTCTATTAACTAACCTAGAGACATAGGCATTCTTCCGAACTTCGTTATCAACTTGTGTGAAGTGTGTTTTTAATTCTTGCATTGCTTAAATTTTATTTTAATGGGTAAGTTCGGAAATGAATTTAAAGCCTATAGGGGTCCGTGGTCGAGAGAAAAAATTCTATCAATTTTTGGATCAAGTATCTATCAACGTTGGTTGTTCTTGCCAACAAACCTATTGTTCTCCGAGCAGGTTGACCAGTGTAGGTTGATTTGATAGAGATGAAATCGGTTTGTAATTGTGGAGTCTAGATTGGTGGGATAGGATGAGGGACATGTTTACCATACTCAATATTTTTCTTGCATTTATATTTGGACTACTTCATTATATTTCCGACTTAGCTTTAGAGTACTTGTTATAGCTTACAACAGGATTTACATAATATCTATAATCTTGGAGATTTGTCAACTGTTTGTGCAGACAATTGAGCTTGCAGGTATCAGTTAGGATCTTCACTCTGTGTAGTGGAATTCTGATCATGCAACAGGATGGTAGTTGATCACCATTGGCATCTAACATCGAGTCAGATATTTATTCTGTGAAGAGGCCATCATGTCCATACAACAGAATGGTACCTGATATTTTTTGTCAATAAGAGGAGCTTACGAAAGATTAGCTTGGAAAGTCATTCGGTGTCAAGGCATTATGACCGTACATCCGAATGGTAGCTGATCATCATGGATGTGACATCTTTCGAAGTGTAAGACCCCTAGAGGGTAGATGTGGTGATGTTTACGTATTGATGAAGTGTAATACCTATAAAGGGTAGATGTAGTAGTACATGTTTCTGCATATTGTTGAAATGTAAGACCCCTAGAGGAAAGCTGTGGCAATATATACTTCCATGCAGGCTATATGTTGCTAAAGTGTAAGACCCCCAAATGGTAGATGTAGCACTATATTTCTGCTGTGTTACCGAAGAGTAAGACCTTAGCAAGAAAATGTGGCAGTACAAGTGTCAGGGATTGTTGAAGTATAAGAACCCTAGAGGGAAGATGTGGAAATCAATACAAAGGAAGAAACATGGTGGGCCCATAACCCACATGTCCCAGAGATCGAACCAAGTGTCATATTAAATAAGTAGTAGTTAAGAGACTACAGTATCAGTTGCAGAGATCTCTTCAATGACAAAGTTCATGATGTGGAAGTGGAGATATGAGCATTTTGGGAAAAAAAGAATTTGTATTAGGGAGGCATGATCTAGAGGACATTTCAGAAGACAAGTGGCAAAATCAAGATCAGGCGAAGGCAATAAACATGGGTCAAAGTTTCATACCTCTGGTATTTGTCACTCGTAATTATGTGGGATAGTCATCATCGTCAACCAATAAAAAAAATATGCCATGTGGTGGGTCCTTAGGCCACCATGTGTCCCACCACTATTTTACCCCAAGTCAACTCGGGTGAGTTATACTTAGCTCAAAGAGCTATATGCATTGGCAAGTCTGAGTTGTGCATCGACGAGTCCACATTGACAGGGCGAGTTGATCATTCAGCCCATCGAGCTATATGGAGAGCTATGTTATTGCTTTGGCCGATAGAATCTTGGCTACATAGCCTACACCACACTTGAATTGGTTGTGATGGGATATCTAAAGCCTTATCCTATCTTCTCCCCCAAAATGTGGTATTATACACAATGTCGTGGATGAGTTATGAGGAAGGCTGATAGGCTCGATGGGAATGGCGAGGACATGGCACCCATGTGGACGACAAACAATGACAATGGGCTCGGCCTAGCAAAGGGGTCGATGATGTGGTATAGTCAACATAGTGGAGGTAGGGTAACGTGGCACAGTTGGCACGATAGGTGCAAAATGGTGGGTGCTCACATAGGAAGTGGGATTGGAACCCGCAACCTCTCCATCGCAAGCGGAATGTCCTAACCAACTCGGTCAACCGATGGTGTGAAATTGGTTGGGGGATAAGCTATAAGGCGTATAGCTCAAGTTTCCCAAGGCATAGAAAAGGTTTCTCTGCTCTTCCATTTGACTCACAAGCTCATTGCGAGCTTCTTTGGCATGACAATCTCCTACTGAGCTATGAAGGAGCTCTCCCAAGCAGCCCGAAGAGGTAAGAAGTGAAGGGAAGGTGTTAAAAGGATTTAGTAAAATTATAAAGGCCAAGCATAGTATAAAGGGAGATATAAGGTGGCCTTTGAAAAATGATGAAGGCCCATATTTTGGAGCTAAAAATATATAAGCCCTATTATTTAGTCCTATTATATTATTTAATCGGCATATTTTTGGAGCGAATATTATTAAAGGCCTATTATAGGCATTGTATAAGTCCTATAAGAAATGAAGCTCCAAGTTATCTCCAATAAGAAGTGTTCCATGCCCGAGCCAAAGAGGACGACATGAATTTCGAAGGCGATCATAGAGGCGTTATGGAGATGGAAGCCCTATTATATTATAGGCATTGTGGAGAGAGAGAATATATATATATATATATATATATATATATATATATATATATATATATATATATATATATATATATATATATATATATATATATGTCTTATATTATTTGTTACAGGCATTATATAAGGTCTCTATTATTTGTTATAGGCATGAAAGATGTAGAAGGCCTATTCTTATTGTTGATAGGCACTACCAAAGGCCTATATTATTTGTTATGGGCAATATAGAGAAGTAAGTCCTATTTATTTTTATAGGCATATCGAGGGCTGATATTATTTGTTATTAGAAAGATGAAGATAAAACATATTATTTAATAGGCACAATATGGTTCGGGAGTTATTATTTTTTAACTTACCGATCAAGATTCTTCTCAAGCTAGAGCTCATAGATGCCGTGAAGCCGAGGGATGTGACAGAGCATTAAAGAAGTGGTAGATCTTAGAACCTTAGTACGTTGGATGATTTGTCAGACTGTTATCTTCAAAGGAGGGCCATTATTCAATTTTGAGCTCATTGGTGACAATTAATGTCTACTGACATCTAGAGACTTAGTACCGCACAACACAAGCATGGAGGTTTCTAGAAGAAGATTAAGCACCGCAAAATGGAAGTGTATAGGTCTTTATGGATAAAATACTGGATCAAATTTTCTAGGATAACTACTTGGTGTAAAGGTTCTTGTTCCATTTTTATTTAGTATTATAATGCTTAGATTGTAATTTTATATTATAATTGCATTCATTGAACTAGATAATATATCAATTCTATTAATGAACTTAGAGACGTAGGCATTCTGCCAAAATCTGTTATCAGCCTGTGTGCAGTGTGTTTTTAATTCTTGCATTGCTTAAAGTTGATTTTAATGGTGTAAGTTCGGAAATGAATTTAAAGCCTATAGGGGTTCATGGTTGAGAGAATGGATGGATAGGATTAACTTACCATGACCTCACTAATGTGATGGAGTTGCACTACATACCACTGCTCCAAAAAGGAATTGAAACACATGTAGTATTCCCAACTTCATGATGAGATGTATGTAACACAACATAATAGTAAATATGAATCCTTAATTGGTATTCCTTCCACACTTATAAGTTCACATATTTAAACTTTAGTTTTGTTACATGGTTGATCAATGGAAACAATATAAATGATTTTATATTTCGGTAGCTTGTTGTTCTCATGGGTGTTATATGAATAAAGTAATGTAGTGCTTGTTATTTACCTTCTTAGAGTGAGAGATTAGGGGATCCATATATTATCCTAATAACTTAGGGTGGATGTGTGTTTCTATGATACCATTCATATGATTTCTTGATCAACCAACCCAAAAGTACCACCTAGATTGACTAAGCTAAGTTACCCATATGAAAAAGTAACTATTAGATATGCAAGGGAAAAATTTGTAGGTGATGGATAAGTTCATAATTGAACATGTCTTAGACCTATGAACTTTTCCAATGTGTGGAAGTAATATGTTCTAAGATAAGTGGAAGTTCCTCTATATATATTAGAGTAAGTGTGGTGATTTGAGAAGGCTTGAGCTAGAGAATAGGTATTTTCTAGTGGGATTCTAAGGAAATATGAAGAAATCTAGTTTCTTAAGTTGGTAATTTATATATAAATGGGATATGTATTATAATAAGTTCAAAATTCCATACTGCTAAGTGCTCAGACTAGATTTCATGACTACAAATGTCTGAAAATAATTAAATTTCCTAAAAGAAACATTATAAATATGGATTTATAATGATAAATATTTTGTTGTAACCCAAAAATAGAATTCAAAAACATGATGTGAAAAATAGGTTCAAAATATGATGTGAAGTAGACCCATAAATATTAGTAAAGATAGAGAACCTTGACTATATTCATACTTCTCCTTAAGTGACACATCTAGAACTTTTATTATAGATTTATAAAATATCAGGAGATGATAAATTTAATTATCGATCATGTTTATCTACTCCTAGCCTAGAAAAACATTCATCACTTTTCCATAATGTGTTTCAAGTCACTAGGAAAATATTATCCTTCATTGGAACCCTAATGTTACTATAACACCTTGCAAAAACCTAAATTCTAGAGGGATTTAACTGGGTCATGTGTAAAAGGCTGGATTGCAAAGGATTTGGATATTTGTCTTAGTAAAGGAGTATTTTCACAACTAGCAACGTCAAAGGGAAAATTTCCAAATTTGAGGGTTTACACTTATATATCCTTATGTAGGTGAAGTATTCTAATAAGTCTGACACTAGGAAGCTTAAATGATCCAAAGAAGATATTCAAATTTAAAATAAAATTGGAGATATTCAAGATCCAGGACTGTGTAGGTTGTCTAAGACCAGACCCCGCATCTTGACCCATTTATAATGTCCTCGAAAAAGGTAGAAAGGTGAAACAAAAATTTGTGACATGAAGCATGAAGGTTATTTTCTGCTTTAATCATACATAATGTAGAGACACACAAATCATATAAGATCTAGAGAGATGAATTGATTGGAAGTTTAATGTGAGTATTTATCTTAGCAAGGAATCATAATTAAACTTGGAATTGAAAAAGGATAAGTTATAAATTTTTGTGTCTACAAGGTCCAACATTAGCAACCACAAGCTTGGATTTTTATATAAATTTTTTATGGGCTTCTGCTAATATATAACACTCTATCAATGTTGTTAGGTCTTTCTATAAACACTTTACTAAATTGGGGTATTAAAACTTTAGATAGGCATTTTTTAATAACACGAATATGTTCATGATTGGAATCATGATGATCTCCCTAATGATTAGATACATTTTCAATAATAGTAGTTTCCTCATTAATTTTCGTAGCATCACCATGAATTTAAATAATATTATCAACATTTGTATTAATATGAGCATCAATAGAAAAAAATAATTAATATCATATTTGTTGGCTATTTTCTTAATATGAAGTGGGATTAAGGAAACTTGGATGGAATCAATATGTGTACCACTCAATCCAACACATATCCTAGTTGGGGTGTAACTACGATGCATAAGTGGTCTGTAAGTGGAATAAGAAAAGAAAATCTGAGTATGCATCATCGGAGTGGGTTTTGAGTCATCCCTAAGATTACAAAATTGGAAAAATCATATTGAAATTTAAAACCTGAGGTTGGTGTTGTTTGATATATAAGTGGGTTCACTAAAATGTATTAAAAAATTAGGATTCATTTTCTTATTTAATATATCACACAATAATGATATTTTAGAACTAAGAAAAAATAGTCATGAAAGTCTTATTAGTATGTTATAATTATAATTACCATTAGATTTTCAAATGATAAGTCAATAAATTATAATTAAGGTTTCAGGGTTAGAGAAAGGAATTAGAGTTTTGTAATAAGACTATGTGACAAAGTGTTCAAAATTTACATAGAAGTGGATTAGTGTGTCGTTAAGTTTCTCATAAAATATATCAAATTAGAAATTAGTGTATGATGGATTAATGCATTTCTAGACACCATCACGGCCAAATCTATCTGTAGGGATACAAAATCTATCCTCTAGACCTACACACTCAATATTAAGGCTAGGATTTGGTCTTTTTGTCTCTGGATGTCTTATTTTTTGGTACGTTTCTATACAATGATTGAATCCTAATTTAAAAAGCTAGGTGAAGACAAAAATAGACAAGATGTTAAATGCAAACATTATTATACCAATGTAGGATTAAGAATAGATAAGTCTCATGGTGTTTCAAAATAAGAAAACCAGAGAAACAAGGATTTGTGTGAACTATAAAGAACCTAACAAAATCTGTGTACACAACCCCTTCCCAACCTCTTTTACAGAATAAGTTTTAGAGAATTTTGTAGGAAGGGAGGTATATTATTTTACTAATGGATTTTCATGCTATCACCATATCATAATAGCACCTAAAGACCAACCAAAGACAACATTTACCATAGAATGGGGTTTGTTCATGTATATTATGATACCTTTTGGTTTAAAGAATTCCTTACATGTATTCAGCCATATAATGGTCAATGCATTTAAATATTTTATACATGATTTATTAAAGTGTACTTAGATGACTGTATGATTTATGTGTTATTGATAGATCACATACAATTTCTATGCCTCATGTTTGAAAGATGTTGTGTGTTACAAATATATTTGAATTTAAAAGTGTGCATATTATTAATATCATTTGGAACATTACTTTGGCATATAATTTTCAAGGAAGTGTTATTGATTGATCCGCTAAAAAATTCAATGATATGAATTTTTCCTCCACCAAAAACAAAAAAGGATGTATACACATTACTTTGGTATACAAGATACCATAGGAAGTTTATAAGGAATTATACGGCCATAAGTGCTCCATTGGAGGAATATTTGAAAAATAAGACAAAAAAACAAATTGAAAGGACCAGAGAGTTCAAGGATGATTTTGAAATGTTGAAAGATAAAATACTACATGATATAATTATTATCTTTATAGATTGGAAAGTGATTTTCCATGTATGTGTATATGCTTATGGCATAACAATAGGCATGGTGGTAGCCAAATTGGAGAACAAGATGAACCATCCAATAGAATTTATATGTAGAAAATTGACCAAACCAAAGTGGAATTATTCTACAATCGACAGAAATGAGTTAGAAGTCATGTATGCTTTTGTAGTCACAAAATCATGGACTTTAGACATTATTTATCCCAGTTTCATACTACTATTTAGAAGGTTCTTGAGTGAATAGAGTACAAATTAATCCCTAACTTTTGGCCATCTTGTTTTATTTTATTTCGTCTTTATCGACCTCTTGCACCCATATTCCCAGTCAACTTCTGTCATCCTGTGTTATTTAGCCTCAAATGGGGTGCCCAAATTAGTATTGGGAAGGCCATGGCTTCCTTGGTCCGTTTTGCACTTTCCTTCCACTTTTTGGGCTCTTTATAGCCATTTTACATCTTTATCTTTCTTGTGGTCAGCCTTTTCGGGGTTAATTATGAAATTATATCAAGATAAACCCATAAATATAAGGTTATGAGACCATAATGAGGGACCTAGCATCACTTACTACTATCCTCCATTTAGAGTTTCATCCATCTATTGCATTAGAGATCACTTGCATCCCCATAGATCCTTCATTAAGGAACATTGCTAGGACATTTTCATCACACTTCATAGGGGGGGATTCTATTTTATTCCATACACACATTCTATTACATTTTCTACACATAGCTATTGCTCACTACTTCACAAAGTGCGACTAGCACAAGAGCAACATAAGGCATGTTCACACACACTTGCAAATAGAACTAGATCAAGGCTGAGATGTAGTGAAATGCTTAGTTAGTAAGTCCACCATTGTGGCAGCTGAGGTCAATCCAACCCCTTCATATGTATTTTTTTTAGGGTTTGATGCTTGTTTTGGTGTCTTGCAGGTCTTTCTTTCATCTTGGATTATTGGCAAAATTTGAAGGAGCACAATGAATCTGATACGACACAAAAAGAAGGTTCTAGGTCACCTTCCTTCCCTACAAAGATTAGTTTCAGAGTTTTTTACACAAACCAATGCACCCAAATTGTAGACCAGAGTGCTCGTAGGTGCCCTAGTCCTCCTCTAGGTGCTCCAGTTTAGCTAGATCCTCCAGATCTACCCTTTTTGGGACTTTTGCATAGTCATTCCTACTTCCTGATTTTCTAGTCACACCTTCAACACAGTCCCAACACTTCATCGAATTGGCCAAGTTCTTTCCTCTTCTCTCTTGCACTTTAGGGTTTTACTTTTATTACACTAGTTTATTAATTCATCTATATGCTTTCTTTACTACATTTTTATGTCCTCATAGAGTAGGTTAACTAGTATACATTATCTCCATTTTAGTTAATCATTTTGGTGAAGCCGATGCTTTCACGCTTAGGATCCTCACTTTTCATCTATCATGGCTCCCCAAGTTTATCAAGTCTCTTTATCTACTTTACTTAATATATATCCTCATTGCCATTACCAGGATGTTTAAAAAAAAAAACAATACTGCATGTATCAAGATGACAATATGCTGCCACACAAAATAAATCCTATTGTAGGTCATTTATTTGATGACTTTGATCCTATTGATCCTTCATCTATTCAATCCCTATTGGATTCAATTCAACTCTACATGATTTATTTCAATACAAACATAAGGCTATAGAATCAACCATTACATCCCTTAGATATGAAATTCAACATCTTAAGTATCATCCTCAATCACATGTTTGTGTTCATTATACATCCTCTATGCAATCTAAGTCCACTACATGTCACCTAGTTGAACCTTAAGACATGCCATTTCCTGAGCCCCTCATATTTGAGTATAATATTACACCACATGACATTCTTATTAAGCTCCTTATTCATCAGTTGATCACTCTACCACCAACTCATTACTATTCTCCTTATTGGTTAGAAAATATCAAGGTCATCCATATTGAAATTATCATTGAATTAATGGACATAATGATAACGATTGCCACACTTTTTCACGCATAATCATACATCTTGAACATTAGGGACTTATTTAATTTTCTACACAACATTATAATACAACTTATAACTCCCACTAGGTTTCTAAATCTGACCCATCTATATTTAAGGAGCATCAGGCTAGCATCACTCCAATAACTCCTAAGCAACAAATTCTTGCAATTAGTTCACCAAATCATCCTATTCAACCATCTACCACATCACCAAGTCCATCATCTACCGACATTAGTTCAAAATATTCTTTTAATGTCATCAATCATATCACCAAGTCAACTCAAGAAAGTTCTCTTTAGAGTGAGTGCAACATGGCCTCCTCTCAAATCTAAGCTCCAACCAATTAATTTTGTCCCATAAACTAATCCTCCCACAAGTGATCACGATATATTTTCAATCTCACCACTATCACATAGTTCTCCTATTGACGCATATCTCACTTTTTCATTCTCATACATCAATCTCATAGCATACACATACTCATACTCATTACACACTTTAGTGTCGTTATTACCCAATGACGCACTCTTGTGCTTCAGTTCACAATTGACTGTTGAGGGATTGATACATTGAACCCCACACACTGCACTATAGGACTTACACACCACATCTATTCACATATTGTGCGTCATACTCTAGAATTTGGTTTAGAATTCCACAACAGAAATAATGATATATTCTCTATTAATACAAATAATAGACATATATATTACAATTATATAGGATAGTATTTCCTATATTTATGAAGATATAATCTCCTCTAGAATCTCCTATATACGTGTGTGGTTATAACCACCACAATTCACGTATAATTAATTTATAATAACATTATTGTTATAAAACAATAATATAACAACCCAACCATAATATTTACCACATTGTAAATATCATTTAATAAATACTCATGTAAATACTAATTTCCTAACATTCCCCCCTTAATGTTTACATGATAAAACATATCTCATTCTTTGATTGTAGTGTGCCACCTCTGTGTGCTCATGACCAACTCCTCAACTGTGCAACATTGGGCTTGCACAAAACTCACATATGTGGCAATGCACATTTCTTCCTCCATTGATAGTTTTATCTGACTTCTACCAACAACCTTACCCAATTGGTTTTGTAGGTGTACCAATAACCTTTCACAATTGGTTTTATAGGTTTACCAAAAACCTTAAAAAATTAGTTTTACAAGTTCACCAAAAACCTTATACAATTGGTTTTCCTAGTTTACCAAAAACCTTCACATCATGATTACTACAATACATTTTGATCAATATTCTACAATGTTTCTACAAAATGGGTTAAAAGAGAAATACACACAAGTGAACATGAATTTACATCGTCTATTCTTATTTTTCAATCCACACTGAAAAACACAAATGTCATCATACCTAAAGTGTGGCCCCGTCGTTGATGACTGACGAGAAGTTGTTGTATGACCTTCAACCTCTGTTGCCTCTGACCTCTAGTATACGTGCTGCTAACTCAGCTGGATAAATATGTGATGCTTAACTATTTCCACATTGTTTATTATATAGTATCCCTCCCGTAATGTAAAACAATTTATTTTCCGGACGTCAGGTAACACCGAAAATGCGTCCGCAAGGATTTTTTTTTTTGACCCTATATGACGTAAGACATACAAAATAACTCTCGACTCGGTTTTGATTTTGACATTGACACAACTATACTACAACATATAATAATGACGACTCAAAAAATATGTAACTGGACAAACAAATAATTGACGCAAACGTTATATTTGAACAATAGATAACATTAAATAATTTTTGATGACAACTACAAGAATAGTACACAAGAAAGACTCAACAACTTTATTAAAATATTAGCCAATCCTAATCACATGACTCAAGAACTAATTATGGCTCAAATAACTATGACAATGGTTCAATGATTCTTATAATATTAAACATTTTAGATGGAAACGTATGTGAATGAAAATAAGCACACAATAACAATAATTGACCAGACAAATGAAAGGACAACCACTCTTGGCTAGCACTTGTAAAAAAATTTTTGTGAGTATGCCACAATAGTCCCTATGATCGAACAACACTAAATATAATTTTTCTAAACTTGGCTATACCAAACTTCCAACCATCTGTGTATGCTTGGTAAAAAGAGAGACTCTATTATAATTCACGAGCAAACATTACTCCATGTGTACAAAGAAACCAAAAACCTGAAGATTTCATGCATTTGGATATTATTGCATGGGAGGCAAACGCAAGCTGTTGGAAATGTGAAGGCATATCTGAATGTGAGAAGACATTCAACGTCATAGCAGTAATTTTTTTTCTCAGGGTCGAATGAAGCCAAGAATGTATGAAATGTAATTGATGTGATAAATTTTTATCCTCAATGGCTTTGTGACATTGGTCACCAATGTAATCTTCAGACGCCTTTCCTTCTCCAAATAGCACTGCCAAACGTTCAATACAAGCGGCACAGTTTAGATGAATCTACCAACAAGACGCATATACTGGAATATGTGTTTTATAACAGGCACCTCCTTCAATCAACCCTTAACACGACTCTATAAATGGTGCACCCCTATGATTTCTACATGTTTCTTAGTATTTGATTTCACCTCCACGTAGATCACATTGATGGAAACAAGCTTACCGAAATGCTTGCAAGCACTAATGTCACCGATCCAATACGTTAAACACATACGAATCAAATCTCAACTGCCAATGTTACAAGGTAGTAATTTCGTGGGATAGTGAACATAGATAGCAATCGTAAAATAAATCAAGCAGATTCCTAGTCGGATCTGTATATACGTGTAGAAAATAGATTTACGCGTTGAATAGAATGCTATGTTATGAATGCAAATACAACCAATTTGCAATGAGATGGAGGGCACTGAGCACTTAATCAGACGTTTGATAGCATAAGCGTAATTGTTGAGATCGATTTGAATGAAAATAGCTCAGAAAAAAATTAGATCAGGGCAATCATGCAATCACGACATTGTCCCCTTTTCCTGCTAACTCTCCATATTAAAGTCGCTCTGATACAAAATCTAGAATTTGGTTTAGAATTCCACAATAGAAATAATGATATATTCTCTATTGATACAAATAATAGACAGAGATATTACAATTATATAGGATAGTATTTCCTATATTTATGAAGATATGATCTCCTCTAGAATCTCCTATATCCGTGTGTGGTTACAACCACCACAATTCATGTATAATCAATTTATAATAACATTATTGTTATAAAACAAGAATATAATAACCTAACCATAATATTTACCACATCGTAAATATCACCTAGTAAATACTAATTTCTTAACACATACATCATACATCATCCTAGTTGTCATTATGCATCTATCGTACTTTTATCATACTACGCGTCTAACATCATATACTCCTCATTCTACATACTACATTGCTAGTCTATCTACATATATTACATGTCACTTCGTTACACTTTGCATATTCTACACATCACATATTTACATATTCTACTCATCACATGGTCATCTTTCATCATTAACATTGTCTTCTACGCACTGCACTCACCAATCTATGACGGACTTTAGTTACTTGGTCCATACTCGAATGCCGAGGGTTTACAAATCAAATGGACCGTACACTCATCACACATGCCACAATACTAGGCTAGTGACATACGATTTAGGGTAAATCATTTCCTATTCTATCATTTTGTAGTGGTATGCACCTTACGTTATATCACCAATCCTTCTTTTCATCTTATAGTGATATACTTTTAGGGCTAAATCATCACTCATCCATTCATCTTATAGTGATACATGATTAGGTTAAATAATCACTTATATGTTTATTTGGTCGTGATATATGCTTTGGCTATAGGGTTAACACACACATTGTCGTTAGGTCATATTTCATCACTATATACACACATTTCTCCCAGTGCATTAGACAAATAACATACTTCGACCATTTCCCGATGACGCACTCTTGTTTACAGTTCATTCTTGACTATTGAGGGGGAAAACAAAATGCACCTCATTGCATACACTTCCATTCACTTTGGGGTCACATGGATCCTATCATTCCATCTTACATTCCATTCCATTCTATCCATCCATAACATATTGCATTATCTTGGGGGCATTTACTCTTGTTCTCTAGTGTTTTACATGATCATTGTACTAAACATGTTAGATTTATTTCTTATATGTCATTATCTATATCATCCACACATGCACGATCTGTCTTTGTTTATTTTTCATCACAAATACAAATCCTTTACATGTAATATGGATGCTTGCCTTCTACCCTTTCTACATTGGTCGCTAGGGGCATCCACATTCGATTCTCACAGGTGCTATTGTTTCATTTTGTACTTAACAATTTACATTTATTTGGTTATTAACACTTTGAAATATTCGTTATTTCTCTAAAATGCTAACACATGTTTTGTGTGCAACACTTGTTTTGCATGATTGCATGTTACCATGAATTCTTTGTTTGTCTATACTTGTCTGCCATTGTTTGCTTCTTGTATGTGGGCTTTGCCCTATGTTTCTTGTGCACACTTGTTTGTTGTTTGCAGTCATGATGGCCTTGTGTCTTGTGACATTGTGAGTGATGTACCATGTTTACAACCCACTTTTTGTGGCTTACTTGTCTTCTTGTGTGTTTACAATACTGTTCTTGGTATTTTTTTATGTTTTCTACATAGATTACACATTGTCTTCTTACATGCATGTGTTTTCGTACTAACACTTATTTTTTCTAGCCATCATTATTTATGTGTGCCTTGGTTTCTACCAAGAAATTTCCCTTCCCCCTACAGGGCATAATTACAAAGTTCATGCGGTTGGTCCTCTTTTGGGGCTGCATTCTTCTATCAGCAATGTTGCATGCACCCCTAAAGAGGGGGGCATCATTTGGGGTTTTCAAATACTAACATAGAGCTTATACACCAATTCGGTTCAATTATATACAACGAGTGGGTTAAGACATGTCTACGAACCCCATGCACAATGGTTTTTACAGGACATGGTGTCCTTAGAATTCTTGGAAGCAGTTATAGGCTTGGAGGTTACATTGGGTGTGCCTCTCTACACTACTTCAGCCAACGGTGTTAGATTTCCCAAAAACCAAGACGATATAAAGATCTCTTCACACACATTCAGGGAAACATTTCCAAGAAGGAGAATAATGCAAATTTCTCCCTACACTTCTTCGGATAGGGTGGCGTGAGATTGACCAAAAATCTTGCAGTACAAGATATCCTTCTACACTCTCTTTCTTGACATGGATCAGGTGCACATGTTCTATTTACATTTGTGTATTCTATATTTACATGCTTTCATATACATGTGTCTTTTACATTGCGTTTTTCCACAACATACATACATACATATTTGACTACTTGATTATTTTCTCCTTGCAGGTCCGACCATATGAGAAATAAGCATTCAAATGGGGGAAATGAAAACAACAACATCAACAAAAACACTTCATGAAAACACACAATTTACTAACCATGTAGGTACATCATGCACCGTAGCAGCTACACACGCGTTATGCCCTAGGTTCACTCTCATCATTTTTTCTTTGTGTATTTTTCATCTTTAGTTTCCACACTCCTCCATCTTTTTGTCATTCCACGCTTTTTCTATTCCTTCAGCGTGTTTCTACTACACTCTTCATTGACGTTAGGTACGTATCTCTATCTACTTTATGTTACCGAGATTTTCACTCACCAACAGAAAGTGGGGGAAAAATGTAGTCACAAAATCATGCACTTTAGACATTATTTGTCCTAATTTCATACTACTATTTAGAAGGTTATTAAGTGAAGAAATTACTAATTAACCCCCGTCTTTTAGCCATCTTGTTTTATTTTGTTTTGTCATTACCGACCTCTTGCACCCATATGCCCAGTCATCTTTTTTCATCCTGCATTATTTTAGCCTTGACCAGGGTGTCCAAATTAGTACTGAGGTCCCACCAGGGGCGCCTCGGTCCCTTTTTCACTTTCCTGCCACTTTTTGGGCTCTTTCTAGCCATTTTATATCTTTATATTTCTTTTGGTCGGCCTTTTCGGGGTTAATTACGAAATTAGATCAAGATAACCCTATAAATATAAAGTTATGAGACCATAATGAGGGACCCAGAATCACTTACTACTATCCTCCATCTAGAGTTGTATCCATCTATTGCATTGGAGATCATTTGCATCCACATAGCTCCATTATCAAGGAACAAGGCTAGGACATCTGCATCAAAATTCATAGGGGAGGGATTCTATTACATTTTCTACACATAGTTATTGCTCTCTACTTCATAAAGTGCGACTGGCATAAGAGAAACCTAGGGCATGTTCACACACACTTGAACAGAGAACAACATCAGGTCTGAGATGTAGTGCAATGCTTAATTAGTAAGTCCACCATTGTGGTAGCTGAGGTCAGTCTGACCCCTTCATATGCATTATTATTTTTTAGGTTTTAATGCTTGTTTTGGGGTCTTACAGGTCTTTCTTTCATCTTGGATCATTATCAACATCTGAAGGAGCACGACGAATCTGACACAACACACAACGAAGGTTCTAGATAGCTATCCAACCATGAAAAAATAAATTTCAAAGATTTTTCATAGACCAGGGCACCCAAATTATAGACCAAAGCACCTGCAGGCACCCCAGTCCTCCTCCATATGCTCTAGTCTAGCTAGATCCTCCCGATCTACCCTTTTTTGAGAATTCTACAAAATCATTCGCGCTTCTTGATTTTCTAGTCAAACTTGCGATATAGTCCCATCACTTCGTCGAATCAAATGAGTTATTTCTTCTTCTCTCTTGCACTTTAGGGATTTAATTTTATTACATTAGCTACTAAACTCATCTATATGCTTTCTTTACTATGTTTTTATGTCCTCCTAGAGTAGGTTAACTAGTGTACATCATCTCCATTTTAGTTAATCATCTTTAAAAAAAATTAGACTTTATTTCTTGGCTACACCCTTTACCTTCTATACAGATCATGAGACATTAAAATATATGATCAATAGACCAGTGCTATAAGGAAGAGTTTACCAGTGGTTGATGTTATTCTAAGAGTTTGAGCTTACTATCTTTTTGAAGCTTGGTAAATTAAATAATGATCAAGATTATTTATCTAGAATTCATAATGGAGAAGAGAAAGGATGAAATGATGAGGAGTTCACTATAGCGCAATTATTCCATGTAGAATTAGTTCCAAAAGAGCTATAAACAATTGTGATTTATTTGTTCACTGGGGATTTTCCCATGGGTTACACAAAAAGAGAAAATAAAGACTATTAATAGAAGCATTCCCATTCACATTTATTGAAGGTGATTTATACATAAAGGAAGATATTAAAAACTAAGTAGAGTGGTCCTACACCATGAAAGAGAAAACATTCTGAAAGAAGCACATGAAGAAGTCGAAGGTGGACATAATAGCGGAGAGTAAGAGCATGGATAATTTTCCTAGCAGGCCTATGGTTTCCCACACTATTCAAATATCCCTTATCTATGATAGAACATGTGATACATGAAAAAGAGTTGGGAAGAATAATGAAAGATATGAGACTCCATTAAGGTCATTTCTATCTCTAACTTCATTTAAAAATGGGGAATAAACTTTATTGGGTCAATAAAACATGTGGCAATGCACTCTCAGGGAAGGGTCATTATCACATGAATAAAATACCTCATAAAATGGGTAGAATTAATTCCAATCAAGTATTTTACTACAAATATATCATCCAAATTCATATATGATAACATAATTATGTGATTTGGATGCCTACTTCGTCTCACAAGTGATCAAGGAAAACATTTTGAGAATGAAAATGTGAAAGACTTATTAACACATATTCTTATAAATCATAACAGAAGCACTCCATATCACCCACAATAAAATGGGACAATAGAAGCATTAAGTAAAGTTGTGTAAAAACAATTTACTAAAATTTGTTCATTGCAGTAGGTAGATTGGGACCTTAAGATAACCACAACATTATGGGCATATAAGAGTAGATACAAAAGACTTACCAAATATTCCCCATTTGAATTAGTGTATGGATTAGAAGAAATAATCCCCATAGAATTCATTGTTCCCAATGTGAGAGTTGTGGTGGAATTTAGAATAAATGAAGATTTGGTGTAGAAAGAATAAAACAAACAAATTATATGACTAATAAACTAATTAATCAGGAAAAAAATGGTTCTAGAAGGTTTAAAATTGCCTGAGTAGGACTCCATGTACTAGATTTTTTTATAAAACCATGTCATAATAAGGTCTCCCTCTTTATTTTATAAGGTCTTCTTAAATCCTTGATTAGGTATTTTATAAGGTTTCACACTCATGTCTTATTGTGTTATAAATTTCATTAAACTAGAGTCTTACACCAAAATCTGTATTCTCAAGTGTCTTATCTAGTAAAGGACTACTTTATTTCCTTTAGGATGGATATACATACCTTACATTTACTTTTCCTAACCTCAACCTACTCTTAGCCATAACACATATCCCTTGATCTTATCCTTCACTTTAAATCTTCAATTATTTCTCTAAAAATTCTTCATGTGTATGAAATCTATCTAACCTCATCTCGAGGCCTCCACATGCTCATTCATCCCTACAATCCTTCTTCACAAATTATCAACACAACATGTTAGAAAATGAGAACTACTTTGTTATTTAGGACTAATCTCTTGATGAGATTGTTTTTATTTTCATAGAGAGCTACACTATTATATTAACCATTTTATCATAAACCTCATGATGTATTTATATTGCTAAGATTCTTTTCAACCCTAAAAATTAACTCCAACACCCAACATAAGAAAAGTTATACAAATCTAGGAAATACCAGTCAACTAACATTGTCATGGAAAGATTGTTCTTCTTGTCTTGAAAACTCATTTTTCTCTATCTGAAATCACATATTCAACCCTCATTGAAATTTCAAAGACTTGGTAACACCTTGTATCATTATAACCTTTCAACAAGGTTTAATACTCCGAACTTCAAGACTAGTTTTTTTATAATTCCTTATCGCTGTAACTTATTTCTTAGTAATTGTTACCTCTTTCTCCTTATTTAGTATTACCACCCATTTTCCAAATGGATTTTCACATCATTATGCACCCAAGTAATACCACTAGACAAGTTTAACACAATGTTTCTCACACTCTTGCTCCTTAATTGGTTTCTCTAACTCAAGCTCCTTTGATTGGTTTGTTACCATTTTTGGTATGTTTCTAAAACATTCACCTACACATCTCTATCTTCACCATGTTATTATCTTCACAATACTCTTCCCAATCCTTAATCCATTTATCTTTAATACCCAACTTATATAAAAGAGATCTAAAATGTTTAGTGCACAATCAACCTAGAACTGGTTTAATACCACCATACTTGATCAAATTAAACAAAAATAATTTTAATTCAAGGAATTTATACACCCTTAATCATAATTTCTAACCCCTCATTGAAAATACCATGAACAATTTCAAATGTTCCATCAAATTGTGTAAACCCATAAACCCAAGTCATGGTTGTAAGATTGGTATGCTATGACTGTTAACTAAGAAACTTCACATTTTACCTCCTAATAACTTTACAAGAATTCAATATTCTATTATATATGTTAAACAACATATTAAACCTTCTCCACTTTATAAAAAATTTAAAAAAAAACTACCCTTCTACTCTGCTTACTTACTATATTTTTGGATTTCTAGTTTGTAAACATTGTCATGTGGAAATTCCACCCTTAAGCCTACAATCTTGTTCTTAACTCCATAAGACATTGAATATTTGTCATGTAACATGATGCATATTAAAAATAAGTCTTTCTTACCAAATTTTAGTCCTTGTATAAACTATTCCCTAATATGGATCTTAGACTGGTAAATACAATTTTCCCAAGTATGAGATTCTACATTTTTCATGCTCAAAACTCCATTTATTCTTCTCAAAATTTATATGAATCTTCTATATAGACATTATAACATGTCCTATAATTTATTATGAGACTCAAACAATGAGAATTCAATCTATGACTTGATTGGAAGATCAAAACCCTCACTAAATGTTTCATGGCAGAAAAGATTCTATTTACAATTATTTTAGTTGGAAATATTTTTACACCCTTATAATGATTATCTAGAATTTTGTAGATGTCTGCACACCTTCTCAAAACTCTACTAGAAACAATATTTATTAACTCTTATCAACTCCCTAAAATCACAGGTTCCTAGTTTATAAGAGAACAATGAACAAAATACTTTATTATGTTCTATAAACACTTGAGTAACAACCCTCAAACCCTAACAAGATATTATGAACCTTTCTTTCATGAAAATTTACACATGATGATGGACTTAAGGATACCATTAAATAATAATAATATAATCATACTAGTTTCCATAATATACAAAAATAATAAGAATATAATCATACTAGTTTCCATAATATACAAAAATAATAAGAATATAATCATCCTAGTTTCCATAATGTCAAGGAACTTTATATATTCTCCGTGATTCAAGGATAATTATGCCATCTTTCACACTTGTTACAATCCTATTTAATTTGTGATTAAGATTAAAATATTATCAAAATATCACTGTTCACATTAACAAGAACTAACAATCTTTATTCCTTCAATTATTTGTATTTATAAGAATTTACTTGATCATATACAAACTTTTGAGCCTTCATGGCTATTTTCTCCCCTATTTTGGACTCTTATTAACTTCCTCTAAACTATATCTCTTCCTTTCATCCAACTATGTCCTTTTATATTCTCTCAAGATTAAGGAGTTACAACTAATTATCCACCTAACCAAGGTTAATAATTGACTAAATACACAAGTAACCCTACTAGATGAGTAAAACATTTCAATACATCATATTATACCCCTTTACAATATTTTACAACCTTACATAATCTCATTTCTAACACGTAGACCACATAACAATAACTAAGCAATTAAAATATTTTAAATGATCCTTTTAGATGGAAAATCCAAATTGATCCCCATACAAACAATAAATGATCCAAAACTACTAGAAAGAACTCTTAAAGCTACTAAACACCAACATTTTCAATAAAACAAAAAAATAGACATTTGGATGTTGTTTGATGCCCCTACATTAGACTCCCCAAGTGGGAGAATTTGAGCTCCATCTAAAATGAGTATTTTGCTTTCTCTTTTTCCAATTTCTCTTCTTCTTTGAATTGATTTTCTTCACGTAAGGGATTCTTCATTGCTTTATTTTTCCCTTTCAGCTTATTTTTTCCTCTTTTGTTTTCATCTTCCTTATCTTTTTATGCATCCTTCTCCTTCTTTTCACCTTAATTTCTTAGTTGTATTATCATATCAGGTTCATGCTCAATTTCTTCTTTCCATGCATTTCTCTCATTTAATTAAATTTGGTCTTTATTTTCTTTGATATCTTCTTCACAATTATAATTTGGTCTTTATCTTCTTTGATATCTTTATAATTTCAAATTCATCTTGCTTGTATTATTCCTCATCTCTAAATAGATCTAATTCATAACATACCTGCATGATTTGTTGCCATTAAAACTCTTATTCAGTTGCAGTTCATCTTCTTCATGAGGCATGTTATTTTTTTCTTATTTTATTAGTTCTATCTTGAGCTTTCTTATCTAGTTTTCCTCCATTGACTTCACATTTGTTGTAACATGGTCATCTTCATCAACTATCTTATCATATGGGTAAACATGTTCCGTTAAACCACACTTAGATTTTCTCTTGGGATTCATGTTACCTGCATAAGAAATAAACATATCAAGTAAAATATCAGCTTCTTCATTCTCCTCTTCAACCTTTTCCTTCACTTTATCAAGGATTCTCTTCCATATCCTTTCCTTTCTTTCATTTTCATCATAGTTCTTCTCCTTCACACATGAATTCCTAACAATTTAAAATAACTCTTTACCATGGAAAACCAACTCATCATGAAACCCCTCATGAGGGTTGATTTTATCACTCCTTGAATTCCTTCCATGACGCCATCTTCCTTATTGTTACTACAAGATAGTTATTTCATCAACTCATTCTTTTTCATGAAGAAATCTTCATTTATCTTTAACACCTCCTTTGAATTAGTTTCATGTATCCTGCAATCTAGTCCAATGTGTCGTCATGAAGATTGAACATTTCCTTAAGAAATTTCAACTCTTTCTCCAACATGAGGTTATCTAATTTGTCTTTTCTTCATCAAAGATGTGACCTTAAATTCTGATTTCTTCTTCTCCTTATGTGACTTCCAATGGTAATTATTATTCATGCATGTGGTCTTGTTTCACTACTTCATATTCATGGTGTTCTACTACTGCACGTGTATTTTCTTCATTATCTAACACCACTTGATCAATCTTCTCCAAGCATATCATATTCTTCACAGTAGTATAAATATACCTCTGCTTCATTATAATCTTTATCACCTTCCCCTTCACTATCCCTTTCATATTCATACTATTCCTTCATAGCTTCTGTAAAATCTTCTTTTAGAGGACTAGCTATCCTCATTAACATTTTCCTCATATCTGGAAGCTATTCTTTAGGGATCAAATACTGCCTCTTATTTACATTCTTTTTTTTTGTTATCTTCTTATCCATTCCTTTCAGCACATTCATTATCTCCTCAGATTTTTCCTTTTGCAAACCAATTGCCATCTATAGTCCTTGTATGATCTCTTTATCTACAACAAATCTTTTATACTCATCTTCTTCTTTCCCAAGAAAGTATTTTTAACATTGCTAGCTTCCAAGTCCTTTCCACCTTGGATTATTTATTCTTGATACTTAATTTCATGTTATTTTAAAATTCTACTCCACTGTTTACTCCTACTCACTTGATACAAAGAATACACGCCTTCACACACACTCAACCAAGATGGATTAGATAAACCACTTTAATTCAGTCTTAATTCTTGCAAAATGTACTCTTCTCTCAATGCTGGGTAACCTCCAAATCATGAAAAATATACCTTATATTATCAAATGGTATTTTTCAAGGCTTGAAACATGTTTACCATAGTCTAATAATTTTATCTCAACCTTTATATTGATTGATTTCACTAGGTTTAGTAGTTTTGCTCACCTCTTTGCAAACCTGCCAGTTAGACTTATTGAGTTAGAGAATTATATAGATCACCCAAGAAAAACCATATCATTTTTAGAAACCCTTTTCCATCCTTTAGGTATGGATTAAAAGGTTAGCTCAACTCCTAGCACAATTTCTACTTCCTTCACAAATCTCCTCTACAAGCCTAGATCTCTCTATTAGCCCTACCCCATGACTAAATCAAATGTAACTTCTAATAGATGACCCCAATTCAATAAATAATTAACTTTTCAAGAACCCATGGGAAAACAACTTGTGTGAAAAACTTCATATGGTCTTCCTTTGCAAAATTTCACCAACTCTACTATGTCAGCCTTCCATTTAAGTCTCGTTGGCCTTATACAAGACACTCAGTCCTACTGGTCACATATTACTAAATATTAGGGGCCTTTGATGGTTTAAAACTTTGAAAATATGTCTTAGAACCTCATTAATACTATTTATTCCAAATTTAGAACCAAAATTTGAAGTAGAAATCCCTTTAACACTAATTCTCTTAAAACCCTAGAAAAGAGTATACATTGAGCCTGAGAATGCAATTTTATTCACCAAATCAATTGTAATTACCTTAAAAGGATAAAATTACTTCGTACAGGTTTTAATGGGAATTTATAATCTTGATCTCTTACCAATATATTTCATCCACTCTTTGGAGAATGTGTTTTATTAATTATCCACCATCCTCTGCCATCTGAAATAGTGTATAAGTGCTTTTAAGGTTGTTAATTTTATTGATGTTTGTAAAGAGGTTGTCTTAATATCCACTGAATCTTTCCTCACATTCTCATAAAATGGTAGGTGATTTATTATGTCATGACAATCTCCTCTTGACAAAAACACTATATCTACTTAGCAAGTTTGGGTGAGTCACATTCCCACAATAGTTTGCTACAGATTCACAAGGACGGTTTCAACCCTGAATTCACATAAAAATACTGAAATCTTTGTAAGAAAACCAAAAATACATTAACCTATGCTATTTCCATTCTCTAATGGCCTTTGAATCAATCTATACAAACTAGTTTCAAACTACAATACCGTGCAAAAATTTGTAAAACCCTTTAATCACTGTTTGCAAACAATACTTTCAACTAACTCATTTCTTGGATCTCCAATAATCATTCCAATCGATTAATAAATCAATGAAAACAATTAAAAATTAGTTCTTATACCTAATCATTCAAATTATTTCCACTAACTAACCACTAGGGTCATATGATCAAGATTACCATGGAGGTTATATAAAAGAAAAGAGATTAAGTAACTATTTGAAGGTTACATGGCTGATCTTGCATCATAAAGATCACACAAAGAAACATAATGACTATGAAGAACTAAAACCTGCATAATACCACTCTAGAACATCCATAAGACAAGAAAGTCAAAAATGGATCCAAGGAGGTTCAAAAATTCAAATAGGAAAACTAGAGGGAAACTCCCCTATTTGAATTTTAAGATTCTTGATCCCATCAAACCAATATAAAAATATTCCTTAGACGCATCTAAGGAACTAGAAACCTAAATTTTGGACTATCTACAACTAACCATCCTTAGGAGTTATGCCCCCACATCATACTCCTAGAGAAATTTAGAAGTCTTCCCATGCTTTCTTTTCTTGTAATATTTTTTATCTTTCTCCCTTTTATTCCAGTTAAACATAATCTTCTAAGAGTGCACCTTGACTGAGTTTGGTGCTTCATTGGTCTCTAGTGACTATACCATGCTCTTCATAATTTTTCTCTTCCTTGAATTAGTTACCATCTGGATTCCATTAACCATATTATGACTGTATATTGTCCTTTCTAAGATTATACACCTAATGAATCTCCATTCAAGATGTTTCTTCATATTATTTTACTACTACATTTCCTTTGACACCCTATTTTTTATTTCCTTGGATCAATTCATCTTTAAAGATGAAAAATTGTGATTTTTTTTTTATGAAGTATTCATCCTCATATGACTATTCCAAATTATTTTCAGTTATTAGACCTACATAAACAAAACTAGAAGAAAAATTAGTTTGTAAATTCTAAGTTTCTTCTTCATTCTTGACCATCATATGTCCTTCATACTTTCTCTCTTTTGGTTCTTGCACTATTTGGTCTTCTTCAACTGTTTTAATTCATGCTTCATGACTGTATTTATCTTCGTCTAGACTTGATCACTTCATATTAATTTCATAATCTAAGTTTTATCCTTCCTTGATTTCCTCTAAAATCTCTTTCTTGTCCTTGTTCTCAACATGGTTTGCAAATTCTTATTTATCTTCATATTTCTCATTCATTTTCCTTTGCAAGTTACATTGGTATTATCTTTCTCCACTTATCCATTTCCACATATTTTTAATTGTGATGGTTCTATACTCCACCACTTCATCTCCTTCTGATTGAAAAAATGTTTTCAATCCCATGAACATCACTCTTGATTTATTTTCATGCTTTGCTTCTCTATCCTTCAATGGATTCAAGGTATGTCTAATCCCATCCTTCACAAATGTATATGTGTTTTCCCATCCATCATGGATGGATTTTTTAATCAAGTTTCCATGGTCTTCCCAATAGAAGATGACATGCATCCATGGGAAATGTATCAAAAAAATATGATCATGATATCTTCCAACTTAAAAATCAACCAAACATTGTTAATTTACTAATACCTGTGTTGTTCCTCAAATCTGCACCCCTTATTGGGCTAACAACAATTCACTCTAAGGAAGGGGAAACATGCTCAGGAATGGTGATAGACTAGATTGTATGGTCGTTTTGTGTCCTGGGAGGTTTCTAACATATTCCTTAGGGATTAGGGCTTGGGATGATTAAGGGACACATACAAAGGAGATGGAATTTTCCTTCTACTTATGGTCTTGCCCTAAACCAAGGTGAGAGGACCCACAGTGTAACTTGAAATGCATAGGGGGAGATGGACCCTTTATTCCCTCTTGTTTCTTTTCAAATGATGGGTTGATATGGGATATGCATGGCCAAGGACACAATATTTCACTTTCACAAGTTGTCACACAAATTATTGTGTATGCTTATTACACTAGAGGAAGGTTACTGAAGACAGTTAAGTTTCATTTCTCTTGTGTTATCTTAGTAATGGAATTAAGGCTAAAATACATCTTTAGTGATTTTTAGAGCAATTAGGTAGTAAAATAGAACAAATAGACGTTGTAAAATGGGGGAATGGGGTCAATTATGGAAAATATGACTTCACAGAGGGAGAATCATAAGTAGAAAAGTTTATTATGACACATCATTTAACACTATAAGTATCCTGTAATCATGGAAAATGCATAAAACTGGATCAACCAGTGACAATATCAACTAAGAACTATTTACATTTATTAAAGCTCAATAAATGCAAAGGATTCAATATAATCTCTAAAATATCTAACACAAGATATTGTGCAAGTATTTCACCAAAGTGTTTATTGATTCATCCCTCATATTCCTAAGATACACTTAGAGGCTTCCAAAAATCTATCAGGACAAAATGCTTATGACAAGGATTTCACAATACGGTCCAATATTGCAGAGGAAAATATCCCAACACAATATCAGACTTAATAACTAAAGCATAGAAATCAAGGACGAATTTATTATATGACAAAGAGAAACAACAAACACAAGACTGTAGCCAAGGAATATCACTCATTAATGGATAATTGTACAACACAGAACCCAGAAGAAAAAGTTTAAAAATTAAAGCGGACGTACTTTATTTAGTTCTTGAATTTCTTAACAAGGGAACATCAAATAAATTTCGTCAAAGCCTATCAATGGCTATACACTTGCAAGAAACTTGACACAAAATTTTGGGAAACTAAGATTAGTATGCATTTCACGACGTAAACATACAATGTTCACAATTACATCTCTAACCTTTACAAAATTTTATCAACTAAATCCCTTTGATCTGAATACCAAAAATTAACTCCCTTAACTATGAGGAAAAACCCCATATTTATACAATTTGATGCCTTCTTACAACCCGATTCCCCCCAAAAAAATTTAACGAACCATCTCAAAAAAATGCTGTAAACGAGCTCCATTTTTAGAAAATATATTATAATGGTAAAGATAACTCCTTTTCTCTTAATTTTATTCTCCTTCTAGATGTTTAAATGGATATACGTGGGATTTTTTAATTTTATTGTTTAATCCATTTTTGTCTTATTCATATTATCACCATCCTTTATGTGCCCCATCATAAACCATCTATTTCCTCATGCCATTATTTTTAACTGATTTGACACCTGCCCTTTTAGGAATATGCCTTGGGAAATAGATAATAATTTAAACTACCTCGTGTTTGATGTTTTCTTTGTGTGAATTACCGCTTGAAACTGAAAAGCCACTTTTGGAAGATATCGATCCACTTCAAACCCGTGCGAGTTTTTCAGAATTGATTTCACATTCAATCATGAAATGATACCTTACATGATTACTCCCAAATTTCATCCTCTTATAAACTCCCATTGTTCTCTCAAAATATCATATCTCCCTTTAAAAAATTTAAGTGGAAAAAGAATTTTCATCTATTATTCTCAAGCCACGATGGACATATAGCTAAGAACCAAATTGAAAGAACTTTATTAAGATACTTTGTGCTCAATCTTCAACTTTTCTGGTTCAGATGAGGCATTTTTGAGGATGCTCTTTGAGATTGAGGATCAGGTGGAGATTGCTGGGCCATTAACACCTCGTGTGGTTTAGGTAGCACTAATAAGAAGGCTCATCAAGATGACTCCCTTCTTTTCTTTCTTTCAGGTCATGTATCATCATCTATTTTGTGCGGAGGACCAAAATGCTCTTGAACTGCTGAAGAAGTTTTGGCTCCACTTTCATCCCACCATTAACACAAACATCATTGATATATCTCCTTTATTCTTCAATGATGAATTAGTGGAGAATTAAATCCTTGCCATTGGCTATGAAGGGTCTATTGATGATGTTGCGGATGATATATCATAGATTTTCTATAAAATCACCGTGATGGAGCAAAGACTTGCTCATCTAAAAAAACACCTACAAAATATTCTTTTGGGAAGGCCCCTGAAGTGCCACCACCTTATATGAGAAGATACAAACAAGGCACACCTAATCCAACTTATGAAAATCATCCCATTTCTGTAGATGAACCTGAATCTGCTCCCATGGAATCCACTGATCTTCCTGGGTCTTCCTCATCTTCAAAAGATACTACTCGGTGAGGTAACAAGGAGGGTATAGCCTCCTTGAATGGGTCTCATCCTACAGGAGGAAATTTGAATCAATCAAAATCTTGGAGGGTCCCAACACCAATATTTCAAAGCTCATGGAACTAGGCATGTCTTGCAACCTTTTGGGGCACATCCTGTACATTCACTTTGCTCAAGGCCACAAATAATTGGAGTTTAGGAAGAAGATACTATTGAATTGGATTCCTCCTTTTGTAGAGGAATGTATAACCATTAATTAATATTATACCTTTTTTGAAATATATTTTATTTTTGTATATGCATATTATTGGCTATGTGAATTTCAAGGGCTGGGGCCCCTATAAAATCCCCATTTTGTTTGTATTACACAATATAATTCTTTTTCTTATATTTATTAGCTTAAAAATTACTTTCCATAATATTGAATTTATCTTTATATAGCAAAACAATCATCTCTAAATTCATATTACATGGTTTGAATATCCGCAGTAAAGATTTTTATTTCTCTGGGTGCCCCGCAGCTATTCTGGAACCCATAAAGTATTAAATTCTGTAATAAAACCATCATGTGGCTTTTTCTTGTACTTATCTAATGTTTTGTGACCCTTTGGTGAAATCTTGAGTGTACCACGACTTTTTTGGAATCAATGGAGTAATGATTCCTTTGTTAAACCTACCGAACACTACTTCAGTGTGCCGTGGCTTTTGTGATATAAGCACATTTTCTTATCTCTTGTGACTAGTGGTCTGCGACATGCCTTCTTACCTTTATCTTGCATTGCAACTCATTGAACATTAAAATTTCCATTCTACAAAATACCAATTCAATATATTGCGACTTCCTTAGAGTTGAATAGTTATGTCCATCCTTTAATTTTTTAAGATTCAGTGGAGGGAATGATCATGGAGATTAAAAAATCTATAAGTGACAAGATGAAATATGCAAATTTGGGTCTTTAAATAGTATAAAGTACTATGTGGAAAACTCAACTAGGGAGGGCTCAAAATGAGCACTAACATCATCTCCATCTTAGGGATGGGCACCCCCAATGGGTACTTTTGGTGGTTCGAAATTGTACCCATGTCTCATATTTGTAAGAACTGAGTCATTTGAGTTAGCAATGGGGCTATCTCCAAGTGTGGGTGGGAACTTGCATGCTTGAGACATACCTCTGAAAAGACCAGTTCCTCTACCTATTTTTACTACTACTGCTACTCCAAATGTTGAAATAGAAATCTAAGCTAACAATGCCAAAGGACCATGGATAGAAGGATATTTAGAATGGAAAACTAGATAAAGGGTGGTAATATCACCAGAAAAAGTGGGATGAACACTATTTGTTCTGAGTGAAAATGAAGGAGAAAGCATGAAGAGAGGCTAGGAAGACGGAGAACATTCTAAAATGCATTCATGTGATCGATTCATGAGAAACAAAAAGAAAATGGAGTTGCAAGGAATTTAAAAAGACACAACAAGCACACAATGCAAAGATAAGACAAGAAAGAAGAATATAGACACACTAAGGAATAGAATAGCCACAAAATGATGCTTCTATTACTTCTAGGTATACACAGTCTATTACAATGGTGTCTGAAGGATGATATCCACATACACGAACTAGATATAGAGGTCTACAACTCAAAATGCAAAGATATGGATTCCTTAGCAGAAAATAAAGATTCCAAAATGTCCAACCCTTTACAATGAGTAAAGCTCTTACTTTTCAGATGAATAGATGAGAGAAAAGAGAAGAAGTAGGGAAAACCTGATTTGAAAACTCAACCACTAGCAATGAATTCCTGTGAATCCATCTACAATCTATAAAATTCACATATCCAAGTTTGTATGGCTTGTACGAGAAGGAAAGAGGCAAGATCCATATCAAATCGGGTGGTTGGAGCAATCAGATCTGCTCATTAATGGCCAAAAAAGATGTTTTCCAATTTATCACCTACAAAATCCCACTAAAAATTTGAATTTGAATATCCTACATTGTAGACGATGTCAACAGATTTTGAATGAGACCGGGTGCACATGTGTCAAAGATATGGAGTAGAATTTATGGCTATTGGAATTCTAGAGGTCACTGTGACACACAATGACACGTGACACATGTTGATTGATTGAAAGATCAACCAACTTTATAAGTGATTTGTCATTTTCTACCATGTGTCACCCACTGGTTTGTTACAAGAATTTAGCACCATGTTGGCACGCGTTGATTGGTTGTATGTAGAACAATCCATGTTTGATAGATGCCATGTGGCTTAGAAGGGCACATAAGAAGGTGCAAGGGCATACATGCGGAAGAGCAAAGCGTGGGAGGAAGACAAAGGAAGGGATACGTGTAACACCAGAAAAAGTGGGATGAACACTATCTACTCTTAGTGAAAATGAAAGAGAAAGCATGAAGATAGGATAGGTAGATGTAGTACATTATAAAATGCATTCATGTGATCGATCTCATGAGACACAATAAGAAAATAGAGACACAAGGAATTTAAAAAGACACAAAAAGCACACAAGGAAAAGAGAAGGAAAGAAAGAAGAATATAGACATGTTAAGGTAGAGAATAACCACAAAATGATGATTCTATTAATTCCAAGTATGCACAGTCAATTAAAATGGTGTCTCAAGGCTGATATCCACATAAACAAACCAGATTTGAAGGTTTATGACTCAAAATGCAAATATATGGATTCCTTAGTAGAAAATGAAGGATCCAAAATGTTCAACCCTTTACAATGAGCAAATCACTTACATTTATAGATGAATCGATGAGAGAAAAGTGGAGGGAAAATCCAATTTGAAAACTCAACCACTAGCAATGAATACCTGCAAATCCACCTACAATTTGTCAAATGCACATCTCCAAGTCTACATGGTGTGTAGGAGAAGGAAGGAGGAAAGATCCATATCAAATCGGGTGGTTGGAGAAATCAAATATGCTCATTAATGTCTAGAAAGACGTTGTCCCATTTCTCACCTACTAGATCCCATTGAAAATTTGAATATTAATATCCTATACTGTAGACAACTTCAAAAAATTTCAAATGAGACCAAGTGCATATGTTTCAGAGATCTGGAGAAGAAGTTATGACTGTCGGAAGGATACATGTCACTCTAACATGTAATGACACATGGCGTGCACTGATTGATTGAAAGCTCAACCAACTATACAACTACTTTGTCATTTTCTGCCACATGTCACCCACTGGTTCCTTGTAAGAATACATCACCCTATTGGCGCACTTTGATTATTTGTGTGTAGCACACTCCATGTTTAAAAGATACCACTTGGCTTAGAAGGGCATAGAAGAAGGTGCAAGGGCATGCACGTGGAAGAGCGAGGTGCGTGAGGAAGATATAAGAAGGGTACATGTAAAAGTGACGCACACAGGACAAATACCCAAGGAATAAATGCATGGTCAAGGTGCAATTTTTACAAGGAAATGTGTGGGGCACGTGAGAGTGGCAGGGACTTAGCTGATTTTGGGAAGCAAGTCTAGGGAGGGCGCAAAAGATGCACAAATGCTGGGAAGAAAGTGGATGCATAGAGAGTTAACACGAGGGAAAAATGGAAAAAAAGAGGAAAAGGAAAAATAAAAAGAAAAGGATGAAGGAAAGGAGGAGTGCACAAGGGCTAGCGAGGAACCTGCAACCATGAGGATATGCCAAAGGAGAAAATGGAGTGCACACAAGCTGTAATATAAAACCTTCACATTTAGAATGTGAATGTGAGTTATCCAAATAACTAGGGGAGTTATTTGGATAATAGGTACCATAAGAACATAGACCAGATGTCTAATCTATTTGGAAAGGAGTTAAGGAGACAAAATACATAGGAATTTTCTAAAAAGAGACATTACATCAAAATTAGAATATTACTATGTTTTGAAACTTGGTCACTATAGACCATAACACAAAAAGGGGAAACAACACAAGGAAATAATACAATGTACAATGTTTATATATTATACCTTGGCTTAATCCAATAAATGTTTGAGGTGCATTCCATTAACAAGAAACTCCAGCATGTGTCCTTCCAAATCCTTCAGAAAGAAAGTATATTCCCCAATTCTTATATTAATAGAATATGGCCCCATCCAGAGAGCATCAAAATTCCCATTTTTACCTTTGTCTTCGTTCCTGCTCTCCCATAATAAGACAGTCTCCAGTACTAAAATTTCTTGGGGTGACCTTCTTGTCAAATATCTTCTTCAGTTTTTTCTCAGAAATTGAGATGTTTTTGGTGGGACTCTCTTCTAACTTCATATAACTCTGTGATTTAACTTATTATTTCCTCATATAGAATCACTTCTCCTCCATCTTCAAATTGTTGCATAAACTGATATGAGGAAATATGCAAGTGCAAGGGTAGAAGGGCATGAACTCCACAAAGCAGCTCAAAATGATTTTTTCCTATAGACCACTTAGTGGTAATTTTTTTTGCCCATAACACAAATTTGAGTTGTTCACCCCATTGTTTCTTATTAGTCTGCAGTGTTCTTTTAAGGATTTTAAGAAGATTCTTGTTACTTGATTCCTCTTAGCTATTTCCCTGAGGGTTATAATTTGAGGTGTACATGAAATTTATACTATATTCTGTACACATAACTACAAATGGTTTATCTCTAAAGATCATGTCATTGTCAACAACTATTTCGGCAGGCACACCAAATCTACCAATTATGTTGTTCAAGATAAAATCCATGAATATATGATGGGTTGTTTTTCTGGTGGGAATAGATTTAAACCACTTGGGTAATGTAGTCAGTGGCCACAAATATCTACCTATGACCTGCACTTGAAGGATCTGAGATTTGACAAATAAATTCCAAGCCTCATTGTTTAAATGGAGTGTCAATTGATATAGGTTGCAAAGGTAGGGCTCCAGAGGATTTAATTTTTCCATACAATCATTGAAAACTTTCACAGCTTCTAACTAGTAAAGTCACATCCTTAAACAATAAAGGCCACTAATATCCTGCCTTTAAAATCTTGTGAGTAGTCACTCTTCTAGCAAAATGGCCTCCGCACACTCTTTAGTGACACATCTAAGTAGTACCCCTTTATGGATTATTCCAAGCTAATCCATGATTATTCAATACATACTTATGAGAAACTAGCTTGAGTGTCATTCTTTGGTTCTTATCTAAGTGGACATGATCATTTAAGTTTATCAAGTAATATAGTATATTCTTGTACCAGACTGAAGTGATTACCTTTTCATGAGGATCCCACCCTTTTCAACATTGTGGATTTCTACCACTTGTAATTTGCTTTTTGTCATCAATCTTGTTAGTCCCAATAATTGAACCAACTTGGTTGTTTGGATCTCCAAGTCATATTCCTATAATTTATCGACCCAATGGCATTTTTTACTCAACATCTCCATTTCTGACAAAATGTCCTTTACCATAGTATGGGAACATAAGCTACAAATTTGGAGCTTAGAATATATGGCCTGAAGATTTTAGTGTCTTTTACTAAAGAAAAGATTGATTCTCCATGATGGAATATTTCAATTCAGCTCCTGGAAGGGATTTGCTAAAGAAAACAATGGGATTTTCATGCCCCTCTTCATTTTTTTGAAACAACACAAAAGAAATTGTATTTGCTTAGGAAAATGAAAACATTTTAAATTCTTTCTTATAATCAGGACTTTTCATATAGGATTAGTTTGAGTGCCTCCTTTATTCCTTCAAATTCTTGGACAACCCCTTCTTCCCACTTAATGATATGGTCCTTCTTAAGCATACTTGTAATAGGGATGGTAATCTCAGAAAATTTGGAGATGAATGTCCCTACAAATTTTACCTGCCCAAAGAAAGATTGAATGCCATTCTTAGATATAGGAATGGGAACCTTGCCAATTGCCTCTACCTTTTTAGGATCTATCATGACCCCTTCTTGTGACACTATGTGCCCCAAAAACTTTACCTTTTGTACTCCAAAGTGAAATTTCTTGGGATTTAATGAAATCCCATACTCCCTGCATCTGAGCAACCTTTTTTCTAGGTGTCCCAAGTGATCACCTCTTTGTTTGGAAAAAATAAGTTATATCATCTTGATATATTGCAAGAAAATAATTTATAAGGCCATAAAAATCCATATACATGGCTCTTTGAAAAGTTACTCCAACATTCGTCAGTCCAAAAGGTATCCTAGCATAGAGATATGTTCCCCAAGGGATAGTAAAAGTAGTCTTGAACTATTATGATTGCTTCACCACTATTGATCAACGAATACTTATCAAAGATCACACAAGGAGTCTGTGCAGAATAAAAGGCCAAGATCAAAGGCACGGAAGGATAGGAAGAATCCGTGTGTGTAAGACAAGTTCAGATTTCAGGACTTAGCTGATTTTGAGCATGGAGACCTATTTTTAGAAGATGGCATGCGGAACACACCAATGAATGCAGATACGTGCGCGCCATGCATTGTCTATCTTTGGAGAATCAGATCGAAGCATTTTGCATTGAGACGAGTTGAGAATAGAATTAATACTTTAGTTAACTGCAAGAGGACTATAGATAACACACTTGTATGTGTGGATATGCTTATAAATGACATGTGGCTATCAATAGCATGCGGCCTATTTCTAGAATAGATAAGTGATGAAAGGAAAGCCCCCACCCTATATATGTATGATTTTGGATGTATGAAAGTATGTATGAGTGTGTAACAAAGAATATACACATATGTTTGAATTATTGTATCAGATCCATATGCACATTGGTATGGATTGATAATACTGTAAGGAGCTTCTGTATTTAATAAAGATGGAAGAAATTGGCCAAATTTAAGTGTAATTATATGTGTAATTGAGTAGTGCATGCTATTGGTTTAATAATGATTACGGGTTAAGCTTGTTATTTCATAGATCTAAAGGGTAACATGCATTATAGAATGATGGAATGATTATGAATCTACATTTTCTTCCTTCATTATGCTAACATCCTGCTACAACAACCCTAAAGAGGGACTTGGTACCTTTGCATGCTTTTGGTGAGCGCTCATTCAAAGTTGAGTGATGTGCCAATGTGACTAGGGTGTTATCTAGTAAATTCTAGGCTACATTATTGGTTCCGTTCCTAGGATCTCTTTTTCAGTTGTTTTCAGGATGGTTTCGTGATGAAGACGTGCCGATTAACTCTAGCAAGTATTGAGGAATGGATACATGATCTGGAGGAAGAATATGCATGGTGGTTCAGCAATGGATTTGAGTTTAACGCATGCACTTGGGTAGAACATAATCTGTATGACAACTTATATGAGATATTTTTCACTATATATCTAGTAGAATTATACGAGTGGATTACTGCCTATGCATCTCAACGGAATTGGAGGTATTGCGCACTTGTCTAGACACAGGAATAATTTGAGGCTCTCTATGATGCTGACAAGATCTTGACTCGTATGGTGGATACGTGGTTTTTTGGTGTTCTAAATATTTATATTCTAGAATATTCAATTTTGACCTACTCTTGCTCAGAGGTAGTTGAATTCCAGTTTTTGAGGTATCCAAGAGGAACATATTTGCAAGTTATTCTGTTGGCGATCAAGATCCTTATGGTAACTTAAAACCTAGAGAGTAAACTGATGGCTAACTAAACTTCACCACGCGGGAGGACAGGAACAAGTTTGATTTAATATGGAAGACCTAGTAGCAGAAAATAAGAGAGAGGAAAGGTGGCTTACGTATAATAAGGCACGCGAGAGGGAGATAGAGAAAAAACGTTCCATTGTAGAATGTATGGCGTTGAAGAAAGTTAGTACAAAATCACAACACCCCCAAATGACTTCTACAGGTCTGCTTTTCTAAGGTAGAGTCATCTGGTGTGATTGCATAACATTAAACTTTCCCCAAGGTGTGGGACCTTGCAAAAATGGAAAATCTCTCCAGATTAAAGGATAGTTATTATTCCTTTGTTTAGGTGTATATGTAAGGATTTGCAGAGGATCTATCTCTATACCTAATCTAAAACTTTCCAAGGAGATAGGGATAAAAGAGTATATGAAATAAGAAATACTAAACTACTATGGATGCACCAAAGGAATGATGAACACTTATTTTACCAATAGACCAGAAACCAACAAAATGCATACAATAAACAAGCATAGATAGCCAGATATGTAATGGAAGACCAAATGAAAGCAAAAGAGAAAAGAAAGGATCTAAGATCAATCACATACTGTTTTATTGCTTTGTGGGTTGATACAATTCATTACAAGTAGCCAAAAGGTATGAAACGTATTACCATTTTGATGGAGGCTTGAACCCCACAAATCCCTTTACTAGAAGGAGAAGGGAGTCTACAAAACAAAGAATGTCCAACCCTTTACAATTAACCATGCCCTGTATTTATAGATTCAGATCAGAGAGGAGAAAGAGAGAGAGGAGTGGGAAAAGTAGGTTGAGAACTCAACCACTGTTGTAATCCTTCTGATAAAATTTGGGCCCAAAAGTCAGCTTTTACTACATCGATCCTGGATTCGGTTCCTTGAAGGAAGAGGAATGATGAACAACAATCAAATCTGATCTGGTTGCTGAGGCAAGAAGATCCTACATTGAAAAGCCTGAAGACATTTACTCCATGTTCGGCACCTAACCTCCTCAAAATTTAAGTTTCAGCCTCCTGGCATGGGCGAGACCGAGAATCTTTCCAATGGTGTTAGATTCAAAATATTTCAAGCCCTGAGTTGAAAGATAGGCCCCGTCGAAGTTTGTATCGAGTCTATACAAATGGGGCGGGAAAATATTTGAAAAACGGGTCCTTCTTGTTGATATGGGACACATGGAGCCAGATTAGAGAAAAAATTGGGATGGGCGGGTCCGCAATTTATCTTTTGCCCTTTTGTGCGAAAATGCAAAACCTCCAAAAACTCCTGTAGCTCTGAAGCTCCGCCTGGACACAGACCGGCTCTTTGTTGGGTGGCTAGGGAGATGTGCTTCCATCGGATCTTTGTGACTTTTGACAAAAAGGCAATTTTCACTTCTTCCTATGATTCCCCACTTTGGCTTTGACTCAAGCCCAAATGCTTACTTTTTCCTTGGGCGGAGTTACGGGCCATTTTGTAACTTCTACCCCTTTGAGATAACAAAGGGAAAAGAACCAAATTTTCCCCCAATTCTCTGCTTTGGTCTACTTTCCACTAGGACACATGAAGTTGGTGCTTGTTTTGAAACCTTTTCTCTATGCACCCTTGAATCAGTTTCCATTGAGACACTTGGTAGCCTCCGCCAGCTTGACCCAAGCATTGACTATTCAACTAACTTTTCCCCTCTTGAGATAACATGTGGAGGTACCGTGCTTATTTGAAAACCCAGCCCAAAGTTTTCCCTTTGAGGAGTTTCGAGTTGACACTTGTCGGCCTTCACTGATCTCTGGACTTTTCAACGGTCCCTCTTACCTTTTAGACTTTGGGCTACTTGGTGAGCCTACACTCATTTGGATATCCTCCTTGGGAACCAACTCTTTGGAGATGTGCATACTGACACTTGGCATTCTGCACTTACACTCTTATACTTAGCTAATTTTGAAGCCTTTTTTGTCCACCTCGTGACTCTGTTTGACCATTTTCTATGTGGAGGGATGGGCGCAAGTTTGAGTCTCCACCCTAGGCTTCCATTCCAGTTTTGCACCAAGACCGACACCTGGCACCTTCTTCTTAGTTGAAGAATTTTTAATGGCCCACAACTTATTAGGGCTCTGGACATGTGGAAGCCTAGAAAAGAGTTTGCGATCCCCTTTTGGGATTCATTTTTGGAGAAGCGTCCGTTAAGACACGTGGTCTCTTCCGCTTCCTCCTCCATACTTAGTTGTTTTGGACCTTTTCCTAACCATTTGAGTCTGAGGACTTTTTATCCTCACTGGTTTCGTCCCTTCTTGTCTCTAGTCTTTCTGGCGGCATTGCCCCCTTTTTTTCTGACCCTTCTATCCCATAGTTGAGTCAACATGTAACTCGAAGAATGGATTTAAGACGTAAAAACAACCCGATAGAGTCATTTCTTTTAGTAGGGGCCTTTAGTCTCTCTCAACCTCCGCCCTCATAGAAGTGAGTCTCTCTGCGACCTAATTTGCAACATATGAACGAGTTTTTCTCAGGTCCCTTCTATGTGGGGTCATGGCTTGATCCAGTATCTAGCCTAGGGGTGAAATTATGGATAACAATTTGGAAACTCACAGGGGTATCTCCTACTAATTTCTTCCTTTGATTCATGAGCCTAAATACTTGCACTCTCAAATTTCATAAGAAAACTTGAAAATTAAGGTTTATGAGAGTAGAAAAATTATTTTAACCCAAGGCTTCATTTGTCTCTCTGAATGGACTGCATAAGAGCCACAAAACATCATCACACTATATATAAAATTTTAAATCATACATGTTCCAAATGGAATAGGCAGAGTGTGCAAATCACTTAGGAGAAAGAAAATCAATCTACACTACAAAAAGGACAATGTGCTAAGCACTTGAGGAAGAGAAAGCTTAAACTAAAGATGACATGGTGAGAAATCAACTGCTTAGTAGCCAGTGTTAAGGTGGATCCCACCCTTTTCAACATTGTGGATTTCTACCACTTGTAATTTGCTTTTTGTCATCAATCTTGTTAGTCCCAATAATTGAACCAACTTGGTTGTTTGGATCTCCAAGTCATATTCCTATAATTTATCGACCCAATGGCATTTTTTACTCAACATCTCCATTTCTGACAAAATGTCCTTTACCATAGTATGGGGAACATAAGCTACAAATTTGGAGCTTAGAATATATGGCCTGAAGATTTTAGTGTCTTTTACTAAAGAACAAGATTGATTCTCCATGATGGAATATTTCAATTCAGCTCCTGGAAGGGATTTGCTAAAGAAAACAATGGGATTTTCATGCCCCTCTTCATTTTTTTGAAACAACACAAAAGAAATTGTATTTGCTTAGGAAAATGAAAACATTTTAAATTCTTTCTTATAATCAGGACTTGTTAATATAGGATTAGTTTTGAGTGCCTCCTTTATTCCTTCAAATTCTTGGACAACCCCTTCTTCCCACTTAATGATATGGTCCTTCTTAAGCATACTTGTAATAGGGATGGTAATCTCAGAAAATTTGGAGATGAATGTCCCTACAAATTTTACCTGCCCAAAGAAAGATTGAATGCCATTCTTAGATATAGGAATGGGAACCTTGCCAATTGCCTCTACCTTTTTAGGATCTATCATGACCCCTTCTTGTGACACTATGTGCCCCAAAAACTTTACCTTTTGTACTCCAAAGTGAAATTTCTTGGGATTTAATGAAATCCCATACTCCCTGCATCTGAGCAACCTTTTTTCTAGGTGTCCCAAGTGATCACCTCTTTGTTTGGAAAAAATAAGTTATATCATCTTGATATATTGCAAGAAAATAATTTATAAGGCCATAAAAATCCATATACATGGCTCTTTGAAAAGTTACTCCAACATTCGTCAGTCCAAAAGGTATCCTAGCATAGAGATATGTTCCCCAAGGGATAGTAAAAGTAGTCTTGAACTATTATGATTGCTTCACCACTATTGATCAACGAATACTTATCAAAGATCACACAAGGAGTCTGTGCAGAATAAAAGGCCAAGATCAAAGGCACGGAAGGATAGGAAGAATCCGTGTGTGTAAGACAAGTTCAGATTTCAGGACTTAGCTGATTTTGAGCATGGAGACCTATTTTTAGAAGATGGCATGCGGAACACACCAATGATGCAGATACGTGCGCGCCATGCATTGTCTATCTTTGGAGAATCAGATCGAAGCATTTTGCATTGAGACGAGTTGAGAATAGAATTAATACTTTAGTTAACTGCAAGAGGACTATAGATAACACACTTGTATGTGTGGATATGCTTATAAATGACATGTGGCTATCAATAGCATGCGGCCTATTTCTAGAATAGATAAGTGATGAAAGGAAAGCCCCCACCCTATATATGTATGATTTTGGATGTATGAAAGTATGTATGAGTGTGTAACAAAGAATATACACATATGTTTGAATTATTGTATCAGATCCATATGCACATTGGTATGGATTGATAATACTGTAAGGAGCTTCTGTATTTAATAAAGATGGAAGAAATTGGCCAAATTTAAGTGTAATTATATGTGTAATTGAGTAGTGCATGCTATTGGTTTAATAATGATTACGGGTTAAGCTTGTTATTTCATAGATCTAAGGGTAACATGCATTATAGAATGATGGAATGATTATGAATCTACATTTTTCTTCCTTCATTATGCTAACATCCTGCTACAACAACCCTAAAGAGGGACTTGGTACCTTTGCATGCTTTTGGTGAGCGCTCATTCAAAGTTGAGTGATGTGCCAATGTGACTAGGGTGTTATCTAGTAAATTCTAGGCTACATTATTGGTTCCGTTCCTAGGATCTCTTTTTCAGTTGTTTTCAGGATGGTTCGTGATGAAGACGTGCCGATTAACTCTAGCAAGTATTGAGGAATGGATACATGATCTGGAGGAAGAATATGCATGGTGGTTCAGCAATGGATTTGAGTTTAACGCATGCACTTGGGTAGAACATAATCTGTATGACAACTTATATGAGATATTTTTCACTATATATCTAGTAGAATTATACGAGTGGATTACTGCCTATGCATCTCAACGGAATTGGAGGTATTGCGCACTTGTCTAGACACAGGAATAATTTGAGGCTCTCTATGATGCTAACAAGATCTTGACTCGTATGGTGGATACGTGGTTTTTTTGGTGTTCTAAATATTTATATTCTAGAATATTCAATTTTGACCTACTCTTGCTCAGAGGTAGTTGAATTCCAGTTTTTGAGGTATCCAAGAGGAACATATTTGCAAGTTATTCTGTTGGCGATCAAGATCCTTATGGTAACTTAAAACCTAGAGAGTAAACTGATGGCTAACTAAACTTCACCACGCGGGAGGACAGGAACAAGTTTGATTTAATATGGAAGACCTAGTAGCAGAAAATAAGAGAGAGGAAAGGTGGCTTACGTATAATAAGGCACGCGAGAGGGAGATAGAGAAAAAACGTTCCATTGTAGAATGTATGGCGTTGAAGAAAGTTAGTACAAAATCACAACACCCCCAAATGACTTCTACAGGTCTGCTTTTCTAAGGCAGAGTCATCTGGTGTGATTGCATAACATTAAACTTTCCCCAAGGTGTGGGACCTTGCAAAAATGGAAAATCTCTCCAGATTAAAGGATAGTTATTATTCCTTTGTTTAGGTGTATATGTAAGGATTTGCAGAGGATCTATCTCTATACCTAATCTAAAACTTTCCAAGGAGATAGGGATAAAAGAGTATATGAAATAAGAAATAACTAAACTACTAGGTGATGCACCAAAGGAATGATGAACACTTATTTTACCAATAGACACAAACCAACAAAATGCATACAATAAACAAGCATAGATAGCCAGATATGTAATGGAAGACCAAATGAAAGCAAAAGAGAAAAGAAAGGATCTAAGATCAATCACATACATGTTTTATTGCTTTGTGGGTTGATACAATTCATTACAAAGTAGCCAAAAGGTAGAAACGTATTACAATTTTGATGGAAGGCTTGAACCCCACAAATCCCTTTACTAGAAGGAGAAGGGAGTCTACAAAACAAAGAATGTCCAACCCTTTACAATTAACCATGCCCCTGTATTTATATATTCAATCAGAGAGGAGAAAGAGAGAGAGAGGTGGGAAAAGTAGGTTGAGACTCAACCACTGTTGTAATCCTTCTGATAAAATTTGGCCCCAAATTCATCTTTACTACATCGATCCTTGATTCGGTTCCTTGAAGGAAGAGGAAATGATGAAACAAATCAAATCTGATCTGGTTGCTGAGGCAAGAAGATCCTACATTGAAAGCCTGAAGACATTTACTCCATTTTCTTCACCTAACCTCCTCAAAATTAAAGTTTCAGGCCTCCATGGCATGGGCGAGACCGAGATCTTTCCAATGGTGTTAGATTCAAAATATTTCAAGCCCTGAGTTGAAAGATATGCCCCTTCGAAGTTTGTATCGAGTCTATACAAATGGGCGGGAAAATAATTTGAAAAACGGGTCCTTCTTTTGATATGGGACACATGGTAGCCAGATTAGAGAAAAAATTGGGATTGCGGGTCCGCAATTTATCTTTTGCCCTTTTGTGCTAAAAATGCAAAACTCCAAAAACTCCTGTAGCTCTGAAGCTCCGCCTGGACACACGGCTCTTTTTGGTTGGCTAGGGAATGTGCTTCCATCTTTATCTTTGTGACTTTTTTGACAAAAGGCAATTTTTCACTTCTTCCTATGATTCCCCACTTTGGCTTTGACTCAAGCCCAAATGCTTACTTTTTCCTTGGGCGGAGTTACGGGCCATTTTGTAACTTCTACCCCTTTTGAGATAACAAAGGGAAAAGAACCAAATTTTCCCCCAATTCTCTGCTTTGGTCTACTTTCCACTAGGACACATGGAAGTTTGGTGCTTGTTTTGAAACCTTTTCTCTATTCAACCCTTGAATCAGTTCCATTGAGACACTTGGTAGCCTCCGCCAGCTTGACCCAAGCATTGACTATTCAACTAACTTTTCCCCTCTTGAGATAACATGTGGAGGTACCGTGCTTATTTGAAAACCCAGCCCAAAGTTTTCCCTTTGAGGAGTTTCGAGTTGACACTTGTCGGCCTTCACTGATCTCTGGACTTTTCAACGGTCCCTCTTACCTTTTAGACTTTGGGCTACTTGGTGAGCCTACACTCATTTGGATATCCTCCTTGGGACCAACTCTTGGAGATGTGCCATACTGACACTTGGCATTCTGCACTTACACTCTTATACTTAGCTAATTTTGAAGCCTTTTTTGTCCACCTCTTGACTCTGTTTGACCATTTTCTATGTGGAGGGATGGCGCAAGTTTGAGTCTCCACCCTAGGCTTCCATTCCAGTTTTGCACCAAGCCGACACCTGGCACCTTCTTCTTAGTTGAAGAATTTTTAATGGCCCACAACTTATTAGGGGCTCTGGACATGTGGAAGCCTAGAAAAAGTTTGCGATCCCCTTTTTGGATTCATTTTTGGAGAAGCGTCGTTAAGACACGTGGTCTCTTCCGCTTCCTCCTCCATACTTAGTTGTTTTTGGACCTTTTCCTAAACCATTTTGAGTCTGAGGACTTTTTATCCTCACTGTTTCTTCCCCTTCTTGTCTCTAGTCTTTCTGCGGCATTGCCCCTTTTTTTCTGACCCTTCTATCCCATAGTTGAGTCAACATGTAACTCGAAGAATGGATTTAAGACGTAAAAACAACCCGATAGAGTCATTTCTTTTATGTAGGGGCCTTTAGTCTCTCTCAACCTCCGCCACTCTAGAATTGAGTCTCTCTGCGACCAATTTGCAACATATGAACGAGTTTTCTCAGGTCCCTTCTATGTGGGGTCATGGCTGATCCAGTATCTAGCCTAGGGGTGAAATATGGATAACAATTTGGAAACTCACAGGGGTATCTCCTACTAATTCTTCCTTTGATTCATGAGCCTAAATACTTGCACTCTCAAATTTCATAAGAAAACTTGAAATTAAGGTTTATGAGAGTAGAAAATTATTTTAACCCAAGGCTTCATTTGTCTCTCTGAATGGACTGCATAAGAGCCACAAAACATCATCACACTATATATAAAATTTTAAATCATACATGTTCCAAATGGAATATGCAGAGTGTGCAAATCACTTAGGAGAAAAGCAATCTACACTACAACAAGACAATGTGCATAAGCACTTAGAGGAAAGAGAAAGCTAAACTAAATATGTACATGGTGAGAAATCCCCTCTTAGTAGCAGTGCTTAAGGTGGATCCCGTTCACTGGAATCTACAACTCTTCGCCCTCCAATGTAGACAATTGGAAAACATTTCTAATTTTGCATCTTGTGATCATATAGGGGCCACTCTAGATGGCATAAAATTTGGAATGCCTTCCTGGTTTTGCCCAATCTACATCCCATTTCAAAACTAGGTCTCCTCACTAGAAGGTCCTTGCTTTTTCCTTCTTGTCAAAGCATTTCTTGATTGAAGCCTGATTCTTCTCTATTGCTTGGAGAGCATGCTTTCTGGTTTCTTCTAATTCTATCAACTCTACATACCTGGCCTCCATTGATCCAAATTCAGACATCTCTAGCTGCTTCATGAGCTCCAATGCTGGCAACTCAAGTGATATATGCAACACTGCCTCTTTCCCATAAACAAGCTTAAATGAAGAGCTATATGTATATCTCTTGGGTGTTATTCTATCAACCCATAAGGACATTTTGAGCTTTGTGTTCTAGGTCCTCTGATTCTCATCAAGAGTTCTTCTGATGATCTTTAGCAGGTTCTTGTTTGTGGACTCAGCCTGGCCATTACCTTGAGGGTAATAATTTGATGAAGTACTCAAATAAGTCCCATTCTTAATAGCTCATCCCGTGATCTTCAAACCTATGAATGCTAATGCATTTTCTGATATGATGGTGGCTAGTACTCCAAGCCAGGTCATTATCCCTTCATAGAAATCTAGGATACTAGACTCATTGGCTTCCTTGAGTGCCACTGCCTTGGTCCACTTGGTGAAATAATCTGTCATTGTCTGAAACCATTTGTGGCCTTGGCTTGAATTTGGATTGATGACTCCAATGAAGTCCAATACCCATTTCATGAAAGTTTGGTTGAATGACATTAGGTGCAATGGAAGTGTTGTTAGCCTCTCCTTGCCTTTGAAGAATGCACAATTCTTGCACCTTTTGATCCTTGTGTAGTAGTCACTAAACACTCTGGGCCAGTAATAACCTGCTTTCATGATTTTGAGTGTTGTCACTCTTGCAGAAAAATGGCCTCCAACTGCTTCAACATGGAATTCTTGTAGCACCCTCTCCACCTAATCTGATCCAATGCATCTCAACAGAATATCATTGATGTCTCTTTTAAACAAGACACCATCAATAAGAACATATGGGATGGCCTGCAACCTAAAATGTCTCCTTTTTTATTTACTCATCCCATGAGGACACATGCCTATTCAAAGGAAGCGCACCATGTCCTGGGTTCAACAAGGAGCAGGTACATCATCTCTCCCTTCTTTTTGATCATCTTGTAAAAAAGGAACAACCTCATTTTCATAGTTCGTTTCATCTCGTTGACCTAAGGCTAGCTGTTCACACAACCCTTTTCCATGGACCAGCTTAGTGACTTTGATCTCAATGTCATATTCCATGACATGAGTGATCCATCCTACATGTTTCTCATTTAGGTCCTTACTGAGAAGGAATTCTTTAACCCCTGCATGGGAGACCAATAGTTGGATTTTTTGTTTGAAACCAAATGCTTAAACTTCTTCAGTCCTATGATCACCGTCAGGACCTACTTCTCAATGAAGGAGTACCTCACCTTGTAATCTTCTAGACTCTGATTGAAGAAAGCAATTGGTTGTTCTGTACTTTCTCTATTTTGCTAAACCAGGATTGCAGAAATTGTGTCACTGCCACCAAAGGCATATAATATGAAGTCTTTGGAAAATTCTAGATTTACAAGAGTTTGGGCTTGTTATATGTCTTCTTTGATAGACTCAAAACTTTCCTTTCCTTTAGCTATCCACTTGAATGCGAAGATCTTCTTCATCATCAACGTTATTGGCTTAACAAGGGCAGCAAAGTTTGGAATGAACCTGCAAACAAAATTGATTTTTCCCAAGAAGCTTTGAAGAGCCTTCTTGTGACTTGGCAATGGTAATGCTCTTATTGCTTGAACTCTCTCTCAGTCAATTGTCGATCCTTCTTTTGATACAATACAGCCTAGAAGCTTGCCTTCATGGGCCAAGAATGTGCAGTTTTTGGGGTTTAGTGACACCCCAAAACTCCTGCATCTTTGGAACACCTTCCTTAGATGGAAAAGATGATTTGCTGCATTTTTTGAAAACACTGTAATGTCATCCAGATAGATCAACACTATTTTTTTATCAGTCCCTTAAATTCCATATCCACTGCCCTTTAAAAAGTGGCTCCAATGTTGGATAATCCAAATGGAATTTTCCTATAGGAATAAGTGCCTTATTTGGTGGTGAAAGCTATTTTGAATTGATCATCTTATTTCACCATGATCTGGTTGTACCCTGAGTAGCCATCTAGGAGGGAGAACCTTTCAGACCCAGACACTACTTGTAAGATTTACTCCATTAAAGGGAGTGGGTAGTGGTCTTTGAGGGAGGCTCTATTCAAATCCTTGAAGTCAACACACAGCCTGATTTCTCCATTTTTATTCCTACCCGTAACCAGATTTGCAACCTAGCTTGAGTGTTTGATTGGAAATATGATACTTTCCTCTATCAGCTTTTTCAGCTCCTTCTTCATTAGAGGCTCAATATGTGTGTTGACTGGTCTCTGCTTTTGACTAATGGGCTGAGCAACTAGATCTAGTTCGATTGTGTGTTGTGCTAGCTTTAAATTGAACCCTCTTAGGTCCTCATAACTCCAAGAAAACACATCAGGAAATTCTTGGCAAATTTGTATGAATTCATACCTTTCTTGCTTAGTGGCCACTTTGTCAATTTGAAGTGTTTTGTCTTCTCCAACTGATATTGAATCTGAATATTCTCCTTTGATTTGCATGTTATCCCTTTTCCTTTCTGAACTGATCATTAGGATTGAAAATAGATTCCATTGTCACTAAGCCTTTGGGAAGCTTGTTTGTATGCAGTTGTACTATCTGATTCCAATATTGCTGCTCTAGTCTACTCTGGTTTCTAGCTGAGAATTCAGCTTCTTCTTACAAAAAGTTAATGATCTGCTGATCATTCTCAAACACCTGCTAGCATGTATTATTATCCAGCACTATTGTCCTCACAAGCACATGGGTATGTGGATGTTCTCTATCTCTATTGATGTTGTCAACCACATCAAACATTGTTCCTAGTGCTGCAAGTCTATCAGCAGCTTCATTCACCTTCTTAGGTATGGACATGATGCTGAAGGCCTAAAAATACTCCATGAGATCCCATACCCTACTCTTGTAGTTCTTGAGCACATAATTTTTGATAGCATTAAGTCCTCTGACTTGATTGGTAACCAGTTCACTATCACCAAACAATTGCAAGTTCTCGATCCCTAGCTTTCTTTCCCAATGAAGACCTTAGATTAAATCCTCATATTCAGTAGTGTTATTTGAGCAAGCAAACTGGAATCTAAATGCTGAATAATATCTCATACCTTTGGGGGACACAATCATGGCTCCTTGTCTAGTCCTTGAGCCATCAAAGAATAATTGCCATACCTCATTTTCATCCTTGTATTCTAGCTTAATTAGGTCAGGAAGAGGATGACTCTCTTCATGTAGGTAATAAACACCTAGCTTAGATTATGTCATCTCCATATAGGGGTCAAAAGCTTGAATTTTGTTGGCCCAATCATCGAGAGTCAAGTCTAGGATACATCCGACCTTGGTATTTGCTTCAGAAGTACTTAGGAGGTCTTCTTGATCAAAATTTGAGCAATTGACATTGATTGGGCTAGGTACATAGGATTCAATATGATAGTCAGCAATAGTTTCAGATCTGATTGTGGCCTTCACCTCATACCTTTTCCTAAAGAGCATATGTGACCAATTAGTAGACAGGTAGCCTCAAATTTTGGCAGTGAAGTCCCTAGATAGGCACAAAACAAAATGTGGTGGCAGATATATGATTGAAACATTTTACAAAACAGTCACATTAGGGCAAGCGTGTAGAGTGAGACTCAAATCCTTGATGATTCCAATAGTTTTCACTATTGTCCCATCTAATTGGACTACTCCTCTAGAGATGACTTCATATTGGAGGCCCAACTGATCAACTGTTTATTTGGGCATCACAGAACTACTAGCCCCAGAATCAATCATACAATTGTGCACCAATTTGTCTTGAATAATTAATGAGATGTAGAATGGAGGAGGTCTCAGGTTCTTACCTTTTTTTTCTCCTTGGTTCCTCCCAGGTTAAACTGCATTGACAAGCACTCTTTCTTATTGGTCAGGGGGTGATTTAAACTTTACCAATTCAGCATGGCAGTCTGCAACAGATCCCTCTGCCCTGGAATGACCAGTAACTCCCATAGTGAAATTTTCACACTTGTAATTTTCATTTGCTCAATATATATTGAAGGATCTATATTTTTGCTGCCCCTTACTAGACACACTTCTTTGTTGCGCATGGGTTGTTACAACCGGTGCCTGACTGGGTTTGGAAGGTGGTTTGGATTGGTTTTGTATGTTTGGAGTTGCACTTGGAACACCAGGACCTTGTGGAGTGATGGAGGGTCGACATTCACCTGATTTTAGTGGTTGGCCCTCTCTCAATACTTCTCTTTTTGGACCAAGTGTTAGTAGCCACACTTTGAGAAGGGAACTGATTCATCCCATATATGTCTTCAGCCTGCCATTTTACTAGCTATAGTCTCTCCTAGAGATAAAATTTGTTGAGCTCCTTGTTGTTGATCTCTCTCTTGGATAGATTCTTATAGCACTATACTAGTTTGCACCATCAAGGACCTGATTTAGAGCACCATTAAAGCATGGTGATTGGTTATGTGGCTGACTGCATGGAAAACACCAATCATATTCATGTGCCATATTGTTATATGTAGGAACCAATGCTCTTGATGTTGAAGCTGTGTTTGGGTCATAAGATCATGAAAGGTCTAGTAAGCTTGGGGATGTCCTTAGTTCTAGCTCTGGTTTACAGTCTGAAGTGGTGGCATATTCTACTGATATTTGGGTCTAGCCTGATATTGAGCCTGGGGTTGATACAACCTAGAATTTTGAGCCTGCTGCCTTTTGACGGTAACTAGCTCATGTTCCCTAAGTTCTAAAGTTGCTTTCATCACTTCCTGAAGTTCCTTAGAGGTATTAGATGATGAAAGTGGAAGCTTCCGCTGAGCTTTGATTCCTGAGGAGTGCGTATAGGAGCCAATGTAGGCATTTGGCTAACAGTCTAGGTTTCCTAACTCATGGTATAGAGGCATGGATGGCCTAGGAGGCAATTTTTTCTAGCTTGAATAAAATGGTTCTCAGCCCCTATGGAGAGGCTATAGGCTGCAGGTAATGTAGTGCCCCACATTGACAAAATCATCAAAGAAATATCAGAATTTAAAGCCCTAAGAAATTATAAGAAGGCACCTTCATCAAGGGGCTTTACTACTATTGGAATCCTATCCCATGTCCATTGGAATCTAAGGTTGAAGTCTTGTAAGCTACTCGTTTGGGGCTCTCTTGATCGATTTTTAGTTGTTACAACAAGGAAAAATTATCACCTTTCTCTCCATGAACTGGTCATAAAGAGTTGTGCACAACTAATTCTAGTTCTGGGATAGAGCCTCACCGAGAAGACTCCTGAACCATTATGAAGCTTTACCTTTGAGTGAAGAGGCGAGCAACTTGACTGCAATGTCCATCTCATGGATCTCATGGATTGTATAGACATTTGTAAATATCTTGGACATGATCACCAGGAGAATTTTTGTTTTCTCCAGTGAAATATGGCATGTCTCTTTAATGCTGCAATCGGGACTAGGATTTTGTGCAACCAAAGCGAGTGGACTATTACCGATGAAGTTGACATAAGGATTTGACCTAGCCATCCTGATCAACCTTGAGCCACCCCCTCTTGATTGAATGAATCAATCTTCCGGGAGGAGGTGTTGATAAATCTCTTTCTTGGTGGAGATAGAGACCTCTAGGCCCTTCTTCCTCTTCTCCCTCTTGTCTAGGGATAATTCTAGGTAGACAAAACATTACCCTCTTCTCTGGTTCTTTGACAGTGTTTGTATTCTTCTCATGAAATTGCGTGGAATACTGAAACCAGTAGTTTTGTTTCTTTGGGAGTCACCAGATGTACAATTTAAGGATTCTTAAAATCTAGAATCACAAAAAGTGTACCTCAATTCTTACTGTAATAAGATGGAGACTTCCTGGTCCCACCGGGCATGCGAAAACTTTTAGTGGAAAATCACAACACCCCCAAATGAATTCTACAGGTCTATTTTTTTAAGGTAGAATCATTTGGTGTGATTGCATAAACAATGAAGTTTTTCCAAGGCGTGGGACCTTACAAAAATGGAAAATATCTCTAGATTAGAGGATGGTTCCTTATTCCTCTATTCAAGTGCATACGTGAGGATTTGCAGAGGATTTATCTCTATACCTAATCTAAAATTTGCCATGGAGATAGGGATAAAAGAGTATAAGAAATAAGAAATAACTAAACTACCAGGTGATGCACCAAAGGAATGATGAACACTTATTTTGCCAATAGACACAAACCAACAAAATACATATTATAAACAAACATAGATGGCTAGATCTGAAATGGAAGATCAAATGAAAGCAAAAGAGACAAGAAAGGATCTAAAACCGATCGTAGACGTGTTTTATTTCTCTTTTGATTGATACAATTCATTACAAAGTGGCCAAAAGGTAGAAACCTATTGTAATTTTAATGGAATGCCTGAACCCCACAAATCCCTTTACTAGAATGAGAAGGGAGACTGTAAAACAAAGAATGTCCAACCCTTTAAAATGAATCATACCCCTGAATTTATAGATTCAACCTACAAGAAGAAAGAGGCAGAGAGAGTGGCAAGAAAAGTAGGTTTAGAGTTTAACCACTACAGATAATGCTTTGTGATAAAAAATTTCCTTCCAAATCCCTCTTTACTACCTCAATCCCTTGTTTGGCACCTTGAAAGAAGAGGAAATGGCGAAACAGATCAAATATGATTTGGCTGTTGAGGCAAAGAGATCTTACATTGAAATCCCAAAGGTATTTCCTCCATTTCCTTTACTTAACCCTCTAAAAATTAAAGTTTCAGACCTCCATGGCGTGAACAAGGTTGAGATCTTTCCAATTGTGATCAGATTCGTAATATTTCGAGCCTTGAGTTGAAAGATATGCCCCAGAAGTTTATAAATTCAACCTACAAGAAGAAAGAGGGAGAGAGGTAGGTTAAGAAGGATGAAGTTCAACCACTACAGTTAATGCTTTCTGATAAAAATATGCCCCCAAAATCTTTCTTTACTACCTGGGATCACTTGCTTCGGCTCCTTAAAAAAATAGGAAACAGTGAAACAGATCAAATCTAATCTTTTTGTTGAGGTAAAGAGATCCTGTATTGAAATCCTAAAGGTGTTTCCTCCATTTCCTTTACCTAACCCTCTCAAAATTAAAGTTTCAGACCTCCATGGCGTGGGCAAGGCTGAGATATTTCCAATGGCATGAGATTCACAATTTTTTGAGCCCTAAGTCGAAAAATATGCCCCTTCAAAGTTTGTATCGAGTCCATACCAATGGGTGGGAAAATAGTTTGAAAAATGAGTCCCCCTTTTTATATGGGATACGTGGCAGCTAGATTAGAGGAAAAATTGGGCTCGCGGGTCCGCAATTTACCTTTTTCCCCCTTTTGCATAAAAAATGCAAAAGTCAAAAAACTCCTGCAGCTTCGAAGCTTTTCCTGGACACGTGGCTCCTTTTGATTGTTTGGGGAATGCACTTCCATCTTTAATGTTGTGCCTTTTGATTCGAATCCCCACTTTGGATTTGACTCGGGCCTAAATGCTGACATTTACCTTGGGTGGAGTTTGTGGGCCATTTTGTAACTTTTGCCCATTTTGAGATAACAAGGGGTAAAGAATACCAAATTTCCCCTTGACAGCCCCACTTTGTCCTGCTTTCCCCCTGGGACACGCAGCAATCTATGGAGCTCATTTCGGAACCTTTTCCCTGTTCAAACCCTTGAATCAATGCCAGTGAGACACTTGGCAGCCTCTGCTAGCCTGACCCATGCATTGACTATTCAACTAACTCTGTCGCTCTCGATATATCACGTGGAGGCACTGTGCTTGTTTGAAAACCCAACCGAAAGTTTGCCTTTGGAGGAGCATCGAGTTGACACTTTTTGGCCTTCGTTGGTATGTGGACATATTAACGGTCCCTCTTACTTTTTAGACTTTGTGCTACGTGGCGAGCTCGCACTCATTTGGGTCTCTATCTTGGGACCAACTCTTAGAGATGCGTCACATTGACACTTGGCATTTTCTGCTTATAATTTTATACTTAGCTAATTTTGAAATCCAACTTTTGACTTTGTTTAACCATTTTATACATGAAGGGTTGGCGCAAGTTTGGGTTTCTGCTATGAACTTCCTTGGTAGATTTACGCTGAGTTGACACCTAGCACCTTCATTCTTAGTTGAATACTTTTCAACACCCCGCAACTTCTTTGGGGTTCTAGACATGTTGAATCCTAGCCCACGCTCGGGCTTCCCCTTTTTGGATTCACCTCTAGAGAAGCGTTGTTAGGTGATGTGGTCTCTTCCACTTCCTCCTCTATAGTTAGCCATTTCTGGACCTTTTCCTAAACCATTTCGATTCTGAGGACTTCAGATCCTCGTCGTTTCTTCCCCTTCTTGTCCCTAGTCTTTCTGTGGCATTACCCCTTTTTTTATGACCCTATTATCCCATAGTTGAGTCAACCTATAACTTGAAGAACAAATTTAAGACGTAGAAACAGTCTAATAGAGTTGTTTCTTTTGCGTAGGGGCCTTTAGTCTCTCTTGACCTCTGCCACTTAAGAATTGAGTCCCTCTGCGACCAATTTGTAAGATCTAAATGAGTTTTCTCAGGTCCCTTATATGTGGGGTCATGGCTTATCCAATATCTAGCCCGGGGGTGAAATATGGATAATAGTATCCAAGAGGAACATATTTGTAAGGTATTCCATTGGCGATCAATATCCTTATGGTAACTTTGAACTTGGAGAGAAAAATGATGGCTAACTAAATTTCACCACGCACGAGGGCAGAAACAAGTTTGGTTTAAGATGATAGACCTAGCGGCAGAAAAGTAGAGAGAGGAAAGGAGGCTTAAGTATAATGAGGTGTACGAGAGGGAGATAGAGAAACAACATTCCATTACAGAAAGTATGGAATTGAGGAGAGAGATGGCTCATGAAAGATTTACAGCTCATATAGAAGATGTGGAGCTAGAGCATCATGAACTCCCCCATCTTGGAAAGCATGATAGAGATCCCTTCTCAGCCTCACACAGAAGTGCACCAGCAGAGACTACTTGGATTGTAGGTGCACATCTTAATCCACCTAGTGACCTAGCCTTTGTGCTTAGTTTTTTAGTATCTAGTATGACAAGTAACCAGTAAACTAACTTGGGAAGTAGGAAAATAGGAGTAAGTCAAAGATCAAGTACATCAATGGCAGGACTGGCAACTTCAATGTTATATGGAGGAGCATTTTTTAGGCACATCATCTATATAGAATGTGAGCACGCAGAATGTTGGATTCATCATGGAATTGGAGCTACCTCACAGACTGTAGGGGATCAGTATAGTACTATTGTTGGAGCATAGTGGAGTACATCTATAGGTCATACTCTAGCTACAGGTGGAGGATCGTGAGGTATAGGTGGTTCTAGTTCTGGTGGATCTGGTGGTTCTGAAGGAAAAGGGAACACTGGAGGTTCTGTATTAGGTGGTCAAGGTCTACATTAACCACAAAATAACTATATGGAGATGTCTCTTCATCTCCCAGAATATAGAGGTATAGAGGATGTTACCGAACATGTGCATATGTGTGAATTATTGTGGTGCGCTAAAGGGATCAAGACTGCTGAGCAAAAGGAAAGTCAATTTTCCACTACATTATAGGGGCACACACACAATTGGTATAGGAAGTTTGACCCTGATCAAACTTGCATGGATTATGTAGCACTGAGGGATGCTTTCTTGAAAGAGTTCCATATCCTTGAATTTGAGTAGAAGAGTATAAGTGCGCTCAAGGATATCAAGCAAGGCACTACTAAGAGTGCTCGTGGGTATGATGCTCATTTTAAGACACTTTTATCTAAGCTATCTTATGATATTCACACTAGCCAGCATGCACAATGGTTTGTTGGAGGATTGATTACACCTTTTAGAAGGGTGCTGTCACATAAGACGTACACTGATATGTGTGAAGCACTAGAAGTAGCTTTACGTGTTGAGGAAGTTAGGAGCATTAACACTGGCATTAGTCCATTTCTAGAGGCACAAATTTTAGCTATGGAAAAGTAGTTAGAGAAGTTGTCAGCAAATTCAGCCCATGAAACGCGCTCAGGAATTTGGTGTACAAATTGTGAAGTGGAAGGTCACACCAAGGATAGTTTCCCTCACATATTTATACACTCATTACAGTTGGACTGTGAGATTTTCCATTTGAATCATGATGCTAGTCACAGTCCTTTACTATAGAGTGCAATAAGGAAAAATGTATCTTGCTTTTGCAAGATTTACAGGTCTACAACCCATGATACTAAGGATTTTCAGTTGATTGGTCAGATCCAGGATGCTATAGACATTGGTGTATAATAGACAAGTATAACAGATAATTCTAAGGGTAGGAATGAGCACTTAGAATTATTACGTGGGCAGTATAGAACAACTGACGTCTAGTTTCGTGGTCGCTGTTCCTGGTATGAAACTGTATGAAGGAATTGGGATGAATGCAGAAGATTGTTTAATAAATATCGCTTACTTGGAAACTCTGTCGTGAGATTGTGACTGGTTTAATGATGCCTCTTGGGTTTTCATTGTGTTCAATTTTGGCTTGGAAAGGTAACTGTAGTGGTACGGAGTCCTTTAGACCTATCGGAAGTGGGTTTTCCTTGTTGTGAGGTTAGCGGGATTACTGTGGACAGTGTATATATAGCTACACCTGTACTCGTGGTATCGACTAAGTGGAGTCGATGATGAATGTATTGCTATCTTTTGCGGGACATGTAGATTTATACATAAGTTTGGGCTTGGATTTTTGTAAAAAGCTGATAAGATGAAAACAGGGCTTTGGCTACTGTTATTTAAGAATTAAAGGATATAAAAGACTTCCTGTATATGCATTTCCCTTTTAGTCAAGCTGTTCAAAAGTTCGAGCGGTCAGTGCTTCCTTGCTAGAAAAATGGATATTCGGATTTGCTCGCTTGTTTCATTCGGACTGGTAGCCATGAATTAGCATATAGGGATTTATCAACATGTCATTTACGTTGCTGTAGGGTTCAGTGGGTACGCGTTGCAACCTTCACCGTCACGATACGTGAATATATAGATTATTGATATTACGACTTGGACGGACTCTGCAGGAGTTGATTGTGGAAGGATCATTTTATTCATGAGCCGATATTAAGAGTTAAGTTGTTGGTATTTAAGTGCCGGGCGACTCAAGGAATAAACATTTACTTCGATCTTGTTATGAGATTGGAATTCCTTCTTGTTTGGGATTATGAGGTTCAGATCTTAGGTGCACATGTATGGTCTTGGACCTGAGAAAATTAGTGTAAAATAATTGGCAGAGAGTAATTTGCGCTGATTATTGAGATGCTTTGTGATGATGTCAGTATGAATTCTTAAGCTTTTTTGTTTAAATGATAATCCGTTTGAATCCTCCAGGATATATGGTAATCCCGTCAATCTACATACTTTCCTTCCCCCCGCCTTTTCCCTGTCTTCCTTTACATTTATGTCCCAAAGCTGTAGATGACCTCATAGGGATCTAGGACATGACTCGTCTTGTAACTTATTTGCCCGAGTCCCCCCTGCGTGTCCATGGCCAATAACGTCCCTCGCTCTCCTGTTATTAATAGTCTTAGGATTCGACCTGGTTTGGGTAAGTCCCGCGAACATAACTCTCCAAGACTTGCATGCGGCAAAGGTAGGACGTTGGCTAAATACTATTTTTACTTCAAGTCTCATGATTATTGATTGCAGCAAGAATATTAAGAATGATATGTTAGGCTAATTCCAAAGAACCTGTGGCCCCCCCACGCATTGACTGTGCAAGATCGATTTGGGCATTCCCACTCTAAGATGTAGCAAGAGGCAATGGTCACAGCATAGTTACTCATGTGATTTTCCCACCCCATCACCACACTTGATCTGCATTGATCGCACAATGATACGCGTTTGCCCTGTTTTTTACGCACGATACCGCCTTCTACCACGTCCCCCCTCTACTTGCCTTTTTTTACAACTTGGTGCTTCCAATAGTTCCCCCCCACTTATCCCTTCCGTATGTCTCACACACTACCCCCACCCCCCCCTCCCGTTCGTAATTCAGCACAGTGGGGAAGTGTAGGATCCTTCGTGATTGTCCCATGCTTGATCCACCGTGCCCCTCAGGATACTTGTTCCGTTTCGCCCCTTTTTTCTCCCCCTCTGCTCGGTCCAATTCCCTGCGTTCTAATCCAGCAAACCCTGCACGATTCCCGCAATAGCTCTTGTAAATGGCATCCAGTACAAATAAACAAAATGAATGACATCAATCGGGAGAGCCGAATGCTAATTCTTAGGTACAGGATATAAGGGCTTTGGGCTTTGGACACAAGTTGAACAGAGAGGACTAGGAGCTTACTGCTAGAAACAACCACCTCCCTGTTATTGTGTTTCTCCCTTCGTTCCCTACTTTTCTTCCCCCCTCTATTCCTTTCTGTGTCTCCTCCCACCCCCCCCCTGTCCCTTTTTTTCTTGTTTTTCTTCGTTCCCTTTTTTTCTATCGTTTTGTTTTGTGTTTCCTTTATCTGTGTCTTGATTCAATTGGTGATCTTGTTGCGGTTGGTCTTTCCTTGTCAAATTGTTTACTTATATATCTGGTTTTGAATGTTTTGTTATATGTTGAAGGCCGGAGTACAGTGCTGAAAATTATGTGAAAGGAAGCATGAATGGTTTGTTCTTTCTCTCCTTTATTTCAATCTTTATTGATAACTGACTATCAGTGGGAAATTGTTCTGTAACATATTGGTGGTGAATCCCGAATTGTTATGTTATTTCCTTTTTGGAGAATGAAACAATCTGACCAATGTTGTGATTTTGGATTTAATGATTGTTGTGTGCTTTCGTTCCTTGTTTCTTAATATTTGATGAATATTAGAAAGTGATTAAGACTATTACTAACAATGATAGAGTTACATATTTGTAATCATTTTGTGTTACAAGAGCATAGTCTGATTATGTTTACTTATGTGAATATCAGATCTCATTTAAACAGGGTGTTTAATGAAAACAATTGATGGATTGCAATTGTTTTAAATGTTAGTGCTTATCATGCTCAGTTCATTGAACTGACTCATGTTGACTACTTTTGCAGATGGTTGTCGTAAGAGGTAAAAATAATGCAGATCTGGCAGGCTGATCTGATAGTTTATTTGACTTATAAAGAATTACAGCTTGATTTTATAGATGTACTATATGTGAAAAGATGTTTCTTTTCTGTAGCATTATATCAAGCATGCTGTTGCATAAAACGTAATTGTACGAGTTTCGAAAGGAATGAAAATAAGTGTTTGATACTTATGTGTTGTATTCTATTCTGAAAGATGAACTTCTTCGGTTTATTGTAACGAAGAGGCATAGTTATCTTTGTATAATATGGATGCTTTTGTGATTGACAATGAAAGCTTGTAAGTAATTAGACTAAATTCTTATGAGTATTTAGTAGTTCTAATTTGATCTAGCAAAAGCAACATTGTAATTTAATTATTGTCTCTCTAGAGGGTAGGTTAAAATTGAGCCTAAAAGATAACGCTAAATAAGTTGGATTGAATTACTAATCCCTAGTCCTAAGTATAACAGGACAATAGTAAATTGGATTCCAAATCATTTATATCTTTAAACTAAAAAGTATGATATAAATTCAGTTAAGAGAACTGATAGGCAATCAATGGAGATCAGATGGCATTCTCAAGCTTTGGTTATGAGATATTGTCCCGTTTTGTTGCTTTGGAATCAGGTGTATTCTAATGACTCCTTGATGAGAGAGTGACCGTAATACCTCTACCAGTAATGAGTCTTTTAGAGGAGGGTCGTCTTAAGACAAAGAATCCAGGGATTTGGAAAGGCTAACCTTAGGGAAAAGTCTTTAAAAGTAATTTAATCTCTAGTGCGTAACGCTTGTTTTTGGGTAGATCTTCTCGAGGCGGATTAAAGGATGACGACATAAGGTCGACTGCAGGGCTGTACCTCCGAGAAGATTAGGATCTTCTCGAAGTTACAACAACGCAGGTGACTTATGGCGACACCCTTTGCATTGATCGCTAAGATTTACACTTGATTTCGCACGAGTTACCTTGGGACCGATTAAGAACGTGGCCATGTTATAAGACTGCCTCGGAGATTTGGGGTATCATGACACACTGGTTGAACTGCAAGGTTGAACCAGTATGTCATCATATCCCTAATCCTCGTGGGCATCCATATAACATTATCACCTTGTTAATCTGCCTCCGAGTGATTCAGCTGTGAAAGGAAGGACTGACAGTAGTCAGTATAAGACATTCTATATAACATATGAATGGGGTGAAGGACGTATTCCAGATTGACGAGTATGCCGTTAAGGAATACGAGACATGAACAGTATGTTTCAAATCTTTGGCCAAAGTATCGCAAGCTGCTGATTGCGTTGTCCTAATTCACCTAGTCTAAGGGATGAGATGCCGATGAATAATGGTAACAGTTATTCAGTTAGATTCCTTGGACAGAGCATTCTGAATCCCAGATTAGGGAAGAGAACCGCCAGAGTGTTGTGTTAAATAAAAACACTAACTCTTTTTACTCATGAATAGATCGGTAGATTACCGAGTCATGGAATGAATAGATCGGAGGTATTCCGAGTCATTACAGCTGCATATGGTTGTCTGTTATATAAATGGTTATTTGAATTGTGAGTTCTAAATTATGTATTTAGAACCAGTATGCAATTATCAAAAAAAAAAAAAATTGACTTGTTCTATTGTCTAAAATGAGGATGTTACATCTTGGTATCAGAGCAGAAGGTTGCAGCTCTTGGACCTATTGAGTCCATAATCTGATAAAAACCTGAATTTTCTTGTAACAGAAAATGGTTAGAACAAGGGGGAACGTTGCGGGTAATGCTCCACCAGAAGGAGGAGCGGCAACAACCCAGAAACTGGATGAGATCCTTGCTGCCCTGTTGGACACAAGAGATCGCTTGGCTGTACTTGAACAGCAGGTGACGGGAAATGAGGAGGATGAAGAAGCTGATAATAATAATCAGCAACCTCCTGAGGGCAATCCCGACACGGGTGTTGATGTTAATGCTGTGAATGCACCTGTGCAACCAGAAAATAAAAAGGCCAGATTGGCAGCAGAACTCACTAATGATATAAAAAGGATAAGTCCACCTAAGTACGATGGCACCACATTAGGAGATGGAGCTGAGAACTGGCTCAGCGAAATGGAGAAGTACTTTGCAATAAGGAACTTCTCAGAAGAAACCAAGGCTATTTGGGGAGCCTATCAGCTTTCACACGAAGCATCTTCGTGGTGGGATAGCCGAAAAGCTGAGCTAAACATTGATGAGACCAATATCACTTGGGATCAATTTAAAGGCTATTTTAGGCAACGTTGGCTGCCACAACTTTTCTATGATCAGAAAATGACAGAATTTCAGAACTTGACCCAAGGGAAGTTAACAGTAACTGAATTCTGGGAGCGGTTTACAAAACTCCTCAAGTATGTGCCGCAGTATCAAACTGACGAAAAATTCAGGATACGGAAATTCATCATGGGATTGAATCCTGTGATAGGGGGAGAGGTCGATGTTCACAGTCCAACCACTATGGAAGGAGTTGTTGAGAAGGCCATAAGGCAAGAACAGAAATTAAAGGCTATTTCTGCGCATAAGGAGGAAGTGCGGAAGAAGACTGCAAACCCTTCTTCAACCTCTCTTGCACCCAGAAAAGGACCGTGGAAAAAGTTTGGAAACAAGAGTAAGTTTCCAGGAGATAACAATAAGAAAGCAGCAGTAAATAAGCCTGCTGGAAATATAAGAGATAATTTTGTTAAAAACTATAATAATGGACAGAAGTCCTATGGAGGACAGCGTGACAATTACAAGGCTGGAGGTAATGCTGAGCCTAAGAAGGGACCTGTAGGAGGCTGCTACACTTGTGGTAAAGATCATTACGCAAATCAATGTCCTTTAAAGAAGGACGATCGTAATCAGCAGCATAAGATACATGCTGCAGTAGCAGACAAGCAAGCTGAAAGGCAAGCAACACCTATAGAAGTTCCGGGTAAGTTATTCGGCATACCTGTCACTATTCTTTTTGATACAGGAGCTACTGAATGTTTTATTTCTAATAAACTTGCTTCTAAACTTAAAAGAAAAGCTGGGAAAATGGATAAATCTTGGACTGTAGAGTATGGTAATAATTCTGTTCATACAGTGAGTATGTGTCTCTTTGGAGCAGTCCTTGATTTACCTAATTTCTCCACGGAAGTTGATCTCTATGTTACACCTTTGGGATCGTATGACATTATTATTGGTGTCAATTGGTTATCTGACCATAAAGCAAAGGTAGATTGCTATGAGAAGAACATAAAATGTTTAGATGATCAGCTGGAATCAGCAGAGATTCAAGGTGTGAAACGAGAAATTTCAGTTAGAAAGCTGTCAGCTATGCAGCTTAAAAAGGCTAAGAATAAAGGGTGTACCCTTTATGCAGTAAAGATATCTGAATCTTCAGAAGAAGATAGTGATTTCATGAAGCAAATTCCACTGTTACAAGGTTTCAGGGATGTTTTTCCTGAGGAATTACCAGGGTTACCTCCCAAGAGAGAATTTGATTTTACCATTGAAATCAAGCCTGGAACTGAACCTATTTCCAAGGCGCCTTATCGGATGACTACTACGGAGTTAGTCGAGCTTAAGGCACAACTACAAGAGCTTTTGTCTAAAGGATTGATTAGACCAAGTGTTTCACCTTGGGGAGCACCTGTGATATTTGTGAAAAAGAAGGATGGAACTCTGAGGCTGTGTATTGATTATCGGATGTTGAACAAAGCAACGATCAAGAACCGATATCCACTTCCTAGGATCGATGATCTGTTTGATCAGATGCGTGGAGCAGCGGTTTATTCTAAGATAGATCTTCGATCTGGTTATCATCAGCTAAGAATTAAAGAGGAAGATATTCATAAAACGGCTTTCCGAACAAGGTACGGACATTATGAATTCACAGTTCTAGCCTTTGGGTTAACTAATGCACCTGCAGCCTTTATGAATTTAATGAACAATATTTTTCAAGAATACCTGGACAAGTTTGTACTTGTATTCTTGGACGATATTCTCATTTATTCTAAGAGCGTTGAGGAGCACAATGAGCATTTGAAGATAGTTTTGGGTATTTTGAGAAAGAGAAAGTTGTATGGTAAGTTATCCAAATGTTCTTTCTATGATTCTGAAGTTCGCTATTTGGGTCATGTCATAAGTAAGGAAGGAATCGCTGTAGATCCTTCAAAAATAGTGGCAATAACTGAGTGGCCTGCACCAAAGAATGTGCATGAAGTAAGAAGCTTCATGGGTCTTGCAGGTTACTATAGAAAATTTGTAAAGGATTTTTCTAAGGTAGCTGCACCAATAACTTCATTGCAGAAGAAAGATAAGAAATTCATGTGGAATGACAAGTGCGAAGCGGCTTTCAAAAGTCTGAAAGACCAGTTGACTTCTGCACCTATATTGGCTGTACCAGACCCTAATGGGAATTTTACTGTTGTAACTGATGCTTCTGGGGAAGGCCTTGGAGGTGTTTTGCTACAAAATGATCAGGTCATAGCTTATGAGAGTAGAAAACTTAAGATTCATGAGCTGAATTATGCCCCTCATGATTTGGAACTTGCTGCCATTGTTCATGCGCTTCAAGTCTGGAGACACTACTTACTAGGAAAACCTTTTGAGTTGAAAACTGATCACTTGGGACTGAAATATATTTTTACTCAGCCCAACCTGAATGCCAGACAAAGAAGGTGGTTAGAATTTTTATCACAATATGACTTTGATATTAGCTATATCAAAGGGAAGGAGAATAGAGTAGCTGATGCTCTAAGTCGTAGGAGGCACATTTCTGCTCTTATAACGTTGAGAACTCAGTTTAAAGACGAGGTAAAAAGTGCCTCAGAATCAGATGCATATTTTCAGCAAGTAAAAGCAGCGCTTACCGCAAAACCTAAAGATAAAAGGTATGAAGGTTTTCATCTTGATAATGAAGGAGTCTTGCGTTATGAAAATAGGGTATATGTACCTGTGCTGAATGATTTGAGAAAGAAGTTGTTAGTTGAATTTCATAATTCACCTTTCTCTGGGCACCCTGGTATCACAAAAATGCTAGCTGATTTGAAACAGCAATACTTCTGGAAAGGTATGAAAAAGGATGTGATAAATTTTGTAACTCATTGCCTAGAATGTCAGCGGGTGAAGGCAGAGCATATGCACCCTGCCGGACTGTTGTATCCTCATAGCATACCGCAGTACAAATGGCAAGTAATAACTATGGATTTTGTACAAGGACTACCTATGTCCAGGAATAAGCATGATGTTATCCTGGTAGTTGTAGATAAACTGACTAAGGTAGCTCATTTCGTCGCTGGAAATCTAAAGGATGATTCACCAGTGCTGGCCAGGAGGTTCGTACACGAAATTTTCAGATTACATGGTGTACCAGAACTGATTATTTCTGACAGGGATCCTAGAATGACGTCAAGGTTTTGGCAAACGCTTAACGCAGCCCTAGGAACAAAACTAAACTTCAGTTCTGCATATCATCCAGAAACGGATGGGCAAACTGAGAGGGTAAATCAAGTGTTGGAGGACATGTTGCGAATGTATTGCATGGATCAACAGTATAAATGGGAAGAGTATCTCCCATTAGTTGAGTTCGCATACAACAACACTTATCACTCTTCGCTTAAGATGGCACCTTTTGAAGCACTTTATGGAAGAAAGTGCAGGACCCCTGTAAGTTGGGACAGTGTAGAGGATAGAGTGGTAATTGGACCAGAGATTCTCACAGAGATGGAACAGCAAGTTAAGCTGATTCGTGAACGATTAAAGGAAGCAGCGGATAGACAGAAGAGCTATGCTGACCTTAAGCGGGTTGATAGAAAGTTTGAGCTTGGTGATAAGGTTTTTCTGCGTGTTAAACCCAGAAAGAGTTCTATAACTTTTGGCAAGGCTGCCAAGTTGTCACCACGATATGTGGGACCTTTCGAGATTGTCGAAATAATCAATCCTGTAGCTTATCGTTTAGCATTGCCACCTGCTTTATCTCGTATGCATGATGTTTTCCATATATCTTTGCTTAAGAAATACGTTTCAGATCTGTCACATGTTTTAAATTGGAATTCCTTGCAGGTCCAAGACCCAGGAATAATCGTGGTTAAACCCACAAGAGTACTGGAAACTCGCCAATTGCATTTGAGAAATCGTGATATTCAGCAATGTAAGGTCCAGTGGGACCAGTTTAGCGAAGAAAGTGCAACTTGGGAAAACCTGGAAGAGATGAAAATTGCTTTTCCTTCTCTTTTTGCAACAGAATGAAATCTGTTGATAAAATACTGTTATGAACTTATTGTTTTTAAGTATTTATGAAAGCCAGATGAAGGCAGACTTAATTCAGGTTGAATAAAAGTGTTGTGACGTTGATTTCTGAAACTATTTAATATGGAAGTAGTCACATTGTTTGTGTACTAATAAATTGATTGACCTGAAGGTTAAATTTAATATGTAATTCATCGGGACGATGAATCTTTTTAGGAGGGAAGCATGTAACACCCTGAACTGTTGTTACTTTCTCCTTAGCATTCAAGTGTTGATATGTGATTTCTTGTAAAAGGATGTGTTCCTCGATTCAGAAATCATGCTTGATATGTACTGAATTTCTTGCAGATTGCAGATCTTGACTGAGTCAAAATATGAATAGACTCTTTTATTTATTTCATTTTGTGTCTGAATATTAATCTGATCACGGAATGAATTATAGAGATATTCTTCTATAATATCTAGACTTGGATCAGTGGAATTGATCCAAGTAATGCTTTAAATCTGTATGTGATAAATTATATCACAGACCTTGAACAGGTTGCAAGGTATGGAAGTATTTATTAAGCTAGTCAGGATTACGACTCAGGCTGATCTTGAGAAATGAAACGGTTCCCGATATCAAAGTATATCTGGAAGGTCTCGATTGTAGACCAGGTAATAATTCGTTGACATACAATTCTGCATAAGAACGGAAGCTAACTCTGTTCTAGAAGGCATGTTACAGGTCTTTCCGAGTTTTCAGGACGAGGACCAAACTGAATTATTAAGGGTTAGTAACCTAAAACTAAAACCTAACCTAGGGGTTAGATTATTGTTAGTCTAACCTAGACCTAGGCTATTTGTTAATATCCTAAGTTAGTATCTTTGTATAAATTTGTTAGTGTGGGCATTACCCTAAACTCTAACCTAAGATACTAACCTAACTTTGGAGGAGATTATGAAGGGGCCGATGAAGGGTGGCGAACCATGGCGGTGTTTTCTATGGCAATAAATGTAAGGGATAAGGATGAGGGACAGGTCATGGCGGAGGTTTAGGCGACGGCTAATTTGTGCAGACTTGGCAATTGCTAAGTTTGGAAATGGACTTAAATTTTTAGTTGGACTGTCGCCAATTCTGGCGGTCGGTGGGAATAGAGTTTAAGCGGGAAAATTGGTTATTGGCATTCAATACTCTCGGAAGTCGAGCTTGGAACTCGCGAGAAGGCATGCAAGCGGAAATTTGGGGGTTTGTTTGGCTTGTCGCGATTTTCGGTTTTTGCTCTGCTGGTTTACTGGTTCTTCACACCAGTTCTCTTTGAGTTGCATGGCATGTAGGAACTGCCATAGCTCTTTTCTCTGTCATGGAAGATATATATGCGATGAAGACAGCGAAATTTTGTTGGTTGCTTCATCGTGGAAAAAGAAAAGGAAGTTTGAGCTCTTCCTGTGGTCTGCTTCGGAAATTTGATCAACATACAGGCATGCTAGGCCCTAACCTTTAAATATCTTGCTGTTTTTCAAGTGCTTTCATTAAAACAACTCTGTTCAAATGTTTTGTGAGGATTGGATGAATTTTCTATGAGATCCAGTTTGATTTCTGGCACTGTATCTCTTCTGGTTCGATTTTTCAGTTTCCTCTTGCTGGGTGTTTGTTGAAATCGAACTTCGACTCTATTTGTTTGTGTATTCTTCCTGGCTTATGCATGTGAGGTATTTATTTATAAGGTTCGAGTGTTCGGCCTGTTTGGCGTGAGCCCTTAGAATATACCTGTGGGCAGTATAGACCACTGTACGTCTTTGATTCGTGGTCGCTGTTCTTGTTATTGAAACTGTATGAATGAATTGGGATGAATGCAGTAAGATTGTTTAATAAATATCGCTTCTTTGGGAACTCTGTCGTGAGCTTTGTTGACTGTGTTTAATGATGCCTCTTGGGTTTTCATTTGTGTTCAATTTTTGGCTTGGAACAGGTAACTGTAGTGTTACCGTAGTCTTTTCGACCTATCGGAAGTTGTTTTCCTTGTTATTAGGTTAGCGGGATTACTTGTGGACAGTGTATAATATAGATACACCTGTACTTCGTTGTATCGACTCAGTGGAGTCGATGATTGAATCGTATTGCTATCTTTTGCTGGAAATGTAGATTTATCCATAAGTTTTGTGAATGGATTTTTGTGAAAACCTGATATGATGAAACAGGGCTTTTGGCTACTGTATATTTGAAATAATTAAAGGATAAAGACTTCCTGTGTAGGCATTTTCTTTTCTATGAGAAAGCTGTTCGAAAGTTCGAAGCGGCTCAGTGGCTTTCCTTGCTTGAAATGGGTATTCGATTTGTTTCACTTATTCTTTCTGAATGTTAACCATGAGTGGTATATACGGATTTATCAACCAATTGCATAGTACGTTGCTGTAGGTACAGAGGTTATAAGTGCAAAAACCTTTAACAGTTACTTGTGATTTTATAGATTTAAACTATTGTGGCTTGGACGACTCTGAGGAGTCGATTGAATGATTCATTTTATTTTTGAGCCAAATAAAGTTAAGTGTTGGTATTTTAAGTGCCGGCGACTTAATGGAATAACATGTATTTCGATTTTGTTATTGCGATTTGGAATTCCTTCGTGTTTTTGGGATTTGAGGTACAGATTCTTAGGTGGACATGTATGTCTTTGACCTGAGCAAATTAGTGTAAAATGATTGGCAGAGAGTAATTTGCTGTCTGATTATTGATATGCTTTGTTGATGAATGTCAGTATGAATTCTTAAGCTTTTGCTTGAATTGATACCTCCGTTTGAATCATTGGAATTCCGGAAAGGTAACTAGTACTTCTGTCTCTTTTTGAGCTTGACCTTGGACTGTCTTTGTTACTTTTGAGGTCCTTGAGAATGGATGACCGTTTCGTGTTCTACCTTGTTGGGTAAGTCGCGAATATCACTCCAAGACTTGCATGCGGCAAGGTAAGGATCGTTGGCTGAATTCCTTTCTTTTACTTCAGTCCGATTTTGACTGAGCAAGAATATGTATGCTATGTTCTATTCCAAATAAACTGTCCGATTTGACTGTGCATGATTTGGAAATACCGTGTGGGCAACATAGCATAGTCCTTTGGGAAACCTTAGATTGTTGATGCAATAAGGTTGTTGTTTTCAGCGATACGCTTGTAGTTCTTGTTTTCAACTTGTGTCAATGCCTTACTGTGTTAAAGGAACTAGCATTGGGCTTAAGGTTGTTACATGAATTATTGATGTGTTAGTTGCTGTACAGGAGTTTTGCTGAGTTTCTATTTTCGCGATTTAGAACAGTGATCTTGCTTGCGGCTTGTCTAACTTGTTCATTTTTATACTGGTTGAATGTTTTCATATGTGAAGGCAGTACAGTGATGAACTTATGTGAAAGGAAGTATGAATGGTTTGGTTCTTTCTCTTCCTTTATTTTAATATTATTGATAATTGACTGGCTGTGGGAAATTGTTTGTAACGTATTGGTGGAATCCCGAATTGTTATGATATTTCTTTTTTTTGGAGAATGAAATAATCTGACCAAAGTTGTGATTTTGGATTTAATGATTGTTGTGTACTTTCGTTCCTTGTTTCTTAATATTTGATGAAATATTAGAAAGTGATTAAGACTATTAGTAACAATGATAGAGTTACATATTTGTAATCATTTTGTGTTACAAGGGCATAGTCTGATTATGTTTACTTATGTGAATATCAGATCTCATTTAAACAGGGTGTTTAATGAAAACAATTGATGGATTGCAATTGTTTTAAATGTTAGTGCTTATCATGCTCAGTTCATTGAACTGACTCATGTTGACTACTTTTGCAGATGGTTGCCGTAAGAGGTAAAAACAATGCAGATCTGGCAGGCTGATCTGATAGTTTATTTGACTTATAAAGAATTACAGCTTGATTTTATAGATGTACTATATGTGAAAAGATGTTTCTTTTCCGTAGCATTATATCAAGCATGCTGTTGCATAAAATGTAATTGTACGAGTTTCGAAAGGAATGAAAATAAGTGTTTGATACTTATGTGTTGTATTCTATTCTGAAAGATGAACTTCTTCGGTTTATGTAACGAAGGGGCATAGTTATCTTTGTATAATATGGATGCTTTTGTGATTGACAATGAAAGCTTGTAAGTAATTAGACTAAATTCTTATGAGTATTTAGTAGTTCTAATTTGTTCTAGCAAAAGCAATATTGTAATTTAATTATTGTCTCTCTAGAGGATAGGTTAAAATTGAGCCTAAAAGATAACGCTAAACAAGTTGGATTGAATTACTAATCCCTAGTCCTAAGTATAACAGGACAATAGTAAATTGGATTCTAAATCATTTATATCTTTAAACTAAAAAGTATGATATAAATTCAGTTAAGAGAACTGATAGGCAATCAATGGAGATCAGATGGCATTCTCAAGCATTGGTTATGAGATATTGTCCCGTTCTGTTGCTTTGGAATCAGGTGTATTCTAATGACTCCTTGATGAGAGCGTGACCGTAATACCTCTACCAGTAATGAGTCTTTTAGAGGAGGGTCGTCTTAAGACAAAGAATCCAGGGATTTGGAAAGGCTAACCTTAGGGAAAAGTCTTTAAAAGTAATTTAATCTCTAGTGCGTAACGCTTGTTTTTGGGTAGATCTTCTCGAGGCGGATTTAAAGGATGACGACATAAAGTCGACTGCAGGGCTGTACCTCCGAGAAGATTAGGATCTTCTCGAAGTTACAACAATGCAGGTGACTTATGGCGACACCCTTTGCATTGATCGCTAAGATTTACACTTGATTTCGCACGAGTTACCTTGGGACCGATTAAGAACGTGGCCATGTTATAAGACTGCCTCGGAGATTTGGGGTATCATGACACACTGGTTGAACTGCAAGGTTGAACCAGTATGTCATCATATCCCTAATCCTCGTGGGCATCCATATAACATTATCACCTTGTTAATCTGCCTCCGAGTGATTCAGCTGTGAAAGGAAGGACTGACAGTAGTCAGTATAAGACATTCTATATAACATATGAATGGGGTGAAGGACGTATTCCAGATTGACGAGTATGCCGTTAAGGAATACGAGACATGAACAGTATGTTTCAAATCTTTGGCCAAAGTATCGCAAGCTGCTGATTGCGTTGTCCTAATTCACCTAGTCTAAGGGATGAGATGCCGATGAATAATGGTAACAGTTATTCAGTTAGATTCCTTGGACAGAGCATTCTGAATCCCAGATTAGGGAAGAGAACCGCCAGAGTGTTGTGTTAAATAAAAACACTAACTCTTTTTACTCATGAATAGATCGGTAGATTACCGAGTCATGGAATGAATAGATCGGAGGTATTCCGAGTCATTACAGCTGCATATGGTTGTCTGTTATATAAATGGTTATTTGAATTGTGAGTTCTAAATTATGTATTTAGAACCAGTATGCAATTATCAAAAAAAAAAAAAAATTGACTTGTTCTATTGTCTAAAATGAGGATGTTACAGAGTACAAGTTTCGATAGTAATTGTTAGCAACACCATTTTTGTTTTATACAGATCACATGGCATTGAAGTACTTGGTAAATAAGCCCATCTTACAGGGGTGCATATGCAGATGGGTGCTCCTATTTCAAGAGTTTGAATTCACAGTTGTGGTGAAGCCAGGAAAAAGCAATTCTAGACCTGACCATTTATCTAGAATCAATTCAGGAGAGGATGCACAGACAATTAAAGAAATAATGTCGAATGCACAGTTATATAGGTTACAACGTGTGCCCATGGAATTAGAAGACATTGTTGTATTTCTACGAATATTTATGGCACCAAAAGGAATGAAAGCATTAGAAAAGAAACATATTGCTATATGTGCAACACCGTTTATGTTAATTAGTGGTGACCTCTACAAGCTAGGAAAATATGAAGTATTACGCCATTGTGTATTAGAGCATGAACGCAAGGATATCATGGAAGAAGCTCATAGTGGTATTGCAGGAGGCCACTATGCAGGTGATGCAACTGCCTGGAAGATCTTAATTGTTGGCTTACAGTGGGAGACATTGTATAAAGACTGTAAAGAATATTGTAAGGCATGTGTTCATTGTTAGTGCCTAGGAAAACCAGGGCAAAGAGATAAGATTCCTTTGAGACTGGTTACTAGTTCTGAACCATTTGAGAAATGGGCCATTGATTTTATAGGACCTATTTCACCATCCACACACAGGATTGGATCGCGCTATATCATTACTTGCATAGATTATCTCACACGGTGGGTAGAAACAACACCTATGAAGGACTATATGACAGCTACAGTAGCTAGGTTTCTATGGGAGAACGTTCTTACAAGATATGGATGTCCCTTAAGCTTGACAAGTGATAGAGGTACACACTTTTTAAATGAGGCAATTAAGATCCTATTAGATGAGCTTATGGTTGCACACCATAAAACTACACCCTAGCATCCTTAGGAAAATTGAACTGTTGAGGATTTCAACAAAATTTTGGGCCAGACTTTGACAAAAATATGTGATGTTGGAAGAAAGGATTGGGATGACAAAGTGTCAGCTGTGATTTGGGCATATAGAACAACTTACAAGAGATTGAACAAAGCCACACCATTTCAATTGGTGTTTGGCATGGAAGTTGTTCTCCCTATAGAATTTATGTTACCTTCTTTGCACATTACGCGTGCTGGAGGTCTAGCTGATGAACATGATTTAGAAGAGTGTATCAAAAATATGATTCAATTGGATGAGTGACGAGCCATAGCACGGTGGATTCAAAAGCAGGAAAAGGCTAGGTAGAAGGCATGGCATGACAAAAACACATGGGACAAGAAGTTTGAGATTGGACAAATGGTACTTCTTTATGACTCCAAGTTCTTGTGCCATCCAAGAAAGCTCAAAGTACATTGGTTGGGGCCATATGTTATCACTTCCATACTAGAATCAGGTGCTTTCTAGTTAGAAGCACTTGATGGAACATGGCTACCCGGTTACTTAAACAGGATTAGGCTAAAGCCCTACTATAAATAAGTCTTCTTGGTGTTTGTAATAAGGCAGTATTTCCATTTAGATTAGGTTTTCAATTTTGTATTTCCTTCATTTTTGCTATGCTTTGTCAATTTATTTGTTGTTCTTATGTAATAAACACACTTGCGTGCATGAAGATAATTACTATATGAATAATGTTTATATGTAGAGGACTGCACATACTTTTTGTGTGGGGTGGTTTTCGTGATCCAAGTAAAAGACTGTGGGAATTGGAAGGTGAAAGGAATAAGATGCTACGGGTGTGCTTTAAGTCAAAAGAAGTTTTCTTCTCAAAAGTGATCAAGGATCGAGATGGATGAAAGAATAGTATAATGTGAGGTAAGCGGAGGCCATGATAGCTACTAGGAGAAGGTACAGTGATGAGGTACTTGGGTGCAGGAGCACGTGTTGAAGAGAAATATGTGACTAGAGGGTAGGAAGGCGCACTAGAAGGTTATAGTTGGGCGCAAAGATGTACCGCGCGGAACAAATGGATTTAGTCAATGAATAAGGGGATATTTGGTAGGTGAAGGAGTAATAAATGCATCAACATTTGAAAATTTTATATAAGGATGGAATGCAAATTCATTTTTATCGTTACGACTAAGAGTATTTGAAGAAAGAGCCAAGAAGTGTGAAGAGCTGAGTGATTGAGTTAAGGTGTGAAGGGTGTGATACCAAGCATGACAACTAGATATGTTTGACAAGAAGCTGGCATCCCCAGTGGTGAAGGGTTTGAGAAAAGTAAGGAGATAGAAAATGGTTATGTTACAAAGTTTCTACATAGGGCATGATTGGATCGAGCTAGGGTTGATTCAAAAAGTTGCAAAGTTGAAGAGGAGACATTTACAAGGTAAAAATGGTACCGAAGAAGGCATCTGTAGCAGTATTCAAAGGAAATAAGAAGGTGGTCATCGAGGAGGAAGAGATGGCACCTGAAATCCAGTTTTTAGAGATGTAATATCCAGAAGTAGTCATTGTCGGCTAGGAATGGGATTCACCCATTAGAAAGAGCAAAGTAAGTGAATACAATCACAGGACTCTGGAGAACAAGAAGGAGCTCGATTCCTTGCTCACTGCTAGGATGAATAAGTGCACGGTGGATGGTATGCCGGTTTATGATGATGCAGGTGAGAAGGTCCTGAAGAGAATTGGGGTCTACTAACTATATGAGCTTCCATATTTCAGGAAGTATGAGCCATTATATCAATGGCTCATGAGTAGGGTACATGAAGACTTCTTCTACTTTGCAGGATGTATAGTTTGAATCTCATCTGCGCTCATCTCATCAGTTACATGGCTAAAGGCCACATGAGAGGATATAAAAGGTGACCTCACAGATAAAACTGTGATTGTAAAAACCAAACAGGAGTTGGGATACCTGAAGGGTCTACACAGAATGAACATAGACAAATTGAAGAACTGTCTAGTTGTACAAGCTGCAGCCCACCTTGTTACCGAGTTGAATGATCAAGAGTGGTGGTCACAGGTAAATACTATGTGGTTACATGTGGTGCATAAGATGTTAGAAGGGACAATCTACAACATTGCAGGCTATATTACAGAGTAAATAGTTGAAGAAGTGCATGCATGAGGGAAGATCAGCTTTGGGGATGTTCTACTATAACTGGTATTTATGGAGATCAGAGAACCAGACGGATCGAAGGAGAAAGTATGGGAATACCCCATGGAGAACAAGTCCTCAGCTGAAAGATTCAACAAGTACCTATGCAAGGGGGCCATGACAGATGAAGTAAAGCAAAGGGTAGAGAAGTGTTATGGTAGGCTCCGTGTAGCATTTGGAGAAGAGTGGCACATCCCAAAGGACCTACCAGTAGTGGTAGGGAAACAAGTTCAATTTATTGTATATCATCATTTCTACATCGCACACTTCCAAATGAAAGATGGAGTTTGGAGCCCTTGGTACAAATTTCCTTATGCATCCACTACAAGGTATTTCCAAGCATCTGTTGATAGATTTATAGATACGCGCAGACTGATCTTCAATGCAGATAAGGTAGACTGCAATTACCATACATTGAGGAAGAAGTATGTGTATCCTGAAAAAGGTGCTTATATAGAGAGGATCATTTCAGAGGTACTGGATAGCAAGCCAATAAGTTTGGATGTAGCAAATGTGGGGGCAGCATTGGTGCATCTCCAGTTGAAGCTAAAGATGGAGAATAACAAATATGTGGAAGGTGAGTTTGCACTTCCAACACCACCAAAGGGGAAGCATCCAATGGAGAACATCCCAATGCCTAAGCCCACAAATCCAATTAAAGTGGAGGATGAGGAGGAGCGCGAAGGTAGTGGTGGTTTGGAGCATAGGGGTAGGATACAACCCACAAATAAGGGTGAAGATGAGCACGCCATTACACCACCTCAGCCACAAGAGGGGAATGATGAGGAATTGAATGTAGTCTAAGGGGAGCAGATGTTTAAAAGGGTATTTAAGAGAACAAGGACCCAAGGTGCTACTCCAACCACTGTGCACAAATCACCCAGACTCTCCCCACAAAAGGAGGCAACCACGCAGAGAAGGAGGAAACTAAAGTTAAATTAGGAGGTGGAAGATTCAGAGGAGAGTGCACCTAAATCTCCTACATTTCTAGAGAACACAGAATAACAGGGTGAGGAATCAAAGGAGAAAGAGGAGGATGAGAAAAAACTAGAGGAAATAGCTGCAGAAAATGTTCAGGACATGGAGACACAAGTCCCGAATTTGGAAGCTAAAGTTCCTAAGTAGCAACAGTCTAGAAGAACAAGTGAAGAGCACATTCCACCAGCCATGGGGTATGCAAAGGACGTAGGAAAAATTATTCACATCCACTTCCAGAGCATGATAACACAAGGATTTATTCGGCTGGGAGTTAATGGATGAGGATATGGTGACTGTGTGCACATGAAAGAAAATATTATGGTCAATGCACACCCACATGGATGAGCTTGAATTTTATGTGTGCCAAGAGTCATGCATTTTGAGATGACTGAAGAAGGAACCTTAAGCTAGACACATGACAGTAAAGCCTACTGTCATGTCAGATGAGTAGGTTAGCAATGCATTGGTGAAATTTTCTACCAAGGTGGATAGAAGAAACATGGACAAAACTGCCACAATTAGAACATTGTGGGAGGAGCTGAAGACAAAGGACATAGAGATAGCACGTATAAAACAGGAAAGGGACTTCATGCATAAGAAGAATGAGGTGTTTATCAGCATTGTAGAGGAGATTAGGGACAGTGTCATTAAAACAAGGCCACACTTGGAGGCCAAGGTACCACAGACATTTCCTTCAGCGATACACTATGTGGGAAAGTTGGTTGAGTTGGTACTTGAAGATGAAACTCTACATATGCAAGTGACAAAAATCTCAGAGCAAGATTCCGAATGGGAGAAAGCATCAGTGATGAGAAATATTGCATCTTATGAAGGGCTATTATAGGAATTATAGGAAGTATTGAAGAAAGTGGACCAAGATTTAAACATATGCATAGATCTAGAGGTGCTTATCAACATCAAGACCCTAGAAGAGAATAATGAGGTCCATAAAGTGATGAAATATGAGACATTGGGCTGTGTAGAAATATTGTCAATGGTTAAATAGAAGCGCGAGGCCCCGGCAATAGCACAAGGGCCGCACAAGACTCGGCTGGAAGAGCTTGGAAAGCTAATTACACAGAAGATGGACCTTTTAGAAGGAATAATGACATCAATGTCTAGTGTTGTTTTAGTTCTGTAGAATGAGAAAGAAGAGATTGTGAGGGATGAGATAGAATCCATTTCCGTGGACATCCCAGAAAAAGCAGAGCAGGAACTCACTGAATGACAGGTTTTGGAGGCCAAAATAAAGGAGTATCCAGATTTGATACTGCAAACTGATACAGAGGAGGCTGCCTCATAACTTCATAGAAATTCTTTATTTATCTAGATTCTTTCATTCTTATTCTTTCCATTTTTCTGTTCTTTACTTCACTTTTTGGAGATACCCATTGTTGGAACGACAATGAGATTAGTGTGGGGTAATGTTGATCAAAGAATACTTATCAAAGATCACACAAGGAGTCTGTGTGGGATAGAAGGCCAGGATCAAAGGCGCGGAAGGACAAGAAGGACTTGTGCATGGAAGGAAAGTTCATATTTTATGACTTAGCCGATTTTGAGCATGGAGACCTATTTTTTGAAGATGGCATGCAAAACACACCAATGATGTAGATACATGCACGCCATGCATTTTCTATCTTTAGAGAAGGTGATCAAAGTGTTTTGCATGGAGACGAGATGAGAATAGAATTAATGCTTCAGTTAACTGTAAGAGGACTATATATAGCACACATGCATGTGAGGCTATGCTTGTAAATGACGTGTGGCTATCAATAGCATGCGGCCTATTTTTAGAATACATAAGCGGTGAAGGGAAAGTCCCCACCATATATATGTATGATTTTGGATGTATGAAAGTATGTATGAGTGTGTAACAGAGAATATACGCATATGTCTGAATTACTGTATCAAATCCATACGCACGTTGGTATGGATTGATAATACTGTAAGGAGCTTCTGTATTTAATAAAGATGGAAGATATTGGCTGAATTTAAGTGTAATTATATGTGTAATTGAGTAGTGCATGTTATTGGTTCAATCATGATTACGGGTTAAGCTTGTTCTTCCATAGATATATGGGTAGCATGCATTATACAATGATGGAATGATTATGAATCTACATGTTTCTTCCTTCATCATGATAACATCCTGCTATAGAAACCCTAAAGAGGGACCTGGTACCTTTGTGTCTTTCAGGTGAGCACTCAGTCAAGGTTGAGTGACGTGCCAGCATGAATAGGGTGTTATTTGGTAAATTCTAGGCTGCATCAACCACTACTTGGTTATATCCAGAAAATCCATCTAATATAGATAACAACTCTAACGCTGTCACCTTTTGCAACATATTTTCCATATTAGGAAATGGGTAATTATCTTTAATCAATGCCTTGTTTATATTTCTAAAATCCACACAAATTATTATATCCCTATTCTTTTTCCTGACTAGTACTAAATTAGCCACCTAAGAAGAGTATCTAGTGGGCTGAATTATGACACCATCACGTAGTTTTCTCAATTCCTCCCACATTTTGGTTACAAGGAGGGGATTAAATGGTCTTTGCTTCTGTTTGAAGGGATTAGAGTGAGGTTCCAAGGGTATCTCATGTTGAAACAAGTATTCTCTATAAGCTTTCAATTCTTAATAAGACCATGTCAGACAGTCTTGGTATTTCTTTAGCAACTTGGTGTAAGCCTACTTTTATTCTTTATTCATACTACTCCCTAACCACATTTTTCTTGGGTTTTGATAAGTTCCCAAGTTTGATTAAATATTTTCCAAAGAGAGTATCCTTTCCTTCACACATTTCCACCATGGGTTTAAGATCAATGATATGATTATTGAACTCAACTTTACAAGTTAAAAAATTCTGAATCAGAGCATTATCCTCAAAAACTTGCCAATGTTGAATGTTGTCAGGAACTAAAGGTATGACTAACACTTCTACTTCATAGTGACAGTAGGGGGACACAACCTCATTATTATACTAGGATGCCATAACAACTAGATTTTCAACTATTGTATTCAAAGTTCTCTCATTATAAAGAATTTTAAAAGAATCAAATTTTTTGATGGAATCCCAAACTACATGCTTTTATTATTTCAATCTTTTGTTCTTAGTGGCATACAACTATCTAACTTTCTTCACAACTAGCTCTGAATCTCATTTGAAAATGATTTCCTTTATCCCATGCTTCCATGTAATTTGTAATCCAAAGAGTAGTGCCTCATATTCAACAATGTTTTTTAGTACAATCAAATTTCAAATTGAAGGAAAAGTTAGAATAAACTTGATTCAAAGAAGTCAGAACCACTCTAGCTCCATTTATAAATTTAGAACATGCCCCATCAAACATCATATCCTAAGAGGCACGGGAATCTTCTAGGGGTGTGCTAGAATATACTCCATGTTCTTTACAATCCAAAAAACCTATGAAATTGCCTAGATCAGTGTCAATGAATAGTACCTCATAAGAAGCATTCATAGAATCTTCAATAAGATGAAACATTTTATTTTCTGCCATATAACTTGACTAGATTCCCCTCCAATGGTATAAAGGCATATGAAATATCCATATGAAAATTACCTCCCACACTAGTGGCCCACTTTCTTGACAACAACATGCCCCACTTAGTAGGGCAATCCACTATAATTGTGTTTACAGATAAATATTTTCCAGGGTAGGTAGCAATCTATACCACTATACCTTTGACATACCCTACAACCGAAACATTCCTTGAATCCATGGAATAACAAGTTCCAAATACTACCGTTATATTGATATCTAGATCATTCATAACCTCTAGAGTCATGACAGTTACATGAGGCTCCTAAATCAAACATATAATTATGAAGACACCATGCCCATTGAAAATTAAAGTAGTGAAGAAAAGATCCACATACAATTGGGATTCAACTAAGGAAGTGCCTACATTATACTTCTGAGGGTTCTTCCATGATTTTTGGTAACTCCATTTATCTCAAATTTATTTACGCAACACTGTGGGGAAATTATTACATTTCATGCATCCCTTTTCTTGACATTACCATATCATCCTTAATCCCTAAATATTCAAATGCTTTTTTTCTATGTGCTGGGATTCCTAAGAAATTCTACAATAGGGACTGTACCACTTTTACCTGGCTTAGAATTTGAGCCATATCACAGATAATATATTTTGGCAGGGCTACATGTTAGAGCCAAGGGTAACCTCTCTTTTCTGTTAGGAATGACTATATTTTATAGCTTGGGCAGATAACAGATAGTGACTTGGCTTGTGAAGCCTTAGTAGGACCTTTATCAAGCATAGTTTTCTCACGAGTATCCTTAGGGATATTGGTCAAGATAGGAATTTTTTGGTTTAATAGGGACATACCATTTGACTTGTCTATTTAAAAGGTTATAATCCTTTTCTTGAGTAACTTCAACATTCATTAACAACTGCCTAAATTCATCAAGAAGGGAACCCACCATCATAATTTTTTATCATTAGAAGCTCTTAAGTACTCAAAGTCCATGGTTTAGAAGATAAAATGACTAGGCCCATATCTATATTAAGAATTAACAATAGAAGGAACAAAAAATAACTTGATTTATAGCAAGCCCAATTTTTTTCCATAGTTCTAGCATACAAGATATCAGTTGAAGTAAGCTCCTGGACATTAGGATCTTTTGGCAATTCCAACATGCATATGTCATCATAATCAACTTCATCAATGAACATAATTATTTACAACAAGTGGTTCACAGAGGGGAATGTGGTAACAAATTCTTATCACACTATTAAATAATGTGATCTTCTTCCAGCCAATGAAAATCTTGTTTTTAATGGATCAGGGACTATTTTACTCTCTTTATAAGACTTGTTTCTTATTTCCTGAAGACACGGGCCCCTTTCCTCTCATCATAAGCCCAATAGATATCCTTTTGGTATGATTTCCAAATCTATATTCTTGTCCTTGGCCTATGATGTTGAACATGAGAAGTTGAAGCCAATCCTTTCTTTTCTCTAGCCAGTTTGTGGGAAATTTCCTTGAACTGCTCCAGCCTAGGTCTTAACCATTTCCTCTAAAGCCACTATTTTACTAAGGCTGATGGCTTCTCAGGATTAATTATCTTAAGACCTTCCCTCTTTGGAGGTTTCCCTACATGGCTTTGATATTGTTATCAATTTGGACCTAGCCATAGAGAAATATTGCCTCAAGGTCCTAGGGTTCTTACCCCTTAGATAATATGATGCTTTCTTATCAAAGGTATACTGATTATTTGACCAAGAAAGTTTCATCATTAGGCCTTAGATTAACATGAAATATAGTTAAAGTTTTATTAAAACAGGTGTTAAATTCTTTCACACATTCATTTGGATTTTTATTTATATTTTCAAACTCAGTAAAAAGAAACTTGAGATCAGTTTTATCACCATATTGTAATCTTGAAAGTCATTTCTCTTTTCTATCCATGAATCGATTGAAATTTTCTGGAAAAAAATTATACCATTCCTTTAAATCTTCCTCTAAAGTATGTATAAATAACTTGCTATACACATCTTCATGATCTTCTTCAAATTCATCCATAACATTATGAAACATATAAGATGTTGATCTTCACTTATAACATTGTTCCCTTGAAATCTAGACAATATATTTCTGATTTCATGGGGTACTTCATTTGGATAACCCACCATCCCTTGGAATCTTACTGGTCTGTAGGTGTTAAATACAAAAGGATCCCTTGGTGGAGGTTATTCCATATTATTTAGTGAAGGTGTTTCAAAAGAAGGATTGAAACGAAGGGGAACTGGGAGTATTTGAGGCATAAGGGTATGATCCACAAAATATGAATCTCTCAAGGACTCAGTTTCATAAAATCACTCTATTCCTAGGAATCAACAAAGGAGGAAGGTGAAGAATACCTTTGTTACTTGTAGATTCTGAACCTTTCTTGAAACAAAGTATGTAGATCAAATTGAGGGTTACATTGATTCAGAGATGTCAGAATGTGCTAGAATAATATTCCAAAAAAGGATGATTATAATAAGGAGTTTGGAATAATTTTCTCCTCTGACCTTTGACCATCCACTAGTTTCCAGATCCACTTATTTCTTAAATTTATATTTTCTATCTTGAGGAAGTAACCTTTTGGTAGGATCTAACTTGAAGAAGGATCTTCTTCCTTCCAGCTTTGCAAAATTGAAAAGTTAATAAAAACTGATTAGTACTAGTGTATGCCAACTTTTCTTTTTTGAAAAGATGGATCCACCACTAAGGTCTTGCACATTAGATGTGTAAATAAACTTAAAATATCTCTTGAGATAGTAGATTTTTAGATTAGACTAAGAAATATTTTTAGATCTTTGTGAATTTTCAAACATGCCTTTTTTAGCGAAGTCATATTTTATGGAAATTTTTCTTATACTAAGAGAATATTGGGACAAATATGTTTAGGACAGACTATATTTTGACAAAGCTTTACAAATGGAAGAATCCCATGAATTTTTGTAACAACCAGTAATGCTGCCAAAGGATTATATATGTCTAAAATCTAGGAAATATGTCCCTTGCAACATGGCACCAGAGGCATGTTGGTCCTTAAATATGCACTCCCTGTCAGGTCTGACAACAATCTCTCTAAATAAGGGGGAGGAACTCTACTTAGGAATGTTGAAAGACTAGGATTGATATGGTCATTTTGTAGTCCAAGGAGGTTGAGTCTATCACATTCCTTTGGGATAAAACCTTTAGATGCTTAAGGGGAACGTACAAAGGAGATGACATCTTCCTTGCTAATTTTGGTCCTTCCTCAAAGTAGGGTGAGATAACCCATGCGGTGTAACCTCAAATGTAGAGGGGGAGATGGGGATCCTTTATTTTATCTTGTTTCTTCTCAAATGATGGATTGATATGGGACAAAGAATTAGCCAAGGACACAATATTTCACTTTCATAAGTCTGTCACATAAAGTATTGCGTATGCTTGATCACACTCAGAAGTAGGTTACTAAAAACATTTAAGTTCAATTTCTCTTTTATTCTCTTAGTAATGGAATTAAGGCTAAAATACACCTTCAATAATGTTTAGAGAAATTAGGATTAGTAAAATAAAACAAAATGGATGCTTTAAAATGGGGGGGATGGAGTCAATTATGGAAATTATGACTTCATAGAGAGGTAATTATAAGTAGAGAAGTTCATTATGACACAACATTTAACACTACAAGTATCCTGTGCTAATGGTAAATGCACACAAACTTGGATCAACTCAATGATAATATCAACTAAAAAATATTTGCATTCATTGACAGCTTAATAGATACAAAGGATTCAATACAATCTCTAAAATGCCTAACATAAGAGCTCATGAAAGTAATTCTAACAAAATGTTTACTGCTTCATCCCTCGTACACCTAAGATACACTCAAAAGATTACTAAAAATCTATCAGCACAAAATATTTCATGACAAGGATTTTACAATCCCGTTCAATATTGTAGAGTGAAAATATCACAACACAATATAAGAACTTAATAACCAAAGTCGTAAACATCAATGACATGGATTTAGTGTATGATAAAGAGAAATAGTAAACAACAATACTGCAGCAAAAGAACATAAATCATTAATGGAAAATTTTATAACATGTAGAACCCTGAAAGATAGAATTTAAAACTTAAAGTAGACATAGTTTATTTAGTTATTGAATTTATTAATAAGGGAGCATCAAATGAATTCTCTCAAAGCCTATCAATGGATATACACTTGCAACAAACTTGACACGGAAGATTTGGGAATCTGATGATCACTATGTATTTCATGATGGAAACATACAATATTCACAATTATATCTCTAGCCTTTTTGGAATATCGAAAGACTAATCCCCTTTAATCTGAGATACCAAAAATTGACTCCCCTAATCTATGAGGACAATCCTCATACTTATACAATCAAATGTATTCTTACAACCCAATTTTCCCCCCAAAAAACTTTAACAAAGCATCTCAGAAAGACGTGGCAAACAAGCTCGATTTTTGGAAAATATCTTGTAATAGTAAAGATACCTTATTTTCTCTTGATCTGATTTTGATTCTAGATGTTGAAATGGATATATGTGGGGATTTTTAATTTTATTCTTTAATCACTTTTTGTCTTATTCATGTTGCTGCCATCCTTCATGTGCCCCATCACAAACCATGTAGTCCCTCATGCCATTATTTTTAACTAATATGATACCCACCCTTTTGGGAATATGCCTTGGGAAATGGATAATCATTTACAATACCTTGTATTTGATGTTTTCTTTGTATGAATTGCCACTTCAAACTGAAAATAACCATTTGGAAGATATCGATCTATTTCAGACCCGTGTGATTATTTCAGAATTGATTTCACATTCAATTATGAAATGATACCTTACATGCTTACTCTCGAATTTCATCCTCTTATAAACTACCATTTTTATCTCATAATATCATATCTCCCTTCAAAAAATTTCAGTGAAAAGAGAATTTGTGTCCATTCTTCTCAAGCCATGGTGAACATAGAGCTAGGAACCAGCTTAAGAGAACTTTCTTCTGATACTTTGTGCTCCATCTTCGACTTTTTTGGTCCAGATGAGGCCTTTATGAGAATTTTCTTCAATATTGCAAATTAGGTGGAGAAATATGGGACATTAACACCTCACACGGTTTGGGTATCAATAATAAGAAGGCTCATCAAGAAGACTCCCTTATTTTCTATCTTTCAGGTCATGTATTATCATCTATTTCATGCAGCGGACCAAAAATCTCCTGAACTACTAAATAATTTTTGGCTCCACTGTCAACCTTCCATTAACATAAAAATCATTGATAAATCTCCTTTATTCTTTAATGAATAATTAATGGAGAAAGAAATCCCTGTCGCTAACTATGAAGGGTTGTTTGATGATCCTATGGATGATATATCATCGATTTCCTGTAAAATTGTCGTGATAGAGAAAATACTTTCTTGTCTTGAAAAATCACTTGCGAAATATTTTTCTGGGAAGGCCCCTGAAGTGCTGCCACCTTATATGAGAAGATGCAGATAGGGTGCACCTAATCCAATTTGTGCAAATAAGCCCATTCTTATGGATGAACCTAAATATGCCCCCGTGACACCCACTGATATTCCTAGGTCTTCCTCATCTTCAAAATCTACCACTCGATGAGTTACCAATTCCTACCTTAAAAGAGGGCATAACCTCCTTAAATGGGTCTCCTTTCATATGAGGAAATTTGAATTAATCAAAATCTTGGATGGTCCTAAAACTAATATTTCAAAGCTCATGGAACTAGGCTTGTCTCGTAACCTTAAGAGGGACATACAATACATTCATGGTTCTCAAGACTGAAAAATAATAGGATTTCAGGAAGAAGAGGCTATTGAATTAGATTCCTCCTTTTGCAGAGGAATGTATAACCATTAATTAATATTGTACCTTTTTTGCAAGATCTTTTCTTTTTGTATATGCATATTATTGGCTATGTGAATTTTAAGGGTTGGGACCCTATAGAATCCCCATTTTATTCGTATTACATAATATACTTATTTTGATTGAAGTTGTTAGCTTAGCAATTACTTTCTATAATCTTGAATTTATCTTTACATAGCACAAAAATCATCTCTAAATTCATATTGCATGGTTTGAATATCTGTGGTAAAGATTTTACTTTCTCCGAGTGCCCTGCGGCTATTCTGGAACCCGTGGAGTATTAATTATGTAGTAAAACCATCCTACAAATTTTACTTGTACTTATTTTATGTTTCGCGAACCTTTGGAAAAATCTTGAATGTCCCGTAGATTTTTTAGAATCCATAGAGTAATGATTCTTTTGTTAAACCTGTTGAACACTACTTTAGTGTGCTGTGTCTTTTGTGATACAACCACATTTTCTTATCTCTTGTGACTAGTGGTTTGCGACATCCCTTCTTTCCTTTATCTTGCATTGAAACTCGTGGAAACTTTAATTCTCCATTTTGCGGAATACCAAGTCAATGTATTCGGGCTTCCTTAGAGTTGAATAGTTATGTCCATCCTTCAATTTGTTAATTTTTAGGGGAAGTGATGATCATGGAGATTCAAAAGGCCATTAGTGACAAGGTTACATATGTGAATTTGGGTCTTTAAACATTATGAAGTACTCTATGGAAAACTCAACTAGGGAGGGCTTAAAATGAGAACCAACAACCTGATGATATCTTTGAACCTAGAAGAATTTGTATGGATTAGGATGCCTCATTTTCTTCAAATTTATTTTTTAACCATTTTAGTGGAAACCAAGTTATCAATACTACCATTATCTATGATGAGTTTTCAACATTTACCTTTGGCCTTGCATATGGTTCTAAACAATGTTCTCCTTTGAACTGACTCTTCATGTTTTCTTGTATTCATCAAGGTTATCCTCCACATTAATGCTTCACCTACTTTTGGTTCTTCCACTAAGGATGTTGATGCCACACCCTCTTCATCTTTTGCATGTGCACTCTAGTTTCTTACCTAATTATCCATGTCACTTCTTTCTTGTGGATGTTCAAGAAACTAAAATGACCTATGTCCAAAAATTAATTTTCACTTGAATAATCTTCCAATGAATTCACCTCTACCTCTTTCAAATCCACCTACACCTCTATATGGGTATTCACCTCTTGTGTATCCACCTCTATATATACTCCATGTTTGTGAACTGTTTACATATTCCTCATTAGTTTATTGTTGTTTTTGTCCTCTACCTGACTACTGACCTCTTCCTCTTCCTCTCAAGGACTGAGTTTTATTTCTTGATAGTTTATCCTCTACCTTCAAGGTTTCCTGGTATGCCTCTTTCACTAATATCAAATGGAACAAATTGATTTCATCATGTATATTCAACCTCAAACCATTCACATATCTAACCACCTCTTCAACATCATCCTATATATGACCACATATCATAGCTAGTTTGTAGAATTCCATAGTATAGGTAGCAACACTTAGTTCTCTTTGTCTCAAATTTGTAACTTTTTGAATAAACTAGTCTATTAGTGTTTCACCTGATTCTAGAATGTTTATTTGAATTATTGATGAAACAAATAGGGTAACAGGCGTAGGAGGAATACTTGTTCAAATGTTGGTTGATGGGTTGTTGCACGTGTATGACTTCCGAATCCACAGCTAATTGTGAGAACTTCCTTTTGGCTAGAAGGAACTACATGTAATGAAAAGCAAGACCGCCAGAAGGAATTAAACAATATATGTAGTGAACTGCCTAGCATATGCTAGATATGAGAAGTGTGATACTTCCTAGATGGATGTCAGTCCACCGTTTTAAACAATTTAATGTTGTAAACAAAGTTAATCCTATTGTAGTTTGAAATGATTTAGGTATCTCACTTAAAACACAATAACAAATAGATCTAATCTAACAGACTAGGTCAGAACAGGATCCAAAGGTCAAGTAATTGGTTTGGGGTCTCTACAGGTCTAACAGAGGTCTCAGGTAAATCACAGGTGGATGAGGGTGAGGTGAAATTAGGTGGGTAGGTCTCTATTTTGGGTTGTATGGGAAAATACAGAGACTGATATTGGTTAAGGGTAACTGACGGTGGTTAGGTGTAATCGGTGCCGATTACTGTGGAAATCTAGGAATGCCACAAAACAAGATTTGGGTCTCCTTTATGATTGCACAAAGGATTTTTTTAGTCGGGATGAGGTATTGGGTGACTTGGGTACGATTTGGTGAGATTTTAATGGATATATGGAGGTGGAAGTGTTGGATAAGGTCAATAGGTGGGTAGGTAAGCAATAGATGATAAAATAATGATGAAATGAAATAAACCAGAGAAGTATGATGTTATACTTACTAGGATTCTGGTCCTGGATGTCTGTGAGTGAGGGATGGAGGTGCTGATGAGAGGTTTGAAGGCTACAAGTGATCACCAACTGAAAGAAAGCTTCTGCATGGGCTGTATGTACATTCCTCTTTGCTTGGTTAGATCAAATCATGGCTGGGATGGCTGTGTAAGAGAAAGTGCTTGATCTCCTTCCTTGCATGCATGTTCTCCATGGAATTCACTCTCTGAAGATGTGTTATCTCTTTGAGATGTGTTAATGCTCGCCAACCTTCTAACAAAATTTGCCAACATTCTTTTTTTTTAACTTTCAACCTTGAGAATAAGGTTGTTTTGGGGTTAAAAGGGCAATCAACAGCGGTTCTGGCTTAACCGGCGACGGTTAGGGGTAACTGGCATCAGTTAAGGTGGGATTTCATAGGTTTACTAAACTATGGAGATCCTCTTGATTTCCTCAGATCTTGTGTCGTTAACCCATAGATTAGACTGGGATATTTTTGTAAGCATGTGAGAATGTGGTTAGAGAGAATGTAGGTATTTATTTTTAGGGTTTGGGTAAGTCTTAGTTAGTTATGGAAACTTACTAAGAAGAGGTCTTAGGTTGAGTTGGCTTGGTGAGGTGTCTAAGTGAACTGTATGTGTGGATATTATTTAAAATAAGATATTTAAATAATAAATATAGTGAAAGTAATGAATTAATTAAATTAAATTAATATAGTGAGGTTAAAGGGGCCATGGCTAGGTGAATGTGATGAAGGGTGTTTATTCGTCAAGGGACCAAAGGGGAGTGTGACCTAATTTTAGTGTCTACATTTTGCCCCTTTTTGTTGTGTAGCTTGTATTGGTAAGCGATGCTAACAAAAATAAGATGTGGTTGCCTAATGTGTGGGTGAAGGTTATCCCCCTCAAACCAATAACTAACGAGGCAGTAGGCATAATCGGTGAGTGGTTTGATAAAAGGTAAGTGGGAGGAAAAGATAGGTGGGCATGGGGAAAAAAAAGAGAAAAGGTCTACTCAGGTAATCTAGGTAATGGGTCTGGTTCAAAGGTAACAACAGTAAAACACACGCACATGTATAAACTACAGCACAATATCGGGTTGAAGAGCAAGAAAATTCTACCTTGTCTAAGGTCGATAGGTTTATCAAAACAAGGGTGAAGTGATTTCGATATCCAAGGTATAGGATATGGTCAAGAAACACAATGTAGGTTAGGTGCAAAAATGTTTAGGTATGTTATGGTACACCAAAGGTAGAGTTAGGATAAATGGTCACAGTAATAGGCTAGGTAAGGTCATCAGGTCAATCAACACAGGTAACAGTGCTGTAAGGTATAGCGAACACATGAGGTCAAAGGTCACTAGCAATGGTCCAAGTCCAAATATCTAGCTCATGACATGGGTAAGGCCAAGGTAGGGGCTAAGGTGGGGTGGGGTAAATGATGAGGGTTGGAAAGGTGAGGTAAATAGGTAGGGTAAAGGTGGGGTGGGGTAAATGGTCAGTGTGAAGGGTGGGGTAAAAGGGATTAATTTAGAGAAATGTGCAGGTGAGGGTGATCGATGCCAGTCACAGATAACTCATGTCGGTATAGGTCAACTAACGATGGGTAGGTAGGGCATGTAATCGATGTCCGTCAAGGGTAACCAATGTCGGTTAGGCCGGGTTGGTTATAAAAATAAAAAAATCCACGTGTTTTGTTATTCATTTGTTATTGTACAAAGTGAGAAAACTACAAAAAAGAGAGAAAAGAGAGAAAAGTGTCTGGATGAAATGGAATAGTGAGCTGATAGTGTGATTTGATGAGGGATTGGTTGGTGAGTAGTGAGTCCATGGGATTAGGGCAAGAGATTTGATTAGTCAGAGGTTGCAAGTAGATATTCGGTGATTGTAGAGGCCAGAGAGGGATTGGACGGGCCACCGATACAGCGGCCAGACATGCCATCGAGACGGCAGTAGTGCAACGAGGTAAGCACCCTACTCTATATTATTGATTTGATAGATTAGAGGGTTATTGTAGTGATGGTTTAGGTTTTGTTTGGTTTTTCAATTTTGTGGGTGGGTAAAAATGGAATTTGGGAATGGGGGGAATATTTGGTAAAAGGAGGAATGGGGAGGGTAGTAAATAGTATAGGTGAGATGGGTAGAGGTCCATGAGTAGTTTAGGTCATTTTAGGTGGGGTAAAAGAGGCAAGGGAGGTTTTTATAAAAGGGGGGTTTTGGGAAGTCGCGGGTTTTTCTGCGACAATGACCAGGGTCAGTCAAGTGTGGCCAACGTTGGTTACGGGGACCCAGTATTGGTCACCAAATAGGTGACCGATGCCAGTTAAGGGGTAACCGTGGTCGGTAAGGGTAAATCGGTATCAGTCACCAAACAGGTGACTGGTGCCGATTAAAGGGTAACCGGGGTCAGTTAGGATGAACTGGTAGCAGTCAGATTAGTGGGAAAAGGGTCCAAAAGTGATGTGGGCTAGGTGGTTGAGATTAGTAGGGTGAAAATAGGGTGTAGGAAAATAATAATAGGTGAATAGGGATTGATATATGTAAAATAATGTTGTGTTTATATTGGATACAGGGGAGAGCGCGGTTACATATGCGGGACAAGGTTCTGCCGCCACTGGTGATAGTGCGCAGTTTAGCGACCCTGTTGGAGTTGCAGTATGTGGAGGTAGTGGGTTTTCCGCTATAGACATGTTGTTCAGAAGCCCAGCTTGATGGTCACACTCATTGATAGATGGAACTCCAAGACCAACACATTCCACCTGCCAATGGGTGAGATTACTATCACCCTAGAGGACATGTTCTGGATTCTTAGGCTACCCATATTGGGTTCCCAGGTTATTCTATCTCCTCCAAGGCCTCAGAGGAGCTGATTGTGTATGTATTTAGAGAGGGGATGGCTGATCTGAGATTCTATAGTGCCAGTTTGAGCTATGGAGAGATGTACCTAGCCGGTCCGGAGGAGACAAGGCTAGTGGTTCTATTGATAGAGGCAGTGTGTTGCTATGCACTGCCATATACAGAGGGTGGACACTTTCCTTGATTGCTGATGGGAATACTCCACGACATGATGGTGTATGAGACCCACTTTGCCTAGGCACCAACATACTTGGTGTAGCTGTACAGTGAGTTGTGGGCATATGGGTAGCTACGCAGGTTCAGCCTATGTTGTACATGTTTACTACACTGCTGGGCCTACGAGCACATAGTTTGTGTGCATCCTATAGGGATGCCCCGAGTAGATGCATTCCCAATGTGATTTATGTGGGTGGGATACATAAGATTGGTACCGGTGGTAGGAGAGCGGAGATCAGGTAGGCCGACACATGATGTGGCCCATTTCTGGTAGTTACTGGAGGGGTTTTCCAGAGTGGACATTATATGGATGCCATATGTGGGATTCCCCTCATATAGGCATATGCATGAGGAGCTAGTTGAGCTCTAGCTAGAGAGATGGATACAAGGTCATTGTGCCAGGGAGGATGAGATGATCCTGGTAGACAGAGTTTGATGGCAGTTCGGGCTCATACAAGACATTCCTCCACCCTTCCCACAATATCAGAGAGATGACGTGGAGAGGCCCTTACCTCTACCACAGCCTACAATGCCCACAGGGGAGGAGGAACAGGCAGTGGATCGGTAGATAGATGACGCCAGAGGTACTGTACTGCGGAACGGTGTAATAAGTGCCCCAATGATGATACAGGTATCTTCGCAAGGTGTTCGGGATCTAGAGAAGCTTTACAGATATGCGTTAACATCCCGCATGCCCCGCTTAGCCCCCGCGTGCTTTGTTTTCCCTATTTTTCCCTCTTTTCTTGGCTTTTTGGTCTTCAGTAACGAAACCGCCGCCCTGAACAGGGCGGCGGTCCTGTAACCGCCGCCCTGAGCAGGGGCGGCGGTCCTGTGCGCATTTTCCAGAACACTCTTTTGACGCGACCCGCGTGAAATATCACGACTCACCAGCTTTTCTTGCCGACTTGAGCATGCATTAATGTTTTTGGTCCCCTGGAATAGTGTTTTTCTTTTGTTTAATGTTTAGGAGTTCAGTTTGGATTTGATTTTTGGATGTTTGGATTCCTATAAATGCATGGTTTGTGCACATGCAAATGGCCTCTGAATTTTGCTCCAAAGTTTGCTTTTGAATTTCTTGTTACAGCAGTTTTAGTTTTCCTTTGCTTAGGATTCTTAGTTTTCTCATTGAGTGCTTTGGTTAGTATTGTGTTGCAGCTGGTAAGCCACATATCCAACTTGTGCAAGTGCAAACATTATTTGGGCCACCATTTTCACTCCAACTTTCATGTTTTCAGTGTTGTGGTCCTTTTAGTTTGCTTAGGATTGGTAGCATAGTTTGTTGCAGGTTTGTTTTAGCTTTGTGTTGCTGTTGGTAAGCCACAGATCCAACTTGTGCAAACAGTATTATTGTTTTGGAGTAGAATAGTCTAGGCAGCCATTAAAGTTGCAGGTTTTTCTCTTCATACAGACTAGTTTCAGGTTCTGGATGCTTTTGTTGCATGATTTGCAGTAGACCCCGCTAGGAATTGCATAGGCCAAGCTCTGTACTCTTGCGCTATCCCTCTCCTATCCGCATTCTATTCTGTCTGCATTCTGAAGGCTGTCCATTGATCCAAATATCTATTCCTGTTGATGCAAGCATTCCACGCTTTTCTGGATTCACGTGAGCACAAAGAACGAAGAGATCATACTGAGGGGACAAGAACACACACACCGTTGGATTCGCCACTGTTCTGCGAAATCCAGGTTCCATCTTTCAAAGTTTTAGTTAGAACTTATCAAATAAAGTAGTTAATCACTTTATTTCAGTTATTTCCATTCTCGATATTGCCAGGGAGGTTGTGGGGATTGATAGTTTCTGAGAAACTATGATTCATTCCTCACTTCTGAGGTAGGATCGAGAATCTTGCAGATAGATTAGTTATTTCGTTGTTTAGAATAGATATACGAAATCGCACAGACAAATAGCTACACTCGGCTATTTTGTTTGTTTTACGTTGTTAGTTTAGTTGTCAATTCTAAATATTTTTTAAATAGCTGCTTTCTTATAAATTTCCAGAAAATACAAAAAGAAATTATATATGCTAGAAGTGCACTTAGATTTTACTTTATTATAGTTTGTTTCATTACTGCTTTTGCATGACAATTACGGGACCTAGGGAGCCCAGGGAATACATTTTCGAGCCAATTGTGCCCCAGCCCAATACCGTAGTGGTAATAACTGACATTGACCAAAACCTTAGGATACAAGTCTTCCAAACAACAACAGACTTCCAACAGATCAGGACACAGTTGAGAGGGTTAAACATCGAAGACGACCAAGCATATTTGTTTTGGTCAAATCAGCCAAACTACAGATTACCCTAGAAAATACCCACATGACTGTAGAAGGGCTCGAAAGAGAACAAACATTCAGGTGTGATCCTTTAGTTCCACAGCCAGACGCTGGAGACACCCTAGTAGATATAGATACCAGCTTAAGAATCCAAGTTGCGATAACGCCTGTAAGGTATTCTGAGAAGATCGCACAACTATTGGTTCTAAACATAGAAGCTAAAAAAGCTTACGACTACTGGATACTAGGAATCAGAACTTGATCTCCCGTATGACCATAACGGGACCCGCAACAACCAAGAGTCTATGGTTGTGATCCACAGATCCCACAGCCTAACGAATCCATAAGAGAATTAGACATAGACACTGGCCTACGTAAATTAGTATTTCAGTCTACTCCGATTCCACCTCTCATCATTCAACAGTTATCCCTACTAGACACAACAGCCAACGAAGCTAGAGAATTTTGGACTAGGCCAGAGAATCGTCCATAGAGTTGACTATATTCACCATATGACCCTATCAGGAGAAATACACGAAACCATCCCGGGTCATTTTCCACGCATCCCACAACCCATAGATCGAATCACGCCAGAGCTCGATATTGATTGGAGCCTTCGAGCAGTCATCCTCGCTGATCGATCTATCACACCAGTCCAAGTTAGAAGGGCCTTCTTTGCCTTAGATTCACAAATACCATTAGTGCGTGTCGAAGACATTAGACTGCCTAACTAGTTTGCCTGCACATTCTACCCACACCGGCTGTCTCGGCACGACCTCGGGAGGTCGGGTACGCAGAAGAGTTACTTGTTGATTCTCAAGCTCACCTGTCACTTTTTCGACGTCCAAAATTGGTGAATCCGACGTGAACCGAACAATTCTTTCACCTTCTCTTTGAGAAGTTTCATCTTCTCCAAATCACCTTCGCTCCTTCCCATTATTCTGCGGGTATTCATATACCCCCCGAATATGTCGGGATTCGATGCATACGGCAGACCCCTCTTGGGTCTTGAGGCATACTACGCCCAACAGAATAGGCAGTCATCACCCTCACTCTCAATGTGGGGCGACAACTATTCAACTAATCAGTTGTCAACACAAACACCAAGGACTAGATATAACTCGTCCTTCCAAACAGAGGGGTTGGAGCAACTTGCTCAAACACAAACAGAGCCTTCAGGCTCGAACAATATGACATTAACTGGAGAGTCTGCTTCATCTCCTCAGGTATTACTCAGACCGCCTATTAGTAGACAGTCAGATCCATACTCAGTTCTAGATGACAAGTATTCAATACGTTATCCTAGGAGTGAACAACGCTCTCAAGGCATGTACCCACCTGTAGGAACTCTGCAGATACAGCTCGAGTTCTCTCCTCAAGAAAATTCCCCTATGCCATCACGTATGGAAAATACTCTCAGAGATGCTTGGCAGGATAGTGATCAGTTCATAGCAGGATATCACACACCTCCGCAAAGCCATGTTATACAACAAACGCCACCAAGGCACGATATCGTGGCTTCACCGAACGAAGTCATTTCAACTCTAATAGAAAAGGTTAGAGGATTAGAACTTGCCCAAGCAAGTCAAAATTCGAGATTCATACAAACAGGGAGTTCCAATCCTCCGCACCATCCTAGCCAAGTAGATCTCCTCACAGGAGTAGGCACGTTAGGTATGACTCCTCAATATTCACAACAAGTGCCAACTAGACCCACTATCGCTAGCACTGTTCCTCCTGGTCCAGTACAGAGCAATCCATTCCTGGATAGTACACCTTCGTACTTAAACATGTACTCCAAATCACCACAAGGGGATATGTACTCATCCCCCGGCGTGTTTACTCAAATACAGGGATTGCCTTATGCCCCTGCTAACGCGTACATTACGCCATATCAACAACCCGTTCCACCACCGCCTCCTCAACAGGCACCATCAATGGTTGAGACGTATGCGATAGGGACTTATTCAGAATATTTAAAGGAGCCCTTAGATTTCACCATACGAAGCGTTATGCTTCCAAGGCCTCTTCCCGATTTGCCCAAATACAAAGGAGAAGGAGATCCGAATGCGCATATCAAAGCTTACGCTACAGCCATTCGAGAACTACTCCCATGGGATGGGGTTGTTGCTAAAATATTCCCCAAAACACTGGAAGGCATTGCCCTCGATTGGTATTACAGAATACCCGAAGCTTCCATACATTCATTCAAACAACTTGTGTCTGAGTTCATCAAAGCCTTCGACATGAACAAACTATTAAGGACAGGAATCAGGGAGTTCTTGCACATCAAGCAAGAACATAACGAGTCTGTCGCCCATTTCATCCAAAGGTGGCGCACAGTCCTTTATTCCTCGGCAAGCGCTCCAAACATGGATCAGATGGAGCTATGCGATTTATTCCTTCATTCTCTTAGCAGAGAAGTGAAGGAAGAAGTCCAGAAGTTCCCACTAAGGACTTATGACGAGGTACTTGAGAGCGCTCTGCGAATTGATCAAGCAGCAATAGATAGTGGCCGTAAGACGTATGGAGCAAACGGGAGGTTAATCACCTCTACTCAAAATACTACAACCACCACAAGCGTCAATCAAGGACCCAAAATCCTTAACAAAAATCGTGGGGTAACAACAGATGGGGTAACTGACCAGCCCAAGAGGGTAAATGTCGTTAATACTCCGTCACAAACAAACAACCAAAGAAACAACAATTTTACCCCGACGATCAATACGGTGGATTTTAATAATCCACAACAACAACAACGGTGAAATCCCATACAAGGACCAAGCCAAAACTCCTTTGGTTATCAAAACCAAAGTCAAAACCAGAAACAACAAAACTTTAGTCCTAATAGGCAACAGTTTGATCGGAATTTTAGGCCACAATACACACCAAACCAACAAAACGGGAATTACAACCCCAATTCTTATTGTGGTTTCCATAAAATTCGGGGTCATGACACTAGAACGTGTCGTGATTACAACAAATTCATGCAACGCTTGCCAAATGAACAAAAACAATTTTTTATGGATATGTTCTTAGCAGATCCTACGTCACCAACGGCAAATACCTTCGCAGGGGCAGTTTCCCCTCAGAATGCCCCTCTCAAGATCTTTAATGATCCACTCCCAAATCATGATAGCGATAGGTTGAAACCAGCTGGAACAAACAAAGGTGCAATAACAGGAAACAACGATCACGAGGCCTCAACCTCGCTAAATCCGTTAGTCGCGCCACAACTAGGAAGTCAACCACGACCTAAGGTAGTTGGATTAGTAGAGTTAGACTCCGAATTACCCGTTGAAGCAATTACGAGAACACGAGAGTATTTCTCTCAACCAAGTCCAAGCCACCTGCCAGAAACAGATAACATCCAGCAAACCGTAGCAAAACCTATGGGTGCTTACGATCTAATTAATGATCTAACAAAAACCTTCTCGCATATTTCATTCCTTGATTTACTAAAGAATTCCCCTGCTCACAGGGCTGCTCTTTTAGAGGCGTTAGGTTTGGGTCATTTAATTAGTATCACTCCACCACCAGAAGCACAAGTAAATCATATAGACTTTGATGTTTATCCTCCGGGACAGGCAGATAGGGATGTTGAATTCATATTCGAAATAAGTAAAATGCCTACAGATGCTGAGATCGCACGCCGAGGCGATCCAGCCCTACACTTGCAAGTACAAGTTTATAATAACTATGTAAAACGGGCAATGGTTGACGATGGAGCTGCGGTTAACATAGTCCCTTTCTCTTTTCTCCAAAAATTGGGATATGGAGAAACAAACTGTTCTACTACACGAAATACCTTGAGAGGCTACGATAGCCTTAAAGCCACATCGATAGGAACTATAATACTACCGGTCACCTTAGGACCTAAAACAATCCTGACTGAGTTTTATATTATAGATCGGGAAACTAACTATAATATGATCCTCGGCCGGCCCTGGATACATCGAATGAAGGCAATCCCTTCCACGCTATTTCAAGAAGTAAGATTCCTGCATCTGGGAAAGGTATTTGTAGCCAAAGGTGATCCAAAGCCGTTTGACGTACACCTAGCTGATTTAAAGAAAAGACCAGGTATACACTCAGAATTCGAACTTCCAACAAACCAACTTAACAAACCCTCTGACCCAAAGCCAGAGGAAAAGTTGATACCTACGACGGATCTTGAAACTACCAACATAGCCCAAACAATTCCAACCCCTAAAGGCAAAACTAAAGAAATAGTATCATTAGGGACTACTGCGAAGATCGTTGAGTTGATAGAACAAGATTCACCAATGTTCTTACCATTCGATTCAGTAGGTATCGGATTTTCCCTAGGTGTTGGTTCCTTGCCAGCAGAAGATCTCTGTATGGTAGAAGTAGAGTGTGCAAACACAGCAGATACACCTACATCCATACTCCCGGCTAAGTATTGGACTCTCCATTTCGATGGAGCTAAATGCCGTTATGGAGCGGGGGCAGGTATAATTCTTACCTCGCCCGAAGAGAAGGTCCTCCCATTTTCTTTTAAATTAAACTTTGAATGCACAAACAACAGCGCTGAGTACGAAGCCCTCCTCCTTGGCCTTACCTTAGCCAAAAGAATTGGTATTGATAATATCAGAGTTTTAGGAGACTCGCAATTAGTGGCAAACCAAGTTTCAGAGGTATATGAAACTAAAGCCGAACACTTGCAACTTTACAAAAACGCTGTATTAGATTTAAGCAAGGCGTTCAACTTCATATCCATTGAAGCAATCCCGCGAGAAAAAAATCTTCTCGCCGATTCAATAGCAACCTCAGCATCACGTTTTACTCCAAACAATGAGCTAGAAGACACTCACTTCACAATATCCATTCGAAACGAACCATTGATAAAAACAATGATAGATCCTCTTTCAAACGGAAGTGAATCTACCGTCCTAGACCATGTTGGAAACGATGCGGCTACTTTGGATTACTTAAATGCCTATGCAGCACTACATCTCTCCTATCACATGCTAGATTTATCTCTGATCCCGCATTCATCTTCCTACTTCGAAATCCCGTAATGAATCTTCCCTCACAAAAAGAACCTAATATATACGCGGTGGAAAATGGGGATGATATAGATCTACCTCCGGCACCACCTGAGTTCGAAGAGGGTAATGCCTCTTTAATTGAAGAAACAGTCGATGTCAATATCGGAACGGAAGATGAACCAAGAATTTTAAAGCTAGGTTCTTCGTTAACCTAGGAGGAAGTGGAAATACATACTCAGGTTCTCAAAGAACATCAAAAGGCATTTGCATTTAATTACAAAGAGATGACAGGAGTCGCACCCCCACATTGCGGTACACAACCTCATCACTAGATCAGATGCAAAGCCAATTAAACAAAAATCAAGACCCATGAAGCCCAAAGTAGCCCTCATGGTAAAATAGGAGGTAATAAAACTCCTTCAGGTAGGATTCATCAAGCCAGTTGACTACTCCCAATGGGTATCCAACATCATTCCCATTCTCAAGAAGAATGGAAAGATATGCATCTGCATAGATTTTCGAGATATCAATAAAGCTTGCCCTAAGGACGACTTCCCATTACCATCCATAGACGTTATTGTTTATGCAACAGCAGGTTTTGAACTCTTGTCTCTCATGGATGGATTCTCGGGATACAATCAAATCAAAATATCCGAGCAAGATCAAGCTAAAAACCACGTTTATAACTCCTTGGGGAACCTATTGCTACGCTGTTATGCCATTCGGTCTCAAGAACGCCGGTGCTACGTACCAACGGGCCATGACATACATATTTCACGATTTAATCCATAAAATCATGGAATCCTACGTAGATGACTTCTTGGCTAAGGCCAAGAAGCATTGTGACCATCCCGAAGTACTCCGCATCATTCTTTCACGTCTAATAGAATACGGAGTCATGCTAAGTCCAAAAAAATGTGTCTTTGGTGTAACAGGAGGAAAGCTCCTAGGTTACATCATATCGTCAGGAGTGATCAATGTTGATCCAGCCAAAATTCGGGCTATCCTCGAAATGGTCCCACCGTCGAATGAATCTGGAATCAGATCATTTCTCGGAAAGTTGGGTGCAATCCGGAGATTTATCCCGGATCTAAGCTTCGACGTTCAATCCAATCAACAATTTACTCAAGAAGGACTATAGCATTGATTGGACTGAAGATTGCAATGAAGCTTTTGATGCAGTCAAGCGTTTCCTGCTATCACCCGCCTACGCTAATGCCACCAAAGCTAGATCGCCCTTTAATTTTGTACTCACGGGCTACCGATGTTTCGTTAGCTTGCATGCTAGCCCAAGAAGATGATGACAAGAGAGAGCGTGTGATTTATTTCATTAGCCGAACATTGCTTGACTACGAAACGTGCTATACACAAGCAGAGCGAGAATGTCTTGCCATAGTCTTTGCTACTAAACGCCTAAGACACTACATGCTAAATCAAGAGACAAGGGTCATAGTAAAGAACGGACCATTTACGGACTTTTCTCACACAAGGGTCCTTGTCCAAAAAAGCTGGATGTTTTATAACCTTAATGGGAGAGTTCGAATTAACTTTTGTAAACCAAAAGTTAGTAAAAGGGCAAATCATTGCAGATTGGGTTAGCTGATAACCCGCTAGACGGAGGCGACTTAGTAGACTTAGACTTTCCAGATGAATGCGTATACTACGTCGAAACCTGACCTGCTATATCTGAGTGCCCTTGGTACGCTGATATCATTAGTTATATCATGGACCATAGGTACCCAGAAGGAGCTACACCTCAACAAAGAAGGCGGTTACGCATTATCGTAGCTAAATACGTCATTATAGAGTAGGTGCTCTATCAGAAAGCATTCGATGGAATGCTCTTAAGGTGTGTTGACACAGAAGAGTCCAAGAGGATTCTCCATGAATCCCATAGTGGTATATGTGGAGGCCACTTCGGTGGCCATGCCACTGCTCGAAAAATACATCGAATGGGCTATTTCTGGCCCACTCTAGAACATGACACAATAGAGTTTGTACGCAGGTGTCATAAATGTCAGGAGTTCTCTCATCAGATCCATATTCTGGCACAAGCTTTGCAACCGATCGCTACTCCGTGGCCCTTTTCTACATGGGGCCTAGACTTGATAGGGAAGTTCTCTCCCTCGTCCACAGACGGCCACAATTTTATAATCACGGCCACTGAATATTTCACTAAATGGGTAGAGGCCATGCCTCTTACACTGTACCTGGTTCTGTAATCGCTAAGTTCATTTTGAACCAAATCATTTGCAGGTATGGTATCCCGCAAATCATTATCTCAGATAATGGAACTTCTTTCAAGAATGAAGAAGTTCGTGAGCTATGGCAACAATTTAAAATCAGCCATCATAACGGCTTCCTTGTACGATCCCCAAGCCAATGGGCCAGGCTGAAGCAACAAACAAAACACTGAAAGCCATTCCTCCTTAAAATAGTGAAGAAAACAAGCGGGATTGGCATTTAAGTTATATCCGGGCCTTGTGGGGCCCATCGAACCTCAATAAGAACTCTGACAGGAGCAACTCCTTTCTCGCTGGTATTTGGGTCAATCAGTTCTCCCACTCGAAGTTGAAATCCCCATTCTCCGCATTTCGCTACAAGGGATTCTGGATGAAGACGCTTCAGAGGAAGCACGTCTTTCTCCAATTAAAAGTCTGGATGAAGCTAGGTTAGACGCTGAACACGGCATAGAGTCTATGCCGACCGGATGTGCCAGCATTACAACAAGAGGTCCTATGAACGTGACATATACGAAGGGACCTAGTTCTAAGGTTAGAACAGCTGATCGACAAGAAGACCGGCGAAGGAAGGAAATTCCGGCCCAAATGGTTGGGCCCGTACCAAGTCCACAAAGGACTACGGAATGGTGCATACCTCTTATGCACGCTAGAAGGTGAGGAGTTTGGCGAAACAGTCAATTCTCTCCACCTCAAGCGTTTTCTACGCATAAGCAAGCTAACGCTACCTATATAACTATCTACATTGCATCCTTCATATAGATTTAGATCATTTTGTCCACTTGTTTCTTACATAAATGTGATCAAGGAATCTATCCTCAAAGCAATTCATTACAAACTCGTGATGTTTTTGGCATAAAGCTCTTTAATCATACTTCTCCATCTTCGATATCATCAATCAACTCAGAATCTTTTATCAATAAATCAGACATGACGAGTCCCTAAAACGGTAACCATACCAAGATCTGCAAGTTCGTTCTTGCTTTGATTTCTTCTTAGGATAGGTGTCTTGCCCATGGTCCTGTTCTAGAAGCTTCATGGTGTCACATCTATCCCATATACACATCTCTTTGGAAAATAAGCATATACTGACATTTTACTCAAATAGACAAGTCAAGAAGTGATTAAATAGAAAATTTTATTTTTACACATTTCCTTGCCCCACCAACCTTCGGTGATGAGCTTGCGTCTCTTACTAGTGACGTAGGGTTGGGAAAGGATGGAAATGCCCTTACTCGCCTATACCTTGCCCACGGTGATAAACCCATGCTTCTTATAAGTAGCATGGGGCAAATGTAGGGGGTCCTCTAAACAAAGTAATGTTAAAAGGTCATAAACAATCAATGCACTTTAAGTCACTAAACGATGATCCGATGTTCAAATTCCAAGAAGAGTTAAAAATCCTAAAACCCATATTTTGTCTACTATGGTGCCATCTACGGGTCCTACAGTCTAGATAAACCGCGCAAAGGCAATGCAATCCACACCTATGACGTCATTCAGGTAGAATAAGCTTGTAGTTTCATTTGGTTCCACCAAGCTTGTCTTTTTCATCATTATATCATTTCACATATTTCATAGGCTTGCTCCCTTCTTGCTCTTGGTTATGAGCCCCCACATCTGCATCTTTACTAGTTGCGTGGAGTTTAGGAGTGGGGCAAGTTTAATCTGTTCATCATGCTGGTCATTTTCATCACTTTGCCAAACAAGCATGAGGTACCCCAATTGCTAACAAAATTAAGATTCAAGATCACAAGTACTATCTAAATATCATGTATCAGCATCAGGAAACACAAAAAAAGTAAACATGTGGATCATCTATTTCCCATTGCACCATTCTAGAAAGCATATGAAACGTCATCGTAGTATACCAGAGAAAGCTAGAAACATAGAAACGGGAAGACCCAAGTGACAACGTGTTGATCCAAAATCGGCGCATATTATAAATAGTCCCATATTTGTATACAATTCCATCAGGCACTAGGCATGGTCAAAACGCCAAAAAGCCCGTAATACAAAAGACTCTATAATACAAAAGATTCATAGGGGCCAGATTGGCCTCATCAACCCCTACCGATCCCCGCTGAAGGTGCGCGCCTCGACTATGACTTCCGGCTACGCTGGCACTCTGAATGGACGGAGGGCTCAGGGTCCCGAGGAGCTGTCCTTGTCTCGCCATGAAATGTGCCCTCATAAGGCGCTCGGCTGTCCTATAGCCTGCCAACTCTGTCGGCAGAGCGACAGCAACCCTCTTGCCACATGCCAAACGGGAGCGAAGACGTCAGTATGCCTGACAGGCTGCTGAGGGCTCCCCGGCATCTACGATAGCGCCGCTACAGACGGGGTCGGCACGGGTCTTTCCTGGGATCATCAGATAATCGGTACATACCCTGCGGATCGATCCCGCACTCCGTCAACGGTCTCTGCAAAACAAAGTCAGGAAAGACGAATTAAAAACTAGGCAAGAGGCTAAATATACATATACCATATAAGAGAGATAGCAGTTAAAAAACAAGTCCTAAATCAAATAACACCTGCAAAAGGAGGAGAGATTACTTACTATCGATCAACGAGAGCCCTCCAATATTGGTCCCTAGGTCAGGACCCGCTGTAGAATCGCTGCCGCGAGACTGAGGAGCTGCTCCTTTATTTGGTGCAACATGACGCCCGCAACGGACTCATCATCTTCCACCATGGCCCCGGGAGAGTGGCTCCTCGGAACCCAGAGTCTCCTCTCTACGCTCTCCTCCCGCCTCTCCACTGCAGATGATATCCTGATGTCATGCCAACTCAGGATCACTCTCATCTGTCTGCTCCTCTGACCCTCCCTCTGGGACATCCTCATAATCAGATTCAATATCTATAGGGTCAATCACTACTATGAGCAGGACCCGCTGTAATCGAATAAGGTGCCCGAGACCCGCACCAGCTCTCCCTCTGTGCCCGAACTATCTCCCCTGCTGCAAGAGGGAATGCCAGGGGTAACCACTGTCCAACACGGCTCTTGCCCCGCCCTCTAGCCTCCACGAACTGATTATAAACTGGTGATACTGAGTAAGCATGTCCCACATATGGGAGGCCAACTGCTGAGTGAACTCTGCTGAAAGGATGTACTTCTACCAACTTCTACCCGTCCTACACGATCAATAAGGCCTGCCCTGTGATTGAGTCAGGAGACCAATGTCAGGCCCTCCTCTCCCCATACGCCGCCTAAGTTTGGTATGGTGGGGGGGGGGGGGGGGGGGGGGGGGGGGGGGGGGGGGGGGGGGTGTGGCCTCCAGTCTGCTATAGTAATGGAAGCGAACTGGCTGATGATGTGCTCTAAGCACCGACTATTTGAACTCACCTGGCTGCCCTCAACAAGCCCCAGGATTCCACCCCTCCACGCCTTCTGCTCATAGGGAATGCAGGCTCATACAACCCAACTCATACTAGAGTGGGTTCCAAGCCAAAGACTGTCCCTGTAACACCCTATATAAGTCGTGATAGGTGGTCCCCAAAATGTCTGCCCCCCAGGCGTATATCCGGCCATGCCCCTCTATCTGTGCAATGATGGGGGCCCAACAGTATAACAAAGTGTCCCCTCCCTTGTCCCCGATCAGTCTCGAGGCAAGGATCCCCATGATGGCCTGTCGAAATATGGGGATGGGCAAAGAAGGAATGGATCTAACTCTCACCCCCTTCTTCGGCCCCGTGGAGATAGCTGCATCTCCCATATATGTCGCCCCACTGTGCAATCTGTGCCCGTGAGCCTGCTGTCTCTAGTTGTGAGTCTCCTCCCGATGATCGGGACCCCCAGAATGCGGTAGACATCCTCTAATGTAATGGTCCACTCACCACGGACCCCTGGCAATCGGAAAGTGTTCCGATCTGCATCCCAGTATGAGAATAAGTCACAAAGTATGTGACTAGACTGATGGACGGAGCAACGTGGGGCACACGCGATATCCGCAATATGCCGGCCCTCTGCAAATGTGTCCTCCTCATCTGCTGAGAGGGCATCCAATACCCCGGGCAGCCAGTCACACTCTCTCTCCCGGCTCCATCTAATATACTCCTCCTTCGCCTGCATACACCCAAAAACACACAAAAAACAGAGTAAGTTAGTATCTAAACATATCAAGAGAGATCATAAAAACATACACAAATGCTAAAAATACAAGTGTAAAATTTCAAAAGGTCCTTTTGCATTCTGTGCAAAAACCGCCGCCCTGGCAGGGGGGGGGGGCGGTTTTGTAACCGCCGCCTTGAAGGCGGCGGTCTCGTGACCGCCGCCCCTGACAGGGCGGCGGTCATGTAACCGCCGCCCTGGCCAGGGCGGCGGTCGCGGTCCGAAAACCCGCGCGGGTTTTTAACCCTAAAAAGCCAAAAAAGCAAAAAAAAGACCATTTTAGCTAAAAAAAGAGCTACCCCCGTAGGCGCCCCCCCCCTAGATGGACCTTTTAAAACATAACATTTTCAAAAATGACCCCCCCATTACAACAAAATTTAGCATTTTCAAAATTGAAGAGGGAAAAACACAAAATTGAAGAAAAAACCAACCTGTGATCTCGCGGGGTGGCGTTCCGCACGTGGAGGCATGATCACTATCTCGCTGTGGACGTTTTGACTCTACTCGCGTGAGAAAAAACGTTACCGTGGGCCCCAGAGCTCAAAATCTATCAAATCGACTCGCGCAAATGAATAGGAAAATGGGCCCACTTTTATATATATAGCGCTCTAATTCGTTTTTTTAAAATCCCCTTTTCACAGGTTCGGAGCGCCAACGGAGGTAAGTTTCTATCCTCGCACTAATGGTACGTCCTCTCCCCTATTATTTTAGCGTTTATTTTCCAAGTTATTGTATCTATCTGCACTTGAGTTCTCTTTTAATTTTGCAGGTGGCGGGAATTTTGGATGGCGTCATTTCGACACACGGACGTGTAAGGTATAACTTCTAACTCCCCATTTCGGGACTGCCATACTCGGACCCACCGTTTTATGCCTCTTCATGGCTAAAACGCTTCTCCGAGGGGGCAATATGTACGTACCCAAAATTGTAAGGTACTGTACTGCGGAACGGTGTAATAAATGCCCCAATGATGATACAGGTCTCTTCGCAAGGTGTTCGGGATCCAGAAAAGCTTTACGGATATGCGTTAACATCCCGCATGCCCCGCTTAGCCCCCACGTGCTTTGTTTTCCCTATTTTCCCCTCTTTCTTGGCTTTTTGGTCTTCAGTGACGAAACCCGCCCTGAAGGGGCGGCGGTCCTGTAACAGCGCCCTGTAACCGAGCAGGGGCGGCGGTCCTTACGCGTTTTCCAGAACGTTCTTTTGACGGAACGCACGCAAAAATTCAACGCTTCACCAGCTTTTCTTGCCGACTTGAGCATGCATTTATGTTTTTGGTCCCCTGGAATAGTGTTTTTCCTTTGTTTATTTTAGGAGTTCAGTTTGGGTTTTGATCTTTGGGTGTTTGAATTCCTATAAATGCATGCTTGTGCTCAAGCAAATGGCCCCATTTTTCATCCAACTTTCTCATTTTTCAGTGTTTTTTTTTTTTTTGTTAGGATTGCAGCTAGTTTTCAGTTAGTTCAGTTTTGCATTTTAGCTTGTGTTGCAGTGGTAAGCCACATATCCAACTTGTGCAAGTGCAAAATTATTTGGAGCCCCCATTCATTCTTGTTTTTTCAATCCATTTTTTTCAGTAGTTCCATGCTAGTTTGCTAGTTTGATAGTTTTTAATCCTTTACATGCTTGTTACATTACTTATCAGTGTTGGTAAGCCACAGATCCAACTTGTGCAAACAGTATTATTGTTTTTGGAGTAGAATAGTTTAGGCAGCCATTAAAGTTGCAGGTTTTTGCTCTTCATACAGACTAGTTTCAGGTTCTGGACGCCTTTTGTTGCATGATTCGCAGTAGACCCCGCTAGGAATTGCATAGGCCAAGCTCTGTACTCTTGCGCTATCCCTCTCCTATCCGCATTCTATTCTGTCTGCATTCTGAAGGCTGTCCATTGATCCAAATATCTATTCCTGTTGATGCAAGCATTACACGCTTTTCTGGATTCACGTGAGCACAAAGAACGAAGAGATCATACTGAGGGGACAAGAACACACACACCGTCGGATTCGCCACTGTTCTGCGAAATCCAGGTTCCATCTTTCAAAGTTTTAGTTAGAACTTATCAAAATAAAGTAGTTAATCGCTTTATTTCAGTTATTTCATTCTCGATATTGCCAGGGAAGTTGTGGGGATTGATAGTTTCTGAGAAACTATGATTCATTCCTCACTTCGGTGCTACCGCTATCATACACGCATAGAAGGTGAGGATTTGGCGAAACAGTCAATTCCCTCCACCTCAAACATTTCTACGCATAAGCAGCTAAGCGCTGCCTATATAACTATCTACATCACATTTTCATATAAATTTAGGATCATTTTGTCTACTTGTTTCTTACATAAATTGTGATCAAGGAATCTATTCTCAAAGCAATTTATTACAAACTCGTGATGTTTCTGGCATAAGGCTCTTTAATCATACTTCTCTCCATCTTCGATATCATCAATCAATTCAGAATCTTTTATCTAAATAAAATCAGACATGACGAAGTCCTAACGGTAACCATACCAAGCTCTGCAAGTTTTTTTCTTACTTTGGTTTCTTCTTAGGATAGGTGTCTTGCCTATGGTCTGTTCTAGAAGCTTCATGGTGTCACATCTATCCCATATGCACATCTCTTTGGAAAATAAGAATATACTGACATCTTACTCAAATAGAAACAAGTCAAGAAGTGATTAAATAAAAAAATTTATTTTTACACATTTCCTTGCCCCACCAACCTTCGGTGATGAGCTTGCGTCTCTTACTAGTGACGTAGGGTTGGGAAAGGATGGAAATGCCCTTACTCGCCTATGCCTTTGCCCACGGTGATAAACCCATGCTTTCTTACAGGTAGCACGGGGCAAAGTGTAGGGGGGTCCTCTAGACAAAGTAAATATTAAAAGGTCATAAACAAATCAATTCAAACTTTGAAGTCAAAAACGAATGAATCAGATATTCAAAAATTCCAAAAAGAGTTAAAAATCCTAAAAAACCCAGATTTTGTCTACTATGTGGCCATCTACGGGTCTAAGTCTGGATAAACCGCAAAGGTAAGTTACATCCAAAACTTTGAAGTCATTCAGGTAGAGTAAGCTTGTAGTTTTCAATTTGGTTCCACCAAAGCTTTGTCTGTCTTTCATCACTATCACTTCACCATATTTCATAACTTGCGCCCTTCTTGGCTCTTGGTGATGAGCTCTCGCATCTTACTAGTTGCGTGGAGTTAAGGGTGGGGCAAGTCAATCTGTTCATCATACTGGTTGTTCTCATCACTTTGCCAAAACGAATCATGAGGTATCCAAATTGCTAAACAAAAGTTAAGATTCAAGATCACAGCGTATATCTACAATATCATGTATCAGCATCATGAAATACAAAAAGAAAGTAAACATTTGCATCATCTGCTTTCCATTGCATACATTCTAGAAAGCATATAAAACATACATCGTAGTATACACGAATAAGCTGGAAACAGAAAGGGAAAACACAAGTGACAAAGTTTTGATCCAAAATCAACACATATATATAAATAATCAATATTTGTATACAATGCCATCATGCACTAGGCATGGTCAAAACGCTCAAAGAGCCCGTGATACACAAAAGAATCTATAATACAAAAATACAGAGAGCCAAGTGGCCTCTCAACCCCTGCGCGATCCCGCCGAAGGTGCACGCCCCTCGCCTAGGACTCCGGCTACGCTGGCGCTCTGAATGGACGGAGGGCTCAGGGTCCCGAGGAGCAGCCGTGGTCTCGCCATGAGAGTGGCTCCTCATAAGACGCTCGGCTGTCCTATAGCCTTCCAACTCTGTACGAAGAGTCGACACCATCTTGGCCACATGCCAAATGGGAGCGAAGACGTCGGTGTGCCTGCCGGCTGCTGAGGGCTCCCCGGCATCTACAGATAACTCTGCATGGGTCTTATCCATAGGGATCATCAGAGAATCAGTACATACCCTACGGATTAGATCCCGCCACTCGTCAACAGTCTCTGCAAAACAAAGAAGAAAGACAAATTAGAAACTAGGCGAGAGGCTAAAATATACAAGATACAAATATAAGGAGAGATAGCATTTAAAACAAGTCCTAAATCAAACTAACACTAAAAGAGGAGAGGATAACTTACTCGGGTCACCGGGCCTCCAAGATGGATCACTAGGGCCAACACCCGCTGTAGATGCCACCGCCGACTGAGGAGCTGCTCCTGTAGTTGGGGCAATATGACGCCCCGCAACGGACTCATCATCTCCACCATGGCCCCGGGAGAGTGGCTCCTCAGAAACCAGAGTCTCTCTCTCTGCGCTCTGCTCCTCCCTCTCCGCCTGCATGATATCCTGACTATCATGCCACTCAGATGACTCTCGTCCGTCTGCTCCTCCGACCCTCCCTCTGCGGACTCCTCAGAATCGGAGTCAATATCTATAGAGTCATCGCTACTATGAGCAGGACCCGCGGTAATCCGAAGTAAAGGTGCCCGAGGCGCACCAGCTCTCCCTCTGGCCCGAACTATCCCCCTGGCTGCAATAGGAATGCCAGGGGTAACCACTGTCCAACCACGGCCTCTAGGCCCCCCTCTAGCCTCCTGAACTGATCTGTAAACTGGTGCTACTGGAGGAAGCATGCCCACATATGGGAGGCCGAACTGCTGAGGAACCCTGCTGAAAGGATGTACCTCCACCCGTCCCACACGGTCAATAAGCTGCCCTGTAATGGAGCAGGAAACCAATGTCATGGCCTCCTCTCCCCATACGCCGGCCATAAGCTGGTACGGTGTGGCCTCCATATCTGCTATATGGTGAGGGAAGCTACCGGCTGGTGAGGTGCTCTAAGCACTGACATATCTGACCACCTGGATGCCTTCACAGCCCCAGGATCTGCCACCTCCACGCCTCTGCCATAGGGAATGAAGCGCTCATACACCCAACTCATAACTAGAGTAGGGTGACTCAAAGACTGTCCCTGTAAACGGACCACCCTGTATAAGTCGTGATAGGTGGTCCCCAAAATGTCTGCCCCCCAGGTGTATATCCGGCCATGCCCCTCTATCTGTGCAATGATGGGGGCCCAACAGTATAACAAAGTGTCCCCTCCCTTGTCCCCGATCAGTCTCGAGGCAAGGATCCCCATGATGGCCTGTCGAAATACGGGGATGGGCAAAGAAGGAATGGATCTAACTCTCACTCCCTTCTTCGGCCCCGTGGAAATAGTTGCATCTCCCATATATAACCTGCCCACTGTGTAATCTGTGCTCTGGACCCAGCTGTCTCTAGTATGAGTCTCCTCCTCGATGATCGGGACCCCCAAGATATGGTAAACGTCCTCTAGAGTAATAGTCCACTCACCGCAGACCCGCGGCAGTCGGAAAGTGTTCTGATCTGCATCCCAATAAGAAAATAAGTCACAAAGGATGTGACTTGATGGCGTAACATGGGGCACGCATGATATACGCAATATACCGGCCCTCTGTAACGTGTCCTCATCTGGCGAAAGGGCATCCAATACCCCGGGCAACCAATCACACTCTCTCTCCCGGCTCCATCTAATGTACTCCTCCCTCGCCTACATACACCCAAAAACACACCAAATAGAGCAAGTTAGTATCTAATCAATACAGGGAGAGTCATAAAAACGTACAGAAACGTAAAAAATATAAGTATAAGTCTCCAAAACAAGTTTCTTTGCATTCTGTTCAAAACCGCCGCTCTGAGCAGGGGGGTGGTTTTGTAACCGCCGCCTTAAATGCGGTGGTCTCGTAACCGCCGCCCTGATCAGGGCGGCGGTCTTGTAACCGCCACCCTGGCCAGGGCGGCGGTCGCGGTCCGAAAACCCGCGCGGGTTTTTAACCCTAAAAAGTCCAAAAAAACGCAAAGAATAGACCATTTTAGCTAAAAACAAAGAACCTACCCAGTAGGCGCCCCCCCTAGATGGACCTTTTGAACCTAACATTTTCAAAATTAACCCCCCCATTACAACATAATTTAGCCATTTCAAAATTTGAAGAGGGGAAAAGCATGCAAAATTGAAGAAAAACCAACCTGTGATCTCGCGGGGTGGCGTTCCACACATGGAGGCATGATCACGATCTCGCTGTGGACGTTTTGACTCTATTCACGCAAGAAACCGTCACCGTGGGTCCCAGAGCTCAAAATTTATCAAATCAACTCGCGCAAATGAATAGGAAAATGGGCCCACTTTCATATATATATCCTTCTATTTCGTCTTAAGATGACTTTTTCACAGGTTTGGAGCGCTGATGGAGGTAAGTTTCTATCCCCGCACGAATGGTACGTTCTCCTTCCCTATTATTTTAGCGTTTATTTTCCAAGTTATTGCATCTATTTGCACTTGAGTTCTCTTTTCATTTTGCAGGTGGCGGGAATTCTGGATGGTGTCATTTCGACACACGGACGTGTAAGGTATAACTTCTAACTTCCCATTTCGGGACTGCCATACTCGGACCCACCGTTTTATGCCTCTTCATGGCTAAAACGCTTCTCCGAGGGGGAAATATGTACGTACCCAAAATTGTAAGGTACTGTACTGCGGAACGGTGTAATAAGTGCCCCAATGATGATACAGGTCTCCTCGAAAGGTGTTCGGGATCCAGAAAGAGCTCTTCGGATATGCGTTAACATCCCACATGCCCCGCTTAGCCACCACGTGCTTTGTTTTCCCTTTGTTTCCCTCTTTCCTCGGCCTCTAAACCTTCAGTAATGAAACCACCGCCCTGAACAGGGCGGCGGTCCTGTAACCGCCGCCCTGAGCAGGGCGGTGGTCTTGTGCGTGTTTTCCAGAACACTCTTTTGGCACGACCCGCGTGAAATATCACGTTTCACCAGCTTTTCTTGCCGACTTGAGCATGCATTAATGTTTTTGGTCCCCTGGAATAGTGTTTTTTCCTTTGTTTATTGTTTAGGAGTTCAGTTTGGATTTGATCTTTGGGTGTTTGAATTCCTATAAATGTATGGTTTGTGCACTCAAGCAAAGGGGCCCTGAGTTTTTCTCCAAAGTTTGCTTTTTGAATTTCTTGTTACAGCAGATTTAGTTTTCATTTGCTTAGAATTCTTAGTTTTCTCATTGAGTGCTTTGGTTAGTATTGTGTTGCAGCTGGTAAGCCACATATCCAACTTGTGCAAGTGCAAACATTATTTGGGCCCCTCATTCTTGTTTCAAACTCACCATGTTTTCAGTAGTTCAGTCCCTTTAGTTTGCTTAAGATTGATAGTTTAAATCCTGTTACATGCTTGGTTTAGCATTGTGTCAGCCGTTGGTAAGCCACAGATCCAACTTGTGCAAATAGTATCATTGTGTTTTTGGAGTAGAATAGTTTAGGCAGCCATTAAAATTGCAGGTGTTGCTCTTCATACAGACGAGTTTCAGGTTCTGGACGCATTTTGTTGCATGATTCGTAGTAGACCCCGTTAGGAATTGCATAGGCCAAGCTCTGTACTCTTGCGCTATCCCTCTCCTATCCGCATTCTATTCTGTCTGCATTCTGAAGGCTGTCCATTGATCCAAGTATCTATCCCTGTTGATGCAAGCATTACACGCTTTTCTGGATTCACGTGAGCACAAAGAACGAGGAGATCATACTGAGGGGACAAGAACACACACACCGTCAGATTCGCCACTGTTCTGCGAAATCCAGGTTTCATCTTTCAAAGTTTTAGTTAGAATTTATCAAATAAAGTAGTTAATCACTTTATTACGGTTATTTCCATTCTCGATATTGCCAGGGAAGTTGTGGGGATTGATAGTTTCTGAGAAACTATGATTCATTCCTCACTTCTAAGGTAGGATCGAGAATCTCGCAAATAGATTAGTTATTTCGTTGTTTAGAATAGATATACAAAATCGCACAGACAAATAGCTACACTCGGCTATTTTGTTTGTTTTACGTTATTAGTTTAGTTGTCAATTCTAAATAGTTTAGATAGCTACTTTCTTATAAATTGCCAGAAAATACAAAAAAAGGAATTATATATACTAGAAGTGTACTTAGATTTTACTTTATTATAGTTTGTTTCATTACTGCTTTTGCATGACAATTACGGGACCTAGGGAGCCCAGGGAATACATTTTCGAGCCAATTGTGCCCCAACCCAATATCATAGTGGCAGTAACTGACATTGACCAAAACCTCAGGATACAAGTCTTCCAAACAACAACAGACTTCCAACAGATCAGGTCACAGTTGAGAGGGTTAAACGTAGAAGACGACCAAGCACACACTGTTTTGGTCAAATCAACCAAACTACAGGTTACTCCTAGAAAACATCCGCATGACTGTAGAAGGATTTGAAAGAGAACAAATATTTGGGTGCGATCCTTTAGTTCCACAGCCAGACGCTGGAGACACCCTCGTAGATATAGATACCAGTTTAAGAATTCAAGTTGCAAGAACACCTGTGAGGTATTCTGAGAAAATCACACAACTGTACTGATTCTAAACGTAGAGGCTGAGAAAGCTTACGACTACTGGATACTAGGGATTAGAACTTGATCTCACGTATGACCATAACAGGACCGCAACAACCAAGAGTCTACGGTTGTGATCCACAAATCCCACAGCCTAATGAATCCACAAGTCAGAGTTAGATATAGACACTGGCCTACGTACATTAGTATTTCAGTCTACTCCGATTCCACCTATCATCGTTCAATAGTTGTCCCTACTAGACACCACAACTAACAAAGCTAGAGAATTTTTGGACTAGGCCAGAGAATCGTCCATAGAGTTGACTATATTCGCCATATGACCCTATCAGGAGAAATACACGAAACCATCCCGGGTCATTTTCCACGCATCCCACAACCCATAGATCGAATCACGCCAGAGCTCGATATTGATTGGAGCCTTCGAGCAGTCATCCTCGCTGATCGATCTATCACACCAGTCCAAGTTAGAAGGGCCTTCTTTGCCTTAGATTCGCAAATACCATTAGTGCGTGTCGAAGACATTAGACTCCCCAACTAGTTTGTCTGCATATTCTACCCTCACCAGCTGTCTCGGCACGACCTTGGGAGGTTGGGTACGTGGAAGAGTCACTTGTTGATTCTCACGCTCGCCTGTTGCTTTTCTGACGTACAGCCACCTTGTAGGCACAAGTAATAGGTTCGTAGGGCTAGTTGGCCACTACACAAGAAAAAATTATGACCTTATTGGCCCATATCGCAGCACATGATTAGGGACAGGGTCCCATGGTATAGGTTCATGGCCGAGACCTATGGGAACACCACATACCAGTGCCTATATCTAGGTTACAGGATGCCCTAGGTGAGGTGAGATATTATCAGGACTAGCTTATGGTGGCTGGGATAGATTTCATATCCTATGCTGAGTACAGGGAACAGCAGGCATCCAGTGAGAGGACAAGATCCCACACTCATAGTGTGGAGAGCACATGGAGGTCTGTGAGCCCAGAGATCCTGATCAAGGGAGAGGCCACTAGTGCATGGAGACTAGCTCTAGGTGAGGTGCTTCAGCAGGGACATAGGAGGCCAAGGGTACAGGTGACATAGAGATGGAGGACATCTGGTGAGATGCTAATATGCGGTCACCTGGTTTTTGATGTATGATAGCTATTTTTTGAAACATATATACTAGCCTGCATGCCGAAGATAGTTGTATTTTTGATCACATACCGGCCTATGTGCTAAAGACAGTGATGGATGTATGAGTGATTTGTATATTTCGAGTATATACCGACCTGCGTGCTGAAGAGATTTTGTATTATTTCATTATTTTTTTGTATATATGAGACCGGCCTATGTGCCGAAGACATCTTGTATTGTATATCAGCTTGCGTGATGACATTTTTGAGATGATGGACATGATGAGATAGCCATGTATATTTGATATGCACATTTATTTATTTATATGATGAGATACATGGTATTTTTTGATTTGTTGATGTGCTTATGAGATTGTGATTTATGGCTTGTGTTAGATGACATATGGATTTGTTGTTTTGATATGGATGGAAATTAGGTGAGTTAGGCATGGTGGAGTCAGGTTGGTTTAGGCATGGATGGAGTCAGGTCAATTTAGGCATGGTTGAGTCAGGTCAGTTTAGGCATGGTTGAGTCAGGTTATAGGCATGGATTGAGTCAGGATTTTAGGCATGGTTGTGTTGAAAGTAGGTAAAGTTTTGATTCATTATTTTTTCCAATAAATGATACTATGGGTCATATTTGAGATGTGGTATAATCTATGCATAGTGATGATAGAGAAATGGTAGGCATAATAAATGTATGTTGTGATAATGTTTAAAATATGAAACAACTTGTTATGTATGTGGTTTAATTTCCAATGTTGGGTATAAAAGGGAAACAAAGTTAGGTGTGATGTAATGTGAGGCACATGGAAGATGAATTGTTGAGGGTAGAGGATGGCCGAGCTAACCTCCAAGGGCCCCATGCCCTCGGAGTGCTGCCTACATAGTCCCGGCGAAAAGGGACCTCAGGCCGATGTAGTTCTCCCATGAGCTAGGGAAGAATATGAGGAGGTATGAAAATGAGGTGGTAGGTTTTTGGGCATGTTGTGGGTTTAGGTTTGGTAGGTGTGGGTGGATTATAGGTAAAGTGATGTAGGTGGGGTCTATTGTGGTGAAAGAAGAAGATTACCCCAAAAGTAAGCATCGAGGACCAAGTCCTATATAAGGTAATCAAAACGTAAGCAAAGATGGTTAAAAGATGAGAGGGGGAAATAAAGCCACCTGATTGGGGAGGATCATACCAAGTAGATCATACCTTGGAGGAGGTGATGAACATAAGACCCTAAAGACATTGCATGATTAACTATTCTACGGTGAAAAGTAGTCACAGGATCACCAAATGTCTAAATTCCAAGATGTCCCTTGAGGCAATGAGGAAATGGGAGTGGAAATGGTAAGGAGGGTGAAAGGTAGTTAATTTTTATATGGTATGAGGTAGTAGGCCCTCTAGGCAAGAGAACCTAGGTCACAATGGGAAATTCCATGACTAAAAAGTTTTTTGTTTTGATAGACTGATCGATGCGGGAAGTCTATATGGGATAAATAAAATTGAACTCCTTGAGGTCTTCGTGAAGCTGATCGATGCGGGAAGCTTCGGTTGCTCTCATTTTTTATTTTTTAAATTTTTTTTAAGAGCTTTACATAGTTTTTCTTCAAGGGAGCATTCTATTTATAACAGCAATTGGTTGAGAGGAAGATGTCCTTTTGAGGGAGTCATTGTTTGATTAGAAGTTTGACTCAAGGAGTTTGGTCCCATTGTGAGGTCTTTGCAGTCATGGACAAGACCAAGGTGAAAGATAGGACTCTTGTTCAAAAGGCAAGGTGAAATGACCATGGGATCTCATCTAAAGGTAGATGAAAAGTATCCATGAGAATCATGCTATGTGCAGTGCCATGGTACACATATTCAAGAGAAGATAACTAGTGACAGGTACTCACATGATTCTTGTTTAATCATTGGTGAGGTGTATGGAGTGAATAGCGCTCAAGGGACGAGCATGGAAAGAGACAAAAGGTGAGGTAGGATGACAAGTCAACAATAGAATGGTTGAAGATGCAAGGTGTTAAGGGGCTCAGGTTCGGGTTTACCATCGAGTGAAGATAAATGATAAGCACCTGATCCATAGGTATGAGTTACGATGTATGGTCCAAGCCAATTAGGAGAAAATTTTCCCCGTTTACTTTTTCTGCTTTGGTTACGTGTTGATTTTCTTTCAGGACAAGGTCACCAACTTGGAAGGTTCATTCATGAACACATTTTTCATAGGCACATTTGATACATTTTTGGTAAACTTGAAGGTGATCCAGAGCGTTAAGATGACATTCATCTAATAACTCTAGTTGTGCTAAACGGTCCTAATGAAAGTCATCTTCATTGAGCATGTCATGGAGAGAAATACAAAATGAGGGGATTTGGACTTCGAGAGGCAGAAATGCCTCTATACCATAGACCAAAGAAAAGGGTGTGGCCGCAGTGGAAGTGCGAATACTAGTGTGGTATGCCCATAGGGAAAAAGGAATGTGCGTATGCCAATCCTTCCCAGTATCGTCAACCACTTTCATAAGAATTTTGTTTAAGGTTTTGTTAGTGGATTCAGCTTGGCCATTGGTTTGTGGGTAATAAGGTGATGAGAAACTAAGCTGAATGCCAAAGGCGTCGCAAAGTTTTTGCAATGTTTTATTTTTGAATTGTTTTCCATTATCAGTGATGAGGTGATGAGGAACACCAAAGTGACAAATAATGTGGTGGTTGATGAACTCACATATTTTCTCCACTTTCATGGAAATGAGTGGTATGGCTTCCACCCATTTTGTATAATATTCAGTAGCAGTGATGATCCATTGATGGCGTTGGGATGAATGAGGATTGATTTCTCCGACAAGATCCAAACCCCATTGAGAGAAGGGCCAAAGGTCACGAGTGACCTGTAAGGCATGACTGGGTGTATGATGAAGATTGGAATGTTGTTGGAATTTTACACAACGTTTGACATAGTCACAACAATCATGGTTAAGGGTCGGCCAGTAATAGCCTAGGCGAAGAATACACTTAGCAACAGCAAGGCCACTGAAGTGACCTCCACATATGCCATCATGAACCTCCTTAATGGTATAAGGAATTTCAGAACTTGTGAGGCATCGTAAGAGAATACCATCAAATCCATGCTTATAGAGGAGTTCCCCCAAGATGACATAATGAGAGACCTTTTTAAGGAAGGCACGTTGTCCATTACGGGTGAGATCAGGAGGTAAGATGGAGAGAGAAAGGTAGTCAGAGTATTGTTTATACCAAAGGTCACTCAGGTCAGGGGTATCGGTTCCGATCGAGTAAACATCATGAGGTAAATAAGAAGGTGATTGGAGTCATTGTACGGTGACAAAGATTGTAGAATCGGCAGGTGAAGCAGGTATTTGGGAAGCTAAGCAGGCCATGGTATCTGTAAATTTGTTGGTTGAACGTGGGATGGTTTGAAGGGTGTAATGATCAAAGGTGGTCAAAAGTATGTCTACATGATGTTTATACTTTTGAAGTATCTCATTACGACATTGGTACATACCATTGACTTGGTTTACGACCAATTGAGAATCACCAAAGATGTTGATTGATTTAACATCTAGGGCATAGGTGGCTTGGAGACCTAGTACGAGCGCTTCGTATTTGGAAATATTGTTGGTACATTCAAAATCTAATTTGAAAGACAAAGGCATGGGTTCACCATCAAGAGGAATGAGGATAATACCAGCCCCACCCCCACGCTGACACTTGGAACCATCAAAAAAGAGTGTCATTTGGTAAGGAGGTTCATCCAGGGAAAGGGTAGCAATTGACTCATCTGGAAAGTCAAAATTAGAGGGTTGATCCCTGGAAATAGGTGCGTCAGCCAATTGGTCGGTGATAGCTTGGCCCTTGATGGACTTTTGATGAATGAATTTGAGGTCAAGATCAGCTAAAAGCATAAGCCATCATGTGGCCCGCTGATTTTGATAAGATTTGGCATACATGAAGTGTAAGGGGTCGGTGTTGGTCACAACATAGGTTTTGTGGTTGAGTAGGTAATGACGGAGTTTGGTGGCAACAAAAACTAAGGCTAAGAAAATTTTTTCAAGATGGGTGTATCAGGTTTCATAGTCCAAAAGAGTATGGCTTATGTAATAAACCACCTGCTCCCTGTGTTGTTCATCACGATGAGCAAGCATGGCTCCCAAGGAATGATCGGTAGCTGATATGTATAGGTAAAAAGGTTGATCATCTTTAGGTGGAATGAGTACGGGTGGTTGGAGAAGGTATTGTTTTAAGGCCTCAAAAGCTTTGTGACAGTCATCATCCCATTTAAAGGAGACATCCTTCTTGAGCAGATGATGAAATGGTTGACATCGATCAGATATTTAGGAAATGAAACGGTGAATGGACTGCAACTTACCTTGCAGACTACGGAGTTGTCTAAGGTTAGTAGGTGGAGGCATTTCGAGAATGGCCTTGACTTTAGTAGGGTCAACTTCTATACCATGGAGGGAAATAATAAATCCCAGGAGCTTTCCTGAGAGAACCGCAAAGACGCACTTCTTAGGCTGAAGGCGGACACAATATTTAATGAGGCAGTCAAAGATGGTTTTGAGGATGGTTAGGTGCTCAGAGCGGCATTTAGATTTAGCCAAGAGATCATCCACGTAATCTTCCAATATGTGATGCATGATGTCATGGAAGATGTAAGTCATAGCCCACTGATATGTGGCACCAGCATTTTTAAGGCCAAAAGGCATGACTCGATAGCAGAAGGTCCCCCAAGGGGTGATGAATGAGGTTTTGTGTTGATCCTCTGGGGCAAGTAGGATTTGGTTATAACCCGAGAAGCCATCCATGAGTGATAGCATCTCATGGCCAGTGGTAAGGTCAACCAGCTGGTCAATACCAGGTAAGGGAAAGTCATCTTTCGGGAAGGCTAGGTTGAGGTCATGGAAGTCCATGCAAATGTGGAGTCCCCTGGTTGCTTTAGTGATAGGGACAATGTTAGAAATCCAATGAGGATAATCAATGGGTAAGATGAAGGAAACAGAAAGAAGGCACTGAAGTTCTTCTTTGACGAGAAGAGCAATGTGAGGGTGCATTTTCCTCAGCTTTTGTTTGATGGGTTTGGCATCGGAACGGTTACGATATTGTGGACCACTAGGGTGGGGTCAATACCGGGCATGTCTGCATAAGACCAAGTGAAAGTGTGGTTATGATCTCTAAGAAAAGAAGTGATGGCTTCCTGTTCGGTAGCATCTAAAGATTGTCTGATCTTTAGGATGTGCGGGTCATCCTGAGTATGAATGTTGATCTCGATAGTCGATTCATTCAACATGGTTTGCATCTCAGAAGGTAACGACTGATGAATATATGAGTCTTCTGCACCAAGGTAGGTGAGTATGGATTCATCATCCTGACATTGAATGATGTTAATTGAAGGTGTATCATCATCGATCATTTCAGGATACAGGAAGGGAAGAGTGGAAGGGGCCTCGCCCTCGCATTGATAAGTCAGAGGCCCCAAGGAAATGGTGTTTATGAAAAAAAAATTTAGGAGGGATAGATTCAGGATCCATCAACTCCATCGGTGAAGGTGGTGATGAAGGTGGAGTGGGTGAAGAAGGTGTAGAAGAGCTAGTGTCCTTAATGAGTTCAATGCGGGCCTATTTGGTAGGTGGTTTGGGAAAGCCGATACCACTACAGTCATTATGTTTGCGGGTGGTACATGGAATAATGGTATGGTGGCCTTGCTCATAAAATCCAAAACCAAAACCCTTCCACGCACATCGGTGCAGGAAGGTGTGGGTGAAATGGTGATTGGTAAGTGATTGGAAGTCAGCAGAAAAGGGGCAAGTTTATGGAAGGTGGTTCGGGTGTGTAAGTGGTAGTATAAAGTCCCCCATATGTGAGACTAGTACAAAGGTAAGGAGGACCATAAAGGAGATGTTCTCCTATATGGTGATCATAACGTGGGTGTTGGTGAAGGCTTCCATACTCTTGTGGAGTAAGGAATGTGTTGACACTATATAAGCGGTACTCCCCCAGAGTGAGGCATTGAAAAACACCTTCCAAGGGATCAGTGGTTGGTATGTAGGTAGCTGGTATGGATAAAGTGTCAGAGGTCGATGCTGAGGTAGAGTTAATGGATTGGGAAGCTGATGGGTCAGCTGTGGAGGTTATGGTAGTGGTAGGAATGGAGGAGGTATGTGCGGTAGAAGCAGTGGCTGTACTGGTAGGTGGAGGCGTAGGTGAAGAAGTAGAGATTGTGGAGGTAGACGGCTTAATAGGTATGAGCACATCATTAAGTCGGTAAAGCATGTTGCATGTTTTGAAAGGTGAGGGGTCAGCTGGAATGGTATAAGTGTGTCCTTCATGTTCAAACTTTACACAATGATGCAAAGTGGAAGGAACGTAACCCATGACATGAATCCAGGGTCTTCCAAGAAACAGGTTATATTGGAATTCCCCCTCCAAGACATAAAATAATTCTAGAACAGTGCGGGGGCCCACGCAAATGTGGAGGATGATGGTGCCTAGTGTAGAGGTGATAGCATCATTGAATGAATGCAACATGACCAGATGTTTATGCATGCAATTGTCAGGTATGCACATTTGAGCGAATGCATGGGATGAAATGATGTTAATGCTAGCACCCCCATCAATCATCACATGGCGTACCCGTATGTCATCGATGTGGACAGAGATGAAGAGGGCTGGGTCTGGGTCATCATTTTGGTGTGGTGCAATCTCTTCCTCTGAGAAGCTAAGGGAGGCTACTTGGTGAATAGGGTGGGGTGAAGATGAAGGTGGTAATTTGGTGAGAGAGGCTACATGATGGGGTGTGATAATGGAGGCTACGGGTGTAGGGTCATTGGGTAAAACCTCAATAGATTGAAGAACCTCCATGAGAGCTTGACGATGGGATTCTGAGGTTTGAATGAGGTCATATAAGGACATTTTGAGGGGAGATTGATGTAATTGTTTGAGCATGGTGCGATGTGTGACACCATTAGAAATGGGGTACATGGGGCCGCGGATAGTGATTTTAGGTATGGGTGCAGATGGTATGTTGGGTATAGGATTGGTTGGTGGGTCAGTTGCCTTTTCTTTTCCCTTATCCTTCTGAGCACGTGTAGTGACGTGTATCATGTTGATCTGAGGGGAGTTGGCAAATGGAGAAGGTGTAGTGTGAGTGGTATAATGACATGATGGGAAAAAACCTACTGGAGGAGAAAAACCTTGTGAGGTGAGTTGGGCGCAACGACATTTGGGTGGTGGCGTGGCAAGTTCTCTGATGTGAACCATGTTAATTTCAAATTTTGGGGGTGGCTCTAGGAGCTGTGAGGGTGGAGTTTGTGGTTGTTGAGTGGGTAGTGTGGGAATGGGTGTTGGTGAAGTAGGATCCTCGTCGAGAAGGTCATCATCGTCAAAGTTGGTTTCTGGTGGACACAATTAGATAAGGATGGTTTTCAAGGCCTTACAGTTCTCCACATCGTGCCCTGGCACATGATGGTATGCACAAATTTTAGTATCGTCAAACCCTTTTGGCTTGGGTTTGAGGGGGTCATAAGGTCTGAGTGGTGGTAATGTGATGACAGAAGTCTCAAGGAGGTTGGTTAAAATTTTGGCATAGGACCCTGCTAGTGGATCGCAATGGGAAGTGAACGTGGGTTTGGGTGTAGGTGTGGTTGATTGTTGAGGAATGGTCTTTGGAAGAGGAGGAGCGGATCGAGCTATGGGTTGAGGTGTTGGTGTGGTTTTAGGTGTCGGTTCATGTTTGTTTAGGTAGGGGTATAGTAGATGGACGGGTAGGAGGGTGTGTGGTTGTTTTGACTACCTTGTTGTGGGGTAGTGGAGTTTTGCTTTTGGGTTGCACCTTCTTGGGTAAAGGTGATGTGGGTGTATGAGGTCTAGAAGGAAAAGTAGATGGAGGAAGAGGGTGATTTACCCATGGGGATAACGGGGGTGCTGTGAAGGTAGATGACGTGGTCGTGCTTGGGGTGTGAGAGACAGCGACTGAAGTGTAGTGGGTAGTGAAGCAATAACTGAGGGTATTGGAGGTATGGGTGGTAAAGATGTTGCAGGTGCTGGTGTAAGTCATGTTGGGCATCTGGGGAGATTAGAGGTTTGTGAGGAAGGAATGGGTTGTTGTGTTTTTGGTTTATTGGTGGGTGGAGGTTTCTTGACCATGTGGGGAAGCTGAGATCCTAAGACAGATGGGATAGGTGCAGGTGTGATTGGTGCAGCCGGGGTATGAGGTCGATGGGTTTGGTTCTTCTGTTTGGGTGTAGGAGTAGGTATGGTGTTGACTTTGGAGGATGTAGCTAAATCTAGTTTGATAGGTGGATGAGTAAGGCTGGTGGTCGGGGTGACCCCTAAAGTGGTAATAGGTTTAGTCGAGGAAAATGTTGTAGGTATGGGTTTGGGTTTAGGTGTAGGTTGAGTTATGGGTAAGGGTGTGGTTTGAGCTATAACAGGTGTCATGGAAGGAGTTATGATAGAGGTGGTTGTGTTTGGTTTGATTGGTCAAAATATTTTTGGGTAGATAGTGGAGGTATCAGTAAGTGACCTCTGCATCTGCGTTGAGACAGGAAGCAAAAGGCACCCCCATAGTAAGGCTCTATCCACATAATCTAAGTGATTGGCCAAACATGAGAATGACACATCTGTAGGTGGAGTTGATGAGGACCTAATGGAAATTCCCGTAAAATGTGTCTTAGAGATGGGAAATTGGCTAGCTTCAGCTTCCGTGGGTAAGAGAGCCGAAAGTAGGTCAGCAGGATTTTGGGTAGCGGATGGAGAATGCTCACCAAGAGGCAAAGGTATCTCAACTGGGTCTATGATAGGTGTAGATGGTGATGGAAACTCCTCTATGGGTGGAGGAGGTAATGGGTGTTCCTCTATGGGTGAAGGAGGTAATGGGTGCTCCTCTATGGGTGGAGGAGGTAAAGGTCGGTCTCTAAGTGGGAAAGCCAGGGGTGAGATGGTCTCAATGTTAGCAGAAGACTCCTCCGTAGGTGATGAAGGAGATGAAAGGTGTTCCTCTGTTGGTGAAGGAACAGGGGAGGTTGGTTCTGATGCGGAAGGAGGATTTTGGGCTAGGATCTCCTCTATGGAAGGAATATGGGGTAATTGGGAGGTGACAGGTACATCATTAAAGATAGCGTGAACCTCGCGGGTATGGGTATCATGAGTTGAGGTCTCACCGGTTTGATCAGACGAAGGGGCATGGTTGGGAAATGGTTTCTTGAAGATGTGTAGGTTTTGGTTGGCAGGTGCATTAGGATTATCCATGGTTAACTCACCTTTCTCGAGCATTTCTTGGACAATATTCTTGAAAGTGATGTAGTTTCCATCACTATGACCCTTTACTCGATGATAATTACAGAAATCATGTTCTTTATACCATGCGGGCATGGGGCGAGCAGGGTCAAAACCAGTGTGTGGTTTTATAGGTGGAAGGGTGATGGCTCCAGCTTTGATAAGCTTTTCTAAGACAGAAGAGTAAGGTTCCCCAATTGGGGTATATTTCCACTGCTCTCATCTGAATTGAAAAGTCTGGATGGGTGAGAGATTAGATGAGGGGGTAGCCTGATTTGATGGATGTGCTGGGCCGGCCTTGAGTACCACTGCATTAGCGGTGCCCTTAGCTTTTGAATAATTGTTTTGTGGTTTGGAAGAAGAAGAGGTATCATTCGACTTGAATGCCAAATTTTTATTGCGTAATTGGATTTTCTTCTCTTTGATGGCCCAATCTCTAACTTTCATGCCATAGTGAATGCTTCATCGAATGTTTGGAAGGTTTGGACCTGCAAGGTCGGTGAGATATGTCTAGCACAAGCCCGTGTGAAGAGCTCGATGAGTTTTGTTTGGGGCAGTTGGAAGGTGAGTTGGTTGATCAAGCTACACCAGCGAGCAACAAAATCTGTGATAGATTCATCCTCATACTGACGCGTGGAGTATAGATCGGTCATGGTAACCTTCTTGATGATATTGATAGAGAAATGATCCAAGAAGGCTTGGGCTACCTGATTGAATGAGAATATAGAGTGTCTAGGTAACCCACTATACCAATCTAATGCAGGTCCAGTGAGGGACATGGGAAAGGTTCTCAAGAGCAAGGCATCATCATGAGCGATCAGATAACACCCATGTTTGAATGACCGCAAATGTTGCTGCGGGTCTTCTTTGCTATTGAAACAATTGAATTTAGGCATTTCCCAATGCACGGGGTATGAGCGGATAGGAATGGATGGGTGGATGGGCTCGTTGCAAATCTCGTCATAGGTGAGAGTGTTGCAGGAGCCTGAAACTGATGCCTCCAATGTCTGCATCTTGTCCAACATCAATTTAATTAGGTCGTTGGTGGGTTGTGATGATTGGGTGCCTCCTATAGCATGAGAGGGTTGGTTTTGGGCATATAACAGGGGTGGCACTCCAGTGTATGGGGCTGCCATGTAGGTTGATTGAGAAGAAGGTAGTGAAACAGGGGGTACGTACCCAGAGTGAATAATGGATGAAATGGGAGGTTGTTGGTAGTATGTATAGGGAGGTGGAAGGGTCGTGGTAACCCTAGTGGCAATAGGGGCTAACGATTGTGGAATGGAAAGGACCACGTTCTGAAATGGGGTAGGGGTCACCGACACGGGAGGTGGTAATGTAGCTATGGGTATGTGTGAGACATTAGGGGTGATGAGGTTGTGTTTGGGGTAGTTGTCGAGGGTATGGTGGATGTAACGGGTGCCACGGAGATGGCAGATGTGGCAGTCATAGCAGGTATAGGACCTAGCTGTGAAATGACTGGGGGTAAGGTAGATGCGGGCAGCACAGAGCCAGATGGGGCTGATGCAGGAGTGGGAATGAGAGTCAGGGGGATAGATACGGGCATGTCATATATCAACTGACCCGAGGCATCTCGAGTGGATGAATGGGAAAGGTAAAACTACAAAGCGGCAGGGTTTTGGTCAAGGAGTCATGCAAACTCCTCATCTCCGGTAGCGATAGTAATAGGTTGGATGGGATCCATGGCTGGTGATAAAATGGAAGGTGGTGAAGGACTAGGTGGGAGTGGTTGACAACTGGCATGAAATACGAGTGCGCTTGCTTGTCTTCGGGTCAGCACCATGTGAACCAGTACTGATCAGGTAGGGCTGCTTCTCTGTAAATGACACAGAGAATAGTAGGAACAGGTGAATCTGGTGGTAAAAAGTGGATTAGGTACCAAATGATGGTTAGAATGTGAAACAGGCTAACCGATGCCAGTTAGGGAAAACTGACGCCGGTCAGGGGTAACCGCTGCCGGTCACTGTAAAAAAAATGGACAGTGAGTGAAAAACAAAGCAGAAGGTGAAATCTGACAGGTATGCCAAATTTGATGATGTTTACAATGTCAATGGGTATGATGGTAGTGACAGGGACTGTGAAAAGTGGAAGATGATGAATAAAATGTCCTTTTGGGTAGGTTAGCAAAAGGACCTGGAACTGATGTCAGTTGGGTATAACCGACGACGGTCAGAGGTAACCGACGATGGTTACTGTGAAATTGAAACAGTGATGAAAGAAAAGTGGTTGTGAATTAAAATCTGATGTAGAATCAGACCCAGAATTCTGAGAATGATGATGATATGGCCCAGGCACACTCAGGTGAAGCCAGAATACACCAGCTATGATGAGGAGCGTGCAAGGATGAACAAAAAAATGAAGAACGTGATCTCTCACCTCAAAATGCAAGCCAAGCAGAAACACTAAGAAAAATGTGATCCTAGGAGTGCCCTTTTCTATTATGTTTGTTTAGCTTATGCTATTTAGGGACTGACACATGAGTTGTGAAATAGAGTTTTTTGGTGAGGATGGCTTCCTACAAAGAAGGAGATCTAAAAGGTGAGGTTTCAGGTATGTTATGGTGGGGGCGGGCTTCACTCTGAAGTATGACTCGACAGAGCAGTGAGCTGGGTGCCCACTGTACCGTGATCATGTGATCACCTACAACTTCTTCCAGGTAGGATGTTGTTTAAGAATGTGTATATTTGAATTTTTTGTGAGGTTTGGTAAGACTCAGAGAAAGAGAAAAGGAAAGAAGTGCTTTTCTACGATTCATTTGTCAACCATCAGCTGGTCATGACTTCCAGCGTATAGGTTGCCCTCAATTAATGTGAGCTAATGCGATAAATCAGAATGCAATGCACTTATTTTTAAGCCCAAATCAAAGTGTGAAGTTGGATGACACAAAGAGATGAAGAGGAAGAGGGATGCTCTTTCACTACAATGCAGAAAACACGAAGAAATGGTTCTTTTTAATTACACCAAAAGAAAGGTTTCCTTTAGAGAAAATAGAAAGAAAAGGTGGGTTACCAAGGAAGAAGATTAATGTGTATGCTTTTCAGAAGGGAAACAAACACACAATTTTTCCTAGGAATGAATGAAATGCAAGGAACCCCAGATGGGTCCCACCGGGCATGCCAAAATGTTTCACCTGATTCTAGATCGTTTCTTTGAAGTATTGACAAAACAAATAGGGTAACGGGCATAGGAGGAATACCTGTTCAAATGTTGGTTGATGGGTTGTTGCACGCGTATGACTTCCGAATCCACAGCTGATTGTGAGAACTTCCTTTTGGCTAGGAGGAACTACCTGTAATGAAAAGCAAGACCACCAGAAGGAATTAAACAATATATGCAGTGAACTGCCTAGCGTATGCTAGATCCGGGAAGTGTGATACTTCCTAGATGGCTGTCAGTCCACTGTTTTAAACAATTTAATGTTGTAAACAAAGTTAATCCTATTGTAGTTCGAAATGATTTAGGTATCTCACTTAAAACACAATAAGAAATAGATCTAATCTAACAGGCTAGGTCAGAATAGGATCCAAAGGTCAAGTAACTGGTTCTGGGTCTCTGCAGGTCTGACAGAGGTCTCAGGTAAATCACAGGTGGATGAGGGTGAGGTGAAATTAGGTGGGTAGGTCTCTGTTCTGGGTTGTATGGGAAAATACAGAGACCGATGTCAGTTAAGGGTGACCGATGGTGGTTAGGTGTAACCGGTGCCAGTTACTGTGGAAATCTGGGAATGCCACAGAACAAGCTTTGGGTCTCCTTTGTGATTGCACAAAGGATTTTGTTAGTTGGGATGAGGTATTGGGTGACTTGGGTAGGATTTGGTGAGATTTTAATGGGTATATGGAGGTGGAAGTGTTGGAGAAGGTCAATAGGTGGGTAGGTAAACAATAGATGATAAAATAATGATGAAATGAAATAAACCAGAGAAGTATGATGTTATACTTACTGGGATTCTGGTCCTGGATGTCTGTGAGTGAGGGATGGAGGTGCTGATGAGAGGTTTGAAGGCTGCAAGTGATCACCAACTGAAAGAAAGCTTCTGCATGGGCTGCATGTACATTCCTCTTTGCTTGGTTAGATCAGATCATGGCTGGGATGGTTGTGCAAGAGAAAGTGCTTGATCTCCTTCCTTGCATGTGTGTTCTCTTTGGAATTCACTCTCTGAAGATGTGTTATCTCTCTAAGATGTGTTAATGCTCACCAACCTTCTGCCAACGTTTTCCAACCTTCTTTTTTCAACTTCCAACCTTGAGAATAAGGTTGTTTTGGGGTTAAAAGGGTAACCGACGGTGGTTCTGGCTTAACCGGCGATGGTTAGGGGTAACCGGCGTCGGTCAAGGTGGGATTTCCTAGGTTTACTAAACTAGGGAGATCCTCTTGATTTCCTCAGATCTTCATGTCGTTAACCCATGGATTAGACTGGGAGCTTCTTGTAAGCATGTGGGAATGTGGTTAGAGGGAATGTAGGCATTGATTTTTAGGGTTTGGGTAAGTCTTAGTTAGTTATGGCAACTTACTAAGAAGAGGTCTTAGGTTGAGTTGGCTTGGTGAGGTGTCTAAGTGAACTGTATGTGTGGATATTATTTAAAATAAGATATTTAAATAATAAATATAGTGAGGATAATGAATTAATTTAATTAAATTAATATTAGTGAGGTGAAAGGGGCCATGGCTAGGTGAATGTGATGAAGGGTGTTTATTTGTCGAGGGACCAAAGGGGAGTGTGACCTAATTTTAGTGTCTACAAGTAGTCTTAAGGAATTAACTTACCATTAAAATTTTCCACTATCTTTTCCCATTTCTTGATATTTTCTTTACCTCTAATCAATCTTTCTTCTTGCAAAAATTCCTACTAGATAACTACATGTCTTGTTAATTTGGTGCATGAAAATTTCAATTTCTTGTCCTTTACTATCCTGTCAAAATTAAAGTACTTGTCCATTTTTTCTATCCAGACTATCAATTCTTTTGGATGCAAGATTCCACCATACTCAGGTACCTTTATCCTTGATTTTGTACCTTCTCCCATGACTGCCTTTAGGAGCTTTACATCTGGTCCTTATTATTCTGGCACTCTCTTTCCTTCCTCCCCCTCTCTTCTTCTTCATCACTGTCTTCATCCAATGGATTTACTCTTCTCTAAGAAAATTCTAATGCTCCTAATTTTTCATGAATGTTTCTTAATACTAAACCAGTTCTCATCATCTATTGACTGCTCTCTATTTCCTCCTCTGACCACTCTCCTTGGTGGTGATTTGATAAACTATTCACTTCTCTTTTCTTCTTAATTATTTTTTCTCTTTCCTCTATCTTCTTCTTCTTGTTCTCCACTTTGATACCAAAATGATGCAAAGAATAAACACCTTCACACACACTTAACCAAGATGGATTAGATAAACAACTTTAATTTAGTCTTAATTCTTGCAAAATGTACTCTTCTCTTAGTGTTAAGTAACCTCCAAATCATGAAAAATATACCTTATATGCTCAAAGTGTCTTATTCAAGGCTTGAAACATTATATGATGTATGTTGATAATCATATTACACCTTATACACTTTATAAATAGGTGATACACAACCTACCATGTTAACCTATCTACGTACTCTATTTTTTTATTTCTCGCTTGTAAACACTGTCACGTGGAAATTTCACACTTAAGCCTATAGATCTTGATATTACCTCTACAAGACCATTAATTTATGTCATGAAACATGATTCATCTTACAAATAAGTATTTATTCCCAAATTTGACTCCTTACATAGATTATTCTCCAATCTGGCTCTTAGACTAGTAAATACAAGTTTCCAAGTATGAGATTCCACATTTTTCATGCTCAAAACTCCATGTATTCTTCTCAAAATTTATTTGTATATTTTAAATAAACATTATAACATTTCCTCCAATTTATTATGATATTCTAATATTCGGAATTAATTTCATGACTTGAATGGCATATCAAAACCATCACTAAATATTTTAAGGCATAAAAGACTCTAGTTGTAATTATTTGATTTTGAAATATTTTAAAACCCTTATAATGATTCTCCAGACTTCTGTATATGTCGTGCACATTCTCAACACTCTCCTAGAAACATTATTTCTTAACTCTTATCAAAATCCCCAAAATCATAGGTTACTAGTTTATAAGAGGTCATTGAACCAAATCCTTTATTATGTTTGATAAAAACTTGAGCAACAAACCTCAAACCCTAAAAATATACTATGAACCTTTCTTTCATGTACATTTACACGTGATAATGAACTTCAGGATCCCATTAAGATTTTCCAAGAAATATATTAGTTTCTAGACTACATAGAAATAATAGAATATAGTTGATTTCCACATTGTCAAGGAACTTTCTGCATTCTCCATGGTTTAGGGACAATTATGCCATCTTCATCACCTTTTTAAAATCATATTTTTTTTGTAAGTAAGCTTAAAATATTACCAAAATATCAATGTTCACATTAACAAGAACTACCAAGCTTTGTTCCTTCAATTATCTACATTTACAAGATTTTGCTTGATCATATAACAAGGTTAATTTTAGTGGAGAATATTCGTTAATTCACAAATATTATGGTTTTTATAATTTTCATTTGGTGAATTTTTAAGGTAGGAATTAGGACTTTGTAGCCTAAACTTTATAGGTGCAAGTTAATTTTAGTGGTCAGTTCAGCTAACGTTTACACCAATAGCTGACTATTTTAATTCAAATCACCTTTAGCATGAAATTGAAATTTGTCACATTCACCTTCACATATATATTAATTATGTAATTACAATTTTGGATGCATATTCCAACTATCAAATATTTCTCACAATTCCTTTAGTCTTTGATGATCAAGATCAACTAGATATTATAACCTTGCATTAAGGTATTTTTAATTGTTATTGTCTTGTATTGCATGTTACCAACTGTAATACTACCATCCGGTAGCATGCACAATATTGGTGATCGGTAGCAGTGCGTATGCTACCGTCTAGTAGCAGTGTGTATGCTACTAACTAGTAACATACAAAATGCTATCAACTGATATTATATATAATGCTACTGGCTGGTAGCATACATTATGATACCAGTCGGTAGAATTATGCATGATGTCGTTTGATAACACTATGTACTCTTGTAAAAAGTGGAACATTACTAAGAATCAAACCTTTATGTTTCACCTACTATTTAATTTTTTTTAATATTATACTTAAAAAGATGACCTATTTGACAATTACCCTTGGAAAGGTACAATAGAATATGTGAATAATGAAAACAAGGGAGGTTAACTCAAAAGAAAAAGTAACATATAAAATTATTTCAACCAACTAAAAAAATGAGGACCTAATTTGCATCCACTACAAACATATACACATGTAATATATTTAATTTTGTTTAATTTTTATCAGTTTTGTTTAAATTTTTTATATCTTTGTCACAGTCAAACATTTTTCATGTTTGAATACACAAACCCCTACCATTAATTATACTCTGCAAGAAACAATTAAACAAAACATATCCCCTAAAGAAACAAGTAACATTTCAGTAGATGAAGATATAAGTGATGATGACATGTTAGAGATGGAAGATAATGATCACTACTAAATGCCTTGAGTAGATGAATTTTCTAATGAAAAGATTCAATTAGAAGACGATATTCATATTACTCTTCCAAAAAAAAAAAAAAGTGTTTTAAGGTTGATTGGGCAGCAAAATATCCATACGTTGAACCTGTAGAGCCATAAAATGGTAATGATACTACAAAAGAATGTAGATGTACAATTTTTATTTGGAAATTAAGAAAAGAACATAAAATGCAACTAAAATTAGACACAATTGAGAATTTTTTTGGAAAAGTATATGTGACAGTCGAGGAAAATAATGAAAAAATAACAAAGACACAATGGAAAACTACAAAAGAGTGCATGCATGTAAGATATGTGGAGGAGTGTGACAATGAGAAGAAACATTGTAGAAAAATTTCAGAGAAAGGAGGAACAATTAATGTAAAATTTGGAAAATATGTAAATGATAATCTTAAGGTAAAAAATACATAGTTTTTAACTATATTTTTCATTCTTAAAATGGGCAGACCTATTTCAGATTTTTCAAAATTTAAGAAATTATTTAAGTTCAATGGGTTTCCTAACCTTCCAAAATCACATTGGTTAGATATTAGTTCTTGGGAAATGGAAAAATGTCTTGCAATGATTGCAAAGGATGATTTGAAAGAGAAATTCAATAATTCAAGTTTGATCTCCCTTTCCATTGATGAGATTACAACAGTGGACAACACATCTTGGATTTGCATATATGTTTATACTTTTGAGAACCACACAAGGAAACCTCACATTATAGTTGTTCAAAAAAATAAGTAAAACTACAATGTTGAAAATATTTGCAAATTGGTTATATATAATTTGAAGGATATAACTAGGATGAATGATTATTCAATAGCTACAAAGCTTATATGTGTTGGTGTTGATAATGCATCAGTAATGCAAGGTCATAGAAATTGTTTATGTGTTCACCTATAAACATTAGTTGTGCCTTATATGATTCCAATTCATTGCATGGCTCAAAAGATGAATCTTGCATAAAATATAGTTAGAAAATTTGAAAATGTTGCAAAAGTTGAAGATCTTATCTGTGAATTGCATACGTGTATGTTAAGTAGTCCAAAAATATTTCTATAGTTTTAATTTTTTTTAATGAGAGTGAAAAATGGTTAAAAATTTATTAAAGACATTGATACAAGATGGACTTCCATGTATGATCTTGCACTTAGATTTTTTTATGAATATCCATCATTAGTTGGTTTCATGTTTAAGTGTCGTATGCATGTTGATAAGGTGAAAGATCTTATTTACCACTTAACATATTTGGAAACATTATTTACACTTCTTGATATTCTACCCATTTTGAATGAAATAAATTCCTTAACAAAACATGATCAAGAAATATCCATCTATATAGTCAACTTCATTAGATTGAGAAAACATGTATGCCAAACACTAGATTTGTTATACAACTTTGATGAATGTTTTCAAGGAAATGTATTCAGTATTTGGAAAATTATAAAAAAATTAAAGGATCCTAAAATCTATTTTATATTCAATATAAGTATTCATCTTTGTATTTTTGTAAATGGTAAAGAGATTTAAATGCACGCTTTCGAAAAAGACTAGATATTGTTGGAACAAACATTGAAGAAGTACCTGTAACACGTAATCTATACGAAGGTATTATATCTCAAACACAAATCAAATTAAAAATAATTTCACAATGCTTATCCAGTGAGATAAGAGAATTATTTAAAAAGGATGAGATTCTTGAGGACTGGGAGTTGTCAATCCTATATTTTTGAATCCTGAAACATGTAAGAAATCTATAAGTGATTTATATAAAAGACACATGGGTACTCTCATTAAGCATTTTGGAAAATTAGTAGATTGTAACAAAGTTTAAATTAAGGATATTCTTCAAAAGGAATTTCTTTCATGTCAATCAACTCATTTTGGTATCACAATGGTTTAACAATATGACTTACTAAGTGAACCAACATATAATGGTGTAGTTACATGGCTTTGGAAAAAGTTGTATCCTAGTAGCATCCTACATGAAATCATTAGTAAATATTTCCAATTATATGAATTATTTCAAACAATGATATTGTGATTAGTTGAAGACAAAAGGGTTTTTACCACATTAACATTTGTTAAATCAAAATCTCAAAACAGACTGGATAAAAATCTTGAAACTTATTTGAGATTATATGTTTCATGATATGATGTGGATTTCCTTATGAAATAGTAATGGCAATATGGAATTATATTATAAAAAGGAGATGGGTCTATAATTATAATACAAGGGATAACAATAACATTAACAAAGAAGATATAAACATCGAAACTATGACTAAAAATAACAATGAAAGGTTAGATAACAATTTGAGTTTTAAAGACCTAAATAATCAAGAATTGTTTGAGCTAAATAATATTGAATAAAGATGCATGTATGGACATAGTATTTATAGAAGTAAAATTTCATATCATAGTATAAGTATGTAAATTTTTATTTGTTATATATGTGCGTTCTTTATTGAATAATAATTTTAGTGATGTAACTTATTGTTTATATTTTTAAATCAAGAAATGTGATACTTATTTTTTCTATTGTATTTTAGATCAAAATAATATAATAGCACATTATTGCATTAAAAAATAAATCTTGGTTCTTTATTTCATGGAAAGTGTTTGAAAATGATAATAATCAATAATGCCTTATGTAATATCAAACATAATTGAATATTCTAATCAGATTATGTTATTATTTGGAAAATTTACGCATGAATATAATACAAATACAACACAACATATATTAAAACTCTCAATATGAATATTTTCATATAATGAAGAAGATTAAAATTAAAAGAAAAGTATATATATTTATAGTATTAATATTAAACTATTTTACAAATTACAACCATATTTTCAAATGTCAAATTTTAAAATTCCAAATTGTAGCTTCATTCTTAAGAAGTATTCTCTTTAGTTAGTGTTACTATCTCCTTTGCACCATGATCTTTTTAAAAAACACCTAACTAAACAAGATATTTTGTGATTGCATTGATATTCGAAAGTATTTAACATTCTTGATTTGTTGCACTATAGGTAGTTAGTAATGTTAGATCCTATTATGTTTATTCTTTAATAATATTTCAAAATCCATTCCATACTCCATTATGATCCTTCTAAAGGTATTATTCTTCTTGTTTAAAGTAACAATATTTTTCTTCAAATCAACTATTGCAATTAAAATTTTAATTGCAATTCTTAAATGCACATTAAGCATTGTTGCCTCATTCTTAAAATTTTGGTACTTCAATTGTATTTTAAAAATATAAAAATAATTAATTAAATTTTAAAAATTATAAATAATATTTAAAAATTTATTAAAACTTACCAATTCCTTATCACTTTCTGCATTCGCAATAACTACAAGGCCCTTGTCTTTTGACCACATTATTGTAGGCTCAAGTTCTTTTGCATTTAAAATCTTAATTATGTTTAACATTATACCTAACACATCATCACTGTAAGCATTTGTAAAAGACATAGTACTAGATACATCCTAGTTCAACAAATTGTTAAGCTTTGCTGGTTAGTTTTGTACTGAAGAATACAATAAATTTCTTTAGGAGTGGTTTCTAAATTGATAATTTATTTATTTTATCAAAACTTTGTCCCTAAAATCCTAGATTCTTAATTGTTCAATATCCTTTGTTAACATATCATTAACAGTGGCTAGATAATTGTGAACCAAAAGACTATAAGGTGAAAAAAATGGTTTTTTCATCATCGTTTAATACAGTTTCTCCTGGAGAAGATGTGTTTGATCTTTTTTATCTCATTGGAGAAGGTTGCCTTATCCCATGAATCATGTCTTGCGGATTAAAATTTCCATGGGCTTGAACCTCACTTTCAATCCTGAGATATTCCTCACCAAATCAATTTCATTCACTACAGAAACACCCCATGCACTTGGAACATTACCAAACAAAAAAATTGAAAACTCATATGTAAAATTCAAGGCCCCCCTGCTTGAAGTTGGAGCATTAAATGAAATATGTTTTCCATCACCCCTAGTCCTGAAATTTTGTTGTGGTGGTGGCAACGGTGACATATTTCTCCTCAAAGTAGCAAATATATTTGGAGGCAAATGAGGCATTGAAATAATCAATTATAAATAACATGAGAAAAATGATATGAAAAACATAATACGAATGAAATAATATTAAATTATATATCATTTATGATTAAAAACATTACTTATTGGCGTAGATTGTAACTAAGATGAAAATGTGGCCTAGTGTAGTTATTGTGGTTTTAGTTAAGAAGTAGAGTGAAAATACTGGGAGTGGTACTAGTAGTTGTGATCTAAATGTAATTAACCTTTGACAATTAAAATTTATCAGTTTATTTTTTTTTAAATATATTAAAAAAAACCAAAAATAAATAAAAATTACAACTTAAATGAGATACATGCCCTAAAGGAACAAAGATATATCTTGATCATGTGTTTCTTTAAATTCATAAGCAATCCTAGTTGTAATAGCACAATCTTGGGATATTAACCTACGCTACTAGATGTTGTTGTAGCCAACGGATGTAAACAAGTTATAAATGTTTAATTTATATTCTATGAAATTATATATACTTTAAAACATATTGAAATATATAAATAATAAGTACCTACGATCAGTTGCATGGTGGACGTTCCAATTGGACAAGGATTTAATTAACTCCTCATCCTTTTCACTTGAAAAGTGCTTATTTGTGGAGTGGTGTCCTCAGTTTGTTGATCAGTTGAATCTGAAATAGTAATTGGATCTCCATAATCTAGTGGGAAATGTCCTCTTATAATAGCCTCTCTTCATGTTGTAGTTGTAGTAACTATCCCCTATTATAATTCAATAGTGAACAGACTATTGACCCCAAATAAAATATATAAAATATGAATAAAATTAATGATATTTATTAAGAAGAAAATAATCATAAATTTGGGAATCACCTCCAGTTGTTCAATTTTTAAAGACATGGTTATTAGCTTTATGTGGAGTCCAGGTAAGAGAAGGGGTGTTGCGTAAATTGTATAAAGATTCATAATATAATACAAGAATAAAATTTGTGGAATTAATAGTAGTCATTTCATTCACATTAATGTTACTCAATTCATCCATGGGGTAATGATGTAATAGTTTTTGGGTCTCCTATTAATTTTGAGGTCCAAGGTTCGAATATCAGCTTCATGTGAAGATGGTTCACTCTGGTAGTGATGGATTCCCTATTGACAGGGCACCACGATAATGTGGTTTAATCTGTGGGCTCACTAAAAGAGCTTAAATTTCCATTCTTGGATGATTCCATAGCTGGTGTGGGATGGTGATTCCACAATGAGCTAGCAATCTCTCCCTAGGTAATTTTACCAAAAAAATGTTACTCAAGTCGATTCTTATCTTAGAGGATAAGAAAGTGCACAATATTTGTATATCGAACCTACAAAATAACTCTTTCATGGAAAATTTAACCATAGCTTGCAGAAACAAGTGCTTGAAATTCTTGAGGGGAATTCCCCCTTTTAAGGATTTGGGGAAACTGTAAATGTAAGGAAACAAAAAATTGATAAATATTTAGTAAAACACAAAATTAAAATTCATTAAAAAAATGATGTAAATAGTAATATGATTATTAAAAAACTTACCAATAGCTACATCAATAGATAATTGGTAGTGAGACTCAAAATAATTGACATTTTCATATGTCAAAATATCCTTTGACATTGTGACAAGATCCACATCTTTATGTGGTAGTCTTGTCAAATGCTTAATGTCTTAAGGAGAAATTCCAAAGGATAGTGTGTGCAATGGGTGTTAAATATGAAAAGTAAAAGAGGAACTGTTATATTTGGCTAGAAGTTTGTTGAGTGTTTTTGTATATGTTGGAAATTGGGGCATATAAACTATCCCTGTGAAACTTGTGGCTTCAATCCATTGTGAAAATGAATTAGGATATGATGCAATGGTGTAAAGACGTGGAAAGACAAGGAACTTAAATGAAAACTTACAGATTTAAGTTGGTGGGACTAGGCTACTAGGTTGTTTGGAGATGACCTTCCTTCTTGGATTTTTTCTGCAATAAATGGAATAGACCTTCCTTCCCATTCAAAGATAACTATCCTTCATGTTTTGAGATGATATTTTTCTTTTAGGCTCTTGGGTTTGTTATCGGTGGATGAATGAGGTTATTTTATCATTCTTGCAGTCTGGTTAAGTGAGTGCATAAAGTAAAAATGAATACTGATTGTCTATATATAGGAAAATATGGAGGGTGCTACTGACTAGTAGCATTAAAAGTGCTACCGACTGGTATCATTCTACTTTCTACCAGCTAGTAACATGCAAACTTCTACTATGGTGTCCATCGAAACCCTTTTACTAAAATTTACACTAAATTTTCCATCCCCATGAAGCAAATTTTCCTATGATTTGACATACTTTTGAAGGTGGCCTTTTAAAATTTTCCAAATAGTTTCTATGATTTTTTGGAGGGACCCTTAAAATTTACCCTGTCATAAAAAAAATTCTAATCCTTCATGGATATTTTCTCCCCTATAATATACTCTTATTAACTTCTTCTGAATTATCTCTCTTTCTTCCATTCGGGTATGTCCTTTCATATTCTCTCAAGATTGAGGAGTTGTAACTAATTGTTTGCCTAACCAAAAATAATAACTGACTAACTACATAAGTAACCCTATTGGACAAGTAAATAATTTCAATACATCATATTATACCCATTTATAATCTTGTACAACCTTACACAATGTCATTTCTAACACATAGACCACATAACACTAACTAAGAAATTTGAATATTTAAAATGATCCATTTGTAGGCAACTCCAAATTAATCCTGAAACACACATTGAAGGATATAAAAATATTAGAAAAAACTCCCAAAGATACTAAACACCAAAATTTTCAATAAAACAAATACTAGACATTTGGCTTTTTCTTGATGCCATTGCATCAAGATACATCTAGACATGAGATATTGGTTGCCTTAGAGAAGTTAGATGAGAAAATATTCATTACCACTAATAACCACGTAAAAGAGAAAAAGAGATAGAAATATTAGCATGATAGACATTGCAAACACAAAGAATATTAGATTGGAGATAAGGTACTATTTTATGATAGTAGGTACAAGAAACTAGTAAAGATAAAAGCTTGATGGTTAAGGCCATACAAAGTATAGTAGTTTTCATCATCATGAGTAGTCGAAATGGAAAATTTAAGTGGGAAATATTACCTATGATATGTTAATGGTGCGCGGATTAAAATTTATCTTATCATGGAATTCAAAACACAAGCAAACTGAAAGGGAAGAAAAAATTGGAAATAATTCTGCTACGACTGAAAAACCCACAAGTGTTCTCTTTTCCTATAAATTGTGTAATACAAATATGAAAAAGGTAGAAGAAAAAACATGAGACAAAGGAAGCGCATAGGAAAAATATGTGAAAAAAAGAGGACATAATGCAGAAATAATAAAATCCACACAAGGAAGATAGAGCAAAAGTAAAACCACATAAAGGTAGAAAATATGTGGAACAAAGGTGGGAAATTAAAACCCACACAAAAAAGAAGGAAGATAATATGTAAAATACAATTTGTGGACAAAGTAATAAATTTCAAAGGTTGTCCCATATGCAAATAAAAATTATATAAATAAAGGCAAGATCAATCATTTTCCACTTAGAAAATTTTACAAGTGAAAAAAGAGGAGCAGAGAGAAGAGCCAAAACATGTGCAAAGATAATTAAGGTTTTTAAGAAAAAGGCAACTCCCACATTTGTCCTATAAGATGAACTACCCAAGACAAAATTCAAGAAGTAAACCCTCAAATCCTTGTTACTAGATCTTACAAGATCTTTTTCATATATCCATTTTTATTTAGGACACACAAGTTACATGCATAATTACATTTATTCAAAGCTCATGGAATATGATCACACATGTGTTGACATAGCCAACTTGTATAAAATTAATGAAACAAAAGGGATTAAAGTATATAACAACAATGCTAAGGTCATTTCCACAATGAAGCTAGATGCATGGATTAGAATTTCCTACTTTTCTTTTGAAAAAATGCCAATAGGGTTGTGTTGAGAAGAATACACAATGACATGCTTTAATTTGAAAATCCATACACAATAACATGTAATGTGGTGGAAATGGTAGCACTCATGGAAAAAGGGCACTCGGTAATTAAACTCGATAAGAAGAAGATCACAACACATAAGGTGGCCTGACTATTTGGCACAACACATAAAAATAGGGGTTATAATTAGAGACATAAAAAATAATGTGTTGATATATGTGTTAAAGTTCATTTGATTGAAAATCTTATATACAAACAAATAACATAGTGTCCATGCATGCAACACAAAAATTTCGATAAATATGATGTTGAGCCACTATGAATACAATGTGTGCAAGGTCCTAAATACATAATTTCATGACAATACCGAGAAAATCAAATAAGGTAAGCATACATTCTGCTATGGGTATTTTTTGTTATGTTTAGCCATATATTTCTATTTAGATATGTTTTTTCCTTTCTACTTAAATTAATGACATGAAATAATTAAAAAAACTGACCTCGGAAGATAGAGAGGTTTACTGATACCCGCGGAGATGGATGTTGTAGTTGATGGATGAAAACTCCTTCCTTATTTCACCGACAAAGTAACCTGTAGATCATGGACACTAAGAAGAATATGGGATTATATAGATATATGGTGTATTTCTTGGAAAAGGCCAGTCCTCGGAAGTCAATGAAATTCCTTGCAAGGATGTCAATCCACATTCAAGAAATCCATCTGATAATGATAAGATAAATTGATAAAACAAAAGATATAACCAAAAATGCAAAGGTAAAGGGACTGATGCAGTCTAAGGCTATATGATGGTCTGATGGTGATACCTGATGCAAAGGGAGTCTAGGGATCATAAAATGGCTCAAAGGAGCAAGGATGTATATAGATGTGCACTCATAAAGGTGAGCAAGATGATAGATTTGATTTAGATAATTGATAGAGTGCTAAAGATGGCTCAAAGGAGCTTGATAAGGTTTGACATGTACTTGTATAGGTAGAGTGGTGATCAATATTGGGATCTAAATGTCAGAAGGAAAAATTGATGTGGTAAATGGTCTAATAGACACAATGCTAGCAATTGGATCCGCTTGCTGCTGATTATGGGAATTGGTGATGATTGTTGTGGAAATTAAAAAACACTAAAATATGGGATAAGGTTCATTAAAGCTAGCAAATAATGAATAAATGAGATAATTAAGAAAAAATAAAGGGACTTACTTTGTTCCATTTGATGAATAAAGTTGAGAGCATGATGTTATCTGAGAGAGGGAGATGGTAGATGTTGAAAAACTATTGAATTCAATTTCTAGATGCTTTAGTGACCTCCAAAGGTTAGAGAAGAAATCATTGATGTCTTGATTTTTGTTGTGATGAAGAGGGCTATGATACAAAAGAAGATGTAAAGCCCTTAGTCAACTTCCTGTTATAAGCCAAGCCCAACTTGAGGAAGCTAGCCTGAAATGAAGGTCTAAAACATGTTTATATAAATTTTATGTCAACAAAGGAGAATCACCGACAATTCATTAGAATCACTGACAATTTGGGAAATACGTGAAAATAGTTGAAACAACTTCCCGAATAGAGGAATTTGTTTGTTTTTCCAAAGGATGTATGTTGGGAATAGGTTATATGAGTTAGGGATGTTAAATGGTTGAGAAGGTGTTTATTTCATTTTGTTTTTTGTTAGAATGTGGTTTGAGTGGTTTAAGAAGTGGTAAAATAGGATCTTAAAGCTGTAGAATGATATTTACAGGGAGTAAATATAAAGGGGGAGAGATAAGACTTAGGATAAGGATTTAATGTATAATATTATAGTGATGTGATAATGGATTTAATATATAATATGATGCTGATGTGATAATGAAGGGGAGCTAGCAAACACAGACATAGGGATTAGTGATGCTAGTTCCAGGTGTCTACATTTGCCCATTTTTATTGAGTGGTTTGGTGTAGGAAAGCTGTGAGACAAAAATGAGATGTGATAGATAGGGAATGGTGTATAATTATATGATGAGGTGATCCCCATCAAACTAAGGATTAATGAACTAAAAGGGAATCAACCACGAGTTTGAAAGAGGTAGATGGATGAAAAATGCAAGGATGGGAATCTGAGAGATGATTCCCCAAGATGAGGTATAGAAATAAGATGGGTTCCATAAGAAAATAAAGTGATAGAGGAACCAAAGGGTTCATTTCCTATAGATGTATGATTTAACGATGACAAGGTAAAATAAAAAGGATGTTTTGACGATGTCAAAGGACTGAAGATTGATGTTTCTACAAAGGTGGGCTTACGAGGCTAAGAAGTCAAGCGATAGAGGAACCAAAGGATTCGAATCCTATAGACATATGATGTAACGATGTAAAAGATGATGGTTTGATGCGGTCAAGGGACCAAAAATTGATGTTTCCATAAAGGTGGGCTTACAAGGCCAAGAATTCAAGTGATAGTGTAACCAAAGGGTTCGTTTCCTATAGATGTATGACTTAACAATCAAAATATGATCAAATGAAGATTTGATGAGGTCAAAGGACCAGAAATTGATTTCGCCACAAGGTGGGATGACGAGACCTAGATAGGGGTCCTGACAGTGATCAAAGGTGTAGAACTTGAGGAGGAAACCGGTTGATAAATATAAATTTTACTGAGTAAATGTGATGTTTTTGATGCAACGATGGAATTTCGAGATGTGTTGAGCATTGTGTGGGTATTGACAAATGTGGATGTGGCAGAGTTAACAACTGTTAAAGTTATGTTTTAGGTATGATGTGTTATTCCATATTGATTTTAAAGTGACTTAATGTTTTTCAAATCCATGGTCAAGAATGAAACGTGGATTGATTGCTTTGTACTAGATTTGATACATATGTGATGGGAAATAACAAAGTGAAGTCTCTTGTACTTTTTGCCTTTACTGTTGATCCAATTTTTTCTTTCTTGTTTAGATTAGTGAAATATTATTAAAGAAATTTAAATAACTCCAAAATGCAAGGGTTTAGGGTACCTTGATGTATGATGGATGCAAAATGGATGAGCGCAAATGTGATGAACCTGAAAAATAATGATAAATAGTAAGAAAGTAGATTAGATGGTATATACGATAGCTGCTCGAAGAAGTCGGTTCCTAGAAGTGTTAACTTCTTTACACAGTTTTCAACCCCCATTTGATAAAATATAATCAAATAAATGATAGATGAACGGATATCATGCAGAAACTGATACATAATAGAATCCAGAAATGGATGAAAAGTATTGATTTTATCTAAATTAACACAATCCATTTTACCTGGCTGGGTCGACGGTGACCCAGGCTACAGAGGGGAAGGTTGATGATGATATGAGCAAGTAGATCTGGACAATAAGCCTAAATACATATATAAATGGATCTAAATGCAAATAAGGTGATCAAAGAAGCCTGAGAACACCGGAAATAACCTCTAGAAGGAGATCTGAGATAAAAAAAGTAGAGAGGATGTCAAAAAAAAGGGATTAGGATAGATTAGATGAAAAAAGAGGACTCAGGTTGATGGTGAATGGGCTAGGTTAGTGATGAATGGAGTGCAGATAGAACAATTTAGGGTGATAGAGAATCAGGATAGACAATATGAGAACTAGAAATAGTAACAAAATAGAAGTAGACACTGAGAAGGATCTAGAAACATGAAGTATGATGATGCAGGACTGGGTCAGTGGTGACCTGGGTAAAGCGACAATGACCTAAGAAGTGCAAAACAAATCCAACAGTGGATGAGATGAATGAGAAACATGCAAGTAGAATGACTGGAAGAACAGATTCAGGATGGAATTTTGATAGTAGCTGACCTAAAAGATGTTAGATTCTAACAGATAATAAAAACAATAGCATATAATAGTATGAAATAACACAATCAAAATAAACCTCCCAAAGTGTTCGTAAGTGATGAAAGAAAATCTTCAATGGACTCCAAGAGGGTTGACACAACTACAAGGATGCTTAGATTTAAAAATAAGTTGGCACAACATAAGAAATCTTAATTTGTGTCTCATTTTGGAAGGAGGGTGAAATCAATCTTATAGGGTTGATGGTAACCCAGCTAGGTCATTGTCAACTGCAAGAAACAATTCTTGATAGTGGTGAATGATTGATTTATTCGAGATATGGGGATTTTAGGGATTATGATAAGTGCTTTAAAGCATGCATGCGGGTAAGGGTTTCCTAGGGAAGTGTCATGAGTAGGTAGGAGATAAATATGGGTTAGATAAAAGCTAGAAAAAATGTAGGGATGTGGATTTAGGTGGTTAGGGATAAAAGCATCCTAAAAATAAAGATAATTAAAGATAATTAGCTAATGGAGATTAATTAAGATAATGAATGAATATTAATTGTGAATTAAAATTGTTATGCTAATAGATGGGAATTTAATTATAAGAAATGAATTAAATTAAAATGGGTCTAGATAGGACCAAGGTGAAAAATGCACATGAGGAAAATCAAGGGTATCGAAACTAAATTTTGGTGTCTACATTTGCCCCTATTTATCACGTGGTTTGCGCTAGCAAGCCATGAGAAAAAAACAATGAGAGATAAAGAGTAAGTCAAAGACTAACGAAAGATTGATGATGAGCCCCCCCTCAAACGAGGGATTGATAATGCAAAGGGAAATTGATGAGGAGTTTGAAAGAGGTAGATGTTGAAGGGAGGGTGGGAGAACAAATATGCGTAAAATGATAAGTCAAGGAAATATACCCCAAGAAAGAAGTATTTAAACAACAACATAACCTATGGCGGTGATTTTGATAGCAGTTCGGTAGGGAACAAAGGATGGTCTCAATGGAGATGGAGGCAATGTTCTACGGACCAATGAGTGGGAGAAAATCTCTACAAAATGGGGGGAATCCAATGGAAAATCTCTCAAATGGATGTGATCCATGAGGAATAATGGGTCATAGGAAGACATCAAACTATGTGCATCCAAATGTGAAAATAATTTGAAATCCTTCATCGAAGAGGAATCGATAAAAATGTATGCGTCCACAAAGGATAGGTATGAAAGAAATGGTGCCCCAGAATAGGGCACGGAAATGGGAAAAAGGGAAAAATATGAAATAATGATGATATTAAATGCCCCAAGGAGGAGTAAAAATGATGACAAAGGTGGTCTTTGAGAATAGATGATGCCCTAGCAAAGGAAAAAAAAAGGGAAGGGCAAGCCAAAATGAAGGTTGCCTAGGCGAGTCGATGGAAACCAAGGCCGATCGATGGTGACCCAAGGGGGTCGATGATGACTTGGTGTCGATGACTATATAAGGCTAAGGGTCGACCAACAATGCTCATTTTCACTCATGCAATTGACAAATGAAAGGAGAGTGCTAAAAAATAATATTGAGAGATGGAGGCCGTAGGAGTAGCTAGGAAATGCCAGAGGGTGTGTATGATGGTGAGTAATGAAACACATGCTTATGTTTTAATTTATTTTTTTTGCATTTTTTTAGAAAAATGGATGATGCCAGGAGCAGTCAATCGCGACCTGGCAGGGTCACCATCCACCCATCCCTATAAAGTGATGATCGACCCCTAGACGCGTCGACCAAACATGGGTCGGTGTTGATTGTACTTGATTGGTAAAATGGATTAATGATTTTGATTTTATATGTTGTTTAATGATGAAAGGATCTGATGTTGAATTTTTTGATTTGTGATTTCAAGATCGAGAGACATTATATCTGAGAGACTGGATTGTAGTGTTATTTGATCAGATCAGGGGGGATATGGTCGACACTGAGTGGGATCACTTAGCAACTGTGGGGATTGGGGGATTTTGGTATTATCATAGGATGTCATGTGATGTTTGGTTGATGATAGCTTTAGTTGAGAGATGGGATGGGAAGATAAGCACTTTCTGGTTTTGGACGGGTGAGATAACGATCACCCTGGAGGATGTATATTGCATCCTTAGATTTCCTATACATGAGGAGTAGATAGTCCCCATCACATTTAATAGTAGAATTAGAGTATTAATATGGCTATTTGGAACTGATACACACCATATCATATTCCCTTTAGGGTGTTTTCTATATGAGTTGAGGTATGAGGCTGGGGTTCCATAGAGCCAAGTGATTTCTCTGGTCATGATGGCGATTTTGTGTTATGAATTTCCTAACTTGGGAGGATCCGAGTTTCTATGGGATTTGGTAAGTGTCATAACAGATATTGTTGAGCATCAGACAGTGTTTTCATTTGGCATTGCTTTGCTAGTGCAGGTGTACCATGAGCTAGCTATGTATAGAGCAGGGAGGAGATCAGGGTTAGATGTGGGCTTCCTGGTACATTGTTGGGCCTACTTGAATATTGTAGTGATCCAAACACCATGGCTACCATGGGTCACAGAGGAACACATAGGTCTTGTAGTGGGGTTCTTGATATGGTGGGCTGATCACGCTCATGGATATAAGTGAGATATGGGTGTGGATTGGTATGTGGACAGGTTTACAGAGCTTGATGTGGATCAAATCAGATGGTGGCCATAATGAGGATTCCCTAGATGGCTTGGGGTAGATGTAGAGTTAGTGGGTATATGAAGGATGAGATAGGTGTAAGGTAGATGGCCAGAGATGATCAAGGTCGTACATTTTGATAGAGTACGACGACAGTTCCTAGGGATCCTATCTCATAAATGGCAGAGGAGATTCATAGGGAGTTATCTATTCCTATCATGGAAGATCCATTAGAGGAGGAAGTAGTTCCTTGTGATGAGGATGATGATGTGGGTGTTTGAGAAATTTTTGCTAATTGGATGAATGCAGCTTAGGGAGCATGGGTGGATGGAGAGAGAGGCGATGAGGAGGAGGATATGGAAGTTAAGGTAAGGGGAAGCTCTAGGAGGTGATGGAGATGGAGATAGAGGAGAGTCTATAGAGATGGCATGATTATGTGTGAAGATAGAGCAGATGCATGTAGAGAGTGTTAGGAAACAAGTGATAAAATTTGTGGAATAATCCCTCACAGAATTGCAACAGTAGAAACTAATATGTAGAAATTATTACAAATCTCAAATAAAATTGTAGAATAAAATAACATAACACAAAGAGATAGTATTTAACGTGGTTCACCCAATTTAGGCTACATCCACCAAGAATCACTTCCTTAGATGTTATTACAAGCCACCACTCTCTCAATACAATACCTAGATCTGTTTGGAGCTATGCTCAAGAAACTCTACAGAATTCACAGCCGAATTCAAAGCACATCTGCAATGTTTTTCATTATATCCCACCATATACATAAAAACATATAAGTAGGCAACTGCTTAAGCAGTTTTACAATACTGTGGGTATGAAAACCATGGGCCAAAACCAGCCCAAAAAATTATGGGTTAAAAATCTCGCCCATATGAGAAGAGCACGTTTCCCGATATGTCGAGTGAATTTTTTCAAGACAAAAAAAAATTACACCCAAAAAAAAATGTGGGGGTTGCACCCCTAAACCCTAGCAAGGATACATGAAAAGTGTACAGTACTCTTAGTGTACAGTCTTTAACACTTTCACACATGAAAATAGGCTCCACAACCTAACAATCTCCCACTTGGAGACTAGTTTTCCTTTGAGCAAGCTTCTCAACCCTTCATTAGTTTCTATGAAGACCAACCAAAGCTGAACACAACTTCAGTTTTTCCCTTGTGACCACCTTGGTCATCATGTCTGTAGGATCCTGACTAGTATGAATCTTCTCCAACTTCAACTTCTCTTCCTCCAAAGTTGTCTTGATGAAATGGTACCTTAGTTGTATATGCTTTTTCCTAGAATGGAAAGCATAGTTCTTAGCTAGGTGTATAACACTTTGACTATCACTATGTAATTTTCCTTCCTCCTGCTTATGCCCCAACTCCTCAAGTACTTGTTGTAAACAAATCATTTCCTTTCTTGCCTCTGTGGCAGCAACATACTCAGCCTCTATGGTTGACAAAGCCACCAACTTCTGTAGTCGTGAAATCCAGCTTACTGTTGTTCCACCTATAGTGTAAACATAACCTATTTTTCTCCTCCTGCTGTCTACATCTCCATCCATATTTGAATCTACATAACCACACAAAGTGGTGTTTGATTAAATGTAGCACAAAATTGTCCCATGGTCCCTCTCAAATACCGAAGGATCCACTTTACTGCTTGTCAGTGATCTCTACCTAGATCACTCATAAATCTACTCACAGCTCCCACTACATGGGCAATATCAGGCCTAGTGCACACCATGGCATACATCAAACTACCAACCGCTGATGAGTAAGGTACCTTGGACATCCGGTTTCTCTCCTGCTCTATCTTAGGACACTTTTCCTTTGATAACTTGAAGTGACCTACCAAAGGAGTCCCAACCGGTTTAGCATCCTGCATATTAAACCTCTCCAAGACCTTCTTAATGTACTCTTCCTGAGATAAAGTTAGCTTTCATTCCTTCCTATCCCGAGATATCCTCATACCAAGGATTTGTTTACTTGCACCTAAATCCTTCATAGCAAAGGATTCACTTAGATACTTCTTGAGTACTTTTGTTTCCTACATGTTTTACCTGCAACCAACATGTCATCCACATACAGACACAGGATAATATAACTACCATCCTCAAATTTCTTTATATACACGCAATGGTCAGAATGACATCTAATATAACCTTGCTCCATCATGAAGCTATCAAATTTATTATACCATTGACATGGAGCTTATTTCAAGCCATATAAGCTCTTCTTCAGTTTACACACCATCTCCTCTTTACCTTTGACCTCATAGCCCTCTGGTTGTTGCATATATAGTTCCTCCTCCAAATCACCATGGAGAAATGCAGTCTTTACATCAAGCTGTTTTAAGTGTAAGTCTTCTACTGCAACTATTCCTAGAACAGTTCTGATAGAAGTCATTTTTACTACAGGAGAAAAAATCTCATCAAAATCTATACCTTTTTTCTATGCAAACCCCTTGACCACCAACCGGGCCTTGTATTTTTTCTTGCCTCCTTCTTCCTCTTTTACTCTGAACACCCACTTGTTTTGTAATGCTCTTTTGCCTTTGGGTAGCTTCACCAAATCCCATGTCTGGTTCTCCATGATATCCTGATGCTCCTCATCCATGGCTTGCTCCCACTTCTTCCTGGCATCTACCTGCATTGCTTCATCAAAGCTCTCTGGCTCTCCACTATCACTGAGTAATAAATAATAAAGAGAAGGAGAAAAACGTTCATTTTCTCTTATTACCCTAGAAGATCTCCTCAATATAGGAGTTTGGGGTTCCTGTTAAGGAGGTTCCTGAACTGATTCATATGTCACTTTCCCATCCAGAAGATCCTCTACTGTTGCATATTCTTTCTTGGATTCTTCCCTATTTTCCTGCAACTACTGCTTATACATGACTTTCTCATTAAAGACCATATCCCTAGATCGAATGATTTTCTTGTCCTTAATACTCCAACATTTATATTCAAATTCATCACCACCATAACCAATGAAAGTACATTTTTCTAATTTAGCCTCTAGCTTGGTCTTATCATCCTTGTCTATATGAACAAACACCTCACATCCAAAGACTCTCAGAAATGAATAATCAACTTTCTTACCATACCAAGCCTCCTCAGGTATGCCTCCATCCAAGGCACTTGAGGGTCCTCTGTTTATCAAGTACATAGCTATGCTCACCACTTTTTCCCAAAAAGAAAGAGGTAGTCTTGCATGTAACCTCATGCTCCTAGCACATTCCATTATTGTTCTGTTCATCCTTTCTGATACCCCATTCTACTGCGGAGTTCCTGGAACCATATTTTACCTGTGGATTCCATTCTTAGAATAGTAATCATTAAATTCATTTCTGCAATACTCCCCTCCATTATCTGACCTGAGACATTTCAACTTAAGACCTGTTTCATTCTCTACCAAGGCTTTTCATTTAACAAAAGTGTCAAATACATCATATTTGTTTCTAATACAATAAGCCCAAACTTTCCTTATTGCATCATCAATAAAAGTAACATAATAACTTGAACCCCCAAGAGATGATACCTGAGCTGGCCCCCACACATCAGAATGCACCAGCTCTAACTTACTCTCTTTCTTTGTAGGTCCAACCTTGAGAAACCTTACTCACTTCTATTTCCCATATATACATTCCTCACAGAAATCCAAACCTGTTTCTATATATCCAGGCAAATCCTTCTTTATGATCGCTATGCCCGTATGGCTCATATGACCGATCCTATAGTGCCACAATGTTGTATCTACTTTTAAAGCCACAAGATTACAAACATTAGTGCTATAAGTGGTTAAATATAAGGTTTCAGCCTTCTTACCTCTTGCCACAACAAGAGCACCCTCAGTAACCTTCCAAGAGTCTGCTATAAATATCACAGTACAACCATCACTTCCCAACTACCCTGCCGATATCAAATTTCGTCTTAATGTAGGAACATGTCTGACATCCTTCAATAGCCAAGTATTCCCATTCTACATCTTAACCTGAACAGAACCTTTTCCAACTATGCTGCAAGGCTCATCATCACCAAGAAAAACATGCCCAAAATCTCCTTGAACATAATCAACAAAATAATTCCTATGTGGAGAAGCATGGAAAGAAGCTTCCAAATCTAAAACCCAAGATTCAGTAATATTGTGCAAAGAAAGAATCAAAGCATCCTGACACACATTACCCGTTGCCACATTTGTCTCCTTGTTTTCTTCCTGTTGTTTCTTCTTATCCTGAAGCTCCTAACATTCCTTCTTTGCATGCCCAAACTTTCCACAGTTCCAGCATACTATATTGCTTTTGGATTTTGACCTTTCCCAATCCTTTGATTTTCCACGGCTTCCTCTATTCTTTTGTCTCTCTCTAGTTTCCATTGTTAAAGCATTCCCTAAAGTAGAAGATTCACCAGAGCTTTTTCTTCACATTTCCTCACTTAGAATCACCCCTACAACATCCTCAAACTTCAAATTTGAGTTAGCTGGAACCGAGTTGCTTACTGCCATTACCAAGCTATTCCAACTCTTAGGTAAAGAGCACAGAACTAATAAATCCCTAACTTCATCAAATTCTATTGTAACCGAAGCTAGCATATTTACAACAGTATTAAAATCATTTAGATGATCTACTGCTGAACCATTCTCAGATGAATTCATATTAAACAAATTTTTCATTAAAAAAATCTTATTAGAGGTAGAGGGTTTTTCATACAACTTCCCTAATGCATCAATCAGTTCTTTTGTAGTATTTTCCTTTGAAACATTAAATAATACCAAAGATGCAAGACACAACCGGATTGTCCCAAGTGCCTTCCTATCCAGAAAATCCCATTCTACATCTGTCATGCTCGAGGGTTTGTTCACTTTCTCAGACAACGGAGTATAAAGATCCTTCTGATAAAGGTAATCTTCCATCTGCATCTTCTAAATACTGAAATTCTTCTCGTTGAATTTATCAACCCTAGATCTTCCATCATCTGTCATAGCTCCCACTCAAGATAAAACTTTCCCTATGATTCAACACTTCAGCAAACCAAACCAGGCTCTGATACCAATTGTTAGGAAATAAGTGATAAAATATGCAGAATAATCCCTCACATAATCACAACAGTAGAAACTAATATGCAGAAATTATTATAGATCTCAAATAAAATTACAGAATAAAATAACACAACACAAACATACAGTATTTAACGTGGTTCATCCAATTTGGGCTATGTCCACCCAGAATCACTTGCTCATATTTTATTACAAGCCACCACTCTCTCAATACAATACCTAGATCTATTTGGAGCTATGCTCAACAAACTCTACAGAATTCATAGCCGAATTCAAAGCACATCTACAATGTTTTTCATTATATCCTACCATATGCATAAAACCATATAAGTAGGCAACTGCTTAAGTAGTTTTACAATACCGTGGGTATCAAAACCATGGGCCAAAACCATCCTAAAAACCTATGGGTCAAAAATCTCACCCATATGAGAAGAACATGTTTCCCAATATGTCGGGAGTGTTTTTTCCAGGCAAAAAAATTTACCCCCAAAAAAAAAATTCGGGGGCTGCACCCCCGAACCCCAATGAGGATACATGAAAAGTGTACAATACTCTTAGTGTATAGTCTTTAACACTTTCACACATGAAAACAAGCTCCACAACCTAACAGAGAGAGACATAACAATACAATAGAGAGATATAGTCATGCAGGAGAGGGACCAATACCACAGGTAGAGGGAGGCCTATAAGGCTCATTTTAGATATCTTTCTACTATATTTGTCAAAGATTCAATGAGTGGCACACATGAAGCATCACATGGGACTAGACAGGTAGAACCTCCTGACATGATTTCGATGGATCACTACAGAGACTTAGCCACAAAGGTTAAGTATTATGATGGGATCGTAATCAAAAAGTTGTTGAAGACACTTTGATATTGGGAGCATCTAAAGATGAGAGTGGCAGTTGAAGCTGGCCCACATGGGAGTAAAACAAGTGTGGTTCATCCGCATCGAGGAGAGGGCCAGAGCGGAGGCGACAAAGCCGATAGATAGATGAAGGGAATTTCCTAATAGGGGAAACATTTTAGGCTTTTTGATGTGAACTTTACTACTTTAAAATACATCTATGCTTTGAGAGAGGACCCTTAGATATGTGATGATGATGATTATGGATTATGTGGTTTGGCTTGTATATTGTGTGATGTTTATTATTTAATTTGTGATGACATGGTGTGGATATGTGATGATGATGATTATGGATATGTGTGTTAATTTTTATTTGATAATGATGTTAGATGCATGTGACTATGTTTTATGTGATGATGATGTTTGATGCTTATGATAGTGAGGATATGTTTTATATTAATGATGTTGATGATTACATGTTTACTTTGGATTTGATTATGTTTACATGGATAGTATGTGATGTTGAGAAAAAGCAATTTGAAAATAGATGTAATAAATGATAGGTAAGAAAAGGCAAATAGATGTAGGATCATGGATGGGTAGTATATAGGTGACTTAGATAAAATAGATGTGCTTGTAATTAAAAAAAGGAGAGACAAAATATGGATGTGGAAAGGTTTAGAATAAAATGGAACTTAACGATGGTGACACATGGGTACGAATGATGTTACGTCATATCAAGGAATGCATGAGGAAAGGATGTCTCCAATCACATTGGAGATAAATAAGAAGAGGATTTAAGTAGCGTAAGGCACATGCAACCAAAACAGATGCAAGAAAATAACCAACAATAGTTAGTTATATCAAATATCATGAGGGAAACATGGATGAAATGAACTCATAAACCTAATTTCAACATGAAAAAGGGGTTTGTGATGTAACTTGTACGTTGGAAAATGGTTCTCCATAAGTGGTTCTCCCTAAATCTATGCCCTAGATCTAGGAAGGGGAAAGAGAAAATTGATCAATGCAGGAAGTTTGCTAGAAGAAATGTTATCAAAGCAAGAAACTTTCTTAGGATGCTGATAAAATGGAAGGCTGATCAATGCGAGAAGCCTTCAATGCCATGATAGAAAAGAGTAGCTATCCTTCGAGGGTATGGTCTACTTTATACATGATATCCATCCTTTGAGGGATAGGTCTATTGATTTTGATTTCTTTCAAAAAAAATTCGAACAGTTATCCTTTGAGGGAACAATCTGCGTTTCATAACTGTGAATTTTTATAAGAGCGTCCATGAATTTTGTTTTTTTTACATGGAATCACTAGGTAGACCTCTTATAAGGGGACAATGAATGTACAAGAGACACCCGTGTCCCCTTAATGTGGTTCTAATAGGTAAATAAGAGGGTGATGGATGTAATGATTGCAGAGTTCTCACCAAGAAGGGAGAACCTATCAATAATGAAAATGTTATGGACAGAGTCATGCTGTCCATATTTAAGGTCATTCCAAGGAAAGTAATGGTAGACCACAAAAATATAGATAATTACAATTATAGATGGAAGAGGCCAATGATGGAGGAATGATCTAAGGATATGACTAAATGCTTGTGGTAGACATGCTAACAATAGAAAGGTCGCAAGTGCAATGCATTAAGCGGTTTCACTTCCATTTCTCCATTAAGGGAGGTTAAGCGATAGGATCCCGACCCATACTTATGTGTGACAATGTATGGTCCACTCCAATTGGGAGAAAAAGTCTCCACGTTGACTCCTTTCTAAAGTAGTAACATTATTATTTTTTTTAAGAATGAGGTCACCAATATTAAATTTGTAATAGAATACGATAACAATTTGTAAAAGAAGGGATGTAGTGAAGATAAATGAGTGAGTATAAAAGCTATGTGCTACCCTTGAGGAAGCTATAAAATATGTGCCCCTAACGAGATGAATAGATGGCCAAAAAAAGGGACTTATGATGAGAAATGGGATAAAGGATTTGACAATATGATATGATAAATTGGATGAGATATATATGATGAGAGGAGATGGAAACTATGCATTACCTTTCAAAAGTGAGAAAGTAAGAAAAATATGTGTCCCTAATGAGATGAATAAATGGCCACAAAAGGTGGTCTTTTCATGAAAAATATGGCATTCCCATAAGGGTGCAAGCATGGCCACAAATGTGGAATTAGGATTAAAATATGGTTCCCCAAAGATGGCACAAACATGGCGAAAAAAGGTGGACTTAGGGTTAGGATATGGTGCCCCTAAGAGAGGCAAAAATATGGCCACAAAGTCAAAAAATTTATGAAACCATGGTGCCTCCAGGGGAATCATAGATATGGAAAGAAAGGTGGACTTAGGATGAAAAGATGGTGGATAGATAGGTTGGCTAGAGTAAATTGGATAAGATTCGATGAGTTAGATAAGATAAGACAATGATGTCCCCCAGCATTAAGGGAGCCATTTGATGGATGAATTGATGTAGATAAGATGTGTGGATGAGGAAGAGGATGTGAAAGGATATATAATGAGGGGAAGATGCTCCCCGACCAAAAGAGATTTACATTGGTCAACTAAGATGTAGATGAACTATTGGATGTCGAAGAAGATTGGATGGAATCGTTACAAGGAATTTCGATGATGAATTTGAATTTAGATAGGATGGATGAATGGGGATCATAGGGATTTTTTGGCAAGGTAAATGGTATCGATGAATAGCGGAGGACCCTATTTAAGAGGAATGATATGCAGAGGAGAAATGATAAGAGATGATGCAGGTGAGGGACGAGACTTAGAAATTTTGACAGGAAGAGATGTAGAAATTGGTATCAAATTGGTCACGTACATAATGGTAGGTGGAGGAGGAAAATCCTCAAGGAGTTCATCTCTCTCAATGAGATCATGGAAGATGGTTTGAAGGTCCCTACAATGTTCAGTTTCATGACCCAAGGTATGATGGTAAGTGCAAATATGATTAGAGTCAAACTGCAATGGAATTTTACTATTTGGATCAAAGGCTTTAATAGGAGGAAGTGTGATGGTGGAGATTTGAAGAAATTGTGAAAGTACCTTATCATATGATTCAACCAAGGTATTAGGAGGTTCCTTTTCTTTATGATATTTCTTAGATTTAGAAGAGGGATATGTTTGGAATGTGGATGTGTGAGATGATTTGAATGTTGGGGGTGGAGTTTTAGTATTTCAGGGTTTCGATGTCTTGGTTTTAGTTTTAGTCATGATTAATGTTCTAGAATAAAAATTGTTGGATGGTTTTGATTTGGATTGGTTGATAGGTTGAAGTGTTTTTTATGAAGGGATTAGTCCTAGAAGAGATAGATGTGGTCCTAATATAGATGATGTGGCATAGGATTGTTTTCTTTTAGGTGGGGGGATGTTGATTTTCTTATGAGGATGTGAAAGAGAACATTGAGGAAATATACCAAGGGTTCTAGATATTGTTTGTGAAGAATCACCCTTGGGAGGAATGACAACAATCTCAATTGGTAGGTCTGAAGGTTGTGTTCTGGTTGGTATTGATGGAGGAAGTAACTTATGTTTGATGGAATATAAGGAAGGTCAAGATTGGATTGATGTGGGGATTTATGATATTGTGGATGATATATGACGATCACTTGAAGTTATTTCAAGTTGTAATGCTTTCCAAAATTCTTCAAATGATGAGATCGATGTGGAAGGAGAAGATGTGGTCACAATAGTTGATGTGGTTGGTGTGGGTAGAAGCGCGGAAAAAGGAACTGAAATTTACTCTAAGGATGGTATGATAGGTAAGGGTGGGATATATGTGGGTGATGTAGTTGGTGTGATAAAATCTAATGGATTGGATGTGATAAGTGATGATGGAGATATAGGTGAAGGATTAATGGTAGGCATAGATACAGATGGAGAAATGGGTGTTTGAATGATCCAATTGATGAGTTCTATGTGAGATGGGGATGGTGTAGGTGTAGGAATGGGTGTTTTTATCAAGGAGGCATGAATTTCCTTTGTGCTTATCTTAGGTGGGGGTTCTTGTTTCATGAACGTTTCAAGGGGTACCATTGATATATTTGCAAATCAAGAAGATGTGATTGGTTTGATATTGGGTATAGATTTCTAAATGGTTATTGTTAGAGGATTAAGCATAGAAGATTGGGGTAAAATAGGTGATGTGGCCATGGGAAAAGATGTAGGAAAATGTGATGAAGATTTCAAGCTAGTCGTGAGTGAATTTGTTGATGTGGTAGTTATAGGAGTAGTAGGAATCGGTAGGGAGGTGAGTACAATTGTGATATTAATGGATATGGCTGAAGTTTGTTTGATGTAGATGTGGATAAGGGGTTAGATATGATATGTTTGGTTATGATAGATGTAGTCTATGTGGATGTGGTAAAGGTAGGAATTTATGTATAAAAACTGGTAGGGGTTAATTTGATAGGTGTGGTAGTTGCGGATACAATTGAGGTAGATGTAGGGGCAGATATTGAAGAAGTCGTAGGATCAATGTCTAGTGTGGAAGTATACAACAAAGTGGATGAGATAGGTGAAGATAAAGATATTTGATGTATAATATTGATTGCATAAGGATTAAATTTGTAAGATGTGGAAGGTACAGATTTATTTTTCGGTGGTGGATTAGGAAAGGGTTGCTTAAAGTTGTTAAGGGATGGAGATTGCATTTGTTGGTGGACTGTGTGATGTTGGAAAGTAGGAAAATAATAAGATGGTTGGGATTGGGTGGTAATACTTGATTGTTGAGGCTTGTGAGAATTAGGAATATAGATTTCAATAGATTGTGATGGTTCTCATCTTTAAGGGTTTAAGGATAGTGAATGAAAACCACATTCTTTAGAATAATTACGATGATAAGATAGATGGTGGATGATGGAATAAGATATTTTATTTGACTACTATCATGATGGTTGATGTGTTAATAGTATAAAGGATGCAAGTGTAAGGCATTCAAAGTTTGACCCATTCTATATGGACCGATCCAGTTAAGGGAAAACTTTCCATGTTTACTCCTTTCTAGAGAAGTGACATTTTGATTAGATTGATAGTATAGATTTGGTGAAGATGTGCAAGGGGGATGTGTGTAAGGTAAGACTTTTGAAGTCTCAGTAGAGAGGATTCCCCCTAGCATGACACTTTGGATAGAGATGACATGCGCTAAAATGAATGACAACTTTCATATAAGGATGATGGAAGTTTTGATATTGATTGATTGAGTATATGGTAAATAAAGGATCCCTTGACAAAGGATCCATTGAAAATTTAGATGGGATATGAGAGGACAATTGATGAGGAGGGGTAGATGATGAAGCTCTGATTTTACCTTTTCTTCATGTATGAGGATTTTGGGTTCATATAGGTGGGTAAAGCATACTGATTTGAGACGAGGGATCTTCACTAGGAGGTGATGATAAGATGCAAGAGAAATATTTTTCAAGATCTGATTGAGGATGACCCCCTTGTCCTACAGATATCGGTGAGGACACTATCAATGACTTGGTTGTAGATGTTGACAAGATTGAGAGACCTTTAATGGAAGGTGTTGAGGAGATGTTTGACAAAGGTTTGATAATATGAGATTAAGGATGCCCCCCTTGTTTTACAAATATCAAGGGTGGAGGTGTAGATGATATAAATTGTAGCTTAAGATGGTCTTCTTTTAGGAGAAGATAATCTATGAGGAAGAGTAGTTGGATTATGGATTTAAGCGCTTTACAACTTTTTGTGCTATGTCCCGAGCTTTTATGATAGGAAAATGTTTTATCTTGATCATACCAGGCATGCTTCTAAGACTGTGGATTGGGTGTTTTGATTGGTGGTAATTTGATAAGAGAAGCTTACATGATCCTCTTAAGGATTTCTATGTAAGTCTCATTTGGGGGATTTGGATTAATTGATTTTCTTATTTACAAGAACACTTGGTAGGACGCGTCTTGGATGGGGGTGGATTCATAGATGTCGTATGGTGTCAAAACATCAAATGGACATTGTGATGTTAATAAGAGAGAGGGTATGATGTTGGATTGATATAATTTGATGATGGATGAGGTCCCAAAATGGACGAGGAGGGATGAATTATGGATGAGATATGATACGGCTGTGTGGCGTGATATTAAGATAAATGATGGTATCCCAAAATTGATGGTAAGGGTGGAACTGTATATTTGATAGTTTTAAATTTTGATAAAGGATGGGGTCCCAAAATGGATGGTAAGGTTGATACCTTAGATGATGTGTGATTTTATTTTATAATGTTGATTTTGGGTAAAGAATGGGGTTTTTAAATAGATGATGAGGATGAGGTCGTGGATGTGATAGGTTTCAATTTTGTAACATTTTATTTAGATAGAGGAGACAGTATCACGTCAGATGATGTGGGTGAGGTTGTGGATGTGAGGGTAATTGATTTTATAGTGTTTGATTCAGGAAAAAGTTCCAAACTAGATGACAAGCAAAGAGCTAGGGATAAGATTGAGTCTAGTTCAGATGAGGGAGATGATGTTTCAAGACATGATTGAGGTGGGTTATATTTATGTGAGATTCCCAATTATTTGATTAGTTTAAAAATTGGCTTGATGTCAAGATAATTGATTATGAATTCTTCCTTAGTAACGGTCTCCTAGGTAGAGTCTAAGGGTTACAAGGAGGTAATGGATGATTCAACAGTGGACACATGGTTTACCAATACCCGTGGAGATGGATGTTGTAGCTCATGGATGAAATTTCCTTCCTTCTCTCACCAACGGAGTAACCTGCAGATCATAGACACTAAGAAGATGGGATTAGATAGATATATGGAAGATTTCCTAGCAAAGGCCAATCCCCAAAATTCAATGGACTTCTATGCAAGGATGTCAATCCGTGTTCAAGAAATCAATCTGATAATGATAAGATAAATTGATAAAATAGACGATATAACCAACAATGCAAAGGTAAAGGGACTGATGCGGTCTAAGGCTATATGATGTCCTGATGATGACACCTGATGCAAAGGGAGTCTAGGGATCATAAAATGGTTCAAAAGAGCAAGGATGTAGATATATGTGCACTCACAAAGGTGAGAAAGATGATAGATTTGATTTAGATAATTGATAGATTGCTAAAGATGGCTCAAAGGAGCTTGATAGGGTTTTTCAGGTACTTGCAAAGGTAGAGTGGTGATCAATATTGGGATCTAGATGTCAGAAGGGAAAATTGACGTGTTAAATGGTCTAACAGACACAAAAAACTAGCGATTGGAGCCGATTACTAGCGATTATGGGAATCACTGATGATTGCTATGAAAAGCACAAAATGCTAAAATATAGGCTAAGGCTGATTAAAGCTTGTAAATGATGAATAAATGAGATAATTAAGAAACAAGAAAGGGAATTACCTTGTTCTAGTTGATGAATAAAGTTGAGAGGATGATGTTACCTAAGAGAGTGAGATGTTAGATTCTGAAAAATAGTTGAATTCAATTGTTGGATGCTTGAGTGACCTCCAAAGGTTAGAGAAGAAATCATTGATGTCTTGATTGTTATTTTGATGAAGAGGGTTATGATAAAAAAAAAAGATGTAAAGTCCTTAGTCAAAGTATTTTTATAAGCCAAGCCCAGCCTGAGGAAGCTAGCCCGAAATGAAGGCCTGAAACACATTTATATAGATTTTATGTCAAAAAAGGATAATCTTTGGTGATTTGTTAGAATCGCCGATGATCCAAGAAATACAAGAAAATAGTTGAAACAACTTCCCAAATCGAGGCATTTGTTTTTTTTTACAAAGGATGTATGTTGGGAATAGGTTATATGGGTTAGGGATGTTGTTAAATGGTTGAGAATGTATTTATTTCATTTTGTTTTGTTTTATTTTGGTTAGAATGTGGTTTGAGTGGTTTAAGAAGGGGTAAAATAGGATTTTACATCTATAGAATGATATTTATGGGGAGTAAATATAAAGGGGAGGAATAAGACTTATGATAAGGATTTAATGTATAATATGATAGTGATGTGATAATGGATTTAATGTATAATATGATGGTGATGTGATAATGAAGGGGAGCTAGCAGATGTAGACACAGGGATTAGCTGTGTTAATTTTAGGTGTCTACAATTTCACTGAGACCTTTTAAGGAGGAGAAGATTAAATGGAATTAAAACACACCCATAATAACAAAAATATACAACCACATGAATAATATATCTACAGTGGAACAAATCACTTCACAAATATGGTGGGAAAAAAAGATAAGAGATTTGGTATCAAATAATTGTAGGGTTTAAAATGAAGTAATGGATAAATATGAAAAAGAAGTTTATTTGTTGTAGATATTGATTTCATATTTCTATGACCATTTAATCTTTGGATTGATCATATTTCTCCTCTACCATGTGAGGCATTAGATGAACTAGTGGAAACATCAATATAGACTCTCTGTACACTACCAATTGATCCAAGAAATCCCATTCCTCCGAGCATTGACAAGTTAATAGAAGAAACTTGGGTAAAATTCAAGATAAAGTATCATAATGAATTTACATAAATAAAAGATCATACAGAGGATACTAGGTCATTAAATCCACAAACAAAGCTACTAAAAATCAACATCAGGAAAAAGGGAAGAAAATGATACAAGAGAAAACAAATAAATAACTCATGGTATCTACACGGAAAAATGTTGCTACAAAAAGGTGGAAGAAATACATGTCTCAAATTCCTAAGAAATAAAAGGTTTACATTATAAGCTCTTCAAGAAAAATATGAGACTGAAGAAGAAAGTGATGATGAGTTATACAATGGAGAGGAAAGATAGAGACAAATGAAGAAGAAATTGCATCTAAGGAGGAGGATACATAAAAAGGAGAAATACATGTAGATACAGAAGAATAAAAAACATCCTCAACTCAAAGTTGAAACAAACTAGTGGATACCCATGGTATTAAGTTACTATAATATTCTCAACTCTCTCTGTCCACCTACAATTTTATCGAATATGTCTTAGTAAAGGTCATAATAAGCAGTTAGTAGTGTGAGGATAGCAGTAGGCCGCATAATGTAGCAATAGTAGAAGAAATGATACATTATATGAAGAGGTTTTATTTCTTCTTAGAATACATAGCCTATAACTTTCTTGATCACTTGGCACAAATTATTAAAGAGCAACTAGAATTAGAAGAGGAGATCATCAAAGAAAAAATGAGGCATAAATTTAGTCATTGTTAAAGAATAAAAAGATATCAATGAGGGATAAAACATAGATAGAAGAGTTAGAAGAAATTATTTAAAAATAACATGTGGAAACAATGGATTAAGAGGATTATAAAAAAGGAAGAGGTAGAACAAAAAAGGAGAGGGAAGAAAACAAATAAAAATTACAAGAAGGAAGTAGAAGAGAAAAAAAAGAAAACAGAGAAAAATACAAGGGAAGATAAGAAAAAATAAGAAGAGAGGAGAAAAGAGGAGGTAGAGAAGAAGAATAATGAGGTAAAAGAACAAAAGGAGAGAGGATAAATTGAAGGAGGAAGAGGGCAGATAAATAAAGGAGAGTTAGGAAAATAATAATAAACTGACTACAACAAAGAAAACAAAAGAGAAAAATTTGGAAATATAAGAGTAAAAAGTGGGAGTAAATATAGTTGCTCTACAAGGAATGCCACCATAGACAAGCATACAAAAGGAGAATTTTAGGTAGGAACCTCAAGTGTGGATCCTCAAGTTGTTCACTTCAAAAATTTACCTCCTCCAAATCAAAACAAGATGCTAAGCCCTAAAAATACAATAAAATTTTAGTATCTCATAGCCGTGACTCTTATAATTTTGGCGTTAATAAAGAAAATTTTGGCACAAAGGTAATAGGCTCAAAGTTTCCAACTACAACATGGATTAGTAGAGAAAACAAAGGAGGGATGCACAATGCACCTAAATAAGCTTACTTCCATTTTAAAATTAGAATTTAACATTATTTTGAAGTAAATCTCTAACATTGATTGGATGTAGAGATGTGTGGTGTTATAATACACAATGTAAAAAAATGATACAATCCATCCAACCATATAGAATCCAGTATGAAATAGACCCTACGCTTCTAATTAAAAAGAAAATAGAGGATACCCTAGAGAATTTTCTTTCACACTCTATTAAAGAGAAGGCCAGAGATACAAAAATACACAAGGAGGAAGTAGCAAATTATAAAGCCACAGAGGTAAGTAAATATACAATAGTGAACAAGAAGAGAAGAGATTAGTTAGATAAGATTATTGCATCATTTGAATATGTTATCTTAAATATTGCCACATATTATGCATTCACTACGGGCTACCCAAGAGTAACACAACAGGAGAAAACAAAACTAGATCACCTTGAAAATGAGTTGAATAAAAACATTACAAACCTATGATATCACCAAATACCCATATGGTAATGGACAACATAAAATGGCAAAATTGGTGAATAAGTACTGCAAAAAGAAAATTGAGAGAACTGATAAAATCAATGATATCAAAGAATATAGTAGTATCATAGATGGGGAAACTACATGAATATTATTATCCAAATAAATCTCCTAGTTATTTAGAAAAATTACATATATATTATGGCTCATAGATATTCATTATAGTGGCATGCACCTCAGTTGTCTCCTTGGAATATTCACTTGGTTGTTGTTTCCTCGCGTGCCCTTGCATGCTTCCCCTTCTCCCCTTTCCATTTTCCTTTTCATCTTTGTTCCACTCTGACCTTGCATACATATTATGTGCATTCTCCTTCCTCATAACATCCATTGCATCTTGCGCATGCGCCTTGATCTTGTTTCAATTAGCTAAGTCCCTCACCCTCTCATGCCCCCTGTACATTACCTTGTAATAGTTACACCTTGACCATACGTTCTCTGCTCACCAGTTTGCCCCATTTCCTCTTTGCACGTCTTCCTTCTACCTTCTTCCAACACCTCATTCCTCTATGTGTATATCTTTTCACCCTCCTCTACACCATTCCATGCCATGTCATTTTTTGGCACGCTTGAGTGTGCCACATGCAACCAGTCTAAGTGTGCCAATGGGGCACTAAATCCTTGCAGCAAATCAGTGAGTGAAACGTGGCAGAAATGATAAGAAAATTTACACAGTTAGTCATCCTTTCAGCCAATATGTGCACACCATGTGTCTTGCATGCACATATAACTCTGAAAAACTTATGAAAACCATATCTTTTTGTACGAAACTCTGATCGGTGCATGCCTAGTCTCAATCAGCAGTTGCTGACGTAGGCTACAGTGCTAGACATTCAAATTCAAATTCTTGATGGATCTAGTAGGTGAGAAATAGGAGAATGTCTTTCTAGGCACTAATAAGCAGATCTAATTTCCCCAACCACCTTATTTGATCTGATCTGCCCTCTTTCCTTCTCCAACATGCCAAACAGATTTGGGGAAGTGCATTTGATATATTTTCATGCAGATCTATAGGCATTGAATGCTTCTCGTTGGTGGTTGCATTTCAAATTCATATTTTCCCTCCTTCTTCTCTTCTTCTTCCATAAATTCATTTATAAATGTAAGAGTTGGGCTCATTGTTAATGTTGGACATTTTGGAGCCTTACGCTTGTGCTAAGGACTTCATATCTTAAGTATTTTGAGTCGCAGACATCTAGATCTAGCTCTTGCATGTGGATATCGGCCTCTTTCACCATTATAACAGCTATGTGCATTTCTGGAAGTAATGGAAGCATCATTTTGTGACTATTCTTTGTCCTAAGCATGTTTGTATTCTTTCTTCTTACATTTATTTTACATTGTGTGCTCATTGTGTCATTCTATGTCCCTTGTAGCTATTTTTTAGTTGCGTTCCATGAAACTGGTCTGGAAAATACATTTTAGTTGTGTTACACATGCCTATCCTTCTTTCACGCATTTACCTTAATTTTGATCATAACAAATAGTGTTCATCCCTCTTTTTCTATTGTTATCACTTTTTAGTGTAGTTTCCTTTCATGTTATCCTTCTATCCTTGGTCCCTTGGCATTGTTAGCTTAGCTTTCCCTTTCAACACTAGGAGTAGCAGTAGCAGTAGAAATATATACAGGAATCAACCTTCTCTAGAGATTCGTCTCAAGTGCACAAGGTCCTATAACTTGGAGATGGTTCCATTGTTATCTCAAATGACTTGATCCTTCCAAATCCGAGACACGGGTGCAAGTTTGAATGACCAACAACTACAATGTGAGAATTTTTTTGCAAAGAAAAAATATGAAGTGATTAAAGGTATAAAAACCCCAGTCAATATCATATCACTCATACTATTTCTTTGGAAATAATCCATACAAGAGAACCTGACTGTGTGGAAGATATTTGAAGTTCATATTACTAAAAAATATGTTAAGTATTTACCTTATGCCATACCATGAAGTATGTATAAAACTATATACTGTATTTTATAAAAAAAATTATTGTAAACATTTTAATGGAATATATCACATCTTGTAAATCCAATCGGGTAAGTTAAACAAAGGAGTATTTCCTTATATTATATGCCTAATTTCTGGTATGTTGATGTCTTCTCATTTCCATAGAAAGCTAGAAAGAAATTTTATAGTCACATTTTGGGAAGGTTGGTAATCATAGTGGCATGCTATAGTTAACTGGAATATTTTTTGAGATAAATTTGTTGTTAAATGGTTCTTTATCTAAGTTGTCTTGAGGATGAGACAATGTTTTGAATTCTAAGGATGATGTTGACAAGTTTCTTCATTAGTTTTGTGCACTAAGGAATTGACAAAGTAGAATCCATGGGAAATTATGCATCGAAGTACACAAGCCACGAAGCACTAGAATCCATTGAAAAGGGAATAAATTTGTGGATTTTTGAGAATCCTCTAAACACCACAAAGATCCATAAAAGACATAGCAAATCTATGGATCCGTAAAAAACTGCAAAGAGAATATTGAGACTAGGAATAAAGTTATGGAGCCACTTCCAAAATGGTTAATTATTGAATGTTTCAAGGATTATATAATCATTATAATTATTGTAATAAGCATGTGTGTGTGTGTGTGTGTGTGTGTGTGTGTGTGTGTGTGTGTGTGTGTGTGTGTGTGTGTGTGTGTGTGTGTGTGTGTGTGTGTGTGTGTGTGAGTGAGTGAGTGAGTGAGTGAGTGAGTGAGAGAGAGAGAGAGAGAGAGATGTTAGGAAAATAATGTAGTGTTCACATTATTATTGTAATTGTTATAAAATGAATAGTTACGTCAGTAGTTATTAATTAATGGTTAGTCGTATATATTGTTATAACCAAACATATATACGCTATATAATTTTTTACACCCGTATTGTTATAAACGGGTCATTCGTTCCCTATTTTGTAGGAGGTTGTTTTTATTACCTCCAAGGCTATACAATAGCCATTCTATTGTGCTACAGAAATATACACAACGGTGTAATATTGAATATCATCCTTGTAGCGTACAATCTCCAGTTCCCATTAACTTGTATCAGAGAAGTTCAATCCAAGATGAGAGTCTTTAAATTAACCATCAAATCTTTCACATTGAGCATCATTCATCTAACAACAATTGTCTTTTTCTTATTAGTGTGCTCTAATAATTTGTAAAATATTCATATGGTTATCTGATTTGTGTGTAGTCTTATCAGAGCATTTGTATGACTGTGCGGCATGTGCAAGCACAAGCACCCAAAATTCACATTTATGATATAGAATTATGTAAATCGTGGGTTTGATTTCACTATGGTCTATGGTATTAAAATTTCCTCTATCATTGGATCTTCTGTCAGATAAGTCAAATGACAGTTAATTGGCTTATTTCCTTTGCCCATAGTTCATATATTCTATGTATTGTATGTTTGATTTGTATATATCATGTCATATTTTTTAGCTTGTCTGAATTGAAGAGGGAGACTAAAATTGTTTTCTTCAGTGTGAATCTGATTGGTTGTGATTCTCCTCTTTCTCGAATCTCCTTGGCCATTCAATGCTAGAAACGTGTTTACATGTTCTTGAGCTTGATTTTTTACATCACAATCCACCTCTACGTTGGATCATTAATTCGAAAAATAGAGCATCCATCATTTTGCATTGATTCTTTATCTTAGAATAACCTCTCAACACGTCGTTGCATCGATACTCCCTCACATCTTTTTGTCAACAAATCTTGTTGCCATTTTTCCACAACAGTATTGAAAATCCACATGGAGATCCCACCATCCATGCAAAGTGATGTCAAGATTTGTCTTTTATATCTAACTATCACATGAACTTCTATTCAAACGTGAGAGAAAGTAGTCCACACCAAGGTAGTCTTTTGTTTTATTTCCATTATTACGGAAAAGTTACGATTTAAGGTAGTGTTATAATATTCCAATCTTTATAAGTCAATTATTATTTTAGGCATGATAATTTTAGATTTATTTATTATTACGTTGAATAGGTTTTGTTATCACCAAATCACATCACCCTATGGTTTACACAAGTGTGTTTGCTTGAGCTCACAGTGTGATTGGATAACATGGGTACTATCTCCAAGTTGTGGTACTTGCTTCTTGAGATAGACCTCCAGATAAAGTTGGTTCTTGCTTCTAAACTACCTTCCACGATCTACTCTAATGCAGGAAAAACTATCTGTCCTAATCTAACTTTTCAAAGAACCAGGGAGAGAGATTGCATGAAAACAAAGCCTAAGAGAGATTGCATGAAAAAAATCCTACACTAAAGAGGTGATACACCAAAAAAGGAGAGTGTGAGAGTAGTCTTCCAATGTGTGGAAAGTAGAATCAAAGTACATACTAGAAGGGGTGATAACAGTTCTCCACAATCTAGCAAATGCATTCACATCAATATTCCATACATGCATAATAAAAATGAATCCCTAAAAGAGTATAAGATAGACACAATATATATGTAATAAGATTTAAGGGGAAAGGGGAATGTAACAAACACAGCAAGGGAAGATGCATCCAAAAACTTGCATCTATTGCTTCATGAGTATGCACAATCTAATCTATTACAAGATAAGGGCCTTGATAACCATGTAAGAAGTCCACTACAAGGGCTTGTAGCACATTAGCTTCACAAAACAATTTTGATAGAGTTTTGCTACACAAAACTATATCTCTTATAATGAGCCGAACACTCCAATTTATAGGAATTTGAGAAAAGAGAGAGAGAGAGGAAAAAATGAAAATCCCAACTTGCAAGATGTCATTAATGGATTGAAATGATGGTATGTTGCTTGCAAAATTCCCCCCATACTGCCCCATAACTTGGAGCAGTGATAAATGTCAGCCCACGCTTCATTAATGCATCCCTTTGTTGTGTGGCATTTCAGGTATATTTGGTCCCTTAACAGAAGAAGAAACATGGCCATAACAATGGGCTTAAGATTAAAAAAAATGGTCCCCTAAGGGATAGATGCATATGGCCACAAAAGTGGGCTTAAAATGAGATGAATATTTGGACGGGGTTAGTTTAGATTGGATGGATTTGGATGAGGTAAATAAAGAAATGTCAAGGAGTAAATCCTCCCAGTGTGAAAGGAGATTTGTTTAGATATGAAATGAGTTAATACAAATGATATTCTCAAGGACGAGGGGAGGCTAATCCCCCAGCAAAAGATATTATATCACTGTAGGAAAATTAGATATGGATAAGTGAAATATATTGGATGATGATAAGCTTATATTTGGATTAGGTAGCTAAGTTGGGGATCATAGGAAAATAGTGTTGATGAATAAAGGAGGACCTTTTGTATGAGGAATAACATGCGAAGGATATATGTTAATGGAGGATGAAGGAGAAGACTTAGAGACTTTGATAGACGTGGAATTAGTTGCAGATAAAATGGTAGAGGGAAAATCCTCAAAAAGGTTGTCTCTTTCAATGAGCTCATGGATGACAGTATGAAGGGCCTTACAACACTCAGTGCCATGACACGGGGTATGATGGTAGGCATAAATGAGGTGGGGATCAAACCATGATGACTTATTACTATTTGGGTTAAATGCCTTAACATGTGGGAGCATGATGGCAGAAATTTGTAATAAGTGTTGAAGGTATTCCACATAAGATTCAATTGATACATTAGTATATGTATTTTCTTTGGAATCATACTTAGATTTGGATGCAACTTCTTGGGATGTGATCTGTCTTGGAGGATTGTGTCATGTTGCTCCATAGTTTTGATTCTACTTTAATAACACTTGAAGATATGGAGGAAGATTTGAATCTCGAAGGAATGCTAGATGTTTTTTATTTTGGTTAGTGGATTGATTGTGATGCCTTAGATGGAGATTGATGTTTCCCCAAAACAAATTATGCATATGTGGTATTTTTTAGTGAAATGTCTATCTTATTTTGGGGACACATAAGATATAGTTGTGGATGTGTACCAAGGATCTTTGATTTGGATGGCGAAGGAGCATTTTTGGAAGGGATGATACTGATTTCAATCAGAGGGTCTAAAGGTTGTGTCATAGTTGATATGGGTGGAAAGAATAGTGTTTTCATGGTGATGTCTAATGAAGGTTGGTTTGTTATGGAATCATCTGTAGATGATATGAGAGTGTTATTTGAAGTTGTAGGTTGAAGTGATTTCTAATATTCTTCAAATGATGTGGAAGGAGAGGATGACGTGGTAACAGTCACACTAGTTGATGTGGTTGGCATGAGTAGAAGTGTGGAAAGAGGAACTAAGATAGAATAAATAGATGGTATGATAGGTAAAGGCATAATAGATGTGGATAGGGGAGTGTTAGGAAACCCGATGGATGAGGATGTAGAAAGATGAGTTGTATTGGTTATGTAAAGGGAAGGATGCTCCCCCTGAACGAGGAGATCATCTTCCTCAATAAGGTCATGGATGATGGTCTGAAAGGCCCTGCACTGCTCAATTTCATGGCCAAGAACATAATGATAGGCACAAATGCAATTGGGATTGAACCATGGAGGTTTCCTAATATAAGGATCCCAATGTCTAATGGGAGGAATCATGATTGCAGAACTTTGAATTAGATGTTGAAGGATATCTACGTAGGACCCAATCAAAGTGTCAAAAATAAGATAACTCTTATGGGTTTTAAGATGATGTTTTACCTTGGATTTAGAAGTGGAAGTCTAGGATGTATGAACTAGTATAGATGTTGAAGATGGATTACATTGTTGTTTCGGTGTTTTGGTTTCAGTTTTAATGTTAGTTGATGCTTCAGGGTCACGTGGACCGGACTGAGGAGTTACTTGAATAACTTTGATGGAAAATAAAGGATCCTCTTTAAAATATTCTTCATTTGGAGGTGACATGGCTATGGAAGTTTGTGAAGAATGAGGGGACATTTACATTTGGATAGATGAGGTCAAAGGTGCAGATGTTTAAGTGGAAGGAAGAGATTGGTTTGGTTTAGGAATGATATATCCTTCATTAATGAAGTCATGAACAACGTCTTGAAATGATCTGCAATGTCCAATATCATGTCAAGGGGTACGATGATATGCACAAAAAATGTTAGAATTAAACCACAATGGCTTCTTGCTACTAGGTTCAAAGGCCCTAATAGGTGGAAGTGTGATTGCATAAATTTGTAACAAGTTTCAGAAGACCTTCATATATGATACGACCAAAGCATTAGGAGGTGTTTTGTCTGTGCAAAATCTCTTACTCTTTGGAGAAGAAGTGGATGTTTGAGATAATTCAGATGTTGAGGAAAATTTTTGAGCATGTTTGTATCTTGATGGTCGGAAGGCAGTTGTGGTTTTCATAGTGTTGGAATATTTCAGTTTTAGTTAAGAGGTGTGGGGTTGGATTGTTTAGAAGAGTGAATATTAATTTCCTATATAAGGGATTTTTGAGGCAATATTTGAGAGGTTGTGTCCTTGGGAGGAATGATAATAATTTCTACCAGAGGATCCGGAGGTGGTACTGATAGAGGCGTAGGAAGGAATACTTGTTCGTTGGAATCTAAGGAAGGTGGAAATTGATTTGGTTGCGCTAATGAGGTAGAAGGATTATTTGAACTTGAATTCATTTGAAGTTCATTCAAAGGTTCTTCAAATGATGTAGGATAGGAGGACGATGTTTGATGTGGTCTCAATGACTTATGTGGCAGGTGTAGGAACAGGGAGTGGATCTATGGCTGGTATTATGGGTAAAGATGGAATAGATGTGGATGATGGAGTGGATGAGGTATATTCAGGTGTGGAATTAATGGTGGATATGGGTATGGGTATTGAAAAAGGTGCTAGATGTATAATATTAATTAAATAAGAATCAAAATCATGTGGTGTGGAAGGTAGAAATGGATTTGCTGATGGTGGATTTGGGAAGATTTGTTTGAAAATATCCAGGAGTTGAGATCGAATTGGTTGAGAGGTTGTGTAATGTTGGGGAGTAGGGACATAGTAGAATGGATGAGATTGTTGTGGTACATGAAGTGTGGTAAATGAAGTAGGTGTAGCATTGGCATAAGGTGACGAGGTTAAAGTAAGACTCTGTAGTTGAGAACTAGAGTTACAGTGAAAGTATGTGTAAAGGGTGCTAGACGGAGACAAACATAAGGTATTGATCGTGCTACCTATCCGATGAGTAGCAGTAATTGATGTGATAGGCATGGAGGATGTAGTTATGGTTGGTGTGTGTGTAGGATAGGTATAAGATGGTCTTGGTTGTACAACACAAGGAGTGGATAGATAAGGATATGAGGAAGCTTCGTATGTTAAAGCTGGATGAGATGTTTGATAGGATTCTTGAGGTTGGATTAATATATTGGATTGTTGGTACATAGAAGAAGTGTGAATGTTGGTAAATTGTGGTGATTGGACGGGTATTCTGGATGAAGCAGGTGTAGAGTTGATATGACATGATGTAGGTGTAATACGATGCATCAATTCAATGGATTGACATAATAGAGGGGTTTTAAGATATTTCTAACATATTAAATCATAGAGAGGGCTAGAGGAAGGCTCAAAAGTACTTAAAGGAGCATGAGGTAGAGGTGCTTGAGATATGGCATAAATTCAAAATGGGTTATATTTGTTTGGTATGGTTGGTAAAAAAATGGTGGTATATGGAAGGGGTCTTTAGACATGTCAGGGAGGGATGAAAATCCTATTTGTTGATGTGATTGAGAAGGGCATAAGTGTGAGGTATTAATTGTAGTAGATGTTTGCGCAGAACTATTTAGGATGAAGTTTTATGCCATTTGAAAAAGATAAGTCAAGCAAATAATTATTTTTATGTGTTTTTTAGTTTTGATGAAGAACACATGTGAAAAAAAATGGAAAATGGGTGTAAGAGGACCTAGAAAAAGGTAAACTATGTTTGATTTTGGGTAAGTTGTGGCTGGGAAATGTTTGAAACTATTTCTTGTTGGGTGATCAAATCCCAATCAGTGAACTAGGTGAAAGGAATGTTTTGGTGTGTCGATTAATTTGTGAGGTTTTAGGTAGTGTGTGGTAAAATGTGTGATGCAGAGAGTTAAACCCCTATTTAAGCTATGTGAGCAGGCAGGGTGCACATGGTTCATTTTAGACCAAATTTGAAATATGAAGTTTGATGCAAATAATCACCCATGAAAGGGAAATTACAATGCAGAAAGGAGAAAATATGGAAAAAATGAGGAATACCTGGATAATGCTTTCCCCCATTATTTGATTGTACTTGATAATGTCATATTCGAAAGTGATGGTCAGTGGCCAAGAATGTCTGGGTACCCTAAAATTGCACCATTCACAGTTGCGGAAGGGGTCAGTGAAAGGGATTTGTGGCATGTTTGATGTTTCAATAATTGGATTGGACAATGTAATGTTATGGTTGCAACGTTATGGAATTCACCTATAAAAGCAAATAATACAATTAGTGGACATGGTCAACAAAATTAAAAAAAACAATTTCGAAGTCCTGACATTTTTATGTGTTAAAAACAAAGCTTAATTACAGAAAATAATAACAAAATAATTATTCTTATTAACAAATAAAAAATTATATTTCGAAAAACGGCTAAAGTTGAAATGACCGAATTTAATTAATGTCATAATGGCATTAAAAATTTGTGTCTAATTAAATACTGATGAAGCGTTAATATTCACAAATCAATTCACAAGGCAATGAACTAAATAAAAATAAAAAATAATTAACAACTAAATAAAAATTAAGTAAGGCGTTAATTAATTTAGATGTACTAACCAAGGTTAGCTACTAAATAAATAATACCGTATTCTAAATAAATGGTTCATATGACTCAAAATAAATTATATTATCTTAATATGATTCGTGGATGTGATGTGTTGAAAATGTGGTGTTTTGATATAAGACGTTTGTGTCAAAAGTCAACTTGTGTGTGGTTGAGCTATGTGGAGCTCACATGAATCTGTGCATGTCAAGTGGAGGTTGAAACAAAATGTGGAGGAAGCGTGATAGGCTCAGGATAGTCGGCGAGGGAGGTGGCTAGGAGATATCATTTGGAGCTCTATGGTGGTGTGGGAGCTCTCAAAGGGATGTCTTGGGTAGAGGAGATAGCTCGGCTTGGGCTTGATACTGAGAGATAACGTTGAATTTTGTGGTGAGATAAATTCAGTGAGAAGATAGTAGTTAATGGTGAGGAGCTTGGGAGATGGATAATATTGGTGAGATGGGATCACAGCGGGGTAAGTTCAGGGAAAGATGTGTAGAGTTTAAGCTCAAGGTTAAGGGTTGAATCGGTGTTGGAGGAGATCGGGTGCTAATCGAGGATTGGGGAGAAAGGATTGGATTTGAATTTTTTAGGAATGGAAAACATGAGCTCAGCGTGGGTAGATGGTTGGGAGGTTCATAGGATGGCTCGATGTAAGTTGAGTCAAGGGAGGCACAGGATAGAGTGGGTCGGGATGTGAGGGGAATGAGAATGGCTTGAGTGGGTTGTAGAATGAGTGTGCAGGGGGTGTACAAATTAGTGAGGTGTGTTATATGCAGATGGATTGTCCAGGAGGGTGAGTCAGGAAGGAGAAAGGGTCGGCATGGACATGGATGACTCAAGTGTAATGGAGCTCGGTTGAGGAGCTATGACTCAAACAAGGTGAGGAAGGGAGAGGTGAGTGGAGTCGGAGTGGAGTAGTGAGCGGAGGGGTGTTGAGGATAGAGCTTGGGAAGAGAATGGAGGTAGCTCAATGGGTCGAGGGGAGTTTGGAGATTTTTGTGGATGGGGTGAGGCTCAGGAAGGGTGTATTGGGATTGGCTCAGCCAAGGAGCCAAGTCAGGAGAGGTATTTTTGGGCAGGGAGATGACCCAGAGAGTGAGGTGGAAGTTGAGCGATATCAAGCCAAGTGGAGATGGATAGATCAGTTGTAGCTCGGTTGTGATGGGAAGTCTTGATTTGGTTGGGAAGTAGGATAGGAAGAGGTGGGTCATGGTTAGAAGGGATTAACTCGTACATTGAAGAAGTTGGAGGGAGGTGGTTAGAAGGGATATGGTGTGTTAAGAGGGAATGGTGATGGCTCGAACGAGGAGTCAAGTCGAGGGGAAGTAGAATAAGTCAGATGGGTTAACGGGGAGTGGGTGGTGAAGTTGGATTGGGCTTGGGAATGGGAAAGTGGAAAGCTCGATGTGGGTGAAGTGGAGAGCTCAGTGTGGGTGAGGGATGGTGAGCTCGAATGGAGTGGAAAGGAGATAGGATGTTTGAGGACACTACTAATAATTATTTTTTTATTTACTTAAATTTTTTTTTTGAATTTTTTTTGTTTTTAGCAACAACAATAAAATTTTACATCCATTATAAAAAAATCAATAAGAGACCCTTTCAAATGACAAATCCACTTACCCTAATGACTACATAAATTTCTAAATGTATGAACCACAACACATGGATGGAGACAATACCAAAGATCCTACAAGCGGGCCAGTCTACAAATGAAATATGCATAACATATATCTAGATTGACAAGAACTATCAAACACAATAATTGTTAAACTTGTGACACCTAAACAAGGTGAGCAAAAATAAAATTGACCAGAACTTGGGTTTGATCCCACCGGGAATTCCAAATGTTGATAGGAGTTTCTTGCTTCTTATCCAGATTAGTGTACGAGAAATTAATAAACACAGAACAACATCAAACATGCAAGGGCTTAGTACCTTGGATATGGTGATGAATGATATGGGTGCAAAGTATATTATGAGCTCCTCGTTGTGATCTTAAAAAACCTGTAACTCAAAGACACTAGAGAAAAATTGCTTAGTTATTTTATGCAGGGGCTGCCTGACAAATCGGAGTCAAGAAGCATTCACTTCCTTGGTGGCTGTCAACCCCCATGTGATAAAGAATAATGATAAAATGCAAGATAAATGGATAAAATGCAATCTGATGAACAAAGAAACATGAATATATGGGTATGTAGATGGAGCTACCGATTTGATCCAAACACAACATGCAACCTGAACCATGCTAAGTGAACCACCAAATCATGAGTAGAGTATTGTGGGGATTCTAGTGTCATTACAAGGAAATTATGAGGATACTATGATAAACATGAGGCTAAAAATTCAAAACAAAATTTTCCCAAAATTTTCAACTTGTTTAGACGAGGGGGGAAGGCCCATATTTATAGCCTAGGGGTGAGGTTAGACTGTGGGTTATTAGGTAATCCGGGTTGGGTAAAGTAACCCTGTTAAGAGACATGATGTGATCAAGCAGGGCTCATGATTTGAATTATGAGTTCAAATAGATAAGGATGGAGTGGGGAGCATGATTGACATGGTTAGGTGCAATGATGCATCCCATTTTTGAATTTCAGAGTGAGATGTCAGATATATGTATTATTGCCTATGAATTGAATAAATTTGGGATATGTGATATAATGCCAAATTTTAATTATTAAATGGGTTTACATGGAGCCCATTAATCAATTAAAAATTGGGTGATTAAATGGATAGAATTTATCCAAATTTAGGGGAAAAGAAAAGCGAGAGGGAAAGTTTTATGAAGGATAATAAATGCGGGATGAAGGAGAGGAGTTATACCAAAAACTGGTGTCTACAATATGATTTTTTTTATTTGGTTTGTAATTCAGTTGCATGCATTTAGTACCATCACTATGTGAAAAAACAAAACAAAAAATAATATCACACTCATTTAAAAATATAAGCACATAATAATCATAATATACTTGTATTGATTAAATCATGGTGTCACAATGTTCTAAATTACAAAATATTATCATCATGAATATCCTTTTTGAACATTTGTACATCAAAAACTCTCCAACTTCATAGTTCTAGAATCCTAGAACAATACTAACCAATAATTTATAATAATCCCTCAAGGGGGATATATATTGATGATGTATTTCTATTCATCAGTCTAACATAAGTTACATTGTCCCTTGACACAATATTACATATAGTTAACTAATAATTACATAGACTTTCACACATGCTAGATGGCACCATCTCATGTTATTGGGATCTACATGGGGGAATTAGTTCTTTAGATACTCTACTTCACTAGAGAACTACATTTTCCTTGCTATCGCGAACCACCACTCCTTGCTTCACATACAAGAGGTCCAATATAGATAGTTAACTCTTTATATATTTTCATTACATGGTGATTCTTATTAACTCTTACACACATACCCTTCTAGTGCAACCTTGTTTCCTTATGCACGAGAACATTGAAATCTTATTAAAACTCCTTGTGCCAAAAATTTTCTTCACATATATCATCCATACACATGGTCTCAAATACTTTTGTGACAGTGAGGATGCAAGCCATCCTAAAACCTTGTCTATACTAAATGGTGTGTGTGCTAGAATAGAGTTTCCTTATGCACTATAAAAGGACTACTTATCCAAAAATCATATTGTTTCAAAAAAAATTGGGATCAAAATCATTTATTTCCACTTACCTTGTTAGATTGAGAGAAAAAGGGAGCCTTATTTTCTCATAATAACTTATAGTGGATGTGTATTTATATGTGACCATTATATGATTTCTCAATCAACCGACCCAAAAGTACCACCTAGAATGATTAAGCGGTGTACCAATTTGAAAAATTTACTATCAAATGTGTAAAGGACATATTTTTTAGGGGTTGAATAGGTTCATAGTTTAACCTTACTTAGACCTATGAACTTATCCATGGCATTAAAGGGATATGTTTTAAGACATGCTGAAGTTTTTATACATATTTTTATAGTAGGTGTAATGCTTTCAGAAGGGTTTATATAAAGAATGGGTATTGTATAGTAGGATTATGAAGAAATGTATAGAAATAGGGTGCCTTAAGTTGTTCATTTATAAATGGAATAAATTTCAAAATAAGTGCCAAATTCCACATTCCCAAGTGCTTAGAATGGATTTCAATACTACAAATGTTTAAAAATAATTGAGATTCCTACAAGAAACATTATATGGTTTTAGAATGATATTTTTTTACTGTAATTCAAGAGATATAATTTAAAATCATAAAGTGAAAAAATGGTTCAAACTATGAGGTGAAGTAGGCCCATAAAATTAACAAAGATAGAGAACCTTGACCAGAGTCGTATTGTTCCTTAAGTGGAACATCTAGAACTATTATGATGGATCTAGAAACTATCAATAGATGTGGAATTTATTTGGTGATCAAGCTCATCAACTCCTAGGCTACAAAAACATTGGTCACTTGTCCAAATTGTGTTCCAAGTCAAGTTAGGAAACTATTATCCTTGATTGGAACCCTAATGTTCCCACAACACTTGACATAACCCTAAAAATTAGAGGGATTTAATTAGGGCATGTGTTAACCCACCCAGTGGAAAAAAAAATTCTATGTTGCAAATTATTGAGTTTTTACCAATGGTGATGGGGCTAAGCCCCTTCTTCTTGTGTATGGGGAGGCTCTGATTATTGAATTTAAACTACTTTAATCTATGGGGTGGCCAATAGGCCAAGGATCACATAGGAAAACTCCACTGAACCTATGACAAATGTTCGTACTAAGTACAAGGGAGTAATTTTCAGCAGAGAGATGTAAAGGGGAGTTAGGGAAATAAGGAGAGAGAGGTTTACTATTATGATAACGCACTAGCAGAGTTCACATACAATAACCAAAGTAAGTCCACATCGAATTAGAAGAGTGCAGCAATGTAGACCATGATAAGACATAACAAATCATAGACACAGAATTCAATTGATTCATTTATCAAAGGTGCGGACACCTTTCTTGGTTTTATAATATTATCATATATGAAAAGTTGGAAAGAGAGAGTAGAGAAGCATAAGACAAGAAATTGAAGAATTATAGATTTTATTGCTTGATGTAGAAGTGGTAATCTCAACAACATGTTGAGTTGTGGAGCTCAATTACTTCAGTTTAGCATGCAATGGAAACTTGCTGGAAAATACAGTAACCGTCATCAGTTAATGGTGAACCAACATCAGTCACCTAGGACCAACATCGGTCACAAAGGACCGACATCGGTTAGGACTAACCGGCATCGGTTACTTGTCTGAGGATGTTTTTAAGTAACTCTCAGGAATTAAATCTATTTTTAGCATTAAAGTGTATCTATTGATTATAATTGCATGGCTAAGTTCCCTAAGTCTATAAATAACTATATAAGTATAAAAGCTAGGGTTTAGAAGAGAGAGAATTAAAAAGAATTAGAAATAACTTGAAAAGGTTGGTGAGAGAGAGAATTCTTGGTGATGAAGCAAAATCTTGAAAGAAAGAAATTATTGTACATCTGAGAGGTGTGGAAGATTGTAAATCTTCATTGTATATCTTGTCAAAGTTTTGGATAATAGATTGGATTGTTTCTTGGTGGATGTATCCCACACTGGATGAACTATGTTTAATCTAGTGTTGATTTATGTCTCTTGTTTTGTATATTTCTAGTAGAATATCCACTTTTATTTGCATGTATGCTTAGATCTGATATATTATCTATACAACCGGTGTGCTAATCGCAACAACTGGCATCAAATAATTTTTTGAGGGTTTTGTGTGTTGACATATTTGCTCATAGAGGGTTTTCTGATTGAGTGGGAGCTACAGCAATGGCAGAAGAAAACAAATACAATGTAAAGAAATTTGACGGCCGTAATTATCAATTATAGAAGATGCGGATTGAGGATTATCTATATCAAAGAGATTTTTATTTACCATTGGATGAAAATTTTAGACCTACGAAGATGATTGACGAAGAATGGAATATTCTTGACGGAAAGGCTTTGGGATCTATAAGATTGAGCCTAGCAACATCTGTGGCTTCCAATATTACAGAAGGGGCTTCTATGGTAGAGTTTTTCATATAAGATTGAAGTGGCTGGATCTATAAGATTGAAGTACTAAGTTTTTCATATAAATTAGCAAGAGATTTATATTTCTGCAAGGCAACTAGGTGAATCTGGTTGCATGGTTACTTTTACAAGAGACTCTTGGAAAGTCACCAAGGGTCCTTTTGTTTTTGCAAGAGGTACGAAGGTAGGAACGTTATATTTATCTACCTGTATTACTGATTCCTTTTTTGCATTATCTACTTCAGATTCAGATGCATGCATATGGCATAATCGGTTGGGTCATATGAGTCAAAAAGGAATGCAGATCTTAAAGGCTGAGGGTAATTTATCAGATTTAAAATATTTAGATCTTGATTTTTGTGAGAATTGTATCTTTGAAAAGCGAAAGAGAGTGAGATTTCTCAAATTTGGGGTAACTAAGAAGGAGCAAAAATTAGAGCTTATACACTCAAATGTGTGGGGACCAACTCAGGTAGCTTCTCATGAGGATCCCAGTATTATGTTACTTTTATTGATGATGTTACAAGAAAGGTATGGGTTTATTGTATTAAACATAAATCTGATGTTTTTGAGACTTTTAAAAGATGGAAATCCCTTGTTGAGAATGAATCAAATTCTAAGTTAAAGTGTCTTAGATCTGACAATGGTGGTGAATATTGTAACAAGGATTTCAATGATTATTGTTCAGTGAATGGAATACATAGAGAAAGAATGGTTCCAAGAGCACCACAGGAGAATGGTGTTGCAGAAATAATGAACAAGACAATCATGGAATTTGCTAGAAGTATGAGGATACATTTTGGATTTCCCTTATAGTTTTGGCTAGAAGAAGTTAATACATGGTTTATTTGATTAATCGTGGGCCTTCATGTTCACTATATGGAGGAATACCAGAGGAATATTGGACTAAAAAAGAGGTAGATCTTTCTTTTCTTAAAGTTTTTGCTTCAGAAGCTTTTTTTCATGTTGATAAGGAAAATAGGAAAAAGTTGAATGCAAAATCCAAAAGATGCACTTTCATTGGTTATGGATCTAATGATTTCAATTTCTGTTTTTGGGATTTAGAGAATTCTAAAATTATTAGGAGTCGTCATGTTGAATGGAATGAAAAGAGAATGTATAGGGATCAAATTTTGGTACCCAAGGATGAACCGGTTGAAATTTTGTGAATGAAAATGAACTCTTGGATTTAAAAGAATTACTGACAGGGTTACACAATAACTTGTGTCAGTTGGCCCTTGACCGACACCGATCAGATGAACCGGTATTAGTTATAGAAGATCCAAACCGGCATCGAACACTATCAAATTTGGATACAAATGTCCAGGAGGTCCATATTGAGCCTCCGATACCCCAAACTTCTAGGAGAAGGTCACAAACGGTAAGTAAACCTCCAGTTAAACTGAATATTTACACCTTCTCTATTTTATTTATTGTTGACTGATAATGGTGAACCAGAGAGCTTTGAAGAAGTAATGCATGATAATACCCACATCTAGTGGGAGCATGGCATGGATGACGAGATGGACTCCTTGGCACAAAAACATACATGGGATTTGGTTAAGTTACCAGAAAGGTAAGAGAACATTTCAGAACAAGTGGGTTTACACGATCAAGGAAGAAGAGGGGTGGACATAAAATATTATGAAGGGTTTCCAGGCTTGTAGTAAAGGGATTTACATAGAAAGTAGGTATTGGATTTGGTGAAATATTTTCTCTTGTTGTTAAGATGACTTCTATTTTTATTGTATTGAGCTTAGTTGTAGTGGAAGACTTGCATTTAGAGTAACTAGATGTGAAGACAACTTTCCTTCATGGTGATTTGGATGAAGAGATTTATATGTAGCAGTCAGCTTGGGTATGAAGTCAAGGGTAAGGAGAATATTAGATGTGCAGGTTGAAAAATATTGAAATCTATATGGGCTAATCCATAACAAGCTCCAAGGTAAATCAAATATGGTACACGAGGTTTGATAGTTTTATGCAAGAGCATGGTTACTTGAGATGTGAATCTCACCATTGTGTTTATTTCAAAAGCTTAAAAATGGGAGCTATATTATTTTGTTACTGTATGTGGATGATATGCTTATTGCTAGGATCTATTATGCAGTACATTGGTGAGCTTAAGAGAAAGTTTTGCTCACACATTTTTCTATGAATGGATTTAGGAACTATTAAAAAAAATCCTTGGCATGCAAATACATAGAGATAGGAAAAACAAGAAATTTTATTTGTCTCAGGAGGATTATATCTATAAGGTGTTAGAAAGATTCAACATGTAGAATGCAAAACATGTTAGCAATTTTCCTATGGCTGGACACTTTAAATTGAGTAAATATCAGTTTCCATCATCACATGAGGAGGTCAAATACATGACATGCTTCAGTCACTTGCTCATATGTTAAATGGTTTGTACATAGACCAGACATCACAGGTTGGGAGTTATGAGTAGATATATGGCTAATCCAGGTAAAGAGAATTGGAAAGAAGTCCAATGGATACTCAGGTTATTTGAAAGGAACATATATCATGTAGTTATACTATGGAGGTTTGCTTGCATATTTCATTATGTGGCTTATGTTGGATTCAGATATGGCTAGAGATCAAGATGGTAGAAGGAGCACTACTGTTGATATATTTTCATAGTAGGTGGGAATCATAGTTAGATGGATTTCAATCATTGCATAAGGTTGTGGCTTTGTCTACTACAAAGACAGAGTATGTTGCATCTACAGAGTGCTACCAAGGATGATGATATGGATGAGTAGGTTCATAGAAGAGTTGGGAAAGAAGCAAGGTGATTATAAACTACTTCAGTGATAGTCAGAGTGCAATTCATTTAGCAAATATCTCAGTGTTTCATTCAGTGAATGAAACACATTCAATTGATGTATCACTTCATACTGATAGGTATTGGAGGATGGACAATTTGAATCTAGAAAATATTCATACGAGCAAGAACTTCTCGTGGATATGCTAATGAAGCCATTAGCAAAGGAGAAGTTGAAGCTACACTCCACTTCTTTTGGTTTTTGATCCTTTGAGACTTGAAGAGGAAGAAACAAAGATAAATTAGGGATCCAAATAATGATATTGTACAATGTATGGTGCAGTAGTTAATCTCCAAGTGGGAGATTGTTGAGTTATGGAGCTCAATTAATTCAGTTTAGCATGCAATGGAAACTTGCTGGAAAATACAGTAACCATCATCGGTTAATGATGAACTGACATCAATCACCTAGGACTGGCATCAGTCAGGAAGGACCGACATCATTCAGGAAAGGAAAGAACCGGCATTGATTAGGTCATACCAACATTAATTACCTGTGCGAGGATCTTTTTTAATTAAATCTCAGGAATTATATCTATTTTTAGCATTAAAATATATCTATTGATTGTAATTACATGGCTAAGTGTCCCTAAGTCTATAAATGCACTATATAAGCATATCAAGCTAGGGTTTATTAAGAGAGGGGATTAACAAGAATCAGGAAGAACTTGTAAGAGTTGGTGAGAGAAAGAATTATTGGTGATGAAGTAAAAAGCTTGAGAGAAATAAAGTACTGTACATTTGAGAGGTGTGGAAGATTGTAAATCTTCATTGTATATCTTGTCAAAGATTTGGATAATAGATTGACTTGTTTCTTAGGGTAGACGTATCCCACATGTGGGTGAACCACATTAAATCTAGTGTTGATTTATGTCTCTTGTTTTCGTATATTTCTTCTAGTAGAATATCCACTTTTATTTGCATGTATACTTAGATTTGATAGATTATCTGTACAACTGATGTGCTAACCCCAACAATGAGGACATTATACAATCAAGTAATTTCCAACCCCTTGGAATGGAGAATCCATTATATAAGGATACTAAGGCATTACAATATGTCCTTTCATCTACCATTGTCACATGAATCTTCACCTGTCCTCATCACTTGTGACCTTTCATATTCCTAGGAAGCTATAGTCTTTTTCTTATTCATTGGATAAAAGGAACTCTTACAATGTTTAGCTTAACAAGTGAATAGGACAAAATAAGTAAAAAAGTACATTCTCAATTGAAAATCTATAGTATGTGAGATTTTTATGGTAGAACATTATTAGTAGGTATGCCTATCCACTGATCCTTACAAGTGATAGGGGAACTTACTATTTTCTGAATGAATGACAATCACATATTGTTAGCTGATTTTATGGTAGCTCACCATAAGAGTACCCCTATCACCCTACAATGTTGGATGAGTTTTGTAGAAATCACTATCAATGAAGCATTACAATGCGAACCTGAGATGACATGTGATGAAATACTCATGATGGTTCCTTCTTGAATAAAATATTGGGAGTGAAAATCACTATTATTTGTTCTTATGGGAATCACAATTGACTACAGTGATCACAAGAGGTTGAATAAGGTTCTTAAACCTCTTGACAATTGGTGTTTGGCGTTCACCAAGGCAAATGCTACCACTTGAGAGATAGATGTTTCCATCCCGAATGACCTTATTGTGAAGCGACAACCAATGAGGAATTGTATGAGATGATCACAATTTTCAAAAAAAATTGAGATATGATCTAAATGCAATTCCTTTAGTGAGTGGCGAAGAACATTAAGCGTGTGGATGAAAATAGAAGAAACGAAGATGATAAGGCAAAAGGCTTGTACATACATAGGCATCTCAATGAACATAGTTACCTTCTTATAATTGGTGGGATGGCTCCATACTTTATTATTATAAGTTTGTGCACCACCTCGAAGAAACTCAAATTTCATTGGTCATGGGACCATTTTTCTGAAAGTAACAAAGATACTAGGATCAGGTGCATGCTCAGTTGATAGTTATTAGATGCTACAATGAATGCCCAGTTACGTTAACTGGGAGTAGGCTTTGTGAGCTCATAATATAAACAAGATTACCTTCATTAGGAATATTGTAATAAGTCAATATTGCTACCATTAGATTAGAGCCTCCTTTTAGGTATATTTTTCCTTGAAGGTTACCTTGTCAATGAATCTGTGTTTGCACTTGCAGGATTGCTAATAATTCTGTTTTAGGATTGACCACACTGGAGGTTCTGAGCATGTTTTTAGTATAGGGCCTAGGTAGGAAATGTCTCGAATAGTGGAAACAAGGTGAAAGGTGCACTGAAACGGAAAAAATTCAAAGGATGCATGAGGAAAGTGAATTCTTATTATTTGAGTTGTGAGATAAGGTTATAAGTATGCTTGATTGGTGGAATTACTCAATAGTGAAAACTTGATGAAAACTGGAGCACACAGCATAATGTCTACACTGAGGGAGGCAACATAGAGGAAAAATCTACTTTTGGTAGGTGGCACAAGGAGTTCCAATTTTGGGAATTTTTACCGTGGGTCACAGGAAGGTTGTCTTCGTAAAATGGTATGTAGCACTAATATGTAGTTGTGCATTAGAGGATTATGGACTTTATGCATGCGGAAGAAGTTTTTTAGGCTTGAAAATGGTGGTTTTTTTCATACAGAGTATTAGTTTGGGAAAACACAAATTTCAATTTTTAAGCCTAAAAGCTTGTGGTAAGTGAATAACATTTGAATGCAGTTGAGAAATGGTAAAGATTGTATAAAAGGATGATGCAATGAAGCTATTCTTAGTAACTTTCTATTACAGAACATAGTGCTAAAAAATATCTCTTATGAAGCACATAATCATAGTACGAAAAAAGTGTGCAACCAGAGAAACACCATAGATACGATGAAAGAGACTCAAGTACTAGAATCCTTTAAAACAGATAAAAATATCCTTGTGTTTCATCCATTATGAAGTATTAAGGATTTGAAAAGGAGAGTTTTGGATAGAGGGTTACATGTTTTATATTGTATAAAAATAGGGAATCATGTGGTATGAAGCTTCAGTGATCATAAAGGCACCTAGGAGTAGAGAAATCAATTAAAATCTTAGTGCAATCATATTTCTTGTTGGTGAGTTATGAGAAAATATATGTTTTCATAGTCTTGGTTGTTCTCGAATGTGTTGGGAAGAACATATATTGTATTTTTATGTTATTTATATTTTTTCACCATCAAAAATGGATTAGTGGTCTAATTGTATAAGTAAAACCACTTTAAAATAAGTTATGTTTATTTTCATGTCTCCCTGGTAAATGTAATTTAACCCTTGTTAATGAAAGTTGAGTGTGGTTTGACCATGGTTAAATGGCTGGTTAGAGGGAAATAATTTTTCTCCCCTCTATCCCCTTATTGAAAAGTTATAATAGGGACACAAATGTGCACTTAGAGAAATATGCTACCAATTTTCATGATCCGGTGCATTGTGAGGAAGATTAGTCTAGCAAGTTAAGCCCCTTGTGGAGCTGGAGAGGGTCACATGGAGGACCAGAGAGGGAGTGAATGGGGGGATCTTGTTATTGTCCCATTTTTCCCCTTGGGGAAAGTAAAAAAGGGGGAAAAATGAGTGCTAAGAGTGAAATCATGACATATGGCAGTGAGAACATTGGTTAAGTATGGGATTAACATAACTTGCTCTAGTGGAAACTTGAAAAAAACATTCCTGAAGCTTAGAGAGGTATTTTGAGATGAAATTTTATATGATTATGAATCTAAGGAACATTATAATATCAATGGAATATATTTCAGAACCTAAATCTACCTCAAATTCCAAAAATGGCCCTTTTTTCATGATAGTGATGTGTGCCTGCAAATATTAAACTCCCTAAAAAAGCCCTTAGGTATTGGAAAAAATGTGATGTTACCAAGATTTATAGGGTTATTTCATCTTTAAAATTTCTATTTTACTGTCTCATAACTCCTTTTGAAACTCCTGGAATTATCTACGGAATTCCGGGTTCCTATTTTGACAATTCATTCCTTACACCTAAAAACCCCGCTTTTGCACAAATTGTCCCTAAACCACCAAAACTTCCCTAAACCTTCCTGAATCACTTATAATTTTTTTTTGGATCTCCAATACCACCTCTCAATTACTTTTATATTTTTTAACCCTCTTGAAGGATGCACAGTTACCTTGAAATGACAAAAATTTCCCTTTTTAGGCCTAACAAAGAACTAGTCTTTAGTTGTACTTTGTTGAATGAAAGGAATGACCTTGTTACATCACTTTGATAATTTGAAAATTATTGTTCATTATATTTGGAGTAATTTTAAGGTTAATATGATCTTACATATGAGACAAACTGGACAAGGGAGGGACCTGGGAAGGATTTTGGAGTAAATTTTCACATTTGGCTTAGTTATCATGTTTTGAATTTTGAATTTTGGGCTTGCAAAAATACATGACAAAAGTTGGATCTGACTTGGGGAAATTAGACTATAAAGTGCAATAAATAATCTCAGCACTCTTGGGTGAGCAGACCAGTTCCTTGTTCTTTTAAATCAAGTAATAGATTCAATTCTTCACCATTAACACAAGCAACAAGAACACACAAAGGAAAAACTAAACAAGCACACCAATAAAAGGGAAACACACAAAAAGAAAGAAAGAAAACACACATCAGAAAGAGAAAATATGTTACAAGGGGAATTCATTGAGGCAGGAGAACAATGTACACACACCCCGAAATGGGTTAGGATAAGTATGTACCATCATATAAAAATAGGTTGAATTCAAACATATGAAGCTCGAAGATCATTATCTGATCATGCCATGATCTCATGTTGGTTGTGCATGGTTTGAGAAGAAGGATAGAAGCTGATATTCCATCTTAATATTGATATTACATAGAAATCAATCTTGTATTTAATGACCACTTCTTAATTTTTTTGAAATTCTTATCCTTTGGACTCTCCATTTGATATTTTGTGACTATGAGATGTCATTCCTCCATGTTCTCGGAATTAGAATCTTTGATATTGTCTTGAAGGAATGCATCATCACTAGGTGAAGGTTACAACATTAAATCATTCCTAGAATCACCAGGGAATATGGAAGTGGTGAGAGAAATTTGATTGTTTTCCCATTCACAAGGCTCTTACACATTTTCCATTTTTTGTTCTGAATAATTGATTTCTATATAAACCAACTCAACATCAACCTTGATATTATTTTCTATGATGGAAGTGTTATCTTCATGGCTAAAAACATCCATATTGGATTTAATAATCTCCTTTACTTATCATTAATATTATTCTTCATAAAAAGGGAAAGGAAGAGACTCGCCTTCACAGTCATACTCATCTACTAAGGCTTGGAAGGCAACATTGAGTTTACTTGTTTTTCTACTACATTATGAGACATTTGTGCATTAAAAGGAGAAACACAACTTAAATCACACTTATCTTGCATAGCCATGGAATGGATCAGGATCTCAAGACTCAGTTGAGAGTTTTCAATATCTTCCACAATCTTCAAAATTTCTTGCATGGATTCCTCCTTCAAAGCTGCCAAAAAATCATTTTCACCTTCATTTGAAAAGTATTTGCACTGGGACTCAAAGAGATGGCTGGAAATTAGATCATCATATGGTCAGGAATCATTTGAAAAATCCTCCTTTTCTTGATCTACATTTCTTTTCATCCAAGGATTACCTTGTTGTAAGATCGGTAATTCATGGTTTTCATCATTTTCAAATAGAGAGAAGAGATCTATGTTGCATGGGAAGGTAAAACCTTTCAATTCAGTTGAACCATCTTCATGAGATGAGGGAGAACACAATTTTGGAGTAAAAACATGAGGATAATATTTTACTCAATCATGCACATATCCTATAGAGTCTTCTTCTTTACAAGGAAATGGGAAAACTACATACTCACTATGGTGATAAACATTACATTCTTTTGGTGATGACAGGGAAATCAGATCCTTGAAGAGGTCATGTTTAATTTTCTCATCTATGATTATCTCAAGAAGGTAATTGGATTCTTCAATTTGATCTGTTTCATTATTGATAATTTGTACATCAAATGAAGAGACTGAATGAGAAATAAATCCATCAATGATTACCTCAAATTCATCTTCTTGAAGAGCTTGAGTCTAGGATGGAGGATTGATTTCTTAAATAATTTCATGGTTGGTGGAGTTCTTGGAAATCACTAGATCATATGTATGGAAAAATAATATTCCTCTCGCATATCCATTATCCCTCTAAAGGTTTGTGCCTCAAGCCAAAATGAATTATTGAATGGAGGTTCAGTTGTCATGCTTTCTTCATCATCCTTCAAGGTGCTGATTTGAATTTCATTGGAAGGTTCAAGGACAGAGAATTCATAAGAAGTGCACAAGATTATTTCAGAAATGAACACCTCATAATATGGGAAATCATCAGAATTTACTTCCAAAGGATGAATCTCTTTTTCCTTGTCATTATGGAGAGTTTCAAGATGCTCGTACCTTATTTGCATATCCTTCACATATTTCAAAATCTCAAGACTGGTTTTACGATCATAATTCCCTTCCCTAAAACTCAGAATACTTTGCACAAACTTTCATTTCAAGGATTTTATTTCTTCATCTCCATATGCAAGAAAATAATCCAAAGGAAGAGATACAAAAGACATGGCTTTGAGTTTCTTATTCAATTGTGTGAATTTGAAAATATTACCTTCACTAGATTCTTCAATATCATGCCCTTCATACAACATTTCATATATCTTTTGCATATTCCTCGTCAAGTTCTTGGATTCTTTGTCATCAATAACTGTAATTTTCATCCTCTTTCCTCTAGCAATATTTTATTTAAATTTGAGCCACCAGGATTTGATGGTTGATGTAGCCTAGAATTTACCAATAAAATCCCAGGCGCACTAGCACATCACTCAGCCTGGACTAAGTTCTCACCCAAAGTGTGCAAATGTACTAGGCCCCTCTTTAGGGTAGTTGTTGTAGGATGTTAGCATGATGAAGACTTAATGCATTCAGATCCATAATTAATACATCATTCTACAGTTCATGTCTAGATCTATATCTAAAGAATAACAAATTTTAACAATATCCATAATGAAACCAATTATGCAAGGACCAATTATACTTAGGATTAATACTCTGATTCAACCAATACACTCCATTATATTAAACATGATAAATACACATAAGCTCATTACAATGGATAATACCATAGCTTATGTGTGCATCGTATCTGACAACATAATTTCACATTAATTAGTTCTCACACAATCACACTATACCACACAGATCATTACATATTTATAAGGGTGGGGACTTTCCCTTCACCACTTGCATAATTCCAAAAATAGGTCACATGTTGAAAATAGCCATGCACCTTTACAATCACAGCCACACATGCAAGTGCGCTAACAATAGACCTCTTCTAGTTAACTAGTAGTAGAAAATATATTCTTAGCTCACACCCATGCAAAGTGCATTTAGTAGTCACTCCTCCAAAAATAGCTGATGTGTGCACACAAGTCTTTACCCGGTTTGTTTGCTCGGCACGCTATCTCCAAAAATAGCCCATACACGTGAAAATGGCTAAGTCCCAAATCCACCCTTATATTTCACGCACGTGTTCTCCCCTATCCTTCCACACCTTTGACTATGCCCTGTTCTCTCATGTGAACCTTCTGTGTGCCTTCTGCTAAGTATTCCACTTTCATCCACTCAACATTACCCCACACTAAACTTGCATTGCCACCCCATAATGGCTACTCCTCGAACAATAAAGAATAAAGTAATGGAAAGAATGTAAAAGAATTTATATACAAAGAATAAGTATTTACTCTGCATCACCTTCTGCTTCAACTGGAAGAATCATTTTTGGATATTCTTCTTTTATTGTTGCCTCTAATGTCTACCACTCACTCAGCGCGAGCCTCTTCCTTTTCTAGAATATTCACTGTAATAGACTCCAATTCATCCTGTGCAATTTCTCCCTTCTCATTTTGTAATACTAACATAATGTTAGCCATTGCAGACATTCTCCCTTCCAGTAGATCCATCTTTTGTGCTATAAGTTTTCCCAGTTCATCCAACCTGTTCTTATGGGGTTCTTGGGCTGCTGTAAGGGCCTCACGCTTTTGCTTCACCACTGCCAGTCTCTCTGTGTGCCCCAAAGTTTCATCCTTCATTGCTTTTAGGACTTCATTTTCCTCTACCATTGTCCTTATTCTGATGACTGCCTCCGGAGCTGTACAAATATTCAATGCTTGATCCACTTTCTTCAGCTCCTCCCGTAGAGTTTGAAGTAGTGCCTCGTATGATGAAATATTTCTAATTACTACAGCCTTTGCCCTCTCTACCTCCTGCTTAGGTTCCTTTGGTGTTGGCATCCTAACTGGCCCCTCCTCAAGCACCAAATCAATTCATGAGTGCACCTAGTGCATAGCCGAAGGGAACTTTTTGGGTACCTTGGTCTCTAAGTGTGATCTTTCTTGGAGGACATGATCCCCGATCTCCTCAGCCATGCAAATAAGAAGCCCATTTTTTTTCTACTCCAGGTCTTTTTCTTGTTTCAAGTGAATAATCTCAGCATCCTTGGCCTTGATCTCTTCTCTCAGTGCCTTGATAGTGGAAGATTTGTCTATGTTCCTCTGTGCCACCTCAGTAGATACTTTCACCAATACATTACTTACCTACTCATCTGACATAACAGTGGGTTTCACAGTTATATGTCTGACATGAGGTGCCTTATTCAACCTTCTTGACAAACAAGATTCTTCGCATAAGTCAAATTTTGGCTCGTCCATGTGTGTGTGCATAGACCAAGATAAATGCTTTCTTGTGCACATGGTGGCCATGTCCTCATCCATCAGCTCCCATCCATATAACTCCTTAGGACTCACAGTGCTTTGAAAATGGGTGTGGAAAATTTTACTTGTGTCCTCAACATAGCCCAAAGATGGAACAGTAAACTCTCCACTTGTCCTTTTACTTCTTAGCCCCTTAAGAACTGGCACGCCAAGATTTGGAGCTGGATCTTTAGTTTCTTGAGTAGTATCTTGCTCTGTCTCTCCTTCCTTTACCCCTTCTCCTTCATTCTTCACATCTCTATCTTTCATTTCTTCATCTTTTAGATCTTCCACATCCTCTAGTGGTGTAGGAGATCCAGGCACACTCTCCTCATAATCTTCTGCCTCCTCATCCAGCTTCAATTTTCTCCTTCTCTTCTCAGTTGTCTCCTTCTGTGGAGAGAGTCATGGTGATCTCCACACTGACTGGGGAGTAGCACCTTGAGTCCTTGTTCTCCTGAACACCCTCTTAAAGTGGCATTCCTCAAGGTCTGCTCCTACCTCCAATTCTTCATCCCCTTCTTCTTGTGTCTGGGGTGGAGTACTTGCATGCTCATATTCTACCTTATCCGAGGGTTGCCTTCATCCTCTATGCACCAAGCTACCACTATCTTCACAATCTTCCTCCTCATCATCTACTTCCATAGTTTTAGTGGGCTTTGGAGCTAGTACATTCTCTACTATATGTTTTCCCTTAGGTGGCCCTGGGAGCATGAACTCGTTCTCCACATATTTTTTTCCCTCCAACTTAGGCTTGAGCTGAAGGTAGATAAGCATGGCCCCACTATCTCCAATCACCAAACTCACAGGATTCATGCTTATCACATCTCAAATTATCCTCTCTATGTAGGCAGTCTGCCCTGGATACACCTAGGTCTTACAGAGCATATGGTATTTGCAGTCTACTTTGTTTGCAACAAAGTTTAGGAATCGCACCTTGTTGAACTAATGGACCACTACCTGGAAGTAACCTGTTGTGAAGGCATATGGAAACTTACACTAAGGGATCCAAGTACCATCCTTCATTACAAACTTTGCGATGCAAAAGTGTTGATACACTATGAACTTGAGTACCTTGCCCACCACCAAAGGTAAATCCTTGGGGATGTGTAACTCCTCTTCAAATGCCACGGGGAGCCTGTCATACCACATCTCTTCCCTCTGCTTAAACAACCCACTCATTGATCCTTCGCATAATTAGTTCTCAAACCTTTCCGTCAAGGACTTATTCTGTATAGGGTACTCCCATATCTTGTTCTTCAGCCCATCAGGCACTCCAATCTCCAAAAATACTAAGGACAATAAGACAGAATCGAAACTAATTTTCTCACTTGTGTGTGCTTCCTCGATGACTATGTCAAAAATTTAGCCTACTATGTTGTAGATTGTTCCTTATGAAATTTTCCTTGTAATGTGTAACCACATTGTGTTCACCTGGGACCATCTTTCTTGATCATTTAATTTGGTGACCAGATGTGCAGCTTCCTGTACCACCGAATACTTCTTCAGTTTATCTATATCCATTCCACATGGACCTTTTGTGTATCCTAACTCCTTCTGCATCTCCAAGATGGCTTCTTTATCTATTAAGTCACTATTCAGGTCCACTCCTGTGCCCCTCAGTCCTGTTATAGTGTAAATCAGAGTGGTTCTAATCCTCACCCTACGTCCAGTGAAATAGAAGAAATATTCATGTACCCTACTCATCAGCCACTTGTACAAAGGTTCATACTTGCTGAAGTATGGGAGTTCATACAACTGGTAAACTCCAATCTACTTTAGCAGCTTCTCTCCTGCATCATCATACACCGACATATCCTCTGTTTTGTGCTTGTTTGTCTTTGTATTCAATAGTGCATCCAATTCCTTTTTGTTCTCTGATGTGCGGTGGTTGTAGTCACTGATCTTGCATTTTTGGATGTGAGAATCCCATTCTTGTCCTACTATTACACCTTCTAGGTATTACATTTCTGAAAAATTACTCTCGGGAGCAATTTCAACCTCCGCTTCCATCTTCTTCTTCCCTTTTTCTCCTACGGCAGGTGCTTTCTTTGGTTCCATCTATAAATTATAACTCTCTATCCTCAAATTCTTACCTTCTAGCTTCTACAACATGTAACCTCAAACCCTAACTTGAATCCGCATGCCCTAGCTCTTTTGAACGCTCTGCTTTGCTCAAACCCTTCACTAATGGGGATGTAAGCTTCTCATGTGCACAAATCTACTCCTCACATCTGGTTTCACACTCTTCACACCTCAATACTCTTCGCTCAGCTTGGTCACACTTAGCTCTTTCAAATTTTTGTGATTTACAATGGTAAGAATGAACTCATATCCCTTCCTTATATAGATTTTCAAAAAATTGGTGCATTTATTACTCCACCTACTAACATTCCTCATTAATTGACCCTTTTACAAATTTTCTACGTGGTACATCTTCACGCCTCAGCTATAACCTTTTAGCACACCTTCCTACATTCTAGCTACAAACTTCTCTTCAGCGCACTTCCATGCACCTAAGTACCTCATCATTGTGCCTTCTCCTGGTAGTCTCCATGGCTCGCCACTTACCTCACGTTATACTATTCCTTCATTTATCTCCATCTATGGTCCTCATTTGGAAGCAATCTTCTGCTCACCAACTCTTCAAGCTTTGAATAGCACCTGTAGTAATTTGTTCCTTTATGTGTACCCATTTCTCAATAACCACCCCACACAAATGGTATGTGTAGTCCTCTGCGCATAAAAATACTACAAATGGTAATTAGCTTTTGGCGTGCAAATGTGCTTATTTCACAAAACAACAACTAAATTGACAAAGCATAGCAACAAAGAAGGAAATACATTAAGGGAATACATAATTGAAAACCTAATCTAAATGGCAATACTGCCTTATTACAAACACCAAGAAGACTTATTTATAGTAGGGCTTTAGCCTACTCCCGTTGAAGTAACTAGGTAACCATATTCCATCAAGTGTTTCTAACTAACAAGCTCATGTTTCAAGTATGTGAGTGATAACATATGGTCCTAACCAATGTACTTTGATTTTTCCTGGATGGCGTAGAAACTTAGAATCATAGAGAAGCACCATATTTCCTATCTCAAGCTTTTTGTCCCTAATGTGCCTATCATGCCATGATTTCTGCCTTTCTTTTTCCTACTTCTAACTCCAGCATGCTATTGCTCATTTCTCATCCAACTTAATCAACTTGTCTATCTGTTATTCTAATGCTTTCTCATCAGCTAGACCTCCAATCTGTGCAATACACAAAGAAGGTAACATGAATTCCATAGGAAGAACTGCTTCTGCGCCAAACACCAATTGAAAAGGTGTGGCCTTGTTTAACCACTTGTATGTTGTTCTATATGCCCAAAGTACTGCAAAAACTTTATCATCCCAATCCTTTCTTCCAACATCATAAATTTTTGTCAATGTCTGGCTCAAAATCTTGTTGAAAGCCTCAGTAGTCCCATTTTCCTGAGGATGATATGGTGTAGTCTTATGGTGTGCAATCATGAATTCATCCAATAAAATTATGATTGTCTCATTCAGAAAATGTGTTCCCCTATCACTGGTCAAACTCAAAGGGCATCCATACCTTGTAATAATATTTTCCCATAGAAACCTAGTTGTTGTAGCCATTGTATAATCCTTCATAGGTGTTACTTCTTCCCACCTTGTCAGATAGTCTGTGTAAGTAATGATATAGTGTGATCCAGTCCTACACACGGCTGGTGAAATAGGACCCAAAAAATCTATAGCCCATTTCTCAAATGGTTCTGCACTAGTAATAGGTCTTAGAGGCATTTCATCTCGTTGACCTAGTTTCCCAAGGCACTGACAGTGATCACAAGCCTTGCAATATGCCTTACAATCTTTATACAAGGTCTCCCACCATAATCTAGTGAGTAGAATCTTGTGTGCAGTGGCATCACCTGTATAGTGGCCACCTACAATACCACCATGAGCTTCCTCCATGATATTTGTGTGCTCATGTTCCAGTACACAGTGGCACGATACTTCATCCCGGCCCAACTTGTACAGGTCACCTCTAATCAACATAAAGGGTGTAAGGCGTATAGAAAGTTGTTTCTTCTCTAAGGATTTCATTCCTTCTAGTGCCATACTTGTTCGTAGAAATATAGCAATATCCTCTAATTCTGATGGCATGCATTATAACCTGTATAACTATGCATTGGGCATGGTATCTTCAATTACCTTTTCTTCTTCTCCTGACTGTATTCTAGATAAATGGTCTGGTCTAGAATTACTTTTCCCTAGTTTTACCACAACTGTGAAATCAAATTCTTGGAATAAGAGTACCCATTTGCATATGTGCCCCTGTAAAATGGGCTTGTTTACCAAATACTTCAATGTCATGTGATCTATACAAAATACAAATGGTGTTGCTAGTAGGTACTATCTGAATTTATGTAGTACATAGATCATTGAAAAGCTTCGCGCTCTGTAGTTGTATAATTTTGCTCTGCAGGAGTCAACTTTCTACTAGCAAAAAAGATAGGATGATCTATAATACCTTCTCCAGGCTGAGCCAACACCACACCAATGGTCATGCCAGAGGCATCCACATGTACATGAAATGGTTGGTCCCATGAAGGAAAGCACAAAATAGGCAGTGGTAGTAAGTTTCTCCTTCAATGTCTCGAATGCACGTTGCTGTGGTTCTCCCCAGTAGAACATCCCTTTTCCTTTTAGTAACTCCTCCAAAGGTACGGAAACCTTAGCATACCCCTTTATGAATTTTCTATAATACCCAGTGTGACCCAAGAATCTGTGCACCTCACTTTGACTGGTAGGCTCTTTCAGGCCGATAATGACTGCAACCTTAGCTGGATCAACCAAAAAACCTTCCTTGCAGATGATGTGTCCTAACAGTATTCCAAATGGCATAGAAAATACACATTTCTTGATGTTCAAAGAAATACTCAACTATCTACATCTTTCAAACATTAAGCGTAGATTGTCACAATGATCCTTAACAAGCCCATACACCATCCAATCATCTAAATAAACCTGTAAGAAGTTGTGAATAAAATCTTTGAACACTTGAACAACTATGCACGAAAATACAGCAGGCACATTTTTCAGACCAAAAGGCATCACAGTATAGGAAAATTTGCCCCATTCAGTAGTAAAAGTAGTCTTTTCCTAATCCTCCTGGGCAATCCTAACCTGATGATACCCAGAGAATCCATCTATAAATGAATAGATTTTGTGCCCTGCAACGCCTTCTAGTATTTCCTCAGTGAATGGTGTAGGAAAGGGATCAGTCACACATGCAACATTCATCTCCCTGTAGTCCACACAGATCCTAATCTGACCATCCTTCTTGATACTGATCACCATTGGACTAACCCATTCTGACTCATCCAAGGGCTTGATGATTCCAAACTTCAACATTTTTTCAATCTCTCCTTTGACCTTTTCACACAAGTTGGGGTTCATCCTGTAGGGTCTCTTTCTGATCGGGCACGCACCTTCCTTAAGATTTATCTTCATCTCTCCTAATGATTCATGCACGCCTTTAAGTTCATGGTACCCCCAAGGAAATAAGTCCTAATAATCCCATAGTAACTCAATGATTTTTTCCACTTCAGATTCAAACCAATAGTCTCTAATTATGGCCTCCTTAGGCTCAGCATCTGATCCAATATTCACTTTCTTTATCTTCATAGGTTCATGATAGGTGCGCGTGGTTTTATCTACACTATCTAGAACCTCACGCCTACCTGTTGAATGTTCTACATCTAGATTTTCTACTTCTTCATCATCCACTAAGTAGACCATCTTTCCTTTTTATTTCTCAAGGTAAGCACACTTAAGTAGTGCAGCATTTGTCTTTTTTTTCCAGCAAAACGCGCTCCTGAGTCTCCTTCATCAAATAACTCCTGAATGAGTTCTTCCACCTTGGCACTATCCCCCATAGTTAAGCACTTTATAACCTTTAATGCCTCTTCTACCAGAGGTTTAGTAGAGAAGAATTAAAACATCTGGGTCATTCCTGTAATTAAATCCTGTCAATTTCTAGTCTCTCTATGGAGTTCCGCATATACATACCAAGCACATGTAGCAACCTTGTAAAGTGGAATAAAATTTGTCCACCTAAAGAACGAAGGTGGTAAAGCTTCCTGCCCCTCTATCCAGAGTCTCTCACACTACTAAACGTGGTGCTGAATAGGTTGATTACCATGATAAGTGCAGATTTGAGTAGGTGCATTGCTCCTGAAGAACCTAGTAGCAAGATCAATCCTAATTTCATTCCATCCTACAAGATTATCCTTGTGAACCACCCACCAGTGTGTTGCTGTCCCACATAGGGTATATGCTAGCATATTCCATCTCTCCAACTGGTCTATCCATTGTTCCTCCATGGTGCACAAAAATACCGTAGGATCTCCTTCTCCAGTGTAACAAGGTACTGAGTTGTTACCTATTCTCCTGATACAATGATGTCTATTGTCCCACACAAATGTGCTTTTTTACTTCATGCCCTACCAACTCATAAGTACTATGAGCCCAATTATCACAAGTAACACTCGTAGTATTGCTAATAGACTATGCATCCTCCCACTAGAGGATTCCTTCCTTAGATGGCTCAAGTACCTCTAGGTCCCAGATGACACGTACATAAATCCTATTCAGGTCTTCCTCACTCAAAGGCTCAACATAGGGTGCAGATTTTCCATTTGTTAAAGGGATAATAACTCTTTCCTCCTTGTTTTCAAAGCTGATATAACCCTTGTTGAACCAAAGATCAACATTATTTGCATAGCACCAAGGATGCCCCAGTAGAGCTGGGAAGCTATCTACCTCTTGCAGTGCTAAAACCTCAAAATCTCCAGTGAACTTGGCTCCCTGTATGGTAATGGATGCATATTTTAAAACTCTGATGGGAGTGGCCTTAGTCTGGTTAGCCATGAACAATACATTCAAAGATGGATGCAATGGAGGTCTCCCCATTTGTACCCATGCATCTAAAGTAAGAACATTGACTTCCGCACCTGTATCAATCAATATATTACTCAAAATCCACCCATCCACAACAACATTCAGAGTGATTTCCTTGTCATAATCTAAGCTATGAGGGGGAATATTTGCATGCAAGATTTGTTTTCCAGTCTCAATACTTGCGTGTGGAGTGTTTCCCTTTAACCAATTCCCTAATAGTGGAATGATATTCTCCTAGTGCAACATCTTGCACACTTCTTTCAAGTCATCCATATCATATTGGACCATTTCTGTTGTTTTATTTTGCTCCATCTTCCATGATTTCTCCTTTAAATATTTTATTTCACCCTGAAGATTTATGAGTACCTCCATGGTCTCCTAATAAACCTCCTTTTGATGGACAGGATCTGGGTACCATGCATGTAGAACCTCCTCCTTAGTGATGGTAGGCTTCTGCTACAATGTTTCTTTGGCATGCGCTGCTTTAGCATGGGTAGTGATCCTTACCTGCAATGCCTCAAATTCTGGTTCCAAATTGGGCATCAACTAATTTTCCATGGCACATTGTATCCAAACCATCCTTACACCTTTTTTCTTGTTTATGCTTCTTACTAAGATGCTCATACAAGTCCAGGAATTCCTCATAACTATGATTCTTTCCACAGAAAGAACATGTAATATTCTGAGGACATTCATGCCTGTAGTGGTCAGGAGATCCACATGTATAACATGTTCCATGAGGGAAATCACCTTGTCCACCACCACAGCCTCATCCTCTGAATCCACCATGGTATCCTCGACCTCTACCATGACCTCCTTCAAAATGCTCCTCATTCTGATCATAACACACTTGATTATGATCCCAATCCTGATGCTCATTCTTGCCTTTAGATTTATCTGATACTCTTGTCTATCATACATCAATATCTATAACATCATGGATCTGACCAATCAGCCGACAATCTTCCTTGTCATGAGTCGTGGACCTACAAATTTTATAGTAACAAGAAACGTTCTTCCTTATTACGCATTGTAATAATGGGTAGCAGCTAACATCATGGTTTAAATGACATATCTCACAGTCCAATAGCAATGAGCGTACTGATATGTGGGGAAAAATATCCTTTGTGTGACCTTCCACTTCACAATTTGTGCACCAAATCCCTGTGTGCATCTCATGTGCTGAATTTTCCGATAGCTTCTCCAACTGTTTCACCATAGCTGTGATCTGTGCTTCTAAAAATGGGCTCACCCTAGTGTCTATACTTCTGACTACCTCAGCGCATAAAGTTTCTTCAAGTGCTTCACACAGGTCAGTGTATGTCTTATGTGATAATGCCCTTCTAAAAGGTGTAATCATACCCCCAACAAACCATTGTGCATGCTGGCTTGCATGAATATCATAAGAAATCTTAGATGACAACATTTTTAAATGAGCATCATACTCTCTGACACTCTCAGTAGTGCCTTGCTTAATATCCTTGAGCACACTTATACTCTTCTACTTGAACTCCAGGATGTGAAACTCTTTAAGGAAAGCATCTTTTAGAGCTGCATAGTTTATGCAAGTCTGAACAGGGTCAAACTTTTTGTACCAGCTGTGTGTGCGCCCTTATAACATAGTGGCAAATTGACTTGCCCTACGCTCATAAGACATGATTCCTTTTGCATGCCACAGTATTTCACACATGTGCATGTGTTCAACAGCATCTTCTATGCCCCTATACTCTGGAAGATGAAGAGACATCTCCATGTAAATATTTTGGGGTTGGTGCGGACCTTTCCCACCTGATCCAGAACCTCATATGTTTCCTCTGCCTCTAGAACCACCAGATCCACCAGAACTAGAACCACCTATACCTCCTGATCCTGAACCTGTAGCCAGAGTCGGACCAGAATATGTACTTCCCTATGTCCCAATAGTAGTACTGAACTATACCCCTATAGTCTGTGAAGTGTTACTACTCCTAGAAGAGAGTCCAAAATTTTGTGCACCAGAATTCTGTGTGGAAGATACACCTAAAAAGGTACCTACAAACAACAATGAAGATGTTTGTGTTGCCATCAATGTGCTTGTTATATGACTTACTCTTGATCTCCTACTACCTAAATTATCTTGTTGGCTATTTTTCATACTAAATACTAGAAGACCAACCATAAGGGAAAGGTTGTCATGTAGACTCAGATGTACACCCATGGCCTAGGTCATCTCTACTGGCACACTTCTACATGAGGCCGAGGGGTGTTTCCTATCATGCTTTCCCAAACGGGGGAGCTCCTGATGCTTTGGTTCCATGTCTTCTGTGTGAACTTCAAATCCTTCGTGATCCATCTCTCTCCTTAATGTCATCCACTCTATAATGTCATGTTGCTTCTCTATCTCCCTCTCACATGCCTCATTGTACTTAAGCCACCTTTCTTCTCTCTGCCTCTCTACCACTAGGTCTACCATCTTTCACCAAACCTACTCCCGTTCCCCATGCGTGGTGGGGTTTAGTTAGCCATCGGTTTTCTCTCCAAGTTTAGGGTTACCATCAAGATTTTGATCACCAGTGGAATGCCTTGTAGGTAAGTTCCCCTAGGATATCATAAAAATTTTAATTCTTCTACCTCTAGGAAAGAATAAGTGGAAATCGAGTACTCCAAAATATAGCTATTCAGAACACAATGAAACCAAGTATCCACAACGCGTGTCCAAATCAGATCAGCATCATAGAGGGCCTGAAATTATTCCTGTGTCCAAACAAGTGCATGATACCTCCAATTCCTTTTAGATGCATAAGCAATCAGCCACTCGTACAGTTCTACTAGAAAAATGGTGAAGAATCTCTCATAAAAACTATCATACAGATTATGTTCCACCCATGCGTGTGCATTAAACTCAGATCTGGTGTTGAACCTCCTTGTGTATTCTTCTTCTAGATCATGTATCCACTCCTCAACACTTGTTAGGGTCAACTGGTATGTCTTCATCACGAACCATCCTGAAAACAACTGAAAAGAGGTCCTGGCAATGGAACCAATGATGCAGCCTAGAATTTACCAGTAAAAATCCCAGGCACGCACTGGCACATCACTCAGCCTAGACTGAGCACTCTCACCCAAAGCACGCAAAGGTACAAGGCCCCTCTTTAGGGTTGTTGTTTTAGGATGTTAGCATGATGAAGACTTAATGCATTCAGATCCATAATTAATACATCATTCTACAGTGCATGTTCAGATCTAGATCTAAATAATAATAGATTTAAACAATATCCATAATGAAACCAACCATGCAAGAACCAATTATAATCATAATTAACACTCTGATTTAGACAATACACTCCATTATATTAAACATGATAAATACAAAGAAGCTCATTACAATAGATAATACCATAGCTTATGCGTGCATCAGATCTGACAGCATAACTTCATAGTAATTAGTTCTCACACACACTCTATACTACGTAGATCATTACATATTTATAAGGGTGGGGACTTTCCCTTCACCACTTGCATAATTCCAAAAATAGGTCGCATGTTGGAAATAGCCATGCACCTTTACAATCACAGCCACACATGTAAGTGCGCTAACAATAGACCTCTTCTAGTTAACTGGTAGTAGCAAATCTATTCTTAGCTCGCACCCATGTAAAGCACTTAGTAGCCACTCCTCCAAAAATAGCTGATGCATGTTCCACAAGTCTTTACCCAGTTTATGTGCTCGACACGCTATCTCCAAAAATAGCCCGTACACATGAAAATGGCTAAGTCCCAAATCTACCCTTATATTTCATGCACGTGTTCTCCCATATCCTTCCATGCCTTTGACTGCACCTTGTTCTCTCACGTGAACCTTCTGTGTGCCTTCTGCTAAGTATTCCACTTTCATCCGCTCAATAATGGTAGGATCTTCATAAGAAGAAATTTTCTCCATTCTAACATTCTTTCCATGAGTACTATAGAAATAGTACTGACCTTATTTCCCTTAGCTAGTTGCAGATTTTTATTTGAAGAAAGAGACCTCTTCGTTGTGCCAAAACCCTTACTTTTAACAGAGTTGGTTCATAATGATGGCTAATCAAAAATGTGTAGATGTTGGTGATCATATTCTTCTTCAATGATTTTTTCACTCATTGGTATCAAACACCAATCTTGAAGCTTCGTCATTGTGATGTGAGAAAAAAATGTGACATGGATTCGTTCTTTTATAGATTCACCTTCGAAATATGATTTTCCTTTGAAACCTGATTTATTTATTTTTGGAATATATTATTTTTTTTGTACTTTTTAGATATTTTTAAGGGTGCACAAGGGAAAATATCTCTCCAACAGAGTTGCCAAAAAATGTTGGCAAAATAATTTGTCATCTTGCAAATTATTGAGTTTTAACCAGCAGTAACGGGGCTAAGCCCTTCCTTCTTGTGTATGGGGAGGATCCCATTATTGAATGTAAGCTACTTTAATCTATGGATCACATGGGAACACTCCATTGAACCCGTGGAAAATTATTGTATGAAGTACAAGGGAGGCATTTGCAACAAAGAGAGGTAAAGAGTGAAATGGTATAGACAGATTTGCACAATAATAATACTTTCTTGATTTTCAAACGTACAAGATATTACAAATAAATAGGAGAAATTGATCCTATTTTCTAGGAGGTTGTTCTAACAACACTCCTCACAATTTCTTATTTACATGAATTTGGTTTAACAACCAAATCACATTCAAATAACTATATGAGTTGTTATTACAACTCATTTACTCCACATTATTATATTGACCAATATGTAAAGATAATAAACACATCTAAATAATGTGAGCACTAAACAAGTATTCCTAACAAAGAGGAGTTGGGAAGATAAGGAGAGAGTGCGTTACTATTATGAGTAGACACTAACAAAGTTCACACACAATAATCAGATTAAGTCCACATCCATTTATAAGAATTAAAGAATGCAAACAATGATAAGAGATAAAAAAATCATAGACACATAATTCCATTGATTCATTTATCAAAGGCGCAGACACCTTTCTTGGTTTTACAAGATTGTCATATATGTAAAGTTGAAAAAAGAGAGTAGAGGAACATAAGACAAGAAATAAAAGAATTGTAACTTGCATTGTTTGATTTAGAAGTGGTAATCTCAACAACATACATTAAATCAACAATTACCAACCTCTTGGAATGGAGAATCCATTCCAATTTATAGAATTATAAATTGTCATTTCATCTACCCCCCACATGACTCTTCACCAATCCTCATCACTTGTGACCTTTCATATTCCTAGGAAGTGATTATTTTTCTTATTATTGGAAAAAAGAACTTTTACAATGTTTAAATAAGGGTCACATAAGTGAATATGATGAAATAGAAAAATCAATTAAAAATTAGAATATGGAGAGAGAGAGAGAGAGAGAGAGAGAGAAGAGAGAAGGGGTTGTCTGATATGATGGAGATAAGATTTTTTGATGAAGAACTTGCTAATTTGAAGCATGATAGTCAAAATTTCATCCCTCTGCAAAATGCGCAAACACTTTAGAATGTTGAATGTGTTTAGAAGAACTATTGTGAAGCATTACAATGCAAGCTTGTGATGACTTCAGAAATTACTCGTGATGGTTCCTTCTTGACCTCAAAGTGAGAGTGATGATCACTTTTTTCATCTTAGACATTCAAAATTGGCCTAAATTATCATGAGAGATGGTTCAATGGTGCTCAAACCTCTTGATGTTTATCTTTCATTCACTGAAATAGACCCTCACTTTATAGATAGAGGATTTCTTCCTAAATGATATTCTTGAGAAGAAAACACCAGTTAGAATGGAATGAGAAGATGGCAATGTTATTCCTTCTTTATATATTCTCACACTACAATTCCTTAGGTAAGTGTTTAATAAATCTACCATGTGGATGAAAGAAGATTAAACATAGATAATTTCCCATTCTTTTATACATAATGCTTTAAATGAGGATCATTACCTTCTTACCTTTCTTAGATCCAAAATATATTTATACACCTCCTATTCACATGTTTCTCACATGAATTTTTCTGGAACTAAGAGAGATACACTTGTATGCTCTTGAAGAGAAGGATGTTGCAATGGATCACTCTTTCTTGACTCAAGAGGTTTTGTGGGACCTACGATGAGCCTTACCTTCTTATGAATATTTATAGAATATGGAATCATTGTGTGTCCTATTTTCATTATCTTCCTCTTTGAAGGTTAATGATCAATGGTTCTTAGTTTCACTTGTAATGGTTCATCCTTTGAGGATTGACCACACTATGTTCCCAATTTTCACATGTTGCGCCTTGATATGTTGTCTCACTCCTTGACACAATTATGATTGAGCGATACTTCAGGATCCTTATGGAGGATTAATTTTCACTTTTGAGATATGAGACAGATTTATAACCATGCGAGGATGGAAAAACTTAGTGAGATGAGTGAAAACAGAGCCAACTTTCTACACTGAAAATTGAAACTTTCTATTTTTGGCAGGTGGGACTAGGAGTTGCTATTTTGGGAATTTTTGCCTTTTATCTCAAATTTTTCTTATGAATCTCCTAGTACACTTATATTACCTCCATTTATGATGTTTTACCATGTTTGGGAAGTTTCTATTTTTAGCAGGTTACTTTTTCAGAAACTCTTATTTTGGAAACACTGCCTATTTCACCTTGCTTACTATTTTGCACTATTTTGGAATGTTCTAAGTGATGAGAGCTTGTTATTTTGAGATACTTAATAATATTTAGTAAGTTACATGGCAAACCAAAGAGGGGGATAGTGGGGGAGCTTATTTTTCCCCCATTTTTCCCCTTGTTAAAGGGGAAATAGGGACAAAAAAGAGTTCCATGAGAAAAATCATGACATGTTTCAGTGAGAAAATTGGCTAAATATGGGATCAACATACCTTTCACTAGATGAAAATTGAAAACAACATTCCCGGAGCTTGGAGAGGTATTTTGATATGAAATTTTATATGATTATGAATGATGAATGGACAACTCAAATGCTGCATGTATGGTTTTTTATATGAAGTAAAAATTATTTTAGGAATGATTCACCCCCCCTCTCAGTCCATTGTGCTTCCAAAAATCATGACATAAATTATACAAACATGTTACCCTCATATAAAAAATATTTGTTGGATGAAACTGAACTCATATTCAGACAGAACTTCATTTGACAGACTTAAAGGCATACATGGGATTATGAATGATAACAAAAACATAATTTCACCTTAAACATATAACAATATCATACTCAGATCAAAAAAAAATATTAGCTTCTCATGACATATTTTGAACAATCACAAGAGACACTTACTAAATATCCTTCATGAATCATGATTATAATGAATTCTAAAGGAGACAAAGACATACTTACAACCTTGAGAATCATACCACAACTTCAAAGATACCTTGACATGAAACATTGAATCATGAAACCAACCAATTATAAATGAAACTAGGAAACACAAGAATCTTCACACTTTTCTAATATTCCTAAATAATGAACACAAACCAAATATCTAAATATTGATGTACACGATTATGACTAACATGAGACTAAGGAACATACATTCATACATTTGATAGCAACATAATTCTTGATAAAATTTTATGGATCAATTATCTCAACTGTTTTTCATTTTATCATAGCTCAAGATTTGATTTGCAGAGCACTATCTTGACCTTCAGACCATACATCTCTTTACTCTTATTAGAAAACATGCTTCATTCTCACATGAAGATGAATCTATGAAGCCTAATGGAGGCATTAAAAAATTGGTTGTATCTAGAATTGTTAAATTCCTTGTCCACATGGGACAAATCATCAACCTTGAGTTTCCTTGGCTGCAGATCCCTTACTTTCTTATCATCTATCTGATTAGAGAAGTTTGCATCTTGCTTTGATTTCTCAATAGGGGAAGACTTAGATTCATCCTTGGATTTTTCAATATGACCAGTCTTAACCTCTTCTTTCCTCTTGTATGTATTTACCTTCACCATGCAATACTTTGCAATGTGATCAATCCTTTCACACTTGAAATAATCAAAAGAGATCTTACCTCTAGAAACTCCATCTATCTATCTAGGTCCCTTTTGTTGACAATGTCTAGCTATATGTCCAATATGATTGCAACTATAACACACAACCTCATACTTATTTTGTTTCCTCCAAATCTGACTAGGAGACTCTTGAAATCAATATGACTTATTGGAGATCTCTTGATGAGAACCTCATGTCATATTGGCATGATATGAATCCCATGGTATCTATTAATTATATCCTGTAACACCTCTTGACTGATATGAATGATCATTCCAACCATTTCTCTATGGAAATGAATTCTTAGCAAAAATTCTATAGTCCTTATCTTGATGATCAAAAGTATTGAAAAAATAAGATCAAATACCATTGAAATTACTTGTAAAATTCATTGCATTGGGTTGCCTTATAAACTTCTTGAGATCTATAACATCCTTCATAGCTTTAGCAACATTACTAAGTCCAAAATTTTCATCTTCACGCTTCTCTATATGCTCTCCTTTGTTGCCTAATCTAGATTGGCCATTTATTGTTCTTTGGTTATTCAACATATCATCTAGAGATTTCAAAATTTTCTACAACTTCAAATAGGGTTTCAACCTGTTGTGTACCTACTCTAATTCTAATTTGAAGGATCTCAACTGCTATAATATTATCTTTGGCCTTTAGGGTTGTAGATCTCCTCTTATGATTATAACTCCTTGATTACTTTGACCATACTCATCTATACAACTATATATTCTTTGGCCTTATAGGGTTGTAGCTACCACATTTCACGCTCCTTTCACAATTATGATTAATAACTCCTGTGCAATGATACTTATTTCCATACTAATCTTCTTATACACCTCATTTATTCTTTAAAATCTTGGATTAATGATTCCGCAACTTATACTTCTTTCTTAATGCTAATTCAACATCAGATGATTTTCCCATTTTTGTGCTTCAAGAGGATCTCCTTTAAGTTGTCAAACTTACTTCATAAGGACCTTCTATGATACTAATTATTAGAAGAAAAATGGACTGGGGACTGAATCAATACTTTTAAAACATTCATTCCATTCCATTCATCATTTGATATCATTCATGATTCATTAAACCATTATATCATTCAATCAAAGCATGTACAACATCCACATAAGCAAGAATACACAATGAAATCAAGATATAAAGTGGGAAAACCTCAAGGGGAAGAAAACCCACTAAAAATTTACTTATATTACTCAAATTAAATAAATTTAGTGAAACAATAAATTCAAAGGAGCACTCCCTTGATTTAGTGATGCACCAACCCCACAAGGAGCACTGTGCACCTTGATTTAGTGAATGCGACCAACCCCAGTAAGTAGCACTTTCCCCTAGTCTTAGTAGAGCACCAACCCTATAAGGAACACTAACCCCTGATTTAGTGAGGCATAGACCCCACAAGGAGGATATAACCCCCAAAGATTATTAATCACCAACTCAGCCACCTAAAATGGTTGATCACTAAATATATGTTACTGCAACAACTGATGGTGATCACGAATTTAGCTCCTCTCTCTCGAAACCTTTCTTAAGCACACCTTCTTTTTCCTTACTCAAAACTATCTCTGATCAAGTGAAATTCTTCTTTTACCCTAGTTCACCATTTCATTATTCCTCTTTATCTCAGAATTTAATACTAATTTCCCTCTCATGATGATCATTTATACCTCTTTGAAGCTCCAAAAATATCCCATGGGTCACACTTTTGCACAACTCCTAACCACTAGCACAAATGAACCATCTAATATGCTTTTATACCTGTTTACACCAAATCACTAGGTCGTTAATTGGTAAAAATAATTTCCACATCATAATAAAATCCTAAAATATTGGTGTCCATGTAGGATAATATGGGTAAATGAATACATTTCCACATCATACATAAAATCATAAAAATATTGTAAATGTGTCCATTTGTAGGCCTCTCGATAAAATGTCTAAAGCCTCTAAGACTACCTTTTGGAACACAACAAGCCTTGAAACCCCAAAATAAGCATCCATGACCAAAATGAATGAAAGAGAGTAAAAAACATTCACCAAACCATGAAACACCCTTAAATATGTTTTCTAAGCACTTAGAAACCTCCAGAAAGCTTGAAACATCTTAGAACAATCAACAAACCTCATAAAGCTTCTTAGAACCATGCTTAACCAAGCACCCTAAAAAGGTAATCTTCAAAGAAAAGGTCATAACTTTCTCATGCGATAGAAGAAACTAAAGTGTGATATATAATTGGAAATATATTGGAACTAGGATCATGGAATTTTTTTTATCAAGTATTAAATCCACCTATAGCTCCTGAAAAACAACTTTTACCAAGACTTCATAATTGCCTAAAAAACCATAAGAACACTTAATTTATAAGCACAACCATGATCTAAAATCATCACGTAATGTGCCTAGAGAGATTACATGCCTATCATAAATGCAGGGATACACTTTAATTTATAAGCACAACCATGATCTAAAGATCATCCACGAACATGTAGTAGAACTCCCATTCAATAAATAGTATTTTAGTTAATGGGTTCAATGGGGAAAGTTTTCCACAAACTTAAAATTTATAGAAAAAGCCTTTTTTCATGGGGCCCACATATTATCAAAAACTATAAATCACACCTAGAGATAGATGGAGGAGTCCTATAAAATATCCAATCATCAATTTTTACAAAAAAATAAAAAAAGGTTCACTACAAGAATTTTCTTCCAAGTCATTGTTTAGCTAGTGTTTTAGGAGGGTTTCAAACATGTTTATCTTCTTAACAATCGTTCATAAAAATGTGATCATAAAACCACCTCATTATTTTTGGAAAATCTTCATAGATGACCTAAAAATATATGTCAAATAACCCAAGTCCCAATCTAGAGCACACAGTCCAAAACGGCATCAGAAGTTCAATCTCTAAAACACACTTTGAAAACCCAGTTTTGGAAAAAAACCTCATATCTCAAGAAAATATCAGCTCAAAACACACTCTTGAAAACCCAGTTTTGGAAAAATATGCCAAATTATGTTTTTCTATAGAAAGGATATACAATTCATAATAACCTTAAAATTGGTGTGAAGAATCATGGTTACCTCCCATAACTGTCCAAAATATCATCCATGCTCAAATTATTATTAATATCTCCAAGCACATTGACTTACCCATGCAATCCTAGCTTGTTCTTAACAAACATGCTTCAAAAGACCTGAAATCATCATCAAACCTCCAAATAATTTCCTAAAAAATAATCATACACCTGATATACCATATTTTAGACACAAAAATAACACACTTGGGCAGATTTCTAGGTCCTAAAATCATACTAGACTTCATATTATTCATAAGCAAGAAAACTAGTAATTGATGACTATCTTTGGACTCTTTTATGTGTTTCTTATTTTCTGTTTTGGTCTTGCACACCCTACAAACCCAGTCGATATTATAATTATTTATATTTTATGGCTTCAAATACTAACACCCATCTAGGACAGGAGCACCCAGGTGCCCCTGTATCATGTAGGACTCTGGGCTCCCCTATCCCTTTTCCATCTTACTCACTTCTTTTGGGTCTCTTTTATCTTTTAGGCATCTTTTCCACTTATGGGTCGGCCTTCCAGTTGTCAATTACAAAATTAAAACAAGGGAATCATATAAATACATAGCTATGTGTTCAAAATAAAGGACCAAGATCTAAGCATAATTACTATCACCTAATATTGCATCTAAAGGCATTCAAAGTACTCAAAGGCATACATCTAACATCCATTCAAGGGACAAGGGACTACATTTTTTTGCATACACTACATATGAAGGAGAAATCTATTCTATTTAATCTACACATTTGCATATTCTAGAAAATATAGCCCGTTATCTAATGCATCTTGCACAAGGGCATCGTAGGGCACAATTTCTACACACACTCACAAGAAATACATATAGTCTGAGATGTAGTGTAGTGCTCGATTGTAAGTTCACTCTATTAGGTGACCGCCGAGGTCAATCTGACTCCCTATATTATATATTTCTTTTTTATATTTGATGCAGTTTTGTGGGTTTTGCAGGTGAACATATCTTTTATAGGTTACATGTATATTTGGTGACCATGGTGCTGAAAGAGGGTTTAAAACCTGCAAGCGAGGATCACAAGGGACGATGTGCACATCAACGGATGTGTGAATGGTAGCGTGAAGAGATATCGGGAGGAGCAAGCTTCAACTGAATGTGCATGCAAATATTTGAAACACGGGCAGAACCTGGTTAAGCCATAAAACTCTCCTCTATCTAATAGATGAAATGGGGTGTACATATAGGAGGTGTTGAGTAACCCCCAGTGCTGCAATCATGACAACTCGAGTAGAGAGGGGGAGGTACATTCCCAGAATAGAAGTGTAACTCCCAATGACACATATGATGCACTAACACACTAACGCAATGACACGCTGATGCATAAGATAATATCATAATGACCCCTAAATGACACATGGACCTATAATCTCACCTAAGTGAGATGACTCACCTATGATGTGGAAAATACACACACCAACACCCCCCCTTCATCGTAACTTAGGATGAGGCGGCAAGTTAGAAATGAGAAATGGGTCCTAGCACAAAGCCTGATGAGGTAACCGTGCACAAGAAAAAGGTCCTAATTAGTGAAGGAAAACCTAGTGGGAAAAACATCCACCACAAGAGAACAAAACACTCTCTAATCTAAGAAAGATGCAAAAAAGATGGGTCACAGCTATAGACGAGCTTGAAAAGGTACCCATGTACAAAGAGGAAATCTCTCAGAAAGAAGAAGAAGAGATAAGAAGAGGGAGATTAGAGGAATGCAGAAGATTCCATGGATGGATCTGAACTCTGCAGCTCTAGGAGGTATCCCATAAGAATTTCGATCATGAGATCCTCTGCCTCTGGACTGAAGAAGAGCCACCCACACCAAACTATGTGCCTACCCTTAGGAAGGAGATAAATGACATGTTGGAAGTCTGCCCACTCCACAAAGGAAACTGAAGACAGTAGCATGAAGAACTCTGAGTCTAGTGCATGAAATTGTGACATAGGTCTAGCGAGTGAGTGCCAAGGAACCAAAGGTAATGCCACGTGCGTAGAACTATCAGAGTGAAAAAGAGGAACACCCGCAGAAAGGATGTCCAAGTGATGTGAAGGGAACAAAACATCCTCCACAATAGAAAAGGGATCCACAACTGAGGGTGGATCAATGAAGGTCTCAGGAAATATGGAAGTGACATGATTCCCGGAAGGGGCACTCCCAACAACAGAGATGATGAACTCCTCTGAAACACCTGTAGATGGATGAGTGACCTGTAGTGCATCACGAGTGGACTCTACAAAAATATGACTAATGTCAGGCAGATACTTGTCCCAATGAGGGGGCACAACAAATAGAAGAGAGATGTCAGATAGGTATGAGTCATCCAATGAAGGTAGAGGAGTGGAAGGGTCCTCACACACTAGAAGTGGAAAGGAGGCTGGTGTAATGACTATTTGAGGTTCCGTAGAAGACCACTCGATATCTAATGAGATGGGAGGGGTGACAACACTCTTTGGAATAGTGAGAGAAAGAGGAGAAGAGTCCTCTGTAGTACTCTCGACATCAGAACAGGGAGCACAATCCTCATCATAAGAAGTAGTACCAAGTGGGTCTATGTTAGTGGAACTGTCATCACACAAAGAAGAGGAGACAACTGAATCAGCAGCAGCAACAATGGCAGCAATATGTGAAGGGTCTCCATAGAGGGACTGAAGAATGCTCTAGACATGGTGGTGTGGATCTGAGTCTGCCACGTGAAAATAGAGAGATCTAAAGACATGCATCATCATGTGACCAAAGACATGGTCACAAGTGTTGAGGAATTCCTCCAAATGACGATGATCAGTGGGTGCAAGAACGGGCCCAAGCAAGAAGGGTAAAAGATCCTCGTGGGCGAAGTAACATTCCATGGAAGCACACTAAGCTGAATAGTTCCCTCTCTCGATGAGAAGTGGTGAAGGATTTAAGGAAATCCTACGATGCTCAAGTCTAGAAAGAGCACTCTCCATGATGAAAAATTCAAGATGCACAAAAGCAAGACGTCGGACTCAGCCAATAATGTGTCATCATGTGAAAGCCCAAGAGTACAGTCAACCCCCCTAGAATGTGGCACTTTATAAAGTAGTTTGTTTACAAAACTGAAAATTTCATCACGTAATGTGTGAGAAATCATGTAAGTTTGATTAAATAAGTGCTCAAAAATGAGTTGCGAGTCAAAAGTTATGGCATTATTAAGATTCCCACAACTGATGGAAAAAGTCAATAAACGCTGCAAACTAATTAAAAAATTTCCTGAAACGGGTACAAAGGGTGTCATGTGGGTACTCATCGGAAATGGCATCAAATTTTAGGCATAGTTTATTTTTCTTGCGAGGGGGGGTTAACCTCCTGCCAACCTCGGAACTTGCCCTCTGTCTTCGACACTTGTAGGAGGGAGAACAATACAAGCCAAAAACCTAATTTTTTAAAAAAATTACAATGCCAAACTGAATGTTTTTAATTTTTTAACACCTTAACACATAAAAAAGGGTGGAAAGGAGGTCAGACCACATTGGAAGTGCTACACTCAAGAGTTGTCCACGTGTAGAACCTTAAACCGCCAAAACATGCCAAGTCCATGTGCTGGTTTTGTTGACAGTTTGGACTGTTGTGTAGGCTGGAGTTGTTGCAGAGCTGAACGTGGCAGGGAAACACCTGGAGATGTGCCAACAGCAGGTTGTAGAGGGAGTTGGAGGTGCTGCAAGCACGTGGGAGAGCAGTAGAGATCCCAACCGGCTAAAAAATTCTAGAAAAGCCAGAAAAATGGTTGTGCAACTGTTGATGGGTGTGTAGGGTTAAAAAACGTCCAAGGATTCAAAAAAATGAGCCAGCAACCAGACACACGAAGGTAGAATAGTAGCAAAACATGATAACTAGGGGAAAATGAGCACTTCGAGGCAAAAAATGAGCTATAGACTGAAAACCCAAGTTTTTGAACCAAAAAAAATGAGCTGATTGCTGGAGATGATGGTTGTGTAAAGAAAACGTTGGAGTGCTAAGCAGGAGGTGATCCATGTGCTGGAGGTCTGTTTGACCAAGCTGAGCAAGGTAATGGATGCTGGCAATGTGTGGAATGAAGCCACGAACCAAAAATGGGCTGGGAATGCATGGAATGAAGTCTTTCCCTTAGCTGGGAATGCGTTTAGACTGTAAACATGCCCGAGTCTAAGGCAACAGAGCTCAAATGCACAGTTGGATGGAATGCAACTTCATAATGAACCACAGGTCCGTGCCAAAGAAAAAAATGAGCTCACGAATAGAAGCAATCACAAGAACCTCAGTAATGGATAATGCAAACCCAATACAGAATAACAACACGGCAGCCTCTGAAGAATACCACGCAAAAGCTCGTAAAACCATGAACACCCCAAAAACATCCACGATCACAGGAAACTAAAACCCAAGGAGAGGTATAAATTCCCTGAAATCAATGCAAGTAGAGCACAGTCAAAATATCCATTACGACACATGCAATGAGATCTAGATATCACGCCGAGAAGCTGGAAAAATGCACACGAGCAACGCCGAGGAGTGCACAGATTTACAAGATCCACTCTGATATCATGAAAGAGGGTTTAAAACAAGTGAGGATCACGAGGGACGACATGCACATCAACGGACGTGCGAATGACAACATGAAGAGATCTCAGGAAGAACGAGCATCAACCGAATGTGCATGCAAATATTTGAAACACGGGCAGAACTTGGTTAAGCCATAAAACTCTGCTCTATCTCATAGATCAAAAGGGGTGTACATATAGGAGGTGGTGAGTAACCCCCAGTGTTGCAATCATGACAACACGAGTAGAGAGGGGGAGTTACATTCCAATAATAGAAGTGTAACTCCCAATGACACATATGACGCACTGATGCGTAAGAGAATCTCATAATGACCCCTAAATGACACATGGACCTATGATCTAACCTGAGTGAGATGACTCACCTAATGATGTGGAAAATAAGACACACCAACAATGCAGGTATTAAATCTAATTTAACACCAAATTCAATTAGAATGACAATAGGTTTATAGTCAATCATGTTAAATAGTTTAAGTAAATTAATAGCACATTGTGATTGAGATGCAAAAATAAATTTATGATCTTGAAAGATAATCATGCCTAAAAATGATTTATCAGACCTACTTCATTCATTTCAAAATGTCGTCTTAATCTTTCTTTGATTCTAAGAATTAAATTCTTATCACTACCAGTAATAAAAATATCATCAATATATAAGACAAAATATGATTATTTTCCTATACAAATAAATCATTATAAAAAAAGTAATTTTTAAAACCAATATCCTAAAATAATCTATTTATTTTAGCATACCAAGCTCTGAGAGCTTGTTTAAGACCATAAAAAAATTTTGTAGGTTACACACATAGATCCTTACTAGGTTCTTCAAAAAATTTAGGTTGAAGCATGTAGATTTCTTCTTTCAAGTCACCATTTAGAAAAGCATGTTTAACATCCATTTGGTGAATCTACCAACCATATTGATAATCTAATGCTAGAAGAATCCTAAAAATGCTCATTTTGGCTATAGGAGAAAAGGTTTCAAATTTAGTTGATATTGGGTTTCGAAGTCAACCCAAAAGTAACTAATCATGCCTTAAATTTATAAATTTTTCCTACATATTTATACTTAATTTTATACAACCCCATGGATCCTACAATGCTTCATTTTAAAGGGGGGAATAGTTCCCAAGTGTTGTTTTTAATTAGGGCATTAAGTATTCATCTTTCATAGCTTCAATCCATATTTCATCTTGACTGAATTCTTTTAAATATTGTGGTTCAACCTCGTATATGGTCATCAAGGCATGATAAGTATTATGACTACGTGTCATTTTTCTAAGGCTATCGGGATGAAAGTCCTTAACTAGATTTTGAGCCCATTTAGGAATTCTAGAATGCAACTCATTTTGAGATGACTCCCCCTCGATCCCCATCATATACAGAGTAGGATATTAATATTATTGAAGTTATGTTTCCATATTTTGCATAGAAGGATTATACATCTCCACTTTAGGAGAAACAAAGGAGGGTTCATAGGATGTTTCACAAAATGTTTTCTCTGGAACATGAACATTCCTATTTTCTACTATGTCATGTTTGAAAGGATCGTACACTCTTAATTCTTTTATTCGACATTCATATCTAACAAAGATACATGAGTAGGAGGTCAAATTGAGTTTCTTATGTTTAATATTTAAAATAAAGAGAGAAGTAGGACTACCGGATATTATTAAGTGTGAGATGTCTAGTTTTTGATTTATCCATACTTCATGAGGTGTAGTTTGATGTAATGTTTTAGTAGGAACTCTATTTAGAATATAGACTAAAATATTCATCGCTTCTACCCATAAAACTTAGGCACATTCGACACATGAATCATAGTCCTAGCCATTTCTAATATGGTCCTATTTTTTCTTTTTTTGATGTCATTTTGTTGTGGGGAATAGGTAGTTGTCAACTCACGCTAAATACCACACAAAACACAAAACTCATTAAAATTTTTGTTAACATACTCACCTCTATTATCAATTCTAATTCTTTTAATTTTCATATTGGAAGCATTTTCAACTAAGGCTTTAAATCCTTGGAGTTTATACAAGACATCAATTTTTTTCTTAATGAAACATATTAGAGAAATAATAAAAAAACATACATCATATAAGGCTCCACCGAGAGAGGTAACTTCAAGTCGACCTCTCACATCATTGTGAATCAACTCTAACATGTGATATGAATTTGGATCGGGATGTTTGTGAAATGGTTCAACGTGTTTCTTACCACATCAGCAACTTTCACACATTTCATGATCAAATTTCATTTTAGGGAGACCTATTACAAGGTTTAAATGAGATATTTCATAAATACTCCTAAAACTCACAAGTCCCAGTCTTTCATGCCAAAAGTTGAAGACCATTTTTTGACGTAAAATAAAAACAAGATTCGGAAACAAATACATCAAAAAGATATAAACCATTTTTTGTATACTAGATGCAATAACATTACTGAGTTCATTTTTCATATACCATTTATTTTTGCGGTATCACACCTTTATGGTTTTATTTAGTTAATTGTGAGCAAGATAAAAGGTTATTTTTTAATTGAGGAAAGAATAAAACATTTTTAATTGTTCCTTTTTTAATTTAACATTCCCACAACTTTCAGATCGAATGATAGAATTGTCCCATAGATATATAGTTTCCTCACATTCTATAATATCTGTGAGGATTTCATGAATGCAGGTCAGGTGCCTAGAGACACCACTATCTAGGATCCATTCATTTTCAATCAAAGATGAGAGTGTAGTATACAGGGTAATAGATTACTCAACGTTATTTGCATGGTTTTGATTCTAATTTTGGTTTTAATCCTTCTTCTAATTGTTAAATTTCTTATTTTTAGAAATTTTAACAAATTTATTTATTTTCAAGCAATAATCATACTCCTTATGATCATTTTTTCCACATTTGGCACATGTAACATTGAATTTCACTTTAAAAGTTTGATTTTTCCTAACATAATTAGTGTTAGTTTTTTATTTAAATTTGGATTTAAAGTTTGGTTTCTGATTTTGTTTTTTTTTATTGTTGTTTTGAGAGGTTTTACTATTCTGTGAGAATGATGCCTGAGAGGCATTCTCTTTTGAATCAAAATTTTCCACAACTCTTTCTTCCTGAATTAGGAGAGATGAAATAGTGTCTAAGTCAGGTAGATAAGTTTCATTTTGGTATTTAGAATTTAAGATTGAGATGAAGTTTCATAAATTTTCATGGATGTTCATTTGAATAATAACATATAACAGTTTATCTTGAAACTGTTGATAGTTACATGCATCTAAGTGTGCTTTAATGTTTTTAATTTTTGCTAAATTATTAACTATTTTTTCATCCCCCTTTATGGGAGTCGTAAATATATCCATGACAAGTTTAATTATCTTCGAGAGGGGACTGCCCTCATGCATTTTTTCTAGTTATTCTCAATCATCAACAAGAGATTCCATGTGTCCTATATGCGGTAAAAACTCTTTTTTATGCTCTGCAATAGAATCGAAATGGCTTCCTATGATATTTGGGAAAAGGAGCTTGGTTTTTTGGTTATCTTTCCTTCCGGTGGGTTATTTCTTCACACCATTGACAAGACCCCTATAGTTTCCTCACCATAAAATAGAATTTTAATCTAACTCGCCATATACTATAGTTCATTCCATTTTACAATTTTGATTTATCAATTGAAAAACTAGTTGTTCTGGCCATTTTTCAATGATAAACTCATTTACTCAAACAAGTACACTTTTGGGATACAAATTTAACTTAGAAACAATTTCTCCACTAAAAAACAAAATTTATTAAATATATTGAAAAAAAACTAAATTAAAATTAAAATAAAACTCTGATTTTAGAAATACACCTAGATTAGCAAGAAAACTAAATGTACTTTCTTTTTATTTTTCTTAAAACTTCCAAAAAATTAAATAATTTTGTTTTGAATTTTTTGCTAAATTCTTTGTAAAATAAAAATTAAATACTTTACTTTTAGAAAAATAACACAATATGAGGGTCAAGAGTCAAACACCTATCCTCAAGTGGTCCCAAATCCTTAATGGGCCCTTTAGCTAGCCACAATAGCTATGTATCTCTTATGAACTAGTTATTAAAAATTTTAATTTAATCTCTAGTTTAAAAATTAATTAAAAAATATAAAAATAAAACCTATCACTTGTCACTTCCCATTAAACAACTTTACTTGTGTTATAATGTGAATTTAATAAACACAAATAAACTAGAATTTAGAAAAATCCCTATTTTAATTGTAGGGTTTCTAGATTATATCTTTTTAATATAACACTTTTAACTATTGTTTATTTGTTTATGCATGGAAGAAAGGGACGACTATGGTGGAGAAGGAAAACAAGAAGGCCCAAAACCAAATATAATTCTCCTATGTAGGCCATCTATCCTCTACTAGGGAAATTTTTTAATTTATACTATTGTTTTTGATTTAATACCAAGCGCAAGGGTAAGTTTTGCAAGTAAAAATGGATATAGTAGGTGTTTTTATTTATATAATTTTGTTTTAACATTTTATTGTTGTTATATGCACATTCCTAGGGTATTTATCAGATATAACAGACCATATATGAGTTACATGCAAGTGCCTAGGGTTTTATGCGACTTTTTTGATATAAATTACAGTTTATTGTAAGTATTTCATAGAAGACCAGGCACCCAGGGTGAATGGAGGGATCTAAACACAAAAAATAGGGGTGACCAAGTTATATTTTCTCTTTGAGAGAAATTTTCCCTCTCTACAACTAGATTTTGAAGGCTTACAGGGGCGACTAGGGCATGTACAACCGAATTGCAAGAAAAATAGGGACGACCAGGGTAAAACACTAGATTTTTTTGTAGATTTAAACAGTTTTTGAAAATAAATGTGTATTCAATGAATAAATTATTATTTCCATTCAATTTTAAATTGTTTATATTAAAAAATCCAATTGAAGTAATAATACTTCAACTAAATTTTTGTAAAATTTTATATAGATTTCTAGATGGAAATTGTAAAAAAACTAAGAATGCAACTGATATAGTTGCTTATTGCACTTCTTTGTAATTTTTCAACAATTTCCTCCAACCTAAATTTTTTACAAAATATCCTCCACACTCAAAAAACTTCAATAGGCTCTGATACCATGTCAGAAATGTTGGTGGAATAATTAACAAATTATTAAATATCCAAAGATAAATCACAGTCCAAGGATTATACTTTTTTAGTAATTTACAAATTGATTAACAAATAAAGTAAATAACACAACACATGATTTATAGTTGGGAAAACCCGAAGGTAAAAACCCCACTTCAAAATAAAGCAATGCCTTTATTATAATTTACCAAACACTTTTACCCAACACCTCCACTTCCTCCTTGGTCCCACACAAATCAATTGCACAAAAAGTTACAATGTTGAAATAATAATAATCCACACTATATCATAATTTCACAATCCCTACTTTTTTGATGGATCACCCTATTAAATAGGGTGGGTGATTCATTTTCACATGGGTGCACCAATTCAATCTTAAATTAAATCAAAATATTTAACTAACCATGCACCTAATATGGAAAGGGGAGCCAATGTTATTAAATTAAATTTTATAAATAAGCTTTAAAAAATAAGGGGTGAAGTGGTGGCCCACCTAAATGGTTTCCCCACTTGACATTATCACCCCAACATTATGAGACCTTGATCCATAGTTGTGTAATAACTACATGAAGGGCATAATTAAGAGAAAGAAGAGAAAGTGAACAAGAAAGTGCATAAAATAACAAGAATATGCAATATTGAATTGTAACATAAACATAATACATAATGGAAGTAATTAAGATAGAATTCTATTAGGATCCAAGATCAAATTTATGCACATAATTTTTACATACTTTTATACATTATGAGGTGACTGTTAATTTTCCACTCCCTTCTTCTTCTATCAAAATATGTTATTTACATTTTCTATTTATCTAAGAGAGCACTATATACTCTATTTTTTTTCTTATCTGACTTATGCATTATATTATGATTTTGGAATCATAGAAAATACATCCAATTCATTTTCACTCCAAAAAATCACTTCACCATTCTTTCCAAACCCAACATGAACTGGTCTACTCTTACACCTTGGGTGAATGCACTAGGAATATGACTAGTTTCCTATGTTGGTGTGTGATTTTGCAATAACTCACAACAAACCATAACATGGTAAGCTCAAATATATGAGACTCAACTTGAGAAGTAAAAATTAAATGCACAACAAAAAATTCAACAAGTTCGAAGTATCCTTTAGAACCTTGAATAAATTTTAGAAGATGATGTAATCAAACATTCAATATCACATCCTAAAATTGTGTTTAGTAGTTAAAAGGGCCACACACAAGAAATAAAGGATCAAAGTGCACCATGACATATCTCATCAAGCATGTTCCTTTAAATGGATTATGAAATGCTTCAAATAGATAGTACAAGGTTTAACTACTTTCCAAAATATTATAATACTTTGAGTATGTGCAGAAAGAATCAATGCTTTCATGCATAATATCACATAAGCCCGTTTTAAGGGGTTCATGTTACTATCAAATGTTCATCTCAATGGTGTGCATATACCATTGGACTATATTTGAGAAAGTGCACAAGGATTCAATTGCAAGTTCAATGCATAATATTATGTGCAAAGGTGTTATTTTGGATCGTACCCTTCAGTCACCATATACATTTCTAAGGCATGTGGGGGGTTAATATAGAGAGATTCACTTAAGTTCCCAACCACCTCAAATTTAATAGAATCCCATCTAGAGGGGAGATACCAATGATCTCTCACTCCCTTTGGTTTCTTGAATACCAAAATATATGTTAGTACTTATACGAAGGATTCCAAGCACTAGTAAGACTTTTCCTAGTCAATTGGGTGAGGTGGGGGGCTATCTATATACCTAGGATGGATAAAATATTGGGATGTGTGGGATTAAATAGATATGTAATCATGTATGTTTTAGTATGGGGAAGGTTAATACTAGATTCAAAGAATATTGGAAAAACAAATAGAGTGGGTTCCCTTCACCTCTCTTTATAGTTGGAGTTGGGTATCTAACCTTAAAAATTACAAAACAAAATTAAATAAGAAGGATTCAACATGGATTCATCTAACCCATTTTTTTATGGTTGATCCCACTCAATTACATTGGTTTGTGTTATGAACATTTATTCCTATCTTGCATATAATATTGAGGCACAATCAATATCATATGGGTCACATGTAGCTTCAAATAAATTATGTAAGTATGTGGATCTTGAATTTAAATAAGCATGCTCTTACACGTGTTAGATATTCATAAGTAATCAAAAAAAGAGAAGGTTAAGTATTATAGATGATCATTTATTATAGAGGTACCTTGGACTAGTTATTTTAGTGATTATGAGCTATACCTGTAAAGACAACAACATAACAAAGCTTAAATTTACATGTATAGGTTGTAAATAATTTGTTTGTGACATTTTTGTGTATGGGTGCCTTGTATTTTTTAATTGTTCAATCAAATAAATATCTCATTGTTTAATGTGTATTATGTTTATTTGCATTTTTTTTCATATTATGTTGTGTATTTTGAGGGTTGTTTGGTATTAGGTGTCTCCCAATGGAGACCCATAATTGTAGTGCATTATTATAAATATATAATTACATTGGTGCATTTAGAATAATCACATTGCAAGTGAAAAAGGAATGAAAATTTTGTGAAATAAATATTTTCACTTATTAGGTGAAATTTCTTGTGTTAAAAACATGATTCAAACATTAAATTAAGAGAATATAACATTTAGTTGTTACAATGATTATCCTAGAGTATTAAAAGGATAAGGACTAGGAAACATGCATTACACTAAATTACATGTTGAACTATATCATAATTCTCGTGTTGTTTTCCAAAAATTTCAATAAATAGGGAATGATATTAATGGTGGTGTTTTCATGTATTTTGCAAGCCTAAAAATTCAAAATTTGAAACATGACAACTAAGACAAATATGAAAATGTTCTCCAAAATCCTTCCCAGATCCCTCCCCTGGTCAGTCATTCTCTTGTGTATGATCATATTGACCTTACAAGTAATTTCAATATAATGAACAAGAATGTTAAAATTCTAAAAGTGATGTAATAAGGTCATTCCTTTTATTTAACAAAGTATAATTGAAGACTAGTTCTTTGATAGGACTAGAAATGACAATTTTTGTCATTTTAAGGTTAGTGTGCATCCTACGAGAAGGTTCCAAAATGTCATAATCATCTGGAGGTGGTATTGGAGATCCAATAAGGTTTTGGAAGTTATTTATAAAGGTTTAGGGAAGTTTTTGTGGTGTAGGGGCAATATGTGCAAAACTGGGTTTTTCAGATGTAAGGAATGAATGGTCAAAATAGGAACCTAAAATTTCACAAATTATTCAAGGAGCTCTATAAGGATTTAGGAGGAAATAAAATAGAAAATTGAAAGTTGATATAACCATATACATGTTTTTTAAAATGCTTTTGACCGGAGCTTTAAACCGAGGGCTGAGGGGTCTTACCCAAATACCTATAAAATAAGAAGAGTTTAGCAAGCCAAGCATACTAAGAACCAAGATCAGTTAGCAAATGGATCCAAATACAAAAAACATGACTAAAACAAGGGGTCATATGCGGAACCAAAATATAGATACCAACGATGAAATGGGAAATAAGAATCATATAACTCAATAATCTTTGGAGCTGGAGCCACAAAAGCATCCACCTCTCTTTGCCCCTCCAGTGTTCCTACGTTGCCAATCTGAGCGATCCTTGAAGATGAAGGAGAGGAAATTTGGGATATTCAGGGCAAGGTAGAAGTGCTAAGAATTTTTAATTGACCATGATATATATACCTCCGTCCTTAATAGGAAATTAATGTTGCATGTGTGTTTAGACATTAGGGTAATCATGAACAAGAAAAGCCTCCATGAAATCCCACTTAAAATTTTGGATGGTAAACACTTTTATTAAATAAATGGTTAATTAATTGTCTCACATTTTATAGCTAATTAAATTAGTTACTTAATTGGAAAATACACCTATTTTCCTAGTCATACTGTCACTTAGACTCCACTTCACCATCCCAGTCAACTCCACTTGGACTCCAATTCTAAAATCCTACAAAGGTGGGGGAAATGAAATTACAAATACAACCACCTTCCCGGATGTGACTTCTACCAACCAAATAATCATCACCCCTTCAAAGTTGCAACTACACATACTAAGTCTACTTGTTATTTCAAGAAACTGCATTCATGGTCTTGGAACTCATTCAAACGTAGATCCAATTTTTATGGTCTCCCCCTTGGCTATAAAAGTAATCCCAATCCTCTACAATAATCCTCTTTGATTTTCTCTCTCTCAATCCTCTTGGATTTATCTTGGATCCCAATTGACTCATCTTGTGTTTTCTCTCTTTTTTCTCTCTCTTGGATTGAAGCAAGAAAACTGTGTTATTTTACCCTCCAATATATGTATTATTGGAAGCTTTCCCAAAACCATCGATACGCTTATAGCATTTTCAATCCTACATTTGGAGATCAAATCAAGAGCACCAAAAATTTTAATTCTTACAAATTTCTAGAAGTATAAAGGCTTCCACAACCTTATTCGAGGTTTGCAGTAAAAACATGAAGGAGAAGGTTTGTCAATTTGATTATATTTCTATTTATGAATAGTTTTTCTACTCATATTTCTAGTATGTCCTTAGAAAAATGTGTATTGAGCTCCTTCTTCACCACAAAAAACCTGGAATGGATACCATAGTCTCCTCAATCCATTCATACTGCCATTTTCACAAAATAATATGGGTTAGGAACCTTCTTCACCAAAATATCCATCCGGATGGAACATACATATACCTCAAGCACCTTATGGAGCATATTAAAGAAAAATATAAGGTTGGAATGGCTTGTAGAGGCCATATGGTGTGCAATAAGGAAGTTACCAAGGTGGTTACTAAAAAGTAAGGATGGGACCCTGACCTTAGAGATAAGGAGTCATTTGTTATCTTTACAGAGAATCAAACCACATTATGTGAAATTGTCCTTTGAATCCAGATGAATATTTTTTCACATATTATAGGGTGCACATGCAACATAACATATAATATTGTCCTGCATTGGAGAAACAAAAAAAAATTACTATGCATTGTACAAACGATTAATGTGGTGCCCAAATAAATTGTAAGTCTCCAAGTTGTTACTACATTGCAAAGAAAAGAACAAGGATTGGAACATGTGGATATTCCAATGGATCCACAAATATGATGATCATAAAAGGATACTTATCCTGACCCAAGAAAATAAAAATCAATACTTGAAGAAGTTAAAGGATTACTCTTGTAGTCACAAAATCATGCACTTACTATTACATTTATACCACAAAGTATGTTATTTTATATATGGATCTCATGTAATAAAGTATGCACTAATGACCTATCCCCTAGTCATGTCATCAGTTAGTCAATCATCTTCATCATTTATCTTGCACAATCGTCTATTTTTTACACGGTTCAATTCATCTCTCAGGGAGTATCAAGTGTCATTATTTAGTCATTTGTCATCTCTAGTCTCTGACTAGGGCACCTAAGGTAGTTCTGGGGCACCCATGGGCACCTCGGTCTATAATTTTAGGTGCTTTGGTACCCATAACACTTGGGTCTAATTTACTTATTCGAGGTTTGTCTTTGTCATTTTCCCTCTCATTCCCCTAGGTACTAGTTGGCATGTTGGGTCATTAGTGTTGAAATTTGAACAAGAGATCCCTATATAAACATAGCATACTCATTATCTCATGGGTGGACTATCTAGTATTAAGAGCTAGCTATCTAATAAGGAAAATGATTGCATTTGGGAATCATTTACATCTACATCACTCAAATATAGGGGGAAAGGGTTGTATTCATTTTATTCCATCCACCATTTACATTTTTACATCTAGTTACTACTCCCTACTTCTGTGTCATTGGCGCTAGGGAACCCTAGGAACACAATTTTACACACAAGCACACATAACTACATTGGGTCTGGAATGTAGTGTAGTGCTTAGTTGTAATTCCACCATTGTGGTAGCTAAGGTCATTTTAACCCCTTCATATGCATATTTTTTTAGGGATTTGATGCTTTGTATGGGGTTTTGCAGGTAGATCTTCATATCAAATTCATGACAACATAAGATAACATACTACCACAACTATGTGACAAAGATAAAGACACTCTGAAGATCTAGCAACACTATCTAAAGACCACAGTGCCCAGATCTCAGAGCATGGCACCCGCAGACACCCCAGTCCTCTCCTAGACACCCCAGTCCATCTGGATCTTCACTTTTTGCAATTTCCAGTGTAACACCTTCACATTTTGTCATGTCCACACATCGGCTTGTTCAATTCCATCACATAACAAGGTAAGTCACTTTTAGGTTAGTACCTTATCCTTCCCATTTTCATTATTTCATTTCATTTGAATATTAATTAAAATTATCTAGCATCAGTATTTCAGTTTACATCATTTATTGAATTTTTGTACCTACTTAGATTAACTTAGAATATAGATTCCGAATTCATATTTTAGCTATTCATTTTGGTGAACCTTTCTTTTTGAATACCTTTCCCTATGATCTAATCAAACGCTAATGGCTAAAAATAGCTCATATTCGTCACCCATCATGTCTCATTTTAGCATTAACCTTATCTATGATGAGGCTACCATATCTGATCTCAAATCTCTTTATATTACTTTTGTTACTACAACTGATCATATCAAACAATAACTTTTAGATGGCTAACAACATGTGCCTACTTGTTTTGAAGATTCTCATATACGCATTAGCATTGTTGAGGATCCAATAGCCTTTACTTGTTGTACACCATACTATACGGCTACCTGTAATCCTCCTTCTGATCTTTCACAGGAAAATTTAGATGATTATTTTATTGATTACTTACTTGGTATTGACACTCATTCACATGTACATAATGAGTCTTCCTTTACTCCAGCCACCGATATAGTTCCTTCTCATGATTCTACCACTTTTGACTTTTCTTCTCCTAATACATATCCTACTAGTTTCTATGATCCTTCACATTATGTTGACGATCCTATTGATAGTATTCTTAGTGACATTCTCATTTTTAAGTCTTTATCTGATACAGGTGAGTAGGATGATAGTCATGTTTATCCTTCTTTCTATACCACTAATTTTGAATCTCCTGTTCCATTGTTACCTTCTCCTAAGATCACATCTACCACTATGCATGAGTCACCATCTATCACTTCTTCTTCTCCTAATGTTAGATCTCCTATTGTTATATCATTTATATCTCCTAGTTCATCCTCTCCTATAGATGTATCTTCATCAGTCACCTCATCTATTAAGGGTATTCCTGATGTTACTCCTAACCTAGCTATAGACATTCCCTCCATATCTCCTACTATAGCTTCCTCAGCACCTACTCCTAGTGTGCCTTTATCATCAGAATCTCCCACATCACCTCTTGATATTCCTATGATTACCCACAATGGCAAGTTACAACCAATTAATACATCATTGCCATCTTACACCATTCCTTCACAAGATATCATCTCTCTCATGCATGCAGTAGGTCATATCCAATCTCAAGTTCACTCCCTTAATTTAGAAATCAAGGATTATTATGCTTCTATTGACAACAATTCATTACATGGTAATCATGTCCCTAAGAATATTCATAACTCTAAATTCCTTCAAGATTTTATCATGCCTACTTTCAAGTGTTTTGATGATATTGGTGACCCTCATGCTCATCTTCTACATTACTGCATGCTTATGGCCTCTCATTATAATAATATATTATTACTTAAGGCCTTTCGGTACAGTCTTATTGATGAGGCATTACATTGGTACACTCATCTTCCCTTTGGGTCCATTAACACTTTCTATCACATGGAGGATGCTTTACTCTATCATTTCATCATTAACAATGGCCCTAGAGTCACTTATGATCGCATACCTTATTTACATCAAGGCTCCTCTGAACCTATCGACTTTCAAGGATTATATCTTACGATTCAATGCTTGTATACATCAACTAGTATTCCAATGTATTGATTTAGATAAGCAATTCATTTTCTGTCATGGCCTAATTCCTCCACTCAATAAAATATTACAGTATGATACATGTGATTCATTCATTATTCTATGCTATAAATTCATTGACCTAGAACAATATATTCTCTCAACACACATAATAGATCCTCCCCACATCTCTACGGCTATTTCCTCATCTAGTTCTCCATCATTTCCTCCGATTGAGCATCCAACGCAATCTCCATTGTTGCCTTACAAGAAAAGCAAACAAGCTCAACCCACTCCACCAAAAAAACATACTCCTTCTCCAGATTCACAACATGATACTCCTCCTACCACTCCAACTAGGTCGCGGGAGCATTTACATTTCTCTCATCACGCTCGACCACATGATGTGTTGCATGTTTTACTTACTAAGTGATTAATTCTCCTACCCTCCAACCAGCATCATCCACAACACCGATTACAGTGTCAGTGTGACCAACCTTATTGTAATTATCATCTCATAAATGGCCATAGGGACAATGATTGTCTTTCCCTTCAGGATAGATTACAACAACTAGAGGATAAGGGCATCATCTCCTTTGGATCACACCCACCTGAGCGATCCATTTCTCCTCAACCTTGTTAGAGATTTTCTACTACTGATGAGTCATCTCCTACATACGGTGCTCAGCTATAGTATGTCCACCATATTCTATTACTCACACACATTCTCCACCGCGTCCATACACCTCTCCCTCATTGCATTCATTACATTCACTTCATCCATATCATACATCACATCCACACTAACCACCACATCACACTACTCATTCACATTGTCTTCTATAGCACTCCACTCTCGCACATCCCACTGCACCTATATATGACATTCAATATGTTTCATACACTCATGTTGTTTCCATCCCACATGCATCCACCTCTTTGTTCTGCCTTGGTCTTTGGTAGGTGATTGTTATCACCTTACCCCCTAATGACACACTTGTGTTCTTATGGTTCTTACATGATTGTTGAGGGTTTTTCTCTAAGAACCTTTCATCACACGCTCCATCATTCATCTAGCACACTCGATAATTTCATAATGACGCGCTCTTGCTTACACGGCTCATTCTTGATTGTTGAGGGGTCTTAACTAAATGAGCCCATTCATACACACTGGGAGGCATTGCTAATTTTCCCCCCTTTAGTTTCATTATACTAGCATTCCACGATCACATCCTATTAACATAACACATTGATTTATTCGGTTATCCTACATCATCCATTTTTACATTTTATTCTACTATCATCATTACATTCACTATGCGTTACACTGTTACTAAAATATTGTGTAACATTATTAAATAAAATGTAATATTATTAATAATGAGTTTATGGAACTCATATTAATAATATATTTGTGATAGTTTTATTATTGGTGAGTTGTGAGAACAATTCACGTAACTATTTGATTGTGAGAGATATCTTAGGGATAAGTTTGAGAGATTGTAGGGATTGGAGAGAGATATGTGGGTTGTTGAGGATTGATGTTGACTCCTTGTATTAAGGAGAACATCCTCCTATATAATGTAAACTCCATCTATGAAAAGACATCCCTAATGAATTTCAGTTTCTATATATTATTATTCGGTGTTTTATTATTGTGTAGTTTTTATTAGTGGTATTAGAGTTGGTCTGATCAAATTCATTAATGGATTTCTAATTTATTGGTGATCAATTTTTGGTATATTTTATTTTGGCAACCTATCCACTGGTGTATGAATCGATTCAAAGTTGCGAACATAACCATTGACATCTCTATGAGTCCTGAATCTGAGATATATGAGCAGAATTTTTGTATATGGGAAATGATCAAATTTAAATTGAGTGAAGTGTTGGATATTCCTATTTAGAGAACCCATGTGGACATTTCAAGATTGAAGCATATAGAATTCCGCATTGTCTAGGTGATCCATTTTTATTTTTTGAGGTATACGCATGCTTTACAATCTCCAAGAATTTCCTAAACCATTTACTATGCCCTCCATCTGTCAACTCGTGCAATACATCATTATCAGGAGATGTTTTTAACTTTTATCAGGGTATATTTCATCCATTTTCAGTGAGGTGCTTGTTTTATTTTCAATTGCTTTCTCATCCAGATCCAAACTAACTGTGGTTTGTGCACTTAGTCAATGTTGTTAGTTTGTTTTCTATGCAAACACGTGTTATATCTAGGTGGATAATTTATACTAAACATGTACACAGACAGACCAAGTGACATCCTCCTTAAATCTCCCAGCCCACAAATTTCACCAAAAGTGCGATTGTCAATATTTTGTAATTATCACATGTCTGATTCTATCAATTTTGGTTGTATTTTTATATTTTTTCAAAAGTTCCCTTTAAGTGTGTTCTTATAGTGAATAGTTCAATAGTCAACCATCAAATACAATAGACTCTTTATATGTTGTCAATAGTTTTTTTGTCCAATCTATGTTCTAGTTTAACGTTTGTGTTTTGAATATTAAAATTTACATAATATCGTGGTATTTAAATGTTATATTCAAGTGTTACTTTTGTGGTTTATTAACTTTTGAGTTATTGTATTTGTCTTGTGTACTCCATTATTATACAAAAATAGTCTTATCATAGTTGTCGTGTTTATCGTTAAGTCTCTTGTGTTTTGTAAGTCTCTCTATTGTCATATGTTTTCATTAGGCTATTTGTTCGTTGTCATTTTTTACTGTTTAGTTAAAATAGTCAAGTTGTCAAATTTGTTAAAAAAAATAAAAAATTGCCTCACGGTTGCATTTTCGGTTGAAACTGACATCCAATTCTTTAAATCAACATGGACAAGTTGAATCAAATTGAAAATTTTGAAGGCAAATATTTCCATACCTAGCAGGTTAGAACTCAATTTTTTCTAATTAACAAATATCTATGGGAGATTATGGAAGGAAAAATCAATAAACCACACAACATAGATGAAGCAACAACATGGGAAAGCAAGGATCTAAAAGAAATGGTGATTATTGGCCTAGGTTTATCTTATGCCTACCTACATCACATAGATCTAACAAAGACATCACATTTGATCTAGATGACATTAAGAATACTATTTGGGTCACAAGAAAAGAGCGCAACAGTGGCACTCTAGAAAAATTTGTTCAGACTCAAAATGGAGGAAGGAGAAAGTATGGTGGAACATATCAGTATGTTTCGTTCTATTTCAAATCAATTAGTTGGAATCAAATTTGATGTGCTTGATGATGATGCAAAAGCAGTATTACTTAATAGCATGCCTCCTAGTTATTCTAATACGCTATTCACTTTGAGTAAAATAAATCTAAGTCTAGAGGATTTAATTTCTTCTCTGATAAAAGAACAAAATAGAACCAAGAAGATTGATCTAGAAGAAACTGTAATGTACGGTAGAAACAAATCATATGCTAAAGGAAGATTCAATCCATCTTTTGCGTCAACAAAAATAACAATTTCCGAAAGGAGCGGGGTGAAAATACCAAATTGTCAAGAGTGTAAAAACTCTGGAGGCATGATAGTGAGATGTATTGTAAGAAAAGAGTCACAAGATTTGAGTCATCGGCTCGGTAAATTGGCAGGAAGACACGAAGCCTTCGTTTCTAAAAAACAGAGTCGAAGATAAGCCTTTGGGACTATGTAAAGTTCAAACAACTATAAGTTATTCAATGTTACATAGCTTCAACGGCCAATGCATCAAAAAGGGATGACAGATCTCGACATCAATGTCTAAACAAAGAGAGTGCATGCATTCCCATCTCAAAGGACCCCCCTGGAAAACGAAGCTTGGAGGTCAAACAGGCACCTCGTCACTCACTAATGTCGGAGGCCGCATTGTGGTGGCAGATTCAAGTGCCTACTAGTGTGACATTCTAGATCCAATGGTCAATTTGTAGCAAATCGACTCAAGAGGTGACACAAGTTTGAATCAAGTGAATCTGATGTTCACATTGAGGGTGTATGCCGAGCTAGAACACGTGACTCAAAATATAAAAGCAAAGTGCCCAAATACAAAGTTGTGGACTTCAGCATAGCAGTTGACTTGGGACTGATACAACAGCAAGGGAAAAACATAGTGGACAGATGATGGCACAACTCAAAAGGTACGACATCCTGAGGCCATTTACCTTGAATCACCCTCCTAAAACCTTCCCACATACAATGTTTTAAGTCTCAAAAGTTGGTATCATCCTATGGACCAAAAGATCAAGAGCTTTAAAGTATTAGGTTTTTTGGTAAAATGACCTGAAAAAGGGCCATCAAATTTTAAATATTCAGTGAAGTATTTTGGTGGAGCTTTTCTCAAACCATTTAGATGATGCAATCAAGTATGGAGTGCGAGAAGATTTTAGCATGTCCAACAAGTGATGACTTGTTTTAGAGCTGACCATTGAAAAGTCACACCATTAGGGACCCCCAGTGAAGCATCTTTCTCTCAATCTAACTCAAATGCTATAAAATAAAGGGAGTGTATAATTACAAAGTTATGCACCATTTTGTCCAACATTCCCCTCTTCCACAAAGATGACATATTCGGTAATTGAAAAATTTTCAAGCAGAAGCCTCCATATTGATAATGGACAGTTGCGCTCTTCCTGCTGTAATATTGGTGACTATGCATGTGAACAAACAGTAACTATTTTTAGTGTGACTAGATTTCTTGTCCTTGCACTATGTTTGTTGCTTTGATTGTCCAACAAAAGTACAAACCCACAGTAGCCTCCACATTGTGCATTAAATGTTGACTCCTTGTGCAAGGTTTGAAGGAGGTGGTCCCCCGTAATTGACAATGTAAGCATTCTATGTAATCCTAAGTCCAAAATGGAATTTCGGTCCTGTAAATTATTCATTCAGGATAGGCTTCATCGGTAGCCTGCAAATTTTCATCTAGCACAACTCCAACATTTTGGTTCATCACCACATTCTCAAATGTAGTGTTATACCATCAGGTCACCATGAAAACGTTTGACCTAATTACCAAGGCCATGGGATAATAGCCACATCTATGTTAATCAACACAACTAAGGATGTATGACCCAACTTAGTTTAGGAAGAACAAGCGCGACATTACACCACGTGTCACAATAAACATTGGCATCATGCATCCATCCAAACTTGCAAGGTGATACCCATGCTACAACAATCACACTAAGTTGATCCATATCACCCACATGCGTCCATTCTGGTGGGTGTGGTTGATTGCAATGATCCCATTAATAAAAAAAGTGTCTCGTCACTGAAGGGCCGAACTCCCCTACATCGTATATGTACTGGTAGAAGCCTCATCATCACTATAGTGCTCTTTCAGGTAGTGCGAGAGCCCTAAAACTAGATGCCTCTCCATCAACACGACGTTGTTGTTCCCACATGTCCTTGGTATTGCTTGACCTTCCCTCCCTAGAAAGGTAATCTTTGTAGAATTCCCAAGAAGAATTGGTTGTACATATACATATCATACAAACACATATTGCTGCCAAGAGACCACCACCTACCGCCTCTCCTGGGCTCTTCAAGTCTCCTCGTGTGCCTCATCCCCCTCGTCTAGCAAACAAACTACATGCCTCATCGCTACGTAACTGAAAACCGGTTCAAAGAAATGGAGCATGCTTTCCCAATGATATCATCCATGTGCTCAGCTGTATACCTCCACCAAGTCACATCGGTCGACACATTCCGTGTAGAATGTGTGGATATATGTATCAAGCAAATCAACGACCAATACGCATCGCTATACAAACAGTAAATTATACAATAGTGTTAGAATAAACATATATGGGGCTACAAAATATAGGCATACAAAAATGTACACAACTACAAAAATACTTATGCTCCATTATAGTTGTTGCTACAAGGTCAAGGGCATGTGCCTCACCCTCTCCTCATCCTGCAGGTGGTAATCCCACTGGACCTACAAATAATGGGAATAACAATACCCACCAATGAGTTATCCTATGAATACATGGTACTCCTTGGTCCCACCCAGCATTGTTTAATTATACAAAGCTATATCCTTGTGTTTAACTCATCTATCCTAGGTGCATGTACTAAGTGCTATCTTTGGGTGGTTGGTCCTAGCTCCGAGCCCTCCTAGGTGCTCTGATATCTCGCAACTATATATATATTGCTCTAGGGGTACATATCTTCAGCTATGCTGAATGGACGTGATACTCATCTCTACCTGAAAAATCTCAGTTCCTACCTAGAAATGTAGATTCTCAAGCCAAACCATCCTCTAAATACACTGGCTGCTCTACTGCATCCTCAGGCCATCCTCCATAGTCATGATATGGCCTCCATATAACTAGTTAAAGCCCCATCCTATCTATATGTTTTGTGAAGGTATGTTTTGTCCATCCTTCCTACATTGATTTATTGATCTCTTCTTGCCTCGCCTAGATTTCTGGGGTATATCATTCATATTCTCATGTTTGTTGTACTGGTCTCAATGGGAGTTTGTGTTTATATGGGTTTACATGCAATAGTGTGGTGGCTCATATCCCTCCATCATGATCCTGTCGACACTAAAATTTTCCTCCATAATTTCTATTTCATTAATGTATGTATTAGGAATAGGATGTTGTTAAGTATAATTAGTAGTAGCATCTAGTAGAAGATAACGGCACCGTCAGTATGGTGTTGCCAATAATGTGGAGTACGGTAACAATTAAAGTACAATAGGAATGTTGTAAAAAGTAAATATTTGTCGTAAGTGGTCCAGTAATGTTAAAATGTCAAAGTTTGGGTAATTAGAGAAGTAGGGTCTACATGATTAGGAATTAGAAATATTATATTGGTAATAAGGACGAGGAGTGAGGTCATAAATATTTTGTGTATTTTATTTGTAAAAAGTCTAAAAATGTGGAACCCATGTAAATGATAAGGTTTATCTTATCTTAAAAGATAAGCTTACATGTACAGATAAGAGTTAAGGTATGGAATATGATTCGTCAGAGTGGATTTCTTATCATATCTTAGAGATAAGATGGATAAGCCTAAAAGTTCTATAAATAGAGAGGTCACCCCCCTCATTTAGCATAGAAGGAAGTAGTGAGAAATATTGTAGGAAGTGTGTGAAGGAAGCCATCAGTTTAAAGGTGTGTTGAAAAAACCATTAAGAGGTGTAATTGTAAAGTTTCTCCCATAGTCTTGGTGAAAGGCAAGCGAAGTCAATAACACTTGAAGTACCTCATGGGTGAGATTGTAACAGTTTCATGTTAATATTATAATTTACTTTGATATTTCAAATTTTTCATCATTCTGTCTTATCATAGTCGATGGTATTCTTGTGTTATGTTGTTGTTTTGTTTCCAGATTACATTCACTAAACTAAAGGCTGTGCATTAGTAATTAATCATAGCACGAGGAGTTCCCGGTGAAGAATTATCATAGTGCCGGATTGGTGATGACATTTTGGTTCCGTTGCCGGGACCATTCCTCGTTGGTGGATTTTCTGGAGAGATATTCCCACTTAGTCAAAAATCAATTAGAGGGTAACCTTGTTTTTACTGTGCACAGTAGTTACCATGGTAAATTCATTTTTTCCATGAATATTAGTTACCATGGTAAAGTCATTTTTGCTGGAATAGTATTTACCGCAATAAAGTCACTTTTTACCGTGAATAGTATTTACCACAGTAACTTTACTTTTTACCGTGAATAGTATTTACTGTAGTAACTTCACTTTTTACTGTGAATAGTGTTTACCACAGTAAAGTCAGTTTTTACTGCAGTAAGTCAATTTTCACCATAGTTTACCATGGTCATTCCTATTTTACTGTAGAAAAGTGTAAAGTCACTTTCTAGTATAGTGATTCCAATTATTTGTACACATAAGTCTTGCTGATTGTACTTGTGAGTTGGTATTTCACGGTGGTTACTTTTGAAATATGGGGAAAGATTCCTGTTTTTTCAGCTCAATATAATGAAGATGCTTCTTCTTTCATTCAAGAGTTTAAGCGATCTTGTATTTGTAATGGCCTTATAAGAAGGGAACAATGGACTGAATTTTTTCCTACCTTTTTGGATGGTTCAGCACTTAGGTGGTTTGAAACACTAGGTGATAATGTGAAAAATTCATGGGATTTATTAACTGAAAGTTTTCTTGAAGAATTTGGTGAACAACAGAAATATGCAGATCTCATGATCGAGATCACAAAGCTATCCCAAGGAGAGAAGGATAAGATAAGGGATTATCATGCTCGTGTTCTAGAGCTAAGGAGGAAGCTCGATGCCCAGATCCAGAAGGAAGGACTAGCGGATGGGTTGATGAATGGCGTGGATAATCTCCTCTGTAAGCACTTCATTCTTGGGATGAAGCCAGAGATCAGACAAGGAGTGAAGTATGACCACCCAGCTACCATTGAACAAGCAAAGGAGATTGCAAGAAGGCAAGAAGAAAGCATGGAAGAGGAGCCCAAAGAAATTGTTGCTAAAGTAGAGCCTACACCAGCACCTTTGGTCCAGAATCCACAACCACTCCCGGTGAGCACAAATATTTCTCCTAGTACATCTACTGAGTATGAAGATCTTCTCAAAAAGATGGGTCAGTTAACTATTAATCTTCTTCAAGGAAAGGAATTTAGTTCTCAGGGAGGAGATAGAGGTCCAAAAAGAAATATTTCTGAAGTTGTTTGTTATGGTTGTTATAAAAAGGGCCATTATAAGTATAATTGTCTAGATAGAGCTTCTACATCTGGTAAAGGAGATAATGATAAAGGAAAAGCACCTGTGAATTCTTTTGATGTAGTAGATAAGAGCAGAAATAATGAAGTAGATGTGTTTGTAACAAAAAGAAAGAAAGAAAAAGATAATCAAGATGGAAATGATCCTAAGAAGATGAAAGAAGAAACTAGTAAGAAACATAGGAGAAGAAAGTTGGGTGTGCAGGATTTTCTGATTTCACAGGGGCAAGGACCATACTCCATCTTGGAAGATCTGTCCAAAAGGCCTGCAAATATTACATATGGTCAACTCTTGGCTATGTCTTCTGAGAAGAGGCGGGAGTTGCCAAGGTGGACTCAATGCTCTAAGAAGGAAGGAGGTTGAGGTCCCTATTTTGGAGGCAGAGGCAGATCCCTATGCTCCACAAGCTGAGGTATTATGTAATGGTATTTCAATTCATGATGTCTTAGTTGATGGAGGTGTTGCAGTTAATGTAATGACCGAGTCTGTAATGAATATGTTGGGTTTAAAAATTGATCGCCCTTCAACACTTATGTTAAGGTCATTAAATAAGGGAAAAACTAAACCAGAAGGTGTAGTTTCAAATGTGGCAATATCTGTTATGGGTGTTGTATGTGTGGTAGACTTTCAGGTGATGAAAAATTGTACTGTTGCGTACCCAATGTTGCTGGGAAGACCATGGCTAAGGAGAGTTCATGAAAGAAACTACTGGAATGAAGGTTTCATGACACTTGGATGTGGTAGAGAGAGGGTGAAGATAAATGTGATCCCTCGACATCATAAGGTAGAACCTGTGGATTCAAGTGATGAAACTGATGATTGGACATCCTCTGATTACTCTAGTACCAGTGAAGTGGACACTGAAGATGAAGAAAGTGAGGTGGATGTTTCAGTCATGGATATCCTTCCAGTCACACCAACTCATGACCCCATAAAATTATCTGAAGAAGAAGTTGATGATCGTCTCCAACAAATAAAGATTGGTGATGCTGTGATGGAGAGTGAGAAGGAATCCTACCTCTAGCTCTTTCGAAGGTACATACACCTATTCACTTTTGATTACAAGGAACTCCATCAAGTAAGTTGGGTAGAACATTCTATTGAGCTGGTAGATGGTGCTAAGCCCATAAAGAAAATGCCATATAGAATGAATCCTAATTTTTCCAAGACTGTAAAAGAAGAAATAGATAAGTTGCTTGATGCAGGATTCATATTTGCTGTGGAGAATTCAGAATGGGTTTCTCCCATTGTGATCTCAATAAAAAAGAATGGGAAGCTACACATTTGTGTTGATTACAGGAAGCTCAATAAGGCAACAAAGAAGGATCATTACCCTCTTCCATTTTCAGATCAGATCTTGGACGAAGTAGCTGGCCAGGAGTGCTATAGTTTTGCTGATGGATATAGCGGCTACAACCAAGTTCGTATAGCAGAGAAAGATCAGCTGAAGACCATGTTCACCACTCCTTGGGGAACGTTTGCTTATAGAGTTATGCCTTTTGGGTTGTGTAATGCTCCAGCAACATTCCAGCGTTTGATGAATAGGGTGTTCGAACCCTACATTGGGACCTTCATCAGAGTATTTCTGGATGATTTTTGCATCTATGGGAGCAAGTTGGACCACCTGCACCAAATGGAGACAACATTTCAAAGGTTAGATGAAGCACAAGCCTCACTAAACCCTACAAAGTGTGTCTTTGGATGTTCTAAAGGCGTTTTGTTAGGGCATGTTGTATCCAGAGATGGTATTGGTACTGATCCTGATAAAGTTTCAAAAATCAAAGATTTACCATTTCCTCTTAATAGAAGTAAGTTGAGATCATTTTTAGGCCATGTGGGTTACTATAGAAGGTTCATCAAGAATTTCTCAAAGATTGCACAGCCACTAACCCAGTTCTTGAAGAAGGATGTTACTTATGAACCAGGAAATAAGGCGCATGAAGCTTTTGGACAACTGAAGGAAGCCCTGGTGTCTTCACCTGTTTTGAAGAATCCAGATTGGAGCAAGCCATTCATTGTGTACACTGATGCCTCAGATGCAGCACTAGGAAGTACTTTGAGCCAAAAGGATGAAAATGGGAATGAACATCCAATTTACTTTGGGAGCAGACAAATGAGCAGTGCTGAGGTAAATTATACTGTAACTGAAAAAGAGGCTCTGGCTATCATTTTTGCTGTAAAGAAGTTTAGAAATTACTTGCTAGGGAAAAAATTTCTAGTTGTAACAGATCATCAGGCTCTAAAATATATTGTAAATAAGCCTAACCCATCAGGGAGGATAGCAAGATGGATAATTTTGCTACAAGAATTTGAATTTGATATTATAGATAGCCCAGGAAAGAAGCATGTCAATGCAGATGCACTCTCTCGAGCCTATGATGGTTTAGGATCATCTTGTGATGATGATGATTTCCCCGATGCAGCATTGTTATCCCTTGACACAATCCCTAGTGAATACATAGATATTTGGAATTATCTGAATGAATTCAAGTTTCCTGATGGTGCCAATGCAAAGACTAAGAGAAAGATTACTCAAGCCAGTCGTCCATATTCTATTCTGCATGGAGTATTATTTCGAATAGGACCTGATGGACAGTACAAGAGGGCAGTTGGACGTGATCAAGGGAAGGAACTGCTAGAAGAATTCCACAATGGTACATGTGGAGGGCACTTCTCTGGACAACTTACAGCAAGAAGGATCTTGGATGCAGGTTATCACTGGCCCACTCTTTTTAAAGATTGTTATAATTATTGTAAGACATGTGATATTTGTCAAACACATGGTAACCGTAAGACTTCATCAGCTCCATTATGTCCTATTCTTCCACTTGGTCCCTTTGAAAAGTGGGGAATAGACATTGTAGGTCCACTTCCAACTACATCACGCCAAAATAAGTATATTGTAGTTGCCACAGATTATTTAACCAAGTGGGTTGAAGCTAGGCCATTGAAAATAGCTTCCATGGATGAAGTGGCAAGGTTCATATATGAACGCATTGTCACCAGATTTGGTTGTCCATTAGAAATTGTAACAGATCAAGGAAGCCACTTCATTAATGAGGTGGTAGAAGCCCTAGTCAATAAGTTTTCTATTAAGCACAGGAAGGCAACAACATACAAGCCAAGCACAAATGGACAGGTGGAACGAACAAATTTTGTGTTGTGTCAAATTCTAGCAAAAGATGCAGCCTTGTAGGTACATAAGTGGGATAAAAGGATTCATGCAGCATTGTGGGCATATAGGGCAACATCAAAGTCAGCAACAGGATACTCCCCATTTCAGTTGGCCTATGGCATTGATCCAGTTCTTCCTATTGAGTTTGATATTCCCACTATGAGAGTTATGAAAAATGAAAGGATGGATGAAAGTGATTCAATAAAAGAAAGGTTGGTACATCTTCATTTGCTAGAGGAAATGAGGGAAATAGCAAAGGATACAAGCCATAAGAATAAAATGAAGCAGAAGGAATACTTTGATCAAAAGATCCGGTGGTCTCCATTTCATGTGAATGACTTGGTTCTAGTATATGATTCCAAATTAAAAAAAAAGAAGACAGAGAAAATTTCTTCCAAAATGGATGGGGCCCTACAAAATAGCAGCTGTGCATAAAAATGGTACGTACCGACTGGAGGAATTGGATGGCACTCCCATTACGAAATGGGTCAACCACGACAAGTTGAAGATTTTCCAAGCACTAGAATAGTCTACTCCGAGGACGGAGTAGAAGCTAGGAAGGGGGAAGATGTCAACACTAAAATTTTCCTCTGTAATTTCTATTTCATTAATGTATGTATTAGGAATAGGATGTTGTTAAGTATAATTAGTAGTAGCGTTTAGTAGAAGATAACGGCGCCGTCAGTACGGTGTCGCCAATAATGTGGAGTAAGATAATAGTCAAAGTACAATAGGAATGTTGTAAAAAGTAAATATTTGTCGTAAGTGGTCCGGTAATGTTAAAATGTCAAAGTTTGGGTAATTAGAGAAGTAGGGTCTACATGATTAGGAATTAGAAATATTATATTGGTAATAAGGACAAGGAGTGAGGTCATAAATATTTTGTGTATTTTATTTGTAAAAAGTCTAAAAATGTGGAACCCATGTAAAATGATAAGGTTTATCTTATCTTAAAAGATAAGCTTACATGTACAGATAAGAGTTAAGGTATGGAATATGATTCGTCAGAGTGGATTTCTTATCCTATCTTAGAGATAAGATGGATAAGCCTAAAAGTTCTATAAATAGAGAGGCCACCCCCCTCATTTAGCATAGAAGGAAGTAGTGAGAAATATTGTAGGAAGTGTGCGAAGGAAGCCATCAGTTTAAAGGTGTGTTGAAAAAACCATTAAGAGGTGTAATTGTAAAGTTTCTCCCATAGTCTTGGTGAAAGGCAAGCGAAGTCAATAACACTTGAAGTACCTCATGGGTGAGATTGTAACAGTTTCATGTTAATATTATAATTTACTTTGATATTTCAGATTTGTCATCATTCCGTCTTATCATAGTCGATGGTATTCTTGTGTTATGTTGTTGTTTTGTTTCCAGATTACATCCACCAAACTAAAGGTTGTGCATTAGTAAATAATCATAGCACGAGGAGTTCCCAATGAAGAATTATCATAGTGTCGGATTGGTGATGACAATCCTCGTGCATAAATCAGTATGGGTCTCTGTATAGGTGGGCCAAAACACACCATGCCCATGCATATCTAGTACCCTCCTCCTCTATCCACTGACATATGTCATACATCTTATACAATATGCCTACGCCTCCTTCCTCTATGGCTATAAATGAAGCAATCACAACCACTATGAAATTCCATAAGAGCGGAACCCTAGACCATAATATAGCATCCAAACTAATATGGGCCTTGGCAGGTACTCAAGTTTCCACAAAATACCATCTCACCGCTCACATCTGTCACTCCATATCCTCTACTATTATAACCTACACTCTCTCCCCAACCACTGACAATCACAATATGGGATATACATCCTCCAGTGTAACAATCATCTCTCCCATAGGCAACCAAAATGTACACATATTGGCACACCATATCTCGCATAGTGTAGTCAACATGGGCATATTATGGGGCACATCCCCCCTCTTTGTTGTGTTCCGCAGGCTACAACAGTCCATCATATCCCAATCCCAGCAATGTACTCATATAACCCCCATCACGGAACTCCCTCGAGTGGATATCCCTCTACACACCACAAAACAACAACAAAACCTGGCGTTAGAACACATTACATGATCACAGACATTCATTTATCATAATAGGAACATTTTTTCACCATTATACATCAAATGCACATATTCTTGACTAGGGTGCCTAAATGCAAGACTAAGGTGCACAGGAGTATGACACCAGTGCCAAAATCTTGGTGTTCCTGTTCCAGGGGTAACTAGTGCCATCGCCACTGTTGTCCAGGTCAAAAATGCTGAGAAACTTCAAAATCTAAAAATTACAAAAATTCAGCCAAAATAACTACTACACCCTATTTTTTACAAAAACAAAAAAATGCTTACCAACTATGCAGTCGTACGCTATGCCATGGCAATCACCACCCTCTCAAACCAAATAGGATGTGTTGCTCTCACTTACAGAATTTTCACTCACTTCATGCACACTCTCACAATCGTGTAAAAAAAATTGAAGTGACTAATCACTTTTTCACTTCACTAATTATAGTTACTTTCTCATCACCTACTTTACTATAGTCATTATTTCATGCTTATCACTACTACTAATACACATTACACCGTTGTTGTCATATCTTGAGCATTTCTATTACGATTTCCACCTCATTTGTGGCGTTCTTTTTAGAATGCCACCTACCATCGTATTTAACACATTTCACACGCATTATCTCTCCTCAATGTTATATTTCATTCCATTTATACACATTTTGGTGATTTTTACCACTTTATATCTATCTCGTGCTTAATTTCATCTTAGTGTTCATTGTTACATCACTTCCCCTTTTACCAAAATAGGGGGCATATCATCAGGGTCATCCTATAATTCCCCTTATATCATCGCACATTTAAAAACATTGTTGATGCGACAATTCCAAAACATTTAATAATTCACCATGCGGCATTTCACCATCAATTCCCCGTAATGACCTAATTCGGGGGGAATAAATATACAATTTTTCTATGCGACGTTTCATAATTTTCCCCTAATGACGTAGCCTGGGAGAAACTAGCATAAAATATATCTATGAGTAACTAAACAAATCAATCAAATCCACCAATGTGTTCAGACCTCTAAGAATCACAATTACACCACTCAATTAATACAATTCAACACAATCAGCCTCTCAGATGACCTAACTTGGAAGATTACATTCATCACTTTTCCCAGAAGACCTAACTTGGGAATTTATTCTACATTTTGTGTTTCCTTCTAGATAACCTAGCTTGGAATCCATCAGGTATCTATATGTTTGCTTCCAAATGACCTAACTTAGAAGCCATCATACATTTTCACATTTTCTTCCAGATGACCTAACTTGGAAGCTATCACATTACGGTGACACCTGTGGAGTGAGGGCAAGAGTGCATTTCCTATACCACTCCTTTATGGGTTAAATGTTTGATTGAAATTGTCTGGATCTAGAAAAACCATGAATCTTTGATATGAATCTATCTGTAGCAGCTAGATCTTGAGGATGTAGTTAGAGATTGGAGAATAACACAATTTTCTCCCTACACTCTTCCTCTGGTGGCAGGACGTCCAAATTCTCCAGTCAATTATTCGTATACATGTGTTCAAGTTAGGAAATGATCACTCCCTACCCCATCTCATCATCATCATATAACATTAAAAATCATAAATCATCTCACATTTCTATCATTACTCCCACTTAGTGCACTTCATCAAGATAGTACACGTTTTGTTACGTTGCATGGGTCAACACGTTGGTCCATGGTTTGGCATGATTTATGGTTCTTTCGGCACACTTCTACTATACATCTGCACATTCTACAATAGTATGGGCTTCTCCATCTTCTCTCGGGTACACATATCCATCTACTTTATGTTACTGAGCTTTTCACTCACCAACATAAAGTGGGGGAAAATGTAGTCACAAAATCATGCACTTACTATTACATTTATACCACCAAGTATGTTATTTTATATATGGATCTCATGTAATAAAATTATTCACTAATGAAATATCTCCTTGTCCTATCGTTAGTTAGTCAGTCATTTTCATCATTTTTCTTGCACATTCGTCATTTGTAGACATGGTTCTTGTCATCTCTCAGGGAGTATCAGGGGTCGTTATTTAGTAATTTTTCATCTATAATCTCTAACTAGGGTGCCTAGGGTAGTGTTGGGGCGCCCATGGGCACCACAGTCCGTAATTTGAGGCACCTTGGTCCTCGTAACACTTGGGTCTAATTTACTTATTCGAGGTCAATCTTTGTCATTTTCCCACCCATTCCCCTAGGTACTAGTTGGCATGTCAGGTCATTAGTGTCAAAATTTGAACAAGAGATTATTGTATAAACATAGCATACTCACTATCTTATGGGCGAACTATCTACTATCAAGAGCTAGCTATCTATTAAGGAAAAGGGTTGCATTTAGGTATAATTTACATTTGCATCACGCAAACATATGGGGAAAGGGTTGTATCATTCTATTTCATTCACCATTTACATTTTTACATCTAGTTACTACCCCCTACTTGTGCGTCATTGGCTCTATGGCACCCTAGGCACACAATTGCACACACAAGAACATAGAAATACATTGGGTTTGGAATGCAGTGCAGCACTTAGTTGTAAGTCAACCATTGTGGTAGCTAAGGTCAGTTTGACCCCTTCATATGCATCTTTCTTTTTTAGGGATTTAATGCTTTGTATTGGGTTTTACAGGTAGATATTCATATCAAATTCGTCACGACATAAGTGAACATACTGCAAAAAATATATGACAAATATAAAGACACTGGGAAGACCTAACAACACTATCAAATTCATATCCTAATGTTTTCTACAAACTAGTGTGCTTAGATCTTAGACTAGGGCACCCGCAAGAGCCCCAATCCTCTCCCAGATGCCCTAGTCCAATCGGATCTTCAGGTGCAATAATTTCCAGGGTAGCACCTTCACATTTTATCTTATATACACATTGGCATGTTCAAGTCCAGCACACAGTGAGGTAAGGCACTTTCAAGTTAGTATCTTATCCTCCCCATTTTCATTATTTCATTTCATTTGAATATTAATTAAAACTATCTAGAATCAGTATTTCAGTTTACATTATTTATTGCATTTCTATACCTACTTAGATTAACTTAGAATATAAATTCCAAATTCATATTTGAGTTAATTAGATCCATTCAATAAAAAATAGAGATATCAATGCAAAAAATGGGGAAGCAAAAGCACATATTTAGGACCAGATGACGATAATTCTAAAATAAGAAGGGTTGGTTGTTACACTACAAGATTTGTTTATTATAGTAATTGTTTTGTGCATTGATAATAATTCACATAACATATTCAATTTACTTAGGACTTTACTAGAGAGTGCATCAAGTAGATTAATTCAAGTAAATAAAACTATTTGGTATGTAAATACTAAGAAATCCCTCAATCAAATATGTGGTGTTTGATTTTAGGATCCTAATCAAAATGATGCCAAGGTCCACTTGGGAAGCTATGAAAGCCCTTAATTTTTCTTACATTCTAGTTACCCTCATCCTCACAAATTACGGGAGGTTGGATCCAATTGGTTAGCTTGAGGATGTTGAAATAGGTAGGAGACTTGAGTTCAAAAGGGGACTTTAAGATGATTAACATGAAGACCAATAAAATGCACTATCATGTTTTGATTGAGAATAAATAGGTGTATGATGGTAATATAAAAATCAACATAATAATAAATTAGAGAGAAGCACACCTCGATAACTCTATTATTTTCATTCCAATGAATAATTCTAAACAAAAACCATATATTATTCCTAAAGAACCTATTTTTTCATATGCACATAATATTGGAAGTTGGTTTAAGGTCGAACACCAAGAAGAGGATATAACTATGCATTACATAAGGGAGAGGAATACATATGAGTTCATAAACTAGAAAATTCTTATTACTGCGCAAACCAGGAATCCATTCGTAGATGAAAATTTACAATGTTATATTAGGTCCCAAACTAAGTCTCAAATATCAAAATTAGATGTGATTGTGTAGCATGTTCAATATTATACTGAGATAAATGGGGGAAGACATATTTCATGGGAGCTAGAACATTCCATTAGTGCTAACTCAAATGTGGGATACAACCATTGGATGTGTATAGAGCACAAAGTAAGGAAAATGAGGATGGTTGAGGTAGAAGAAAAATGTACCTCCCAGTTCTTAGGCACCTATAATCTAGATGCATTCTTGGTTGAACTTCATAAACATGTACCTCAAGAAGATTTTAGGATCAATGCACTAGACTATGCATTAAAAGGAATAGTAGACACGTGGTGGGTAGTACATAGATCAATGATATTATATGGAATCAAGCAATATGTATGATACATTCAAGGTTTTCCCTTCCTATGAAATTAACTAAAGATTGGCTTAAGTACAATGCATACCAATGTCTAGAAATTCATATTTGGGAATGTATTCAAGCTTGGAAAATATAGAAAATTGAACCTAAATTATGGGTGCATATCTTTCTAGAAATGTTGACTCCATTACCAAAGGCTTGGTATTTTTATCCAAAGAGGAGGAGAGAAACAGACATTTAGGAATGGGTGCAAAAATACTTCATTCAAACATTTACATTCAAAGATAGAAATCCCATAGTAGATGTAGCTCTTTAAAAGATCAAAACCTTATTATGTCATGGAACTATTAACTCAGAAGGAGGAGATGAATTTACCAACCCTAAAGGAACTAAGAAGAGGAATTATACAGAGAAGAACAATAGGAATGAAACAATTAAAAAAAGATGTATAATATAGTAGAGGTGTGTCACATAGTAGGAGATAGTAAGGAAGGAAAAGAAGACCTTGAGGATGAGGAGGATATGGAACTAGCCAAAATGTTTTAACCTGAACATATTGAACCTATCCCAGTTGAGAAAGAAGTGTGTAATGAGGAAGAGGAACATCTATGCAATATGAATATTGAAGAAAAATAAGGGTCCAGGAGTATAGAAGATGTTAGGAATAAAGGAAAGGCTAAAATATATGACGAACTAGTATGTAAAAGGTTAGAATACAGGGTCCATCAAGCATAGTAACACTAGCCACTATTAGAGACTACTGGATGGGACAAGGAATTTCTATAATTTTACAAATATTTTTAGATTATGAAGATGTGTTCCCCACCAAATTCAATGAAATAAAGGGAGTGGACCCATCATTAGGATAAATGTGAATTGAACTAAAATAAGGAGTAAATCCTATCAAGAAAAGGTCATATAAATTAAATCCAAACTTGAAGGTAAAAATCAAGGAAAAACTAGACCACATGGTGGATAGAATATTAATCTATCCCATAGAGAAATCAGATTGGGTGAGCCCAATGGTCACTCAACCAAGGAAAATGGGATGAATTAGAATTTGTGGTGATTATATAGCTCGGAATGATGCATGTGTCAATGATCCATTTCCAATGCCATTCACGGATGAACTTTTGGATGTAATAGCGACACATAAGGTATATTCATTTATAGATGGATTCATTAGTTACCACCAAATTCTGATTTTGTAAGAAGATCAAGAAAAAACCACCTTTGTAATCAAATGGGATAATTTTTCATACTGAGTAATGACTTTTGGATTGAAAAATGCACCTATTGTTTTCTCCAAACTTATTGTCACTGTATTTAAATATTTAATCCATGATCTCATGTAAGTATATTTATATGGTTCCATAATCTTTCCTTTATTCAATTAGCATATATCTAAGGTACATTTAATGTTACAATGATGTAGATTATTGCACATTGCGTTAAATTTTAAGAAATGATTTTTCTTTACACCTTTTGGAGTACTACTTGCATGTGCTATTTGTAAAGAAGGGATTCTCATGTATCAAGAAAAATTACAGTGATAATTGGGCTCAAAATTCCCGCAAATCCATTAGAAGTCCATACATTTCTTGTACATATTTCTTACTAAAAGAACCTCATTAAGGGATATGATAGCATTATTCATCCTATAGAGAAATTATTACTAAAAGGGACAAAATTTAAATGTACCACAGAATGTCAAAATGCATGAAGTAGAGATTAGTTAATGTCCCCATTCTAGTTTTTCTAGATTGGACAAAATTTTATCATATACATGTGGATGCTTCAGGAAGCACAACTAGATAAATTCATGTGAACCCAAGAGAAGGAGGAATTGACCACCCTATCCATTTTGTAATAATAAAATCATCACCAACTGAGAAAAACTATATGACCACATAATGAGAGGATTTTTCTATGGTTTTCACACTTTAGAAATTTAGGAAATGTCTATTTGAAACCCCATTTGAATTCTTCACAGATCATCAAGCATTGTGATATCTACTGAGCAAGCCATTATTAGGAGGAAGAATATCAAGATGGGTCATGCTATTCTAGGATTATAAATTCAAGATATATGTTAAGTCAGGAAGAGTATGTAGGATCGGACCACTTAATCTACACAAATATAGTAGAATAGTATGATGAATTAGATGAAGATAAACCTAATGTGCACTTATTTTAGGTTATTATGATACTATAGAAACTTAAAGAGATTGTGCAATTACTTCAACATGGCATTTTACCAAATCATTGTACATGAAAAAGGAAAATAAACAGCTGGTTACTAAATATTTACCTTAACCCATCATAGATGTATTATTGTATAAACTAGGGAAGGATGAAGTATTTCATAGAACATGAACGAGAACTAATTTTGCATGAAGCACATGAAGGAATAGCATGAGGACATTTTGAAGGGGAATTAACTGTGAATGAAATTTTGTAAAGTGGAATTTGGTGGCCAAATTTGTTCCAAGACACACACCACATTGTGATAGATGTCAGAGAGTGGGAAAACCTAATTATAAGATGAAATTCCCCTTAACTAGGTCTTAGCCATGCAACCATTTGTGAAATCAAGCATATATATCATTGAATTAACTCATCCACCATCTAGAAGGTCCATAGCTAGATACATCATTACATCAACTAATTATTTCATAAAATGGGTAGAAATCACAACCACCCCGATTTTGTAATAAGAGGAACAACTAAATTTTTGTATAAAAATATCATATCTAGATATGGGGTTCCATAAAAGTTAGTCAATGACAAGTGAACACACTGCTTGAATAAAACCATAAAAATACTCACATGAGATTTTATGATTGTGCACCACTAGATCTCAACATATCATCCACATGTTATTGGATAAGTGGAGGCCATAAATAAAGTCTTGAAAAGGGTTCTAACAAAAATATGCAATGTGGAAAGAGATGACTAGAAAGACATAATACCCACAGTACTCTATGCATATATAACAAACTATAAGTGAAGTATAAGATAGACACCATTCCAATTTTTCTGTGGAATATAAGCAATCATGTCAGTTGAATACATTAAGGCAAGTCTTCACATTGCAATGATCCAAACATTAGGGGATAAAGAGTCTATAGAGAACAAGTTTCTAGATTGGACAAAAATAGAGGAATATAGGTTGATCAAGCAATGGAATCAGGAATCACACAAACAAATTCAAAAATTATGGCATGAGTGCAATGTGTGTAGTAAATTATTTTAGATAGAATAGTTAGTATTGATTTACGAAAGCAAGTTTAAAGCACACACGGGAAAACTACGGATCATATGGAAAGGCTTTTATGTTATTCACCACATCACCAAGTAAGGGATAGTTGTATTACATGATCTACAAGGAAATTTACTACCCGAAAGGATCAATGGGAGTAGGCTAAAAGGTTAAATGGATAAGAGCAAAAAATCCAGAAAGTGACCATAAGTCACTTAGGAAAGCCAGTAGAGTAGGAAGTTTTGAAATTAATGCAAGTTTGATAGATAGGAGTGTGTATATTTTATCAAATTATGTTCAAGTGTGTTTAGATTATATAAATATTCAAGGATCACCTTCAAACAACTAGAAAAAATAATCTGGAAATTGATTAAAATCAAAAGTTTATAAAACAAATAATTCTAGGAAACCCATATAAGAAGCAAGAAAGTAAAAAAAGAAGAAAAAAAAAATTCAAAATTTTGAAATTATAAAAAATTACCAGCTCACCAAACTGTATGGATGACATATCAAGAATCCAATATTGCATTAAGTTAACTTAATAGGAAAATTAGTACCACGTCAAGGTAAATCCCCAACAGATAACATGAATTAAGGGGGTAGATCAGGAAATAAATAGATCAAAAATGGCCACCTAACATCTAGAAGGGATATAAACAAGAGATAGACGACAAAAAATACAACCACATTTGTTAAGTGTTGGACAAGTTTCTTCATTCCTAATCAAATGAATGAACTAGTAATGAAAGCCACTAGCAACTAAGAAATTATGGAGGGTTTATGGTACCTCAGATGCGATGTGATGGATGAATAGGCACAAAGTAGATGATGGATCCCTACTGCTATAAGTTGATAACCTATAGATAAGAATCATTAAACAGAAAATGGATTAGATAGGATGTGCGGGGGATTCCTGATAAAATGGATCCAAGAAGCATTGACTTCCTTGGTGGATGTCAACCCCTATTTGACAAAATAAAGTGAAGTAAAGGATGAAATAGTAGATAGCATGCAAAAACAGAAGTATTATTGAATCTGAAAAGTGACAAAAATTGATCTAAAATTTGATTTGATTGAAATAATTGTAAATTAAACGTTACCTGGTATGGGTCGATGATGAATCAAACTATGTAGAGGTAGGTTGACGGTGACCTGGGAGGCTAGATCTATAAAATAAGATAAATATATAGGCCTACAGAGAACCTAAGTGCAAACCGGATAGTCACATAGGTTTTTGGATGCTAGAAGATGACTTGTAGAATGTTCTCTGGGGTAGAAAGGTAGAGAAAAGGACAGAAAATAGAGATTTGGCTAGAATGTTTGAAAAACAGGACCCTGGTTGACGGTGACCCGGGTGAGTCAACAGTGACTGTAGCAGAGTTGGATGATGTCGAGGATGAATGGATGGAAAAGGCGACATGTGATCAAATAAGTTGGAAAAGAAGGTTACTAAAGAAGCTTTGAGTGTTACTAAAGTTTATCTAAACCTGTAAAATGTTAGATGTTAGCAAAACCAAGATAATATTATAAATACAAATTAAAGTAACACAACGATGATAATAATATCATGAAGGATAATCGTGAGTGATGTAAGCACATTGAAACGTTGTCTAGGAGATTTGTAACTATTACAGAAATGTTCAGGCATGAAAAAGAGTTCACAAGTCGCAAGGAAGCTCCAATATTTGAATGTATTTGATGATTATGGAAAGAAGCAACTTAGCTTTATAGGGTCGACAACAATTGGGTTGGGTCGCTGTCAATTACGGGGAAAGTTTACCCAATGGGGATGCTTTTTTGCTTTGATAAGGATTTTGGGAATTTAAGAGTTAGGAGAGTGCTTTAAAGCATGTAGGCGAGCAAGGGATTTTTAGGGGTGTTAGGGGATAAAGATAGACAAGATAATAAAGCTACAAAAGCAAGGGGATGCAGATTTAGAATAAAGGCATCCCAAATAGAAGGTTTGTTAGTGCATGTAGAATATTAAGTGATTAATTAATTAATAGGAATTAGATGGGCATTAATTAAGATAATGGGATAATTAAGATGGGCATTTTAGATGTGAATAGGATAATTAAGGGAGGCTTTTTAATTAAATTAAGAGGGGTCTAGGTAAAGACCAAGGTGAAATATGCACATGCGGGTAGACAAGGTATAATAACCAAATTTAGGTGTCTACATTTTCCCCCTTTTTTGAGTGGTTTGTGCTAACAAACCATGAGACAAAAATGAGGAGGTATGATGAATTTTGATGAAAGGTAGATGATGAGATCCCCCTAAAATGGGGGATTGATGATGGTAAGGGAAATTGATGACACATTTGAAAAAGGTAGATTATAGAGGGTGGGTGGGTGAAGAAAAATAGGTAAAATGATTACAAAGAAAAGATACCCCAAGAAAAAATAAATCGCAATAACAATAAAAATTATGGCAGTGACTCCAATATCACATTGGTATAGGAAAATTTTGGTCTTAACAAAGACATGATATAATATTATACGGGCCAGTGAGTGGGTGAAGATCACTGCAGTATGGATGCAAGTTGTGATGACTAATGGGTCATAGGAAAACATTAAAATATATGCAACTAAATGCAAAATTTATGTGAAATCCTTCATACAAGAGGAATCGAGTGAATAGATATGCATTCGTAAGGGATGAGGATGAAAAGTATGGTGCCCTGGCATAGGACACAAAAAATGGCCGAGAAGGCAGAGTGAAAAAGTGGGTGATGAAATAATATGCCCCAGGGGGGAGTAAGTATGGCCTCAAAGGAGGACTTAGAGAGTGTAGATGGTTCCCTAAAAGAGGCACAAGTATGGCCACAAAGGTGGACTTTGATGAAAAATAATGGTTCCCCAAAAAGAGGAACAAATATGGCCACGAAGGAAAATAGGAAAACTAAAAAAATGCCCAAAAGGGGTGAACAAGTATGGCCACAAGGTGAACTTTGTGCATAGATTGAGTAGGATCGTGAGGTAAAATTCCTAAAGGAAAATAAGTATGGCCATAAAAAGTGGACTTTGAGAGTATAAACATTCCCGAAGGAAAAAGTATATATGGCCATAATAGTGGACTTTGTGATTAGAATGCCTAGAGGGGATATAGATATGGCCACAAAGGTGGACTTTGAAATTGGATCAAAATTCCCAAAGTGGAAATAGGTATGGCCCGGTAGGACTTTGAGTGTATAAAAATGCACAGAGGGGAAATAGATATGGCCATAAAGATGGAATTGGAAATTCGATCAAAATGCCTAGAGGGGAAATAGGTATGGCTCGATAGGACTTTGAGTGTATAAAATGTCCATAGGGGAAGTAGATATGGCCACAAAGGTGGACTTGTGAAGAATTCCCAAAGGAAAGGATGTAAGGAAGATGAGGAAAATCCCAAAATAATTATTGCAAAGGCTAGTCAACAGCAACCCAAGTGAGTCGACAACGACCAGGCATCAGAGGCTATATAAGCCCAAGGTTTGTTCAGCAAAGCTCATTTTGACATGCACATTTGATGATCAAGATTAAAGTGATTAAATAGAATATTGGAAAATGGAGGCCACATGAGCAATGAGGAAATGCAAGAGGGTGTAGGGGATGGTGAGTAGAAGACCCCACACTTATTTTTAATGTAATTTTACGTTTTATTATTATTTTTGAATTTTTTATAAAAAGTGGATGATGCCAAGGGTGGTCAGTGGTGACCAAGATGGGTGGACATCGATCCAGCCCTAACTTATGTCAATTGACCCCTAAACACATCAACCCGACCTGGTTCGGCATCGACCAGGGTTGGATTTGCTAATGTAGGGCTAAATTAGATTTTGGATGAATTTAAACAAATTTCGCATGTTTTATTTTTGATTGTAGGCCAGAGAGACCCTATATTTGAGAGATCAGGTGCCTTCTCTATATGATAAGATCAAAGGAGATGTGACAGATTCCAAGTGGGATCACTTGGCTGCAATGGGGTTAGGTAGCTTCATATATTATCATAGGATCCCATGGGATGTGGGGCTTATGATTTATTTAGTGGAGAGATGGGATCAGCATACTTGTACATTTTGGTTCAGGATAGGAGAGATGACCATCACCCTAGAGGATGTGTATAGGATCCTAATATTACCTATACAGGGGGAGCAGATAGTCCCCATCACAAGTGATAATAGGTTAGTAGTGTTGACGCTTCTATTCGGAGCCAATGCGCCCCACATCAGATTTTCTTCAAGGGCTTTCTCATATGAGTTAAGGTATGAGGCTAGAGTTCCATGTAGCCATTTGATATGTATGGTGATGATGGTTATGTCATTTTATGTATTTCTAGACCCTGGTGGAGCTCAGTTTCCATGGGAACTAGCTGGTGTAGTGGCAGATATTATGGATCATCATACTGTATTTTTGTTTAGGAATGCTCTGTTAGCTCATGTTTACCATGATCTTTCCATGTACAGGGCATGGCGGAGATCAAGACTAAATATTGGTTTTTTATTGCACTATAGGGCGTATGAGCACATAGCAGTGATTAGGCCACCAGGGATTCCATGGGTCACTGTTGACCATATCTAGTTAGAGGTGTGATTTTTGAGATGAAGGGTCAATTAGGCCTTTGGAGATAGTATTGAGAGGAGTTTGGATTGGTATGTGGATAGGTTGGCTGATCTTGATATAGATCAGGTCATATGGCGGTCATACAGAGAGTTCCCTACATGTCCTGGTGCAGACGAAGAACTGGTGGGGATGAGTAGAATGAGGTTGATACAGGGGAGATGGCTGGAGATGATCAAGGTCATTCAGTTTGATCGAGTGTGGTGAAATTTTGGAGTCTTCTAGATGGTGCCTTGTGATCCTATTTTATACAAGAGGGAGGAGTTGGAAAGAGAGTTGCAAAGTCTTATTATGGCATACCCAGTGAAGGAGGATTTTGTGTCATGGGATGACGATGACGATGTGGGAGTTGGATTGGGGTACTCTGACTATCACACTACATCGTGGGCAGCTCAGGTGGCTGTAGAGGGAGGAGAGGAGGAAATAGAGGAGATGGAGGATATGGAGGTTGATGTAGATGAAGCTCTTAGAGGTGGCGCAGATGGTGATGCTAGATATTCCATAGAGGTGGCACGATTATGTTTCGAGTTAGATCAAATGAGGGTGGAGAGGGATCATACATGTGTAGAGAGAGATACAACTCTACAACAACGGGATGCAATCACACAGGAGAGGGACCGAGCTGTCTAGAATAGACACTGCTACCACAGATAGAGGGAGGTCTACAAGGCCAATTTTGGTGATCTTTCTACTCTTTTGGTGACAGATTCAGTTAGTGGGGCCCAGGAAGCACCACAATGGTTGGGACATGTAGCACCTCCTAGCATGATCTCCACAAATAGGTACAGAGCCCTAGCCACAGAGGCTAGGTATTATGAGGGGATCTTGTTCGAGAATTTGTTGAAGACACTACACTACTAGGAACACCTTCATAGGGTATCGGCAGGAGGAGCAGGGACGTCTAGGAGCACAGTGAGTGTGGTGTAGCCATATCAAGTGGAGGGAGGCCACAAGGGTGGCGGTGATGCACAGGGATCAGGTTTTCTACCTACCCCTGGAGGAGAGGATTTGAGGATATCAGATGTACAGTTTACCAATTTTAATAACATCTCTTCTTTGAGAGAGGGCCCTTAGAGGCCAATCTATGCTGTATTGAGATACATTTATATATATATATATATATACATGATTTTATCATGGATTATTGTGTGTTTAGTATGGACTTTTGATGTGATGATGATGATTATATGTGCATTCATTTATATTTGATTTTAATTTAGAATGTATGCTGAAATAATTAATGTGATGATGATATGGTTACTTTGGAGACCTATATGTGTATGGATAAAATGATGATATAAATGTGTTAATGACAACCATGATTATATGTTTTGCGGTTGAACTTGATCATGGTGATTAGAATGTATATGGTAAAATGTGATGTAAATGGAAAATTGATGTGATTAATGATGAACATAAGTAATAATAAATGTATTTGGGATAGATGGATAACATATAGTTGATTGAGATAAAGAAGGATGTGTTTGTGGCAGAATGAAATAGGAATGAAATACATGTGTGATAGGATTAAGGATAGAATGTAACACAACGGTGGTGACCTATAGGTGCAATCAACACTACGTCATATCAAGGAACATGGGAGGAAAAGATTCCTCCATCTGCATTGGAGGTAAACAAGAAAGGGATCCATGTAACACAAGGTACATGCAACCAAAACAAATGTTAGTATGTAACCGATGACAGTTGGTCATACTAAAGATCATAAGGAATATGGATGAAATGAACTTATAAGACAAGATGACCTAGGTAAATTAAATTAAGGGGGCCTAGGTAAAGACCAAGATGAAATACATGCATGTGGGAAGATGAGATATAGATATCGAATTTAGGTGTCTACATTAATATTGAAACTTCAGTTGTAAAGTGAGAAAGAGTTTGAAGGATATAAATTTGAAAACCACGGCTCGGGTCTATGAAGGAAAGCACCATAACCAAAAATGGCAGACCCATTCAACCAACCCATTAGTCCCAAATTTCAAGTAATGATGGAAGAACAATGTATCGCATTCCTTCATTTAAGTAGTTTGGAGAAGGAAGATACGGGCATTTACCCAATGTTAAGGCAAACAAACTAGATTGATCCACCCCATAATGAATTTGATGAAATATCAGAGTAAGCATGGGGTACAAAAAATCCTACAATCCAAAAAAATTTTGTAGTATGTAAGATAGTGGAGAATAACCCAGTGCGAGGAAGAGTTTTTGACCAACTAGTGTGATTACTATACATGGGAGATCACCTTGAGCTCCTGTAGACTATCATGATTCAATATCTTAATGGCACAGTCTGATTCATTATGCAAGACGTAGTCCCCATAAATAGATCCACACTCACTCAAACCACTATATTTCCAAATCAAGGCATATCTATGCTCCCCTCTAAAAGCATTAGACCTCTCATCAAATACTCAATTGTGGCTATATATGGCTAATTGTGCAAGGGAAAAGGAATTCCTTTGGGATCCATCAAAAATCAAGTGTTGTGGGTTCTAGCAGAAATTATTGTTAAATGATATTGGAAAGCTACTCAAGTTAGTAAACAAACATCATTAGGCACTATAAATATCGTCACACAGATGTGGGAGGATGTTGTTTAGTTTAATTGGCCTGAATTTCTCACACACGAGGTCAACAATAATGTGTAAAAGATAACAAAAATTGGGGAGAATTTATTTATGTACCAATGGTTGATAATACTAATCTGCTTTGCACACTGGTGCCCCCCCTAAGGGTGTCATTGAAGCTAAAGACTCATACTACCCACACAAGTGATTTTTCCAATTCATCCCGATAAATATATATATATATATATATATATATATATATATATATATATATATATATATATATATATATATATATATATATATATATATATATATATATATATAACTTATGAAGATATGTATAACATGGGATATTGGCTCAAGAGGATCAGATATATACTCAGCACAAACCCACGTATAGTAAATGAAGTCTGCACATACACACCTCCATATATCAAACTTACTTTTTTACATAATGGGATTGTATTGCAATCGAAAGGGGATAACGTAAAGTACTCGAAGACACTCCCATTCTTCTTCAACATTAAGATAGCCTAAGAAGAGATTAGTATAAAACATGACATGATTCCCACCAATGTACATTCATTGTGTATTGAGAGGCCACCATAAGCAACTATCAGAGGACTACAAACCATAAAAATTACGTAGCAAGAGGTTGAATCCCAACCTATAGAGTTAAAGGAACCCCATACAAGAAGATGGATGAAATGGAAGGAAAAATCCATTGTGCAAGCTCCAAAAAATCAATCGCAAGTGGTAACCAATCCCATTTTACTAGCATGGTTCACTAGCATGGATTTTGTGGATATGAAGATTTCAAGATAGAACGTGCACACAATGGCACTTGAATATGTGGACACAAATATGTTCCTATCTAAAGAAAGAGAATGGTTCACATGGAAAATAATGCGAAAAGTATAAACTATGAACCCAAGAATCAAACCTGATGAATTAGTGGATCTTCCATATACATAATGATCACTCATGATCAATGTAGGCTGTAAATATGTCAGACATGCTCAAAGTTTAAGGAATATAATCTATGGACTTAAAGATGCAGGAGTTGACCCAAAAGTTAAACCACTATTTCAAAGGGTTCAAGTTTGATATTTGGAGGAGGAAATCTTGGTGACACACACCAAGAAATGGAGATCATACATCAACCCACTCATATTTGTATGTCAATCACCAATGTAATCAGAAGTAGCACTTCCAAATTAGGGATTTAGCACATGCAGAAGGGATTCATTGTCACAAGAAGAGATGGTATAAGAAGCCCTCACGTAGTAGGTAGAGACAAAAAATGTGCATAAAATACAAGAGTGGGTGCAAAGGAGGCAACAAGACAAGGCGCACAATAGAATAATGTTGACTATTCCAAAATCTACCACAAAAATAGGTATACATCATTCTCCTCCATCTCCACACAAACTGAGTACTCCTCCAAAGCATGACACACAAGAATAAATGTTTGTATAACCTACATTAGAAACAAATTTGACTTTACAACCACTTTTGGAGCATAGTATATCATCTGCACAATCTTTAAAAATGGGACAACAACAATAGGAAGAATAACATAAGAAATATGAAGAATATGCCAAAGAAGATACAAAAACACAAAATTAAGATCAAAAAAGGAATTCCAAGTATTAGGAGGTGGAGCAAAAAAAGATAGCAACTACACGGGTCAAGGATTGAAATGCCATAAAGTAAAAAAGAGGAAAGAAGAGGAGGAGCAGAGGAAACAAGAAGACTCCAGGGAAAAGACAGAGGAAAATGCGAAAGAAAAGTAACATGAGGAGGTTAGAAGGAGAGAGGAAGAAAATAAGAGAGCACAAGAGAATAAGAAAGAAGGGAAGGAAGCCAAAGAAATCAAGAGAAAAGAGGGAGATAAATTGAAGAAAGAAAGGACATAATCAAAAATAACAAAAGGCAGCACAAGATAAACATGATTAAGAGAAAAAGGATAAGTTAAAAGAGGCAGAAACTAAAGATTAAGTCACACAAGTCTCACCGCAACCTATAGAGAGGATAAAAGGAACAACCAAAATTATAAGGAAAACAAACACAATCAAGTACTACGTAATTGCTTATAATAAGTGCCACAGAATTTGAAACCTCAAGTTCTAAACAGTTCTTTGTGGAAGAGACCGAGGAAGATGACACATAAAAATTTTGGTGGGCATTACACTCAACAACACAAATATGGAAATTCAAGTTGGTCCTTCCCTCATCACATGTCCACATGATATCCCCCTAGATTTCTTAGACAAGTGCACAAGCTACCACTTTACAAGCATTAGGGAGCACCATTGAAATAGACTTAGAGAAGTTGTCATTGCAAACTCAAATTGAAGGTGTGCATACATTGCAAGTGAATATTAGATTGGTTCTATCCAATTGGCACAACATAAAAAAACACTATAAATAGCTTTGTGCAATCTCAAATCCCAAATTGAAGACAAGTGCCCACAACTTGTCATTGATTCCATAGGTGAGCAAGTAATGAGTGAGAAAATGAAGTTAGCCACACTCATAGGCAAGATCATGGAAAATTGGAAGGAAAATGAGTTTGCAAATAATATCAAGGCACATGTATCCCAAAACAAGAATGAGGTGGGGGATGCAAATCTCCTCTTGAAATAATAAAACAAGATGTTGCAACAGGACAAGGCACAAGTAAATAAGCTCACATTTGAACTGTTGGATTAGAACACTCATCTCTAGAACATAATGGTTGATAACAAAATAGATATAAATACAAGCAACACAATGCAAGGTAAAATTTTGACTAAATTTAATACTAAAAAATGCATAAGGTGTTGCATATATCCTGGCAACCTCAAGGCAATGTGGGTGATAGCTTGCAAGAATGAGATTGCAATACACTGCATAATACATTTGTTGGAGTTCAAGTGTAGAGAATGCAGGATTGAATGGAAATGTTGTAGTAGGACATTCAAAATACCATTACTCTCCACATGAAAGATTCAAACAAAATAAAAGAAGATTCCTTGTATGAATTCATGCAAGCATTAACATAGATGCAACTATACTTTGGTAGAATGAATGAGGCATTGACATATTAGAACACATACAAATTGGAATTAGAAAAATTTCTCACCACGAAAAAAACAATGAATAATATCCCATGATATGTTCCACCGCATATTCTTCTGTGTAAAATAAAATTAGTTCTGATAATTCCACCACCACCATTCACCCTAACCAGTTAGTCAAAACCATCTAAGCAGCCATAAGGACAAGGAGCAACACAAATTTGTAGCAGGTAATATAAATTTTGTTTAAAATTCCCAATTTTGTTTGATATATATATATATATATATATATAAACAAGCTTGCATAGATTGAAAACCCACAAGGGCGGTCTATGAGCTAGTTTCAAAAAATTGAAAACCCGAGAGGGTGGTCTATTTGAAATTATACTTAATTTAAAAATGGAAGGGTGGTTAAGTAGTGCAAAGAGGATTAAAACCCATAAACAACATTCTATGTGATGGTTATGAGTAAAATGATGCAGGAGTATCAAATTTTTAGAGTCTCTTAGGAAAATTTAAGTTATTGAGTCCATTTTATAACATCCGAATGGGTGATTGGGTCAAATCTAAATGTGAATGTAAAGGTGAATGTGGTTGTCAATGTAAGAGTTAGGTGTATAAGAGGTTGAAATTTGTTGTCTTAAAGCCTAATACAGGGCTATATTGTTGTTCATGTGAGTCATAATAGGAGTATAAACGAGTGGAGGGAAAAATTGTTAGGAGATCAACTTGGTTCTAAGCCAATTTGGTACATGGTGGTTGAGCTCTTGTAGGAGCTAAGAACAAGATCATATAGAGAGTCTTAACTAAAAATAAAGTAGGTGGAGAGATTATTTGAGGAGGATGAATCATAGTAGATGATTCAAAATGTAATGAATTTTACGAAGAAAACAATTTACGAGGAGGAAGTATATTGAGGTTGTAGGTATTGAATTATTCATTATTGCGTGATTAGAGTGATTCTATATAACTGGTAATAGTCCTCTACTCCTGGGCCGAGATCTTAATTTGCGACAGTCATCATAGGAGGTGTTTAGTGGATTTGTTCTTGCATGGGAAGCTGAAGTAGAAGGATTATATCATGTATGATTTTTCTTAGCTCTTGAAACCCCTTTCTATTTTCCTGTAGCTCAACATTTATCCTCTCGGGCCCTAGCTAGGAAGCCATAACTTTTATTCTAACTATCCAATCATGATAAAATTTAGGAGCATCTCAATGTATTAGGGGTTTTAGTTTTATGAAAATTTTGAGACCTTAACTCACATGTATGGATAATATATGGTGAAAAGTAAAATCTGACTATGACAGTGCATAGTTTGAGTAGGAAATGAAGTGCATGGGGGTTATAATGAAGGATTCAATCCTCTAAACTATTCCAACATCATCTTGGTGACATTCCTAAGGTGGATCTATGAAAATTCAGGTGAGATTCTAGCTACAAATGTGTACTATCATGTTTAGTAGGAAAACAGACCTAATTTATATGATGGGTTACAAAGGAAGTACAATTTGGTACAAAGTAACATTACCTAAAATTCAGGCATAAATGAGAGGTTAGATAAAGGGTCTCCAAGATCACCTATTAGTTGCATGGAGTTTCTTTAGGAAAAAGTGAGATAGAAGGGCATTTGCTTGGTGTTGAGAGGTTAGAAGGCTATTAGGCCTTAGTTAGAGAACTAGTATGCATGGAAGTAAGGAAGTTGTATGAAGGGTCTAGACACTTAGAAGAGAGTTAAATTAAGTGGTCCCATAAAGGTATTTAGAGTGGTCCCAAGCCTAGATGTCATTTGGTGTATTTGGAAGACTTGGAGGTCTAGCTTAGAAGCATTGATTGGTAGTTAAGAACAATACTTGTATGGTAAATCAATGAATGATTCAGGATGTGGAATGGTCTTAAGAGTGCAATGAAAGTTCTAGAGAGATGGTGGAGGTGTATGATGAAGGAACTATAGGATTGGACAAAGTATTATAGTTTTTCATCATTAGCTTTCTATGAATATAATGCTAAGGGTAAGTGTGTGTCCTTAAGGCAAGGTATATCTCAAGGATTCAAATGGTATTAGAGGTTAATTGAACCTCAAGGAATGATCCTCAGTAGCAGGGGAACTGAGTTGAATCAACAAGAAAGTTATAGCTCACAATTGTATTTGAAGGTAGGAGTTACAAAGGTAAGTATTTCAAACAAGAAATATAGGTAAAATTGTTATAACCCCTGCACCATTTTGGTATCAGAGTTGGTTGCTCTGTATAATCAGGTATATTACAGGAATTTATAGTATTTTGAATTGATTGATAGCTTGAAAGTGTGAAGTTGATTTTTGAAGTATGACAAAGGTTGAGAAGCCATCATTGTAGGGTATAATGAAATTGATCTAGGAAGGAGTGATGGGAAGAAGATGGATAGCATGATGAATGAAATCAGTGATCTAAGTGAAAGGATGACAAGGCTAGAAGTAGTGTATTCAGATATGGAAAGGGAAATGGTAGAGGTGATGAAATGAAGCAAGGAGAGTCATTGTTGCTAAGAAGAATTCTTCTACATTAGCAAGCTAAGTCACAGGAGCCAGTCTGCAGGAGAAGCTTGTTTAAGACAAGATGTAAAACAAGAGGTAAGTGTTGCAATGTAATTATAGATAATGGTAGCACAGCCAACATTGTCTTAGAAGAAATGGTTAGTAAATTGGGGTTAAAGAGGTTAGTTCACCCTACACCTTATAGAGTTGCATGGGTTCAGAAGGATCATCATATTCTTGTCAATGAGCAATGTAGAGTACCTTTCAAAATTGGAAGTTTGTATGATGAAGTCCTGTGTGATGTGATGCCTATGGATGTGTGTCATTTACTCTTAGGCAGGCCATGGCAATATGACAGGAAGGTAGTTTATAATGGAAGGTTGAACAAATGTTTTCTAACAAAGAATGGAATAGAGCATGTTTTAGTGCCTTTGATGACCAACATGCAGGTATTGAGAAAAGAAGCATGGTATTTAGCTTCAAGGAGTTTGTTTAAAAGACCAAGAATCAGGTCTTATCCTTCATGAAATATGAAGACAAGGTTGATAGAAGAGTGCAGCAGTTAAATTCCAATACAGTGGACCAAAAATCACAAGTGAAGGTTGGTGATCAAGCACAAATGAGGTTGTGAAAGAACATGATGTTCTTGAAGAGAGAGAACGATGACCAAGAAGGTCAATTAAGTCACCAAATTGGAGGTGACAATAGCAACAAGTTACAAAAGAGTGATGATGAAGGATAACATGGGATGATATCCTAGAAGATCTTCATGGAAGGTTTAATAAAAAGATGATGAAGAGGAAAAGAAGTCATGAATCAATATCACATGGACAAGAGGGTGGTTTAAAGAGTGAAGAAGTAGTTGATAAGGAGAACATGGGTCCTTGAGGAAGAAATCAGAGGGTGTTATGAGCATCTCAGGAAGGCAAGAAAACTCTGAATTTTAAAACTTCAATGTTTCAAGTGTGTAATTGCAGGTATGAAGAAAAAATTTTCAAATGAGAACATGAACAATGGAAGATGTAAGTACAAAGGATAGAGGAAAGAGTTACAACAATACCTATGAGTGCATTCAAGCATCTTGAAGGCAGTCAAGGAGCTAAAGCCAATCACTTTATGGTGTCATTGAAACCAATGCAAGGAGCAATGCAAAAAGTATTCAAACATTGATCAAAGAAGTCTAAAATTAGAAGAAAGAAAGAGAAAGTTGGATATGAGGTAAAAACAAGAAAAAAGTTGAAAGCACCATCAGGCTTGGGATGTTGGTTAAGTAGGAGTTTAGTAAGATGTTAGTACTATGGTAGAGGATAAGAAGAGATGAAAGTATATTGAAAAAACAGAACCAGTTTCAATCAAATAAGAACATTAGTTTCAGTCGAGGAGGTCATATAGAATTCACAATTAAAGAAATCAGGTTGGATAAACAGACAATAAGGTATGGAATCAAATTTGCAGCTTCAAGGATGCATGGATATAGGAAGGAAGTTAGATTACAGTTATGAAGAACACTAGAATCTCATTACAGAGGTATGATAAATTACATAAAGAGTATATAAGGGATAATAAGGAGCAATCTAAGCATATTGTTAGTCTACAAGAGCTAAAGAATACCAAAAGGAATACTAGAAACCTAAAATCTACTCAACAAAGTATGTATGCAACATGTTTCAAGCAAGACTCTAGGTGAGGAAAAGTTCCAATATGAAGATGTAGTTTGTTGGAATGAATATTTTCATGAGAGCATATTGAAAATGGGTGAGAGAGGTATGAGAACAAAATAGTCTAGTGCAAAGGGGAATTAGTTAACAAGAAGCAATAATATCAAGCAAGGATTTTGAACAATCATATGATGGAGTCTAACTTTGATAGAACTCATTGAGTATGAAGAAAGACAAGGGTGTATTCACTGATTGTTCTCTACAGTGGAAGTTTCTATCTATTTATTTTGAAGAAGTGGAATAAGGAGAACTCCTTGTAGGATTGAAAAAAGAAGCAAGAGTAAAATACTTACAGTTTAAGGATATGTTGACAAGATATATACAGAGACATGCATTCAAGAGAGGAAAATATGAATGAAATGGTACAAGTCAAGACCAAATTAATTTGATTCAAACAATCATATCATTCAGTTTGAAATCTACCTACAGTCAAGGTATAACAATACAGTCAGAAAAGGAAAGCCAAAGTATAATACAGGATGGAAGGAAACGAAATGCAAAAGGATAAGAAACAATACTAATGCTAGTGAAGTAAAAGGGACAAGAAGGTTATGATGTTCCATACAACAATGAAGGGAAGAAGGAACAGTTACAGTGGTGTGAAATGTAGCCTAAGGAGACATGTGACCTCTCAAGGCATGATAAGGAGTTGAATTTCAATACTGAGGACCTCCATTTTATTGGTCAAGTGAAGCAAGCCTATGAAAAGGCCAACATGTGAACATGAGAAGAAGAAATGTGATAAGACAAGTGGAGAAGGCACTTGAGGCTATTTTTTGTATACCTAATATTGTCCTAGAGTGCTATAGTTGCAAGTGAATGTGAAGAATGGAAGGCAGAGTTTGACGAGCATGATGAAGAAGGTTGAAGTAGAACAAGAAACAAACACGAAAGTAAAGACTATGAAGAAGAAGGAGACAAGGTTTAGAGTGATGGTAGGGAGGATGGAAACACAAGTAAAAGAGAGAGTACAAGCAAGAAAGGAGGTAATCCATTCAGAGTGTACCATTGTAAAGAACAAGAAATGATTGGAAAGCAAGAAGAAAGAAAATCCAAAATTACATTGAGCAGGAGCTCAATTTCTCTTGAAGGGTAACCTGATGCAGGAGCATCATAGGTTTAGAGTCTCTTAGGGACATTTAAGTTATTGAGTCCATTTTATAACATCCCAAAACATATGAATGGGTGGTTGAGTCAAATCCAAATGTGAATGTAGTTGTCAATGTAAGAGTTAGGCGTATAAGAGGTTGAAATTTGTTGTCTTAAAGCCTAATAAGGCATGTTGTTATGTCATATAGCCATAATAAGAGCATGAACAAGTGGAGAGAAAAATTTTAGGAGATAAACTTGGTTTTATGCCAATTTTAGTGGTGGTTAAGCTCATTTAGGAGCTAAGAACAAGATATTTAGAGAGTCTAGCAAGTAGAATGAGATATTATTTGAGGAGGATGAATCATAGTAGATGATTCAAACAAATGTAATGAAGTTTATGAAGAAAACAATGAATGAGCAGGATGTATATTGATGTTGAAGGTATTGAATTATTCATTATTGCATGTTTTAGAGTGATTTTATATAATTGTGATAGTGCTATGTTCTTAGGCCGAGATATCAATTTACAACAATCATCATAGGAGATGTTTGGTGGATCTATTTTACATGGGAAGCTGAAGTAGAAGGAGTATATCATTTATGATTTTTCTTAGCTCTTGAAACCCTTTCTATTGTCATGTAGCTCAACATTTGTCCTCTCGGGCCATAGCTATGGAAAGCCATAACTTTTATTTTTACCGTCCAATCAGGATAAAATTTGGTGACTATCTCTATATTAGGGGTGTTTAGTTGTATGAAGAATTTGAGACCTTAACTCACATGTGTGGATAAGATATGGTGAAAATGACAGTCTGATTGTGACAGTGCATGGTTTGAGCAGGAAATGAAGTGCATGGGGGTTCTAATGAAGGATTCAAGCCTCTAAACTCTACCAACATCATCTTGGTGACATTCCTAAGGTGGATCTATGAAAAATTAGGTGATATTCTAACTACAAATGTGTATTGTCATGTTTATTAGGTAAAACATACCTAATTTACATGATGGGTTACAAAGGAAGTACAATTTGGTACAAAATAACAAGACCTAGAATTCAGGCATAAATGAGAGGTTGGATAAAGGGTCTCAAGATCACCTATTTTTTTGTGGAGTTGCTTCAAGAAAAAGTGAGATAGAAGGGAATTTAGGTGTTGAGAGGGCTAGAAGGCTATTAGGCCTTAGTTAGAGAACTAGCATGCATGAAAAGAAGGAAGTTGTATGAAGGGTCTAGACACTTAGAAGAGAGTTAGAGTAAGTTATCTAAAGGAATTTAGAGTGGTCCCAGAGCCTAGATGTCATTTGGTGTATTTGGACCTTGGAGGTCTACTTAGAAGCATTGATTGGTGGTTAAGAACAATACTTGTGTGGTACTCAATGAATGATTCATGATGTGGAATGGTCTTAAGAGTGCAGGGAAGGTGCTAGAGAGATGATGGAGGTGTATCATGAAGGATCTATGGGATTGGACAATGTATTGTAGTTATTTCATCATTTCTTTTCTATGAATACTAATGCAAGGGTAAGTGTGTGTAGTAATGAAAGGTATATCTCAAGGAGTGGAAGCATAGTAAAGGTTCTATTGAGCCTCATGAGAATGATCCTCAGCAGCAAGGGAACACAGAGTTGGTCCAAGGAAGCTTAGAGCTCACAAGTCAATTTGAAGGTGTTACAAAGGTAAGTAGTCAAGTACCAAGAAAGATGAGAAATTTGTTATAACCCCTGCACCATAAATTATCACACAACACAATGTAATTTGTATTTGACACAAATCTGAAAGAAAAGCACAAATAACTTTCCCAGTAATCAAAACATCTTTTGTCTCAGGACAGGACAGTTATTTAAGTTTGGGAAAGAGTTAAAGTGTAAAAAAGATTATAAATCCAACATAGATGTATTTTGTATGATTGTGCAATCCCAATGTAAAGTGTAATTCATATAATACAAATAATAGAAGATATAGTTCTCTCTTATATAGATTGTGAATAGCCTTTTGTGATAGAAGAAGAAGGGACGGTAACTCAAGATTCATCTCATAATGTATGAAAGTATGTAAGCTTTATGCGCATAAGGTTAATCTTGGATCATAATAGAAATCTATCATAATTCCTTTCATTTTTTATTATGTCTATGTTTTGATTCAATAATAAGTATTTATGTTGTTTTATGGACTTTCTCATTCATTGTATCTTCTTTCTCTAAATTATGTATGTCGTGTAGTTATTGCATATATGTAGATTAAGGCCTGGTAAGTCCTATGCATACTATTTAAATAACTTAATATGAATTAACCTATAATACAACCTATTACAAGTCTTGATGTTGTGATCTAGGGACATCTGTTAACATGATTTCAAATTCTTCTACCTACTCATGGTGACAATTAAATTAGTGAAAATAATGATAATAGCATGTAAAATCTTAGATTAATAATATTAGCCTATTCCTTACTTAAAAAACCCATAAGTTCTTGCATTCAATTAACATATTATTTTAATGTTCTCTATTACAATGAATATCACCAATGATAGACCCTTAAACATGCATACCTCAAACACTGCTTACAATCAAAGAAGGCAAACTAATTTTAATTCTTAACACTAATAATTCAACATTATATCGACCATCTCTTAACAACCCTTTTAAATTGGCCCCTCAAGGTGTATATATCTTAATGAGGTCTTTCCCTTCATCGGTTCAACATCAGTTACATTAGCAATTGATCCATGTTTACAACACCTTAACTCTAATTCAAAATAGCAACACTCATTCCAAATGGTGTCACTCCATGTACTTGTGATGTGCATGGGGTGTTTTATCTCATTGGGGACTCAGCTTCATGAAAGTGATTTGCATATTCCTTGATATTACATGTCATCGATCCTCACCTTACATGTAAATGATCCAAAACAGGTAGTTAACTCTCCCTTTTCTTTCCCTTAGTCAGAGCTTTATATCTGTTCTTGCACACAAACCCTGTTGATGTAACATGTGTCTTCACACATATGACCATAGAGTCCTTGTCATATCCCCTTTGTTGACTCCCACCCCCATGCATGTCTTTATCTAAAACCATCATGTGCACGAGCTTGTAACCCTTAGTGACTGTGAGCATATGCTCCATCAAAACTTCCAAAAGAAGTTAAAAGCATGTGCACCAAAGACAATGTGCCTTATGCATAATCAAAAGGTACTTAATTAAAATTATTTTTTTCTCAACAAAATTGGGGTCCAACACTCCATAGGATATATTCCACACACACAAATACTTACAAACCATTACAACATGTGTGCATGTCAACAAACAACAAGGAACATTACAACATAGGTGCACTAAAATCTATGCCCAAAAGAACAATATCACATGTGTGTGTGTTCACCTAGGTTGCACAAAACTAAGCAAAGATTATGGCACAAAACTAAACAAACACTATGACACAAAACATACCTTACACAAGACTTACACAAACAACTTACATATAACTAGAACGTTTACACACTATTATACTTAGCTTATTTCTACCTAATGTTTTTTTGTTTATGTAGGATTGCAAGTGAATGTGGATGCTTCTGCATCATATAGACTTGAAAAAAAATAGGATCTTATTGGGTAGGAAAATTTGATAAAGATGAACTAAAAACTATAGGAGACCCAAAACAAGCGTTAAAAAGGTCACACAAAATGATCAAATGGAATTGTATTAGTTGTAGGTGCCTACTTCTAGATAAAACTATGTAATATGTTTTTAGATTAACATTTCATATCATATTCTATGATCCATTACCACTATGAGAATAAAATGAATATAGATTGGAGACTTAGGTTCTAATTTAAAAATATTATTTCTAAAAAGATCTTATGTAATTAAACATAGGAGAAATAATTAAACTTAGAATTATATTGCAGCGATTTTACTTAACAAATCTAGATTAAAAGAGAAACACGTGAAAAATAGAGAAAACTAAAGAGGTGATAGAAAATGGGAAAAAGACAATAAAAAAGGCAATTAAAGAAGAAAAACAAATCGATTAAAAAAAACATGTAAAAATAACAAAACAAAAATGAAAAATAAACCAAAAATATTAAAAATCATACAAAACACAATTTAAAAAAAAAAAAATAGTATAATAAATACAGAAATACATCCCAAAAATTTTGGTATCTAAAATATGGGCTTGAATATGGAACTCCATTTTGTAATATGGATAGTTGTAGTTTGCAATAAATACAATATTCTTGCATTTCTAAACCTAAAAAAGCAATCCCCCATAAAAAGTTGATATAGGTCACGACTTTCAAAGTTTTCACATATTATACCAAAAGATTTCAATACATCATGTTTTGAATTTTGACCAACTATGCTTTCAAGCTTAATTTAGGGCAAAGTTAGTTTGACACAAGGAAGTAGCATTTACAATGTTTTTTTTTTCCTTTGACCAAATGAGGGATCTCTTAGGTTCTTACTCATTTTAAAATTTTAAAGGTTTATTTAATAAATACTATCTTCCTAGAAAAAGATTATCTTTATACATAATATTTAATGTTTGAACTTGAGTATAGAAAATTTGAGAAGTTGGACTCTCTTGTTTAGGATCATGAAACAAAAATCTTAATAAGATTTTAATATAGTCGACCATGATTTGCCCATTCTTTTATTAATGTTTTGCTTGTAGAGGACAAATAAAGAACTAGTAAACTCAAAAGGCCCAAAATGTCAAAGCTATTAAATTTGAGGATGAGGAGGCTTTTGGCACATATGGAATGACGTGTGTCATGTTTGGTAGCATTTATTGAAACTTACAAACCTACATAAGTAGTTTTTGTGATTAAAATCTTCATGAACACCATTTCATTGTCCAAGAAAGGAATATATTCACATATAGGCCAACATAGGCGAACATAATAGAACATATATGACCCATCTAATTTTGGGAAGAAAACAAAAGAGAAGAAACAAAACTTTCTCAATAAAGGACAAGGAGGAATGCATGATTGTCTGCTAGGAATCAAGTATACATGTTTGTGTGGAGTAAATTAGAGGGGTAGAGATCAATCAATTCAAAGGAATAAGCTTTTCATGACAAGGTATGTCATCCTCTATGAGATGGTGCTTAGCATGGGTTAAAGTTATCCCCCCTCTATGTGAATGTTTTAGGATGGCATGCTCCTTTATAGATGGTAGATCTTATTTTAAGTTAAATATTTTATGGTAAGTTAGAAGCCTTTCAATGAGTAATTTAATTGATTTATTGACTTAAGTATTTATCATAAGGTTATGGAACTCATTTAATACATAACTAAGTTAAATATTTGTTATCAGGGGAAATTTGAAATTTTAATTTTGAGTTATTTAAATAGTATATGGGACTAGTATTTATCATAAGGTTGTGGGACCTATTTAACACAAAAATAATTTAAGCATTTATTATTATGTGAAAACTTGAAACCACAGTTTTGGGTCTGTAGAGGGTTTATAATATATGAGATTGTTATTTGTATTTGAAATACAAAGTGTACATACCCTATCCTTTATTAGATCTGAACTTGTGACATTTACGGTGAATGAAATCCACCAATTTGAGCTTTTCACCCTCTAGTCTCTTTTTTTTATTGATGAAGCTTTTGGGTTTCCCCCGTCTAGTCTCTTGCTCCATTAGCGAAGCTTTTAGAGTGTGTAGTGTCCTATATAAGAACATTTTCTCACAATTATTAGCAATGTGGAATATAACCCAACGATAACACAATCATATATTTATTGTTAAGTTGAAAACTTTTACGAGAAATTTAAATAGATTATTAAAATTTGTGGAATATTTTCTTATGTGTTTTGAGTCGTCTCAGATGACCACATGATGAGTAGTCATATATTGTTTCCTCAAGTATTTTTGGTAATAATCACAAGGGAAGGGAACTTACCACACAAGCATTGAAAACATTTGTTATTCGAGGAGAGAAATGTTGAGAAGCAAGGTTTAAAGTTGATGCTCAGGTATATGTTTTCCAGGGTTTGAGTTGTAAAATAATTTCAAGATTTTGAGATCCCCATCTCTTCTAACTTGCAAATTTAAAATATGTTGTCATTTTTATATAGATTTATATACGTTATATTGATATACATAAATATATATTAAATATTGTAAAATAAATTAAAGTTGTCTTGTTTATTTTTATACAATTCTATTGTTATGTACAATTTGAAGGGAAAATATTGAAAAGTAACATTCATTGAAAATTTGCAGGGTAACCATAAGTAGTCGTCAAATTTAGACCATGGTGAGAAGCCCAACTTGGTGGATCCTTGAATAGTAGCTAGATTGATATCATTTATCACAGAGAAAATAATATAATTATTAATCAGTACAATACATGAAAAATCTAAGATCAACAACTTTGAAAGCGATATTTCACAACTTTTTTCAGATAAATATACTTAAGATTACTATAATATTTTAACAATATATACACTTCACGGAAAAAAAAATATGTTCATACAACTATCAAATTTAACCCTGACACACAAGAATGATAAATATTAACATAATGACTCCTATAATAAGACACCCAAAAGGACAATAAAACTCCATAGGGTAGGGGAGGGATTAGAATCTATGGTTTTAGTGAACAAATCTACAAGTTGATGATAGCTAGGAAGAACACCCTTTCCCATACATCCCCCTTAATGATTCACTAGCTAAAATTTCCATACACATATGATACGCCACAATTATCAAAAAAAAATTATGATGAAAGTGTTGAAGCAAAAGCCAATGTTAATTATTACTTGAAAAGGCCATTCCGCCCTTTATCATTGACACTCAAACCCAAGGCGCGTCAAAACCTAAAACAAAGTCTGTCAAAAGACGGCCCAAAAAGAACAGAAAAAATAAATAAATGACAGCAAATCTGTCACTGTCAGCATCCTCCGTACGGGAGGCGTTTGGATTCCATACGGCACTTGAATGATTCGATATACGGTGGGCGGGCCCACGTGGATTAATCCGCGTGCCGCGTCATACGTACGGCGTATACAAATACGCATACGGTGTTTTATACCGATTTTTCGATGCACTTAATTTCCAACGTGCTTTTGAATATTTTAATTAAATATGTTTTCTGTCTCCCACCGTGGGGAGTGCTCCGTCACATGTTTTTGTCGTTTGTGGCGGAAGTACAGGGTGGAATAATGCAGGTAAGGTAAACATCATGCTTCTTTCTCGTACGCCGTTTATTTTGACTTCCGTCTATACGACCCCAAATTTTTCAAAAAAAGACTACTTTAGTTTTTCAATTTTGTAGGCTTGCTTAAGGGCTAAGAGTTTTCTCTTTCCTAGGTAGGGTTCTTCCTTACAACTTCTTAGTTCTTTCCCACCACTCCACTTCTGGTCATATGTTTGGGTGGAGGGACCCATCATCTTAAGTTTCAAGGTGTAGATCATTGGTGTGAGAGTTCTAACTTTTATATCCACTTGTGTAGAGAGGACATCCACTCGATTGTATTATACATCATTTAGAAGAATGTTGTAAGACAGTTGATTCTTGGAAGTAATCCTATGATAGATTTTTGCAAGATGTCTGATAAATGATTCAAGGATCTCAAAAAGTAATGCATCAAACTCTTTAGCTAATTTCGTAAGCTCATGTTGCAACTTGGTCCAACAAACATTATGAAGATGAGTACATGAACTTTCAGTAGTCATATCAACACAAGGAACAATTGATTCAAGATTACACTAAGGAGTTCCATGACTACATTTTTATGACTATGTGAAAAACATAACAAAGTAATTACAAAGGGTTGAAGTACATCAACGAAATCTCACCTTATACACATGTCAAGGGGGAGTTATTGACCTCTTATACATTGGGGAACACATGTTAGAACATTTTCAAGATTGAGACCAAGGAAAAGATGAAGTAGAATCTTTTTTGTTCAAATATTACATAAAAATGATCATGTGCCAAATGCACCATCTAACTCACCTACGCAAAAGTAGGACATGTCGCACAAAGGAGAATGACATAAATTATCTATATTACCTCATAAAGCTTCACCACCTTCGACATCAAAGGAATGAAGAAAGAAGGTAACAAGTGGTGTCATCGACACTGCACAACATCACACAATGATTTTGAATACCATGTGCAACAATCCTAGATTGTAGATAATCTACGTCAAGTCGCACGCAGGTAGAATACATTGATCCAAATGTTATTTTTCTAAGCACCAACATCTCTTCCATTAAAATCCTAAAGGAGGGAGAATGCCTCTTCCATGCTTAGTGCTTAGTTAATGATCATATCCTTCATGTTAGCTTCGAACATGGGAGAGAAAAGAACATTATTGTGTAAGATGAAGTCCAACACTTAGGTATTCCTAATAAAAACACATCCTCAAGCTCATTCTCTAGGATGGATACAAGGGCCAAACATTTAGGTTCGAAGACAATGGAATCTTGAGCATGAATTCTGACTTATACAATACACAATCACTTGTGATGTCATGTCATTAGAAGTATGTACCATCCTTATCCATAACCTATACATATATGAATGTGAGGGTACCTATCAAGATAATCCACATCGATGGACCATCCATGTCCAAGACTTCATCTTCAATATTTGGGAGCCACCTCAAAGGACCAACATCAATTTTGTATATTCCAAATAACATCTCAATAAATCATTTTACACACAAAAAAAAAAAATTCTACTCATGGTTCGTCCATAGAAACGTGCATAACTTAGTAGCCACCCATTAGAAACGTGGCATGGTACATAATTTCCATAAAAACTTCTTGAAAAACTACTCCATCAATAGAGAAACACCTTTGAAAAACCCAAATGTCTTCCCACACAATGTTGAGTAAAAAAAAAGGATTTCATTCATAGATCCTCAAGCTAATAAATTAAATGCCACCATACATCACTCTGTTTAGGATAATGATGAAGTACAGTGCCAAATCCAAGATGTCCTTATCTAACGCAAGTTCCCATCTTTATAGTAGCTCAATAGTTCGTACACCAAAGAAAGATAGATCATGGAGATTGTGCACCAAATATTATGACCTTAATAAGATAACATGAAAAATCAATATCCATTTCCACACATTAAAAACTTCTTTGGCCACATTTGAGTTTCATTATACTTCACCAAGATCGACCTAAAGCTATGTTACCATCATGTTCTAGTTCATGTTGAAAATGTTTGGAAGAAAACATACAAAACAAAGGGTGGTGTGTATGAATAGTTAGTTATTTATTTATGCTCTACCAATGTATCAAAAAATTATGCACTTGATGAACGAAATAAGCATGCCCTTTAATAATTATTTATTCATCATCTAATTGGATTCTATACTCATTCAACACACTAGGGAGGAGTATGAATAACACGTCGAACATGTCCTACACATAATGTGCAAACACAAGTTGCAAGATAATTCAAGAAAGCGTATGTTCATAAACAAACAAATTCAATATCTAAATTATATCATCAACCACACATGAAGTCATTTAGATCTAGATAATATGATATAAATCTAAGATTTGTGAATGTTGCATAATCTTACAAAGGTCAATATTTTTCTTGGACATGTTAACTTCTATCGTATGTTTGTCCTTAGATTTTTGCACATATCTTTCCTAAAAACTAAATCATACATGTAAAAGTTGAATTCCATTGGATATCTACACAACAATGTGCATTCAAACCTCAAACAATGCCCTTGTGTCACACCTATCCTAAAGCTGTGTAGCATTATCCCCATTTTAATTGATATTGAGGTTAATTCATCTGATTATGCACTTGGTGTAGCACCCACTCAGTATGGACATACATTCATCTATCATTTAGATAAATTTAGTGATACAATTCAATAATACTCAACCTTTGAAAAAATGTTGTATTTTGCTATTTAAGCAGTCAAACAACGACATGACTACATCTTGGGTAAGGAGACAATAATTCACTCAGATCACAAGCCACTTCATTTTTGCATACATAAAGCAAGTTCGATAATACACACCACATGAGGTGGATGACATAGCCACAATAGTTACATTTGGCAACCAAGCACAAGAAGGGAAAATAAAAAAGGAAATTATTTTTGTCAACTTTCCTCTCGTTAAAATGCTCATTATAGTTATTTACATGCATGACCACAACCTCTCTAATTGGATAACTCTTACTCGAAGGACTGTGATTTTGAGCCATCCTATTTTTTAACCCTTAATTAAACTCTAGGTCATTTTAATTAGGTGTAGATTAGAATGGATTTGATTGCTAATCTTATGAAGATGTTACAATATAAACACTAATTCATATTTACAACTCAAATCAAATAAGAAGAATTTTCATTCACCAATTAAACTAACATGAAATTGAAAGTACTCAACGAAGGTATAGAAGAACTTAGATGATTTTTTATGTTTTCTGGAGAGATATGAGAATGTGCAACATTGAAATAAGGAGAGTTGAACTTGAGAACCCCTCTGCAAATTGGTCTGGAATTGTGACTATACTTGATTCAGGACTGTACCATATAGTTCAACTCCTTTTGTATGGTCTTGGACCTGCTCTGAACCTAACTCTGTAGCTTTTTGGGTTGCTCGCCTTCCTAGATTTGTTCATGGCTATCAAACCTTAGTTTTTTCACATGCAACAAGGCTCTATGAATGGACTGATCATCATCTTAAACCCTATACATAGATGAAGATTCCTGTAAAAAAATATATTATAAGGGTTGTGTGAACCCCTTTGCATCGCTAATGATGGAACTACCTTGAAGAGGCCTCAAATCACACGTCATCCTCCACCTAGCATATGATATCTAGATAGATCAATCAAATTTGGAAATTATTTTGACCATGCTTGCTTTGACTTGGCTCTTTCTAAAAACAATTAGAGAGAGGAAGTTTGGATGCTTGTAGATGAGAGAGATAGCTACCTTGACCTGGTTTGTAGCTTCAAACCTGGTGTGGGTGCTTCCCTAATGATTGTAGATGTGTAATTATGAGGTTTAGGGAGCTTTGGATGCCTTTTGCAAGTGTATAAAGTGAGTGCTCTAGTGCATCACCTTAGGAGTTTTAGGTTAGTAAATGAAGTAATGTTTACTAGCTTATATAAGGTTTTGTAGATGATTTTTCTAAGAAAGTCTTACCCAAATGAAGTATAAGACCCAACGAAAGATTTGAATTTGATAGTGTCGTTGGAAGACATTTTTGTCCAAGACCATACAAAGGAGGTCAAAACCGTATGGCATGGCCCTAGCTAAACTGTACAGTCCTATCCAAGAGTAGGGAATGCATTGAATGAAGTTTGGAGCTAGTAAAAGGATGTCTCTCTATATATTTTGTGCATTTAATTCTCAGGATGTCTCGACATGCCAATGTGCAATGATAAACAAGCTAAATAATGAATCTCAGAAAGTGCTAAGTGAGAATGAAAAAGTAGAATTTCTCATAACAAGAGTGCATAGCCAAATCAAGGGTTGTCAAAGTGTAAATTACCAAATTTGAGTGTTTACATTTGCCCCATATTTAAGTATGAAATTAAAAATTACATGCTTAAAGGAAATTGTACCTAAGTGTGTAAACACACTTTGCCTTTGTTTGAATTTTTTTTACATTTGTGTTATTGTGTTTGGTGTTGGCATGCTTCATGATGAAAAATACAACATAAAGTGTAGTCAATGTCCATGATACATAATTAACCGTAACTCAAATAGAACTTGTAAAAAAAATATTTTGCATTTGTATATAGGTAAAGTGAAAATATGTAAACAAGGAAAGAATACACCTATTTTCTCATGCTTTGCTTGTGCTCAGATATTTGTATTGCTAAACTTCACTGAAGGATTGGGGTGATCGGTCCCCAATCAATGTTGAGGAGAAACCAAAGTGTTTGGTGCATGCAAACCAACATGAAAATGTGTAAATGAAAGAAGAAGAAAGATGTACAAATTCACCCTTGCAAAAGGAAGAAGATCATTGTATGCATGCAAAGCTAACTAATTCATATGAATTGAAACTAACACCCAGTAGTTCTAAAACAAATCTAACTAAACAAGAACATCAAGATAAGAGCTTATAAAACTAAATTCTAAGTGCATGCAACATGAATGAAACAAACTAACGTGCTAAGTCATTTTTCTCTTTACATTTCTAATCTACATGTGAACCTAGCTAGATCCTAAGCAATCAATTTTGTGTTGTTTGCTCCAAGTAGTGAAGAGATCTCTCTAAAATGGCTACAATACCATGTTTAGATATTATCCTACTAACCAAACATGAAGAAAGGATGCTAGGTGAGAAATCTATTCCAAGAATGGAAGTAATGCTCAAGATCATATGTTTTATAGCTTTAGCTAATACAAATGAGATCTCAAGCATTTCCAATGAGTCAAGGTGTAAATTTGAAAGGGATGCCTTAGGCTTGTATTTATAGGTTTCCATTTGAGAAAGTTTAGAATCCCAGTGCATGTGGGACAAAAGGGTAAAGTAAAAATGTACTTTTTTATTAGATTAGGAACTAATTAATCTTGTAAGATTAATTAAGGATTCTAAGTAGGCTTAGGAAGCTTTTTGCGAGTATCTGGAAGGGGTTTGGATAGATTTTGGAAGTTCTAGAAGTGAGATTTAGCCAATAAGAAGGTTTATTGATTAAATATAAGATTAGATGCTTGATTAACATATAATTAGCTAATTAAAAGGATTATCACTAATCAAAATGTCGTTAATTGGCATCCTGAGTGAATTAGAAGCATAGTTAGATAAATAAGTGTCGTTATTTAATCAAAGCAAGAGGGAGTGAAGATCGTTAGTGTAATTTAAGTATCAAAATTGCTTTGATCGAAATCTAGGTGTCTACATTTTCCCCTCTTTGGGGTGGTGTAAGTGATGCCACTTCAAAGATAGTAGACAAGTAAATTTTGAAGGGGTAGAAGAAAAATTAGTAGAATGAAGGATGCCCCCTCGAGTGTCGATGGGGTGATGAAAGAGGTCGATCGATGATTGAAAAGATGAAGAGGAAGGAAAATTTTGGGGAGAATCTTATTGCAATAGGATACAAATGGCGATATACCGACTATCGATAGAGATTAGAGGCGTAAGCTTCAATCCTTGCATAATACCAGTACGAACTCTTTCGTTGAAAAATTTCATGTGGGTATCGTTGTGAAGCGCAAGATATTTTTTTCTTAACAAATATGTAGAAATGATTTGTAGTAGGTGATCCCTATTACCCCAAGTGAGTTGAAATAATAGTGTTGATAGAAGATAATGATATGGAACAAAAGGAAGATGAAGGGGATGGAAATCAGTTGCATCCAGCTAATGTAAACAAATTTATTTCAGCATATTGCTAATGATCTATATCATTAGTCCTTATTAAAATGTACGCATACAACAAAAAATGTAAAATAACATGAAAAGATATAATACTAACATTTGTTCATTGCTAAAAATTCTTAACTCCATGTAACATACATAATGTAATGCAATACGAGAAAGTAAACAAGCTAACCTAACAAGGAAAACAAGTACAAACACACATACTCAAACAAACAATATTTAAGACAGTTGTACACATGTTTTTGCTATCAAGCTTTGATTTCAACCCATGTGAATTAATAACAAGGGTTAATGATGGTGCCCCAAGCAAGGATACATGCAAGGGGAATATACGGAGGATGCAAAGGTCCCATGGAAAAACAATCATGCACTATGATACTGCCCCAAGCAACGCATTCATGTAAGGGAAGATAGAAATAGTAAGCAAACCATCTTTTGTTAATGGAAGGTAGATCCAAATGATCCGCGAGTCACACACAAGACTAGGTGAGAATCCAAGAAGATGTTTTGTGGGACAATTTTCAATGTTCTGAGTATGATGCATGTGATACAAGTTTCATCTACATGCATGCTCGTTACCAAATTTTTGATTTATGTGATGTTTTCAAATTTTTAGTATTTTTGTGAAAGTTTATATTATTTTTGATTTTTCGATAGAAACATATTTGAATGTTTTTGAAATTTTTGAAAGTTTTCCAAAACTGTGCACATGAAAATGAAGAAATGTGGATTCCCCCAATGTTAGGTGTGATATACAAGGGTAGAATTCCACACGTATATAGAATAGGATAGGTTGGATCAAGGCCAAAATAGATATGTTTAACTTGATGATGAACAAAAACCAATGAAGTTCCAAAAAGGACTAAGGATGTCCCCAGCGTAAGTTGACCAAGAATTCATTGATAGATAGGAGTAGAAGATTTTTTATTGCAAGAAGGAACAAATTTTCCCTCAAACATAGTAAACAATCAATCTTATACACATGGATGTTCTGAACGAAGTGGAAGAAAAGCATGAAAGTTATGGAAGGGAATGAAATTATAGCTAGAAGCCCTCCAATGAAAAGGCGATTAGCCCAAGACACAAATCATGAGACAAGATAAGGACTAAAGTAATATTTTAAACAAGGTCCAAAAAAAGACACTTGGTAACATACTAATCATGTTTGCTCATAGAGATCTAATGTGTGCACGTAGAATTTTATTACTTCTTGGAGGGAAGACTTGATAGACAACAATTGAAGAAACACTAGCCAATGTGTAGGAATGATTTCTTTTGATAGGTGATTTATAAATGGAGGGTGGAAGGAGAGCCGTACATTTCTTCGCTTCCAGCCAGGTATCCATAGCCCTGACAGAGATGTATTTGATTTTAATCACAACATTTCTCTAGTGTCAGTCAGGAGTCCATAGCCCCAATAGAGATTATTGGAAATACCCCAAGAGAGAGTTATATATCAATTTGATCCTTTTGACTTTTCATTTTTGATTTGATTGATGTTTCTTTTGATTTCTAAAAACTTATTTTAGACTCTCTTGACTATTTCGAAAAGGGGTTAATAACCACTGATGTATTGATGGAAGGATGTGGAATTTATTGTGATGACGACATTAATCAGTGTCAACAGATACATCTAAAAGTTCTTCACAACAAGTTTATTAGATTTTAATCGTGATAAGATATCTATGAGGTCGGTCATTCTTTAATTTACCAAGGTGATAAAAGACCAAGGTCAAATGGATACCATAGAGATAAATGTCACAAAATGCGTGTGAATAAGCTAACCAAAATATCATCGAAGGGATGAAAATGGTGGATAACCTGTAGAGGGATAACAAGAAAGGGAAGAAAGAACATCTATGTGTATGCAATACTTGATTGCAATGTTTGGTCTTTGTACCATTGATTTTTTTGTAATGTTTTCCTCAATTTTTTGTATTTTATGAATTCATTTTGATTTTTTAAAAATATTTTTTTGATAGTTTTTGGAAGTTAGGACCAACAATATCACTTGGTGTGATAACATGCAACAACAATGTTCATGATTTCCTTGATAAGGGAGATTAAGTGTGTTTTCTTATCAAGAGTCATATTATCTATGATCTCGATGATCATGGTGAGCTCATACTCAACAAATGACTGTGATTTATCTTGAAACATGGATTTCATATGTGGGAGCTTGAGTTCCCTATCCATAAGTTTATGCACTTTGAGTCATACTTTATGGTTAAATTAGCATGCATTTTTTAACCACATTTGATTATGAACTTTATGGTTGTTTGAATTTTTGGGAGCTTTGGATCTTGTGAAATGTTTGACTTGAGCTTGATGAAGAAACCGTTTGGGTTTCTTATAAGCTAATGTGACTTGTCTGATCCTGAGAAGTGGGAGAAGAAAATGTGGATGTTTATGATTGATGATGATGAAATGGAAGAGATGATGGTGGGCTTGCCACTATTATTTATAGAAGGATGGTATGATGAACAAGGAGGATACGATCCAAGAATTGAAGAGGATGGCCTATCAGGAGGTGAGCCACAAATAGAAGATGGAAGGCTACTAATATGTGGCCCCAAGATGGAAGAAAACAGGGTACCAAGAGGTGTCCCATAGATAGAAGACAAAGGACTAGTAGGATGTGGCCTAAGTATAGAAGATGAGGGACTACTTAGAGGTGTCCTATAGATAAAAAAGGATGAAGGGCTACTAGGATGTAGCCCATGAATCCTCTGTAGGTGGAGCTTCAAGATTTTATTGCCAAAGAGGAGAAGCTGACAAAGTATCTCTCTGGTTATATTCGGGAATCCCTCCTTCCTCCCTAGGATAGATTCGCTGAGGTGATCATGAGATACTTCACCATTGGTGGGCTTTACAGGTTGGTCTATGGTCTCCACTTCTTCATCCTCTCGCACTTACGTTGGGGGAAAAAAATTAACTTGACTGCTTTTCTTTTCCAATCACTTGAGCACTCTATTACCCTGGCTAGGGAGGGTGAAGGGCCCATTTTGCATCAGGGCCTTCTCTACCTCCTTTTCGAATGTGTCGCTTCCCCTGTTGGATTGAACCTTTTTCCTCCCAAACATGTTTGACCCCACCATACTCCCACCTCCTCCCCCATTCCACCCCTTGCTTCTCGTCCCTCCACTAGTCGTTGCCACCACCAAAAAGTTTCCTCCGACTCTGACTCCGACTCCGACGTGGAAATCCTTGCTCCCCTTCGCGGGTTTTGTTCCCCCCATTTCCCCTGTTAGGCCAGCCTCCCCGAGCCAGACCAATATTGCTGACCAGGTGGCTTTGGTGGCACTTGCTACTTCTTCTCCTACCTCTAGCTAAGAGTTCCGCCTCTTGAATGCTCTGCTAAGTCTTTCTCAGTAGTATCTTGATTCCCTAGAGTTTGTCCCAATTGGGTTGAATGTGGAGCTCAAGGAGGAGGGACCTAACTTCCAACTAGATGTTGACAACATCATCATGGAAGATCATAACACCAGTCTTCAAGATGAGAAGATGGATGATGTCTCTAATTGGAAAGACTCTACATCTGGAAACATTGAGAAGACCAACACTAAACCTACTGCTAACACTGAGAACCATCCAGAAGACCACCATGTTGTGTTGGTGACTTCCATCTTGGCTAAGCTGCATCGTTCATTCTCAGTTCTCAAAGCCTGAGAAACCTTCACTAAAAACAATAAGGCGGCCATTACCAAAGATTGCATTGAGTTGATAACATTGGAGGACTAGCTTGCCAATGAGTCGGGTTCTATTCATGCCAAGAATTATGTGACTGAGTTGAAAAATCTCCTTTGATGTTGTTCTTTACGTTTGGGGATTTGTTCTTTTGCTTGTGTTTTTTGGAAATTTTCACGGATTTCTTTTTTCAATATGTAAGCTTACTGGTATAATCTAGCTGTTGGGCTCCTTGTATAAGGTTTTGGGACCTTCTAAAACCCTCATTTTACCCTCTTTCCAAAAATCATTATCCCATAAGAAATTGAAAAAATGAAGAATATTATTAAGCTTCCTACATTGTCATAAGACCAAGCAATAGTGATTCATCAAAACCTTGTAAATGTGAGATTACCAATTGATCCAAAATGGATATCAGATATGCCTAATACATGTAATTAATGTTGTAAACACTTGTAAAAATAAATTTATTATAAAAACACAATATAAACTATATGTTTTGATTCCTCTCATAAAATAACACACACTCAAATAAAAGGCATCCGATTTTGAGTTTGTATGCAAAAGTTATGGCCTCTAAAACTTGCAGGAATTTTTAAGGATACATAACCTCCTTGACATTTTTATCTCTCTCAATGGTAGTTTTGAAAACCTCTAGGGCAGTATTGTATCTTATTAGATGTTTTGATCTGTAGTTTCATAACCACCACCTAAAAATAGTGGTGGTTTCATCTCAAAGTAAAATAAAATGCCTAGAAAGTGACAATTATGAATTTTTTGACTTCCAAAATAGTTTCTTGGAATTTTATCATATCAGGGGCATCCTTTCATGTTAGGTGGATGTCACTTATCATTAAGAATGAGTAGAAGAGTTAAAAATGAGAATCTTCCATCCACTAAAGGGGGATGGAAGGTCTTTATTGGGGCTCAAGTTATTCCTAGCCAACATCGATGTGTTCTAGTGTTGTAGCAAGAGAGATAATGTTTGTAAAGTGTTAGCTAAGTCTTATACAATATTTGGAGAAATATTCATTTCCATTAATCCTTTGAATATGAAAGTATGATGTACAAATTGTGAATTACATAGTGAAGGGGAGTAATATTACCTCATCCACTACAATTTTTTCCATTATTGGGTTTCTCTAGGGTAAATATTATGTTATTGTGTACTTGTACTTGTTCTCATCTCTTTTTTATGTTGTATAATTTACACATTCATTTCTAGCATGCTATAACTCTATTTAGATGCAAATTTGAGTTATTATTCATCAATTGTTGAGTTGTGCTGTGACCATAACACACCCCTACGTGAAGTAGGGGAACCACTTGAAACCTTTAGAAGACTTATGGAAGATGTATGTTAAATCAAATGAAACATAAGGTAAGAAATTAAAGTAATCCATTTAAGGATTTCTAAGAACAAATTGTGAGATACGATATGCTTTGAAGATTACATAATTCAGAAGTGTATATAGTATATCATGCATGTATCCAAAATTTCCTTGATTTATGAATAAGATGTGCTTTCATATGTATATTTTTAGTTTCTTATGTTGTGTAGCTCATGAAATAAAAAATAATGGTGAGTTGGTAAGCATTTTGAAGATGAAATAACCGTGAAACATACAAATCATGGCTTGATCTCAGAATTAAAGAGGATCAATGACAATCACATTATTTCTGCCTTAGTGTGTTTGGCAGAAACTCAAAATAACTTATTCAATATACTTGTCATTCATCGGGAACTTAGGAAAAATGAAATCTAAGGAAGGACTCCGAGATTTTTGCATGGGTACAAAATACTAATTCATTACACATGTCCATCATTGGTGAAACATAACATCATGACTTTCTAAATAGACATGAAAGCATCAATCCTTGCCAAATGACATACATCGGAGGAATTTATTCAGTGAAAGGTAAATTGGAGAAAATAGCAATGATATTTGCTACATGCCCATCATTAGTGGATGTAAGAACACTATGAAAGTCTTGGGATTTTTACATAGCAAGAAAACATTGATCCTCGCCACGTGTTGATCATCGGGGGGAAAGTGATTTATGCACAAAGATTAAAAAATGTCAAAGATTTATCAGAAGCACAATTTTTTTCTGCGTGTTTGTTATCGATGAAGTATCATGGATGGAAAATATAGTAATCCATAGAGACAAGATTCAAAATACATGCACAAACCAATTCTTTACACATGTTAGTCATCTGTAGAACCGGTGGTTGTCAATAGTAAAATATGGTTGATATACACATGGAGAATATAAAGTAGCAAAAAAATTGAATTCAAAATAATAATAATATACAAAGACTCGGTTGATGGAATGATCGAAAAGACTGAGATAAGGAAAAATTGAGAACTAAAAAATAGCTCATAGAGATATTAAAGGAAAAATGAAAGTTAAATGTGGATTCGATTTTAGATTTAAGACCTTGAGAGCTTATATTTGACATCCATTTGGCATTAAAAAGAGATGAAAACAATAGTTTCTAGTTTAAAAGGCAAGCCATGCAAAGTTTTGGAGTTTCTTAAATTAGCCAACTAAAGTTTAAGTGTAGGTTTCATTGAATAAGATTTACTTTTGGGAGTAAGTTGATTTATTTTGGGGATCGAATTGATTATTCATATCCAAAATTTTCAGTTTGTTTTGCTTTAGTTAGGTGGTGGTTTTAAGTTTATTCATTTTAGGATTAGATTGTCTACTTTGGAAGTTCCAAGAAATGCATAGAGTAGGGGAAAATCCACCGCTCTATAAATATATGTAATTTCATTTTAAAATCATTTGAAGCTGAATGTAATACAAAAGGAGAAATTTTGGGAGCTTTCAATGAGTTTTACAATTTATTTCTTAATCATTGGTTCATGTCTCTAAAACCTAGACAATAATTTCCTTTAATTTATTGAGTAGAATTCACACATCAATTTTCATATGATTAGCTTGAAATAATTGTTAACCTATCAAACCTATGATATATGCTCTATAAATGAATTGTGGTTATTTATTTAGCTAATGTAGAGTTGTGGCTCCTTTTGTGTTATGCTTCCTTAGACCAATTGCCTAGAGTTTACAAAGAATCAAGTTAGAAACTAATTCTAGTTTTCTTTGGTTTTGTGTGTGTTTGACTGAGATAAGAGGTGTTTGCAATATTCATAAACTGAAGGAGAGTCTAGTATTATTTTCTTCCCTACCCTTTCTTACTTTTTAAGTTTTTTTATGGAGACCCACATGATTTATAACCGTTGTAAATACCAATAGGTGGAGTTTTATTACAAATAAAAACACTTAGGTCTATGATACAATAAACCAAATGCCTATAGAGATAAGTAAGATATAAAATCATAATCATAACAGGTGGTCTTCCAAGACACATTGTTCCCTCCAGAAGTTAACATTAGGATGCATGCATCCCAACTGAGGTTAGATGTCCTAGAGAAATTTGTACCTTGAATCCATAAATCCAGCTAGGGTTCTAAAATAAGTGGGAACAAGAGATCCAATCCCTTTCTCCCTAATTTAGAATTGTTTTTTGGTGTGTATAAAAACATTGATAAACAAGTTAGAACTAGAAATATCCATGTCGGTGAAGCCTGGTGTGGAATATCCACCTGGTTTACAAATTACCAATTCCTCGTGGATAATAGAAATAATCGAAAGTGATGCAAGTTCCTTATCTTGATTTATCATATATCCACACATTTCATAGCTTATGTTGATCAGAAGAATGAACTGAAGACCAAGTGGGGAGTCTTAAGCACAAGAACGCATGTGTACAGAAGCTAAGGGGTAGTGCGCGGGAAGGTGCGCATAAGTTAAAGACAGGGAAGGCACAGTCAGGAAAAATTCACGACTTAGCCGATTTTCAGGATATGGGCTAAAAATAGAAAAGAAGGATGTAGTGCTGACCAAGAAAATAGATAAAGCATGATAACTTGATGGCCAAACAAAGGCTATTTTTGGAGAATGGACATGCAGAACAAACACGCACATGAATGTTATAAATAGGATCAAAGCAATCTTTATTTATAGTATACTCTATTATTAGTTGTTATGTAAAAGCATGCATGTACAGTACACATGGCTATTTTTGGGCACGCTTATTATTAGGAGAGTGCATGAGCACTGAAGGGAAAGTCCCCACCCCTATAGATACATGTTGTAGATAAGTATTGTGACAAGTCTAAAGTAGTGCATAGTATTGGATGTACGAGCATAGTTATGTTGGTTTGGTCTAGGGTTTGATACTAGTGCATGGTTTAGCACTCTGATATAATGATTGCTATGTATTTAGCTTCTGTGATATAATATTTTTGATATAATGAATTATTGTGGATAGATTATGGTTGTGGATATGACTGAATATGGTGACCTAATGGTGTAATTGATCTTAGTGATTTTTTGATATGTTATGTTTCCTTATTATTTGTGTTTCTAAATTGAATGTATGCAATGGTTAAGGGTTCTTGATTGTTTACTTGGTTAAATCTCATTATGGTTATGCATGCTAACATCTTGACAAACAAATACAAAGGAGGGACCTGGTAGCTACATGCGCTTCGGGTGAGCATTTAGGTATATTTGAATGAGGGGCCAGCACGCATATCACTTGAGGTGAAATAAAAGGCAAAAACTTGTATGAATAAAAATAGGGATAGCAAATCCTCTCACATTATATCCCAAGATATATTAAAAAATTAGATGAACTTCCATTCATTATCATGATGAACATCATTGTTGAAATATAATTCATAACCCACTCACACATTGATGAATTTTTAATAGACCAATAGTCTTCTTATATGACTAAGTATTGTAACCTCTTATGATGTAAAATTCAATATACAGACCTTGAATCTTCTTTTCCTTAATAGTATGGATAAAATCATGAGTGAGAACAATTTAAAGAAGGATTTTCTATTGTATACAATAAAGCCACCTTGTTCCTTGTAAACCAATAGGGGGAATAGTGTGTTAAATATGATGTAATATTTTTTTAATAATATTATAAACCGCATTAAAATAATTTTAGGTATAAAGGAGTCAAAGTTCATTGTTGAATATTTCGTTGGAAGTAGGGCAAGAAATGAATTTTTGGTACTTCCTAATATTTTCCCACTTCCTTTGGTTTCCTCCACCATTAAAATTACGCTCAAAAACATCCCAATAAGGGATACTTTCCCTTGGGCATCTTAAATATAACCATTCCACTTCTAAAAAGTTATATGAGCTAAAAGATTTGCAATATAATCTATTATCCTAACTTTGAGCACACATGTTCTGATAATTTTTTGCACTTGATTATTCCAGGAGTTTTCTCCTGACTAAAAAACTTAGAAAATAAGTTCACAAATCTCACATTTCACCTTGATTTCAATGAATTCTCTCCTCGTCGGGTCTCTTAATATAGTTTATTTTTCAACCAAGTTGTTGGGTTAATACTACAATATTAAATAATAATATAGTTTATTTTTCAACCAGGTTGTTGGGTTAATACTACATTATTAAATAATTTAGTGTTCTTATCTCTTATCGTGAGTCAACATGCATGGTATTTTTCTCCAAAAATAACTCATATTTCTTATCAACTTCTATAACTATTTATCCACTTGCTTGAATTTAGTGGAAACAAGTTTATAACTAAATGCTCCTAAAATTTATTCCAATAATGATTCGTATCAACCTTTTAATATCTTTTTTATATAAAATTTTACTAAATTATTCTTTAATTAAGACCTTTAGTTAATACTCAATGTGTATTAGCTATGCATTAAGTGAATACATCTTTGATGCATTCCCCTGTAAACCATTTTCTGACTACCTATGAGTAAGGTCATAGAATATAGGATGGTCAAGCCAATATCATCTTTAAAAAAATCCACCTAAATCACTTTGGCTTGTTATAGTTAGTTAAATAGGAAAATGGTCTAAAAAATGATTAGTCTAACCTCTTAAACTAGTAATTCTCCTAAGGTGTAAGGATACAATGAAGTTGATGAGTTCGAAAGTATATAGTTTTGTTGCAAATGTAGCTTTTGGCAGGAAAAATTTGAGATTAGAATGTATTAAATTTGATAGGTCCTAGACCCAAAAATCAAAACACAAAAGATGAAACATAAAGACCAAAACCCAAAACATGAATTAAATGAAAACCAAAAACCTGAAAACTCTAGAAACATGAAAATAACATTGCTATAGGACCCAAAAATCAAAACACAAAAGATGAAACATAAAGACCAAAACCCAAAACATGAATTAAATGAAAACCAAAAACCTGAAAACTCTAGAAACATGAAAATAACATTGCTATGAAATATACTATATTATTTGAAACCCAAAGACATAAACTCAAGAATCTTGAAACCCAACAGATGCAAACCCTAGACTCAAAAACCCAGAGAACATGGAAAATAGTTTGATATCAAATTTGTCTATCCTTTTCAAAAATTGAAACTTGAAAAGCCTTTATTGGATCCATAAACAAATGTGAAATACATGATATTGGTTCCAATTTCGTAATTAAAGAAACTAAAAGCCCCAAAACTACATAAAGTAGATTGATATTAAGACTGAATATCCTATCCAAAATCTAAAACCAAAAACCAAAACCCAAAAACATTGAAATTTGAAACCTAAAAAACTTTGACCCTAATCATCCCTATAATTTGAAACAAAATGTGAAACATAAAACTAAAAACCAAAAAATTGAAACTTGAAAATTACAAAACATTATTTCCCATCCCACTTTAGAATTATAAGAAAACCTAATAATTAAAATCCTCAAACTTGACAACCTAGAAAATGTTGAAACTTGAATCCCAAAATCTGGGCATCTTAAAACTCAACACAAGAAAACCCCCTAAAATTTAGAAACCCAAAAAATACTGAATTTTGATTTATATGAATCCATCCCAATACTCTAAATCATAAAACAAGTAACCCAAAAAATGGAAATACATAGACCTAAAAACTTTGAAAATACGAAAACCTAGAAAACCCCAAAAGCTTCAATATTGAAAATCCTGAAAATGTTGAAAATTGAATTGAAAACTTGAAACCCAAAAACCTTGAAAATAAAACAAAATTATTGATATAAAATATCCCTCTAATTTTAAACCTTAACTGAGAAACTAAAAATCGATACTAGAAGCCTAAAGTCACTGAAAACTAAAAATCTTGAAACCCGCATACATATTCATTTGAACCTAAAAATTTCAAAACCAAAATCCACCAACATGGGAATCTCAAAAACAACTCAGTACCTAAAACCCCTCAACATTAAAATTACATTGATATAAAACACCCTCGAAACTCAAAACACGAAACTTAAAATTTAAAAATAAAAAACAAATCCCGTGAACTTGAAAAAGCTAAAACCACATAAAACTATAAAAACATGAAACATGAAACTCAAAAGACCTAATCCTAAAAACCTTGAAAACTCGAATCTCAAAACATAGAAACTCTTAAAAACGAAACCAAGACACTCCTAACCTAGAAATATTTAACCTGAAAACCCTGAAAGCACATAAAATTGATCAAGATATAAAGAACCCAAAAAAATATAAGCTCATAACCCATAGACCGTGAAAAACAACAAAACTAAACCCTGAAATATATGAACAAAAAACCCTAAAAATCTTAAACTCGAACACTGAGAGATTTAAACCTAAAAACCCCTTAAAACATTGAAACATGATTTTACACCCAAATACAAAAGACTAAAAAAATGTCGATACTTAAAAACCAAGAAATCTACAATCCCAAATCTAAAACATTTCAAAAACACAAAAAATTGATTAGTATAACATGTGTGAAAATTGAAACCTAGAAGCAATAATCCCAAAAATGAATGAAATAAACTTGAAAACCATTAAAACAAAAATATTGAAAACCCAAAACCATGAAAATGGAAACCCCAAACCTTAAAACCCATAAAATATTAAAATATGAATCCCAAGTCCCAATAACCCCAAAATCCAAAACCTAAAATATTGATCTTAATATCCATGAAAACCCAAAAAATTGACTGATATATTAATAAAAACATCCAAAAACTTGAAATGTAGAACTATAAACCCAAAATTTTGAAACTCAAAACTTGAATACCTTGAAAGCCAAAAAAATTGAAACTTGGAGCTTGAAATCTGTAAACCTAAAACTCCTAAAACCTCTTAGTCATAAAATCCTCTATTGAGGAATTCCTAAAAACATGAAAAGTAAATTGATATAAAATGCCTTTAAAATCGAAACTTTAGAATATAAAACCCAAAAATTAAAAGTCTTGAATATAAAAATATTGAAACCTTGAAAAACTAGAAAAACCTTAAACTCGAAAGCCTTATAATCAAAAACTTGAAAACTTGAGTCAGTCTCAAAACTTGAAAACCCCTAAACCCAAAAACCCTGAAAACACAAAAAATTGATTTATATAAAACACTCCAGAAACATAAAATCTAAAAGTAAAATCCAAAAAATTGAAACTTGAATACCCTGAAACACAAAACTTGAAATCCCCTAACTTAAAAACCCTGAAAAGATGAATTTATCTTAAATATGCATAATTTAAAAATGCTAAGAGATATTTTTATCTCAAGATGACTATCTTGGATAAATGCCACATACCACATTGATTAATAACTCCATTACCTTCTTTGAGAATTTCTCACTGACTTATGATATGTAGTCTTAATTTGAATATAACACTATGTAGTAAATTATTTTGAGAAAAAATAATTTCCAAATTCCATCATATAGCTAAGATATTACAAATTTTCAAGTGATTTCTTTAAGCAAATAGATAAACTTTCAAATGACAGGCACACAAACGTAAAATTTAACATTTCAAATATACAAAAACATCAATACACGTGACATACAATTATTGGATCGATCAACTAAAAAATACACATAACATAAACATATTGATATAATCGTCAAATCAAACTTGCACTCCATATAATTTCAATAAGAAAACCATATGGCATAACATTATCAAATCCATAGGCTACAAAATAATATATATGACACGAACATATTGATTTAATCATCAAATTTAATTTTCACTTTACTTTTTTGTATTTTGATTTGTTATTTAAATATTATTGATATGTAACAACATATTTTGAAGAAAGAGTGCTTCTAAATTCAATTATCTAATAATTTCTAAATATTTTTATTTTTGAACTATATTTTAAAAACCCTTTTATTATAATCATATATTCTGCCCTGTAATATTTAAATCAAATTAATATATGATGTGCTCTGATTCAAACTTACACTTCATATCAAGGAAACCAACTTTAGCCTAAAAATACTATAAATGTAAATAAGAACTTCGAGTAGAATATATTGATAATTCAAATCCATTGTCACCTCAACCTACCATTGCTTATGCTTTCGGTGGTGGTAGATACGAGCCAAAGTCCATGTTATGGGCAGTTTGATTTTCTGGTTTTTAACTTGGTAATTTCTCTAAGTTAGAATCGCTTTCACATTGTCGCTTTGAAACAAGCATGTGTGAAATGGGGCTGTCATGTGGGAGTGGGTCTTCCATGTCATAAGTAAACTAATTGACTAACTATGGATGGTCCTACCTACCCCCAAGGGATAAGACACCAACCATCATCAAGGGTATTATAAACACAATTAAATTGTTGATACCGATACACTAACTATGGATGAACTCACATTTTCCCTATATGGAAGGTGTACTTAAAATGATAAGGAAAATGAGAGGTCAATTTGTTAGGTTATACAAAAATTTAATGACATGATTGTTTTATACATTTTAGATGTGTATGTTTAATAGTTGTGATATTTTCTTAACTTAAATGATGTAATATATATCTGTGATTTAGTTTAAACATGTATTTATAAACAAATATTTACTAAAAGATTGAATATTAACACTTTCCAATATATATATATATAATTTATAAATTTGTCTATGCATATATTCATAAAGTTCACTATGGTTATGGTGAAGGAACTCGGCGTTATTGGAGAGGAGTATGTGGTGTCAATATAAAAATGTTGAGAGACATCATAATGATGTACCCAAGATATATTGGAATATAAATATACATTAGAACCATCAATAACATCTACTTACTAGTCTAATTTCTTTCTAATGGAGAGTGTAATATATCACGTTTGGTTCCTAGTGGGAAAATTTTAAGATCTATCACTTACTATAATGAAGAGAATAAACAACTAATTCTCATTTCATATAAGGAAGAAAAATCTAGCCAAGTAAATAGTTGATTTTGAAGTATTAAATTACAAGGAATTTAATTACCAAACATGATTTGGAGATGAGAGATGTATCATATGGGAAAAGCATGGAATTCTTACAATGAATGGGAAGGTGTAAGAAGTGATGGAGCTTAATGCTTGGAAGGCTCGTGATTTCCTTAATAACCTTTATAGATTTTCTAACCAAAATCTTCTTGAAGAATGAGGTACTAGTTTTCACATCTCATTCACACTCACTTATACATAGCTCCTTACACACCCATATCATTCTTTTTATTAGCATGTTTATCGATCATTCAACATCGTTTACCCTAGCCCATAACTAGGTCACTACCCACTGATGCAACCTATTTCATGGGTATGATGTGATTATTGAGGGAACAATTCCTACATAGGACCCTAACCCATATCTTCCATCGTTTAGAGTTATAGCCTAAGGCCACTTCCACTAATTCCAGTTAGTAGCTTTATTTTTTCAGTCTCTTATATCGAAAAATACAAAAACAATACAATATTGCAAAATACAAAACTATGACCTACACATGACTTGTTTAGTCATTGCATAAATCTAAGCATTACGATCACTCAAATTTTGCACTTTATATCTATCCCATTTTGTTTCACTTGAGATTTATAGTACAAATCAAACAGTCACAAATATTGTAACCCATGGACATCACTCACTTTACGAATTTTACAACCCCAGTACCCTAGGAGTATCTCACCACATTGACGGCATGCTTACATTAGGGGCATCTTACGTATTGTGCCTACTTAGATAATATCTTTAGTATCTTGCAACTTATTACAAACTTCTATCTCAGGAGATACCTACCATATTAGGGGCATAGCTATACCTGGGGCATCTTACCAACTAAGCTTATACCAGTCATATCCGTATATACTAGTTCATTGATGGTACAGCTCTACTCTTGTCTATCTTGCATCGCTTAATGTATTATGATATGTGATGTATTATATTTTAATTGATGATATTACTTATTTCTAGATACTGATTTGACCATGCACCTTGATTATTGCATTTATCATTTACTATTAATGTTTTATTTTCCCCATATTGCTATAGTAGTTCATTGTTCTTGGCCTTGAGCTCTTGTTTTTTCTATATGATACTAATTCGTACACTACTCATTTATTATTTATATCTATGTGTACTTCTATATGTTATGCAATATTGTTTTCTCTAGGAACTTTTATATTATACACTTTAACTACTTTGCAATATTATTTGTTATAGGCATGTGTATGTTCAATGTTTTGACTTCTATGTGATATTGTCTACTCTATGAGCTTGCATGTTGCGTAGTTTGACTTCTATGTGATATTTTATCCTCCATATGCTTTACACACTTGTATCTTGTACACATCCAGTATATGTCACAATATGGATAAGTCCCATGGTGATATAAAACAAGAAAACAAGAGGAATACGGATTTGCATTAAATTTAGAGAGTTGAATAAATCATGTGTTCATAGCCCCTTCCCAACATCATTCACATAAGAAGTCTTAGATAACATTGTGGCACATAAAAGTGTATTGTTTTACTGATGGATTCTTTGGATACCACCAAGTGAAGATAGAATAACATTATAAACCAAAAACATTACTCATGATAGAATAAGGATCATTCATGTACATAGCAATTACATGTGTCTTAAAGAACCTACTTGTAATATTCAATACAAAAAAGGTCAATGTTTTTAAGGACTCCACTTATGATTTTGTAGAAGTATACATTAACGATTGTACAATATATGGACTAAAGGATCATATACAAGCACCGATGCTCGTGTTTGAGAGATGTATGATGTTACAAATATCTCTAAATTTGTAGAGTGCATATTTATGATGTTGTTTGACACATTATTGAGACATATTATCTGTAAGGAAGGATTAATGGTTAATTTGGTGAATAATTATATTGCTATCAACTTAATATCACCTAAAGTATAGAAGGATTTGAAGAAACTGCCAAGATATACAAGGGATCACATAAAATTTGTAAGAAACTATGCCACAATAAATGTTCCCATTGAGGAGTTATTGAGGAATTATTGAACAAAGGTGTGTTAAGATGTGTTTGATGTATATAAAAATATATAACTAATACACATAGAATAATATTTCTAGATTGAAAGGTGTCATCCCATGTACATGTTGATGCATCGGGGGTTGAAATTGGTGTAGTGTTGGCACAACCATGAGGACATATAGATAATTCAATTTCATTTGCAAGTAAGAAGATCATGAAAGAAGAATTCAATTATATAATGACCAATCACCAAATGCGAGGCATTATTCACATGGTATATGTCATGTAAAAATTTAGGCATTACTTATTGGCTACCCTCTTCTTGTTTTACACGGATCATGAACCATTGAAATGTCTCATTAATAGACTTTTGATCTAAGGAAGAATTTGTAGATAATTGATGCTTTTTTAAGAGTTCAAATTCATAATTTTTGTAAAACTAGGGAAGAAAAATCTTGGACTATATCATCTATCAAGGATTAAAAATGGAGAGGACTAAGGTCCAATAGATGATCATGTTCTTAGGGATATTCCTATTTAGAGTAGAGGCCATGCTGAAAGACATGGAGGAAATTTATAACTTGGTGAGAGAAGAATTCCTTGAGGGATCTAGTAGACACAATAGATGAAAGTTATTGATACAAGTATTTCCATTTACATTGATTGTTGGATCCTTATATGAGAAAGGAGAGGATGATATTTTGAGAAAAGTGGTTTTGTGGCATGAAAGAGAGGGTATATTGAGAAAAGCTTGTGATAAGACAACTAGAAGATATAACACAGTTGACACAAAAATAAGGGAATGATTATTAGCAGGCCTATGGTGGCTGACAATGTTCAAAGATGTGCACCAATGTGCTAGAGCATGAACATCTATAAGAAAATAGAAAAACCTAATATGAGAGATGATATGCCATTAAGACCAGTTCTAACATTAGTGACATTTGTAAAATATGCAATCGATTTCATTGGGCTAGCTAATCCCATGGAATGGAGAATGTAAACAAACTTTATAATAACTAGAACAAAGTATTTGGAAAAGTGGGAAAAGCAATTCCAATGATAGATTGTACCACAAAGATACTAGAAAATTTTATGTATGAAAATATAATAATATAGTTTCGATAACCATTATGCATTACAAGTGACCAAGGAAAGCACGTCACGAATGAAATGATTTAATGTTTGTTACGACATTTCCTCACAAACCATAAGAAAACTACACCACATTATCCACTGGCGAATGGTATTGTTGAAATCTAAGCTATGGAGAAGGTGTTAATAGAAGTGTGTAATCTAGAAACCATGAGTGGGTTGTCTTTTAACACATCACAAGACATTGTTATGGAATTTTCATTTCCTACCAAAAACTTATATTAATGCACTAACGCATTATACCACATTTTCAACAACTCTACTTGTCCGTCATTAGCTTCATCTTCCTCTAACTTCTTATAGATTATGTACAACTGATGTGATCGACCTTGTTGATGATGTCTTGCAAAACCCCTATCTCGGATGACATTGACTAAAAATTAGTCATGTTTTATAGGGTTTAAGCCATAATGATAAGGTTCATGTTATTCATTTCTTAAGATATCACCATCATGCTACTCTACTTTTACTGGTAAATCTACAAGTCTTAAAGTTTAATTGAACATTAAGTATTTGGAGAGTCGGGAATAAGGTTTGAGCTAGTAAGATGTACCTAAGTAGCATGTCTTTGGAGTCCCCAAGTTTGGTCTACTTTCTATCCTTCTTAGTATTCACCGAGAACAGTCTCTCACAAAATACTACAAGCCAAAAATAAAGATTAATGTATCAACAAATCGATCACGAGTTAATGTCTCTAACTATAAACTCTTTCCTTTCTTTAGTGAATGATTAATTGTTTGTTATATGATGTCCTAGATAGTGTAAGATAATGCTAAAACAATTTTCAATCTTCAATTAAAAGTAATAGGAAGAATAATTTATTAACCATGGTTGAGGATCACATCACTCTAGAAGGACGTAAATATTGTCAATAAGAAACAAAAAAACAAGTCACCTTCGATTATTAAATGTTTGAGAACACAAAATATTAATTTTAATCTAAAAATGATATAAAGCACTTATCTATAATATTATATATAGTTATTATTGATACTTTACAAAGTCTTACTAGAGATGAAATAAAGCATCCAAGGTGGCCGGATGGGTGTCTACATATCCATTTGAGGGAGCTGATCCCCTTTTGATACAACCGAGGATTCCTGTTTGTTGATTTTCCTTTTAAGGGAAACAAATTATGAATAAAAAATAATAGTTATATTATAAATAATTTCCCTATTACATTTTAAGTCACTCTTTTCATATGTTCTTTACAGCAATATTTATACCAAACTTAGGCCCACACCAACATAAAAAGTAAAGGTTGAATGAGGTGTATATTTATATATTATTTACAATAAAATGCCAATAGTTACCATTGTCTCGAGGCACATGATAACAAGTGAATAATTTTAGTGTCTTACACTAGACCTAGAAAGTATAATGTAATCACCGGCCACACCAAAAGGCATGATAAAGTTAATTTTGTATGTGAAAACCATCATCAAATCAATCAAATGATGTGAAGGTTTACTATTGCACAAAAGTACATGTTTATCATTATAGAATCAATTCACATATTCATGATGGGAGATTGGATATAATGGATTCAAAGTCTTTTAGATTATGATATAAAGTTCACACCGCTTTTCTTTTCTTTCTTGAAATGAAACCCATCTTTACACAAGGGAAAAAGAGGGCACTGCCCAAGGTTGAATTTACCAATACTATGAGATGATATTTGATTAAAATAAAAGGCAAAGGAAACACTTTCAAGGTCGGTTCATTCCCACACTTTAAACCGGCCACTTTAGCCATGATGGCTTCACTTCCCTATCTTAAAGTGGTGTACTTTAGTTTCCATTATCAATGTTGATTCTTGTCTAAAGTCTTTAGAAAGAGAAAATCATGGACTAATCTTGAGCAGATCTAAACATTTGTGTTTGTTTCAAGGCATTGGGAATTTTCTAAATAAACACGTATGACTTAATTAAGTTTAAAATAAATGTTAATCAATAAATGTAATTGTAGTATGGGAGCTGAAAGAATTTGGTTTATTTGGTGATCGAGAGATAGTTATTCAATTTTGGAAGAAAAAAGTATTTCTACGAAAAAAAAAAATCGGTTTATTTTGAAATCGAGGGGTACTTATTAAATTTTGAGTGGATAATATAGTAAACAGAAAGAACCTAGAAAAAAACAATTATAATATGAAGAAAATAATTTGGTTTATTTGTTCATCCAGAGATAGTTATAAAATTTCGAGTGTGTAGTATGGTTTTTAGGGTAAATACAGAGACCCTATGACCATTTTGTTGAATTTTAGTGTTTTGAAAGTACATGATTATGACCATGAATTTCTAAATGACTGGATTCGCCTTTTCTATTTGTGTAAATGTTGCTTATTTTTGAAATCTTCATTTCAATCAATAAGAAATTTGTCTTCTTTCTCCTAATCCTAATTATGCCTTTCAGGTATAAAATTGTAAGGAAATCAAAAAATGTTTTGGGATCTACATTACACTAGTAAATAACTACCTATCTTTATATTTTATAGATCCCCGCATGTTATACAATATCGAAAACAACCCAATAATTTTAATAATAGCTCATCAAATAGAAAATATGTAGCAAACATGACATTTTGTTGAATTTTAGTGTTTTGAAAGTACATGATTATGACCATGAATTTCTAAATGACTGGATTCGCCTTTTCTATTTGTGTAAATGTTGCTTATTTTTGAAATCTTCATTTCAATCAATAAGAAATTTGTCTTCTTTCTCCTAATCCTAATTATGCCTTTCAGGTATAAAATTGTAAGGAAATCAAAAAATGTTTTGGGATCTACATTACACTAGTAAATAACTACCTATCTTTATATTTTATAGATCCCCGCATGTTATACAATATCGAAAACAACCCAATAATTTTAATAATAGCTCATCAAATAGAAAAACCGGTCCAATGTGTCCCTAATATTAATTTTAGTGCTTCAATAATTGTTTGATGCTTGTAAATACTCAATAATTGTCTCTTCTAACTTTCAAAATTTAAATCTTATTGAATGTCTTAATAAACAATGAATGCATATATGCTCTAAAGGAGGATTCTTGTGTATTTATAAACTATTCAAATTACTACCCTATTAACTTGAAAGCCAAACTCCAATGGTTAAACATGTGAAAAAATTTATAAGACATAAACAACAAAAGAATGGAAGGTCCCAAAGTAATTAAAATTTGAGATTCCTTTTGTAGTACATAGTGTCAAATAATTTTTTGGATGATATTATGCATAAATTTAAAACTTTTGACATGGGTACCAAAGCCATGGGGTATATAAAACATAGCCTAAAAAACCACCCAAAAGCACCTTGTTCCACATGTACAGTCTAGATGAGTGTACTGCGTAAAGTGTAAATCACAACAAATATATCACAATTCTAACATTTTTAGTTGGTGAATAAATTCCATAAGGGGTCGTAGAGTCATACTTTCATCTTTGAAGAGTAACCATGCCAATTGATCTTCTATGGCAAGATAATTTTTTAGTACTCACATCCTAAATCAATGAATAAACAACATTCTCATATGTATCAACCTTTTCCAACAATCAAGTAAGGGTTTATCTAAACTCATATGTGCCATCTAGATGAGTGTAAATCTTGTAGAATGTAAATAATGAAAAATATACAACACATTTCCAATGCATAATCTTGACATGATCTTACATTTCACATTCATGACATTCCAAGAACATAAACGCTACATAGGTGACAATTAGACTATGCACGGGGTTGAATGAGGATCAATAGAAGATGAGAAAATGCACAAATAAAGCTAAAATTTGAACAAATGACCAGGAAACACATGGACCCTATACAAGTATGGAATTTAAGAATTCATTATTTGAAGGAGAAGAAAGATTGTTTTCAATATCAACAATAGACACTTTTTTTAAATGTGCAATCTTAACAACTAGTGTGCCAACAAAATTATGCATGTCCATTAGTTTCATATTAGAAGAGTTTTACAATGCACTAATAGTCTTATTTTGACACACACATTGACATTTAAGAGCAAAAAATATATTATTTTAAGACCAAATTCGTTGTTCTGTGTTTTTAAAAGCTAAAACCAATGCCAATTTAAAATCCAAAACAACAAACTATATAAGAAATAATGACCATTGAATAAATAGTGTCAAATAAAAAAATACTAAAAAATGATTGTAATTGGAAAAAATATTTTTAAAATACATATTTTGAAAAAAACCAAGTTCTACGAGGAAATTGGGATAAAAGCCCAAATGATTTATTTTTAAAAATAATAAAATCAATAACATTTTTTTACATTGAAAACATGGATAATTTTATTTGTATGATTTTAAAGAGTTTTGATGTCCTAAATCATAATTTGGGTTAAGCTATATATTCAACTAATTTTTTTCAAAATATAAATGAACAAACCCAACAAAAATATAAGAAACATAGATTGTAAATTATTAGTTATGAGCTATTTTCCAAACAAGATTTAAAATCAACTCTGGGTATGAACTACCCAGAATAATTTGCTAATTTGCATTTATCTTTTAAATTGTAATTTAGGTTGGACTAAAACTTTGACAACATTTTCCCAACATAGAAAAAACCCATTAAAAATATAAGATATGTAGAATGTCAATCAAAAGTCGTGATCTATTTTCCATACACGATTTGAAAAAAAAAAAAAGAGTTAAAATGAGCCCAAAAAATGTTTCTTCCTTTTTCTTATATAAAAATAAATAAATGAAGAAAACCAGACCATAAGAGATTCAAAAAGATCTCAATTAGTAATCAAAATAAGAGTGTGAAATAAAATCTATTTATGTTTTTGTAAAGAAACATAAAAACATCAGAAAAATACCATAGAAGAACAAATTAAAATTGAATTGAAAAAACTTTGGACAAGCTTGCATAATAGGGAAAATACTATAAAATATTAGATTACAATAAAAAAAGATAACACAAATACTATATAGTTATAAAAAGACAAAAAAATTATTTGCAAGGGTATGAGCTCTTCCAAAAATAATGTGTCAAAAAATTAATAAATCTTCTTACTTCTCCAACTAAAAACTCTACACACTTAGAAACAAGATTTAATAGTATAACTCTAGTACCATGTAAGAAATAATTTTAATATCAACTATTAAAAAATTGAACCATAAGTACATAAAATACAATGAAATTAATAGAAGCATAAAACATACCATAAAATAATTGAGACAAGATTTGTTAAGTGGGAAAACCGGTACATTAGAAGAAACCCCCACATATTATTGAAAAATGGCTCAAATTATTTATGAGATAGCACAATGTGCATAGAAGTTATTATAAGAAATAATACAACGAAGAGAGAAAAATCTATAGAAAGACTAAAAAAAGCCTTAAGTAACTCTCTAAAAGAAGAGATTGAAGAAGTGTTAATGAAGATACCCAAACACTCTTGAAATAGAATGCAAAGAGACTAGTAAGGAGTTACAAAGTAACTCTAGAAATTGCATTAACCAATATTCGAAGTGTGTTCCTAGTGTCACTATTTCTCATGAAGTGAAAGGAAATAGGTGCAAAGTGGTAAATGAGTTACATTTGAAATATAACTCCAATATTCCTTATAAGGATAAATATATCTAATAAGACAAAAGAGGTGAAGAATAAATGCCACCTCACATTATCTAGATTACGTGAATTAATAATTCATGTGATAATGATAATAATATAAAATATTGAGATATTTAATGTACCCAAATAAAGATTTATCTCCAACATGAAAATTGTTAGGTTGGATCCATACTAGTAGCTTGGGGGCAAATGTTATAAGTGATAAAAGAGTTGAGGTGGGGTTGTGTGTAATAGTTTTTCCCTTAACAATCACATCAAACCCCTTAAATGTGTTATATCTTTAGGAAGTGACTCTAGTCATGGAATAGGGGAGGATATGTTAAATGATTGAAAATCATGCAAAGAGCAGATGCCATTGGTAGCAAAATAGGCGTATGATGAGTTATGTACACTCGATTATGCACAACATGAGATGATGGTGCATATTCCATTTATGTATAGGTTTAATATCCATGGGTGTACCAAATACATCATGTGTGGCAAAACTTGGACTCGAATCATTGTCTAAAAATGAGAAGTAATTGTGTGAGCTATAATAACCATAATCATCACTATTCATAATAGTAGTGTTAATAAGTTGTGGGTTATGAGTAATAGTGCAGAGACAAGTACTTTGTGTGTTATTGGTGTCTCACATGGGTTATGCTTACAAAGTTTCTCTATGTTTGTGGCAAATCACACATATTTAGGTGTGAGTAGTGTCATTCTAGATGAAGTCAACATGTTATGGTTAAGGTATCATAACATATTTGTGTGGTGAGATATAAAATGAACAATGTGGGAGTCTTGAGGTATAAGTGGCGAGGTATTACCAATAAGTGATATGCACAGTTGGAGACGATATCTATATGATGCAATAATAACCATTTCTATTATGTGGATGCTGATATATTTTAAAATTTTACATAAATCATTACAAAAATTGCACATCCCATATCAATGTATAAGTGTAGTGAGATCGATTGGTGCTAGATTTCAAAATTGTGAGATTAGCTTTTGTTTTTGTATTCATGTATACAAATAGCCATTGAGCCATGGATCATGAAACCAAGGGATGCCCCATACTAGTGGTGTAACATGAAGTGAAATGTCTAATTTGGTGATATTATTAGGAATTGGGATTATGATGCTTACGATAACTAGTATGTTATTGTGTATATTATCAAGTGGATTTAAAATGTTGGGAATTTCCAACTAAATATATAGGACAATATATTTTGATATGATATCATATTCAAAAATGTGTGAAGCCCCAATAATCATTTGTGTATCATGTTCTTTAGGGTGGATGTGTATGTGACATGTAGGTATAGTTGTGTGATGTATGGATGAATGTGAAGTCATGGATGATTATCGATGTATGAAGTCATAGTAACTTGTGACACATTGAAAAGGATTCAAAACTAGTAGGGATGTGGGACATCAGTTAGGAATGTCATCCAGGAGAAATGTATTAGCTGGAAAACCCTCCAAGGTTCGTAGCTTTGTATCCTAAGCACATGGTTTATTGGTGAAGGAAATTAATTTATTAGTAAGGAGTTTTTAATTCTTTATAATGAGAAACATTCATAAGTTGAATGTATTATACATGAGTGATATTTTCAAAGGTGGAAATTATTGAATGGAGTATTTTTTGGCTGAGATGTGGTAGTCACCATAGGGGATGGAAAACCAATAAGGTTGTATTCTAGGATTGTACCTATTATCAAAGTAGGATACTTGAATATAGGAGTCAATTTTTGTTTAAGAGAAGGTGTTTCAGGTGTAATTGTTTGAGAACAAAGTTTTAGTGTGGGTGTGGGAAAGGTTGGGGCATTCAAGGTGATCTAGTCACATGACATATTATTAGGGTCAATAGTGATAAGCCTTAATAGTTTAGTTCCTAATTTTTCCTTTTTATCCAAAAGGATAGATTTTTATGGTGATTAGGTTAATTCCACTTAGGTTTTGAAATAAAACTTAATGAAATTTTATGAAACTTAATATTAGTCATAGAAATATAGGGGTGAGGAATGAAATTGTAAGTTGACATGATTGATAAATTAAGGTGAGTTCACCAAAATGTAAGATCAAAACTAAGTTAATATAATTAAAATATTAAATTAAAATGTGTACAATAATTTAAAATAATAAATACAACAAGTAGATAGTCCTAAATTATGTCATAAGCTACAATTTGATCAACACAAATTCTAAAAGTTGAATATAAAAAGACTAGGGTTAGGCTTTATATAAATATCACCATCTACAAGGTCTAGAGGTGTGATAGTAATATGAAATTATGCAAACGGGATATGAAGAGTGTGATGAATGTGACTATAAATTTTGGGTACCTACAAATGAGCTTTTGACACAATCAAACGTGTCAAATAGAATTTCCCAGTGATTATTTCCTCTATGACTATGACCTGAAATAAGGTCGGGGTTCATTTCATTAATCTCTCATCCATGGATCTACATCCCTAGAGGATCTCATGAGAATCACTCTTATTCACACTAGAACATCACTTGGTGTCAATAATAGTGCTAACCCAAAGTGCATGAGGGGTTAGGCTCCTATTGGGTCAAGCTCAAGGTCTTTAGGAAGTTTCAAAAGGTCTTCACCTAACTTAGACATGTCAAAAGGTTCTTCACCTAACTTAGAAATTTGACTGATAACCATCCATACATAAATCATATTAGTATCCATATTTCAAGACTTAGAATCAATAAAAAATATCTAGAGATAACCATACTAATAAAGAAAGGTATGTGTTATATTTAAGAATCATACACATGGACTACAAAAGATTCATTAAAGAGAGTGGATTTATTAATGGCACAATAGTTCATTACATATTTCGATAGCATAGTGATGAAAGAACATTATCTCCTCTTACAATTCCCATAAGGCTTATTTATAGAATAACACAGGGAGTCTAAATTCAAATGTGCTAGCCCAAAGTATAGGGGGTTAGGCTAGTCAACAATTAATGCCAAGCTACCTTGAACCTACTAACTCAAATGTCCATCTAGTTCATTTGACAACATTATTTTCATTGATAACCCCATCCCATAGTTTTTGATGATATCCTATACTTGTGTTGGATGAAATATGCAATTCCCTTTGTCCTTGGTCCCTACACATGCTTTTAACAATAATGACATCGCATGTCTCCTTTTGTCAATAGATTCTCTAATTTTTTTGAATCAGTATTTGGATATGGTATATATTCTTGTAATATCATGATCACACTTATGTACCTGCAAATTGATTCTTTTTCGTTGAAACTTTGGTCTTCACTTTATGATTTATAAAAAAGGCTAGTCCAATAATATATATTAACCTTAGCAATCCTTATGATGGATGAGATTTTATTGCATAACACTACCTCAGAAGGGCCTCGTGATTATGTAATTCTCCCTCCCGATGGATATGTGACAATGTACATAAACAATGTAATTTGGTAATCCATAATAATGCTTTCAACACTCACTAATGAACTTTGGCTTCGATACTGGAGCATGCCAATGATTTAAGGTATGAAATGATAATGTATTCAAACTTATTGTTTGCTACAATGTGTTGTAAGTAATTAATGCTTTAATAATAAGGTCATAAATTCCTTCTTAGATTGTTATTTTATGTGAGATCCCCTAGATAGCCCTAATAAGTTAGGGTGCATGTGCTCATATAGGTGATTTGTGTAAATGATTTCCCACTCAACTGACCTTAATTCGATTAAAATAACTTATGCATTTGACCCCATCTAGGCTTAGGATAGAACCCAATCAGAGACACACACTGAATAATTGGGAGTTTGAGTATGTGTTTTACATAGGGTGCATTAGTTCCAAAAGTGCTAAGATGAAGAGCAAGTCATGATCTAGTGGACTTAGAGCGTGGGAATTGAGATGGATGCCTTTGAAATAAGTCAAAAATGTGTAAATGGGTTGATGATAGAATAAATGCCACATGATTACTAAGTGCCTTAGGTCTAAATTTCAGTACTGTAATACTCTTTGTTGATCACACCAAGGTCAAATTCAAGATAACATAGTTACCCAAGGTGGAAGTTTATGATTATTTAAGCATTTTGGTTTTTAGGTTCTCCCTTATAATGGATAGGTGTGAGTAGTGAAATTCATCTTAAATACCCTCTTTTGGACTCATGAATCCATACAATAGAGGAAAAAATCCAAAAAAAAACAATAACAAAAAATCTCACAAGGAAAAATTTAAAAGTTGATTATAAACAAAAAAGGTGTGATCATATCATTGTCATGACTCCGTCCTAGTTGAAAAATCAAACTCCACAATTAGCCTCCTAGTAGAGACATATGTCCTTTAGAGTATGGTATGCCATTAGAAAGGGATATGAGGCTAAGTATTTATCATTTGTGTTTCCTACCTTTTCATGTAAATACCTAATCTTGAAAGTTGATTGATGGATCCATTAGGGTATTGAGGGATGAGGAATAAGTCATGGGAAGGTTTGCAATTTTTGTACATTTTGATGCTTATTATAACCATTACAAGAATATACTTATAATTTACTATTTAGTCCAAGCTAAGTCTTGTTTAGGGATCGGTCTTGTAAAATTGATTAAAGTGTCTATTATTGGTAAAGAACATATTTTCACCTTGGTAGCACCCTATTTTCCCTCCATTAATTATCCCCCCCTTGATGAGAAGACTTGTTTCTATATCTTCCCATCTTCTTTATATCCATTCACCATTTCTTTAGACATGCTAGCCTTAGCAACATAAATTAGGTTCAAGGTTTTTGATGATAATATTTGGAAAATAAATGAACGTTCCATGTGAACCATCCTTAATCAAGTATTAATTACATCTTTGGGTGTTCAGGATGCTATCTCGACCATCTATTCCTCTTTCTTAGATTCCTCTTTGATATGGTTGGGGCTCTAAAATTTACATTATTTTGGGATTTTAGGCCTACTATAATAGTTATCTTCCCACCTATGCACATTATACCTTTTTTCGTCTTTCGAACCTAATTTAACCTCTCTTTATATGATATTTAGACTTGACCTAGAACCATTTGCACCCCTTTTTCCTCTTTATAGACTATCCAAACTTGACCTAGTACCTCTTTATTACCTTTTTTAGACTTAAGACCTAATTTATTCTCTCTTCATAACATATCTAGAGTTATTCTTGCACCTTCATCTCTGAGGAATTTTACATTGTTTATATTGGATTTTAAAAACTAATCTATGCACACTTAAGTTGCATTTTTCCATCCGAGCATGAGAATAGGATTTGTGACATCCGGGAAATGAATTCAGCATGGGTGAGATTTATTGTCAATATCATTACAGTGTATGCACTGGTTTGGAGTTTTTTTTTAAAGGTTTGGTTCACGTTTTTTTGCAGGTTTCTCCAAGTTTACTTCAGTAGTCAATTTGAGATGGGTGGGGCTAGGGTTAGGGTAGAGCCTTCCTTGTCGGCAAGCTTGGAGAGGGATTCCTTTCTCTGGGATCTGTTTAAGGATGGTGGTATTTCGTATTTTGTTCAGAGTTTGAGGGGGGTTGATGAAGTTATCTTGAGGGAATTCACTTTGGCTTGGGATAATGGGTTTGTTTCTATGAGGGGTGTGAGTTTCTCGGTGTCTGAGGATGTCATTGGTAATGTGACCAAGATAGACTGTGGGGGATGTAAAGTTTTAAAAGATAGGTCTTGTCTTCAAGAGGAAGTGCATATTTTTCTGGAAAGTGATGAGAAGATCTGTTTCATGAAAGATGGTATTGCTCGGAAATATCTTCCAGGGAGGTGGGCCGAAGTCTACTTCTACATTATGAAGTATATAATGTTAGATGGGAAGTATCGGAAGCTGCATTCTCAACACTTAATGCTCTTGAACCATTTTTGCAGAGGCCAAAGAATGAGTATTCCATTTTATTTTTTTAACTCCCTATAATTGTCGGTTAAAAATTTTAAAGAGGAGAAAATGGAGGTCCTTCTTCATCAAGGTTTAATTCTTTTGTTGGTTAAGTCGGGGAAGCCAAATTTCTAGACTAGGGGGGTCAGTATTCATTTGGGGATTGATTGGGTGGACCATATTTCTCTTGCTGACAGGATTAGGCTTAACAAAATGAAGGACAGAGCTATGTAGGAGGTGGATGCGGTGACTGCTTTACAAAACCTTGCTGGGGATGATGATGAGAACATGCATAAGGAGAGTTTGGTGGAAGGAAATACAATATTTAGCTTCTTTGCTAGCAAGATTGAGGCCCTTGAGGACACATTCAGTCAAGTAAAAGCTTAGAATTGGAATTTGTTGCGGGGATTGCAGAGGATGAATGTCGAGGTGAAAGTTTTAGAGAATAGGTTTAAGACCCTGCAGGGGTTGATCGCTGGGGATAAAGGGAAAATGAGGCAACTGGATATCAGTTCTTCTGATGAGGATGATTTCCAGGGGAACAGTGTTGGTCCCAGTTCACGAACTAGGGAAAAGTGTGTATAAGGCTTCATTGCTGACTTTTAGTTGATTGGTGGAGTGGTCTCGTTGATGCTGTTTTTTGTTTTTCTTGGGCTCTTTTTGGGTCATTGCCTTTTTGACTCTAGCCAGTTTTGTAATGTTTTTTGATAGATATTTTTTGTTCCAGTGGATCCTTAATGTGATATCTTTTGTAATAGGCCCTTGGAGCCTTGTTTTCCAATTATTATCTATCAAAATAAAAAAAGTTGCATTTTCTCTTGTAATCTTGTATCATTAGGGTTAACATCTGAAAGTTTTGCACTTGGCACAATCCATAAGACTAATTTAACATGCATTCACTTGTACATGTAAATGTAATTTAAGGAAAGTATGTCTCAATATGTTTAGCTTCTAAGTTACCTCAATATAGTCATTTCCTTTGATTTCAATAAACACTATTCATTTCCCAAAGCACCAACTTGTGTTATAGTAATTGACACATGATGATATTTAGGAAAGGAATATGTATATGATTTATTTTCAATTATTGAAAATTTGTTTTGTGTAGGAATTTTCCATACAATAATCTCTCTTGGTGCATGTCCTAAGAAGTGCATTTGGGATTAGAGTGGTCCGACTTGTAACTCGTACTAAGAGATAATTGTAGCATTACCCTTCCATATCACCACCTTTACCATCATACCACCACCTTGGATCATCTTCTCATTTGCTCTTCTTGTCTCCCAATAAATTCTTATTCCTCTACCTTTCTGTAAACTAATACAACAATTGATGACATTTGCATACATCGAGTCAAAATATGATTGTGTAAGTTTATAAATGTAAGGTCCCCACTTGCCATTCTTGAATATCATTTATGAACAATTTTCTTTTCATTTTCTCAAACAATCTACCTTGAAAGATTAATAGATATTAGGGATTAGTGGAGCTTACACTTGGAGTACATCATTGGAGCACTAGGTCTTTGGAGAGTAAAAAATAATCTAACTGATCCAACAAGGTCCTCCTTAATTTTTGGAGGCTTGTGATTTTATCTTCTTTCTATCGTTCTTGATGCTTCACCCACAACAATCTCCCATAAGATACTATAAATTAAGGAGAGATATTAATTCACCGACAAGTTCCAATTATTTCTATTCTATTCTCTTTTCTATTCTTACTTTAATAACTGATTAGTCATATATATCATATACTAAATCGAATACTCTAACACATATTTATGTTTTACATTATAATTTTAATAATAGAACTCTTATTTACCATGAAATAACAACTCACAACCATTAATTAGATAACTCTTGCTTTGATTGAGAGACCACCCCTAAGGCCTAAATCTCATATCCCACATCCAAATAATGATCAAATGTATACCACTCTTAAACCCAATATTTATGTCCCTTGGTTACAAACATGTACTAGCCTTTTATATGTGTTGTGGCTCTAATACAATCTTCCATTTTAATCTTAATTTGGAGATAATTTCTTAACAAACCATTTAAGCAAAGAATCATTATAAACAACATTTCTTTCTTTGCAAAATATCCCTTCTTCCCCTAATTTGATTATCAAAATTCGATGGGTAAGTAAAAAAAATTCGTAATGTAACTCACGTTCATTCAATTGTTGAGATACTTGAGATTTCGTAAATCATGCGAGGTACAAAAAGAATCCACTTTCTACAAGTAAATGGAATGGAAGAGGCCACGTTAAAATGTATTTGAAAATGTCCATAAATGTTAACGCGACACTTATATCTTAAGTGTCTTATTCACTCTTGATATTTTGTTATGCTTTACTATGTGTTTAATATAAAAGCACCTACGAGATTTGTATAGAAATGTAGAGTAATTTTTTTAAAGTTATATTAGAGATAGCATGAGACGTTATAGCATTGTGACTTGTTTTTTGTTAAAATACAATATTAACAAAACAAAGGATGCATTTTTAATTTGGAAAGTGGACTTTTATTTATAAGAAAATAAAGTATAATATTAATTGTACAAAGAGACTTAGGTGGAAAAAGTCACACTTAAGAATGTTGAGTAAATTGAGTTGGGTTTTGAAATAGAGGTCAAATCACTTCAAAGTAGCAACATTAATGTTGAATTAACAAAAATAAAGTGTAATTTTAATTTAAACAAGGTATAGTAAACAAAGCATCATAACATAGTAAACATAAGAGAATTATGTTGAAGCAATAAACATGGTGGTTGATGGAGGACTATTGGGATTGTCCCCCTAGCCACTAATGCCAGAGGGCTGGGCCATGTCTGGAATGAGATCCCATCTGTGTTCTAAAGATGCTCTTCTTCTTCTTCATTCTAGTGGTGGGGAAAAATGGCTAACACTAGTTATGAGAATTTCCCCTATGGGAGAGTAGTCTAGAAGTTGTTATCACCACTGCCAAGGTGGTCAACCATGCCCCGACCATGAGAGCAAGAAGGGTGTTGGGATTTGGGCAAATAGTGATGATGACCATGGGGAGAGAAGCTTCGAAAGCTACTAGAACGACGCAGGCCTGTAAAATCCCTGGTCGTGAATCGAAGAAGGAGATGTTGGTGTAGGCTTTTGTCCACTATGAGGTTTTACTTACACAATCTAATTAACTTGCTTAGGTTAATAATATGTCATTAGGGCAAATGTACTTTAAGTCATTTTCTAATTGTGAGTTCAGTTAAATACCTTTTTGGTTGACCTAATTCCTCACTATATAATGTAACCTCCTATGCACTTTTTAGCTAACGAGTTTATGAATCAATGAACATTTTCTTGTTTTGTTGAAGACAAGCTTCTTCTTGTGAGCTTTGTGGATTTCGCTACTACACACAGGGTTTTCTTTGTACATTTGATCCTATCCAGTCTTGGAATTCGATTGTGGCCCACTCTGACATGGTATCAGAGCCTTTCTGATAGTCGAATGCCATAGCCTCTATTGTGAGATCTAGCATTCTAGTTCATTTGGTTGTTTTTCATTGATTTTGGTTTTCAAGGGTTTGATGGGGTTTCTAGAAAATCCGTGCAAATTTGTTCCTCTAGAGTCTCTAAATGAAAAACAGATAATGCCTTTGAATTCAAAAGGTTTTAAAACCCTAGATTCGACTGTATACATGACCTAGTTTTGTGACAGGTGATTTCGGGCATGTTTGGAGGGCTTGAAGGTTTTTTTTGAAATCTGCAAAATTCGCAATCTTGGGCGCAAAAATAAAATTAAAAATCATTTATGGGTTTTTCCTGTGTTTGTCGAAATACTTTGGGTATTTGCTGTTTTCTATGGAAGATGTACAAATTTTTCAAGATCCGGGCTTATCCTTGCAATTTTCTCACCATTTGTGCATTTCGGGCTTTTCAGGGTGTTCGTCAAGTCCAAAAATCTGATATATCATTTTTTGGGCTTTTCAGGCTGCTCAACAAGTTGAAAAACCAGACCCAGTGTTTTGCAGGCTTTCTTGGTTGCTCAACAAGCCGAAAAATCCGACCCAGTGTTTTTTGAGCTTTTTAGGTTGCTCAAGAAGTCCAAAAACCTGATACGGTGTTTTTCGAGTTTTCGGGCTTTTGGTGCACATTGTCTAAGTTCGGTTTTTCAGGGAATTGAGACATCGCAACATATCAACACAACTTGTAACTTGTAGTTAAACCTATGAACACTGGTCAACGCAATGCATATCGGGTTTTTGGGTTTTCGGGGCATCGAGACATCTCAACACATCAACACAAAACTTGCAGTTTGCGGTCAAACCCTCGACCCTTAGTCAATGCAATGTATTTTGGGTTTTTCAACTTGTTTTTCAAGCTTCAGGTTCTGACTCTTGTTATACACATTTTGGGTTCCACAACTTGCTCAAAAATTCTAAAACCTTGACAGTCTATTTTGAGATTTGCAACTTGCTCGGCAAGTACAAAACCATGACAACCTATTTCAGGTTTTTAGAGGTGTTCAACAAGCACTAAACCTTGACAATGTTTGTCAAGTTTTTGAATGTGTTTGGCAAGTGCTAAACCCTGATAGGAGGCAACCATCGTAGACCTTAGCCCTTAGTCACATGGGAATTAAGCCCTTGGTCGTGCCTTACCCAAGGGGGCTTAACTTTTTCTCATAAAGTTTGGGTAAAATTTTGGCACCGAATTTTTTATGCAAAGTGGAGAATTTTTTTACAAGTAAGAAACTTCAAACTTCCATAACCTTTAGCCATTAATTCCATTAAAGGTGACATTTTTCTTGAAAGTGCGAGTTTTGGGATCTCTACGCATTGGTGATATTATCATGCCTTGTAAAATTAAACCTTTATAGTTTCAGGGGGGTTGCACATCTAAGTTTTTCAAACACACACAATCACTTATGGATATAGATTCGTCTCATGTTCCACTTATTACACCATTCAACTATCATGACTAGAAAGTTAAAATATACATCCTCTTAAGGAGTAAAGGCTTACACTAGATCACAATGGGCATAGAAACAAAACCGACACCAAATGTAGAGAAGGTGAAGTGGTACAACATAAGTTACGAAGCCTACAATCTATTATGTATGTCAATGTCTCTAGACTTGCTCTTTCATAGTGAATATGCAACTACTTCTAATGAAATATGGCCCAAATTAGAAGAAATATTTAGGAAGCTGGATGTACTGAGAGGTCATGAGTTAGAGAATGAGCTCATCAGTTTAAGCCCAGGAAACTTTGACAAGGTACAAGACTTCTTCATGAAATTCAAATCACTCATATTGTAGTTGAAATCGTGTGGCATAGACAAAACAAATGATCAATTGGTTCTTTTCATCCTTTCCAAATTAGGTTTTGACTATTTTGTCTTCATTTCTATCTTCCATGCCACTAAGAGCGTCATTGGACTTACATGGACCATGCCATCCTTGGACAATTTTGCTACTGACTTAACTCGGGAGCAAGCCAAGCTTATTCAAATGGGTGTAATGAAGTCCTCTAAATCACATGCTCTATTTTCTAGACATGAGAAATTGAAGGATTTAAACAAAGAGAAGAAACATAATAAAAAGGATCATGAGAACAAGAAGGATCAAAATGATCCAACCTCAAAATCAAACTCCAAAACTTCCTCTTCTAGTGTTAAGTCCAAGAAAGAGAGGATCAAATGTGGGTATTGCATAAGAAAGCATATTGAAAGAAAATGTATGAAGTAGAAGATTGACCACCTCACGAGTCTTCTTCAGAAGAACAACATAGGTATCTTGAGTCTATCAAACCATCTTCATCAACCCATGAAACCTCTAAGGAAAATGAAAATAGAAAAGGGAAAGAGAAACAATTAGGAAATGAGAAAACAAACGAGAGAGCCTAGCTATAGTTGTGCCACCAACTCCTACATGGGTTATTGATTTTGGTGCATCACATCATATGACCTCTTCACATGTGGAGCTCACTTCCTTGGAGCCATGTGACATGTCCAATGTACATTTGGGTGACAACACTTCTGTGTAATTTTTTGGGAGAGGGTATGTTGAAGTGAGTGGAGGAACATTCAATAATGTTCTAAGTATTCCCTCATTGCCAACTAATCTCCCATCAGTATACTAGATTACTCACCTTTTTAGGACATACATGTTGAGTTCACTCCAAATTTAGTGTATGTCATAGAGTTACATAATGAATCTATTAGTGAAGTGGTTCTATTCAATAATCAAACTTATTTATATTCCTTATCTCACTTTGTACCTCCTTCAGATTCTTCATCAGATTCACTTGTGCTTGATGACATTTCAGATCCTGAGCACATTTTTTATGATGAGGAATTATCTTATAGCATTGATGACTACAATAGTGATGGGGACCTACCTCCACCATTTCCTTGCGAGTTTCTAGATTTTGAGGTGTTATTTCTTGATCCACCCACTTCTTGTCCAAAACATACATTTTAGGGAGTAAACACCTTGATTCATGAATCATCAGACATCAGGTAGTCTAGTACATAGTTTCAGGGCCTTCCACATTCCTTTTTTGTTGTTTCTTCAGATATACCATCCCTACACAGAGCAATTGAATCATCTACTTTGTATGAAGAGCATAGTTCCTTGTATAGGAACCACAACTTGGTTAAAGATCCATCATCCACTTGGTAAATTCATTCAATTTTCCATGGTGATCTAATATTTGTTGCATCTACTTTTGATACACAGTAACTCAGGGAGGCTCCTTTATAGGACATAAAGTGGCTACAAGAAGCAGTATCTTCGAGTGGGAATTTCTAGTCCCACCTTATATTCATTTCTCTCTTTTTGGGAGGATTTTTTTTCTTCCCGATTTTCTCCTTTTCCCCACTTTATGAAAGATTTGCATTGCACATGAGTACCTCATCAAGCCTTTTTACCAGGACCCACATTTTATTCTACCCACCTAAGATACACTTAAGGGGGGTTGTTGGTATATGCTTTTGTCCACTATGTGGTCTTACCTACACAGCCTAATTATCTTACTTAGGTTAATAATAGGTCATTATGGAAGATGTACTTTAAGTCATTTTCTAATTTTGAGTTGAGTTAATTACCTTTTCTAGTGACCTAATTCCTCATTATATAATGCACCTTCCTATGCACATTTGGCTAATGATGAATTAATGAAGATTTTTTCTTCCCTTAAGCATTTTTGGATTTCACTACTATACATAGGTTTTTGCTTTGTGCATTCAATCCTATCCAGTCCCGATCCTTGATTGTGGTCCAATCTGAGTGGAGAGTGGTGACATGATGGTTCTAGAGGCACTTGAATGAAAATATAGGGGGTATTACCCCAATGCACGAGTATATATTGTAAATTATCCACTTCCAAGTGTACTTTTTTCATTTGGAACTAGATATGAAGCAAAACATTGGAGATCTTATTAACCTTATTAGTAATAGAGAAGTCAATTTCCATAATTTTGTTGTTAAAGTAATAATAAATTTGCCTTTCCATATATGAAACATGATATCAAAAAGAATTTTTTTCCAATAATAATTGTATTTTATAGGAAACATGGTTGAATCTCCCCAACAATACCATTTTTCAAGGGAAAATTTTAGAGATGAAAGGTTGGAAAATGGTATAAATCTATTTCTATATGGACTAAACATGGGGGAAAAACCAAAATAGTTGTTTAACAAAATTTGGCTATTGAAAAGTCATGTCGATAGGGTTCAACACTCCCACATGCTTAAGTTTTTCTCTAATAGGGAGACCTTGATAACTAAGACACTAAAGAAAATAGGATTTTTTAGAATCAATGTGAGCTTTCCATAGGTTGTAAAACATTCCAAAGAAAAATGTATCATGGGATCTAATATTCTAGCAGTGATTAAGAGAATCACCAAGAACATGTTGTGGGAAAAAAGATGGTAGCCAATTCACGTTTTGTAGTGACAAAATGGGTTGGTCATTGACCAATGCCAATATCTCCACCATGGAACCCATACGAGATTCCATTTTTAACAGGAAATCACTAGGTATGGAATTTTGAATTTTAGAAATAGAATCTACATCATCAATCTAAATCTAAATTTTATCTTTAAACAAATCCCATGGTAACCACGTATGAAAAGCATTGCAAAATAAATCACCAATAAATTTGATTCCATTTTTGAAACTCCCAAGGCCTTTAATCCATGAGACCATAGAAAGTGGGACATTATGAAAATTAAGAATGAACACCACCATAAAGAGATATAGAGAGAGAAGTGATTAAAAGTCCATATTTGAATAAATCCCCAAACGAAATGAGGTTGGGTTTGAGAAACTCCCAAGCCTTCCATATGATTTCAACAACAAATGTGCCACTAACTTCACAAGAATGGATGATAAAAGAATAATTTGAAACCCAATATATTTCTAGGCTTCTCATCCCATAAGAGTCCTTTGACTGATGTAATAGTGGAGCATAATTTTACAAGCTTCAGAACCTTAAAGAATTTGAATTGTCCATTTGAAATTGAGATCAGTCCCTTGTATTTAAATATCCAGTAGCCCTATCCCTCCTGCTTGTTTAGGTTGGAAAAAAAATTCCTAAGCCACCACATGGAAACATTTGTATCCCTCAAAATTAGTCCATAAGAAATCTCTAAGATTTTTTTTCTAATCTAGCCTACAAATCCTTGGAGGGGGATCAACAAGATGAGTAGTAAACATGATTATATGTCATCACATTAGAGAAGATTTATAATTTCCTTACATGAAAGAGGTTTGGTAATCAAAAAATTAATTTTTTATCCACCCTCTAGACAACATAAGACAAAATCTCAAATGGAGACAATTTGAAAGAAAATGGTATGCCAAAAAACTTGAACTTATACACTCTTGGATGAATCCATTTCTATCAAATTCCTTTTAGCCAAGGATGTTTGGGGGAAAGAGTTTTCTTATAACATTGAGTTTTTTTTCCATTGTATGGAAGATGGAAAAAAATATCCATGCATTCCATGACATTTTTGAAAAAAATTTCCTCTCAAGCAAAGTAAGAAAAAATTCATCAAAAAAATGACCATTAATGAGGTGTTGATCCAAGTGGGTGAGACAAATTCCTTTCACCAAGTCTTGAGAAGAGAAACTATTAAAAATAACTAAATCCTTCTATGATAATAACACACAGAGAAGGGGCTAAGGGGAAACCTTTCTTAATTGATCTGAATAACCCAAACTTGGTAGATTGATAACCATTGATAATTTGATTGAAATAAAGGCTCTAACATTTTGAAATAAAATATTGACAACGTGGCAAAAGTGAATTCCAAATACAATATCTTGTAGCATAACAAGTATAAAATTCAATTCAATCTTGTCACAAGATTTCTCAAAATAAAATTTCATAAAAAGATTTTTTTCCAAGAGATTTTCAACCATTATAATCCTTGCCAAATAGTAATAAAATTGTCAACAATTTCCTTGTGTTGAATGAAGCTAATGTTCTCACTTCTTACAATGAGGGGAAGCAAATATTTGAGTTTCTTTACCAAAGCTTTGGGAATGATTTTATAAGAGAATTTAAGAAGAGTAATGGGTCTCCAATTGGAAATATTCTCAAGGTCTCCAACTTTAGGAATGAATTTAGTGATCCCTTGATTGATGAGATCTCCCAAGGAATTAGAGATTTGGCGTCCCCAAGATTTCACTTAGAAATTTTGGGACACCCTTTAGAATTTTGGTCTTCTGACCTTGTGAAGATTTGTGGTCTCGTTGCTTGTTGTCATTTGAATAAGTCTTTGTTGTTTGGATTGTTGCCTTAAATCATTTGGATTGTAGGATTGCTCTAGATTTCTTTAGAAGGTTGCAAGAGGTTTCTTGGAAGCAGTTGGAAAAATAACCCTTTTCCCAAAATTGCTCAACAGTCATATAAGTTAAGTATTCAACCTATTAAGCATTCAGGTTATTTTTTAAGTTACTCTACTTCATGATTTGCAGTAAGTTTCCATTCAAAACCCGATTCACATTGCCTCATGTTTTACAGGTTTACTTAGTTGTTTTACTTCTTAAAAGAGTTGATAAACAAATAAATTAGTCAATCCCGCAAACCTAATTTTTACCCTTGTCTTCTTGACATTAACCCGATATAGCTTTACTCCTAAAAAGAACCAAGTAAATTCGCCCCACCAACCTGATTTGCATTACTAACTTCTTTGCACTAAAATGAGATTACTTTACTTATGAAATAAAATAAGCAAAGTAGTTGGAAAAACCCGCAAACCTGAGGCACTTAGCTTATCAGTCTATTTAACCTACTTTACTTGCTTCTCAAAGCTAAGTAGACAAGTAAAGCTAAAGCTAAGACCCACAAAAATTGACCTTACTTACTCATGTTTTTCAAACTAATTTACTCCTTAAAGAAAAGTTAAGTAGTTAAGTAAAGCTAAAGCTAAAACGCGCAAAACTTAACCTAATCGAGGTTGTGATGACTCATTACTTCATAAGCCAAAAACAAGAAAATTCATTCTCAAAACCCGCCTCAAAGCCAATGACGGCGTGGCATTGGTATCCTATGCATTTAATGAGGTGGATTATTTAAAAGAGGAAATCAAATGCATGTCATTTCCACAAATGTGATCGGATTGAAGCAAAGAATCCCTCCCTGCAAAACCAAAGCAACTTCGTGCTAGCCAACTGGAGAGATTTATGAGTGATTCGACTTTTACACATTTGAGGAAAAGGTATGTCCTTCATTTTTATTCATTCTTTTCATGTTTTCTCCAGTAATTTCCATTGTTGTTTTTCCAAATTTTCTTTTCTATCATGACAACACCTTGTTTGTTATGTAAGGTTTGTTTTTCATAAAATCGTTTGAGAGCTAGGTCAAATTGGTTTAAAGGGTTTAGGGTTAGAATGAATTAGTTGTGTTCATGGTTGTTTTATGCCAAATTATTCTAAATCTCATCTGTGAAATAAACCCTAGTTTTTTCCTAGTTATGTTTGGAAAACTAAACTGCTTTTTCTTCCCCACGTCTTGCGGAAAATCAATCCCACAAAACTTGAAGTCCTAACCACCACTACTTCCTCTCCATGTTTAGTAGAAAATTGACCCAATACTAATTCCCCAATGCTATGCGTAGTCTCGAATGTCTATTAATTCCACTATACTTTGCGTGGAATCCACGCTTTGTTATTGAAGACTAGTGTTTAACAGATTTTCAAAATACCACTACTATTGCCTATTCTTTGTGGGGAAACAATAACTTATTACTTAAAATCTCTTTGTAAAGCATATTTTCAAGGGACTCTTACTTCCCAGTTTTTTGCACTAAACTGAAATCCTCCTACTAATTTGCTTTAAAATTTAAGTTGTGTCACCCTACAAACCCACACTCTAATATGAAGACAAATTTTTTTGTTTTCTTGCTTACTAAAAGCCTGGAAATTTTCTTACAAAATACTTTTGTGTACTTTAAAGAATGGGTAAGTTGTGGATATGCTCATGGAATTGAATTTACTTGTGAGAGTTCATAGTATGACTTAAAGTCTACATCTTAAGCAGGGATTATTGCTAACATCTTAGTAGTTGGCATATATTGTTACTGGAAAGAAATCACAAAAATGTATGAGATAGGAGAAAAGTCACCAGAAGTAGAAGAGGTTTCCATTATCCAAGAGGATCTCAATCTTGTAATTGAAGAAACCTCCAAGGATAGAAAGAGAAAAGGGAAATCTAAATCTAGGCTAGTTAGTGAAACACAAGGAGATAAGATGAAGTATGAATATAAGGGCTATCCAGTTGAATCTTGTTTTGTATCTAAGATTCATAAAATCAATGACACAGACATGGGGCATGTGTCTACAACTAAGCTTATAGAAAGATCTAAAGTAGTAAGGAAGGCACCTCTAATGTAGGACTTGACCAAAAGTGGATTAATACAAGCACCTACATTTCCTAGTGCTGTCTAGTTACCTGAATTTGTTTTGAAATGTGCCAATTTTTATGATTTTCTAACTAGGTCAGCTAGATATACATTAGGAAATCTAGTGTTGAGACTTGATACTTAGTTTTTCAATGATTTCTTGAATATCCCCACAAAGGAAAAAGTTTTGGATGTGAATATGGAAAATGCCATTAAGAAATGTGAGGATAACCCTGATGATTGTATTAGAATTATGAATTCAAACTATTTGAAGAAACCAAAGTAGCCATCAAGGTTTCCCAAATCCATTATGAGATAAGATCTTATACAGGAAGCTGATGACATAACTTAGTTGTTATGTAGGGTTAATGGAGATAAGAACACTAAAAATTTCTTCACATGGATGTATTATTTCATCAAAACAATTAAGGCCAACAAGCCCAATGCATTGATCATCTGGGCCGAGTTGATGAACAACAACATTGATTGTCAGATACAGGAAGTTAGGTAATATTTCAATTTCAATGTGACCTCCTATTGGGTGTATATTGCAGCATCAAATGGAACATTTTCCAGGTTGCACAGTAAAGGGATCTTAGTTGTAGAATCAATCTATGAATACTACCCTCAATTAGTATTTCAAGAAATAAATAAAGGTGAATGACTTCTTATTTTGTGAAATCATTTGCAAGCTCAATACTGAGATGAAGGAAAAAGGGTGACCAATGTAGTACATTGGACACTGTTTCCCAGTATGAGTGCATTTTTATTCAATTTTCTAATTTCACTTATCTCAAGGTTTTTGGTTTCTCAGGCTCACTACTTAAGCTCCCAAGTTACCCTAATGATAAGTGGATATTGATAGAACTTTACAGGAAACTGGTGGAATTGCATGACCTACAATAAAAAATTCATAGAGCAATTTTTAGATTCCCAATCATCATTGTGATAGTATTCATAAGGTTAGAAATATTTTTAAAGAGATGTTCCATCATTATGAACAAGAGAACTATGAAGCCAGGACAAATTTTGACTTTAGGAAAATATCAAAAAATACCGTCTCCTTAGACTATATGCACCTCCCTACACTAGAAGATTTTTGGATTGATTGCAAGGATGAATTTGAAGTCAAAAGAAGGGACTATAATAGGATGAAAATCCAACAGATTATTAGTTTTGGCCTAGCAAATATTCCTCAAAATCTCCAAGATGATGAGAATGTCATTTTTGATTCTTACTGTATCCATGTATTAGTTAGCTAAGCTAAGAGAATTGAAACTAACACCGAATAGTTCCAAAACAAAGCTAACTACACATATATCATCATGCTAAGAGTTTAAAGAGACTAAATATCAACAACATGCATAGAAATTTTAAGTAAAATCAAACTAACATGTTAAGCATTATTATCTACTCTTTGAAAGCTAAACTAGAAATGGACATATGTAGATCCTTAGCAATCAAAATGTGATTGTTTGTTTGATCCCAAGGGTTTAAGAATGGAGTATCATCAAGACATGACTACAAGGCCATTTTGATTCTCTACATATGAGTCAAAATCTTGGATGGATGAAATGCAAGATGAAGATACCTAACTCAACACTAATGAAGGATGATCAAAGATGAAAATGCCAATAGTTTATTCTATATGGACACAAATGTGTAAGAAGAAAGGTAGGAGGAGGGTTCCTTATATAACCCATTGGTTTGAAGAAGCTTTGCATCTTATTGTATATGGGATAATAAAAAAACTAGGTTAGTTAGGGATAAACATACTTTAAGCTTTCTTTAGGGGAGATTAATATATCATTAGTGATTCATGGGAGTTGAGGGGGGTGTATTAATTAATCAAGAGTGATTAAATAATAGGTATGTGTAGCTTATAGAATATGTTTAGAGGAAAGTTAGTATGATCTGAGTTATGAGGGGATTTTAATCCACTAAATGACGACTTGTTGATTAAACAGAAGGGGAAGTTAATTAATTAAGATTAATTAATTAATTTAGATAGAAAGGAACACTAATTAAAAGAAGGTGGTTAATCGACATCTTGAGTGATACGAGAAAATTAATTAGTGTAATGTAATTAATCAACGGTGATAGGAGAGAAAAGGTGCGTTATTTGACGATATGTCATCAATTTGTGGGAAAGGGTATAATTAGTAATTTAAGTATTTAAATTGCTCGATCCAAATTATAGGTGTCTACATTTGCCCCTCTTTAGGTTGGCGTAAGCGATGCCACTTCAAAGATAGTAGACAAGTAAAAGCATGTGAATTTTGAAGAGATAGAAGAAAAATTAGTGGAGTGAGGGATGCCCCCTTGAGTGTCGATGGGGTGATGAAAGAGGTTGATCGACGATAAAAAAAGATGAAGGAATTGAAATTAGAATGGGGAGGGACCGGATGCCCCAAGTGAAGTAGAAGAATAACAATGATAGTAGAATGATATAGAAGAAAAATGAAGATGGAGAGAAAAGAACTAGATTTTATCCAGTGTATTAAACAAATTTTGTTTCATCATATTTCTAGTGATCTACATCATCGGTCCTTATTAAAAATATAAGCATACGACATAAGTGTAGAATGACATGAAAAGACATAATATGAACAATTGTCTATTGCTGAAAACACCAACTCAATGCAACATACAAAATGCAATGTAATACGAGAAGTAAACAAGTGCACTTAACAGGGAAACAAGTAAAAACACACATACTCAAACCAACAACGATCAATACGGTTGCAGAAATGTTTTGTTATCAAGATGAATATCCCACATGTTCGTGATTAATGACAAGGGTTAAAAATCATGCCCCAAGAAAAGATGCATGTGAGGAGGATTGATGTAGGATGCAACGTCCCATGATAAAGCTTTGTTTGCTACAAAACAATACCAATTAACTCGATGTGCCCCAGAGTATGGATGAAGAAAACAATATAGCTTTGTAAATGGTTGTAGATCCAGGTGATTCACGAGTCATTTGTTTCTAAAACATCTAAAAAAAATAATAAGATATGGAAGGAATAGCATGCGCGTGACACAAATTTCATTCGCGTAAGAGCTTTTTACCAATTTTAGTAAATTTTTGAATTTTTGACAATTTTTAGGAGTTTTTGATTAATTATTATTTTTTTTTGAAAATTTTGATATTTGTAATTTTTAGTGAATTTTTTATTTTTTTAGAAGAAATTAGATGAGGGAGGATCTCCTAAAAGCAAGAAAAATGCCCTAGGGAGAAGAAACGGGCACTAGGTAGCAAAAATATGCCCCGACGGGACAAAAATGAGTGAAAAACGATAATCTATTTAAAAATAAACATCATTGTGGGTGATAGAAGAAGGTAGATTAATCATGGCATCTAAAACATGCCCCGAGGGCAGCACGATGGGTTAAAATAACTAAATATACCCCTCTAGGGGGGGTAAATTATCGTAAACAGTTCCTTTTTCTACCACTACCCTACCAATTTTTACTGTGAGCTACGAGCGAGATGGAAAGAGTGTAAAACCATAGGAGGCACACTGACACTATTTGGGAGTACGTATGGGATGAGGACAATGGACCCTTCAAGAGTACCCCATCCCTCTTCGTCAATTTTATCATTTAATTGCATTTATTAGGTTAATTAGGAAGTTAAAAACGTGTGCGTGCACATATCAAAAAATGTGTGCACCCACATGTAGGTAAAAAAATGGGCATGCATGCATTTGGGGTGGGAAAGTGTGTACATGCAGGTACACACGTTAAAATGCCCGCACAAACATCTTAAAGGACACACACGTGAAAGTCAGGTGAGGGTAAGTATGTTGTGCATGCACATGAAAACATGAGTACGTAACCGCCATAGATGGCACACACATGCGCAAGGTGTGCATATACTAGAAAGGGCGCGCAAATGCTGAAGAAGGGAAATTCGAAACTTAGAAGAAAAATAGGAAAGTTTTAGAGGAATGTTAGTTAATGATTAGGATAGTGTAGATGAAATAAGATTCAATAGTAGAAAATAGAAGAAGATAGTAGAAAATAAAGTGCTAGCATGTGTTGTGTTATTTTGCAGAGATTACTATCAGCATCAAGAAGTAGGGAGCGTCATGGCCGACTAGCTACCCTAGAGGCGAGCTTCCGTCAGTGAGACAGGTGGATGATGGACATTTTGCTAGAGGTCACAGGTTTAGCTCACGTGGCATGGATGTTATAGATTACCCTAGACCATGGCCTACTCACAGCCTTAGCTGAGAGATGGCACAATGAGAGCCAGTGTTTCCGGCTCCCTACTAGAGATATGAAAGTGACTTTGGAGGAAGTCTAGCATATACTACGAGTTCTGATCATTGGGAAGTTGATTGAGTATATCAGTGATGATGTTGATATTACAAACTACCTTATTGATGTTTTTGGATGTGATGATATACCTCACCAAGGTATGATGGTGCACTTACACCGTTGTATTACAGATCCCAGTCTACATCACGTGTTAGTGTATTATATGGCTCTTGTCAGTGGCTTTCTACTTACTAACAAGACAAGTACTTCTTTTCCACTCGACCTCATTGGTGTGATACGAGGAATGTTTTGAGGTGAGAGATTTTATTGGGGCCAGTGTATGCTGCCATATCCATATTGGGACTTACACTTGATCACATACCATGGTTAGAAGACCATGGGTCCTTCCACGCTGTAACAGATATGGGCGTGGGATCATATATTCATTGGCCATCCATCAAGTGTTCTACGAGTTTGGGATCCAGAGGATTCCTCAATGATAGGATGGGTCCTAGTTGGAGATGACATCCGCAAGAACATGGGGGATACTTACCACTACCACAGAGTTTTTGATGATATTCATCAACACATTATAGTGTGGAGACCCTACCGCCATTATCAGTGGGTCGAGGATGCATATGAGCTGAGTATAGCTATGGTTGAGCACTTCTTGATTGGTACTTAGGGCTAAACTACAAATTTTTATAGAGTAGATCAACGTCAGTGATAGCTCAGTGCAGTGCAGGATATACCTCATCTTGATATGTGGTATGCCTGTCAGCTGCAAAGAGATTTGACACGGGGCCGCTGATCAAGACGGCTAGGGCACTAGCTAGTTTTGATCAGATGGTGCCACATACTTGGGTTCTGTTGAGATAGATTAGGGATCTTGGCGTTACAACAGAGTGTGCCCCCTGGTACATGATAGTTTTACCTCATCGTCTCACCATTCCCTAGGTCACATGGGATGTAGGGGTTAGGCCGCCCTTCAAGGAGTTCAGTGACAGTGAAAATGATGAGGATGATGATGATGGGTTTGATGGTCAGGGTCATGATGATGGTGGTGGACAAGGTCCTCCACCATTACAGTGATAGGGACAAAGACATATCCCAGTTACCTGAAAGATACAGATTCCTCGAGTGGGCATACTAATTGGGATACATGCACCACTAAAAACGTTGCCTCTTCAGAGAGAAGCACCATAGGGTCTGCCATAGAGAGGAGTACCATGGCAAGGGCCGGTTGGTGGCCTGTCACATAGTCCTCCAAGAGGTGGAGGGGGTAGTGGAGATGGGGCAGATAGAGGATGTGGTGTCACGTGATTCTAGTAGATCCAATAGAAGACAACTCAGATGACACATATTATGAGCCTACTATAGAAGTCTACAACCTAGGTTCAATAGTTGAATATGAAGAGATACTAGGCCCAGGCTCAGGTTTAGACTATTACTGCAGAGAGAGATCAGTTGACTGCAGAGTGCACACAGGCTTAGGCTGATGTGGTCAGAGTTACAAGAGAGTGTGATGCTCTATTGCGGGAATCCTCAACAACTGGGATGGTGGATATGTTATCAAATGTTATGAGAGCTAGTGGTGAGGCCTCCTATTACAAGGCCGCATACCACTAGGTAGTTCCAGATGGACAGAGGGTTACTCCATTTAATCAGTCGAATGCTAACAGGTCTAGATCTAGGTCTCAGAGGACCTCTCAATTAGCTCGATCAGTGAAGCAACCTACAGTACAATAGAGTGTAGTGGCCTCTATAGGGCCATCACATCAACAACCTCCTCCTCCTTAGGGCCTTAGGCTGGGTAGTCCAGGCGAGGGTGAAAGTTGTGGTTGAATCATTTTATGTATGATATACTTACAGATGTGTGGATCTTATGAAGGATTATGCCTCTTGATGAAGGATCTTTTTTATTCATGTCTACGATGGAAGATTTTGTATCCTGATGATGTATACTTCAAAAATGAACATTTGATTTTGATATGTATGATGATTATGGTGATTGGACTCTATATTATGATGTTGTTGTATACGTATCACATGTTTTTGATTTATAATATATCCTTAGATGATATCATTTGTATTGTACATGAGATGCTTTTGATTAGTACATTAGATGATATCTATGGTATTGGTGCGGGGGAGATAGATTTTGATATTTGCGACCTCTCTTGCCCCATTGATGATACGATATGTGATGATTATCTTAGCATACATGTATGATGTAGACTTAGAATTTTATTGATATATGATGCATATATGATGTTAAATGTGATGAGATGGATGATGATGTGATAAAAAAAAAGTACAAGTAACAAAACAAGCACAAGAAAAAGTTAACAAACCTACCAAATATACACGCTAAAAAACATAACAACACAATTATGCACAATTATAAACAAGTATAAAAAAACACCCCCAAATGTACAAGCAAGAAAAAATATACAAATAAAGTACACACAAACAAACAAAGCAAGAAACAAAGAAAATAAACTACTAGTATGTTTTTGTAAGACTGTTTTCAAAGTGTTTTGTGTTGTTTTTGGGATTTTTGTGAAACAATTTTCTATTGTTTTTTCTATTTTCTGGTTTTCAAATGTTTTTGAGGTTTTTCAATCCTATTCAAATTTTTTTGTGATTTTCAACATATTTGAATGTTTTTGTGTTTTGTATCAGTTTTTCAAAACTATGTACAGGAAACCAAGAAATATGGATGCCCCCAACATTAGATGGGAATATATAAAGACAGATGCCACATGTTATATACAAGGAGTTGAAGCAGTGAAGATGCCCCCAATGTTAGATGTGAATATACCAAGGAAACATCTTCACATAAAAACAAGGGGAGAACCAGTCGGATTAAGGCTTTGACAGGATAGGATCACAAAGAATCTCAAACATAGGTGCAGAACTAGCTTAAAGCTAAGTAAAGGTACCCCCTAGACACAAGATGCTTGTGAACAATGAATCCTCCTAAGGCATCGGAAAACTGGTTTTTACTAAGGGACCTATCCAAAGTTCCACAATTGTGTGGTTTTCACATTTGGATGACCTATTTTCTCTTTCTCTTTTTTTTTTTTTTTATTTTTCATGTTTTGTATTTTTTTAGTTGTTTTTTATTTTTGCACCATGTTCAAGCATAAAAATTCTTAAGGTGCATGGCATTCATGGGTTTGTGTAGCTCATCTCCATCAGGATAGGCAAGCTTGTAATCTGCTAACCTAAATTTGGCCACAATGACATATGGTCCTAACCAATGAGGTTCGAACTTTCTATTCTTTTATTTTTCCTTCACTGTGTTGAAGTGGTTTTCTTTCAAAACCGAATCTACGACCTCAAAATAATGAGGTATGCTTTTTTTTTGTAGCTCTATGATACTTTATTCTGATACACTTTAAGATGGTTGAGTGTGCAGATGTGTCTTTCATCTAATAGCTCTAGTTCTTTCAGTCTAGCCACTATGTAACCCTCATCTTTATCTAGATAGTCCCTAAGAGATATTGTCAAGGAGGGAAGCTCTATTTCTAGGGGATGAATGATTTAGTTTCAAACACTAGGGAATAAGGTGTCACACTAGTGTGGGTGTGAATGGAGGTCCTATAAGCCCAGAGGGCGAGGTGAATTTGTAAATTCCAATTACGACCTGTCTTACTAACCATCTTCTCCATGATCCGAACAAGTGTTTTATTAGTGGCCTTTTCTTTCTCATTACTTTGAGGGTAATATGGCGTGGACCACTTTAATCATATCTAAAAGCATTGACATATAGTTTTCACTGTCTTGTTCTTGAAATATTTTCCATTGTCAGTGACAATGGCAGCAGGAATGCCATAACGATAGATGAGGTGGTTTATGATGAAATTTGATATTTGAGCACCTATAACATATGTCAATGGAACAACCTCCACCCACTTGGTGAAGTATTATGTGTTCGTTATAATACATGTATGGCCATCATATGAAGTAGGGGTAAGATTCCCTATTAGGTCCAATCCCCATTCAGAGAATGGCCACAGTGTTGTGATTGGCTGTAAATGTTGTGATGGTGCATGGATGAAGTTCTTGTACTTCTGGCATAGCACACACTTCTTTAAAAAATTGCAACAATATGTCTCCATTGTAGGATAGTAATAGCCTACCCTTAATAACTTCTTTGCTAAAACCATCACATTTATATGGGCTCTGTACACTTCTTTGTGTACCTATTTTATTGCTCATAATGACTCTACTACATCTAAACAACACAACATATTCCCATCATAGCCACAATGGTAGAGGGTTCCTCCTAAGAGGGTGAAACGAGATATTTTGCAGATAAGGATTTGTTTTTTAAAATATGTGATGTTGGGAGGAAAGGTACTGCTTTGGAGATAGTTAAAGATGGGTTCCTACCGTGGGGAGAAGGGACCAACAACTTCACATGCCAGGCATGATTCAGACATGTCATATGCGGGATGACGTAGATTTTCAACAAAAAATGACATATCATTGTTTTCCTGTGGAATCCGTAACATAGAACCCATTGTTTCCATTGCATCTACAAATCTATTTTGTGCCCTTGGAATTTGTTCAAAGGTGATGCACACAAAATATTGTTTTATAGTTTCTACCAAATTTTTATAAGGGATGAGTTTGTCATCCTTGATTTTGTATTCATCGTTGACTTGCTTGATAATCCATTGTGAGTCATCGACAACCTTAAGGTGGTGAATATTCCATTTTATATCCAGATTCATCCTAGCGATGAGCACTTCATATTTTGTAATGTTATTTATGCATGGAAACCCAAGACAAAACACTTCAGGTATGGGGTCTCCTGTAGGAGTGGATATGCCTTGTTGATGTTGGGTAGGGGAAAATCATCTTTAGGACATGCCTTGTTGATGTCTCGAAAGTTTGTGCAGATTTTTATTCCAATAAGTTTCTTTTGAACTAGAACTATGTTAGATATCCACTTTGAGTAGTCAATGGGTCTGATATACCTTACGGCCAATAATTTTTCTAAATCTTATTTGACCAGAAGGGCCACTCATGGATGCATTTTCCGTAGCTTCTATTTAACGGGATTTAAGACTGCATGCACAACTAAGTTATGCACCACCAATGATGGATCTAAGCCCTACATATTCACATAATACCAAGCGAATATGTCCATAAATTATCTAAGAAACATAGTGAAAGCTTTAAGTTCTTGTGCTAAAAGTGAAGCTCCCAGCTTGACTATCTTTGGTTGCTCTTTTGTTCCAATATTAACGTCAATAGCTTCTTCTACAAACATCTTTTACATATCCTCCATATGCGTAGGATCAGGAGAGAGGTTGCGATCTTCTTCTAATGGTGTCTCCTCGAGATTTTCACCCTCAGCATGGTCACTTCTTTTGTCCATTAATTTTTTATTTTTTGGTTGACCAATGCCTCAAAGAGGTTTTCACTCTATGACTTGGACTTATGTTTTTACCGAGGCTTTATAGAGGAACTTTTTCCCTCTCTTTTTCTTAGATTTTTATGACCACGAAGCTCATCCTCCTCCCCGAAGTACACACAAGTATCCAGGTCAATGGAGAAAACCTTCTTGTGGTATCCAATAGGAATAGTGTCACGTATGCCCATAAATTCTATAATCTCCTGATCGTTCTCAAAGAGGTCCAGTGGCATGTGACGTTGTTGGTCCCAATCGGCAAGGGTAGGTTATACAAGGTTAATTTTTTGATTGGCAGGGGTTATGGTAAGGATAGTGGTATCCATAAATAGGTTCGTAGAGGAAAGATCCTTGTATTGGGTATGGTGGTAATCTATGTCGGTATCCGAATAAATAGAGATATCCTTACATTCAGAGTAGGTAACATCTTGGTCCATGAGGTGCACCCCATAGGGCTGAATACCAATACCATATCTCTCTGTTTTGAAATGTGGAAGTGGAACTAGTTCTCTTATCCCTTGTTTAAAATTCCCACATCTGAGTCCTTTATTAGCCATGAAATACATCATTCTACTAGATTTTGTGTATTCTGGGATTTTATAGCATATAGGCTTAGTGTCCTTGGGGACCCAAATTGTAGGAGGGTCCAATAATTTATCTTTTGCAAGTAGACCACCAAGAAAGAATGTCCCAATTTTTTGTTCATGTCGAGGTTGTTTGGATTGGTAATGGGGTTTGTCTCTTATTTTCGGTGACAAGGATAGATCTGATAATAAGAGTTCCTGTTGAATATTATATTCTCCACAACCGTACTCAAGAATCTTCATATCCTATGAATAAAAGGGAGAGGCAGGTGTAGAAGCACCATGAGCACAAAAACTTAGAGAGTCTCAATCTACCCATGCCTCAAGAGCTTCTGACTGAAGGGGGACAACAATATCGATAGAGGGACAGTCGTATGTATTTCTACTCACAAAGCTATTGAGAAATCTGTAGTGGGTGAAAGGTTATGGATCTCCTTGAATAGTAATAATGTGTCCCTCGTGTTTCAACTTGATACATTGGTGAAATGTCGATGGTATGGCCTACATGGCATGAATCCATGGGCAACTAAGAAGCATATTAAATGGAAGTTCCAAGTCTAAGACATGGAACTTCATGTTGTGACAAGTGGGCCCTACCTCCATCGACATTGTTATTGTACTAGTCGATTCTCATCCCGTGTTGTCGTATGCGGTTATGGTGATAATGTGGGACTCAAGTTCTTCTTCTGTGCATCCCAACTATTTAATTAGTTTCAACATGTATATGTTTAACCATGAACATGAATTGTTTTCCACAAGCACCCTCTTTATATTTCGGCGAGTAACAAATACTTCGATGTAGAGAGGAAGGTTATGCATATGATCTTCATTAGAGATTTCTTTGTGGTTAAATGTAATGTGTTCACTTGGTGCAATATTTTCCACCACAAAATGTAGGTGAGAAGGATATACTTTAGTTGAAAATCCTTACCCTTGGAGAGTTTTATAAAGGATGTCCTTATGTACGTTTGATATTTTAAGAAGATCTAAGATTGAAATATTAGTAGACATCTTCTTAAGTTGGTCTAGGATATTAAACTGACTATCATGAGGGGTAGATAGAGGAGGTTCTGAGATCATGAGATGAGTACACCTTGTTATCGCAGTGTAGTCTCTTCCCTTTATCCTAATGGTATTGACACTCTTGTCAAAAGAGAAAACACATCCAATAAGTGAGTCATATTAATTGTTATTGATTTTGGTATAAACATAATTTGCGTCTTTATAGATTTAGGAAGACTCTCCTTGATCTGGATTTTTCTCGCCTAGTTTACTATGTTTTGGGAAAGGCTCCTTGAATATTCCCATATTTTGATTTGACATTTTATTTGATTCTGGTGAATTAAATTTTATCTCCCCACTATCAATAAGATCTTGGACAAAGTGGCACAGTCTTAAACATTTATTCATCTTATGTCCTTTTACACAATGGAAATCACAATACTCATGCTCCTTATACCATGAAGGTTTAGGTGAATTGCCATCAAAAGGTATCATTGTAGGATATTGCACCATGTTCACTACATCTAGTTGTTTTAATATTGCAGACAAGGAGTCCGTAAGGGGAGTGAATGCTCTACATTTAACTGGTGGTTGGATTGGCCCTTTAGTTAGTTTAAAAGGTGGACCAACTTAGACTGCTTATATGCCTTTAGAATCCGTGATTCCATCTCCTATGATATTCTTGTTTTTATTAAATATTTTATGCTTGTCTGTAGGTTTTGAAGACTGATTGTATTTTGAAAATGGTTTGAGTGTCCCTTTTGTGATTATAACCTTTTATATTTATATACCCTTATAGATAACCTCTTCAAAGTTTTTAACACAATGCATTTATATATGAAAGGAAATTTCTAGATTTAAGTTTGGTACAAATATGCTAACAAGTTGTTTCTCAAGGATTGAGTAAGGGAAGTGACTATCTAGCCCCCACCATCTTTGTAGGAAACTTGCAAAGGTTTCATTTGCAAGATGTTTGGCATTACATAGGTCTGACATGGTTATGTCGCTCTCAACATTAAAGGAGAAATTATGAATAAATTTCTCTGCTAGTTCCTGCCATGTGAAGATAGACCCACAAGGTAAGTCAAGGAACCACTCTAAGGCTTGTCCCCCATAGACTTATTGATAATAGTCATATGAGTTAATTATCATTTTATGCCACTTCTTGGAATGCCATGTAAAAAAATTTTACATGATCACGTGGATCACCTTTCCCTTTGTATTTATTGAATTTTGGGAAATCAAATATCATAAAAGGTGTATGAAACATAGCCTTACCAAATGGATAAGGGAATAGCTCTTCATATTGATACTTCTTGTTATGTCCTACATTGCTTTCTTGATGGCTTGTGAGTGTTGATTTCATAGATTGTAACTCTTGTGAAAGAAGTTTCTCCTTGGTGGGGGAAGTTGGCATATACACGTGATTATTTTTCTATGTGTTTCCCTCTTGGTTTTCTGTGTGAAGCTCACTATTTATAACCTTAGGTTTCTCCCGATGTACATTTTTGTTTGTCTCTTTTTGTACATGGGATGCTAGAAAATCTTATTGTCGACTAAGGTGTTGAATTTACTATTGTATAGTGAATTCTTCATCATGAGATTCCTCTTCATTTTCATGGAGAGGGGGTTGTTCATCATTTTTGTGTTCCACTCTTACCCTACATGGCATTTTGATGAGTGGAATTTTAAAACCACCCATGTTTTCATTTCCAGTGTTTGAGGTGGAAGCATGTCTATGTCCTAAAATGTCATCCATATTAATGAGTGGGTGTTCTTCCTCATTATCATTATTTATAGGTGGAATAGTTTCAAGTTTGGTTGGAATTCTAGCCCCTGATTCCACAACTCTTGCAAGTATTATATATTTTTTTAGAAAGAGAAACTAATATAACTTTGCAAGGTCAAATTTGAACTTCACAAGTGGTGATCCTAACTCAACACCACTATGGTCTACCATCTTGTCCTTTTCCTTTGCGGTGGAGAATAGAGATCCTAAATCATGATTTGTAAAGGGATTTGACCCTTGTTTGTTTGATGTTTCCCATGCTTGTCTTTTGGATCCCATTATTTTTATGGGGGCCATAACAAATGAGAATTTCACTAAGGTGTTTTGTTGAATTTTTCCAAGGGTATAATCAAACCTAAGTGAAAACCTAGATCGAGATGTTTACTAAGGACGCACAAAGAATGTCAATAGTCTAACGAATAATGAAAGTCAATGAATCAAGGGATCAAAGTGATTGTCCTAAATAGATAAGTCAAAATGATGAATAATCGTAAGACACAATCACATAAGGTTCATTTTAAACTAATTAATCAACGAACTACTTCCTAAATGTTTTCAAATGGTAGTTTAATGTTTAAGATGATCAATGAAATGTCACTACTAATGTCAAGTTCAAAATGAACAAGGCATAAGTAATAATAAGAGGTTGATGTGATTTCCAAGAAAATTACATTTAAAGCGAGTTTAAGTCCAAGAAAGACCTATATCTCAAAAATGAGGGTTATGAATATGAACAACATAATAATACAACTAAGATACATTAACCAAAATTTACAGAAAAATAAGGTATTAGTATCAAAATAATATTAGTACGACACCACAAGGTAACAACAACACCTTTCAAAATCAAGGTAATGTTTGAAAGAAAACCAAGGATAAAGTATACCAAGGAGTTGTTAAGATACATGTAGCGTAACGTTACAATCTATACACTTAGATCGAGTTTACAAGAAACAAGACGTAAGTATCAAAAGTGTTGTAATACGATACAAACAACATAACACTTCAAAGGAGAATCGAGTGAATAATAAAGACTAACTACAATGACGATCTTGCCTTGGGTATCAAGATCAAATGGCTATCAAGATGTGAAAATGTACCAACACACTTTCAAATTTTACCATCCATTCTCAAGCAAGGATGAATGTAGACGGGTGAAAAAGTGGTGGACACAATTGATTGATAACACACGTATGGTTTCTCTTCTTTTGATCAAAAAAGTGTAAAAAGAAAGAAAAGGAAGTAGATAAAATGAGGTTGAAAAGTGTTTGGCCTCACTTCGAGTTATGGTGAGTGAAAAACTAAACAAAAGTAATGAGTCACAAATTTCATGGTGAATGACGTGTAGTTTGAACTTTAATGGACTCTCCCTTTGTTCAGTAAACAAATTTTCAACTCTGAGAAAGTTTTCCCTTTGTAAACGATTGGCTTGATACGGTCAAGTTTGCTCCAAGATAAAATGACTTTCTTAGGTGGTTCCCTCAACTAGATGTAAAAAACTATCCTTGTGAGCTTGATTTACCAAGAAGTCATGCTGACTAGTCTTAGAGTATCTTGGATTTACTTTACCCCCTTTAAATATAATGAGTGATGAATGCATTCAGTTGTATTCTCACTGGGGCCACAATACAAATAACTTTGACGCTAAATATCACATGTAAACTAGTCAAGTAGGTGTGCGGAGCACTTCCTATTTTGTCCACAAGCTTCCCTCTTGTGTGGACTACTTTGGGTTTCTTAGGACCACCCCATTGTTGTAGCTTAAGGCTTATGCCAAATGGGTTATGTCCTAGTTTTAAGTGGATAGGGTGTACCCTTATCCGAACCTGCAAATACTATGTGATGAATGTGGTTTGTTTTTTTATCTTTTAAACTTGATGTGGTTTAGTCATTCGCTATTTGGAAACCTACAACACATGTGTAGTTAGAATTTTTTTTCAATTCTCCTTTCTTTGGCAAGCTTTTTTAGGTCTTGCATGAAGAGTTTAGTAGTTTTCCAAAAACAAAAAAGGCTAAGATATCCTTTATGATTCTCAATATCATCTTAAGACGTAAGAGAAGAGGATACACTACATAGAATCCAACTATTTAACTAGTAATGGAAAAACACTTAACTTAAATGCACAACTTGTTCATTTTAGCCAATTTGAAATTCATTCCCTTACCATTAAGTGTAATGATATGTTTTTCAAAGCATAAAAAAGATGTAGAAATAATTTTTGATTCCCAAGATCACCTAAAAGGTGTGAGGGAAGAGCATATGCGATTATAATCTCATAGAAAAGCATGTAACATTCCTTAAACTAACCAAATTAGAAAAATACATGATGATATACCCTGTAAAAAAATTTAATCTCAAATAAACCTGCAACAAGTTAGGAAATACAGAAAAGAAATATTTTATAAGTTTCAAAATAACATTCAAATCTGTATTGTGATGCATGTTCACCCTTTAGAGTGTATGTGCGCCCTTATCAACATGTGCGTGCAGATAACAACATGTGTGCGCCTTTGCTAAAAATGACTATGAGCCAGACATGTGCACATGCAAATATTTGTGTGTATGGGAAAGTTAGCATGTGTACGCATGTGTCAGATAGAGGGTAAAAAAATCCTAGCAAACATGTGTGCGCTCAGAGAGGTGCCTATGCATGATTTTAAGCATATGCGTGGACAAGCAGACTACAGGAAAACAAAGAGGGAAAATTTTCATGTGTGTGGAAAGAGAGATGTATGCTGACCTTTTTAATGCATGTGTGGGTCTGACTGAAAACTGACACATGGCACAACTAGCAACATAATGTATGTGTGGAACAGAGTGTGTGTACATGCTCTTTTGGACACCTGCGCGCTAGTTTTAATGTGTGCGTGCCCCTGAAAATTTTACCTATGCGTATACCTGTAGATGACATCAAAATACATAACTATGATGTATGCAACTTCAAAAAGGTCAAACGTTTCCTAATTTAGCTCAAATCTAATGACAACCCATAACAATAAAGCCTATAAGAGAGACTCAATGCATATAAAGTTATTGAAATAACCTCAAGATTTTAACTTATTTCACATGTGCATGATTTGGGTTATCAAAACTTGAGTAAAACTAGTGAAACTCAGTTAAATCAAAGAGACTATGAATCCCTCCCACTGGGCGTGCCAAATGTATCCATGTATTATATAGCTAAGCTAAGAGAAATGAAGAGAAAAGGTGTGTTATTTGATGATGTGTCATCAATTTGTGGGAAAAGGGTATAATTAACATAATTTAAGTGTTTGAATTGCTCTATCCAAATTATAGGTGTCTACAACGAAGACCCATTAGTGTTTAGAGTGTTGTATGATTGTTAAGGTGTGAAATTAGTGTATAATATGTCACATAAATGTTTAGGGAATCACATGAGTGTTTCGTTTGTCACATTACCATCTAGGGTGTCATACTAGTGTTTAAGTTGTCACATTAGTGTTTAATATGTCACGATCATGTTATTTAAACCATCCCATTAGTGTTTAGGGTGTTGTAATATGGTTTAGAAATTAGGGTATCACATGAGTGTTTAAGATGTCATGTTAGTGTTTATGGTGTCTCAAATCTCTTGATTGTGTTATCTATGATGGCCTATTATTTTTAAGGGTGTCATGTGAGAATTTATCACATTTAATATAACTTTAATAATCCCACTAAAACATTATATAAGATATTACAAATATTAGCCTAGTATTTGTCATATTTACTCTTTGCAGCCCAAAATTGAGGACCATTTTTAAGAATATAATATGTTCTCCTCATTATGAGATAAAGGTGATAATTATTTTTCCTATTGAGAATTTTTTTAGTTCTTTCTATACATTCCTCGTTTATTAAAAACTATTATAAATAATGTCAGGATAAAATAGAGTTACTAGATGGTGTTATTAGTTTATTAAGTTCATTTTGTTTAGATAGAGGTGATGTACACTCATGTGGATACAAAATATTACACATAAACACTATAACACAATGATAAATATAAAATTGAATTCAGGATATTGATTCATGTTCATATATTTCAAAATACACAATTGCAAGTGACGTGAACACAACCACAATAATTCTGAAAATAACCCTTCTTTATTCTTATGTATTCATATAATCGGTACATTGGTTACATTATAGTTGTAATATAGATCCTTTCATGTTGCAGGTTAAAGTAGGTTTCTAATTCTCTATTTATTGAACCTATTGAAAATAAAAAATAAAACTTAACCTCCCAAGGAATATAAATGTATAATTTCTAGCTAGAAATTAGGCATGGACAAGACAATGTAAGTTAAATTGGATAATATTGAGAAGCAAGTAAGAAATATATATGAAAATAAAAAATAGATGGAATTGTGATAATTTCCTAAGGAAAAAATCAAATTCAAACTTCTAACTATCATTTACATTTAGTCAACAAGTAACATTTTGAATATTAACAACTAAGGATGGTTCACTTGAAAATATAATCTCATTAAGGACCTAGTCCTTCCTACCCACCATCTATCTTAATCCTATTTAATTTTATCCTAATCTCATGCCTAGAAATCATTTTTTTATAAAAGCACCTAGAATCATGCCACATGCCAACATCTTACTATTAGTGTAAGATATTAATTTTTCTTGTATTTGTTTATTTAATTAGAGCTTTCCTACACTCGTGGAATATGCTTTCTTAGGTGTCAGTTGTGTTAAATTAGCTTACTATTTGTGTGGAGTCAACTCTACTTATATTATTAGTTAGTGAGAGTTATTCCCCACTAATCTAGGAGGAGCTTGCACATTCACCTCCTATATGTACATGACTTGCATCAGTCTATCCTATGGAGCATTGATCCTATTGAGTTGGAGCTATTTTTATGTTATTGCAATTATCTCTTTTTTATTTTCGTAATTTACAGTCTTGTATGCTTAAATTGTTTTTTCTTGGAATAATTCACGTCTTGCATCATTCACCTCTGTATTATTTGAACCATTTGATCAGTGGTGCTTCTCTAATATGGTATCAGAGCAAAGATGGTATTGAGATTGTTTGGCTATTATTATGCAATTTTATTTTATATGATATTATTATTTGTAATAGTTTTGTTGCCAGTTTTGATCTAGTATTTGCCGGTTAGTTTTTCATGGTTTATGGTGGCCTACAACTGGTTTCAGATCTACAAAAAAAATTGAATGAATGAAATATCTATAGTAGACCTGTGTATGCATATATAACCCATATAAGGGCGTTTCATATTTATGGTGGCGCCTTGCATGCATATACAAAGTTGTGAGGGTTGGTTTTACCTTTGTGAGGGTTGTTTTAGACCTATAACATGGCTAGAAATGCATTTGCAGACTTGTATAAGGATTTTTTGGATGCCGAAGGGTTTTTAAAACATTTTTGCCAAGTTTAAGTCATTGTAGGCCTGAAATGGTACCTAAACCTCTGTAACGCACTTAGATCTGCTGGTATTGAGTTGTATTTACTTACGTAAGATTTTTTTTAGTCTATGACAACCATAAATCAAACTTCAACAACAAAGGAAGGCATTTGTTTCTTGCATTGGGCATTTTTTGCAGGTATGAGATGCTTTTTGGCTTGTATTGGGCATTTTTTGGCTTCCGCAACCTAAAATCACCTTATTTTGTTGTCTCCATGCCTTTGGATGGATATTCTACCTTCCTTTTATAATCCATGGAGGTGCCAACAACAACCAACAATTATAAAAACAACAAAAATTACCTTTGTTTTTGGTTTTCTTAAACCTAAATTTGCTCCTCAAAGCTATATGGATTTTTTCCTTTGGTGGACCCCTCCACTCATAAGGTGAACACATTGATCTTATTTTCCAACTCGGATTTGAAATTGTCCACAATTTAGTATTATTCACTTTTTGGATGTAAGTTATTTTGTTGGAAAATACATTAAGGGAGAATTAAATGGTTTTTAAAACTTATATCTTTGCTTGATGAAGTTGAAGGGTGAGGCCTGGGTTGGTAGGAGGAAAAATCCCCCCTCACAAACTAAACCATTTTTTTCTTCATTCCATCCTGGTTCCAACGAGTATACGCACAACACCCTTTCCTCTCATTTCTAGCATTTTAAAAACCAGTTTGCAAAATTTTAATTAAATAAGCCATTATTTATGAGAAAATTGTATTTGCTATACATTTTGATCGGTAGCTCAGATTTTAGCAATGATTTTATTAAATGTGCATGTTTTCTCATTCTCTACATGATATACTCATTTATTTTTGTAAACCCACTACTTTATAAAGTGCCACATTTTTGCGGGGTTCTTGCAAAACTCACTAGGGACTTGTAATTTTTGTACTAAGTTATAAAGTGTTATTTGGCATAATTTTTGGGGTTTATTTGCATTATAGAGTTTCATCATTCTATTGTTAGCTCAACTATGTGAACTTTTTTGTCTTGGAAGGAAGGCATTATTAAACACTACACTATGCACAATTTGTTGTCCTACCTCTATGGTCTCATTCTTGAGCTTGATGAGCCTTTAAAAAAGTATGAGGGGTTTTACCACAATGCTAAGGTATATGGCCTTCTCATTATTACTATTTCTAGGGATAAATTGCATTTGTTCAAGCACATAGATATCCCTTTCACTAACTGGACCATTATCCGACAACTGTATGGTGACCTTGTTTCACCATCTCAGAGTGAGGCTTCCTTGGACCACTCTAGTGCCTCCATAAATTCCCCCCCTTCTCACATCCCTTTAATTTTTGAGTTTTCCTCTACACCTATTTCTACTCATAAGTCCCATGTTGACCATTCTCCATAGGATATTTCTATTGAGAACACTCTCCCTATTGTTTCCTCCACATAGCTCATTGTCGCCCATGTTCATGCTTTCATTCACTCTTTGGAGCAGTGTTCTATTGGAGAACCTTCCTCTGAGACCGATGCGGTCATTTCCTCTTGTGATCCATTGGATTTTGATTGTTCAGTTGAAGACACTCTACTTACACCAGTTATTACCTTTGAGTGCAGTGTTGCATCATCTTGGACTTCCAGTAGCTCTTCACAGTGGTCTTCTCCTCTTACTTCATGTTGTGATGTTAATACATTATTATTAGACATTTCTCTCATTGAGAAATCCCATTGGGATGAGTATATGCTCGATCTAGGTTGTCTATGTGCAGATTCCACTTGTGTTGTATTATAGGAAGATGCTCCAATTGAGCCATCACACATTATGGATGACCCATTCATCTCTCTCATTGGGATTTCCCACCTTGGGAATTTTATCACTTCCATTATTTCAGATATGTTTCATGATCCACATCTTTGTGCGGATCCCTTTGTGAGGGTTATTTTTCCCCCACCATCTTCTTTCTCTGACATGTATATTGCAGTAGCATTACCATTTTATTTTGTGCACTAATTTTCTAGACCTATTACACCTTTAAGTTATAGATTAGATGTAGAGATTAGAGTACTACAAGATTTTTATTCCTTTATGGAGTGGACTGAATTTCATTGCTCTTTTTTTATCCTTCTCAAGGGAACAAATGTGTTTCAGTGCAGGTGGATTCTCTTCAATCTTTACACAGATTACCACATCATCGACACTCTTCTTAGGGGACCTTCTCATCCTCACTTAGTTATCTCTCTACTCTAGGGGATGATCATTATGCATGGGTACCTCATCAAGCTGAGTTACCAGGACCCACCACTTCTTGTTCTTTAGTTTTCTTGAGTGAATTACTTGTCTATATTTTGGGGGGAATTTTTTTCCACTTGGTTTCTTATTTTCTCCACTTTATAAGATATTTGCATTGTACATGGGTACCTCATCAGGCCTTGTTTCTAGGACCAACTTTCCTTTTCCACTACCTACCCAAGTTGTGCTTATGGGGGGGTGTTATTGTAGGATATTCATTTTTCTTGTATGCTTTTATTTACTTGGAGATTTCCTACACTCATGGGATATGCTTGATTCGTTTCATCACCTATATGTACATGACTTGCATCAGTCTATCCTATGGAGCATTGAGTTGATTTAGAGCCATTCTTTCCTTGCAAGTTCTTGATCATATTATATCTTATTGTTAGTTATTTTGATTTATGCTTTTGCTTGTGCATTTTTTTTTCATCAGAGATCCCATGCGTGTAGGAAAGCTCCAAGTAAATAAACAAATACAAGGAAAATGAATATCATATATTAACACCACCACCATAAGCACAATCTAGGTGGACAGTGAAAAAAGAAAGTGGGTCCTGGTAACAAGGCTTGATGAGGTACCCACGTACAATGAAAATCTCTCATAAAGTGCCACATTTTGGGGGGTTCTTGCAAAACTCACTGGGGACTTGTAAAATACACTAAGTTATAAAGTGTAACAACCACTTTTTTTACACTTTAATTCAAAGGAGTTTTTTTTTTTTATAACTGATCTCATGTTTCCCTGTTCTAAATTTACAGAATTTAGAACCAACATCAATCTAAATCAATCCATCCTATAACAATTAAACTATGTGCAACTGTATGAGTCAGCTGAATTATGATCCCTCATAAATTTCTCATTAAAGTATACCAAGTATACTAGTGGTCTCATTTTTCATTCAAGGATAATCAAGTGTTGTATTCTAAGTGTATACCTAGGTATCCATCATTGAAGCCCATCTGGTATCCTACAAATAAAATCTTGGTGAAATTGGGACAGTGTAATCATCACCTTACACTACTTTGGCTAATGTTTAAAAACATGTTTTCCATGCTTGGTTCCATGATGACACATCCATCAATTGGAACTTGTCTTTCACCATATCACTTAATTTATGTTATTTGGATTAAGATCAGATAGTGGAGTTATAATTAGTTACAAGTTACATACAAGGTATAATATCAGATCAACCTGCATGAAGAGGTACCACTATGCCAACTTTGGATGTCTATGGGAGATAAAATGCATCTACAATGACCCGCATCATTACGATTCCACTTCCTTTCCCACAGCCAACATAAATTGGCATCGGGGTACTTAATCGTGTAGAGTAATCAACCTTTGTAACTCTAACGAAACTCGATTCTTAAAGGTATTACGATTATCACAATAAGTGGAACTAGACGGAACAATTCAAAATATCTTCTATACAACATTATCCAATTAATGAATTGCATCATTAAATGGTTACTGCTTTACAACACCCATTCTGAATAGGTCTACTGAGTTTCATTTATTGGGACATCGTATCTTAGTTAGTTTTAAAGTAATTTACATAAAATTACGACAGGTTATCCTTAGGTCACTGTGATACTCTTATCACCTTTGTGTTCGATCCTAAGGTCCTAAGCTATGAAATTTAAGTAATTCGAATGTAGTTTAAAGTTATACGTTTACATCCTAGTTACAATTATAATTTTCTTACTTCGTTATAGTTGTCGTCCTTAATTTTTCTGTTACATTATTATAATACCATTCCAAGGATGTTCACTAGATTGTACTAACTATCAGAATAATTAATCAACAAACCATGTTGTATTTGTTCAAAGCATAATTAATTATATCATATTTTTATTCACTAACCAATAACCGTGTTATATTCTATCACTTAACATTATACAACATTAAACAACATAGATCACAAAATATGATATCCACTAAGTTGAGTAACATTCCCAAAAAAATTGGTCCATAATAATACACCATAGAATAATAAATACAACTGATATACTCCCTTCTCAAGATAGTTCAAAAATTAGATTAGGCTAAATAGCCTTTTATAAATCAAAACAGAGCAACAAGAATATACTCATTTACAGTCATATTTAAACAATGTAATATAAAAATTAATCAATCTATTAGAATATACTCAAGTATTTAAATTATATCTGCCAAGAAGAATTAATTTTTGTTATCTGTAAAATGTTAGAAAAGGTCAGCTCGAACGAACTGGCATGAAGGGTTCTCTTTCCTGCTTAACAACTTATGCCATATGATATCTGAATAAATGAAATACTACAATATTAAATTCATATTAACAACATAATAATACAGAGAATCAAGTTATTATATTTGAACATAACTTAGTTTGCATCCACAATATAACTATCCACTGTCTTTAATTCTGAGTGCCTTAATGGCAGAATTCACAATAATGGAATACAAAATCATATATAACAAAGGCATGCATATAATATAATACACTCTCAAATACTGAAATAGATTATAAGTCTATTAATAGAGCTCAACTTATACACAATATTCCCTTTGTTTTGTATAAAAATTCTATATAGATAAACTTCTACCTTTCCCTAAGTCTGAGATTAGATTGCTACTAAGAGGATCCTCATTTCCTCATAATTTGACACTAATCAATCTACCTTTCTATAAGGTAAGATTAAATACAATCATTATGATAAGGTCAAGTATAAAACTAAAACAATATTCCTTATCACTAAATTTTATTCCAAACACAATCGTTGACCTATCCACAATAGTAGAGTCAAACAGTAATCAAAGCAGATATAAAATATTCCAACAATAATTATAAAATATGTTTGACAAGGTTAAGAAAGTATTATTAACCTTAACCTTAACAAAGAACACAAAAGTACCAACGTATTACCTTAACCATTCCAAATACCACAACTACCAATCATGGTTCTAAATCAAATACCAAAAGGGATTAAACATGTTACAGATCTACACATAAATCCTCGAGCTTTCCTAATAATAATAATAATAATAATACAAAGAAACAATACTTTATTCCCAAGTGTCATCCAAGTACATGAACGTTACCATATCGACACAGGTAAGGCCACATGATCTCTAAAGAATAAATGACATCCGAAAAACAAAAGTAGAATAGTTTCTCAAGGACATTAAGGTAAATGTATTTTTCCTTAAATATATTGAAGACCACCCAATCAACCTACAAACTACCTGTTTAGAACGAAGTCAACAAAGCTATTAGCAAAGTTGTTGGCTCGACGCCAAAATGGAATATCATTAAACAACCCAAAACGTATGATCTGAAGATCACCTCCATTTTTACTGATACAATAGTCTAATATCATTTATTTAAAACTTTGATAACCCATATAGGGTTTTCTAAACTTCCTCGATGAATCCCTATTAGAAAAGCCATACCATGGTTCATTTGAAACCTATCTCATAACAAGAATTAGATTAAATAAAACAAACACTGTTCACCGTTCATTTGATACCTCTTACGATTTCATCTTGATACAGATCCAGATGTGTACAAGAAATCTAACAAGTATTAAGTCTGACCGGTTGGTAGACAATTTATTTACATTGCATACCATAAAACCCCAAATGGGTTTTAAATAAAACACCCACAAAGACCAGATATCAGAAATCGACCCCTTCCTGGTCTTGCAAAATAATCAACACAATAAAAGTTCCTTTATTTTGAGATGGTTTCATGTATACCTTTAAATGGTAAAGTCACAATATTTTAATTTCTACAGCAGCTGGGTATAACCCAAATTTAAATAAGATATTCTTTATATTCTTAATCTTAGAAACCTAGAAGGAATGTTTACAATAATCCAATAAAATAGCAAAACACAAATCATTCAAGTCATCATAGAAAACCCTCGAAAATACATTCACTAACAGATTACCATTTCGTAAAAAAAATCATAGTATCAATCTCATTCCAAAAACCTAGTTCAAACCATACATTATTGCATAGAATTGATTTATGAAAATATCAAATAGAATAATCTATTAGGAAGGAAATAGAATGGTTCATGCCTGTAAGTGGAAAACTGAAACCTTCTTTTTCTTATCCTGCAAGCTTGAGCCCAAATTCAACTTCAAATCACAGGAAGAGAAAAAACCGCAAATGCTTTTCATTTTCTTTTATTGATAACAATCATTAACATTTCCCCAAGAATATCTCAACTGTGATTGGAAATATGCATGCAAAAATTCACAAAAATATAAATAAAATGAAGATAGGAAATGACTCTATGCATGCAGAGCTACAGAAAAATCCAAAATAATAATGAAACCACTATACCCCTAAAATAACTCAATGTTTTCCCTAAAAAGTCGATTGTTCCCCCCAAGGTATGTGGGGTAAGTTTAATGCCATTAATTCATGAGAGGACACCGTGCAGTTCCCTCCAAAATCATAGCTAAACCCATTCCATTTAAACTTGGCCATCCCATCATAATTCCTGAAACAAATTTATTCCATTCGTTTAGCAATAAGATAACTATGCCTCTAACTTTACCATTTCCCCATTTGCATGGTCGGTGGATCATTAATTTCTAGTTAGTAAAAGTTTCCCAGGGGTTGGTGATCCTAAAGATCATCAACTTAAGCTTTACCCATTACAGGCTCAAATACACTTTCCCATACCTTATTAATTTGGTATTATTGGTCGTCAAAAACATTAGCACTGTAGTGTTAGGTATTGATAACCATAAACCTTATTCATATAGCCTAGACCCAAGATGAGCACCAATTAAAATGAATAGGGTACTATTACCATAATATGAATAACTCCCATTTTATACCTTAGTTATGTATCTATTTGGTGTTAGTGGATTGAACTGATATAACACAATTAATACTGCCACTGTCCAAATGTAAGTCAAGATCTAAGGAATCTCATACTAACTTCATAAACTTAGTCATATAATAATAGAAAATTGTGTCAACCCAACAATGCTACATAAGTATGTTCAAAATTTAGTGCAACAAGTTCATTGTTTCTAGCACTCTTTAATAATGAAGTCAATTATGATCATGAACGGTAATAGAGATTAAGATATAGGCATAATGCTCAGCATGTCGTCAATTCATTCCTTTATTCACAACATGGTAAATACATAATTTCCAAGATGTGGTAAATGGGTTGCAATATCTAGCATCTTGCAGAAGATGGAGACAAATGTCGATATGCTTCTATGTGAACGATAGTGTATCAGAACTGATCCCCATGTCCAAAAGTTGTCTGATATCGAAGCTTGTTTACTATAGAGCAAACAAAAACAACAGGGGGTGTGACATGAAGTCTCACATTTTGGGAGGATTTTTTCAATGGATGATGAAGAAGACGATGATCACTTGGTTCATTTTCCATAAACCTATTTTGAAGACTGAAGGATGGGGCCCGCTTTGGTAGGAGACCAAACCCCCCATTATGACTTGTTTGTTTAATTTCTTCTTTCTACAATAAGCACATTTAGTGCACGTGTTTCCCCTAAGAATAATTTTGTACATGCATTTTAAATGGGTATCTAAAAAGGTGCCTATTTCTGGAACCCATATTGAGGATCATTGTGTCTTCCTTGTAGTAGTTGTGGATTCCAGCAGTACTCTTTAAGCATGATATGTTCATGCAACTTCTCCATTCCTCTAAAGTGCTAACTTTGTCCTCTTTTTTTTGTGCCTACTTGGCCAACATATGGTTTTTAAAATAATATTGGACATATTTGTTTGTGTAAGTTTTGCTTATTCGAGAGTAATCTTTGGAGAAAGTTCTACTTGTTGGAGATTCTTTATTAGTGCTTCATCGAATTTTGGATTCCAATTGGGTTGTCTTATTATTCCCGTTTCATATTTTTATGTACTTGGGTACCTAACATGGCTTTGTTGCTAGGAACCAATTCTTCTATCCACATCATCAACTTCATCATCTTCGGGGGGATTCTAGCCTTCTTCACTTCTTCGTTTATCTCTTTTGGGGGGGAGTTTTTTCCCACTAAGTTTTCTCCTTTTCTCCACTTTAAGATATATTTTCATTATACATGGGTACCTCATCAAGCCTTGTTGTCGAGACCCACTTTCATTTTTACTACACACCTAAGTTGTGATTATGGGGGGTGTTAGTGTAGGATATTTATTTTCCTTATATTTATTTATTTACTTGGAGCTTTCCTACACTCATGGGATATGCTTTCTTAGGTGTCAATTGTGTTGAGTTAACTTATCAGTTATGTTAAGTTATCTTACTAATTGTGTGGAGTCAAATCTACTTCTAGTATTAGTTAGTGAGAGTTATTCCCCATTGATCTAGGAGGAGGTTGCACATTCACCTCCTATATGTACATGACTTGCATCAATCTATCCTATGGAACATTGATCGTATTGAGTTGGAGCTATTTCTGTGTTATTGCAATTATCTCTCTTGTATTTTCATAATTTTTTGTCTTGGAACAATTCATGTCTTGCATCATTCACCTATGCATTCTTTGAAGTAGCTGATCTATGACACTTAGCTGATAGTTATATCATTCTTTCCAACTCTCATGTCTTGAGAAATTTCCATATAGAATTGACCATAATCATTGTTCATTCTTTTAATGCTAAAACACTAGATTGGCCCTTATGTCTTGATCTTATCCAATTATAGAAAAATATCACACCTCAAACTCATTTCTATTAAATCTACCTAGAATCATTCCACACGTAAATTTTTTTTATCATGCACCTTCTCAAAAATAATATATATGTGTATTTCCAAGTACACAACTTGTTTTATCTTTCTTCTTCAATTTAGGATTGCAGTTACATCTGCAACCATTTTCAATTATTTTTCCCATTTTTCCATAGTCACAATGTTCATTTTTGTATGATTCACCACTCCATCAAATATTGATTTAGTAATATTTACCATGCTTTCTATAAGTTTTTTCTTGTCAGTTTTTTCAAAATTTCCTTGTTTATTAGTTATAAATGTCATATATGGATTGCATTCTCTTGATCACGATGTTTTCTTATGAATTTTTCACTATTATATTTTTTCTTGTACATTTTTAGATATTTTTATTATATAACAACTTGAATATTACTATGTGATCCTATGTGCTTAGTGTTGTGAACTATATCATGATAAGTTCTATTAATTGCTATGTATTATTGCTGATGTTGTCGTGATATATATAATGCATATATTGCGAGTCTTTATACTATGTGATTTATTTCCATGTATATTTTTGACATTGACATTTATCTCTAGCTCATTTTATGTGAGGATATCGTATAAACTACAAAAACAAATCTCAAACCTTAGATTACTTGTTGTTTATACATACTTACAATGATTAAATCTTTATATGATGACATATCATATGATATTGGTATACATAATTTCACTTTATATTTATATTTACATATAACACACGATGCACATAACTATTTATTTTAAGACTATTGATTCATGAGATTCATACCTTATTCTAAAGGTGGGTGTAAATGCTTAAATTTGGAAATTTACCCTTTGATATTTCCAATTATAATTGTTCTCCTTTAATAAGATAAATACCCACATCTTATCCCCACTCATTTGATATTGTTATCTCCTCCATAACTTTCTTATTCTGACACACTGATGTGTTAACAAACTTTGAACTATAAATGCATAAGATTAATACTTAAAAATCTTTTCATTGTGCAACTTATAGATTTGATTCAACACATCCTTTTTTAAAATCATACAACTAGCTCATGATGTGAAATCCGGTCCTGGATGACCTATATGGTCTTGGATTGACATATATTCCAACTTCTTTCAATGTAATAACATTTTTGGGGTATTTTCTTAGTCATGGGTCAACCTTATCATGATAATTGATCTTAGGAACCATATATAAGTGAGTTAACATCAACTCATTTAATTACCTTATAATAATATAGAAAATGCCTTGGCATACTCATTTTAATACTAAAAAAAGGTACTCAATTATCCCTAAATATTCGTAAAGATGATGCACATTCATTAGGGAATCCAATACCACAGTTCTTAAGCACTAAAATAGGTCAAGTAGTCTAGATTCCCTCACTTCCAAGCACACCAAGATACCTAGTTCAAAGTATTAACAAGAGCAAAATCCTTTCAAGCATGTTCAAAGTGGTTCAAGTTGGAAACAATTTACATTCATATGGATGTTACATGCTAGGTAGATAACTATTTGTGCTTTGACGCCTCTTTAGATTAGTTTTGGTGTAGGTAGTTCCCACATTACACTTCAACCCAAGCACTGACCCTCTTGTAGGGTCTTCAACCTATGATTAGGGTTTGAACACCAATCATCTTATTATAAATGGATTTGAGATTGTGTGACACTTAGGGTTTGATAGAAAAACACATTTTCATGTTTCCTAAGGGTATAAAAATTTGTAAAACCCAAGAGAAATAAGGTACAAGACCATAAAAAATATCTTGGACTATATAGACATTCCTAACAGACCTACATGGTCTTGAACTAAGAGATTTTCTAGTGACATTCTCTATAGTTAAGGATTGTTAGCCTCTCCACTCTCAAATTCTCTAGTTTATTAACCCATATCTCTCATGTACAATCATGTGTAGATAAGTACATATTCCTCATTTTTTTGTGCTTGTAGCATATTTATGCACTTGTTGTAAGTACTAATACATTATTCTAATATTGTATAATTGATGTTAGAAGTTAATAAATCATAATATCTCCTAGGTTTAAACCATTACATTCCTTTTAGTATTTTTTATTTCATAAAAATCGTTAACATATTATAAAATATTAAAAGGGTGTAGAAATTTGGTGAACAGGACTCTATAATTGATCAATTTTGGATCAAACCCTAGCGAGCCTTGGGATCCCTTTTAAGGATCACCCCCTTCATATTGATATTGTCCCTCTCTCTCTCTATTAATATACACACACCATGTCATTGCCTCCAATATTTAATGATCTTCACTTTTTTGCATAGGGATTCACTACCTTATACTGATATGGGTTATTATACCTTGAACTAGGTCCATGTTCCTACTCCACATATGGACGAAATCCCTTATATTTCCCTTTCTTTTCACATGGATGATATGTCCCATACTTACATAGATATACAATATGAGATCATTCACATCACTACAAATTACCTTCCACATTTTGAAAATATTCTTATGGCTCCCACATGTAATGTAGTTACAACATGATGAAATAAGAACCACGTTGATGGAATCCCACCCTTGCCTCCACCTCCCACATATCTGACATCCAATACTAGTTCTCCTTCTAATGTGTATGATATATTGGAACAATTTAGGAATATACCCACTAAGATATCTCTCTTAGAGCTACTTTAGAAAGCACTTATTCAGAAGTATCATCTTGTATAAAGGAAAATTTTGTATTTCATCACATTTTAGTTTTTTTGGGTCTTAGTATGCCTCTTTTATGCTTTGACTATTTCCTGGCCTCCTTGTGTTCCTTCATGAGTGTTTAGGGACCTTTGTGAGTTTCCCCTCCAAAATGCTTCTTTTGATAATTTGCATTTCTAAACAAAAATGGAAAAGTCTAGTGTAAGGTGTGAGTAATTTTATTGATGTAAAATAGAACTAAAGGCATTATGGGAGGAAAATACGGTGTTTTCACCCTTGTGTAAGGGTTTCATGAGTTAGACTCAACTTGTACCTTAGTTGAGTAAGTTAGTAACTTGTGTAACTACCTCAATTCATGATAAAAAAGGGAGGAATTCAAATTTTGAAGGAGTTAGTTACATTTTTGAAGGAGGTTTATATGTGAAGAACCTGTGGGAAATATCCAAGAGGACCAAGAGGTTTGTTACAATGTAAGAAGAAATAATAATATATATTTCCTTTAAAAAGTAATCTATGAAATCTTTGTATTTTGACTATTTTATGAGAAGAACTGTGTTTATATGTTTATGAGTACTTGAAATTTTTCATAATGTATGGGATGATGTAATGATTGAATAATTAAGAATATTTTTTTAGGAATTATGACCATAAAATGATGAAGGGTACTGGTGAGGCCATGCTTTCACAATAACATTAAAAAAATCAGGATATGAGGTATAAACTTGCATTAGCTTTGTTATTGAATGATTTTTTGTATGAATGGGTAAATGAATGAGAAGTTTATAAGAATGTTTTTATGTGAAGAAGAAATTATAGGATACTAAATTTTCTTTTGAATGATGAATATATGATTACATTCAAGGATGAAACTTAGAAAATCTAAGAACTTTGTTATACCGTTTCAATACAGACCCATGAGAGGAAAATTAGAAAATATAGATAAAGTCAAGTGTTTCTTAAGATCTCAAGAGATTAATAGAGTTAAAAAGGTGTCCATATATATGTTATAATCTTTGACAATGGTGTGTAGACAAAGAAAAATGGAAAATGACTCTATTTGTGTCCTCTCGGGACTATAGACCATGTTAGGGGTTTTGAAACCAAAGAAAATTATATACTAAGAGAAATATCCATTGAAATTTGTTAAGATTTGGAGAGGAGATGTTGATCAGGGTAAGAAGTGTGTGGCAGAAGTTAGAGGGAAAGGAAAAATATTTGATAGGCCAAAACATAAAAACATAGGCTAAATACAACCCAATATCATAAATACCTTGGTTTAAGGGTTGAATCAAATAGATTGGACATATAAATGAAAATATTCTTGTTATGGCAATAGAAAATTAATAGCACAATGAATAAAAATCTAAAGAAAGTGAACACCTAGTGAATGAAAGATGATAAAAGAGTTTAGAGGAGAATAGTAAAAAATAAATGGTTATATACACAGTCACTATCTTAGAAACAAGTACATAATAGTTGAGGAATTATTGATCTGAAAACCAAATTTAACTAGCAATTGTGCACACACATTTTTTTTGCTTTGTATTGATTTTTGATGTAAAAATTGTGCATTATTTCTTTTTGTATTTTTAATAAAAGAATAAAAACTGCAAGTACTGTGCAAATATTGAAAGAAATGAAGAGTATTCACCAGCAATGTGACGCAAGAATTGATAACGGAGTTCGGCGCTTGAGGCCTACGTCTCCGGGTCCGGTTGAATGGGACCGATCTATTAAAATCTTGAAAATAATTCTTTACAAAGAATTCTACAAAATTATAACCTTCTCACAGTCTTCCTCTATCAAAAATAACAGGGGTTGCTTTTTACATCTCCTTCAAACTCCACTCCTAGCTCAAGATATGAGCATTACAATATTACTACACAATCCCCGAATGCCATACAAATAGAATATCACCCCTTTTATATTGTTTCTACACCTCCTAGCATGCCGGCTGGGTGCTTATCATTTTACACGGCCCACTCGAGTTCCATTCTCCTCCCTTGCTTTTTGGTCATATCCTTTGGGATCATTATCCCACATTTGGCGCATGTAAACTTGGTCAAGGCTTTATATGGTAGGTGGGCATGGATTTTGAGTGGCTTAAGAGCCACCTAAGCCTATGTGGAGGGCGCTTTACTTGGGGCGCATTGCATTAGGGATGGCACATTGTTTAATTTTAGGCGCCAACAATCCCATCCTATGTGCATGGTACAGTGGACAGTTTACAATATGCGTGGAACATGGAATATAGGTAATGCGTTGAATAGTTTGAGAAATATGCGTGGAAAATTACAAATAGGTAATTAGGCGTGGGTAATTTAAATAATACATGCCCAATGTCCCACATGCATGGCGCAAAAGGAAATGTAGAGGTTTATATACACAAGTTGGTTTAATGATTAAATGAGGAGGAGGCCAAGGCACCCCTCCATAATCGAGTGTGTCGAACCTGGCTGAGGGCCCCTAGCCAGTAAATAGCGGGGTCCATTTGTCTGAGAACGAGTGTCCAAGACCGGCATTCCAAAACCCATTTTTTTAGTACGTCACACAATTCGTCCACGTGTCACAATATGATCGAAACACTTGGTGAGCGTGCACATGTCTAACCTACACAAAACTCCAAATTTCGCCAGTTGCCCAAAAATTTCAGCGGGCTATAACTTTAGCAAACGAGCTCCGTTTCCTGCAAACAAGATGTCGTCGGAGTCGTATAATTTTTCCCCACGCTTTAAAAATGACTGAAACAATTTCTGAGAAGATATTAGATCGGTGTTTCTCTGTGAGGATCCTCTGGATCAATTATTGATAAAGGGAAGCTATAAAAGAGTTGATAGGAATGTGTTTTCCAAGAGTTTGGGAACATTAAAGAAGAGTGGACAAGGTTTAGAAGATATTCTAAAGTGTCATACCAAGGACAATTGGATGTTGTCAAGTTGGTGTTGTCATTGATGTCAGTGATTATCATTAATGTCAAAAGGAGTATTATATCATGTGAAGGTTTATTAGCAGTGTCATTGATGTCATGTGTTGTGTTGATGTCAAACTGAGTTACTTGGTCTAGTTGTCTTTGATGAGATGTCTTGAGTAAGTGCGATGGTTTGTATGAGTGATGTAGTGATATTGTAGTGTTGTGATGATATTATAAGTACGCAAATATTATTTAAGTGATGTCATAGAACTTGTTAAAGGTCCTTGTAGGTGTTTAAGAGTGGTAGTTCTTGAAGTTACATATGGTCAAGAAGGCTAGTCATGGCCTAGGAAGCATACATGGTCGATTATAAGTATATAAAAGCTATTTAAGCTTCGTGAGAGCATGAAGAACATGAGGATGAGGTGTTGAGACACTCACACATGTATCAAAGTGTGTATATAGGGTTTTGACCCACTTTCTAGGTATATACATATACCTATCTTAAGCCCTAGTTTTCCTGAAGAGATGAGATATGATTCTGAGATAAGTGTGCAAAGTTGAGTATTGGGAAAGGTGTAGTAGGTTGTTATAGAGGTTTGGAAAAAGTTCTAAGCCATTGTTTGAAGGAAGAAGAAAGAAAAGGTGTTTTATCCACCAGATCATCGATAAAACCCTTACCTGCTATGCACATCATCTCCTAACAATGGGACTAGCTTACGAAGATGACAAATAAACTACCCACCAAGTGTCCAAGGGTCATGCCGGAAAGAGGCACATTACAGTACTCCCTTCCTGAGATTGCTTGTCCACAAACAATATCAGATATGCATACCAATCAAGTCTCGGATACCATTGAAAGATCCCAAATCAACCGAAACCTTTTGAATGGCTTCAAATGCACTATGTTAAACTACTCAAAGTCTACAAAATAGAACTTGTGCAACTTACTGATAAAAAGTGCCACAACACTTGAAGCCAAAATAGAAAATTGACTGCACCTGTCCACTAACCACCTGGATCCCAAATGATCCTGGAACATGTGTAATCCCATAACCTCAATATGTAATTGGAACCCAAGAGGCTGTCAAACTCTGTCAACCAATGAAACCAACCAACCAACAATGGAATTCCTAGATCCCAATCCTATAAATCAACCCCATAATGCTAACTCCAAGTACTATGTTGATCCACCTTGAATATCATAACTGGATAAACTGGAAGTCCCTCAATGCCAACTGACTTTCGCTATGCCACTCTAATACCCCCTAGAGTCCGATCGAGCCAAACCTACATCTCCAGCTTTTGTGAGCAACTGTCTGGCGAGAACAACTTGGAATCATCATTCGAAATCTACAACATGTCATACCAGAGTGAATCCGAACATCCCTTATTCAACCCACCTCTCCATGTCATCAATGTCATCATCAAATCCTGTACATGTGGGTTAAACAAAAAATGATAGGCACACCTCATAATGCAATCGAGGTGAAATTCTCCTGACTGTGCTAATGGAATACTTGAATAGTCAGGTGTATTCCATCCCATGCTGCCATCACCAGAAGAAGACTCACAACTCACAATAGGATGAGTTGATCTTGCAGTAACCTCATTAAGACCTCTCCCACAAAGTAATTACAAGTGCCCTGTCTCTCTTTCAGGAGTGAGAAGAATATCATCATGAATGCCATCTACTATTTGAAAAGAAACTAGATCAATACTAAAGTCCAACATGTAAGTCCTAGAAAAACCCAACTCCTTTTGATAAAAATGTCCAAGGTCAGTCTCCAAAGTTCCGAAGTAGATCCTGGTGCTCATATCTCCAATGACGCTTGAACTTACAGTCATGAATGATGTGTCTATGTCATCCACAAACCAATCCACACTGAATGGTACCCTGCAAATGTGAAAGATGCCTAATGAAGGTGCATAAAAGCATATACTAACATTTGAAAAGCTGCTGGCATAAATCAAAACAAAACCCTGTAACCTGTGAATCATGTCCATGATGGAGCAAAAAGTATCTCTACTACCCAAAGATAAGAATAAATCATCATTACTCCATCCTCTAATTCCAAAGTGACCATCCCAATCACTCCTATCCATACCAACAACTGCTGCCCTCAAAGTGTCACCTGATAGAACTCCAACCAGCAAAGGAGGACAGCCATCAATCAATGAAGTAGGAGGTAAAACCCAAGAGGATGACATTGGAATATTGTTGCTAACATGTCTATCTCCAACCCATTTACTGAAACTAATCAAAAAATCAATCATGTACCTCTCTCTAACTGACTCCTCAAGCCTTTCCAACGCGTAAGGCACTGCACCTGTATCTTGAATGTGAATGCTATAAGAACTCATGCTACTATCCTCAACATGTGCCTTGGCTGCCATAGATGACCGAGTCTCTGATATACATAATGAATATCGAGCTAAACTCAACTCTAAGCAAAGCTCATCAACATGACTCTCGGAGTCCTGAAGTGCCAGCTGAGTGCTCACTAAAGAATCCCTTGGAGCTTCATCATTCTCTAACTCCATGATGCCTTGGCTTCGCTCCATCAAATTCTGAGTATTCTGGTTCATGATGGGTTTAATGTCATCATGATAGTACTGCTGCAACAACAAAGATGGTGTATCTCTTACCACCCAATCTACATTTTGTGAAGTCTGCTCCTCTTGGATTGAATTTTCCATACTCCAATACCTACCAAAAGCTGATGTAAATCTTGCAAAAGTGGAAAATGACATGGAATTCCATGTAGGACAGCTATTAATTCATGACAAATCAATGAAGATGAAGTCACCAATCAAAAAATAGGGAGCTGCCATATCATAGTAAATCGATGACATAACAAAAGATGAGATATGGATGTCTTCAACACCCATCAAAGACAACTCATGAGTGGCTGGTCCACTATGAATGTAATCAACAAAATCATCAACTCCATCAACTGAAAATTCTGAATTTTCCTCCTTCATTCTTTCATTGCAATCATCACCCAACGAATCCATGGCATTGTTATCCAAAACACTCACATGCTCTATGCTAGCCTCTAAAGTAAAAGCTTCTAGAGATACCTCTTGTAAGGATGGTGTAAAGACATCAGCATGTCTATCAAATTCATCATATAAATTTTAGCATACCTCATTAGAACTTAAAGACACCAAAGAACTCTCATGAAGAGTTGTACCATCCATATTGGAAGACTCTTTATTCCTTCCATGTATCAACCATTTAGAAGCTATAGTGTGAGATTCCTTCCTTGCCTGCTCAGTCTTGTAGCCAATACTTGGGTGCATGTCCATGTAGTCTATGAAAGGAAAATTCTCCTTAACATATTGAGGAAGAATGCTATACTCCTCAAATATGTTAATCACTTCCGCTTCTTTGTCCTGTGGTGTTGGACCTTTGTGAATAGAAAGTGATGATGATCTAGGCCTCCAATCCTGTCTGGCCCTCATGCTATCTCTCCTCTGAGCACAATACTGTGGGAGGGGAAATTCATCCCTCACATGCTGTGGAAAACTCCTCCACTCATCACTGATTACCATGATAGTATCCGGGAAAGTTGCTTCTTTCGATCATCCCTCAATCTCCGGTGGGTCACCTCTAGGCAAGAAGTTAGGCTGCATAGGCCTATCTACAGTCTGTGTAGGTCTCCTCTCATCTGTATGAGTATGCCTCTGCTCATGGCATGGTGATCCCCTAACTCTCCCAAGCTCTGAAGGTGATCTGCTATGACCCCTGTAGTTGTTGGCAACTGATACGGATTTGTCCCTCCTTCCGTGCCTGTCCCACGGCCTATCTAGTGCCAACCTGTCCAAAGTAGTGCCCATGCGATCCATGGTCTGTAATAACTGCCTTTGCGTGGCTGCCATATCCCGAATAAAATTCCTATCTGGATTTGCATGTTCCTCTCGAGGAGGACTCTCAGGCCTCTCGCCCAAATATTTCATTCTGTCACTTCTTGCAATACCAGCCTTGAGTTGTGCTCGTCTGCGGGTGTAGTATATGTGTGGACTGTCCTCTCTGTGATGCATTCAATGTTGATTTCTGTTGTAATACCCTATATATTTCTTCCCACACATGCTGGGAGGATACACTGCTCTGATACCATTGAAAGATCCCAAACCTGTTTTTGTCTGATTTTTTTTTATAAAATGCTCGGGCTTAGATCTGAACCGATAATATCAAAGGAATTCATGAAACATCACACTGAAACTACATAGATAATTTAAATATAGCAAACCCCATAAACCAGGTGAATACAGAATAGGCTCCTAGGGTTTAACTGGTAGATTTCTTTATAAATATTTCAGTTGTGTATTTAATAATGATTTATGAAGCTAAATATTATAGCAATACATATATAAAACTGCAAAAAGATTTAATAACAGAGATTGTCCAAAAACCTACAGTAAATGAATCAAAACCCTAGCATATTTGATATATTTGCTGCTAGGAATTACAATAAATATCTAGCAAGACAAATACCTTTGATACAACAATAAATAACTGTAGAAGAATCCACCCCACTCAGATATATGTGCAAATGCTCACTGCTGCAATTTATTCTTTTCTTTGAAACTACTGAAATGTTAAATAACTGTGTAAACAATGAAGATTCCTAGATGGAAGCTTCTCTCACTGCTCCTGGGGTTTCCATGCGCAAGAGGAATAATGTTCTGAATCCAATGAAGACCCTGTGTGAATCTTCCTCCAAATTGGGTTTTCGTCCTTTGAGAGTAATTAGCAAGAGTTGCTCTGAATTTGTTTTTTTGTTCAAAATGATAAGTGTGTAGCAAATGGGCCAAACCCTCCTTTTATAACCTTTTCCGATAATTTTCATTAAAAGGAAATATAATTAATAAATCACTTTATTAATTAATTACACCTTATAACTCCGGAAAGTGATTTATTTAATTAATTAATCATTCCTAGTGCCCAAGGTCACTGAATTAGCATCTCATCATTTAGAACTTCACATTCTCTTTCCGATGAGCTATGATACTGAGGTGCTCACCAAGTAATTCTTACAAATATAAGCAACCTGGGTAAAATAATTAAAATAAGCCATTAATGCTCCCAAAGTGCGGAAATCGTCAAAAAGCACCGGAATCGGAAACTGACTGAGCAGAAGTGGTGCCGATGACGAATAATGAGAAATGAAGTCAGTTGGGTGACTTACTATAAATGGAAACTCTCTCCAAGAATCTTGGAGAACACACCAGAAGCCAGAAATAACCTCAAAAAGTGCCAAGTGAGTCCTTACGACCAACTGAACTCATTGCTAACATCAAATAATCCACCAGATCATCGATAAAACCCTTACCTGCTATGCACATTGTCTTTTAACAACGGGACTAGCTTATGAAGATGACAAATAAGCTACCCACCAAGTGTCCAAGGGTCATGCCGGAAAGAGGGACATTACATATCCTCTAACGAGCTCACATAATTGAGAACCCAAGCTCAAGAAGGACTTTATTATTCTCATTGGCACTTGGGAACTCTGGATGGTGGCCCAAGCTCTTCAAGGTAGTTTGGTAATGGACCTAAGAAGAAATTCCAAACATTATTTTAGGAAATAAGGCCTGAGGATTTATAAACAATCGTTAAGAAGGTAAGGCGGTCTATAACCCTTGTAAAACCCTACTAAGGTAGCGGTGGAGAAGATATTTCTCAATATGTCTTGGAATGAATTGGGTGACCTAGTCTGATGATTGAACAATCTAGTAAACTCTATCAAGTATCTCCAAGTGGCATTGAGATGTCATGGCAGTAAGTGGACCCCAAAATGGATGGTAGAGGAATTATGGAATCCATACTACATGTATATTGTGGTTTTTTTACATGTTTGAGCCCTAAGGGGGTCTGTGGAAGTCAATATAGTAAGACTAGTTTTGGGGGGAAGTATGATAGTATTTGTGGCCATGAATAACAGTTGCTATCAAGAAATTAGGCTCTGAGTTATGGTGTATTATTAATTTTTATGTTTCACTCATGAATTTTATGGAATTTATGTGCTTTGGAGAATATCTGTGAGCTAACAAATTAGATGATAAGCTTTGTACAAGATGACTAGTTTTGCCTAGTTCTAGACTGGGCAGTTAAGGTAAAGAGATTGGTATACAAGACCAATATTAGTGGCATTGGACCATGTTTATTATCTCTCTGGAGATCAATTATGGGTTCCATGGTATCATATCTATAATCATTATAAGGCATTTAAATGGTTCCCCCATAGGTGTTAGGTAGTCAAGTTTTCTTGACTAGTTTTCACGGTGTAAGGATAGTTTTGAGAGTTACAAGTTGGAAGTGGCTCTTGGGAACTTACATTCCAAGTATGTATGGTGTTACAATTTTATGTGATGAACTTGATTTATGTATTGTCTATTTATGTGACATACATTACATGTTTTAGTGTTTTGATGATTGGTTGAGCTTCAATATCTATGAAGACTGGTTTTGTAGGTCACAAACCTAATGAGGACAATTGATCCTAATGTTGGATTCATAACATGATTATGGTGGTGCATGAGTTCAAAAATCATATTTAATGAGGCTATAGAAGACTTAGAAAACATGTCTAAGTTTTCCCTGATGATTTGGTTTCAATTCCATATAGGCCATGAGGACTAAGTCTTGGAAAAGGAGGTGTTTTAGTCATTTAGGCCTAATTGAGTCCTAATGAAGGTTTGGTATTTCATATGTTATTTCCAGCCTAGATAGGTGAATGAATGATGTGTTAATGTTTTATTCCATATTTTTTAAGTATATGTTATAATCTATGAAGGCTGACTGAGGTGTGTGTATGTGCATGAGTCATGTATATATGCAAGTGAAGAAGACCTATTTTGATGTTGAGAGAGGAAGAGGTTGAGCGAGCAAGAAGGTAGTTTAAAGAGATAAGAAGGTCTTAGTGACCATCAAAGGAAGGGAAGAGGATATTTCATGATTTTAAGAGAGTTTCTTGTTGTTGGAGAGATAGTTCATTTGACCTAATCATCTTGGTGAAAAAGTCCTTGAGTGAAGAAGCCTAGAATGTAGATTTGAAGAAGATAGAAGAAAGGAGAACTAAATAAGTGTCATCATCAAGTTGTTGTGGGGAAAAATTCTATAGGTGAAAAAAAATCAGGTGGATTAGTTAGGTGTTGAGTCATCTAGAGGAGTTGTATCTTCCTTGTAGGGTTGGTGCTCTACTAAATTAAGGGTTTGGTGTTCCTTGTAGGGTTAGTGCTACTAAATTTCTATTGTAGGGGTTGGTGCTCCTTGTTAGGTTAGTGCTCAACTAAATTTGATTCACTGTTGTTAGGAAAAGTTTTCCAAGATTTGTTTCAGTGGTTTTTTTTCCATTCAAGGGTTTCCCACTTATAACTGGTGTACTTCTGTTATTTTTTTCTCATTGCTCATGTGTGGTTATGTTTCTTGATGAATGCATGTTTAATGGTTAAGTTGAAATGATAATTGATGAATGCCAAAGTGTATGTGAAATAAAATTTTAGGGCACACTGATTCACCCCCCTCTCTCAATGGTTGTGCTTCCAACAATTGGTATCAGAGAATGTCCTCTGAAGCAAGCTTAACAAGCTTGAGGTGATCCTAGAAGCACAAATATGGCTAGTCAGCAAAGTGGTTCCTCAACTACTAAAGCTCCTTTGTTCAATGGGACAAATTATGCTTTTTGGAGCATCAGAATGAAGACTCATATAATTTCCTTGGGATGTGATATTTGGTAGTCATTTGTAGATGGGTACAATATTCCTCAAAATCCTCCAACTGATGCAACATGCAAGAAGTCAAGTAATGACAACTTTAAAGAAATAATTTCCATTTTGTGTGGATTGAAAGATTCATAATTTGTCAAGGTAATGCAATGTGCTACAGTTAAGGCTATGTGGGATAAGAGTTACAATAATAATTTATGAAGGTGACACTAAGGTGAAGTTGGAAAATTTGCAAACCTATAGGATTAAGTTTGAAATTATAAAGATGAAGGAAGAAGAAAACATTACAACATATCTCCTTAGGGTAGATGAAGTGGTGAATACTATTACAAGATTAGGAGAAGAAGTGAAAGAAGCATTGGTGGTATAGAAGGTGTTGAGATCTCTAACTCCTAAGTTTTATCCTAAAGTCTTAGCCATGGAGGAAGCCAATGAACTAAGTACATTGCTAATGGATGAATTCCATGGTATCTTGAAAACCTATGAGATGATAACATGTGATGACAAACATCCCAATAAGGTAACAACCTTCAAATCTGAAAGGAAGTCGAAATGTGTGAAGATAAAAATGATGTTTTAGATATAGATTATGATGAATTGATTGCTATGTTTTTTAGGAATTTGAAGACAGGTTCAGGAAAGTATAAGGGTAAGTTTCCCTTCAAGCATTTCAACTGTGGTGAGATAGGGAATTTTGCAAACAAGTTTCCTCACAAGCATAAGGATGAAGATAATGAAGAACATGATGAAGATCATGATGATGATAATAGGTCCTATAGGTCTAATAAGAGAAAGAAGAAGTTCAAAAAGTTTGAGGGCAAGAATAAGTTCAAGAGAAGCCTATATTCCAAGGAGGATTGTAGCTCATCTGAGGTAAGTAGTGAAACTAGTGATTTTGATGATGATGATGTTGGCAATGAAACCTATTTATGATCAAAGGAGATGGGAGCTCTAAAAGAGAAGATTCCATATTTGGAGGTTCATGTGTGGATTCAGATGAAGAAGAGTTTGAAGCTGAGTTGATGAGTGTCCTAGAAGAGTTGAAGAATGTAAAGAAGAAGAATAAGAAAATGAAGACACATGATAAGGAGTATGAAGATAAAATCAATAGTATGGATAGTGAGCATAATGAGATCATCAAGATATATAATCCTCAGGTTGAGTTGTTGACAACTGATCTCAAGTTCAAGGAAGAAGAATGTACCAAGCTCAAGTTATAGGTGGAGTCCTGAAAGATAGAAGTGACTAAAGCAACAAACAACGTAAGATCCTTCCAGAAGTTTGAGAAGAGTTCCAAGGATCTAGATGATCTCCTATAGTATTCAAAATACTTTAGGTGATAGGACAGGTCTAGGATTCAAGGAAGACATAAAAAAATCCAATGGAAATGAAAAGTATCTATGTGACTCATGAAGTATGATGACACAAAACAAGAAGATATTGTTCAGAGCAATAAGGATGCTAGCATGGACAACAGGAGATCTAACCCTATCAGACAACCTAATTCCATGAGGTATGCAATATATTTTAATGGTTATTGTTATGCATGTAATGAGTTTGGTCATAGGGAAAAAGAGTGTAGAAGGTTCTCTAAGAATGAGGATTCATGGAACCATGGAAGAAGTATCAGTTCACACCAGCCAAGAGGTAAGAATGGAGTTGTTTTCTATAACTTTCAAAACACTGGTCATATTGCAAATTTTGTTTTATAGGCCCTCAAGGAAAAAAAGAAGTTTGAGGCTCCTAGAGTACAAAAGAGAAAGAAAAATAAGGCATGGGAACCAAGAGTGAATCAGGGAAATCTAACTAAATATATGCTAGAGATTGGAGCAAGTCAAGAAGATGCTCACAGGTTGTTGATCAAGAAGAAGGTTGAAGAGGTCAATCCACAGGTGCCAAGGAGGTCTTTCAATCTCCTTAAAATTATTTTTTATATCCCTATGGTTAGGGATGTCTCTACTAATATTCTTAGAGGCATTCATCAATCAAAATAAGAATAGAAGCATGCAAGGGGGATATTGAATAAGAAGTGTAAACTGAATCTTTGTTGAGATGGTGAATATCTTTAAAGAAGGAACTTGGCATTGTGAAGATGTGTTGTAATTGTAGGTATGAAGACTTCAAGAACACAACTTGAAGGACAAGTGAAGGTATGTGTTTCAATCATTTGTATGATTACTTGATCAGACCATTCAAACTCATGAAGATATTGCATAGTAAAATATTCAAGAAGGATTGTGTAGGATTGAAAGCCTTGAAGGTTGAAATAAGTTCAGTGTGTATGTTTGAGGCATAGGGTTGTGTTTTGAGACCTAATAAAGGTCTATGTGAATCTTGAGCTAGAGATTGGTCTGTTAGACCAATATGATCTTGTGTTATAAGGTTATATGAGTGATATGAATACCTAAGAGGACTACGTGTGTGATGGTTAGGATATGATCAGGAGGTTGACATGGATTTGATAGGCAGTGTTTTTAAAGGCAAGACAACATAACAGAGGTCAAATATAGGTATGAGGACTGTGAAGGTGTTTTGCATTGCAAGGATTTGCAAGGTGTATTGGTCTCAGGGGGAGTTTTATAGCCTAAAAAAGGTATGCAAAATTTCTTGTTTCAGTCTTTCATATATAGGTTTGAGTGTACAATTGATGAAGTACTTGAAGTCAAAGAAAAATTTCTCTAGCACTATTTTGAGAAGTTTTATATTAGTTGCATCAAGGGAAAATTAAGAATATTTGCATTGGTATCTATCAGTCATGTTAGTGGTGTTCAAGGACTCGGGGGGATCAGGTCAATCAGCTCAGGTATGGAACTTCTTTGAAGGCATGCATTTTCTAAGGGGGAGCTATGTTGCTCTAATGTTGTAAAGAGTCAAAATAGAGATGAAGAGGTAAAATGGACCTTGTTATGTTTGGTTGATGTTTCCAACCAAATGGTGAGCCCTAATGTGATGACAAAAGAAGAGAACTAAGATGTTGTAGGTATGACCCTTTGTCATTAATGTCAAAAGGGGGAGAATGAGCTTGATGGCTTGAGAGAATGAGTTATATGTGTTTTTCAATTAATGTTTTTTCATCAATGACAAAGGGCGAGATTGTTGGCAAGTGGTGTTGTCATTGATGTCAATAAATGTCATTGATGTCAAAAGGAGAAAGGGAACAACATGTGTGAAGATTGATTGGTAGTGTCATTTAGTGATGTGTTGATGACAAGTTGAGTTGCTTTAGTTGTCATTGATGAGGTGTCTTGAGTAAGTGTAGTGATGGATAGTATTGTAGTGATAACTAGTATATTTAGGATGTCATGAATCTTGTTGAAAGCATGATCTTTTGTTGGGAAAGAGTAAAAAAATCATGAGTAGTTAGTAAGGAAGGTACAAACATTATCAAGGCCTAGTTAGGAGGCACCTCAACATACATGAAGGAGGATAATGACATGGTGGATGAAAGATGTAAAAATAGATTAAGAGTTGTGAGAGCATGGAGAGCATGAGGATGAGGTGTTAAGACACTCACAAGTGTCTTAGAGTGTGTATACAGGGTTTGGACCTACTTTCTAGGTCTGTACTAGACCTATCTTAAGCCCTAGGTGGCCTAATGAGGTAGGTTGGATGATATTTATGCATGGAGATGCAAAGGTGAGAATTAAGGAAGGTGTAGTAGGTTTTTCTAGTGTGTGAAAAGTTACAGGTCATGGTTTGCAGGAAAAGCAAGAAAATGTGGTTTTTACCTCTATCGAGCTCATAGAAGTGAGAACCCAAGCTTGAGAAGGAATTTCTTGTGCTCATTGGCACGTGTAACCTCTACATGGTGGATAATATCTTCAGGGTAGTTGGGTAATGGACCTAAGAAGACATTCCAATAATTAGGTTAGGAGATAAGGCCTCAGGATTTATGAACAATCATTAAGAAGGTAAGGTGGTCTAAAACCCTTCTTAAACCCTAATAAGGCAGCGATGGAGGAAATATTGATCAAAATGACATAGAATGGATTGGGTGACCTATTTTGATGATTTGAGGCTTGTAAATGACTCTCTCTAACTTTCTCCAGGTGGCATTGGTTTGTCATGAAAGTGAGTGGACCCCACAAAAAAGGTAAGTTTATGAAGAATTTTGTTTTCTCTCAAGTTTTTCATTAGACCAGATGAATAAAGGATGTTTAGAGGAATTATGGAAGCCATAATACATGTCCATGGGTGTTTCATAACAATTTCTAGCCCTTATGGGGTATGTGGAAGTCATTCTTGCAAGACTAGTTTTTGGGGTGTAATGACAATTTTTGGTGGTCATGATGAAGAGATGTTCTTGAGTCTTATGACTTGAGTTGTGGTGTCTTATGAATTTAGATGTTTCATTCATGAATTTTAGGGCATATATGTGATTTTGAGAAGCATCTGTGAGCTCTAAAAAATGGTCTGGTGAAGTGGTGTCACAAGATGACTAGTTTTGCCTAGTTCTAGACTGGGAAAGTTAGGGTGAAGAGATTGGTCTAGAAGACCAATGTTTGGCATTGGACTATATTGTTTATCTCTCTGAGAGTGATTAGGGGTTCTTAGAGTATCATATGAATCCATCATAAGGTATTTTAATGGGTCCCACATGTGTTAGATAGTCAAGTTTCTTGACTGGTTTTCATGGTGTGAAGATAGTTTTGGGAGTGCAAGTTGGCAAGTGGATCTTGGGCACTTACAGTCCATATGTTGGTGTTATAAATCATGTGGTGATAACTTGAGGTCATGTATCAACTATTCATGTGGTTTACTTACATGGTTGAGGTGTTTTGATTATGGTTTGAGCTTCATCTATGAAGACTGGTTTTTAGGTGCATAGACCTAATAGGACTAACTGTCCTAATGGTGGCTTCATGACATGAAATGATGGTGAAGAGTTTAATGATCATGTTAGAGGCTAGTAGAAGTGGACTTAGAAAAATGTCTAAGTAGGTTCTTGATGTTTTAAATGGTCATGTGGGCCAAGAAGACTAAGTCTTGGAAAGGAGGTGTTTAGGCATTTAGGCCTAATTGAGTCTAATGAAGGATTTGAGGTTTCATATGCTATTGTATGACCTAGATAGGTGAATGAATGATGTTTTCATGATGTTATTCATATTGTTTTAAGTGTTATTTGATCTATGAAGGCTGACTAGATGTGTATGATTCTTAAGTCATGTATATATGCAAGTGTAGAAGACCTATTTTGATGTTGTTGAAGTGAAGAGATGAGCGAGAAAGAAGGAAGTGTAAGAGGTGAAGAAGGTATTTGTGACCATCAAAGAGAGGGAGAGATATTTCATGATGTTCTATAGTTGTGTTCTATTGTTGGAGAGATAGGTCATTTGACCTAATCAAATTAGTGAAAAGTCCTTGAGTGAAGAAGCCTAGAAGGCAAATTTGAAGAAGATAGAAGAAAGAGACCTGAATAAGTTTCATCATCAATTTTTGTGGAAAAATTTTATAGGTGACAAACTATTAGGTGGCTTGAGCTAGTGATGAGTCATCTAGGGAGTTGTAGCTTCCTTGTAGGGTTGGTGCTCTACTAAATTTAGGGGTTGGTGCTCCTTGTAGGGTTGGTGCTCTACTAAACTATTAGGGGTTGGTGCTCCTTGTTGGGTTGGTGCTCAGCTAAATTTGATTCATTTCTTTATAGGAAAAGTTGTCCAAGATTTGTTTCAGTGGGTTTTCTTCCCTTCAAGGGTTTCCCACTTATATTTGGTGTACTTGTGTTCTTGTGTTCTCATTTCTCATGTATGGTTATGATTCTTAGTGAATGCATGTTTAATGGTTAAGTTGTAAATGATAATTGATGAATGCTAAAGTGTATGTGAAAGAAATTTTTAGGGCACAATGAGTATAAAAGGTAAGTTAAGAAGAAAATAAAGGAGAATCCTTAGCAATTGGTTGAGAAGGGTATTTTAAAGAGGTATAAATAATTTATAGAGAAATATAATCAATTAAGGACAAACGAAGATTGGAATCTCAGTAAAAAAAGGCTTAGAAACACCTATTATGCCTTGTGGAAAAAAAAACGTTAAAGGTGAAATTAAAAGGTTGAAACTAGGAATTGTATCTTAAAAGTTGACAAGAAGTACAAGCTCAATAAACAATGTGAGTTTATTTTATCATGAGGATTTGACTAAAGATAGGGCTATAAGGATATTAGGGCTAATTGAGAAGACAAATTAGAATTGGAAGGGGTTAAACTAAACCTCAAGGTATGAAATTTGGATATAAGCTGTAAGGGGAAAATGGGTTCCTAGAAATGTATTTGGTTTGGTTTAAAACTTTGCGAGTCTTTCAAATCTATAAGGTTTGCATGATTTTAGGGCTATAAGAGATTTTCAAGAGAACTAAAAAGGTGAAAGAAGTGAATTCAAGTTTTTCTTTCTAACGAATGTTTTAATCCGTGTTATTGGATGGTTTCAAACATGATAAAGGTGATCAATACCCTTGAGACAGGTTAGAGGTAAAAATTTGGGCATTTGGATGCATTTGTAGTTCTTAAGAATTGGTGTGTATTGGCTTGTTTGAGGAAATTACAATTATAAATAACAAATTCGTTATCTTGTAAAGGTGTCAACCATTTTATTGTCATCAAGAACCCATTTAAAAATATATCTTACAAGATACTTTATATTATTTCACTTTGGCTAATGATACCTATCTAACTTCCTTTACTTCTCTTATGGATACATTTAAGGCATTAGACAAGGTCATCACTTTTAATTCCAATAATATCCCTCCTACACCTACTACAAAATCATGCTCACCTCTTCTTATTATTGTCTACATTTAAGGGTTATTCATCAAGAGGGGTTTTATTGATAGTGGATTTGTCTTAAATATTTTTCCTCATTCACTACTAAGTCAAATGGATATTTCTCTTATTATAAGTGACACTACTGTCACCATTGCACGAGGCTTTGATAATACTACCCAATCCACTTTGGAAACTATCACCTTCAATCTCATTGTAGGTCATAAATAATTACCTACCACCTTACATATCATGGATAATGTTCTTCAATAAAACTTTCTCTTAGGACATCCTTGGATCCATACTATGTAGGTGATTCCATCCAATCTTCATTAACATGTTAAATCCATACACAATAGAGATGAATACATTTTATGTGTTGATAAGAATCCTTTCACATATTTTCATGTTTATATCCAACCAAAAAAACACTATTAGAAATCCTCCTGTACAACCTATTGAGTTGTGGAGCTCAATTTATTCAGATAAGCATGCAATATGAAACTTGTTGGAAAACACACTAACCGACATCGATTATGGAGGGACCAACATTGGTCACCTATGACCATACATATGTCAGGAAAGGAGGGAACGTCATCGGTTAGGGCCAATCGGTGTCGCTTACTTGTGCAAGAGTGTTTTATTTAACTCTTGGGAAATAGATCTATTTTTAGTATTAAAGTAGATCTATTGATTGTAATTGCATGGCTAAGTTCCCTAAGTTTTTATACGCCTCTATAAGCATGAAATCTAGGGTTCATAATTAATAATTAAGAATAACTTGCAAAATTTGATGATTATTGTGAGAATAATTGTGTGAGAGAGAATTCTTGGTGAAGAAGCAAAAGCTTGAGAGAAAGAAAGTACTGTACATCTAAGAGGTGTGGAAGATTGTAAATATTCATTATATATCTTGTCAAAACTTTGGATAATAGATTGACTTGTTTCTTGGTAGACATAGCCCACACTGGGTGAACCACATTAAATCTGGTGTTGATTTATATCTCTTGTTTTGTATATTTCTTCTGGTAGAATATCCATTTTTATTTGCATGTATTCTTGGATCTAATATATTATCTGTACAACCGGTGTGTTATCCCCAACATCTGGTATCAGAGATTTTTTTAAGGGTTTTGTGTGTTGACAGATTTATTCATAGAGGGTTTTCTGATTGAGTGGGAGCTACACATCAGTGGCAAAAGAAAACAAATACAAGGTAGAGAAGTTTAACGACCAAAATGATCAATTATGGAAGATGTAGATTGAGGATTATTTGTATCAAATAGATTTGTATTTACCTTTGGATGAGAAGTCTAGACCTATGAAGATGACTAATGAAGAATGGAAGACCTATTTGCGATCTATAATATTGAGCCTGGTAGCATCTGTGGCGTCCAATATTACAGAAGTGACTTCTACAGTAAGGTTAATAAGATATCTTGCTAATTTATATGAAAAACCTAGTGCTTCAAATAAAGTTTATTTGATGAAGAAACTATTTAGTTCTAAGATGCATGAAGGTGGATCTACATATAGTCATTTAAACACTTTTAGATCTATTGTAAATAAGTTAAAATCGGTTGATATACTATTTGATGATGAAGCGAAAACACTTTTATTCTTATGTTCTTTGCATGATAGTTGGGATAAATTTGTAATGGTTTTTAGTAATACAACATCTACTAATAATAGTTTGAAGGTTGTTGATGTGGTTAGTATACTCTTGAATAAAGAAATTCACAGGAAGAGTATAGAGGAATCATCATCTGGGAATGTTTTGAATGTAGGATGTAGGGGCAGGTAGAAGGAGAGATCCAAGAGTAAGAATAATGGGAAATCAAAGTCAAGGGGTTGCAGATCTAAATCTAGAGGTAAGGGAATTACCTGTTGGAAATGTGGAAAGAAAGGACATGCAAAGAAAGAATTTTAGTCAAAGGATAAAGAGAACCAACAAACAAACAGAGGTAAAGAAGCAAATATTTTTGTATCAGAGGTAATGTAAGATACTCTTATTATTTCTTCAGATAATAGAATTGAATCATGGGTTTTTGATTCAGGAGCTTCTTTCTATGTAACCCCTAATAAGGGTTATTTCAAAAATTATGTCCAGGGAAATTTTGGGCATGCTTATTTGGGTGATGATGAACCTTGCAGTATCACTAGAAAAGGTAAAGTTCATCTAAAATTACAAAATAGAAATACATGGGTATTGAAAGATGTGATGCATGTGCCAAGCCTCAAAAGGAATCTTATTTCTGTAGGGCAACTGGGTGAAGTTGGTTGCATGGTTACTTTTACAGGAGACTCTTGGAAAGTCACCAAGGGTGCTCTTGTTGTGGGTAAGAGGCAAGAAGGTAGGAACGTTATATTTATCTACTTGTGTTACTAATTCCTTTTCTGTATTATCTACTTCAGATTTAGATGCATGAATATGGCATAATCAGTTGGGCCATATGAGTCAAAAACAAATGTATATAATAAAGGCTAAGGGTGAGTTATCAGATTTGAAGGATTTAGATCTTGATTTATGTGAGCATTATTTCTTTGGAAAGTAAAAGAGAGTGAGATTTCTCAAAGTTGGGGCAACTAAGAAGGATCATAAATTGGAGCTTGTACACTCAGAATGTGTGGGGACCAACTCAGATATCTTCTCATGGAGGATACCAGTATTATGTTACTTTCATTGATAGATGCTAGCCATAAAGGTATGGGTTTATTGTATTACCACATTAAATATGATGTTGATTTGATATCTCTTGTTAAAAGATGGAAAGCCCTTTTTGTAGAATGAATCAACTTTAAAGTTAAAGTGCCTGTAGATTTCAAAATGGATGGTGATATATTATCTGTACAACCGGTGATGAGGGTCATCAATCCTCACCAATTAGTATCAGAGATGTGTTTGAGGGTTTTTTTTGTGTCTAACAAATTGTACTCATTAAGAGAAGAAGATCTCTGATTGAATGCAACTCCTTTAAACATCAGTGGCAAACTTGCATAAAATAAATACACACTTAGCAGAAATAAAATTGGCCATGAAATACATCACACTTGCATGGAAGATTGATATTGTTGAATTAAAAATAATTGAAAGATAAAATAGACACCTGCAGGTTCACAACAAAAATTGTACTGAAGAAGGATCAAATAGACCTATGAAGATCAGAAGTTTACAACAAGAATGGAAAACTGTAGAAATAAAGAAACAAACGATCTATACACATTGATCCATCTTCCTTAGAATGAGTGGCCAGCTCATTCTTTGGATAGAAGTGACTTAATTCGATAGGGTTAATTCAGATATCTTGCTAGAATAGTTTTAGTTCAAAAGACCTGGAAAGCTTCAGAACAAATCTTTATTTCTTGGGAGAAAAGAATTACATATCTCAGATGGATGGAAGGTTGCATTTATATATTCAGTGCATCCAACCAACTCCTTATTTTAGGAAATAAAATCTGATCTTATGCAAATTCCAAGTCCTAACAACTAAGATCTCCATCTACTAAAAAATATGGATGAGAGATATATTATTGGAGTCACACGTCTTATTCTTACTGTTCTTTGCATGAATATTTGCTCCCATAAATCTTGTCCTTGCTTTTTGGTAATACAAGATCTACTAATAATAGTTTGAAGGTTGTTGATGTCCTCCAGTATAATCTTAGAATAAAGGATTTTCCTCAAAATATGATTTTATACCAGGAATCACCTTTCTGGGATTTTCCATTTGACTTTAGGATGTTTTGGCAGGTAGAAGGAGACTTCCAAGACGCTAAGAGTAATGGGATATCACTTTTTTCTTGGGACCCCAGTTCTAAATCCAAAAGTTAGGGATTTACTTGTTGGAAATGTGGTAAGAAAGGACTATTGCAAATCTGAATAAGGTTTTTGTCAAACACATTAAGATGAACCAACAACCAAACAAAGGTAAAGATTTTCTATTTGATTGTTCTGTTTCTGTTTATGAAACTTTTAGATGCTCGTCTGATACACTTTTCCTCAGACTACAGCTCACTGAATCATGGGTTTTTGATATCAGGAGCTTCATTGGTAAAAGCTATAACAAATCTGAATGATGTTTTTGTTCAAACACATTGCTATGAACAGGGAAACCTCTCTCATATTTTCATGCTTTACTTTTATGTTTCTATTTATAGAACTTTTAGCACTCGTCTGGTACATTTTTCCTCGGGACTGTAGCTCATCTAAAACTACAAAATAGATCTACTTGGGTATTGGTAGATACCTGTAGGCAAATGCCAAGCCTGAAGTTTTTGTTAATCATATTGCTATGAACAAGGAAATCTCTCTTAAGATTGGTTCCATTGGATTCTCTGATCTTTCAGGAGATTCCTCAAAAGTCTATCAAAATTGCTCTAGTTCTGAAACTAGAGGCTACAAGTTTCGGAACGTTATACTCTGCGAGTCTACTTGTGTTACTAATTCCTTTTCTGTAGTATCTACTTCAGAACTAGACTGCATGCGATATTCCAGAATCAGTAAGGCCATACGAGTTCCAGAGCAAATGTATATAATACAACTATAACTTTTTTCATACAATCTCGGATTGAGATGATTCTTTTTTTGAACTTACATAATTTTTTGAGAGGAGTTTGAATATGAAATTAGATTTGAGTTTATATATACCATCCATGATCAATTCCACTTTTCCCAATACTAGCATTATCTTTCTTTTATGGCCTGCATACACAAGACTTTGCATCTTTTCCCAAATAATCAATAGGATTAGTCAAAAAAATAGATAATAAAATATTTTTAAAGAATGAACAAGATATATATCCTATATTCTATTTTAAGAAAACTATAAGTTCCTAGATTACATTTAAATCCACTTTCAAAGGTAACTTGGAAGGAAAAAATAATGGTAATTTATGGCCTCATCACAAGGATTTCAATGATTATTTTTTAGTGAATGTCAGATACCATGGATAGGTGAAAGAATGGTTGTAAGCATTACCATGGGAAGAATGGTATTTTAGAAAGAATAACTCATGAAAATCATGGAACATGCTAGAAATATGCGAATACATTCTAGATTGCACACTTGTAGAAATTTAAAGGCACACTTGCAGAAATAAAGACAGCAGTTGTATACAATAATTTATTTTGCATTAATCATGGGCCTTCATAGTTGCACTAGATGGAGGAATCATACTTGCAGGAACATTGGACCAGAAACAGAGGTAGATATTTATTTTCTTAAACTTTTTGAATTGGAAGATAGATTTTGTGCATATTGATAAGGAAAATAGGAAACCTACAAGATGCAAAATCGAGGAGATGCAGTTTTCACTAGTTATGGATCAAGAGATTTCATATTCCATTTTTGGGATACAGAGAATTATGAACTATTATTAGGAGTTGTGATATTGAATGGACATAAACATAGAATGTACACAGGGATCTAGATTCCTTGGTACCCAAGAACGGTCAACTCAGTTGAGGAGTTTATGAATGAGGATTGAACTCTCATACTTTAAAAGTAATACCATCATGGTTACACAGTACTCGATGTAGGTTGAATCTTTGACCAACATTGGTCAACAGAATCTGGTATCGGTTGGGGAGAAGAGAATAACATGATCTCAGTGTGGTTAGGATGAACCGATAATTCATGCATCCAACCAGGTCCTTGACGTTAGGTCAATGACAGATTTGGATACAAATATCTATTCCAAGGTACCAACAACTGAGATCTCCGGTACCCTAAAAAATCCTGTGAGAGAGGTCACATTATTGGTAAGTAAACCTACAGAAAGATCTTATCACCTCTGTTTTAGGAAGAGTATTGACTCCAATAATGTTGAACCAGAGATTTTTAGTAAGAAGCAATGCAGGATGATTTTATTCCTACATCCAGTGGAGAGGATGTTTTGGATGAGGAGATGGACTCCTTAGAACAAATCCAAACTTTCCTACAATTTGGTTAAGTTGACTTTGTTGTTTAAGATTATGGAACATTGTAGAACAAGTGGGTGATACACTTTACCTTGGAAGAAGAGGGTGGACTAGAAATGGTACAAGGCAAGGCTTTATAGATAAAACCTATTTTCACATATGAACGTGTATTGACTTTGGCGAACAAAATTTTCCCTTGTTGTAAAGATGACTTCTATTCCTGATTGTATCTGAGTTTGACTTGTAGTACATGATTCTATCATTTTGAGCAAATTTTGGATGCTCATCTAGACAAGATTTTTCCTCATGGTGTTTAAAACTCACTAAAAGTTATATGCAGCAACCGCTTGGGTATGACTTGTAGAAAGGGTAAGGATGAGGTAGTGTGTAGGTTGAAAAAGAGCCTATATGGGCTCAAGAAAGCTCTCAAGGAAATGGTACATGAGGTTTAATAGTTTTATGTATGAGCATGGTTACTTAAGATGTGAATCTGACCAATGTGTATATTTCAAGAAGCTTAAAAATGACAGCTATATTTATGTAGGTTATTCTATGAAGATGATATCCATTATTACAGGATCCGGAGTATGCACTGCCAATGATGAGCTTCAGAGCTAACATCTAACTCACACATTTGTTATGCAGGATTCTAGGAGCTAACTCCAAATGGTTCTTGGCATGAAACTAACATTACTCTAAGGAAGATGCAAGAAATTTTAATTAGCTAACTCTAATGGATTTTGGATCTATAGGGTGTTAGAATGGTTTCAGAGCTAGAATGCAAACTTGTTACTACACCTGTGGCTGTATACTTCCAGAGCTGAGCAAAGATCAATGGTTCCTGGATCGCATGAGGAGGTAAAATAGCTACAACATGAGTGTCATATGCTATCTCAGCAGTTGAGATGATTATTGTTGTTAAGTTGCATAATCTTGTACCAGACCAAACATTGCGATAGGCAGTGGGAGTTGTAATTAGAAATTTGGCCAATTCAGGATAAAGATCTAATTATACCAAAACTAGTCCAATGGATAATCAGGTTCCTTTGAATGGGACATCTAGCATGCAGTTATGCTACAAGAGGTTTGGATCTTTTCCCATAATAATGGCTATAGGATTGATTCAGATAATTAGCTGGAGACAAAATATGATATGAGGAGAACTGAACAAGATATATATTCACTAGTAGGTGGGACTTTAGTTAAGCAAACTATTTCAAGATTCCAGAAGATTTTGGCATTTAAATCTACTTTTACAGAGGTAGAGTATGTTGGAAGCTACAAAGGCTAATGGTAATTTATGGCCAGATGATATGGCCTCATCACTATGATCTCCTCCTACTTCATCTTCAGAAAGAAGCAAGATGAGTACAAATAAGAATACTAGTAATGAAAGGTCACTAGGGTAATATAGAATAGGCAGAAGAACTAAACCATCCCTATTTGACAATTAGGAACATGGAGTTGAGGTATAAGTTCATACAATAGGTATTGGAGGACGGGTACCTATGAATCTAGAATATATACTTACTAGATGAGATACCTATAAATAGGACTAGTTTTTTATGTAGCCCTTAACAAAGGACTTGTTGTTGCTACACTCCAATAGATCTTGCATGGATTTTCAATTTGTATGACTTGGAGAAGGAAGAAACAATGATAAGGACCAGGATCCAAGATTGAAGTTGTATAGGTATGGAGCAGTACACCAATCTCCAAGCAGGAGATTCTTGATCTTACTTGGAGTTCAGTTACCTTAGATGAGCATGCAATATGAAACTTTCTCTTCTTCCCAATAACTCTAGTTTGGTTATGGATGGACTTGACTTCGGTAAGGCAAGGACCAACCGTCATCTGTTAGGGTTATACCGTGCATAGGTAAATTGTGCAGGAGTATTTCTCATACTAACTCTCGAGACACTATGATCTATTGACCTCAGTCCTTATAAACAAGGTCTATTGATTGTAATTGCATGGCTGAAGTGCCCTATAGTTTGTATAGTGGCCTATATAAGCCATGAAAACTAGTGGTGTAAAAGTAAGAATTAAAAATCCCTTGCAAAAGTTAATGATTATTGAGTCAGAATAACCTTGAGAGTATGAAAATTCTTGGTGAAGTAGGATGATGTCATGTGAGAGAAAGAAATTACTATACATTTGAGTTTTTTCCAAGATTGTACCAATTTTCTTTGAACCTATCTTGAGAAAGCTTTGGATGAGGATAAGTATGTGTTTTCTTCTCTTGTTGGGCGTAGTCCACAATGACTGAGCATACGTGGAATATGGTAATGATATACAATATCTCTAATCAACTAGATTTCTTCTGGTAGACATATCTTCTTTTATTCTAAATGTATGATTATAAGATGATATCCCCTTTAGTTTTATCACTATACCGGTCTAGGTAACACTAGAAACAATCCACAATTCCTATAGAATACATTGATTACTTATTTAATTGTTGACCATACGTAGCACAGGGTGTCACCTATTGACATAGAAGATCATCATTAGTTGAGTCGGTTATTACATATCACATTGCTCATAGTGTCTTCCTATAGTCTATGCTATGTGTATATTTCTGACCCACCATTATGGAACCTATCATGTGGGTGTTAGTGGTCACCAGCAATACTGAATCCATGAAACTTTTGGACTACACTCATAGCATCAAGTAAGTAATGATCCATTGAACTCATTAATGAGTCACATATATTAAGTATTGGCATTTGTTAAAGTCATAATGAGTGAAAAAGGTTCAATAAATAGTTTCATTATTTAGTCATTATTCCAGTGTCCTTGCGGCCTTATGCAGACTTTGGTAGAATAGGAGGAAAATTTCATCCCACATTCCTACATATTCCCTGACATCCTCTGTCACCATTAGATATGATCCAATCCAACATGAAGTCAATATGCTTGATCCTATATGAGTTGTTATTTTTATCACCATCACTACCCATGTTGATTCACCGAAAGCCATATGTTCTTCGTAACCCATCCTTCACCGCACTGATCATGGTTTCCCTGTCCCTTTCCTTCTAAGTAGACATCTTTTTTGCTAAAAATATATTTTGGGATTATGGTGGAACCAAAGGAAATTTCTTGCCTAACCCTGTGTTTCCTAGATATGACTCAAATTTTTCCGCATTATATTAATATTTCCCTTTGACTACGAGATTAATTACGGAAATCATGAATAACTATATGGAACTTATAATGCCCAACTAATTTTTCCCCGCACCTTATGGTTCCCCACAATTAATTATCTCCCATAAGCCTCATGTTTCACATTCAATGTGGAAATTCTTAAATCGGGTGGAACTAGTTCCTCTCAAACCTTCATTCCTTGGAAACCTATGTTCTTCTCAATCCAAATACCATTAAGAACTTAGGTATTTACCAAAAACAACATGGATATTTTTGGAACACATGTAACTCATCCCCCCTAGTCCTTAGTTCCCCACACTCCCACATTCTTTGCATTGTGTTTAGTTCCTCAAGTTCCTTAAAGTCCTATCTCATCTGCATAACAAAAGGAATGGATAAGTGATTTCTCGTGATCTTGTCACTAGACGCATCTAGTGTTATTTTTAGCACCAAATTAAAATGTTTACATGTGACTATCCCATACTACATAATAAAAGGATATAACCTTCCCTCATTTTTCACCATTTTGAATCAACCATTTGTCAATGTTCTCTTTTCATCTTGATTCCCGCACCCTACATAAGACATTTATGACACAAGAACTAGAATCAAATAAGGTATCTAACTTAAAAAACTCAAATTACATTGAAACTGTTGTGGAGAGGACATCATTTCTATACTGAATGTGATTGATTTCATTCCCTCATGGTATAATTTTATAGTAGTTTCTATTTTTAACCCTCTCCTTTTATTACCTCTGCAAAACAATTGTTGAGTCTTCGTTCTCCCTGATTTTTCTCCCACACCTCCACAATGAAGTTCAAATACAGAGGATATTGTGCATATTTCTCTCCCTATAAAACCTCTATTCCCAACATTAGAGATAGTGATGTCAATAAAATGAACTTATATTATTTCTGGGAATGCATTTCTGAAGATACACCTCGCACACACACAACTAGCTAGTAAAAACACCCAAAATAATGCTTGTATAAGCTTCATCTTACCATTTCAAATTGAAACATCAAAGATTTTCATCCATCCTTTCAGCATGACCCATGCATCCATGAAAATATCAAATGTGCAAACTATACATAGTCATAAGTGTCCCAAGTATGTCGGCCTATCTAAAAGACCTCATTACATGCGCCAGATATAATGTCTTAAAACCCTCATAGGGCACAAATATAATCCACTAAAACTATGCTTATATTACTCAAAGAACCAGTAATTTAGTGAATGACACAAACTTCACAAGGAGCATTCTTAACCCCAAAGCATCATACAAATTTCTCTTAGTAACCATCACCAACCTCTAATTTAGTGAAGCACCCAATGTTCTTTGAAGGAGGATACAAAACAGTAAGGATGACCAAGCACCAACTCATGACCACCTGAAGATGTCTGATCTCTAAATAACTTTTGTTAAAACAAAATGATGGAGATCACTTGATTCAACTCACAAACCCTAACTGATACACCAGTTCTAATCAAACTTGCACTAGTCTTGCTCTTACAATCACTTATCTTTGCTCTAAATTCTTAACTACTTTTGTCTTCACCATCAACTTCCTCAAGGTATGTTTCTCAATTCATCTTTCTTCAATAATCATGCCTTCATACCTATAAATGGATTACATTACTATATAGGTCAGCACTACTCTTCCCATTCCAGGTGACTAGCTCTCAAAACATGAGCAAATCAATATCATTGCCTTAAATATGATTCTTACTTTCAGAAACCCAAATAGAGGTCCTAGTCCCTCATAATAATTGTCAACCCATAAATCTCTATAAAACCTCAAAAAAAAATCAATTACATACTAATCAGATAAATTTGACCCATATAGGTCGGCTATAGCTAAAAACCCCATTACATAGAGAAAATCAATGGCTCAAAACCCCATGGGTAGATTCTTAAATTGGCTCTACATTACTGAAGTACTTCTTTTTCATGACCCAAAACCCATTAAATATGACCATAATAAATCATAAAAAATTCGTACATGGTCAAACTTAATATCCAACCAATCAAATTATTTCTGTTTAATGGGCCAGTTCCTTTATAAATCTCAAAACAGTCATTTCCTACACCCTTCAACACCCTTGGAAACTTCATCTAATGTCACCAAATCACTTAAACTCAGACCAAAACATGCCATGTGACCACTCAACCAGAAATGGTAAAACCCGGTTTTAGAACACTTCTAATCATTTATAATTCATGAAACATCCTTCACTTCTAACTACAAGCAACATTTGCCTTCACCAAATCAACCTATGCCAAAAAATGGTGTTTCCAAAGGTTAGCTCATAAAATTTTTTATAAAAAAATTAAAGACCTATAAATGGATTCATTAGATTATAAATTAATACCGCTCATTACATATTCCATGTGATGGGAATCATAACTCAATCCATATCATTCTTAAAACAACTTCAACACTTACACCAAAACAGATGTTGCCTTGAACTACATAAACATATTATTGCTCAAATAATTCACCTATAAACCGTATCATAAGACTTCATCATGAGGAAAATAAATATATAAGTGGAAACTATATTTTAGATCCTACTTTCCAAATAGAACTTGAATCATCTTATTAACTCCACCTATAGCTCAAGTTATAGCTCAGTTTCATTAGAACACTACTATTTGAGGCCCCAAAAACTACCCTTTGACCAGTCAACCTATGTTTAGGATCTCAAAAAACCCATGAATTTTCATGAGTTAGGTCATGAAAAATTCATGGAACATTAATTAAAGATCACAATAATCACGCGCACATCAATTTGGTATGCTAATCCTTTGTACCATGTTGTCCTAAAACCTTCATCTCTATAAAACTTTTATTTTTTAGGTAGGGCCAACATATCACCATAAACTCAACAATACATTTATATAAAATCCATGAGGAGTCCTTTGTAACATCCGAAATCAATCACTTTTCACTGATCTAATCAAAAATAGAGTGAGTATACTTCACTTTCTACAAATTGTTCCTAGTTAGGGTTTAATTAGTGGTTTTTTTACCTCTTTACCTTCTTAACATTCATTCATAAAAATGTTGAGCATAACACTAACCTCAATTATTTTATGTAAAAGTTTCATAAAATGACCTTATAATCATACTCCTTAATATCCACAAGGTCCCATGTAAATTAAACTATTCACAATGAGCATTTGAAGTTGCACTTCGAGCTAGAAATGCACTATATTTTGACCTTGTCTTACAAAAATAGTCATATCATGCAAAATTCACATCATGGAAACCTGTAATTCTTTTGAGAGAACTATGACTCATCCCTATAACATCTCAAATCATAATAATAATAATAACACCATATCCCAATCTCTCCAATCACTAAGACTTACCTATGTTTGCATGTTAGATCTTCACTATAAAAGCTAGTATCAATTAAAATAGTGCAATAACTAAACATGAAACCTCTATAAATGACCCAAACACACCTCATATGCCATGATATACCTGATTTCATGCTTCCATTATCTCATATAGCTCCAAATCACTCTGTCACACCTCCAAGCAAGCATACTTGGTCTCAATAAGCACCTGTAACATGGTGAACTACCTATACCTACACTATACCATTGTTGTAAGTTCTCAAGCACCCTAAAAAAATGATAGGAAACATTTCAACATGCTTCACAAGAAGCCAATAATCTCATATTGCTAAGCTTCAAATCCTAGGCACCTGCATAGGCTTGCAAGAGCAAGCACATGTCACTTAATACCACTGTAGCAACTCAAACATATCTAAACTAGTATCTAAGCATCATATACATCATTATGAAATCATCTAATCCACATTCTATTTTTCATTAATGTGGTCTTTCATAAATGAAAACACCTAATAGGACACTATGACAACAATCTCCCCCTTTTTCATTGATGGAAAACACCTTAAACTTCTCCCCCTTTTTACATTAATGACAAAGGCATACCTGTAACTCACCTTATTCACCTTTTTCATCATCATAACATTAGAGTTTGGTTGGAAACATCCACCAAAGATATCATTTAAGCTCAAATTCTTAATTTTTTCTCAAAAAATGATTCTTGCCTTTATTTTAGGCATGCAAACAACAAGCTCCCCGTGGGACAAGCAACTCCAACATCTGATCATGCTCAAAAACATCAAAGAAACATCATCTTACCTTTGTTTGAAGTCAAAATCAACACATTTCACCTCCTAGGCATGCTCAAACTATCTATTTTCACTTCATCCTTGTTTGAGTCTTCATGGAAACACTGTAGCTGAGCATATAACTGAACCATACACCTCATCATCATGCCAATAAATGTCAAAAATCATCAAGAAAAACCATCATACTTTCATTCTTGATCAATTTTCACCATCTCTAGGTCTAAAAGAAAGTTTTACCAAGAAAATTATTTCTCACCATACCATTCTTGAAGCATAGTTCCCTAAACAGTCTTTTCAGTGCTTTCAATACTAATTTTGAAAAGCTACAAAATGTCATTCATGCTTTGTCTCAACATGCAATCACTCCCCCTCAACTTGTGCCAACCTTCTTAAGTAAACAAGTTCAATTTCAAGCATTTTACTTTTGATTCATGGCTAGAACATACTTCAAACACTTTCTGCCAGGTCTTAACACTTTTTTGAGTCTTTAACAGTCATGACTATCTTAGAAATGACAACATTTGATCTTGGTGTGTATATACTTCAGAAACATACCTTATGAGCCACGAGAGGATCAAATTTACTGTCTAGAGTGTCTAATCAAGCTTCCCCTGACTTTAGTAGGAACTTAGATGCTTCATCCACCTTTGACCATACTCTGTCATACCTGAGTAACTTCTTCTTTGTTTCCTGATCACTGTACAATTTGATAAGCCTTTCTGGAGCCAATCCATTTCTTTAGGAGTACCTTATTAGATATATTTGCAGTAGTTTTTAGTCCTTGAAGTGTGTGAAAAATCAACATCTGGAGCTCTTCACATACTCTTATGACCAAGAACAAAACCTCATCAACTTGAATGATCATAACAAATGCACAGGTCACATTCACTTTTCTCTATAGTCTTTGGCATTAAATTTCACATTTCTTTGACTGTACAAACATTCTACACTTTGATCAATACATATACATTGTTAACCATGACTTGAGAGACACAATTCATATCTTCAAACAATCTATGTTCCTGAAAGTTACTTTATAAGGGTTACAAATTTTCATACCTCTTTCATTACTAATCTCAGTTCTCATACCTTATACTCAGGCCTAGAAAGTTATTTACAAGTTTGAATTTATGTGTTGTGATGAAGAACTTAGCATTTGAAGTTCTACACACCTTCACATATCTGAATGATGGCATTCAAGGTTCACTTGATCATGATAATGAATACATAGGTTGGACATAACACTGTAATGCATTGCTCTATGTCACTTGAGACAATATTGTAACTACACCTTTTGATCCTAGAATATCTCTCATTCTCCTTATATCAGATCTTTAAACTATTTTAATCCTTATAGAAGCTTAATCTTACAAATTCTATCTCAATTTATTGTAGCATACTTTCTTGCATTCTTCATTCTCCCTCAACCCAGCTCCTTCACAAATTCCTCATGATCATCTATGCTTTTCACTGTACATTTCCACTGAAATCCCCTATTGGTCATCATTCACCAAGCCTTTTAGACTTAGATGTATACTGATCTTCAACATTTTCAAATTTTTCCTCTATTTGAGCTTGAGATCCCCACTTCACAAAATTAGAGATATGCATCTACACAGTTATGTCACCTCATATTCTTCTAGGTTACTTTGAACTCCAAACATAGATTTCAGACACAGTTTTTGAGTCATAAGCTTTTCATCATGAACAATACATATCCTTAGGAACTTAAGATTAATTCATAGAAGGGTGAAGTAATTTTAAGACATCTTCTTCTACTTGATACAGAAATGCAAACCTACAAGCTATTCCATATAGACCTTTTTACTTGATAATATCAATTCTTGCTTCTTTTGTCTCAGAAGACCATTCATCCTCACAACGTGATATCACTCATTTATTGTCATGTTTATTCAAACACTTGGTAGATTCTCATGAAAGTAATTTTGATGATATTTTGCATCTCATACCTTGATTCCTGTAACAATACCTCAGTATACTATACCAACATTTGAACATTATACCCTTTTCCTTGATTTGAATAGTGAGATGAATGTCCACTCTTTTGCATTTTGAAGCTCCAATAACTTTTCATTCTCCTTTCTTAGCATTTTATAACATCTTGATGAAGCTTTCCTTACTACTTCATATTCATCCTCCATCTGTACATACTTTACAAACACTTGAGAATCACTGCTACTACATTATAATATTTTTTTAATAAAAAATGCATATACCCAGTCTACTAGCTCTTAGCCATGTTCTCTGACATCTTGATGGAGTGAAATCTCCTCCATAAACTTGAAAGCATTAATACAGACTTATTTTCCATCATAGGGAATAGATCAAGTTTGACTTAGAACACTATGAGACTTAGCCATGTCATGGGTAACAACTCTTTGACACACCCTTTGAATAAATGAAAGACTTATCAATGATTTCACACATTACTTGCTTAATGAAGAAACAGAAGACATAGGCCCTCACACAAGGATTCACAATAAAGACAATGCACAAGATAGATGACTCAGTATATAGATGACTTTAGACCTTTTTTACAACACTTTTACATCATTTTGATTGCATTGACTCGAATTGTGTAATTTTATTCATTATAAAATGTTATTTAATTTCCTCCATTGCCTGCTAAAATTAGATAACGAGCAGATTCCCACTAAAATTGAACAAGTAAGCTCTAAGATTCCTGTAGATTCGAATTCCACTAGGGGTCAAGCCTTTGGCAATATAGAAGAAAGACTTAGCCGAGACAAGCCAACTCAAAGGAGAGAAATAGGCTCATGGATGATGCCAAGTGTCAACCTAGAGAAATTTTTAAAAAGCAAAAGACCACCAAGCCTCAAAATCCCGTGGGACTTACATGTGGAGTCAACTATGAGTGTCCTGCCCAAGAAAAGGTATTCACATTAATATGCAGTAGGTCCATTACTTGCTCAAAGGAAAGTAGTAGGCTCGCAGACGATGTCAAGTGTCAACCCAACGCACTTCCAAAAGCTACAAAGGAAGCAGAGACCCTAGAGAAGCACTTATCCTCCACATGGATCTCGCAAAAATGGGCTCCAAGTTCGAAATAGGTTGCAAAGGATTGATGAGAATCCAAATACCACGTATGGGCAATTATGAAGCCTATTTAAAAGTTTTAAATGCTCAAGATATTTTCAAAAGATCAAAGACAAAGGGTCATTCAGCTGGTCTTTTCAGTAATAAAGTTAATACATAGTTTCATGTGGAGAGTGTGAACCTATGAATACTTAATCTGTTCACCTACACTTGAGGGGTCATTTTTAATAGAATAGCATAAAAATAGGTGCTGTTGGAATCATGATCCTAGAGCCTGATGCATAAAATTTAGATATGTAATAAATATTTTAAAGAACGAGTCTACTCCAAGGGAGTCGATTGCAAAATAGTTAAGACATGTATTTAATGAGTATGGCTCTCACTCCTTGAAAATAAAATTATGGGGAAGTGTGAGGTAGATCTCACAATCTACTTATGTCACTTCACACCATTTACCATAATGAACAAGTAGTTGGAAAATATTTTAGGAATGATCTTCTTATCTTTTTTCCATCCTATATATTGTAAATGCAAGGTTAAAAACAAGGATCAAGAGTTAGTACATTTTTCTTTCCTGTCTCAATTCCTCTTCTATAAAAGGAAGAGGTTTGTAACTCTGGCCTTCTCTCAGAACTTTTGTAAGAGAGTTATTCTTGCCTCTTATCTATTGTAATACTGTGCATACTTCTTAAATTAATATAATATGCCATGTGATGCATTTCGTCCATCCTTTGTATATCTGTATTGTCTCTGATAGCCTTTATTTTGATGTTGGTATACTGTGCATGTTTTAATGTTATTACTATTCTCCAAAGTGGTGCTTAAGTAGTTTGAAGTGAGACTCTATGTGAATTGTTTATGGCCTATGGTGCATTTCGTCCACCCTTTTCATTGCTCACCCCTTCCCAATTCAGGCAGTCATGTTTGTGACTAACTTCTTCCCTCTTCGGTGCATTATGTTTCTTCCTAGCCCTCATCTCACACTTAGAGAAGAGCCAACTTCTTTAAAATCTAGAGGTTACCTTAGGACGCACATCCCACCAACCTAAGGTATCCAACAACTCTGGTGGTTCATCTGCAAAGATAATCGTCAACAAAACACTTTGTAATTTTGGCTTCAAGATGATGAAACATTATTTGAACAACATACTACTAACAACTGAGACTCAATTCTATTGATTTGGCTTAAAATAAGACCCTAATAATCACACATTGATCTATTATCATAACAAATCAAGAAAAAAAACCATTCCTATCTTGATTGGACTGAGATAACCCTATGACATAGATTACCATGCCAATGACACTCTGGATACATGTTAAGATGTACAAGATCACATCTACAAGCTTCAAAAATGACCAAAATGGAGACATGGCAGACTACAATGCAGGATAACAAACCTTAAAGATGCACATGATGAATGGAATAACTACCACGACAAATAAGACTCCTCTTGAGAGTTTCAACTTAATTGTTTTGAATTCATGACAAAATAGCCTCCTCTCATGCTTTGAATCAGACTTGAGATTATGATATCATACCTCATCACTGACACAACTCACTTTTCAAAGATTGAGAAGACCACTTTACATTCATTTATACAATTAATACTTCCTTGATGTACTTGAAGACCTTCATAGATACACACCTACAAGACTTTGAATCAGAGCCATGACTCCCTAGACATCATGAACAACATATGACATTGACAAAAAAAAAATTAATTTTGCATGATACAGACTGAGGAGAAATATACAGTCCCACAAACCTTTCTAAAGATTTGAAATAGTTGAGACACAACACAACTACTACTGTTACTGATATATTTTGATGAATGATGACATAAAATCTTAGATATGATATAGAGATGATCACCTTCTGTAGTCCAATTTTAACTCACAAACAAACTTGATAAACTTCAACTCACACCACAACAGTACTCAGATCTAGACACCTTTGTAGCAGGACTTGACCTCTTTAACTGATATGATCATACTTGAGAGACATAGTACAATTTTTTTTTCAAACTACAACTCTATCCCAAAACCATTATAGCACCTTGATTCCATAAAGCACATCTTGAAATATAGATACAATCACTTTTATACTTCTTGACTAACACATGGAACTAATAATGAAAAACTAGCAACATACAAACTTCATACACAAATAACTTTGAGAGAAACTACAACATGACTCAGAGATGATTCTCAAACTTAGAGGCAACACACTTAAACACTAACCATCACATTGGAGAACTTAGACACCTAACAAGAAAAAAGACTTAAATAATGCATGAGAGGAATCATTTTCCATACCTTACAACCTTGGAGGTATCCCAAACTCCTAGCTTTCTCAGCTTGTCATGAACTGAAGCATGGAAGCACCAATGATCTTCTTTAACTTTAGCAAACATACCCTTTTGACTGGATTTAGGCTTGATGACCTTGATTTGACTCTTATTAGCACAAGAATCCTCTTTGATAGTCTTCATATACTGTATAAAAGGCTGAGAATTAGTATTCTTGACCTCCTTCACTTGATCATCCTTCTTCTTGTCCTTTGAATCTGACATAACAGTCTTGGGATGATATATTGGACTAACTTTCCTTTTGAAACACCTTCCATTTAATGCTTGAAAGCTGCTAGCACCTCTTAGTGTACCACCTTGTACACAAAAATTTACAATCTATCCTTGTTTGTGACACTTATGGCATACAAAACCATTCTTAGTCCTCCTAGGTTTAAACACTCTTAGATTCCATCCACAATACTTATCTCTATTTCCATATTCACAACATGAAAATCACTCACCTTTGAAGAGACCTATATCATCCCTTGGAGACCTCCTTTGGAAATATCTAGCTATATGACCAAAACTATGGAAAACAAAGTAATAACCATTGAATGAAGGACCATACGTCATAACATTAGGTTATCTAACTGAGTTATACCTTCTAGAATCACCTTCTTAGTCACCTTTTTAACTCATTTAGTGCTTAGACCAGCTTAATCATCAAGCTTACTTTGAAACCATATGCTAGAATTATCATCTAAGGTCCTTTAACCCTCTATGAAATCATCAATATCTAGGGATCTCTTCTCAAGCTTCTCATAGATCCTAAATCTACATGATGCATTCTCCAAATATGATTCAAGTGCGTTCAACTTTTCTTCATGCCTAGAACATGTATCTTGTTTCTCCTTAAAGGATTTGGACAAACTTTCAACTTGATATTCTAAAGAAATAATGGCTTGAATATGCTTGGCTTCCATATCCTTGACCTGAATTTGATATCCCTCAATACATGACTAAGATATTTCAATCCTTCTTCTCAATATGGCCACAAGGTTTACAGATTTATCCATTGCTTGTGATTCATAGGATCTCCTTCAAGTTGTCAAACTTCTGTAAAAAATAACCAGCTCTAATACCAACTGTTAGAAGCAAAAGGGAGTGATAGGGGGGTGGGATGAATCATTCCTAAAATAAATTTCCTTTCATTTACCATTTATTTCATCATATATTATCATCCATTAGATTCATTTATGCAATCAACCATAGCATCATTAAGTGTGCTTATTACAGATCATGTAAAATCAACCACAAGAGTAAGAATGTAAAGTACTCAACAAAAGTGAGAAACCCTCATGGGGAAGAAAACCCACTGAAAATATACTAATATTACACAAATAAAAGATATTTAGTGAATCACTAACTTCACAAGGAGCACCAACCCCTAGTTTAGTAGAGCACCAACCCTATGAGGAGCACAAACCTCTAATTTAGTGAAACACCCACTCCACAAGGAGGCTACAACCCCCTAGAGATGGAAAAGCACCAAATCAGTCACCTGAATATATTTGATCTCTGATAATGCTACTACCATAACTGATGGACATCAAAATTTCAGCTCACAAGCCCTAGCTCATACACTAGGTCTTCAATCTCTCATACTCTTGCTCTTTCTTCACTTTTATTTTCTCTATCCTCTTGATATCATGTCATCAAACAGTCCTCAACCTATCATTATCTTCCTAATCCTTCAAATAATTCTCTCATACCTAAAAAATATCTTCCTCTAGGTCACACTTCTTCCCTCCGAGAGCACTAGTTCAAAAAGGAACCAAACAAGCACTTAAATATGATTCTCTTCCTTCCAAACCAAAAGAGGTCGGTCCCTCATAATAATTTCAACCCATATATCTCTATAAAATTCATAAATTTTAATTAAATCGGTCACAAGTGACCCAATTAGGTTGGCCTAGCTAAAACCCACATTACAAGATGCCAAAAAATGGCTCAAAAACCCGATGGGCACAATCTTAAAAATGTCTCTAACATTAGTATTTATAATTTTTGATGACCCAAAAACCCATTAGATATGAATATAAATATCATAAAATAACATACATGGTCACAATTAATATTAACCAATCAAATTTTTTCATTTACTGGGCCCAATTCCCTTTACAAATCTCAAAACAATTGTTTCCTACACCCTTCAACACCCTGAAAACTTCATCTGATCACAAAATAAATTCTACTCAACAAAAACATAACATGTTACCACTAAAATTAAATGTAATAACCTTTAGAATAATTCTAATCAAGTTATAAGCATGAAACATCCTTAACTTCAAACCATAGCAACATTTGCTTTCACTGGATCAGCCTACCAAAATATTTGTTTCCAAAGGTTAGCTCATAAAATTGTTAATACAATGATTAAATACCTAAATAATTATTTAATTTATTACAAAATAATCCATCTTAAAATTATAGGTGATAGTAAGCATCACCCAATCCATATCATGCTTCAAACAACATCAAACTTGCTCCAAAAGAGATGTTGTCTTGAATTGCCAAAAATATGTTTGCTCAAAGAATGACCTAGAAAACCTGTAAAACTACCTCATTATGAAGAAATATATATATCATCTAGAAATATCTCTTAATATAATTTCCAACACAACTTGAATCATCTCAAAAATTCACATGTAGCTCAAGTTATGCTCATTTTACTAAACCTTGCTATTTGAGATCCCAAAACTACCCTTTGACCAGTCAACCTATTTAGACCTCAAAAAATCATGAACCTGCATGAACATGCTTTGAAAGCTCCATGGAAATCAATAAAAATTCCCAATAATCATGCACCATCAATTTTGCATGCTACTCCTTTAGACCATCTTGTCTTAAAACCTTCTTCTCCATAAACTGTTACTTTTAGGTGGAGCCCACATATCACCATGACCTCAACCATACATTTATGGAAATCCAGAGAAGTCCTCTACATCAATTAATCATCACTCTTTTCACTAAAAAATCAAAATTGGGTCAGTATACTTCACTTTCTGCAACCTTCTCCTAGCTAGGGTTTAATTGGGGTTTTAGACCACTTTGCCTTCTTAACATTCATTCATAAAAATGTGACAATAAATTGACCTCGTTATTTTTGTGAAACCTTAAAAAATAACCTTATAATCAACCCTAAAATCCACAAGGTCTCATGCAAATCATACTATTCACAATGAGCATCTAAAGTTGCACTTCAAGCCAAAAATGCACTAGATTTTGACCCTGTCTTACAAAAATAGTCATATCTTGCACAATTCACGTAATGGAAACCTGTAATTATTTTTAGAGAACTATGACTCATTCTTATAATATCTCCATTAATAATAATAATAATAATAACACCATGGCTCAAAATCTTTAGTCACTAAGACTTACCTATGTTTGCATGGTAGATCCTCACTGTAAAAGCTAGGGTCAACTAAAATAATGCAATAACTCTTCAGGTAACCTCTAAAAATTACCTAAAAATACATCATATTCCATGACACACCTGATTTAATGCTTCCATGAGCTCAAATGGCTCCAATCCACACTGTTACATTACCAAGCAAACATACCTACTCCCAATGAGCACCTGTAGCCAAGTGATCCAACTGTACCTGCACTATGCCACTACTATGAGTGATCAAACACCCTAAAAACATGTTATCCATCATGTAAAAATGATTCCTAAGCATCCAAGAAGCTCATACTGCCATGTTGCATCTCTTAGGAACCTATATAGGCTTGCAAGAGCAAGCACACCTTACTGAATCCCATTGTAGTAGCTGATATACATCTAAACTAGTATGTTAGCATCATATACATCATTATGAAATCATCAAATAACATTCTGTTTTTCATTAATGTGGTTTTTCATAAATGAAAACACCTAATAGGACACCATGCCAATAACCAAGACCTATACACATAGCCTGGTTTGTTTGCACTTTACATTACATATGTTATTTTTCTTTATGGTTTGAATGATAACATATTTTATATTATTTACACACATTTACGAGGTATATTTAGTTTGATGTAGGACACATATATTGTTATATGCTAATAAGAGTTAGCTTAGCTCCTTACATTCTTCCCTTGGGAGCATCACTCCACACTATACAAGTTTTATTATTTCATTATAGTTCCTTCCTACTATAGTGCCTTTCTCTGTAGTACCTAGCTAGCAGGTGTAAAAGAACACTTGGTCACATATCACAAGCCAATTCTGGCTTTGAATCTTGATATGATGTTATCTTTAGAGTATCAAATATTTTCACAAGTGCTTTATGACCCACTATTATGGTGTTTAGGGAGAATCTATATGTGAGGGATCATTTTTGGATCATATTCATTGGTAAGATTTCATAAGATAATAGACCCCATATTATGTGTGATCTAAGATGCAAAATGCGTTCACAATAATTTTTTTATTTTCATTGTATTATAATCAACACTATTTAAACAAAGAAAATAATAGTTAGTAAAAAATAATAAAATAATAAATAAATAAAAGGAGATAGAAAATATTAAATCTAATGCTTTTGGTAGAGGGTAGGTGAAGTTGGAAGGGGTTTGACATGATGGAGAAGAAGACAAGTTCATTATTATATGTTGAAATTACAAATGATTGGTTTACGTGTAGGAAAAAGGTGTTTTGATCAGTTTGGGCACCCTTTGGTTGTCTTGGTGAAATCATGTCAATGCTTTTGGGGATGTGTAGGCCCTTGGTTAACTACCCAGCCTTTGCCAATGTTTATCCATCCTGTGACGAAATGGGAGACTTGAGCAGGGTATGTGCATCAACCAAAGTATAATAGAAAGAGGATTTTTGTCAGATGTTTTAGTTGTAATGGCCATGGTAGAATTTTTTTGCACTTATGGATGCACATATAATAAACCTGACTATTTGGCATAGAAAAAAATGGTTGTAGGTTGTATCCAAAATAGATTTTTTGGAAAGGCCTTGAAAATTTCCAAGAAAAGGTGCAAATGGAAGGTATGAAGCAGTTTCTTAGAACCTTTGCTAGTGCCATCCCTAATTTGCCTTCATCTCCTAAGACATTTCCTTTAGCTTTGTATATATCCCCTGTGATTATAGTGGTTATTTGAATTTTGTTTCGTAGTAGAAATGGGTATGCAATCTTAGATGTAACATTGGTTGCAATGTAGCAGTCAACACCCATCTAGAAGGTTTGTTGAAGAGGCTTTGGAGTGACATATGGACATCCAACAAACATAAGAATTATTTTATTAGAGTTTTGACTACCCTATTAGACAATATGCAAAACATGGAGGATTAAACAAGGCACGTGAACTGTTTGACATAATATCTCAAATAGATGTTTTCTTGTAGAGCACATTGGTTGTAGGTTACACGTAAAATGGATTTTTTGAAAAGGTATTAGAAACTATCAAGATAATGCAATTGGAAGGTGTAAATTTAAATCCCGTAACCTTTTCTTTTGTTATATTTGTGTGCAGCTATAGGTTCAGTGGATGAGGGTTGTGCAAAATCAATCACAAGAGAACATGTTATTACATCGCACCTGCAATTGACCTTTATGTGTGTATTGTTGACCATATTTCCCATGTTTTTTATCTTGAAGAATCCCTAAAAATTATTATTTAAATGCCATTTAAACATGTTACAGTTATGTAGAATTATTTTCTTTGTGTTTTAATTTCACTTATGAATATAGGCATAGGAGTATCTCCAGTGAAAAGGAATTTTGTTTTGGATATGAAAAATGATGAAACTTATGTTCTTCTCTCAAACATCTATGTAGAAGTGGGCATGTGAGGTGAGGTTGAAATGATACAGAGATTTATTGGGGGAAGCTATTGTTAATTTTTAAAAGCATAAAGTTATCGAAAGCACGAGAATTTCTTGTGGGGAAGCAATAATGATTTGTGCTCTCGCGGGTTGTGAATGTGGGTTGGTTGGAGCCTTTGCATACCCCCCATTTCAATTTTTATCAAAGGCATGGCTATTTAGCCTCTTCTTGCATGATCCTAGTATTTCTAGTGTTCCCTTTTTAATGGTATTGAAAATAAAACTAAGGAATAATAATCTTTGGGTAAATTAAATGATATGTAACACCAAATAAAATAATTACCTCGTTTTATACGTAACTAGAAAGGCTACTTTGAATATAAACCCAACTCCTAAATCACCTCGTAAGATGTTTGGAAAAATTATAAAATAACAATGGACAACTGAAGCACCCGGTTGATGAGTTGAGCTTGAATTTTTAGTTTAAAACTACCACTTGAGGACCTTGTAAAAAGTTTTATAAATCCTATTTCTTAATGACATGAAAAACACCTCTCCAAACCCCATAATGGGAAATTTAATCTTATGATCCCTGTCATGTGGAATTTCATACCAAACCCTATAATTAGTTTGGATGATCACTTGATTGTGTAACGTCATGCACCTAAGAGTCAAGTTAACCATTTCGTAGTTTTGGAACAACTGCTAAAAGTTAAAAAATTAGTTTGGTTTAGGCCCTATGTTGAGAAATGGAATCATGCCTCTGTATACATCTTCTCCGTTACAATTGAAATCAATCATTAGTTTTGATAAAAAAAAATTGAGGGCTAGTTTTGCAAATAGGTTTTGTAGGCCTCCAATCATTTTGCAACAAAGACAAAATGGTGTAATTACGATAAGTATCTCTAGAAAGGTAGTAGACAATTAAACCCTATTATCAAGTTTTGAGTTATGTCAGCTCTAAGGGTTTCCCTGTATATATGGGAGTAGTGGGAATTGACACATCATGTGTTTGAGTCTTGTGCATTGGTATTCAAACTCAGTTTCGTAGCCACCTAGGCTAAATTGGCCATTTTTGTAAACTTGTAGCAAAAATGAAAAATTTTTCGTAGAACCTTATTCAAGTAAAATAACTATTGGGAAACTTGTAGACACTAAAATATGACTGTATGGAACCTCCCTTATTTACTTGCATTGATAAAATTAATTGTGGGAAAAATGGTGCTTCTCTCTCTCCTCTCTCTCTATCTCTCTCTCAAGTGTTGGAAAATCAAATGAAATTACATATGTATTTCTTACCCTCATTTGTTTGCGTGTTATTATTGTATTAATTGTGAATAGAAAATTAGGAAATCGTGAATTGTGCTAGATTATAGGAAGGTTTCATGCCAACTTTTGTGTTGACCATGTTGTGGTTGTAGGTACCATGAACAATAAAAATCAATAGCATACTCAATATGTTGTGATTACATGTACCATTGAGATGAATACATTGTATATTGTAAACAATAACCCTATTTGATGAGGTTTTATAGAATGACATTGTTATATTCAAAAAGATAAATCATTACTATTTTTGTAATGAAATGATAACCTTACTTGTATGGGTATGTAGTTGAGTTATATTTTCATGTGCGTGTTATAGAGTTTTTATGTTAGTTGTAGAAAACATCAAATGAAATAATCTTTTTGTTGTGTGACAATTTCAATAGTTTTACAATGTTATGGTGTTATTTTAACAAGATATCAAGATGAATATAATCTATTAATAACTCTTTTGGTACGGATGGTCCCCTCTATCTTTCCCTTGTGCACTTGTTTCCATAGTGGGACCAAACACCTTAGTCAAATTTTAAATCATGTTACCTCTGATTGCTATTTGAGACTAGGTTCTTCCTTATGCCGAGAAAATGGGTCTTACTTGTGTTTTCTTGACCATCTTGTAGAAGGTGAACATTGTACATTGTTCATCCTTCATGACCCATGAGAATATCTTTTCTTTTCCCTCATGGCTAATTTGTATTCTTCACAAGTAAGGAACTAAAATAATTGTTAATGATTCCAATCTCACATTGTGTAAGAACCCCTTTGGGACATTAGTAAGCCTTAGGAATAAAAGTGTTACCTTGGCTAGTAATAACTACATACCTTAGGCTTTTAAAATGGTATTTTGAGATAAAAATGTTTGAAAACTCTAGTATTGATCTATAGTAGGGAGTAGATCATTTGGGGTAAATGGGAATGAATTAAACCTAGGACCATTAAGAGGTTAACTCGTGGAATTTATTTTCTAACTAACTCTTAGAAATTGAAATTGTTTTTGTAAGATGATGGGCTAAGAGAAAAGTGAGAATTGAAACTTATTGCCTTAAATCCTTGTTGTGAATGAATTAAACCTAATACCATTAAGAGGTTAACTAGAGGGAAAAAGTTTGTAACTAAGTCTTAGAAATCTATTTTATTTTTTAAGATGATGGCCTAAGATAAAAGTGAGAATTGAAACATATTCCCTTAACTATTTGCTAAGTACATTTTATGACATTAAAGGTAAAATGAAATGTCCTATTCAGGAACATGTAATTATAAGACATGAGCTATTTATTTGAATATGGATCATGTGTGACTCGTGCGTAGCTTATAAATTCTTCCAATCAATTATATGTATAAGATGTACCATAAGTATAAATTTAAACTTGAGATTATCCCCCTTTAGCATAATTTCAATTAGAAATTGTGTTGATCCCCCTTACTCTTTGTGAGCACTCATTATTTTAATACAAGTAAAATGAGTTGTTCTATGTGTAACATAGATTTCAATAACAAGAATCCTAATTTGGAACAAGTAGAGTGTGATTCACATGCACTTCACGAATGATGCAAAATGAATAGTTAAAAATGTATAGTATCACTTTTTTTACATTAGGGATGTGATCTCTAATAGAACGTAATTATATGGTTTTCTTATAAACTAAGTTACAATGGAAGGAATTAACAATGTAAGTGATTTGGACTATAGGTAAAATTAGGAAGCATAATTTGTGCAACCTTGAAAGGTGATAAGAAAAACTTTGGAAAACCATGAAGTGTGGTGATGCCTCAAGTAGCACCTAAAGAGAATCCTAACTTAAATCAAATGAAAAATTTATGAGACTAGTACATGAGTAATTTATATGGTTTAGGGTGACATATATATTATTGGTTTTACTGAAATATATCTTAATAGGTTTGGTCATGGATGAAATTTACATTTAATTTCAGCTGTCAAAATTGTGTTACTATAATGTGACTTTAAGAGTTAAAATGTGGACAAATTTTTTAACTAGTGTTTAGATTTTTAAATTGTATTCATGAGATGTCAATATAGAAACAAAGTAAAACTTGGAGTTTTATTATAACTTAATTAATCCATTTTATGAGGTTTGAAATGAATATAATTTTTCTCCATGTGAGTTTAAGAACTTGAGAGAACATGATTTCTTATGGGAAAACAAAACTTATGACATGTAAATATTAATAATGGCTCTCACCAATTATTTACTATAGAATTTAACTACACGAGGAATAAATGAAGCATACTCGAGTGAGTGAAATTTTAAATGAAGAAGGAAAATTAAATGTTTCCTTATTTTAATTTAAGATTCCTTCTATTTTAACTACATGGTAATTTTTTTTTAATGAGGTAAAAGTAGAAAAAAATGTCAAGAAAATATGCTTTAGGAACATGATCCCTAGTTTAATAATGATTTATAGAAGACTCGTATGTGTTTAAAAACTAAATATAACTAATAATGGAGTCAGAATAAACAATTTCAATAAAGAATTATACCCAATAAGGTGTAATTTCTATAAGATAAACGTTGAATGAAATGATCATTATGTACTCTTGTTAATGAGAAATTAGGTCCTTATATGATAATGGGTTTCCAATTCAATGGTGTAAAATAAAGTGATTTCCTTGGTAATAAAGAGGTAACTAAGAAATAATGTGCTTGTGGAACATGTCTATCCTTAAGTTCTCGTGTGGGTGAGGTCATTATATTGTGTTCATCCTTTTGAGTAAGTTTGGAATTAGTGTGCTTCTGGCGTTATCCTGTTGTATATGTGGGTCCATGCTTGTGTAAGTGTCTCATGTGATATTGAGTTATTTGAAGTGATCCCAAGTGTTTTCGTATAACATGTACTAAAAGACACAAAAATATTATCCTGGATTTTTATTTCTTGTGTTTTGGTCCTTCGTGTATGGGTGTTACACCTACTTCCTCATTAGTCTTGATTACATATATTCTTTACATGCCATCTTTTGAAATAATAGGACTGACACATGTGTCTTGTGTAGAACTGACATATCTTGATTCATGTGCTTTTTTACTACTTATACTTCTCTTATCACTACTTATCATTATTTTTTGATACAACAGTTTTCTTAGTTTATTTTGTTACTTCATTTTTGCTTCATTGTATGTGGCCTAATTGCCTTGATTGTCTTATGACACAATGGATTCCCCATGTTTGTGTATCTATGAATTTTTTGTGTGATATTTATTATATATGTGGCCTAGGTTATCATATTGTCTTGTGACACTGTGGGAGTCCCATGTGTGCAGCTCTATGCCTTGATGTAATTCTTTAATAGATTTCTCTATATGTCATGATTTATGTTTTCTCACTTGATGGCATTTTGGTCTCTATACTATTTCTATTACATTTATGTTTCTACTATAGCTTTTGTTCTTATTATTATCACTACTATTATTTCTCTTGTTTCTATGGTTGTCTATCTCTTTGCTTGTTATGGTTACCATATGTGAAACCCCTTTTACAAGAAAAAGTTTTAATAAGTGGCCACAAATTCAGTATTCCACATTATCCTATAGATTCTCAAACAAATAGCGCATGGGAATACATCTATTCTTTTGATCCTTGTGTTAAAATTATTTATCACATGTGCCTCAAAATAGGGGCATTTATCGAGACATATTCTACATTTATGGGAATAATTATAGGTTCAAGAACAAGTTTTTGCAAGGGAAAATTCCTCATAAACATTTCTTGATATCAAATTTTGGTAGAAAATACACAAGTGCAAGACCATATAGAATAATCATGATCATGCATAGTTCTTAACCCTACCATACATTTCTTCCATAGGGAAATTAATCTATATTTATCCTTAGTTTTAGATTTCCACTTATGGATAGAATGTTTTGGAATAATATCATATTCAATTGACATAATTATCAATATTTTACAAAGGTGTGAATATTTCACTCCTTCTACACTTTAATACTCAGTTTTGGTTACAAAATATAGGTGTTTTGGGCACTTGAATCTCTTTCACCATTGCCATTTCAACATACTACACATTCTTACTCAATAGTAAAACACACAAGAATAGTATGGGGGTACTCATTCTCTTTTGTACCTTGTTTCTATATATGAAAAATGAGCCTCGATCCATCTGTAATGGAGTGGTCCATGGGGTTATGGAAAGTATCAAAGTGGTTAATTTATTCATAAGCCATCTTCCCTCTCCTCATTTAAAAGGGGAATACATCAAGGTTGCTAAAAAATTTGATACAAATTATTCTTCCTTCACGAGGTTCATTAGCACATATATTTTATTCTCTTTCTACATTTTTTTATTGTTCGATTTCATGCACCCAATTCTCTAGTTTCTTGTTCAGCATAACTGATGACTAATCAACTTGAATCCTTCAATAAGTTCAACAACAAAAAATCCAAATATCCAAATGCAAGAAAGGAAATGAGAATATATTCCATCCACAAAAAATAGTTTTATTCTTTCCATTCTTTACCATATGTTGATTTCACTTTATGTAGATTTAAATCTTATAATTACAACTGACTTACGATTCAATTTCTACTATGGACATTAACTATACTTTATCTTTTAGGTTTCATCATGGATCATACTATCAACAATATGTGGACCAAAAAATGAGTGAATACAAAGTGTTTTTACACACTCATGTTTCTTTTCATTTAAACATGTAATTTTCATTTCATACTTAAAGGGGAGGAAATGTAGACACTCAAATTTGAAAATTTACCATTTAATTATGGTAATTGTGATTGTGTTCCATTTCTAAGAGAAACACCACATCATATTCCCACTCATTACATCTTGTTATATCTTCCCTAACTTTCTTATTCTCACAAACTGATGTGCCGACAAACTCTAGAGTGTAAATACATAATATTAGTACTTATACTCTAATTTTCATTGTGTAATTTCTAGATTTCATTCACTACATCCCTTTTCCAAACCATAAAACTATGATAGGATGTGAAATACGGTCATAGATGACTTGTACGGTCTTGGAATGACACATTTTCTAAGTTTTATTTTGATGCAATAAACTTTGTTTGGTATTTTCATATTCTTGGGTCGATCTTATCATGATATTTTATCTTTGGAACCCTATATAAGAAAGTTAACATCACCTCATTTACTCACCTAGAAAAAATATTAAAAATCACTTGGCATAATCATTATAATACTTATAAAAAGGAATTCAAGGCTCCATAAATCTTCCTCAAGTTGATGCACATCCATTAGGTCATCCACTACTATAATTTTGAAGCACCCAACTAGGTCAAGGAGACTATCTTCCCTCGCTTCTAAGAAAACCAAGATTCTTACTTCAAATTCTTAGCAAGAGCACAATTCATGTTGTCCATGATGTGGAAAACTATGTGTGGTTTAAGGCCTCTTCAGAGGAATTTTAACATAGTTAGACCCAAAAAATAACCTTCATTTATGGTTTTCTACCCATGGCTAGGGTTTGATCATGATTCAATTGATTATAGATGGTTTCAGGATCGTGTGACATGCATGGTTTGAAAATTAAACACATTTTGATACCATTGAAGGGTATAGAAATTTGCATAACCCAAGAGCAAGTATGTATAAAATTGTACAAAAGTTCCTAGACCATACGATAGTTCCTGGAAGACATACACTTCTGAAATAAGATATTTTTGAGTGAAAATCTCCATAATTGAGCGAGCATCTTCATCCTTTTCACTCCTAGATTATTTACTTTTTATACCCAGATCTCTCTTGTAAAATAATATGTAGATAAGTACATATTCATCATGCTTATGATATTATATCATATTGTAAACACTTTTTGTAAGTACCAATATGTTATTGTGATATTGTATATTTAATGTTCAAAGTTATTAATCATAATAGCTCATAGTTTCAAACCCTATATTCCTTTTTAGTGTTGTGCACTCCATAACATTATTTAAAATATAATCAAATATTTTAAAGGGTGTAAATAGTGGGAATATAATGGTCTTTCTTTAGAGATTTAGACTATGTCATAAATATAATTTCACATTTAGAGATAAATTATATGGTCCATATGGGTTAGATGAGATAATATAGACATTTTACATGAAACTAATGTATGTTTGATAATAGATTTGGAAATTTTATATGATTTTGAGATATCTTTGATCATATATTTTGACAGTCTACATGATTTTGAGGTACACTTGATCACATGGGGAATATATTTCATCCATATTGATGGATTATATTCACATTTTGAGGAGACAAATTCACATTGAGAGACATATTGATCACATGGGTTAGGAATTTCATCCATATTCATGTGTTCTATTTTAAGATTGAAATCGATGATGAATCATGATATTATGATTAGAAACCTTTTTTTTCTTTTACATCTGCAATAGATGATCCTTATTTTTATACAGGGATGGTTAAGGAACCCATCAGTAGAATTTATCATTTCAAACCCTTGTTTGATGATTTGACCAACAAAATAATAACGTTGTATTAAATTTATCCAATACAAATTGGGTTATTTAAACACCAAAAGTAATGCAGTTGAGACTTTTATACCTCTCAAATTTTACCATGACCATTTTAAATTTCAGATGGGGAATTAATACTCCTCAACTCTTTATTTTATAAGATACACATTATATATCATATCATCCTAGTTCATTCTCCAATAAATTTCAGCAAGTGACAATTAGGTTTGCATACCATCAGGTGTATTTAGTGCTTATCTATTTAATTTCAATATTTTTATTAATGAGATATTTAATTTTTTCATTATGAGATATTAATATACACATGTTTTTTTTCATATTTTCACATGGAAAATAACACATTATAGTTACACCTATCAAAATCCCTAAAAGTTCTCATAGGTACACTATTTTCATTATCCTTATAACATAGAATTTTCAATACTATATTTAAAGGAAGGAATCTATAAACATGTAAAGTTTGGATTTTAAACTTGGATACATTATTTTTAGAATTTTTATGAATAGTTGGATAATTGACATATATCTAACTCTTAATAACATTTTCCTCTTATCTATCTACCCATACATCACCTTACAAATCATAATTACTCAAGATCATCTTGATATATATATATATATATATATATATATATATATATATATATATATACTACATGACACTCATCCTTATTTGTATTCTTGATACGTTACCATAATTCATACACTTATATGTTCCAACAATGTCCTCCTTTAGTAGTAGTATCTTAGAGTGAATAACATACCTTTTTTAAATATAGTTTCATTAGCTCAGCCTAACATGTTTCATGGGTTGGATTTGGTAGGAAATTAACAATTAGTAACCTACATATACAAATGAATGCATAGGTCATTTTCACGTCTTATCATACATTACAACGATTTGACTAAAACAAGTCATAGTAAAGATAAATATTTTTTTATTAAGGGTAAAGGTTTTTTGGCGAGGATCCTACCCATATAAAAAAAATGCCATAGCCCATATATATAATTAAAATCAATGTAAAAAATCAAGACTAGAGAGAAAATTAGTAAACAAACATCACAAAATCAGTGTGAAGTTAGTACAATGTCAGCACAAAGATAGCAACATCACAACTCAGATACAAAAAACACCAAAGCACCCCAAAAATAAATTAAGAGGGAGAGGAAAAGAAGCAGTAAACCAACCATTAAAATGTTACACAACCACAAAAAATAGAATCAAAGGGGTGCGAGATCAAGATACCATTTATATCTGCTCCTTGTGATTCTATTGGAGGGTGGAACATAGTGCTTACGTTTATCTTTTTTATAATGAACCATGTTCCAAACATCATCAACCCCTTCCATAACATCACCTCCAAATGTTGAATTGACATATTCCCTATAACACTCGCCCTCCCAGAAGTTAAGGATATTAATAGAATTGGGGTCGATCAAGGAGTGAGGTGCATGTTTAACAGGTAATACAACATCAAGTTTGTCATTTGGGAGGCACTCTAATTTACCCACCTCCAATTTACTCATAGGGGACCGTTATTCAACCACAACAGGATTTAAGCATCTATTTTCCCATTTTTTGGTTTCATATCTACACTGGATATCCAATGCCTTATTTTTCTCCTCATAATATTTCCACCTCTCCCCTTCAAAATAATCCACCATTCCAATCTATCTCTCCAGAAAAATAGGGGATGCTAGTGTTGTTTTTTTATTTGGATCATCACATGGGTTTCCCTCCATCGATTCATTGTCTTAATATTTTTCATAAGAGGATCTAATATCCTCGTTGTTTTCCTCTTCACTATGCACATTTGACTCTTCAAATTATGAGCACTAATTCATCTCTGAAACAAGGGAAGAGGCCTTATCTGACTTCTCTAGTTTAGCTTCCAACAAACCCCCAATCAGTGGCCCTAAATATGAGGGCACAAAAGGAGTTATGTGTTCCATTTCCACATACTTTGAATCGCACAGTGTGGCCATATCCAAAATAGGTCATGAGGAGGGGGAAGACATCAGTGAAGAACCAACTGACACATTCCCTCTAGACCCAACCACTTCCCAATGCACCTTGGTAGGAACATCCCCTATAGCCTTGACATGCAAGAAAGATTCATTCATCCCTATTTCACAGGTAAGTCAACGGTAACACCAATCTCCTCAACCCGTGGAACTAAAGGATTTGATTTTCCAGATCCCTGCTTCAAGGACTTTAAGAGAGCCATATACATATCATTATCTATGTCATCATATTTATTTACCCATGATTTATCATATAAATAGTTCCTAACTCCATGTCCATCCTATAAGAAAGATGAAAAAAAAAATTTGAATCTTCAAATAGGATCTGTTGAGTCTAAACACCATTTTTAGTCACTATTTTGATAAAGGAAGGTCCAGGCTTTCCAGAAGACATGCTAAAGTAGAACCTAGCATGTATTGACCTAGAGAAAGCTCTAGTTATAGGATTACTCAGCAGGGGGACCCCCAAAGTGATAACATTGTGTAAGATCACAACCTAGTTCCAAAAATCTAAGGGTAGAGCAGGAAATTTGACCCACACAAGGAAAACACTGATGATGGATCTATTAAAGTTCCTAGGAGTCCACTTGATCAAATTTAAAATAGTCCTTCCAAATAACCAGGGGCCCTCTTATATAAATCTAATAAAATATTCCTCAAACAAAAAATTAAACATGAAGGACTCCTTGGCCAAAGAAACCACCTCCAAATTACCCTTAAGATTTCATTTCCTTTGAGACCAATTCTTCACAACCTCAATGTTAGGCCTAGAACCCACAAATCCACCCAAAAAATCATATTTTAATCTATCTGCAGATCTATCAATCATCTCCTTAGGGATCAAGACGGAAGGGCCCTCATCATCCTTGGAAGGGGAGAATAAGGAAGAATGAAATTCATTACCATAAGTTAATAGTCTAGAGCCAACAACTCTACTTTCCCATGTTTTTCTTACAAATGCATCCTTCTGAGGAGGAGGGAGCCTATTAGACTCAAACACCTGCCCTTGACCTATGCCATCCAATTCAAATTTAATCTCCCACCCATGACCATTCTCATTTTCATTCATTCTCTCTAAAAAACTAGCTCTATATTCATTTACCCATAATAAAGGTAAATGTAGTGTCATCTTTAATTCAATTTTAAGTCCCCAAATATGATTTTTTGAATTCTAATTGGCTACCCTAAATTAAAATTTAAAGCCGTGAAAATGACTTAATGATGACTCAAATGTGACTTTAAATGGCATAAATTATATGCTCCTACTAACAACACCCTAGCATCCTAGTTTAATCCACCCTAATGACACCCCCTAATGTCACTCTTTAATGATGTTAGCATGTCATTATGGTGAATTACACTAAGACATCAGGGTGGCTTAAAATAAAATTTTATCTATGACTTAATTCACACATTTAGTGTGAATTAATACCCAAATTTAAATAAGGACTCCTTAGCCAGAACAACCACCTCCAAATTACTCGTAGGATTCCATTTCCTTTGAGACCAATTCCTCACAGCCTCAATACTAGGCATGGAACCCACAAATATTCCAAACAAATCATATTTGAATCTATTTGCAGATCTTTAAATCACCTCCTCAGGGATCAAGAGGAAAGGGATCTCATCATTTCAGGAAGGGGAGAGCAAGGAAGATGGAAAGTCATTACCATGAGTTAACATTCTAGATCCAAAAAATCTTCTTACCCAATTTTTTCTTTCAACCACATCCTTCTGAGGAGGGAACCTTCCAAACTCAAGTGCCCATCCTTGACCTATTCCATCCAATTCAAAAAAATTCTCCCACCCATGACCATTCTCGTTTCTATCCATCTCATTGTTGTCCATTCTCTTTAAAAAACTAGCTCTATATTCATTTACCCATATTAAAGGTAAATATTAAGTCATCTTTAATTCATTTTTAAGTCCCCAAATATGATATTTTAAACTCTAATTGGCTACCCTAAATTAAAATTTAAAGTCATGAAAATGAATTAGTGATGAATTAAATCTGAATTTAAATGGCATAAATTATGAACTCGCACTAACAACACCTTAACATCCTAATTCAATCCACCCTAATGTCACCCTTTAGTGATGTTAGCATTCCATTATGGCGACTTAAACTAAGACAGTAGGGTGGCTTAAAATATGACTTTATCTATGACTTAATTCACACATTTAGTGTGAATTAATACCCAAATTTAAATAAGGACTCCTTAGCCAGAACAACCACCTCCAAATTACTCGTAGGATTCCATTTCCTTTGAGACCAATTTGTCATAGCCTCAATACTAGGGATGGAACCCACAAATATTCCAAACAAATCATATTTGAATCTATCTGTAGATGTTTAAATCACCTCCTCAGGGATCATGAGGGAAGGGCTCTCATCATTCCAGGAAGGGGAGAGCAAGGAAGATGGAAAGTCATTACCATGAGTTAATAGTCCAGATCCAACAAATCTTCTTACCCACGTTTTTCTTTCAACCACATCCTTCTGAGGAGGGAACCTGCCAAACTCAAGCACCCATCCCTGACCTATTCCATCCAATTCAAAAAAATTCTCCCACCCATGACCATTCTTGTTTCTATCCATCTCGTTGTTGTCCACTCTCTTTAAAAAACTAGCTCTATATTCATTTACCCATACTAAAGGTAAATATTAAGTCATCTTTAATTCATTTTTAAGTCCCCAAATATGATATTTTGAACTCTAATTGGCTACCCTAAATTAAAATTTAAAGTCGTGAAAATGAATTAGTGATGAATTAACTCTGAATTTAAATGACATAAATTATGAACTCGCACTAAAAACACCTTAACATCCTAGTTTAATCCACCATAATGTCACCCTTTAGTGATGTTAGCATTCCATTATGGTGACTTAAACTAAGACAGTAGGGTGGCTTAAAATATGACTTTATCTATGACTTAAGTCATAACTTTAGTGTGAATTAATACCCAACTTAAAAAAAGGTCTTTGGCTTTGTCTTTACATCGACCTTAAGTGTGACTTAAAATGAAACTAAGTGAAACTTAAAATCCAAATTTAATTATAGTCATAATATTGAATTTAATTATGACACTACATTCAAATGAAATTGTGAAACTAGTTGTGACTTAAATTGTGACTCTACATCCAACTTAAATTGCAACACTAGTTGTGACATTAGTTGGTCTAAAATTGTGACTTGATTTCGTCCATATTTACAACTTTAGCGTGAATTCAATTTTCAATTTAGTGATATTTAAATTACAACTTAAGAATGAATTCAATTTCGATTGTATTATGACTTAAATTACAACTTAGGTCCGACTTGTTTTGAGACATTCGTCATTACAATGATATAAAAAATATAATGTATGTGAACTTCATTTATTTAAGTGTATTATTATATTATATAACTTCAGTTACAAATTCTTTATGTTAATATAAACTCTAATGATATACATAACAAATAAAAATAATGTTAATTAGAAATTGAATACAAATAAAACAATTTAAGGAAATAATAATAAACTCAACATGGTAATAAAACTACTCAATAATTAATCATGAGTCATAATAATATTATAATAAAAATTAACTATAGAGTCACGGTTGACCCTATACAATATTAGCATCAACATCCACAATATAAATTCATTATATTCAATATCAACCCCAGACACTAGGGTCCTCATCTTCCTTTTCCCCTAGTTCTCATCCCTCCCAATCTCATGAGTAACATCATACTCAACTATAGTATCATTAAAACCTCAGTTAAACATTTGTATCCCCACAAGTTCCATTACCTAAAGCATCCATTGAATGGTTAACTTGATAGTGATGTGGCTCCCATTAATTACTTTAAGAATTTTTATACTTTCTCTCAAGGATTATATTGTGTGTTGCCTACATAGAAGACAAAAAAACCACTTTTAATAATCTCATAAAAATTAATAAAATATAAAATTATCAAATTTATTTTACAATGAATTTACATAACATACATGCAATGTTTGGAATCCATTGACAGTCATTTCCTTTTTTAGAGAAACATATCCATAAGTATGAATATAATCCTTATGAAATGAGTGGATAAGATTTCCATAGCCCTCCTCTTATTGAAAATAACAAATATAATACAAGTTATATGGTATTTTTAAAAAACTTGAACACAACTTTAATAGAAACTAATTTAATCTATGATACATACAAATTGAGCCCATACCCCATTAAAGTCCGTAGGACCAGTGGGATTTGTGATATTTTTTCCATGTTCTAAGTGGGCATTAGTAGATTGTTGTTTCTAGCTTAGTTGAATTGAATCATAACTATACCAATAGTTAATCAACCTACACCATTTATTAGGTTTATACCTTATATGCCTACAAATAATTTATAAGTACAAACTTCATTAGCACAATATTTCTTAAAAAGTAATACTAATTATGAAATAAACCAAATTTATAAAAATAAATTGAAGTATATATGACTTAGTTAGACTTCAAAATTTATCTCCTAGTTATTTTCCACTCATCATGGTTGCAATACATCTTTAGATTTATTTTCAAATTAAATCTCTGGCACCACATGCTTTTATTAGTGTAACTTCAAGCCATGTCTTTATTGTAAAAGATAAGTTAGAAAACAAAACATAATGTATTAAATCATGTAGAAAATTATTCAAATTAATTATTAATCAAATAATTTTATACACGAAATAAAATTACCCTCATCCATTTTCACCTACCAAATTCTTTGAGGTTTCATATTAGTTTTTAGAAGATGTATATTGCAAAAATACTAATTTCTTGAAATGGGATTCAAATATATTTGGTTTAAGAAAAATTGATGTAATTTAAGAAGATTTTATGAAGTATATATTAATATTTACAACTTATGTGGTGTTGTAACGTTAACAAATAGTATGCCACTCCTTAACTTTCTTCTAATATGATTTATCGTCTACAAGAAATTGTTAAGGAATTTGAACTTAATTATGAATTTAAGGTAGAACGAATATGTGTACATAAAGAAACATATGTTATTACAACCAATAGTTCTAAATTTATATTTGTGTACACTTAATATTAGTTATCACTAATTTTAATAATTAGTCCTTTCTAACATTACTAATATTCATCCTACGTGCTAGCCTTACCTTCATCCCATCCCACTAGTAGTTAAATTAATCACTCAATTAACAACTAATTTAATCCCCTCACATATTTTGGGAATTTAATATTCCTTAGACCACCTACCATACCTACTAACTATCCTCTTGTACTAACCATCCTCACTATAAGTTTCACTCGGAATGTTTCGGCTTCTGGGAATAGAGTTACTTCTATCCTTTCATTCCTTTTAGAAACAGATAAGGTTAGGGCTAGGAGGAATACCTGTTGAATGTCGAGATGGTGTGCGCGTACCGTAGAGAAAGATCAGGTTGACTGCGAAGAACTCCTTTTTGTCTTGGAAGGACTACCTGCAAATAAGAACACAAGACCACAAGATTTTGATTAGACGATAAATGAGGGAACTGCCTTGGGCCCAGGAAATATAAAACTTCCTTTCGAAGGTGGTCAGTTCCCCTGCTAATATGAATTAACACCAAAAACTGTAAAATATCAATTAAATTGCTTCGTTGAGACGGGTAGGGGAAAGGCTGATTTCTGGTTTTGAGTCACAATAACCGATACCGGTTGCTGATAACCGATATCGGTATGGTCTAGGATCTGTAGGTTGGTTGTTTTATGGGGTGGTTGTGTCGTAGGGTAACGGTGTTGTTGGTAAGGCTGGTATATGAGTGATATTAGGTAATGAGATGGTGAGAGGTAAATGAATGATAGTTAGATGCAATGACACGTTGGGTAGTGGATCTAGGAATGGATTTATGGGGACTGTGATTCAAAAAGTCTAAGAAATGTTATTAAAGAGGACATGCAAGATGTAACTTACTGGTTATTGACGAAGATGCAGGTCCAGGAACTCTGATGACAAAGGCAGAACTTAGGTAAGATGGCTTGACACACAGAAGATGAGAGATCTCCCTCCCGATGATCAGCTGAGTATCACAGGTTTCTGGCTATTCCGTTGCAGTTTTGGGCTTGATCTCCTTTGCTGCAAACTCTTCTGGTTTCTTCACTCGTCTCTGCTCGGCCAAGTAAAGATCCAGATTCTCTTGATCGCTCCTGCTGATCTCTGTTGATCCAAAAATCCTTCCACCTTTGTTTTTGGTTTGGGGAGCCCATTTACAGGGAACCGATGGCGGTTACGTAACCGACGGCGGTCGAGTAGGAACCGGTATCGGTTAGGAAAAAGCAGGCTATTTTTAGTAAAATCACCCACTTTCCCTGCTTTTCTCCCGAGAGATTAGTTGCGGGCTTGGTCAAGTGACTAGAAGGTCGGTTTTGGGTGCGAGAAAGGGGTCATTAGTCATGGGTGTAGGTGTGGACCAAGTTATAGGTCTTAATTAGGTTAGTTTAGGGTTAGGACTAGGTCATGATGAGGTGGCAAAATGAGGTGGCAGGTAAGGTGATGTGGATTTATCAATTACAAGGTAATTAATAAATAATTGTGTAAGGTTTAGGTGATGAGGTTAGGTTGCGAAATGAGATGCGGGTCACAAGGGGTCGTAAGACACAAATTTGGTGTCTACATTAGCCCCTTATTGTCGTGTAGCTTGTTTTGTAAAGCTGCACGGACAATAATATGAAGTGGTTTCCCCTGTTAAGGGTATAGGTAATCCCCCTCAAATCTATCACAGATTGAGAGAACTTGAAATCAGGGATAGGGTTGATAAAGGGTAAATGGTGTAGAGATGATGGGGAAAAGGTGGGGTAAGTCCAAGGAAGCAGACGCACGTTGAAATGCAATAGTGCGACTAGGGTACATGATTTGACGAGCAAACCAACAATGCATAGGCAAAGGTCGATAGTTTATCCAAACAAGGGTGATATAATCCTGGTATCCAAGGCATAGGAAGTAGCTCCAGGGTATATAACAGGTAAGGTACAGGAACGTTTAGGCATGTTCGGCAGTACCAAATGGTTGGTTTGGTTGAGATAAACGTCACGGTCTAGGTCTAGGCAAAGTTGGTCGACAGATCAAGTCAAGGACCCTAATCAGGCTAAAACACGAACAGGTGAGCTCGATTGAACAAAAAACTATATGATGGGTGGATAAAAGTGTATGTTGCTGATGTTGGGTAAGGTATTGAAGTGGTACGGCCGTGGTTCGGGCCAAATTGTTGGGTGGCGGCCTTGGGTCGGGCCGGATGGGAAGGGTGAGGCCTTGGGTCGGGCCAAATGGGTAGGGTGAGGCCTTGGGTCGGGCCAAATGGGTAGGGGGTGAGGCCTTGGGTCGGGCCAAATGGGTAGGGTAGGGTGAGGCCTTGGGTCGGGCCAAGGTTAGGGTGGCGGCCTTGGGTCGGGCCAAATGGGTGGGTGAGGCCTTGGGTCGGGCCAAATGGGTAGGGTGAGGCCTTGGGTCGGGCCAAATGGTTAGGGTGAGGCCTTGGGTCGGGCCAAATGGTGGGTGCGGCCTTGGGTCGGGCCGGAGTGGTTGGTTGCGGCCTTGGGTCGGGCCGGTGGAGTCAAAAACGGCTAAAGAGCAATGGAGCATATAGGCGATGTGGTAAAGAGGCAATGTGGTGGGAAAGGGAAAGTAGTGAATAAGGGCAAAAAGTTGGGTAAAAAAGGACAAAACCGATATCGGTTATCTATGACCGGTACCGGTTAGATAACCGACGCCGGTTCCTTAGGGCACGATTTGACCGGTATCGGTTCTATGTTAAAAACCTATAAAAAGAAAAATACGGCCGGTCATTGTCACTTTGTCAATTTGGAAACCAAATTAAGTTGTCTGAGGTGGAATATTGATATTGGTGTATTTGTTGGCTGAGGTGGCACTAGTTGAGTGGAGAAGTGAGGTGATTGGCGGGCCCGAGTGAGGAGGAGGCAGTAGTTGATTGGTTGAGGACCCAGAAGAGGACATTTGGAGCCATGGCACAGCCAGGAGGAGCAGGAGGAGCTGGACCAGCTGGACCACCACCACCCATCCCACCACGACGACGTGTCGTCGTACCGGTAAGTTCGAAACCTTGCATTGTGTTCATTTGATGTTATTAAGCTAGATTTGGGGTTTGGGTAGGAATGTACATGTTTTTAGGAAATAATTAGAAAATGGAAATAATTTGAAAAAGGGAGAGGGTAGATAGGTGAAATAAGCCGAGGCGGCTGGGTGGGTAGGTTTTTAGGGTGTTTGGGTGGGTAGAGAGGGAGAAAAATGAAAAAATGTAGGTTGGGGGCCGCGCGGGGGTTCGGCTCCGGGTAAATACAGCGACCGATGTCGGTCGCTAAGCGACCGGCATCGGTCGCAAATTTTCAGGTCACGGTGCTTTGTGTTTGACCGGCGTCGGTCGTATATCGGCCGGCGTCGGTGGGTGTTGTGTGTTTATGTTGTGGTTGTTTTTGTTTTTTGTTTTGTTTTTGTGGTTTGGTTGTTTTTGTTTTTGTTGTTTTGTTTTTGTTTTTGGTTGTTTTTGTTTTTGTTTTTGTTTTTTTGTTTATGTGGTTTGGGTGTGTGGGCGTGGTTTGGGTTGTGTGGTGGAGTTAAGTTTTTGGGTATAGTTTGGGTGTGTGGGCGTAGTTTGGGTTGTGTGGTTGAGTTGAGTTGGTGTTTTGGTATGATTGGGGTGGGATAGGGATGTTTTGATATGATTTAGGTTGTGTCGGTTGTTGGATTTGGTTGTTTGGGTATCGTTTTGGTTGTGTGGTAGTATGGTGGGGGTTGTTTGTTTGGGTGTGAAGAGGGAGTGGGATATTGGAGAAGATAGGTGGGTAGAGGGGTGTGTTAGGGAGTCGGGGTGTGGAGAAGGTAGGTGGGTAGAGGGGTGTGTTAGAGAGTCGGGGTGTGGTCGGGGGGATAAAAGGGGGTATAGAGGGTAAAGTAGATGTTGTGATAAAGAGTAGGGCTAAGGTTGTGGGTTGGTTTTGCAGGCACGTCAGCAGCTGACGATGCGGGACAGGATGCCCCCACTGTTGAGCCGGATGCGACCACATGTGTCTGCAGCACACTGGGCTATCATGCGCGAGGTGGGACTCGGCGGAGTCCAGCGATACAGAGCGATCGACAGAGATCATAGTTTGATGGTTGCCCTCATCGAGAGATGGGATCCGGCGACCAATGTGTTCCATCTCCCGACTGGAGAGATGACCATCACATTGGAGGATGTGTATCGCATCCTTCGATTACCTATCGATGGAGAGGCCGTCTTTCAGGTGGATGCAGAGACAGCCATGGACAGCATCCTACAGGTTTTTGGGGATGCAGCCGCGCTATTGACATATCACAGTGCGAGTATCGGGTATGGGGATATGTACCGTGCGCACCGACATGAGACACGGCTTGCCGTGTTGATGATGATCGGGATCACCTGCTTCGCCCTCCCAGACTCAGAGGGAGGCCGCTTTCCACGGGCGCTGATGGGGGTGCTACATGAGATGGTGGAGGAGCACACATGTTATGCTTGGGCACCAGTATACCTGGTGCAGTTATATAGAGAGCTGTGGGGCTATCGCCGGATGAGGCGATTTGGGATTTGTTCGACATTTTTGCTTCACTGTTGGGCATATGAGCACATCATATGCATTAGACCAGTAGGATTACCCCAGCAGCCAGGGCCACAGGTCATATATAGATACGGCTTTCAGAGGTGGTTGGGGGTCGTGGGTCAGCCACGAGCAGTGCTTGCAGGGCGAGACGTTACTTACTACAGGCATTTATTAGAGGGCCTGACAGCGGTAGATATTGTATGGAGACCATATAGAGGTCATCACCCCCGTGGAGGAGCCCGAGGACAGTTGCAGTGGATCCAGTACACATTCTGGATAGCGGGACGGAGGCCGGGAGAGTATGAGAGGATACCCCTGGAGAGGGTACGCAGGCAGATGGGGCTACGACAGGATGAGCCCCCTCACTTCCCTCAGTACCGGAGGGATGATGTAGAGGCCCCACTGCCTGCACCACAGCCCGTGGATCCAGATTGGGTTGCGGAGGCCGGCAGATGACACTGTAGATGATGCTGGCTGTACGGGAGCATATATGGTTTGGTGGGCTGGTCAGAGAGCAGCGAGGGTAGCACAGCCTGCACAGCCAGACTTGGCAGCGGTGATAGCAGAGCGAGATCAGCTCAGGGGTCAGGTGCAGCTATTACAGGGGCAGCTGGCTGCTGCACAGGCACAGATAGGTGTTTTACAGGGGCAGCTAGCCCAGGCTCAGGTACAGGCACAGGCACCACCACCAGCAGCGGTACAGCCACAGCCCCAGGCACAGGTACAGGTACAGGTACCACAGCCACAGGCACCACCAGCGGCACCAGCACAGGCACAGGGGGCACTGGTAGTAGGTGTCAGGGGACCAGCCCCAGTACCTACGGTGGCTCGAGAGCGTTACATGGAGGCTAGAGCGGAGGCCCGATACTATCAGGATATTCTTGATGGTACCGGGGCTGATTATCAGCCCTATGCGGCACATAGAGCAGAGACCTCTCGGAGCCAGAGGTCTCAGGGAGGGGCAGCCACAGCTGGTGGGTCCGTCACAGGCAGGAGGCGAGAGGCAGGACAGGGACCAGCAGGCAGACAGGCAGAGGGAGGTGGAGAGAGCTGAGGGGTCCCTGCACTTTTTGTATATTGGACATGGGCACCGGTCTGCGAACCGGTTGTGTTGATAGAGGCCTGCGTGCCTACATATTATTCATTGATTCATTCATGTATTTATTATACCGGCCTGCGAGCCGAGTACGGGTTGTACAGTTGATACCGGCCTGCGAGCCGAGTCTGTTTTTGATATGAGAGACCGGCCTGCGAGCCGTGTTGAGGTTTTTGACGGTTATTGCGGCCTGCGCGCCGGCTTTGTTGTATTATGAGATCACAGAGGCCCCGATGCAGGGCACATTGTATATTTGAAACCTTGTATATATATATAGATATGATGTTTTGATCCACATGCTGTGTTTAAAAATGCGTTAAATGTTTTGTCGATGGTTTGTGATATTTGATGTATGATGAGTTGGATTTACATGGTGTTATATATTAATGATGTTGATGTCTTTTGTGGATGGGATGTATGTAGATATAAATGATGAGTTTAATTGACATGTTGTATTATGAAATGTTGTATGTTTTGTCGCTGATTTTATGAAAATGTATGTATGTAGCTGTTAAGTTGGATCCAAATGGTATATAGATTAATGGTTTTTGATATCGTTTGTTGATGATTTGTTTGTTTTGGTAATGTGGATAGATGATATGGATGAAATCGTAATGAGATGTGGATTTGATGAAAAGATTATAGCTATCGGTGTTGGTATGCAGGAAAAAGAGGCGGGCGCCTCCAAAAATTAGATAAAAAATAAAGAAAAGGACTATGTTTTGAAAAAGGTGGGTATGTGACCGACGTCGGTTAGCTAACCGATGTCGGTATAGTATAGACCGATATCGGTTAGGTAACCGATACCGGTTATTCCAAAATGAGATTTTTCTAAAAATAGAAAAGCGTAGGTGGCAACTGAAGTTCTTATTTTGAGAGGCATGCAAGATGTTAAATATGCGAATGCGACGCTATTTTAACGACTGAGACAAGTAATTGCATGAGAGATTTGAGTGATAAGGAGGAAAGAGACAGGTAACGTGATTGTGGGCTGAGATCAAGAAGACAGAAATCCAAGCTATATTTGAAGAGGGTGGTGAGCATGGCTGAACGAGGAGAAGCATCCAGCAGGCATGGACGAGAGGGAAGACAAGTTCCACCGCAAGCTGCTGCAGCCCAAGAGGTAAACGATTTGGTTGTAATTTGGTGTTTGCATGTTTTGTAAATAGGAGGAGGGAGATTAAGTGGGTAGATATGATAAAGAAAACGTGATAGCAAGGGTTATAGGTGAGGTGAGTGTTATGGGGTAGGTAATCAGGGGTTTCGGGTATGTCTGTGTATACAGAGAGGAATAAACGATCAATTTATTGTCGTAGGTGGTTGTTTAGGCAAGGTGTATGTAATTGACAGTGACCGATAGCGGTTAGGGATAACCGGTATCGGTTACTGAACCGGTACCGGTTATTTATAACCGATACCGGTTACTGGAGGAATTTCCAGAATGTGAGAAAAAAAAAAAAAGAAAAAAACCTTTAGGGATTCGATGGATTGAATGGTTATTTGTTGTTGTGACGTATGCAGGCAGAGGCAGGGCCGAGGATGAATGATAGTGTACCAGCGCTGTTGTCACGAATCCGAGCGGATGTAACACCAGCTGAATGGACATTGATAAATCGTTTGGGGTTAAGTGGAATCCGCTATTATTCACGAATCGCACATAACCATGCTATGTTGCAGGCGTTGATTGAAAGATGGAATCCAGAGAAGAATACCTTCTATCTGCCAACAGGGGAGATGACAGTAACATTAGAAGATGTGTTCCGTATTTTGAGACTCCCTATTACAGGAAAACCAGTATATCAGGCATTACCTAGCGCAGCGCGGGGAGCGATAACAGCAGTATTTGGTCCATACGCACGAGATTTGACACAGCGAGGTTTGACATTCACATATGGGATAATGTATGCAGCACACCCTGAGGAGACAAGGTTAGCAGTGATATTAATGATAGCGGTAGGGTATTATGCATTACCGAGGGCAGATGGGGGAAGATTTCCAAAGGCATTGATGTGTGTTATTTGGGAGATGATAGAAAGGAACGTGACTTTTGCATGGGCACCTGCATATTTGGCGGAGTTATACAGGGGTTTATGGGCTTGTAGGTGAAATCACAGGACGACACTGGATTGTTCATACTTATTACACTGTTGGGCCTATGAGCACATTGTTTGTGTGCGACCAATAGGCCGACCCATCCAGTCAGGAGAGACCGGAGTACAGAGGTTGGGATTCAGACGATGGGTCCAGACAGAACAAGAGGCAAGATCCCAGGCCGTGACGGGTGACATTGAGTATTACAGGCAGGTATGGGAGAGGGTGACGATTGCGGATATCTGTTGGAGGCCTTACGGGAACTATATGGTAACAGAGAACATAGCTGAGGAGTTGAGGGGTGTAGAGCGATTGAGGTGGATCGCAGGGCACAGACCAGGTGAGTATGAGAGGATTCCTCTAGATCGCGTGTGGCGACAATTCGGATTTGTGCAGGATATACCCCTGGCTTATAGACCATATATGAGGATCGACGCCGAGGCAGCATTCTCACCTCCCCGGCCAACACCTCCAGAAGGGCCAGAGGAGATAGCAGCCGATCGCAGGGTAATGGATGCAGGAACGACAGAGGCCTATAGGTTATGGTGGGTAGCAGAGCTGCGAGGTGTACGTGATCGCCCTGACATAGCTGTGATTACAGCGGAGAGAGATCGTCTGCAGAGTTTAGTTCATCAGCTCCAAACGCAGATGAATGAGACAAGAGGATTGTTAGCGGTTGCGGAGTCACGAGCAGAGAGACTAGAGGCTGGATTCCTCCATGCGAGAGGGCGTATTCATATGTTACAGGAGAGATTGGCAGATCAGTGGGCGGTACCAATAGCCGCGGTACCTTTGAGGACGGAGAGGCCCGGCGAGAGGCGTCGACGATCACGATCATCTCCTGGGTCGGGATGAATCGTGAGGGTCTAAGTAAATGTTATAGAGGTATAAGAATAAATAAGGATGCCGACCTGCGTGTCGATGATAGAGAAGATGTATTTGTTTAACATCTAAATAAGACTGAATATGTATGTTGATTTGAGTTATGATAATAATAAGAATGTTTGCGTTGTGATTTTTGGTGTTTTGAAAAAGGATAAAGAGGAATGTGATTAAATAGAAATACACAAAAATATTTATATTTACCACACATGATAGGTTATGGTAGGGGATGGTCGAGCTAACCTTGGGAGACCCCATGTCTCCGAAGTGCTGCCTACATAGCCCATTGCACAAAGCAAGGAGGGGCCTCAGACCGATGTAGTTCTCCCTTAGGACCAGGGAGAGGTGAATTTAGGCAATTTGGTACGGTTCAGGCAATTGGTTGGTTGGTAAAAATATTGATATTAATATTGGTAAGGTAAGGGTGATGGAGTTGGTAACGAATTGGTAATGTTGTAAAAGGTATAAGGGAAGCGAAAGTTAACCTACCCAAGTGGAAGGGAACCATGTCCTGATTAAGATCAACACACAATCCTAGATGCGAGGCAAAGCGGAAAGAGTGCTCCGTAGGTGAAAAGAGCTAAACAAACCACACAACGTAGAACGAGCTTGAAGCCCTAGGTACCGTGCATAGACGAGAAGTCAATAGGTGAAAAGAGTTGTATGATCACAATATATCGGGTGTACGTCACGTCCCTTGAGTTGAAACAAATGGTGAGGTGAGGTGGATGATATAACGGAGGTACAGAGAACTTGTTACAAAGCGAGTGTTCTGACGAAAGAGAACCTACCCTAAATAGACAAGTCCATGACTCAAAAGTTCTTTTGAATGAGGCTTTTATTTTACTGAATATAGACTGATCGATGCGGGAAGTCTACAAGGGATATTGATTGTACTATTCTTGAGGTCTTCACAAAGCTGATCAATGCGAGAAGCTTCTGATAAAGGCTGACTGTGTATAGCTGTCCTTCGAGGGAGCAGTCTATTTATAGTAGCAGATATGATTTTAGTGCATAGCTGTCCTTCGGGGGAGCAGTCTATATATAATAGTAGCAATAGTTTGGCCTATAGCTGTCCTTCGAGGGAGCAGTCTATATATAAGGTAGATAGCTAGATGTCCTTTTGACGTGAAGCATCTAGTTTTTGTAGGAAGTTTGACTCAAGAAAATCCCATAAGAATACGGCTTATTTTAATACTTTGAAGTCATGGACTAGACTAAAAAGGGAAGGCATTGCTGAGGTGAAGTGAGAATCAAACTATGTGAGCTTGATTTTTATTATGAGGTGTAGGGAACAAAGTGTATGTGGTGGTAAGTGGGCTCAAGGGACGAGCGGCAGGTAGATAAGAAGTGATATAACACTAAATTCAATAGTAGAATGGTCGAAGATGCAAGGCATTAAGGGGTTCAGGCTCAGGTTTACCATTAAGCGAAGCTAAACGATAAGTGCCTGATCCATAAGTGTGAGTGATTATATAAGGCCCAATCCAATTAGGAGCAAATTTTCCACGTTTGCTCTTTTCTAGTTTGGTTACATGTTGATTCTCTTTGAGGACAAGATCACCAACCTTAAAGGTACGCTCATGAAGTCGCTTATCATAAGCACGCTTGATACGTTTTTGATAGATTTGGAGGTGATCAAGAGCTGTAAGACGACGCTCGTCAAGAAGCTCCAATTGGGCTAACCGCTCTTGGCGGAAATCATCGTTGGTGAGAATATCCTGAAGAGATATTCTAAGGGAGGGTATTTGTACTTCGAGAGGCAGGACAGCCTCGGTACCATATACCAAAGAAAAAGGTGTGGCATTAGTGGAGGTACGAATGCTAGTACGATAAGCCCAAAGGGCAAAGGGGATGTGATCGTGCCAATTTCTTCCGGATTCATTGACAACTTTCATGAGGATTTTGGTTAGGGTTTTATTAGAGGATTCAGCTTGTCCATTTGCTTGTGGATAGTAGGGTGATGAGAAGCTGAGTTTGATACCAAAGTTGTCGCAAAGGTCCTGTAACAACTTGTTTTTGAAAGATTTTCCATTATCTGTTATCAGGCGATGAGGAACACCAAAACGACAGATAATGTGGTGGTTAATGAACTCTACAATTTTTTCTTTTTTAGTTGAAATGAGTGGAATAGCCTCCACCCATTTTGTGTAATATTCGGTTGCTGTGATAATCCATCGGTGACGTTGCGAAGAGGACGGATGAATCTCACCAATAAGGTCTAAACCCCATTGTGAGAAAGGCCAAAGATCTCGGGCGACCTGTAGCGGGTGGCTAGGAGTATGTTGAAGGTTGGCATGTTGTTGACACATAACACAACGCTTAACATATTCATAGCAATCGTTATTGAGAGTAGGCCAATAATAACCTAGGCGGAGGATTCGTTTGGCCACGGCAAGGCCGCTAAAATGTCCGCCACAAATACCGTCATGGACTTGTTGGATGGTATGGGTGACCTCCGCACCGGTGAGACATCGAAGGAGGATGCCATCAAAGCCACGTTTATAAAGGAGTCCCCCCATAACAACATAACGAGAAACACGTTTAAGAAACGTGCGTTTTCCGGTACTAGTAAGGTCAGATGGGAGAACAGAGGTTGTAAGGTAGTCGTGAAATTGGTGATACCAGGTATCCTGCGAATTAACAGACACATTATTTATCGTACAAACAACCGAGGCTGAATAAGATGGGGCAAAGAGTTGTTGGACCAAGACGAAAATGTCAGAGTCAGTTGATGAAGCTGGAATTTGCGAGGCTAAGCAAGCCATAGTATCCGCAAATTTGTTAGTGGAGCGGGGAATGGTTTGGATAGAATAGCGAGTAAATAAGGCTAGAAGTGAATCCACGTAGTGTTTGTACTTTTGAAGTTCCTCATTTTTGCATTGGTAGATGCCCATAACTTGATTGACTACCAATTGAGAGTCGCCAAAAATATTGATAGATTTGATACCTAAGTGTAACGCAACTTGGAGACCCAGAACAAGGGCCTCGTATTCCGCTGTATTATTAGTGCAAGGGAAATCGAGTCGGAATGAGAGAGGCATAGGCTCAGCGTCGAGAGGAATGAGAACAACGCCGGCTCCTCCGCCGCGCTGGCATTTGGATCCATCGAAGAAGAGGGTCATTGGATACGACTCCTCCCTGAGTGAAAGAGTGGCGATGAGTTCGTCGGGGAATGTAAAATTGGTAAATTGTTCCCCTGGTAAAGGGGCTTCCGCAAGTTGATCTGCGATGGTTTGTCCTTTGATTGATTTCTGGTGGACAAACTCAAGGTCGAGGTCGGCGAGGAGCATGAGCCATCTGGCGATGCGTTGGTTTAGATGAGGTTTGGCATACATGTAATGGATGGGGTTAATGTTGGTGATGATGAAAGTTTTGTGATTCAGAAGGTAGTGTCGGAGTTTGGTGGCCACGAATGATAGGGCTAGGCACAACTTTTCTACATGTGTATACCTAGTCTCATAGTCCACCAAAGTATGACTTATATAATAAACGGCTTGTTCTCGATTCTCAGAGTCACGATGTGCAAGCATGGCCCCTACAGCGTGGTCGGTGGCGGAAAGATAAAGGTAGAAAGGGCGGTCGTCCTGGGGTGGGATAAGCATGGGTGGCTGCAAGAGATAAGCTTTAAGAGCCTCGAAGGCTTGGTGGCATTCGTCACTCCATTGAAAGTCAATGTATTTTTTAAGGAGGTGATGGAAAGGTTGACATCGATCCGAGAGTTGGGAGATGAAACATCGGATAGATTGGAGCTTACCTTGTAAACTACGCAATTGTTTAAGATTGGTAGGTGGGGGCATTTCTAGAATAGCTTTGACTTTAGATGGGTCGACCTCAATGCCACGCAGAGAGACAATAAAGCCGAGAAGTTTTCCTGAAAGGACACCAAAGACACATTTCTTTGGTTGAAGACGGACAGAATATTATAACAGGTGATCGAAAATAATGGTTAAAACATCGAGATGTTCACTGCGATGTTTAGATTTGCCTAGAAGATCATCGACGTAATCCTCAAGGATAGTGTGCATAATGTCATGAAAAATTTAAGTCATAACCCACTGATAGGTAGCACTAGCATTCTTAAGGCAAAACGGCATGACATGATAACAGAAGGTTCCCCAAGGAGTTATGAAGGCAGTTTTATGTTGATCGGCCGGAGCTACCAAAATTTGATTATATCCCGAAAAGCCATCCATGAGAGAAAGCATTTCATGGCCCGTAGTGAGATCAACAAGTTGATCAATACTTGGGAGGGGGAAGTCATCCTTGGGGCAAGCGAGGTTAAGGTCTCAGAAATCTGTGCATATCCAAAGTCCCCCCATCGCTTTAGTGACAGGTACGATGTTAGAAATCCATTGAGGATAGTCAATAGGCAAGATGAAGGAAACAGAAAGAAGTCGTTGAAGCTCTTCTTTGACCAAGAGGGCAATGCGTGGATACATTTTTCTCAGTTTTTGTTTGACTGGTTTGGAATCGGGGTTTAGAGTGATGTTATGGACAGCAATGGTAGGATCAATTCCTAGCATGTCAGCGTAGGACTAAGCAAAAGCTTGGTTGCGAGCATGGAGAAAGGTACTAAAGGCGACTTGTTCTGATGTGTTAAGGGATTGTCCGATCTTCACAATGTGAGGATCCTCCTCCATGTGGATGTTGATTTCTATAGTAGATTCGTTCAGCATGGTTTGAGTTTCAGATGGTAAGGCACGTTGAATATAAGAGTCATCCGCGCCAAGGTAAGTGAGGATGGAGTCGTCATCCTGGCACTCAACAACATTAATCGAAGGCGAATCCTCTTCAATCATGTCTAGATATAGAAGGGGAAGAGAATTTGGATCCTCATTATCGCATTGATAAGTGAGAGGACCTATGAAGATAGCATTTATGAAAAAAAAAAGTTAGGAGGGATAGATTCAGGGTCTATCGACTATGTGGGTGATGATGGCAAAGTGGGTGATGATGGTTTAGTAGGGGTGACGTCGTCTTCTTCCAAGATACAACTGACACGAGGTGTCTCCTGTGTAGGTATTTCAGGAAAACTAAGACCACTGCAATCATTGTGTTTGCGTGTAGTCACGGGAATGAGTGTATGTTGGCCTTGTTTGTAAAGACCAAAACCAAAGCCTTTCCAAGCACAGCGAGTCAAGAAGGTGAGGGTGAAATGACGATTTGTCAAGTATTGAAAATTGGATTGGAAGGCAACCACACCAAGAGGGGGTTCAAGGGTAAGGGAGGATGCGTCAACACCCCCATACGTTAGGTTGGTGCGGTAATGGGGTGGTCCGTAAGAGATTACCTCCCCCACGCGACAGTCGTAGGTGGGATGTGCATGTAATTGTCCGTACTCCTGTGGGGTATGGAAAGAACTAACGTTATATAGGCGGTACTCCCCCAGTGTAAGGCATTGAAAAACATCTACTAAGGGGTCGGAGGTTGGGATGTTATCTGCAGGAAAGGAAGTATGTAGGAAGGGATATTTGTAACGGCGGTTTCATTGGTTGAAGGTGTAGGTGCGTCGGAAGTAGATGGCTGGGTTAGATGAATGGGTGTCTTGACTGGTATAAGTACATCATTAGGGTGATACAACATATTGCAATTTTTGAAGGGGGGAGGGTCATCTTTTACGGTGTAGGACTTCCCCTTGTACTCAAATTTTATGCATCTATGTAAGGTGGAGGGAACGCATCCCATAGCCTAGATCCAAGGGCGGCCTAACAACATATTGTATTGAAAATCTCCCTCAAGGACATAGAAGAGTTCAGGTAAAGTACGTGGTCCTACATGAATGTTAAGAATCATGGTGCCTAAGGTAGAGGTAATAGCGTCATTGAATGATCGCAACATGATGGGGTTGGCACACATGCAACTAGGAGGGATATTCATTTGTTGGAAGGCTTTTGAAGAGATGATGTTTAGGCTAGCACCCCCGTCAATCATAACATGATGTACCCAAATGTCTCAGACGTAAGATGAGATGAAAAGAGCAGGGTCAGGATCTTCTGTACCAAAGTCAACAATTTCGTCTTCGGAGAAACTGACTGCAGCAACTTGTTGTACAGAGATAGAAGTGGTTGGGGCAGTGGGTTGTTTGGTGAGAGAAGTAATGTGATTGGGTGTAAGAATGGAGGTAACAGGCAGGGTTTCATTAGGTAAGACCTCGATCCCTTGAAGAATTTCCACGAGAGCTTTTCGATGAGATTCAGAAGTCTGAATGAGATCATATAGTGTCATTTTTACGGGTGATTGGTGAAGCTGTTTGATCATGGCTCGATGGGAAACTCCATTGGAGACGAGGTAAGTGGGTCCATGAATAACCACTTTGGGTGGTGGTGCAATCAGGATGGTGGACGGAGAAAGAGAGGACATAGGTGTGCTATCTTTCGCTTTCTCGTTGTTTTTCTGCGCTTGAGTAGAAACACTAATCATATTAATCTCGTAGACCTGAGATGAGGAAGATGATTGGGATAAATCATGGTCTTCAAGAGGTGGGGTTGTAATAATGATAGATCTTGGTGAGGCGGGGGACAGATGGTATAGGATAGGGAATTGAATCTAAAGGTCTCTCCCTTCGTAAGTTGTCTTTCTTAACCTTTCTATCTGGGAGAGGTGACTGACGAAGGATGGTTTTTAAAGCTTTGCATCCCTCCACATCATGTCCTGGTGTGCGGTGATAGGCACAGATTTTAGACTCATCATAACCTATAGGTCGAGGTTTAGACGGGTCATAAGGTCTAAATGGGGGTAGGGAAATGGTCGCATTCTCCACCAACATAGCAAGGATTTTGGCGTAATATCCTTTGAGTGGGTCAAAATCGGAGGAGGATGAGGGTATTGGTTGTGCGGGTTTTGGTAATGTTTGGGCATGGTTGGTTCGTACAGGTGGTGGTTTAGCCAAGGGGTGTTGACACGTGGTTTTCACTAAACGTGGTTTCTTTAGCGCAGGAGCTACGTTCAACTAGTTAGATGATGAGGCTACAGATGACGTGGTAGCGGGGAACAACCACGGCGAAAGGGGAGTGACAGAAAATAAATCCTTTGATGATGGAGTTCATTTAGGGTTGATGGGTGGACCGGATACGTGGGGTGACAACGTTGATATATCCTTTGATCTCTGTATGGGTGTAGGAGGCGTAGGTCGTTTTGAAGAAAACGCAGGAGGTATGATATATTGATGCAAGGTGGAGGGATGAGGTCCCAATATGGAAGGTAGGTGTGACGATGATGGTTTTGATTGTGATAGAGGCACGGATGGAGTTTGTCTCCTAAGTGGCGGGGCGGCTTTATTTTTGGATAAATCTAGTCGCTTAGGCGGGTGTGTTAGGCTGGGTATTGGTGAGGTCCCAAGTGTAGGGGAAGATTTGGTTAGGTTAATAGAGGTGGATGAGATACTTGGTATAGATGCGGGGGATGGAGATGAGGACATAGGGATTTTGAGTTTCTGTAAACACTTAGGGTATATGGTAGAGGTGTCTGGATCGGTCACCTGCATTTGAGTAGAATAGGGGGTACTCAAACGTTCCCATAGGACTCGTCTATCTTCTGGAGAATGACAATCTTCAGGCGTGAATTGTAAATTTGGTACGGAAGAAAGACGGGTTGTGATTCCAGTCCACTGTGGGTGTGATACAGGGGGTAGATGAGGCACTGTATCAATAGATGTTAAGAGATCGACTGGTCGTTGAAAAGATTTAGGCGATGAAGAACTAATAGGCAGGAGGGCATGTTTGAGAGGGTCTGTTATGGTTAAAGAATTCGGTGATGTCGGTGCGAGAGATTGCTCGTCTAAGGATGACAAAAGGAGTGGCGAGCCTTCCTCTTGTGCAGCAAGAGCGGGAGGAGGAGACGTTTGGGAAATAGATAAGTTAGATAACATCCGTTCGCAGTCTTGTAGGGATGTGGTATAAGAAGACTCATCGATGAGAAGAAAAGTCTGGGTAGTTAACTCCTTTATGGGTAAAGGAATGATTTCGCCTTGGTTTGATGGTGGTGAAGGAGGTTCGGGCCCCTGCGTTAGTGAAGAGGCTTGATTCAAAATTTTCTCGATAGAGGCTTTTGGCTGGGAGTCGAAGACTGCATGGATCTCATGAACACTTTCCTCGGCTAAGATATCCTGGTTTACGTTACTGTTAGAAGAGTGATTTGGGAATGGTTTGTTGAATATTTTCAGATTTCGGTTGGCAGGGGCATTAGGGTTATCGAGGGTTATATCACCTGCGTCAACCATTTCCTGCACTATGTTTTTCAACATTTTGCAGTTTTCATGACTATGTCCTTTTACGCGGTGAAAGTTACAGAAGTCATTTTCTTTGTACCAGGAAGGTATAGCGTGGGTAGAATCAAACCCGGAGTGGGGTTTAACAGGAGGCAAGGTGATAGCTCCGGCTTTGAGCAATTTTTCCAAGATGACACCATAAGTTTCTCCCAAGGGAGTGTAATTGATGGGCTCGGCTTTGTACTTATAGGTGGTTTTTGGTGGGGTATTAGACGGTGTTTGAGATTTGACCATCACCGCGTGGACAGCTCCTTTTGATTTCGAAGAAGTGGATGTGTGAGGAGGGGTGGTGTTTGGCTTATTGGTAGAATCTGGAGTTCGGAAATTGGGGTTTTTGTTGCGCAACCGCAATTTCTCTTCTTCTAAGGCTCGAATTTCTAATTTCCGAGCCATGGTAAAGGCCTCATCAAATGTACGGAAAGTTTGAATTTGGAGGGTAGGAGAGATGTGCTTAGCACAGGCCCGCGTAAAAAGTTCGATAAGTTCAGCCTGAGGCAAGGCATATGTAAGTTGGTTGATAAGGCCACGCCATCGTCCAACGAAATCTGTGATAGATTCGTCTTCGAATTGTCGGATGGCATAAAGGTCGGTGATAGATACTTTCTTGGCAATGTTAATGGAGAAATGATCCAAGAAAGATTGGGCTAGTTGGTTAAAAGAGAAGATTGAGTGCTGGGTTAAAGCACTGTACCACTCCAAGGCGGGTCCTGATAAGGACATGGGAAAGGTGTGGAGTAACAAGGCATCATCATGAGCAATCAAATAACAAGCATGTCTAAATGATCGCAAGTGTTGTTGAGGGTCCTCCTTACTGTTAAAACGGGTAAATTTTGGTAATTCCCATTGAGGAGGATATGAATGAAGGGGGACAGAAGGGTGAATAGGCTCCCGAAAAACTTGCTCGTATGTCAAGGCGCTACGACTTCCTGAAACAGAAGCCTCCAGATTATGCATTTTGTCCATCATTTGTTTGATGAAATCTGTGGTTGGATGAGATGAGGGTGCGGTTGTGGTAAACGGAGGCAAATTGGGCCAAGGGCCTCCGCTAGACAATGGTGGGGTTAAGTGTTGATAAGGTATGGAGGATGAATATGTTGAGGCGACCGAATAGGGATGTCCCATATAGGATGTTGAGGTCACTGGATACGTGTATGGGAATGAAAAGGTAGGCGGAGCTTGAGAAGGAAAGCTCGTGTGGATAGGTGGCAGAGAGCAAGTCATGAACGGAGCGGCCTGCAAGAGAGATGAGGTAGGGGCAGTCAGTGGTAGTGATATGTGGGGTCCAAGATTAACCAAAGGAAAGCTAATCTGTGTCGTATGAACCTCTGAAGCCATCGGATTGGGAGACGGGGCTAAAGATGCGGGAAGCAAGGTGGTATCATCAGGCGGAGTGGGAGCTAAATGAGTAGCTATACTAATAGGCATACCAACAAGGAGCTGACCATCGGGCGTACGGTCAGGGGCATGAGACAAATAGTATTGTACAACACTAGGATTAGCATCCAGAAACTTGGCAAATTCTTTATCTCCCACAGGAATTTTAGGAACCTCGCTGGTATCCGTAGGATTCCCCACAGAATGTGAAGGGGGTGATTCAGGCAAAGAAACAGAGCAAGCATGTGAAACCATGGTGGCGGCTTGCTTTCAAGTGATAACAACCATGGATAGGAGTTCACAGTAGGGTTTCAATCTGTCAGGAACAGAAACAAACTCAGACTGGTAAAATTGGTAGGTTGCTGGTTTGTCAGGAATTGGAAAAGACAGTAACCGATATCGGTCTAGTAACCGATGTCGGTTATACTATAGCCGACGTCGGTCAGGTAACCGATGTCGGTGTAAGAAGTCGGGCTAACAAGATATAAAAGGCTACTAATTTGATTTTTAACGTCGTTTACTACACTTGTCAAATTATTGACCACAGAAGACAGAGTATGACAAAGAAAACAGAACTAAAAACAAGCAAGATGCACACGTAAATCCAGAGACTAACCCTAGGGTTAATTTTAATTATCGTGGGCTTATGCCTTTAGACATAGAATGATGTCAGAATCCTAAACAAAAGACTTAGGGGAAATGTCAAGTTTGTTTTGGCTTATAAGGTTACCTCAATCGGGCGGAGGAATACCGCGGAAAAGGGGGGATGTTTGAGCTGTTGTGTTAATTATGAAGTGATTCGGTATGTGTTGTGTAGTGAATGTAAGATTAATTTCTTGTCAATACCGTGGATATCACCCCCACGTGTACGACCTGTTACTTAATCTACGTTCACTAGAATTGAAAACAGCAAGCAGGAATGCAATGCACGTGTTTTAAACCCAAATCAAAAATGATATTCGATGAAGCAAAAGAAATGACTTTCACTAATGCAAGATGAGGAAGAAAGACAAATTCTTTTACCAAAATAATAAAAAGCCTTGTGAATATCTTTAGAAGAATAAAACAGCAAGTATGCTCCCTATATGAAAGCAAGCAAGAAAGAAAGAAACCCAAAATGGGTCCCACCGGGCGTGCCAAAATGTTTCACTCGGAATGTTTCGGCTTCTGGGAATAGAGTTACTTCTATCCTTTCATTCCTTTTAGAAACAGATAAGGTTAGGGCTAGGAGGAATACCTGTTGAATGTCGAGATGGTGTGCGCGTACCATAGAGAAAGATCAGGTTGACTGCGAAGAACTCCTTTTTGTCTTGGAAGGACTACCTGCAAATAAGAACACAAGACCACAAGATTTTGATTAGACAATAAATGAGGGAACTGCCTTGGGCCCAGGAAATATAAAACTTCCTTTCGAAGGTGGTCAGTTCCCCTGCTAATATGAATTAACACCAAAAACTGTAAAATATCAATTAAATTGCTTCGTTGAGACGGGTAGGGGAAAGGCTGATTTCTGGTTTTGAGTCACAATAACCGATACCGGTTGCTGATAACCGATATCGGTATGGTCTAGGATCTGTAGGTTGGTTGTTTTATGGGGTGGTTGTGTTGTAGGGTAACGGTGTTGTTGGTAAGGCTGGTATATGAGTGATATTAGGTAATGAGATGGTGAGAGGTAAATGAATGATAGTTAGATGCAATGACACGTTGGGTAGTGGATCTAGGAATGGATTTATGGGGACTGTGATTCAAAAAGTCTAAGAAATGTTATTAAAGAGGACATGCAAGATGTAACTTACTGGTTATTGATGAAGATGCAGGTCCAGGAACTCTGATGACAAAGGCAGAACTTAGGTAAGATGGCTTGACACACAGAAGATGAGAGATCTCCCTCCCGATGATCAGCTGAGTATCACAGGTTTCTGGCTATTCCGTTGCAGTTTTGGGCTTGATCTCCTTTGCTGCAAACTCTTCTGGTTTCTTCACTCATCTCTGCTCGGCCAAGTAAAGATCCGGATTCTCTTGATCGCTCCTGCTGATCTCTGTTGATCCAAAAATCCTTCCACCTTTGTTTTTGGCTTGGGGAGCCCATTTACAGGGAACCGATGGCGGTTACGTAACCGACGGCGGTCGAGTAGGAACCGGTATCGGTTAGGAAAAAGCAGGCTATTTTTAGTAAAATCGCCCACTTTCCCTGCTTTTCTCCTGAGAGATTAGTTGCGGGCTTGGTCAAGTGACTAGAAGGTCAGTTTTGGGTGCGAGAAAGGGGTCATTAGTCATGGGTGTAGGTGTGGACCAAGTTATAGGTCTTAATTAGGTTAGTTTAGGGTTAGGACTAGGTCATGATGAGGTGGCAAAATGAGGTGGCAGGTAAGGTGATGTGGATTTATTAATTACAAGGTAATTAATAAATAATTGTGTAAGGTTTAGGTGATGAGGTTAGGTTGCGAAATGAGATGCGGGTCACAAGGGGTCGTAAGACACAAATTTGGTGTCTACACCTTCTACCATCACATCTAATCTCAACTCTTGATCTCAATCGTATATGGATTAAACTCAACCATTAATTCCTACATAAATTCATCCACCATGCTCCATGAAGGACAATGAATGATAAACATAAGAAAACTCCATCAACTTTAAGATCGATTAAGAATCCAATAATGAAGTGCTTTCGGATTTCAAAAAGAAAACAAAAAACATTCATCAAACAACTTAGGGCACATCAATTTTACGAAATGATATTTTTTTCATGGTAAGGTAAGGTAAATATCTCTTCTAAGAATGATTATATTGATCATATTTTTCCTTTTTTCCAATCATAGGTGTGGAATTTGGTTCTAGGAAAGGATTTTGAATGGTTGTCATGGCTTCTAACATGCATACTTAGAGTTAAACTTGTTCACATTTTAGGAATTATCAGTAGAACCATTGCATGATATTAATCACTCTTTTTCTAATTTTTAGGACCTCAATTACAATTTGTGAAGAAATAAGAATAAAAAGGGTGTGAAAATTGAAAAAAAAAAAAATTCCTTGGCATTTTCCATGTTCACTGCTAAACCACATTTTTCATTATTGTTAACATTGTTATTGTGAAAAATAATGTCATTTTATCTTAGACCCTGGTCATTTTTGTGAGCTATGTGTAGATACCAGGTAAATGATGTTTTCAAGACATTTTATGATGTTTTTAACATTGAGCATGTTGTTATCACTGACCACATCATTTCAACCCTAACTGCATTGTTTTTGCGACACAAGGTATACCACTTTGGTTTTTATCTAAATTTTATCACCATTTTGACATTTAATCATTTCTATCTATTTTTTATCACCTTATATAGCTAAATAGATTCATTTTAAACTTGGGTTTTTTGTCATTTATCAATTTTTCTTAAAACCCCTAACATTATTTTTGCACTAAGCACGTCATTTTTGCATCTAACAACATCATTTTCACAATTAAACACATCATTTTCACTAATTACATTCTTTCAAGTAACTATCATTTTAATGACAGACCACATCATTTTCATGCAACTGTGTCATTTTCACATATGATAATATATTTTTTAGACTGTGAACATCATTTTTATGGTTTTGCAGGTTTTTACACTTTCCAAATCCTATCTTGAATCAAAACTGCTAACAATATATTATTTAGTACTGATAAATCCAAAAATTATCATAAAAACTATATTTTCATTATGTATTGCATTAATTTTACTATAACATCTTGTATATCATTGTATTTTATTGTGTATGTTTATTCCTAGAACTAGGTTATGATTCTATACTCTCATGTCTTTTGATGATTTTGAGGATAAAAATATAACAAGATCCCTCTTTTTTTGGGAGGGGTGTAATATGACATTGAATTCATCCATACATACTTAATTTATTCTTTAGGAAATGTTTGATATGGATATCATCACCATGCATAAAGACACAACCTATGTTCATGTTGGTATATAAATTCAATGAGAGTTATCATTATTGGCTAAGAGTTGACCTATTTTCAAAGTGGATTGAAGTGAGGGGATTTCATATCTCAATACCTAAGTCTTAGCGAACATCCTTGCAACATAGATTTGAGACCCATGTATTACAAAGTATATAGGGACACACCTAGTGAACCTTGTTTATCCAAGTTTTAAGACCTTTTATATGTAAATGATTAGTTGTACAAGGAACACAACTCTCCCAAAGATACCCACTCCATAACACAAAGTAAGGGTTGGGGGGACCAATATATCACCACTTTACATGAGATATATTGGCGAGTTACTAGTCACATTGTACACCCATTACTACTAGTATAGGGATTGTGGCTCGCATGATATTTTTTGTGTGTTGTGAGAGACCAATGTATTTGTAAACCTAACACCAAAAACCAACAAAAAACGTCATCCTATCTCAAAAACCCTCATGTCATAACAACCACCCATCAATCATCCACCTACTATAAAATCATCCTATTATTCAATCCACCAACTATCCACTCAATCAAAAACCCTCTTACCATTCATTCTTGTTTTATGATTCCTATAAGCTTGTTGCACCATCTAAAATCATAACCAAAACAAATTACACCCAAAAGAACCATCTTATCTAATCTATATCCAATAATTATAAGTCTTATTCAATCCTTTATCTTTTAATCTAAAAAACCAATTATCCATATCATCCTTTCAAGCTTGATTAAAAAATAAATCTTAAAGTTAATATCTAACCCGTCATCAACCTATCAAATATCCAATCAATAATAGGGCCATCTATACCCTAAACATCAATAATCAATCTCAATCAAAACAAATATAGGGTTTATTACTTAGCTCATATCAAACTTGAACTTTAATCAAGTCTTATCCTATCCTCATTACTCATCAAATTCTTCATCTACAAAACCTAACTTCTACTCACATTGTAAACAAGATTATATTTCAAAACCCATGAACAAGAACCAATGGCACGTAAAACCCGATATAGGTCTCTATTAGGACTTAATAAAATAAACAATAATGCTCCTCTTATGAACCCTAGACCAATGATCGAGTTCACAATGAAGAAGATATCCAAGGTAGTCATAAAGATTTTCTCACTTCCAAACAAGGACGAGACTAACTTGATCAATATTTATACAAAATAGGGATGACCTTCACTAAAAATGTATCAATGTTGGAGATAAGATCCCACCAAACTTTTACCTCGATAACTTAAGAAACATAATTAACCACAAATAACCCATGAAAGAAAAAACATCCCCAAGCCACAAACCCTTTGAAATAATGGATCTGCTAACCAAATCCATAAATATAAACCATTTTATAACTAGCAAAGGGAATTGTAACCTATAGAAAAATTGGAATGATACTAAAATCAAGCCTTACGTGATCAAATCCAATAGAAAATTTACTAAATAGTCACTTTAGTTTCCAAAGTAGATATTGATACCGATGAACAACCTTGCCAATAGAAGCCTTCTGAACAACCAAAATCCCACATAAACCTATACCAAGACCATCATGAATCCAAGTTCATATTACCATCCACTCCCATCGCTAGATACACATTTGCACAAGAGTGACAAGTGATGAAAGTATCCTTACAAGTGTTACAATCTAACACCCATGATTATAATTATATGTTTGAATATTTATACCCTTATCCACTAGATACCAAGATACTTTGAGTACCCTTCCCACCTTATATTTAACTATTTTTTTTTTTAAAATATGAAGGTAAAGGAAATCCTAAGGAGTATGTTCAAGACATCTATATGGCTTGCCAAGAGGTGACATACAATGATGCCTATCTATTTACAATTATTTCTATACACCCTATGTGGGAATGCACTCAATTAGTTTATACACCTAACTAAATGGGACAATCACCATCTTCGTCAATATCTCGAAAAAATTTGTAAGACACTTCTCCTATAATATTAAGAATGATATCTCTATGAATTATCTATGTGACATCAAATAAAAAAACGGGGAAAGTTTATCATCCTTCTTACAGAGATGGAAAATCCTTTCTATCAAATTCCCTTGTACCCTCCCTAATAAGTAATTAGTCATTATTTTCATTTCCTACCTTAATCAAGAATTTTCCTTTCATCTACAAGTACAATGTGTTAATAATTTGAATGAAATAATAATCACAAATATAAAAACAAATTGTTAATAAAAACATAAACATAGTTGGTGATGGAGCATTTGAATCTAAATATATCAGGGCTATCCAAAAGACTCTAATAAATTAATCATAACAATTCTAAGAGGTAGACCAAGACAAGATTATAATAATAGGACTCATGCACATCTTGGCAAGCCATTAGAATCCACCTTTGACAATATTATAACGTTTAATATGATTGAATTTATGGATACTAAATATTTTGAGTAAAACTCTCCTAAACCATCATGGTATCGGGAGGAAGAATACTATGAATTTCAATGAACAAATAGAAATAGAACTAATAGATATATGATAATACAAAATATGTTTGGGACCTTATATATAAGGGGGACATTGAAATAGAAGCATAGGTTCCCACATATAAGAATAGAAAAGTGGGCATCTATCATAATCCTTTCCTAAAGCATGACCAAAAGAAAAAATATAAACAAATAGGAAAAGGTTAGGATTTTAAAACTAATCACATAAACTATAAAATGGGACCTTATAATTATGAATTTGTTGTTGGTTGCATTGATCACTGCACTAGTGTTATCAAAATCAAAGGTAAGTCTTCTGAGAGCCTTGCTCCTCAAATTAGCTCTACTATCTCAATCAAATACCTATCACCTAGATTCAATGTTACACATAGTAACAAATTCACAATCCTAAGAGGGTCACTCAATATCACTATCGCAAAAACACCTCCATCCACTTCTAAGTATCAATATCATCTTATTGAGCAACTTGAAAATACCCCAACTAGAAAATCCATTATGAACCTTTTAAACACCTTACATATCCATAAATATATCCTTTATAAATCCCTTCAAGATTCCAATATTCCAATATATATTGATCTAACTCAATTCCAAGATATTTTGGGATACCTCTCATTAGGCCAATCACTCATTGTTGACAAGAATGATCTACCACCTACTAGTCTAACCAAAAAATTTCTCTTTTATATTGAGGTACTCATTACCAAGAGAAAGATCAAACACATACTTGTAAAAATGGCTTAGGTGTAAATTTGTGCAGCCTCACTCTCATCAAAAGATTGGGTTGTTTAAAGACACCAGGATAACTTCAAACTTCATCATTATCTAAGCATATGATGACATTGAGAGATAATTAGCTAGGACAATCCATCTTCTTATCCTGGTCAATCCTATCACACATCAAAAATTTATCTATGTGGTGGAAATAGACCTACCTTACAACATCCTTTTGGGAAAACCATGCATTCATAAAATACATGTTGTGTCATCAACCCTTCACCAATGTATAAATTTGCCTCAAAGCTAAAAATCCTAAAGCTAAGGGCTAGCCCGATATTTCAAGAATGAGAAGAATTCACAATCCTATGCAAAGAATATGATGATATATTTTCATGTTTGTATGTTAATATGCTAGGTATTGATCCATCATTGGTAGTTCATCACCTTTTGGTGCATCTTGAAGATAAAGTAGTCAAGAAAAAACTAAGAAAAATGCATCCAAAAATCACTCTATTAGTCAAGGAAGAACTAAAAAATATGTAGGATGTGAGAATAGTTCACCCCATCGACTACTCTAATTAAATCCCCAAAAAAAATTCCCATAAAAAACCTATTCGACACATTCATATTTGCCCAAACTTCAAATACATCAACAAAACATGTCTGAAAAAATAAATTTCCATAACCAAATATTGACATGATCATGGACTCCATATCTAGACATGAGATGCTATCACTCATGGATAGATTTTTTAGATATAATCATATCATAATTATAATTGAGTAACAACACAAGAAAATGATCAGTATCCCATGGGAAACATTTTTCTATCAACTCATTTCATTTGGAATTATAATTTAGGTACCACTTATCAAATAGAAATAGTAGTAATCTTCCATGACACGATGCATGACATCATTGAAGATTATGATGATGAAATTTTTGGGGAAATCCAATACATGGTCCAATCATCATGTAGTATTAAGAAAGATCTTTGACCAGCTAAGAGAGTATAAAGCTATCCTCAACCCCGAGAATTGTATTTTTTGGGGTCACAATAAGAAAATATTTGGGGTTTATTGTATCTTGACAAGGCATTAAAGTTGATTTGTCCAAATTCCAATCTATCATTTAAATTACTCCTCAAAATATCAAGCAAATATAAAGTCTACAGGGTAAAATTCAATCCATTAATTGATTTATCTCCCAACTAGATGATAAATGTCAACCATTCACTCATCTACTCAGAAAGGAGACAATATTTCACTGGAATCACAATTATCAATAGACCTTCAAATCTATAAAGAGGTATCTCCTCCATCTATTAGTACTTGTTCCCCCTAGACATGGGGAACCATTGATCCTATACACATCAGCTACTCAATGTGCCTTGGGATCCCTCTTAACACAACATGATGAATATGAGAAAAAAATAACCATCTATTATCTTAGTTGTACCTTCGGTCATATGAATTTAATTATACTCTAATTGAATGAGCATGTTCGTATATATTATTTGCTTCTCATAATTTTCAGCACTACATGCTAAACAACAAGACTGAATAAATTTCTATAGTTAATCCACTCAAATATCTCCTATCCAGATAATATAGAATAAGTAGAATGGAAAAATGGACTATGGAGCAGTTGTCATGTGTTTTTGTAAGGGAAAAAATCATAGTTAAAAACATGAAAACTTACCCTAGTGTCAAATATTTTGCTTGTAAACCCTCCTAGAAATTCCTCTGGATCAGTTCCCCCTCTACATCAAGCCTATCCCAATCATCTGAGTGATCATATGTGTTGTAATAAAATTTCACGTGTTCTTTAAAGATGGAAACAAGTTCATGAAGTTCTTCCAATACAATGCTTCTCGAGACAAAGTTTTCAGTAGACTTAGAAATGGCTATTTTTAGCCTTTCTGAGACATCTGTGCACACTCTAGAGCATAATTTAAGGAAAACATTAATCAAGAAGCGGTATTTAGGAGCCAATAATATATTGCAAGTGATTTAGGAGAGTTTAGGGAAGATTTGAAGGTTTAAGGACAAGTACAGTGAAAGTGGTTTTTTGAAGGTGAAGGAGCTTGCAGTTCAAAATAGTGTCTGAGATTTGGAAGATGATTCTATGAGCTCCATAAATAATTATATGTCAAAAAATATACCATTGAAAATATAATTAAATTATCTAAATGACGGGGCTTTCATAGTTTTCACAAGACCAAGGAACTTCTTTCCATAGCCCATTGTTGGCAGGCATACTCTACGGTCCCAAGAAAAAGGCTATTTTTTAGGGGGTTGTAGGAATAATTATATCATGGGAACCATCCCATTATTCTCAAAATGATTTTTTAATTCAAATTAATATAAATAAGTTTCAAAATATTCCTCATGGAACTCTGGAAACTTCATCTTCAAGGCTCTCCTCAAGATAAGCTTTCGGGAGTTAGTCATTTTCATAGGTGGACACATGTCAACATGTGTTGAATGTGTAATTTTATGTCCCGTATGTCCCATCCCCTTAGGAAATTTGGGACACAAAAATTTTCGCATGCCCATTTGAGCCCCCTGGTCCACCACATGAAACCAAGAAGGCTCCGCAAGCCATTTTTCATCCCCTTCTCCTTTTTGCCTTGTCCAATCACATTCTACCACCTGTCATTCCCAGATGAGGGTGAATTTTTCTACTCCATCTATCTTTTCCCCTTAGGATAGTTTGGACACAAAAAAATTTCCATTTTCAACCCTTTTCCAGGTTCTTTATGTGACCCAGTCTCATCCCACATGTGATTTTTGCTTTTTTTTCTCTCTCCTCCGCCAAGCAAGCATTATCCACCACTTGTCATGCTTAGGTGAGGGTGAAATTTTATTCACCATCTATTCCATCCCTTTGGGATAGTTGGGACAAAAAAAAAATTCTCCCTCCCAAGAAGATTTAAAAACAAAAAATTTGCTAAGGTTTTAACTTCCATGTGTTGCTTCCTTCCATCTCCCGCTCCATAAATACATTCACTCATGCTCACCATCACTCACAAATTCAAAAACATAAAACAAAATCCTTTTAATCCATTAAATAATATTTTTATGCTGGTTGTGACATTCGAACACAAAAAAAACCCTTTTGTTCCCTAAACTTCCAAATCTTGTTTTACTCATAACTCATGTTCCCAAACTCTGTTTGCCACCAAATTTTAACCATGGATTCCTTGTGAGAATGCCTTTATAAGATTATTTTCATGCCCTAATTCATGTCCTTTTTAATTTTTTATATCCACATAAATTTTCCAGTGAAAATTCTCCATTTCTCAAATCTACAAAAATCTGTCAATTGGAATCTCTCGGAAAATTGGAGCAAAGCCTTGAAATGAATTATAAAACTTATGTAAGTGGTTTCGTTTGAATCCAAAAATGAGAAGACCACTTTATATTTTTATTAATTATTTATGGGTTTACCTACTAAAAAATAGTAATTCTGAAGAAAAATTTCGTTCATACTCCTCATTTCATTTCCCAATGATCGAGAAACTTGAAAATTGGAAAGATTGACATAACTGGTAGAATTGGCTAGTATGAAGGAATAATGATGGATATTATAAAATATTAAATGGGTGAAATGAACTAATATTGGTCACATTTCATTCCTTCACACATTCTCAAATGTTTCTAGTACTCACAGAGGTCTCTCGCTCAAATTTCAAGAAAATTCCTGTATGCACCAATGCAGTGAGCCTAATGTGTCAAAATGAGAAAAAAACCAATTTTGTTCTGAAGACAATTTCAATTCATTTCTCATAAAATGCATGATCAATTGGTGGATGAAATTTATTCTTCCTTCATTTCCTTTCTTCACTCCAGAATCAGAAGGATTTCATCTCATACTCCACTGATCATCAGTGCTCTTGCAATGGCTGAATCAAGATCATGATTGTGCAAACAAAGCACATTCAATTTCTCCCATGTGAATGGTTGGTCATGAATATATGATAGTGTATAAAGGATCAGAAGGATTTTATCAATGAGGGGAGTCATCCTTCATGTTTCTCAATGGTCTACTCATTAGTGCTCATCACTTTCCATCTCAGTGTGTTCAAGTAGTGTTGCAAAGGTTCAATATTTCAATAGTTTTCAAAAGGGGAAAGGTGTTTAAATATCTTCATTAGAGCTCTTCGTCGGTATATTATTGTGGACGGCATCATGGTTCAGGAGGTCATCTTCAACACCATCGGAGTTGATCTTCATCAAAATCCATGCTTTGGAGCATTCCTTTTCTCTTTGTTCATTATTTCTCCTCTTCTCTACCTCCTTTATAATTCTTCGTTATAAATAATCATGATTATTTTCACTATTCATTAAAGTGACTATGAAATTATTGTGTAATGTAAAAGTCCCTATTGTAATTATAAAAAGGGGAATTTTTTTTCCTAAGGTCATGTGAAGAGTCACATGTAATGGGAATGTGAAAAGTTGTGTGGGGGAATAGATGAAGAAATAGACCAAAGTTCATTTTAAGACCCCCCCTCCAAAAAATCATTATAGAATGGGTGGTGAATCTTCTGAAAAGGCAATTCACATTTTTGGTGAATGTAGGAAAGGACGGTTTGGTGATGGCATCAATGTTTGTATTTCTATTTTTTATTAGATGATAAGTATGGAATGGTGTCGAATGGAAACAAACAAATGCTATCAGATGACAAGTAAAAAATATTGACAGATGACAACAAGAAACATGTTAACATATGATTATTGGGGTGATAATGTCAAGTGGGATCTACCACTGTAGTACGCCCCAGTATACTATTAAATTATGTCAATAAAAATTTATTGTGAAGGCCTTTCACATTTAAGAGTGAAGCATCTTGACTGATTCACCCACCCATATTGATTTGGGTGATCCCTCTCGGGATTAGCTATTAGCAGTGATCCCTCTTGAGATCGGTGAGTAGCAATGTCTATGTTTGTATAGTTCCTAGTATTAAAGATTGAGATCAAACTGTAAGTAGAGCTAGATGATTTATTGTATTAAATGCTCAAGAGATACAACCTTGTAGTCATTTTGAAAGACCTAGGAGCGAAGTGGAAGCGTTGGGTAAAAATTTGTGTAAATTCTTAATAAAGGTAGTGTTGTTTAGTGGAGTTTTTTCCTTCGGGTTTCTCCACTTAAATCTAGTGTTCTCTATTCTTGTTTTTATTTTATTTCAAGCTCTTGCTCATTTATCTTTGTTATTCATTATCTATTTCAAGTTATGTCTTTGTCTTAATCGACTGCATACGATAATCTATAGTCTTCAGCTTTAATGGTGGATCTATGATCTATGGATTATATTTCCCCTTCTAAATCTAACTGTTATCCAAAATGAGCCCCCTGCTTATTTTGGCTAACTTGCCTTCATTTTTTCCTTCCTTGTGCTTTAAATTCAATTTTCACACATTTCAAGCACTCAAAGGATTCTGGAAATTGCTTCATCAGATAGAGAATTTTTTCACCTTTCCAGAAAGGTAAAATTTTCCTCCTAACTCCTTGTAGTTTTCGAGTTATGGCTCGGCAGAGTTTTTTGGGGAAATTTTCCCTAGACAGGCCCGCGACCAATGAGAAAGTGCCATGTGGCGGTGAAGGTCGGGCCAGTGGAGGTAAGTTGGAAAAAAAAATTTGCTAAGAGGGTTGGTGGAGGTGCAAAGGAAAATTTTGGCCCGTAGGCCCGCAGAGGGGAAGGAAGCGTGTTGGTGGAGGCAGGGAGAAATTTGGGCACTTAGCCCTTTTGGAGCAAAAGGCTAAAAATCAAAAATTGGTCCACTAAGCCGCAAGGAAGAAAATGGAGAAAAATGGTCAAGGCCCATGGACCATTTTGAAGCTGCCACGTGTCATGGCGGAATGGCGGAGGCACGAAGCTGTTTGGGAAAATTTTCCAAAATCTAAGAAAGGGGAAAAAGGCAAGAAATGAGCCCGTGATCCCATCAACAAACCAGGTGACGCCACATGTCACCGGGAGAGTAGAGCGTGGGGAAATTTTGGGAAATTTTCCCAATGAAAAATCAAAAGGAAAAAGTGAAGTTTGAGCCCGTGATTCCATCGGTGAACCAGGAGGTGCCACATGTCTCGGAGTGGTGGAGGCGTGGGGATTTTTTGGAAAATTTTCCAAAACTATAAAAAGTAAATTTTGACCCCGTGGACCCGTTTTCAAAATCTGATTTTTCCGCCAAGTGTGCCCTAATTCGTGCCTCGAAATTTGTGCTCAAACTTTTTTCCCTATTTTTGCCCTAAACCTTAGAGCGCCATGTCTTTCGATCCAGAGATCAGATTTGAACAAAATTGGACTTTTTGGAAAGGTCTTGAGCCCCTCTATGCATTGGAGGAATAAAATATCATTTTTTTTGCATGTTTTGATGGAGAAAATGCTAAAAACATCTTTCATGCCTTTAATGCAAACCAGATTGCTTCAAATGAGTTGTTTTTGCTCAAAACTGCCATGATTGCTTTCTCCCACACACCAAGGATGAAGAATCAACTCATTTTGATGGAGGAAAACCCTAAAAATATCTTCTCATGCCATAAATGTGAGATCAGATTGCTTTGAGAGTTGTGTTTCACCAAATTCATCATTTTTTCTCTCCAACATGCAAAACAAAAGAAAAGGAGCTTGATTTGATGGGTTGCAGGCCGATTTGAAAGGATTAATAGTGGGTGGTTGAGGAAAAAGATCAGATTTTACTTCCTCTTTTGTTTTCCCTCTCTTTTATTTAGTTATAAATGGAGGAGATGTAATCTATTGTAATGTTGGACATTTTTCTCTTGCAAGCTCTCTTTTCTTCCTTAGCAGGTAGATTTGTAGAGTTCTAGACCTCTCATATAAGCTGCAGACACATATTTTTCCTCCTTGCCATTGTAATGCATTGTATTAAACTTGGGAATGATAATGTATGTTTTGTGATTGATTTTCCAATCCTTTCATGTGTTTATCATTGTCTTCTGATCTTTCATTATATTCTGGTAATCTGTGCATGTTCTGTGCTACATTCTTATGATCTGTGTTTATTTGCAAAACAGAAGTTCATCACTCCTTTGGTGTATCACCGTTTTAGCTTAGTTTTGTTTCCCCTTTCTTGCATCTTCAAACTCTATCTCCTTGGAATTTAGAGTAGGAATTAGTATTGAACCTCTGCAAATTCATGCATACACCTAAACAGAGGAGTAAGAACCAGCTTCAATCTAGAGAGTTTTCTCACCTTGCAAGGTCCCACACCTTGGAGAAAAACTCAATGTTGTGCAATCACACTAAATGACCCAATTCTGGACTACAGATCTGAAGGTCATTTTGGGGTGCTGTAGATTTGCACTAACAATTTTGGCACACCCGGTGGGACCTTAGAGGTCTTCCACTTCATCTTTTGCAGGTTGATGTGTTCCTGTTAAAGATTTTAGCCTTTGGAGGCATATTCAAAAGCACATCTGACTCAATATCTCCATTGGTGGTAAAACAACTTTGGAGGCATCTTAGAAGTTGCAGACCCTCTTTCCATTCATTTTCTTACCATTCATTTTCATTCATTTTTCATCCATTCTTCTTTCCATCTCTTCCATCTTCTTTCATTCCATGAAGTTGTGCAATCATGACTTCATTTCCATCATAGAATTCACATTTACAACAACAGTATATTCCACCTCCAACATGTTTTACAACTCCTTCAAATCAGCATTTTGATCAAATTCAAAATCAGTATGCATATCCATATGAGCAAGGCCAAAATCAATTTGGTTATGAAACATATCAAGAGCAAGGGTACACATGCAATGATAGCAGTCAAATGCAAGATGTTGGTCTGTTGGAGAAGATCCAAAAAATGGAGATTGGCATGGTGTAATCAAGGGCTCAAGCACAAATGAAGGCATTTCAGATTGGTTTCAGAGCACCCTGTCCATGGGGAGGCCATTTTCCAAGACACTTAAGCCCTCAGGAGAAGCTGGACTTCATGGTGGAGATGCTGCCCCAACTTACACAATGGACAGTGGAGATAGAGGCCTATAAATTTGGTGTTGAGCAACCTTGTCAATGGGTAAGTTCTACACCATCATCTGGTTTTTCTCCTTCCATTCCTCAAGCAGCACCATCTCATTTTGAATGCCAAATTCCAAATCCATCCCATGCTGCCCCAAGTGTTGATTTCATTTCTCCATCCCCTAGTCTTTCACCTCATCTCAATTATTCTTTCCTTTTCCCTTGCAAACAGTCATTCCCTCCAAAGAAACAAGAAGTTCTACCTCCTCCACCACCACAAACAAATGAAAAATTGGTTGAACTCTAATCTGTTTCTCCTCTTGCCTTCCCAATTCCATGTGGGGAAGAAGAAATTGCAAAAATCAGTCATGAAGGACAACAAGAGGAAGAACCAAGCAAAGAAGGAATGATTAAGAGCTTAGTAAGCTTGGCTCTTAGATATGGGATTGAGAAAATTCCTTTGTTGGTGAAGCCTACAGAGGAGGTAAAGGTTGAAGAACAAGTGGTGGTTAGGACTGATTTTGTTGCAGCAGCAGAAGAACAAGAAAAGGAAGAAGATCAGTCATCAATTTTCTCAAAATGTAGTGTCCATGTTTGCACTTTACTTGAAGGAAATGCTGATCCAATTCAAGTTGCACAATCAGCCATGGAAGAAGAAGATCTTGTAGTCCCAACTTGTCCTCTAGAGCAGCAGATTGAAGAGTTTGATTTGACAAACTTCATGCAAGAGGAAGAGTTTAATCAAGAGCAAGATGGTCTTCAAGTAGCAGAGGAAGGAGAAGCTACTCCAAATCCAAAAGAAGAGGAGCACATTCCAGCTGTGGAGGAGGAAGAACAATCAGCTCCAAGTCCCATTGAAGAGGAGCAACTGGAAGAAATCAAATCAGAATTGGAACTAGATGAAGGAAGCATTATTGAAGATTTTTTGCTTTCATTTGAAGGGCTTGATTTGATTGATGAATCCATTATGGAGTGACCAAAATAAATTCAGATGCACTAAATCATGATCAGGTTATGCAAGAAACCTCATGTTTCTCTCCCACTTCATCTCTCCAAAAATCTTATTTTTGGGATGAGTTTGAGTTGACAAGCTTCATGTTTGAATATGAAGTTCCACATGGTGAAAAAAATGTAGATTTGAAGGTCACCATACAAAAGGGAGAGACCTTGCTGCAGCAGGACATTGAAGAGTTTGATTTTCCATCAGACTTAGAAGAATGTTTGGATGAAGAGCCAGCTGAAATTACAACATTTTATTCTTCACCATTCATTCTCCAACAACAAGAACTTTTTGCCATGGAGAAGAGGATTCAAGGACAACAGCCTGTAGTTTACAACATGCCTCTTGAATCAAAGTTGGAAGAATTTGATCTTCCAAAAGCTACAATGGAGGAACTCCAGAACCAACAATGTATTGCAGCAGGTTACAATAATGCAAAAGCAACTTCATTGGATGTTGTAATCAATAATGATGAGCTGCATATTATAGAAGAGTTCCATATTGCCATGAAGGAAGGAAAAGAACACAAGGATTCCATCACCTCTTCCACATCATCCATCCAAGAAGGTCTACAAGAGGACTCCATTTTTGGAGTTGAAAATCAGAGCAATGGGCATATCAAACAGATCAGACCTTGCCCAATCAGGTATTTGGCTTCATTGGAGCCAAAGGAGAAGTCAAAACCAGTCATGCTTGCTTCTAAGCATGAGGATGAGCTACAAAGTACTAAGGATCAGCTACAATACCTCTTCAATCCAAATGCAGAGCAACTAAAAGAGGTATTCAATTTGCTTTCAGCTGACACCTTGCTAATTTGGGTAGAAGACCAGCTTCTTGTTGATTTTCCACTCATCCAAGCAGCCATACTCAGCTCCAAATCATTTGCATGGCTGCCAATTTTGAAGAAAGGAAGCTATTTTGCACAACCAGTTGCAGGGTTTGTTTAGCTTACCTTTACTTCTAGTTAGAGTAGAGTAGGTAGGTTTGCTTTCAGCAGAAGAAGTGCTTGTGCACACTCTGCATATCCCACTTGGGGTATGTATGATTTCCAATTTTGTACATAGTTTTTGGTGTTGTTGTATTGCTCTTGCACAGTCCATTTCAGTGGCATTTTGGTGAAGATCAACTCCAAGTTTAGTGGTTTCCAATCGGCTCAGAGGTTAGATTTTCATAGTTCAGATCAGAATCAGTTTATTAGGCTTGAATCCATGCCCAATGGATGCTTCAAAAGCCACTAATCATTCATCTAGTAGGCAGATGATCCCTCTGAGTCGCCAAAATTGCTATCCAAAATGAGCCCCCTACTTATTTTGGCTAACTTGCCTTCATTTTTTCCTTCCTTGTGCTTCGAATTCAATTTTCACACATTTCAAGCACTCAAAGGATTCTAGAAATTGCTTCATCAGATAGAGAATTTTTTCACCTTTCCAGAAAGGTAAAATTTTCCTCCTAACTCCTTGTAGTTTTCGAGTTATGGCTCGGTGAAGTTTTTTGGGGAAATTTTCCCTAGACAGGCCCGCGGCCAATGAGAAAGTGCCACATGGTAGCGGAGGTCGGGCCGGCGGAGGTAAGTTGGAAAAATTTACCAAGAGAGTTGGTGGAGGCACAAAGGAAAATTTTGGCCCGCAGGCCTGCGGAGGGGAAGAAAGCGCGTCGACGGAGGTAGGGAGAAATTTGGGCACTTAGCCCTTTTGGAGAGAAAGGATAAAAATCAAAAATTGGTCCGCAAACCCGCAAGGAAGAAAATGAAGAAAAATGGCCCGCAAGGCTCATGGACCATTTTGAAGCTGCCATGTGTCCATGGCAGAATGGAAAGCCCCGGAGGCACGAAGTCCATGACAACAGTTTGGGAAAAATTCTTCAAAATCTAAGAAAGGGGCAAAAGGCAAGAAGATGAGCCCGCGATCCCAAGCCCGCAATGAACCAGGTGACACCACATGTCAGGTGCAAGGAAAAAGAGCAGAGTGTGGGGAAATTTTGGGAAATTTTCCTAATGAAAAATCAAAAGGAGAAAAGCAAAGTTTGAGCTCGTGATTCCATCAGCGAACCAGGAGGTGCCATGTGTCTCAAAGCGGCAGAGGTGAGGGGATTTTTCAGAAAATTTTCCAAAAGTGCAAAAAGTAAATTTTGACCCCGTGGACCTGTTTTCAAAATCCAATTTTGCCACCAAGTGTGCCCTAATTTGTGCCTCGAAATTTGTGCCTTGTTTTTTCCCTAAATCTCCAGAGCGCCATTTTTTTCGATCTAAAGATCAGATTTGAACAAAATCAAACTTTTTGGAAAGGTCTTGAGCCCCTCTATGCATTGGAGGAATAAAAACATCATTTTTTTGGTAGGTTTTGATGGAGAAAATGCTAAAAACATTTTTCATGCCTTTAATGCAAACCAGATTGCTTCAAATGAGTTGTTTTTTCTCAAAACCACCATGATTGCTTTCTCCCACATGCCAAGGATGAAGAATCAACTTGTTTTGATGGAGGAAAACCCTAAAAATATCTTCTCACACCATAAATGTGAGATCAAATTGCTTTGAGAGCTGCGTTTCACCAAATTCATCATTTTTTCTCTCCAACACGCAAAACAGAAGCAGAGGAGCTCAATTTGATGGGTTGTAGGCTGATTTAAAAGGATTAATGGCTGGTGGTTGAGAAAAAGGATTAGAGTTTCTTCCTCCTCTATTTTCCCTGTCTTTTCTTTAGCTATAAATGAAAAGGATGTGATCTATTGTAATGTTGGACATTTTTCTCTTGCAAGCTCTCTTTTCTTCCTCAACAGGTAGATTTGTAGAGTTCCAGACCTCTCATACAGGCTGCAACACTTATTTTTCCTCCTTGTCCATTGTAATGCATTGTATTAAAATTGGGAATGATAATGTATGTTTTGTGATTGATTTTCCAATGCTCTCATGTGTTTATCATTGTCTTATGATCTTTCATTATATTCTGGCAATTTGTGCATGTTTTGTGCTACATTCTTATGATCTATGTTTATTTACAAAATAGAAGTTCATCACTCCTTTGGTGTATCACAGTTTTAGCTTAGTTTTGTTTCCCCTTTCTTGCATCTTCAAACTCTGTCTCCTTGGAATTTAGAGTAGGAATTAGTATTGAGCCTCTACAAATTCATGCATACACCTAAATAGAGGAGTAAGAACTAGATTCAATTTGGAGAGTTTTCTCACCTTGCAAGGTCCCACACCTTGGAGAAAAAATCAATGTTGTGCAATCACACTAAATGACCCAATTCTGGACTGTAGATCTGAAGGTCATTTTGAGGTGCTGTAGATTTGCGCTAACACTAACATGGTATCAAAGCTGGTGATTGTGCATGTGCAAGATTGATCTTGATGCTTTTTGACTTGAAAGGACAATGAAGCTTTAATTTTAGTAACAAAACTGTGAGAATGAAGAAAAATAGGCATCCACGGTTTTTTTTTTAAGTTTGTGAACTACGAAGTCTAATCTAATTTAAAAATGACACTTATTCTGCTTCTTGCACTTGTCAGAATTTTGAAGTGCGAACTAATTACTTTTTGACACGTATTTAAATTATGTCATCCTTTTCCAATGTCAAAGCCATTAATTTTTTGACAAGTGGCTTGTTTGACTCAGACTTTGCTTTCGCATTGTGTCAGAGTGTGAAATGTGATCCAATTAATTAAAGACATGTGTATACAGTTATGTCTTTTAATTAATTTTCTTCTGGCTTATTAGTTACATTGCAAAATGTGAGCTAATTAAAAGATGACACGTATATCTGCTTTACTTTAAAATCTTTGCGTATTGATGCATTTTTATTTGTTTGTTGTCGCAGTTTTACAACTCTAGTTGTGGACTCAAAAGGACTTTGACTTTAATTTTTTAAAGCATTGCATCCATCGTAGGATCTAATTTAAATTTGACACGTGCCTCTCTCGGTATTGTTGATCTGTGCCACGTGTCGCCCCCTGCCTTGGCTATTTTTTAACTTGTCTTTATTTATTAAAGTAGCTCATTTTGAGCTCATGTAGATCACCAAGATGAGTTGCAAAAGAACTCGTTGAGCTTCTGTAACTCGACCTTGACTCTGTTTTGTCAATTTGATCTTAAATTGACCAATTTAAGCTATTTTTAGACCAAATCTAGTTATATTTAGAAATTTTACGAACTATGTTATGTTTTTAAGCTCATAATTAACTAATTAATTAATTAATTAGCTAATTTTCCTATTAAAATGGTCTTTAGCTAAAACACGACCTAGCCCTATTAAATTGATCCAGAACTTGACCAATTCAAGCTATTTTTTTATCAAATTTGGGTTGTTTGTTGTCATATAACAATTTAAAAGATTTGTAGCTTGTTTATTGCCTCTGTTTGCCTTATCTGAGTTGTTTTTTAACAGTGTGTACCTCCATTTGTTGTCTAAGCATAAAAAATGGCTTGTTATGCTAGTTTTTTTATGGATAAGTCTCAGCTGTTGATTGGAATTAATTATAGCATTTGGAAAGTACGTTTAAAATCATGTTTTATGCTAGAAATCTCTGGGATCTTGTGACTATATAGAAAAATTCCCATAGGGAGACAAGCTACCCTATCTCAATACATGTAACTTATGTTGATTCATGATGATTTTTTTTTGTAGTTGCATGATAATAATCAGTTATCATGAACCCCTATAAAGAGTAATTAAGAAATCCTAAATCATGTCTAACCATGAACAAATTTCTTGTCACAAAGAAAGAAAGGATTATCACATAGGCAGAATAGAGATTGATATCATATTTTGTAATGCATCAAGTGTATTTATACATCATGAAAGTTGTACCTAGAGGTTACAAAGAATATGTACATATTCTTAAGGAGTTTTTTTTAATATAAATTTTCCTTTCAAGCCTCTTCTGAGTATACTAAAACTGAAATTGTTTTACAAGTTTGCTTTTTCAGTTGTTTTTGGATATAATGAGTATAGACATTGACAGGGAGATATTTCATTCCTTGACTCTGAATAGGATTTCTGTGTCAGGTGCTTTCATGAGCATGGTTTATCTAACTATTTTCTTGTTGATAATGAATCTTTTGTCAAAACAATATTTTTGAATGTTAAATCATGTTTCTTGGCATAAAAATCTAATCATAGATGACATGTATAAGCTTAAATTTTGCTTACATAGTCATTTTCTTCTATGAATATTGTGATTACTCTTGAATGATTTGATCATCTAATCAACTTAGTTATATATCAAGTATTATCTTTGTTCAAAAGGATTTGAATAAGATATATATGTTTGGTTATAAAAAATTTTATGTGATTACTAAAATATCATTAAATGCATATCAAATAACATTTGGGGATGCCTTTGTGTTTGTGTTGGAGATGTCCAATACTGATTGCATCTAATAAATATTTTAGTAGCAAAATATGTTGAGTTTGTTTTTTCAACATACTTGTAAAGTAACATGGTTAGTTGTTAAACATATTATTATGATAGTTGTTGTGTCTATTATGTTGTCTATCATGACAGTAACCATGTTGATGTTGTGTTGGATATACATCTAGATTTATGTTCAAGTTTTGATGTAGGTGTCATCACTTGGAGTAGCAAAAGAGCCATGTGGCTAAAGAGGCTATTGGTAGTGATACACATAGGAGCTAAAGGAAGTATTCCTCCTCTATGTGAAGGCCAGATTGCTCTTGATTAAGAATCTAGTTCAAACATCAGGGATTATGTTGTAGATATCTTCACTAAGCCATTACATTCTATGAAGTCTTGTAATTTTTGTGCCTTGTTGAGCCTATCAAAGTTTCCCTTGAGGGGGAGTGTGTATGAAAATGCCAAATCTTTATGGCTTATTATAAAAGACCCATGTAAGATTTTAAGAGTGGATCATGACCACCTGATTTTTATGTAACAAAGTTATCCTTTAGGGATTGGTTACACATGGTTGTAACATCGTATGTGAACTATAAATCTCATGAGCATCATAAGGAAGTTCATTGTAAACTTCCAATACTTACTCCACTTTGTAATAAGTAAATGTGTCACTCTATATGAAGTTACTTGTAAATTCCAGCAAAGCTTTAGTTATGGGTATGCCTTAGTTTATAAAATGCTCCATAATTTGATGTAATTCTTCATATGTAAATCACTAGTCTTAAGAATTTTTGTATGGGAAGATCTGCAGATTTCCCTTGTTTGCATACTAGCCTGGATCAGGTAAAATTGGCATGTCTATTTTTTCTTCCCACTTAACATTAAGGGGGAGTGTTGGGGTGATAATGTCAAGTGGGATCTACCACTGTAGTATGCCCCAATATAATATTAAAGTTTTTCAATCAAAATTTATTGTGAAGGTCTTTCACATTTAAGAGTGAAGCAACTTGATTGATTCACCCACCCATATTGATTTGGGTGATCCATCTCAGGATTGGCTATTAACAGTGATCCCTCTTGGGATTGGCAAGTAACAACGTATATGTTTGTACAGTTCCCATTATTAAATATTGAGATTAAACTGTAAACAGAGCTAGATGATTTATTTTATCAAATGATCAAGAGATAAAATCCTATAGTCATTGTGAAATACCTAGGAGCGAAGTGGAAGTGTCAGGTAAAAACTTGTGTAAATTCTTAATAAAAATAATGTTGTTCAGTGGAGTTTTTTTCCTTCGGGTTTCTCCACTTAAATCTGGCGTTATTTTTCTCTATTCTTGTTTTTATTTACTTTCAATCTTTACTCATTTAGCTCTATTATTCGCTATCTATTTCAAGTTATGTCTTTGTCTTAATTAACTGCATATCATAATCTATAGTCTTCGGCTTTAATGGTGGATCTATGATCTGTGGATTATATTTCCCCTGCTAAATCTAACAATGACAAGTTTCAGTTATTGTCCTCCGGTAACACATTTTTGTTGTCTTCTAACACTACCTATTCACGTTACCAGATGACATTATTTATTTAGATTTCTGTCTGGTAATAACTTTGTAAAAAACCCTTAGCAGGATAATAGTTCAAACTTTTTCACTTACCTCTTTTGCTTATTCCTTCATATTTTTTCCTTAAATTTTTGGATTTTTCATAGGATTATTCTCTTTTACCTTCGGCTCAACCGTAGATCTCAAAATTAATGATTTTTGAAATTTATTGTATTACTATATTATGGCGAATTAATCCTATATATAATGGTATATTATAACATGAAGGCGAATATACTAACATTGGTCGGCCCTTAATGGAAACACTAAAGTGAAATGATGGTCAAATTTATTTATGACCCTTAAAATTTTGGCAAACGCGTTATCGCATGGTAGTAAAAAGTTCACCAGTTTCAAAATTCAAAAATCCTAATATTCACCTATTCACAAATAGTCGCCCCTAAAATGAACCCTAAGATGGATTGTAAAGCTATAAATGGGGAAATATTCCTCATTTGAAAGGATGGTTAATCTTTTTTACTAGCTCCCACTCTATCTATAAAAACAAGGGATCAAATTTCCTCTATTTCTTTTGCTTATGTTTCCTCTCCATCTCAACTATACTCCATGAGCAATGTACTTGTTGAATGTTATGTATTAAGACTCTGTGATTTGTGTATTTTGTTCCTTATTGATTCTCATGGTGTCTTCTCATTTAATTCATGGGCAATGTTTTGGTTTTGAAACAATAAACTCCATTATACTATTTATTGTGTAAAACCAACTCTTTTCTATTCTCTTCACACCTTTCTTTTAATATTTTTCCTCCCTTGTAGTTTCTACAAGCACTTTGTCACAGGTGCAGGGAAGTACCCTTGTGTGATCCTCAATCAAAATACCACCCCCAGTTGATATAATAGTGTATATAATTTCATCTTTTTCAATAAATGGAGCTTCCGTCGATTCAAGCAGAGGGACCTAGTCTCAGAGTGTTGGTGAAAATCAACTAATTTTTCCTAGCGATAAATTATTTCATCAACAACAACTGAGTGAATTTGATGTAGAATAAATAAATTAGAAGGATATCAAAGGGAAATTTCTTGAAAATAAGTAAAGGCTCGCATTCGAGACAATCAGCCATTACTTATTAGTTTCCAATAAGATTCAATCCTAGATATCAAAGAACCACATGCTATAGGGAAGCTTTATTTTAATTGATCCTTCACTCATCATAGCTCAGGGTCATGAATCCTTTTTATCACACGACAAGGAGACTTTATCCCTAAGGCCTTCTATCTTAGCTTCCCCTACACAAATAAAATTACTGAGTATGAAGTTCTTCGATCTAGTCTCTAGACTTCCATTTAATAAAATATTCAACATCTCCAAGTCTACAATGATTCCCAATCGGTCATCAAATATGTTAATAATCATGATCAAATTAAGGATAAAAATTTGAATCCCTAAAAATGAATGGTTGATGTTGGAGCTCAAAATTTTACCCTAATCTAAATCATGAAGATCCAAAATTTTGAGGAAACATTGGACTATCTCCAAGTGTGGGAGTTGTAGCTTGAAATAGACCTTTAGAGAAGTTCATCTTCATTGTTACACAGATTTGGAAAACCCACATAGCATAACCTACTTCTAATGCCAAAACTACTCCCAAGATAATCCTACTCTAATAATTTCCAAGGGACTAAGAAGAGATATGCAAGGAACAAGAGAACTAAGCTAAAGGGTGGTGATAACACAAAAATAAGGTAGAACTTTCCCAAATCCAAATGACATAGATGCAAAGCGGCAAGGTTGGGATCCTGAAAAATGCATGTAGTTCATAAGAAAACAAATAAAAGAACATGAAATATGCAAGAGGGAAAAATATTAACATTAAACATAATGTATTTGAGTGAATGAGCTAAACTGCAATTATATTAATCAACCTTGAATAGTTTACATACAAATCCGAGGCAGGGAAATCAACAGTCAGGAGTTACATATGTTAGCAACATAAGGTTTTGAGCTTTACAGGAAAGAGCTCAAAAATTTCTAAGGAAGGAAAATGGAGAAGAACCCTTACAAAAGTGTGTAAGCACTTGCATTTTATACAATTCATGGAATGAATAAAGAGAAGGATGAGAGAGGATAAGGACCACCGAGATGGAATCCTTCCCCTAGAAAATGTATTAAATGAGTATGGGCACCATGATTTATTTTACAGAGTTTGTTTGTAGTACATGCATGGTCACCCCAAATAAATGCCAACAACCACATCATGACCCCTTGAGTCTATTGCATTCCATCGATATGCATAGAATGATGTCATACTTCATTAAATTCTTATGGTTGGGGTGGTTGGCTCTTTGGTTTGGATTTCGATGCAACTATAAGACCTTTCATGGATTTTTTCTTTGTCCCACGGCATTCACCGCAGAATTTCTATTTTTCCTCTTCCTTGGACCCTTTCAACTTTATCCCCACTTTCCTTGATGATTGAAAACACTTTGCACCACCCGTGATGCCATACTTCATTTTTTTAATGACTTCCTCAAATCTATTGAGGCGGTGTATTTGCATATGAAAGGATAATTTGTTGGTATGGTGTGGAAAAAATATGCTCACTAGTTGTTTTTCTAGGATAGAGAATGGGAATTAACTTGCAATTCATTTCCATCATTGTAGGAATTGCACGAAGCTGTCATTTGAGTGTTGCTTAGCACTACAAAAATCCATCATGGTGATCTCAGAGTCTATATTGAAGGAAAAGTGTTAAAAAACTTATCTAAGAGGTTTGCAAAAGTGGTTATTGAACCCTTGGGAAGGTGTAGGAACCAATCCAAGGCTTTTCCACCTAGACTTCATGGGAATAGACACAATAATAATATTTCATTATATGCCACTTCTTGGCATGCCATGAAAAAATCCTTAATGTGCTTTCATAGACCGTTCTTTCCCTTATATTAATCAAATCCGAGCATCTCAAAAAAATTTGGAAAGGGTATACGTAAAATATCTTTATCGAATGGGTAAGGACACAATTCATAAAATTTGAATTGTTTACATTGGGTTTGCATACTTGAAATCATGTCTTTCATCATTTTCCATTCACGAGAAATTGGTGATTTATTTTTTGGGATGAAATGAGAATTATCATTCTTCAGATTGTTATTTTCTTTATTTAGTGCAAAATAGGTTTTAGATGGATCGTCATTATTATTTGATGAATCTTTATCATTGTGCTAAGTAATGACTTTAGAAGATAGGAGAGTTGCCATTCTTCCCGCTAGATTGATTTGATCAATTAAGGCTTGATTGGGATCAGGGGTCGAAGCACTATATTTTCCTTTGTCCTCGGCATTCATTTTACTTGGTTCGGATTCATCATTGTAATTTGATGTGGATGGTATATCCTTTTTGGGCTTAGTTTTACTAATTAATGTTCTCAAAATATCCTCATCAAATTCAAAAGGTAACTTTGCACCCATATTGAGGAGATGTATCAAAATTTGGTCTTTATTCTATCATAAAATGTTTTCAACTTCTGCTTGTGCTTCAGGAGAAACATCATTTTCTTGTTCTTCAAAATGTTTCTCATTTTCATCGTCAGATTTGTGAAAAGTATTTTTGTCTCTGCTTCAAAAGGGAATATAGTCTCTGTGTCTTATTCCCACCATTTTTAAAAGAGGGGGATCAAATAGAAATTTGATAGATCACTCAACCCTTATAAAAGTGAATTTTAAATTGGAAGAGAGTTTAGCGATTAAGTTTGAGGATAACTCAACCCTTAGCAAATTGAATACTAAGATGGAAGAGGTATTTGGAAGATTTGACCAACATGACCCTTAATAATGTGAATGATAAGATATAAGTGAGTGAAAATGACAGTGAAGATAAACTCAACCCTTATCAAAGTGCATGCTAAGGTAGAAGAGGGATCCAATTTTTTTGAATGTTCTCATCCCCTAACAAAGTGAAGCTATAATGGAGGATTTGGTGAGTAATTTTGAAAGTGATTGACCTCTAATAAAAGGAAGTCTAGAATGGAGGAGAGGATGAAAATATTTTAATGTACTCAACCGAATGCTAGAATGGAAGAGGAGATGAAAAGATGAAATGTACTCAACCTTTAGAAGAGTGAATGTTAGAATGGAAGAGGAAATGAAAAGATGAAACGTACTCATCCTTTATAAAATTAAATGCTATAATGGAAGAGGAGATGTAAAAAATAAAAATAAAAATAAAAATATTAATGGAATATAATATGAGAAAGACTTGATCGTGATAACATGGATACAATGATGTCAAGACATAAGTCCCGAGATGAAAATGCTCGAGTGAGGACGTGGATATCCACAACTCAAGACTTGATGTCAACGGGAAAGAGAAAGCTTAAACTTTGGAAAATGTGATCCAAATATTTAATACTAAAATGAGATAAGAGGAATTTGATGATTTCAAAAATAAATAAGAGGTGAATGGAAGATTAAAAAAGAGAGAATGAAAATTTCAATTAAAGGATACGGGATCAAATAAAAGACGTGAAAGAAAGGTCCAAATAAAGGATATTTGGAAAGGGATGAAATAAAATGACTCAAAATACAAATAATGGATATATGGATTTTGAGAAGAGATGAAATAAAAGACCCAAATAGAGAATACTTGAAGATCGTGAAGAAAATATGATGATAGATCCAAATAAGAGATATTTGGAAAGCGTGACATAAATGAAAGAACAATTCCAAATAAAGGAAAATTTGGAAAGGATGGAAAAGAGACAAAGGATCAAAAAGAGATTTTAAAAAGTGAAAAAGAGAGATAATGAATGATTTCAAATGAAGAAAATGGCAGATAAGAGGAGAGAGGAGAATGGGCACAAATAAGGAAAAATTGGAGATTTGAAAAGAGTTGAAAAATGACCCCAAATAAGGAGTATTTGGGAAAGTAGAAAATATATGAAAATGAATCCAAATAAGTCCAATATTTGGAAAATATCAAAAAATATATATGAAAGTGAATCCAAATAAGGAGTATTTGGAGAATGGAAAAAGAGATGAAAATGAGAGTGTATGATACGAGTGTGGAAAACAACTCACTAATACGAAAAGAAAGAAAAGAAAAGTGAAAATAATTTTTTTGTTTATAGATGTTTGGACCTCTACCTTAGATTGGCTTGGAAAAGGTGTGGGTTCCTATAATAAATTCTCTCTCTAGGTGTTAGCAGTATATCCAAATGAGCGAGGTGCTATTGCTAGTTGTCTGCTTCAATTTACCCCTTTTGATATAATGAGTAAATATCTTACTTAAATAAATCACACTAGGGTCACCACTATGGCTATCCATGACTATAATATCACAATAGGTGTAATAGTCAAGTGGGTGGAGGCTCCCATTTTGTCACTAGTACACTCAAGGCACTAACTACTTTGGGGTTCATTTCGTACTACTCAAATGAGTTTTTGACCCCTGGTCAAGTACTTCCTAAGGAATAATCCCAACTCTAAAAAAATTAATAAAGCTAATTTTATTTTAAAAATTAAGAAAGGTGATATAGGGGTTTGTTTGGCATACGAACAAGCCAACTTGCAGTTAGTAGTTTGATCGGTTTTAGAATAACCTCCTTTAGAGATGGTCCTACAAACAAGGATTAACAATTTTTCCCGAGGTAGGTGGAAAGGAAAAGACACAAGAAACAAGCCCATGTTTCTAATTTCTAAGATCACTTAAAAAGTGTGAGGAAAGAGCATACACATGAGCTTACTTTGATTAAGAAAATAAAAAGCTAATTCCTTTTAAAAAAACTTAAAATAATTAAAAACAACAGATCTGCATAATCAAAATAAGAAAGTATCATAAAATATAAGTTAGGATCAAACAAAATGTTATAAAAAGTAGATAATTAAAGAAAAACAAAAAGGGTATGCTAGCGCATACACTTTGAGTGTGCTAGTGTTACAAAGAATGATATCATGTGTAATTAAACATGTTCATATTACACAGAGACCTACCAACACAAATGTTGAACAGAAGAAAATATAAAATAACATTGGCGCATGTAAGAGGATGATAGTGCAGAGATGTTGACGCTAGTGCATACAGGTGAATGAAAACGTGTACAAATGAACAAAAACATAGACATTGGAATGGAAACATGTATAGGTGAATGTAAATGTAGACACTGGAATGGAAATGCGTTCAGGTGAATGCTAGTGGATACACATGTACACTAGCACATATATCAGAAATGCTAGCACAGGGACTTCTGGAAAATTTTAAACGTGATAACCTAAAATCTGGACAACAAGATTAAAAGAATACAAAGAACACACAAACAATGTTAGATTACAAAAATATAAACTAAAAGTGTGAAATGGAATGTGGGAGTCCCACTGAGCATGCCAAAATGTAAGCAATGAAAAATTACCAAAAAATTAAAGATAAATGAAATAAACAAAACAATACCTCTCTTGTAATTTTCTTGTAAACCTCAAGAAGATTTGTGAAGCACTTGGGCTTGTAAAATCTTAAGATGTTTGAATTATGTGTGTTCTTTGATCAATTCTCCAAAAGATGAATGCAATGTTACGAGCTTTGATATACAAGGATGTGGGAGGAAAATTTAGTAGAAGTTGGCTATAATTTGTATAAGATTCTAGGGATGAATTTGCAAAGGAAATGGCTTACTTTTATAGCTGAGGGTGAGGCCTTGAACAGTGGATCAAATTTTGACTAAGCTTCAGGTTAATAATTGTAATTACCTAGAATAGCAAGTAGACCAGGTATGTGGAATTGCATATTTGAAGGGGAAATGGACATTTGGATTAGTAGAAGGTACACCTGGGAAGGTGGTTATACGTGCAACTCAGTTGCCCCCACCTTTCTAGGATTCTATAAGTGGAGTCCAAGTGGAGTTGATTAGAGAATATGATTGATTAAATAACTAATTTAATTAGTTATTAATTGTGATGAGATAATTAATCATTTAAATAAATAAATGCTTAATTATATTAGCTAAGGGGTGTAGGAATTAATTTAATTAATTCCAAGAGCATAATATAATTTAATTAATTAATTCTAGAAGGTAGGAATATGACTTAAGCAATACAAATAATTTAATTAATTCTAAAAGGGTGTATTATAGTAAGATAAAATTAATTTTAATTCTAATTGGATCGAAACAAGCTAGAAATATGAATGTATTTTTAGGGTGTCTACAGTTATCTAGCACAATCAGCCCCAATAGTAAATATCACCCTCATTGTGACACCAATCATCTATGCACATACACAATTGGCCATAGTACTAAGTTCCAATGCCATCAACCACCTTGCGATTTTGATTCGATACCATGGTCTATCCCATGTAATTTAGGGGTGCATGACCCTTTCTACCATTTAATTCACTTACTAACACTATTGATTACAAAAATTTAAATGCTCCCAATCCCACCTAGACACCAGCCCAATCTACATTTTAATTGTCTTTGAGGAAAATTTTACTAGCTAAATTTTACCTAGAACATATTTTTCTAATTTTCTCCTAACCACCCTATCCTAAATTAAACATGAAAATTACCTCATAATTCACATCATTGCATGGTATGCCTCATCCACATCGATTTCCTCCTCACACTCTTTCCATCATCACAAAAATTACTCAAATTGGATAAGTCTAGAACTTCGAATCTCTCAATCTCAATTAACAGAGTGACAAATGCAATGATCTTTTTGATATTTATAGAATTTTCTAATCCTAATTTCAACACAGTTTTTCTCTAATTTTCAATAATTCTAAAACTATTATGTAAATTTCACCATGAATGTGACAATGAGCCAATCATTTTGACATATTAAATATAGATCTAGAAAATTTTACCAACAATCCTCATTCATCTAGCCTCTTTTTTATTCTGACAATCTGTCCCATGGCCTCCTAGCTAGGTGATTTATTTCTTATTTTTCTAATATCTTCTAGTGTTTCTTTTCAATCTTGCTTCTTTAAGCTTACACTCAACCATTACACCTTTCAAAGGCAAGTTGAGCAATACCAAAAGGTAAGTATGAGATAGGTATATTTCACTTGGTGGAGTTCATTATTTATTTCTTACACTTACATTATTACTTCATTTATAACATCTACATTTTATTTAAGGCATTACATCGATCATTTTTAGAAGACCATACCATGTGTCACTATTATGACATGCAAAAATATTTTGTTGGATTTTATGTATACACCTCATTTTGTACACTTGCTAACATTTTCTCTTATATAGGGGGTGCTACTGCATAATCCTCCTAAGTAGGTGACTCAAGGGGTCTACTCGGATTGGGAGTGATTATACTTTGTCACATGGGCTAGACCACAACATTTGGAGAGATGTTTCAATGTTGTCCTTTATACCATAGCTACCCTATCCTCACCACGTTCCTCTCTTGTTCACATTTTCTATAATTAAGTTCACATTTTTACCCTCATTTCTTGACTTGCCACCACTTTTTATCATCTTGTAACTTCATCATTCTTCCATTATTTATTTTTCCTCCATTCCTCATTGTTTTATACTGTTGACCTTAAGTTTCTCCCCAAAGCCAACATGATCAACCATGGTCAATCGTGTCAGGATTTATTTTACCTATGGCTAATGCCGACCACATGCTAATGCACAAGGTATATATACATACATTATCTTTTCATTTTATCATCAATAAATTAATTAAATCATGACATTTTACTTTCACATTAAACATTTGCACATCTAGTTGTTAGACTTGAGGTTTTGGAGCTTTATCTTTTACATTTGGGTCACCATAGTAAGCTAGGTTTGGAGGGTCTTATTGAGCTTTCCCTTCTCTACCTATAATGATTCTCTCTTAGTGTTATTTTATTTGTGAATGATCATTGCATTATTGGTCACATCACAGGTAAGTATCTCTAACCCTTATTTTTCCTGTGTTTCTTTGTTATTGTTGTGTGGGCAGTTGATAATTCATTGTTACAGATTAGGTTAGATGAATGTTTTCTTTAGCTTATTAATTTGTATTATTTATGTTATTCTCCTTTGGTTTATCCATATTTTGACCTACCTTTATTTTGAATATTATAGAATACTTCTCTTTACTTTAGGTATAGGCCTTAGGAACATATAGTATAGATCTTAGGGTTATGACTACTATCCTTTAGAATTGTGATCCTTACACTCCTTAAGTAGCTTTGGTACCTACATCTTGTGTGTATCCTTGTATTTTATCCCCAATAATAGAGAAAAGGCTATAATCCGTCTTCGAGTGTCATACACATTGATCCCTCATAATGCTTGTTTTTATTTCTACCTACCATGTCACTCTATAACGAATAAATTTTGGTATTTTCCTCTCCTATTTTCCACGCCATTTATGTGTAGATGGAAATTTGTTCATCTTTTTTAAAAAAAATTGCTACTATGAAAATTTTCCCTTTGGTTTGATATCTCATTATGAAGATATTTTTCCTTTATGCAGAAAATACTCTCTTCTTTCCATAAATTACAAGATTTTTCTCATTCTGAGTAATAACTTTCCTTAAGATAATTGATGAAATGATATATGAATTTGTATTCCTCTTTAGCTTGTGTAACATTCTCACTAACATCCTTTTTTTCCTAATCTTTTTGTATATAAAGACACTTAAAATATTAATGTCTAACCTCGTTATATTGAAAAGAGATATCTTTAAATCACATGCCACAACCTCTACCACTCGAAGAAGATTTTTTTTTTTGTGCATGTGTACTACTTGTGATTTCTTCCCCCTTTTGTTCTTACATCATTGGTTCTCTATCACCACTAAGCTTTCCTTTGTTCTTCACAATTTTTTTTCTAGAAGCTATATTTTTCTAATCTTTAAGCATATGATATGTTTCTTCTACTATGTTCACATTCACATTACTAATCTCATCCTAGATCACCCATCACATTTTGTTAATGTTCCATATTATATTTTCTCAATCTATTTCATTATTACCAACATGAATTGTGACATTATAAAATTCCTCAATGTATTATTTCACACTCAAATCATTTTTTTGCAAGTTTTGCAGCCTTATCAATATATATAACTAGTAAACGCCAATACAAAAATTTCCTTTCAATTTCACAACCATCTTCTCCCATCGAGTAATTTTTTTGTGCCCTTTATATTACACTCCAATTAAACTTATTTCCACCATAATGCATCATGAATTATGATTTAGTTTTTGTGATTGTCACTTTTTTCTCTTATAAAACCAATAAATTTAAATTATTCTTCACTTTTCTGAGTATTTCATGAGCTCTTTGGTGTTTAATGTCCTTAAAAATTAAGGGATTTCCATTCCAAGTCCTCTACTAATAGTTTTCATCCGTCTCTCTTCTCCCTCATCCAAGTGATTTGGCACCAAAATTGCTTCTTCGATTCTAACTGCAATTACTTTATGTAATTATTATGCATGACATACGATAAATTCTTTTTGTGACCTTATTCTAATACATTCAATTTGATATGTATTGTGTGCTAAAAAACCATGATTTTATCTAATATGATAGAAACATTCTTTACTAATGTACCTTCATGCCCTTCTCTTATATGTGGAATCTTCTTTTCACAAATTTTGATCTATCATAAAACCTTCTTGAAAGAATGTGTGGATTAGGTATTTACCATTCTTCAACTATTTTCTTCCCACCTCACAAATATGGAGAACTACACATGTCTAATCCTAATGTTGTGCCTCAATCTAATACCAAAATGATGCAATCGTGCTTAGGGGTTCTAATTAAATAATACCTTAGACCTTGTATCACTACAGGATCAATAGTAGAATATCAAGACCAATACAATTTACAACAGCAAAAACAACAATGTTTTAATCAACACCAATATGTTACAAATTTAAGATTAATTGTCAATTATTTATTGATACAAAATTTTAAAAGAAAAACACTCAACACCACAGGTCACCTCTATGTCTAAATATCAGGTTGACATTTCCTAGACCTATACATATTTCTTATTGTATTACTCGTTATAATTGTATACAATTCATTTCTCTATGGATTTTACATGAATTACATAAATGGAATTCTATTAAACTAAATCCTCTCTAAAACCCTTCTTGGATTTGAATCCCCTTCATTCAACCCTCTTTACTAATTAAATTATGTGGTTATATAAATGTAATGAATTAATTACAATTTGATCCCTATGACATCAGGTACCCATTATAAATTAAATGCATTATAAACATGAAAGTGTAAAAATAAGGCCCCAAAGAACCCATACATAGCTAAACTTAATGCAATGCAAATAAACCCAATGGACACAATTTGAATTTTGGACAAAATTCATTGGCATTCATTTATAATCTCGATACTACTTCAAAAATTCTTCCCTTTACTTGATCAAAGGAGATTTTGTGCAAAAATAACATGAAATATTTCAAGAATTCTTCATGTGGAAGTCCAATGACTTTGCAGTTTCATATATAGGTTTATGGTATCAAGACGAGTCTTCCTTTATAAACAGATCTTCTAAAAAATATTCTTAGAATGTTACACACACTTGAGAGTTTTTGGTTCTACACCATAATTTCAAATGGTTGCACCATCTCAGAAAGGGTTGTATAGAGAAAAATACCATGTATCTTCCCAAGACACTATGATAATGCCACACAGATATGGATGTATGTAGTTTCAACACTTATTATCACATACTATATATGCCCAAAATAAAAATATAGCTTATACATGCACAAACTATGCAAAAAAACATTGAAATAGCTAGTGAGTGGAGAGGAAGAACGAGTAAGGTAAGTGAGTGTGAATCCAGTTTGGTAGATGAATGAACTATTTCATGAGTGAAACAATTTTGTGAGGAAGCCTATGGAATAATGAAAATCATCACATTGAAGTGATAAGGGTTCTGTAAGTAAGAGTAACTCAGTTTTTAACTATTCGTAGCCATTATATGCTTATAGATGATCCTCCTATGTAGAGACCATGGATGTGTCTAGTGTTTGAAAGGAACGATAACCAGATCGTACCAAACCAAGAACACAGATGCTAATCACACACCATGATCAATAAGATGAAAGCAATTCGCCAGAATAACTTTACATAAAACCTTTGCAAACAAATGAGCAGCAATATCATATATTATTATGGAACTCAATGCAATACATTGAGAATGGGCCTTGCTTAAATAAGCAAGGAATACCTATCTAAGAACTAGTCAAGGTCGTAGATCAAGCCATAAATCAAGGAAATAACTAGTCATCAAAGAACTAGTCAAGACCATAGATATATGAGAGAACTAGACATCAAGGATCTAGTCAATACCATAGATCAAGGAAAGAACTATACCTAACAACTAGATAATATCTCCTAATATCTAAATAAGATAAAATAAATATCCACACACATAAGTGGGTGAGGATAAATAAAATAAAGGTAAATAAAGTACCTAGGTGAACATGAGCTAAGGTAAATACCTACTCTAACAATGTTTGAAACATCTTGTAAGAAGTTATATGAATGATTGTAATTTATTTTTTGCATCATTTTGGTTGATGGAAGTTCACACATGAACCCATATAATCCTACATCAAAATTACTCATCTCTAAATAAAGAGTTACATTTATCACATGTTATATCTAGAAAATTATGATCATGTAAAGTATGTATATAAAAATGATAAGATATGTTGTGATAAAAATATTTTATGAATGATAATCACCATAGATGTATGATATATATCACAAACTAGAAGTGTGTAAGATATAGATTATGGAACCAAACATGTAACAACACACTAATAAATTTTTTTTTCTAGTTCCATGGTAAAATCATGTGAACACATGATGTAAATAGAATAAGAAGAAAAGATAAATTTGGCATTGATAATGATTTTGTTAGTGTTTTGGGGGACCTAGGCCAAATTTTTCTTAGTCAGAGAGTTGCAATTTTAATGCTAGTGGCCAAAATATCACATTGAGAACCACCAAGTGTTCAGGGGCCTCAATCAAGTGCCACATTTTAAAACTAATAGTTTTGGAGTCCACATTTCTTCACTTAAGTATTCACATGGCTATAATAGATCACAAAGTTCATGTGGATTCGAGATTCCTTATTCATGAATAATTAAGTAATTCATTGGTGAATAAAAATTAGTGTGACATGGGCTGGAATTTATAGTATAATGGTTCCATTAGGTTTCAAAGTGGGCACAATGTGAAAGAAATAATTGTGATATTTTGGGAGATCAAAATCATCACATGTGGTCACCATCCCATTGTGCCTCAAAGTTAGTAAGAGGCCGTGAGGCCAAAGGAAGTGAGGTTTTAAAATTACTTGTGAGTTTAGAACATGGTAAAAAATATCACCATCCTATTATCTCTTTCCCCAAAGTTTCACAAATGTTATTACCAAGTGTTTTATGGTGTGTAAATCAGAAGCAATGGATGGTGACACTAGACACCACCCCAAAAAATCTCTTTATAGAAGCCATCAAATTTTTATAGCATAGATCATAAAGAGGAGGAATGCCATTATGTGAATATAAAAATATGTTTCCATGTGACATCACCGTGAAAATCCTTAAGTCATAGGTCAAAGGGAAAGTGCTTGAGTGAAAACAATGAGATTGTGACAAGTGTCACAATCCTAGTGAGTATTTCACAAAGTTTAGGGAGGTCACTAAGAAAGGATATGAAGGTGATTTAACAAAAAAATAATTTTAATGCTAAACCCTAATTGCAAAGGCATGTATGATAAATAAATGCTACAGTACAAATGTGATACAAGCAATAAGCTATTAGAATATGTCACCCTAAGTGCAAGAGAGGGAAAAAATGACTTAGCTGATTTACGCATGGTTTTGGAATGGAAAAATGGTGAACATGAAGGAAAAATTGTCGAAACTTTTCACAATAAATTATGGAGTTTTTGGATAAGGCTGGACCAGGGTGCCTGGATTGGGGCGAGGACACCTAGGCACCCAATTCCTTTGTTGGGCGCCTATGACTGCGCAAGAACTCGGAGCTTGATTTTTCTGGTGTCGTAAGATTTTTATAGATAGTCGTTATTGGTCACCTATATGTCACTAGATGATCACCGAATTCACATGTAACTTGCAAAGAGATGATGACCTGTAAAACCCTCAAACTACATCAAATCCCGAATATAAAAGATGCAATATGGGGAGTCAGAATGACCCCAACAGTCAATCGCCTGAGTGAACTTACGATCGAGTGTTGCACTACTTCTCAGACTCCATGTAGTTCTTGTGCATGTGTGAAAAAATCATGCCCTAGGAAGCCCTTGTGCAAGTGCGCTTGATAGCAGGCAATAGCTAGATGTGTGAATGGAAAAATGAATCTCCCCTTCCTATGTAGTGTATAAAGAAAATGAAGTCCTTTGTCCTTTGAATGAAAGCTAGATGGATGTCTTTGATGCTCTTAGATGCCTTTGGATGCAAGCTTAGGTCATGATAATATATGCTTAGAGCTTGGTCATTCATTTTGGTCACATAGCTTATGCCTCCTTTTTTTAATTTTAGCACCCCCTTTATTTGTTTATGTCTCCTTATCTATAGATAATGGATACACTGACTCCCTTAAGTGTATTGAATACTTCTTTGTAGTTGTTATCGTATGATGTTTTCACCGAGGATGTTATTTTATTATGCTTTAAAAAATATACTATGATGAAAAATAAGGCAGGTCATGCAGTATCTAAAGTTTTCTAAAATGATTTTGTTAATCCTAATTTATCATTATAAACTAGTAAATCAACACTTTGTCAATTCCTTTTTAAGTATGTTTTACAAAGTATTTTATTAATTCTTTTGTGTGGCAATGCATTATAGTAATTATCATATGAAACTAGTTTGTATTTATTTATTTAACCTAAATAAATTAAATCAAGGTTTTAATAGTTAGAAATAATATGAAGCTCATTTTTTAAAGCCAATCTTAACAAATGCTCCTCTTTTTTTTCTACTTTTCTAGCCAATCCTAATATGTGGACTATGCTAGACATAACAATATTGTGTATTATAGGCTATATAATGTAGGGAAAACCAATTAATTTGTATTGATTTTGTAATACTACATAAATTAATAGAATTCTTAGATAGTTACAAAAATGTGCTAAATTAATAATCTGTACATTTTTATGGCCAATCCATAACACATGCTTCTCTTTTTGTCCACTTTTCTAGATGTTAGTTGTTTACACATGAATTATTATAGACACACAAGAGTTCAAACAACTATGACATAATTGTGTATTGCATATTATGCGAGGCGTGAATTTTCTCAAGAGACAATGGCATTCTCTCACAAAATGAAGTGAATTACTTTCAGTTAACCTTTGCCACTATTTTCCATGTATGGGTGAACCTAACATCTATAACATGTGGTTCACAGATCTATGGAAAAATAGTTAATCATCAATTTCAATTTACATTGTGATGAAACCCTTGCATACATGTATGTAACATGTGGAATGGTACACAAGGTAAGTGGTTTTTTGACAAATTTATTCTAAAAAAACAATAATAATATATTCATTCTAGATAAATTTTTCTTTTTTGTTTACTTTCTAATTTTAAAAAATTAAAATTTGTTACCAAAGTGAATCTCAAACTATTTAGACTATGTTCTACATTCCCTCTAAGGTTAGAAGAAAATCAATTATGTATTTGTTCCTTCGAAATCAAGAATATTTTTCATTATAAAAAGATTTTATCATTGTACTTGAACGTATGAAACATGTACTCCAAGGCATGAAAATTCTATGTAAGACTCTTATAAGATAAAAATTTGAAAAATCAGCTAGAGATGTCAGTATCTACAAGATACATCATTGAAGAACATACTAGTAACAATCACCATAGATGTATGATATACATCACAACAATTCCAATGAAATTAAATAGCAAACAATAGAAGTGTGTATGATATAAATCATGGAAAAAAATATAACAACACACTATAATGTCAAATAAAGTCTAGTTCTATAGTAAAAGCATGTGAGCACTTGAAGTAGGAACATCCTAACAAAAAAAATCCTGTATCACCTTAAAAAATGGTAGGGATTTATTAGTGTTTTGAGGGCCTTGGTCCTAAAAAAATCATTCAAATAATTTAGGTTTAATGGTAATGGTAGTAAAGACCACACTAATGACTGCTAAGTGTTTATGAGATTCGATCTAAAAGTAGCAATCCTGGTGGCCACAATTCTCCATTTAAGTGTTCACAAGGCTTCATCACATAGTTCATAAGGAGATAAGATTCCTTATTTGTGACTAAGTAAATAGTTCATTGGTAAAGCAAAATTAACATGGGATATGGTGGAATTTATAATTGTATAGTTCCATGAAGTTTCAAAGTGCTCACAAGGTGAAAGAAAGAATCATGAGAGTTCTAGATATTAGAATCATGATATGTGTCACAATACCATAAGTGCCTCAAAGTCAAAAAAATTCAAAGTGTCAAAGGAGGATATGGTTCAAAAGATATTGTGAAGCTATGAGATGGTGGCAAGTATCACCATCCTGTGAAATATTTCCATAAAATTTCACAAATGTTGTGACCATATGTTTTATGTTCTATAAACCAGGAGCACAAGATGGTGAAACTCAACACCATCTTGGAAAGTCACTCAACAAGTCCCCATAAAGTTGAGACCATAAATCATCAAGAAGAGGAACACCATTTTTGAAAAAAACAATATGTTGTCATGTGGCATTATCGTGAAAAGGCTCAAGTCAAAGGTAAAATAGAAAGTGCTTAAGTGAAAATAACAAGATTGTGACATGTGTCGCAAATTTGACAAGTCTCCCATAATGTTTAGGAGGCCACAAACATGTCATGACCTTGGAATAACAAGAAGATGCCACTTGTAAGTTGGGGTTCAAATTTTGACTTGAGATGACATGTCTCAAATGTTCACAATGAAATATGACTTGTAATAAATTTAGATGGCCATATATTTCATGAGGAAGATTTCATTTGTGCATTATTGAGCTTGATGGGAAGATCTTCAAGAGAGTTTTAGGATGAGATAAGAATTAAATCTTATGGATGCATACATATCTTGGTTGTAATCCACATTTGAAGCTTTGAAGACCCATTCCTCTTCAAATGTAAGTTTCCATTGACTATAATAGCTCCCTTTTAATGTTTTAAGTGTTCTACAAGGCTATATCACCATGGATGAATTAGGAAGTAGTTATAACAATATGGGAAGACACGAAAATAATGGATTATGACTAGAGGTTGAGAGTCATGTCATTTAGAGAGACTCGTATTTGCTAAGGATTAAAGAGTGTTTGACTTTGGGAATCTCAGAGATTCATAATAGTTTGAGTGGTCACACTTCTCATTTATTTCAAGAACCTTTTAGAGATCATAGGGCTCTTTAAGTAAGAGGGGAAAAAATCTAATTTATTGGTTTTAAAGGGAATTCACACTTATTTCAAGGGCATTATAGAATAAAGGGTGATCCAAAACTTTATTTTGTGTATTTAAAAAGGGAATGATAGAATTATGTCAATAATTTGTTAAATCAAAAGATAGAGAAATTTAGGGTAGGCTATGAGATACAATCTTGCAAGCCTTAAAGATATTATGAAAGCCTCTAGAGAGTCTTAAAAAAGTTGCGGAGTTTGTAACGAGTGTTTGTAAATCCAATGAGATGCTTAAGAGAGTGTGAAGAAGATAAGAAGCCTATGCATTGACGTGGCATTATCCAGCCATTAGATGGATCATGTCCATGAAATACTTTTATTAATTTTAGCCTCCTCCAAATTGTTGTACCCTCCTTATCTATAGAGGATAATGAACACGATGACTCCATTTAGTTATGCATTGAGAACTTCTATGCAGTTGTTATCTTGCGATGCTTTTACTAAGGTTGTTATTTTATTATGCTTTTCATTTTTTTAACTATTGTCAACAAATGAAGGTATATTGTGTAATATGTAAAATTGTCTAAAATGAGTAGTATTATACCAATTTAACATCATAAAATTGGTAAATCAACTCTTCTTCAATTCTTTTAAAGTATATTTTACAACAATATTTTATTAATTATTTTGTGTCACTTTTGTTTGGTAGTATATTATAGTAATTATCATAAGAAGTTAGTTTGTATTTATTTAAATATATGTTTTAATAGTTAGAAATAATATGAACTAAATCAATAATATCTTAAAACGTCTACATTCTTGACCAAACCTTGACAAGCTCATTTTTTGTCTTCTTTTTTGATCACTTCCTAACATGTGGACTATGATAGGCATAACAATGTTTGACAAGTATAGTTATATTGTGTATTATAGGTTGTGTGAGGCACAAAAAAAACAATTAGTTTGTATTATTTTTTAATCCTAGATAAATTAAAAGAAGTTCTAAAATTAATAATGTATAAAAACCTTTTTATGGCTAATCCATAACATATACTCCTTTTTTGTCTACTTTTTAAAGCCAGTTTCTTGCACATGGGTGATTATATACACAAAAGAGTTTGACAAGTATGACAATATTGTGTATTGCATGTCATGTGAGACAAGGAATTCCTTAGGAGGCGATGACTTTGTTTCACCAAATGCAATGAACTACAATTAGTTAACATTTACCACTCTTCTCCATGTATGTGTCAATCTAACATTTGTAACACATGGTTTGCAAATCCATTGAAAAAAAATTATTCATTGATATCAATCTAACATTATTGTGATTAATGTCCTTACATACATGTATGTAACATGTGGAAGAGTACATAAGGTAAGTGAGTGTTTTGACAGAACAAATCTACAAATAATAATATTGATTCATTCATTCTAGATGTTTTTCTTTGTGTTTACTTTCTATTTTTATAATGACATCTAAAAATTTGTTTCAAATGTGAATCGAGACCGTATCCTAGATTCCTTTTAAGGTTAACTGAAAAAATCATGTAATTGTTCCTTTAAATTCAAGAACACTTTTGTACACTTGCAAATCAACTTGAGATGGCATCAGAGAAAGGCAAGCCCATGATCATCATATAAGAAAAACAACAACTTGTTTCAAAGTCATCACCAATTTAAAAGAACTTCCTGGTTGTGTTGTTTTATGTGGAAATGGATCTTACGTGGTTAGAATAAGTTTAGAGCCCACATGAACTTCACAATGTAAGGTATTCACCATCGCCAACAACAATTGACAACTCTCCTTGCACCATTCCCTCGAATGACCCATCTTCACTATTTGATGACAATTCAAACAAAAGTATTGCAGTTTATTCTCCCCACAATGCATTTATCAAACCCAACAATGCTTTGTTAATTATGTGCTATGCATCCTTTCTATTCTAGACTCTTTCTCGTCTCCTCTCCTCAAGTATGTCTTGTTATTTGTGTAACTTCTATTGCACATGAATAATTTTTTTTTTAAATATAATACTATAAAGAATGCACATAAATTGTTCAACGAAATACTACAACATATCCAAAAAAAACAGATAAAACATTAACATCCCTCCTAACTAACTTCACAACTTATATGCAAGTGCGAGCTCTCGTCTTCATCCTCTAACCCAAAACATAACAGTCCTAGTCAAGAGTTGATCCCCTAGGTTCATGGTATATACTTAATCATCATATGGTGGTATATATAATATATTAAATTTACAAGGTATTTGTATGGACGAAAAGCGTGTTGTTCCTACCCTAGGCAATGCATCCCCTATCCCCCTATTAAGGCCATAAAGGCACTTTTTAAACCTAAGCTAATAGGCCAAACTTACCTAGTGTAAATATTTGGCCTATTGAAAAACCAAAACCAAATGGCAAAGAGGACATTTTACAAGATGAGAACAAAAAGAAAGGGATAAATAATAATAATAATAATAATAATGGAATACCGCCAAAGACTTGGTCTCCCAATAACGCATGGGCTCCTGTTCCCCACGGACCCTGATTTTGAGGCGTATTACCCTGATTTTACCAATTTATTCTTTTCAAAATTATTATTATTCGAATACAAACAAAGCACTAAACGACAAAAGTCGCTTCACATTTCTAATCCCCTTGCAGTTGCTGCCGAATGCCGATTTAACCCGGGTTCAGTCAGTCACCGTTACTGCCAAGCGGTGACCGTCGGGGGTTAGTGTTAAGAATAACGGTAACAAACCTGTTTGGGCATTTATCTCGTTCCGACGCCTGACCCGCCCGCCGTTAGACTTAACCGACTGAAATTGATTCTATTTTTTTTTTATAGGTATCCGCTCGGGTTCCACGTGGACGCCGGAGATCTGGTAAGCAGAAAATATTATGATTATATGTAATTATTATCGGTCAGAAATATTTGTCGAGTCGTAACACGTAACATCGAAAAAAAAGAATGCCCTACTTAATACCTATTGACCAGCTTCTGCCCTTTGCGGCTTGCGATCATCACCACCAAATTTCCCTCGCCCGATGTTAGAAAACGATAGAAATAAGAATAATATACAGGAAAAATGTATCTAAAGGTTAACTTTGACGGCCGTTTTCACGTTTGGTGGGATTTTGGGCGTAAAATACTCCGCAGAAATTTGAGTTCGCCCTTCCCCAGCTCTGCAGATTTGAAATATCACCCTTATTATATGCAAAATTATATATTTTGAAATTGGAGATTTTATAAAAAAATTAGAAATTTTTGAGATCACCCTCCGTGAGCTTTCCATATTTGAAATATGATTTTTATTTATAAAAATGCATATTTTAAAATTAGAGATTTTGTAACTATCATGTTTATAAAATTGAGTTTGAATATTTTTTGTTATTAGTTTTGGGTTGGAAGTGTAGAATTAATCTAGTCTCCTTTAGTTCTATGAAAGATACTTATTTTAAAATTAAAGATTTTGTAGCTATCTTGTTTATAGATAAAATTGAGTTTGAATATTTTTATTGTTGAAGGCTGGTAAGAATTGATTCCCATTGGGCTTATTGAGAGCCTAGCAACTTCATCGATGGACCAAGAGTGGATTGGTTTTGTTCATGTTTTAAGTTGTGTTTTATGATTTATTATTAGGACGAGTAATGTTCTAAACTATTTCTTAAAGTTATTCATCCTATAATAGATTATGAAAAATGATCTGAAATGTTGATAAAAATCAAGGACAATTTTATCTTAAAACTTGATTTATTCTGCCATCTCTTGAGAACAAGGGTGGCTGCTAGTTGGTCACGTTGGACTTTTTTAGCTTAAGACGGAGTCACTCTGGTTGACTCTCCATTTCCAGAATGAGATATTATGGTTCCTCGTATTATACAAGATAATATACAAACCCTGATAGGTGGACCATTATTGATCTACTTGTATAAGAATCTTTTAGTAGGAGACAAAAAGGTTGATCTACCACCTCCCCATAGTGTTGGTATAGTCAACCCTGGACTTTCAAATTATACATATTTTTATGTTTTCTTTACAAAAATACAAATAAGTAGTATATTTTTACATATATATATTTATAGAGGCATATTTAAACAATTATACGGTTTTCTAAATTTTTAGCTTGTCATTCTTTGCGGTTAATTAAATTTTTTACCAGTAAAATACACTTAATATCACAAAAATGGTCCACAACCTGTCAATTTCCAAACTTAGCTATAGTGTGCGTTTGACTCTCTTTGGTCATATTTCATATAATCTAAGCTTTTATGTTTTACCTTTTAGATGTTAATTTCGGTATTGTGGGTCTCTCTGGATTATTTCTTTGATGTTTACCATTTATGATATTCTTCTGAATATTATATATTGTTTGGATATTTTTCTGGACCATAATTTTTCAACATTTTTTACGTTGTGATTTTTCTAACCACCTTATTGTAGCGAGCTCTTATTGCCCCATTAATACATTGATGGATTCCAATTAAAATAAAACTTTGATTTGTTTTCCTTCTAAAGTTGTGGAGTAAGAGAAGGGTGTTGTATTTATTTCTATACAGTATTGTTCGTGTGCACAATTTGATTGAATATTTGTTTGACACCACAAATGGCCGTCAAATTTAAGGTTCAGTTTGTAGTGACGTTGTATAGACGGGTTTAATACATGGAGATTCGATACGTGTGGTTGGTTGTTATGTGCCCTAATCCTAGCCGGGCAGGGGGCAGCGGCCGTACTGATATTTTTTTGTTTTTTAATAATTTAAAAAAAAGCTTCGATGATTTATTTACTGTTAATCGGTTTTGACTTGGAACTCGCCTGTGGTTAAATTATTTGAAGGAGGGTTGAGAGATAAAGCGGAGCCGCCTGACGACTCGTCGTGTTGTTCGTCTTCTTTGGCTTTTCTCTTCGTCTTCTTTCTTCTTCGTTTTTTTTTTTGTCTCAGTGGGTGGGGTTTCTTTTGGTTTTTCTGTTTAGTGTAGTGTAGCTGCTGTTAGGAGTGGATGAGCGATACTGTTAAAACAGCAATCTGGTGTGATTGTTTGGGTTTTTTTCTCTGTTTTTTTAATTTTTGGGGGGGACTGTTTTGGGTTTTGGTAGGGGTGGTTGGTGTTCAGGTGGATGCAGAAAATTTCATGGGCTTTCGTTCCAGGTGTGTTCTGGTTGTCCGAATTCGGAGTAGGTATTATTTTTCTTGGGTCTTAAAGGCAGTCAAAGTGTCTGAGAGCGAAATTAAAACGTGCAGAGATCTGGCTGGGGTTTAATTGTTGTCGTGGTTCCCGTGATGTTGAATGGAAGCCCGGTTTCGTCGTCCGGGTGGAATAATTATAATAATAACAACAATTCAGAGAAGACGAGCATGACCCAGCAAACTCAATCCAATGTCACTTCGGCCTCCGGCGAGGCCAGCGTTTCTTCTGCAAACCGCGGCCATCAGCTGGTCGCAAACAATAATAATAACAATACCGTCGCTGCTCCGCAGGCGGGCGTGAAGCGGAAGAGGAATCTCCCCGGCATGCCTGGTAAAACCCACATTTTTTAAAGTTTTGTTTTGCTGTTGAGGGATTGGGGTTTGGTGCTTAATTTGATTTGAATGTTTTCAGACCCGGATGCGGAGGTGATAGCGCTTTCGCCCAAGACTCTGATGGCGACGAACAGGTTCGTGTGCGAAATCTGTAACAAGGGATTTCAAAGGGATCAGAATTTGCAGCTACACAGAAGGGGTCACAACTTGCCATGGAAGCTGAGACAGCGGACCAGCAAGGAGATCAGGAAGAGGGTATACATATGTCCGGAGCCGTCGTGCGTTCACCACGAACCGTCGCGGGCGCTGGGAGATTTGACGGGAATTAAGAAGCATTTCTGCCGTAAGCACGGCGAGAAGAAATGGAAGTGCGACAAGTGCTCTAAACGCTACGCCGTGCAGTCGGATTGGAAGGCACATTCCAAAACCTGCGGGACCAGAGAATACCGCTGCGATTGCGGCACCCTTTTCTCCAGGTAAGGAAGGAGCCGACAGGGTCGTCTCGAGGTGGATTTGGGCTTTTCTGTGAACGTTTTGGTATCTGTGAACGTTTTTTTTTTTTTGGTTTCCTTTTTCTGGTAAAGATGATGACGGGTTGTTGTGATATGATGTGCAGGAGGGATAGCTTTATAACGCACAGGGCTTTCTGCGACGCGCTGGCTGAAGAAAGCGCTCGGGTAACCGTCACCGCTCAGCCGGGCACGGGAGAGTCTGTCGGTGGGAGAACGAATTCTTCGTCCTCGGGCGGTGACCGGGCGGCGAGCGCCTGTCCTGATTCCGCAACGGATGTTAAGATTTCCTGCACCGCCGCTCCTCTCTCTACATCTCTTCCTCCTCCTCCTCCACCCGCTTGGGGACAAGCGGGCGGCGGCGGCGGAGGCGGCGGCGGCGGATCGGGGCCGAGGCTTTCGTTATGGCATGGACCTGGACCCGGGCCACCGCTGGATTCGTCTCCGTCATCGACGTCGTCGCAATTCAATGTGCTCGACGGCAGCTATTCGTTTCCCTTCCTAATGCAGCACAAACCAGAACCGTGCGGCGGTGGCGGTGGCGGGGTGTTCTCTCCACCGCCAGCGCCGCTCGGAAACAGCATGTTTTCCACTCTGCTCGCCACCGGGGGGCTACAGTCGCAGAATTCCTCCGGCGGATTCTCTGAACTGATGGGCGCCCGGGCGGGCGGCGGTGGCGGGTTTTCTGGCGGCGGAAGTGTTTTCAGCCAACAGCAGGGTGCCAGCAACAGCTCGGCGCACATGTCGGCCACGGCGCTGTTACAGAAGGCTGCTCAGATGGGCGCCACCGCCAGTAATTCTTCATTGCTGAGAGGCTTCGGACTGTCGGGCGGCCATGACAGCTCCAACTGGCAGGGCGCGGGTTGCAGCACCAGTACCGGCGGGCCCACTGGTGCAGTTCCCGGCGGTGGATCCGTGGCGTACAATCAGATGGGTATGCAGGAGCTCATGAATTCCTTGTCTGGCGCGGCTGCCGGAGGACTGTTCGCCGCCGGCAATCTGAGCCTCACGGGGTTGCTGCAGGCGCCGCTCTTCCCAAACGGCGATGCCGGCGGAGCAATAAAAACCGAGGGAGAAATTAATAAAGAGGAGTTGCAGCTGAAACCGACGACGACGCTGGATTTTCTGGGGCTCGGCATGTCCGGACAGACATTGTCTCACACAGACCTCGCCATGATCACATCCATGAACGCCGCCTCCGCCGCCGCTGCCTCCGGCGGAGCCGCAGCGGCCACCGGCCTCGCGGAGGCGCTGCACAATTCCGGCGCGTCGCCGGTAAAGTCATGGGACAGCTCATAGCAATGAATCAATTAATTTAAGGAGGGACCGCCTCTGCGAACTAGTAGCAGGAGCAGCGGCGGTGACCCAACCAAACACCAACCAACGGAATTATAACTTATAAAGAGTCTCGCTCGGTATGTAACTTCACTTCACTCGGAGCTCTGCGGCAGCAAAAAATTGTAAACATTTTTTTTTCCCTTTCGTTTTTTTTTTTGGGCTGAAATCAAACAGTGCTCGTTTGGTAAGTTGAAATCCCTCGAATTTTTTACTAGCTAGTAAGAAATGCCTCCTGTAAATTAGAGCACACGGGGCTGCAAATTCAAATCTCCAGCCTTCTCTTTTGGTATATATATATTCCTATTATTGAAAAACTTCAAACTCAACTCCCTCTTACTGTATATGCTATTTCCAAACACTGCCATGAATCTATCATGATATCTCTTTCAATTTCACTGCCTGTATTTATATATCTTCTGTTTATGTTGCATTTCACATTGTACAAGAATTTTCCATTCGTTGAAATGTATGTCTATCAATCTTCTGGCTTGTCCCTGCCATATATTTTCACAGTCCATACATTAAGAACCGACCTTATCTGAACTGAACTGAACTACTGTCAAAAACTGTGTAGCTGGTTTTTCAATCAGTGTTTTTATATGGAAAACTCTGTGGCAGTATTGGGCAAAGGTGGTCTTCGATGGAATTCATTAGCAATATTTTAAACTTAAAGATACGATCTCTGGATGAAAATCTGAACCACGGTAAAACAGTTACTCTCTTTCACCTGTCAAGAATTGATTTTATTTAGGATTGACAACTCTTACAGATGAAAACAGAAATAGAATTTTGTAAATATATATGATCACAAGTGTTAGGTTCCATTGCCAGTAAAAAATAATACTAGTGATGCGTGCCTATCCACCAAACTGCATGCAATGCCAACTGGTGATGGGCGGCATGGGAATCGTAATATTCTTTTTGGGTAGCTGTTTATTTTTGTTTAGATCGAAATAAACAAATGGAGACGGTGCATTGGATGAAGCGAGGTGTAGATTCTTATCAGAATTGGGTGCGTAGGGATTTGGAAATGGCTCCATCTCGACAGGTCACTATCATTCGCACTCACGGATTTCAGTCGAAGCCATGTTTTTGTTTCTGTGCTTTCTCAGCCTGATAATCGTGTAGTAACCACGCCATTTTTGATAGAAATAGTAATAACGTGGGAATATGGACGAGCTTTTCCATTAACTTGGTGAGAAGATAATTAATTTAAAATGGTTTCATCCAATTTGTATTTGTGGCATATATATTTAGTTTACTTAAGATGGGCTGAATTGGTTTTGTTATGGTGGACTGGATTTGTTTAATCAGAAAATCCATTGTTGTCTATGTAATTGGAAATGGTGATTTTCTCAAAGTGTGTAGAAATGCCAAGAGTAAATTTTGTATGAGTGTACTCTTCTTGACATGTTATTAGTAGGATTGATGATACTCAAGGGTGCATTCTCTCTGCAAAACATCTAGTTTTTGGTTTTCTATACTTATATGATAACCAGATTTTATGTTGACAAGTGCACTAAACTAACCACCCCCACAAAAATACATTTTTAGTTACATAAAAGGGGTTATCTAGGTCGTAGGAAAGATAAAAAATATACAAGCGAATTAGGGTTTGTAAGATTATACTCGATTTTACATGATTCTCAATGTAGCCAATAGTGACATTTTTTGGAAAATAGGTCCTAATGGCATGAAAAACTTCTCAACATACTTAAATGCTCTCTTTGAGATGAATTTGAGTAAACTTGCAAAAGCATGTCTTAGTTTTTGTTTGAATTTGTCACGACACACTGGGTATTCAGTCTCCTTTATCTAAACCTTAATCCATGCTCAACGCCTTGAAAAAAACATAAACAATGACGGGTGTTAATGAGGGCATGTGTTATACCTCAATACCCAGTCCTTTAGATCTAACAAAATTGCAAGCAACTCTTGAAACAAGTCGACAACCAATCTTTTTGCAAGTGTTGTAACCCTTGCCTTTTAAATGTGTATTGTTAGCATGGGCTAGAACTGATCTCTACTTTTGCTTGAATTGAATTTTTTATGTGGATTTTTTTATAAATAAAATATATTATGTTCTTATAACTTTTAATAGCACTAGTGTAAAATCTCAATATGTGATCATATATGCGACCTTAAATGAACTAATATCCCTATTGTATTTATCGAATTCTTGAAATCTAATTAGGACCTTTTTAGTGGAAAGTTAGCACAATATGTGCAATAGTTGACCAAAAGAGGCAAAAAAAAAAGCGCTCATTAACCCCAAGTTTGCACCACAAAAATTAAGGAGCCATTTTTGTAGGATATGAAAATGGTCAAAATCTTATCAAAGTTGTCAAGGCCCAAAATCAGGGAACAATTAGGGGGATAGGGAAAAACGAAAAGGGAGAGAACTAGGGCTATTAGGGCAAAAAATGAAAAATATATGGATAAATGGTCTTGACATGAGATGTAAATACCAAGGGACACAGATGAGAGTTGACGAACCCAGACAGATAAATTGAAAGGCAACAACACAATGGAACACATGCCAATAAGAGTCTAGCTTGGATCAATAATTGATAAACGTCAATGAGCCAACACTCAATTGGGTAGGGCAAACCTTCTTGTTGGGTACACAAAGGTGATAGTAATAAGGGGTGTTACTAAGTATATGTTTCGGGAGTAGCGGGGTGGATGCCCTCTGTGCATGTTCATGTGTTAGAGCATTCCTTAAACAATAGTATTGCAAGTAGCCGAAATGTGATTGTAGTGATGGCGAACAATTGTGGTAATCCTTGAACGATTGAGGCTCAAACTCAAAGGACGAATAATTTGGTACACGTGTTGTCCCTGAGCATCACCTACTCAAAATTAAAACCAAATCAATAAACATATAAATACACTTGCACCAAAGTAATTAACCAATCCTATACTGAAATTAGGTGACTACATAATGCACCACTTTGATGTGTATATACATATTAATGTAAGTAAAACGAAGCACTTCCATGGAAATGTTTTTTGTTGCAGTTGTCTCGCTATTTTTTTAGAGTTCTCGAAGTTAATGGCTATATAATAGTGATTTGAAAGATAAAATGGTGAGAGAGATTATCTTATCATAGAGTCAATCTCCCTTGATTTGGAAAACAAAGAAACTTTGTTTTCCTTAGAAACTTATGTCTAGAAACATTTACTCTTTTATGAAACAAGTACAAGGAAAATGTGTCTAATTATATAAGTACATAATCAAGAAAGTGTTGGAATCTATAAAAGATAAGAATATATACAACTAGTTGTGTTGAAATTGGGAGGAATGCCTCTAGAATCTGAGACATTGATGGTATTGCTTTCATTTCATGAATCTAGGTACGCCTGAGCAAAACATCATATGACCCATTATTAGACACTACGTGAAACCAAATTAAGATGGTCTTGGGACCTATGTGATAAGTAAGCATATACCACCTAGGGGTTTACAAGTAGCTTCATTATATCCCATAATGACTGTGATAGTGTTAACGAGGTCTTCTGTATAACATCCAATGCTATTGAGAAATCATTTTATGCATACATTAAGACTTGAAGGAGTTGTCAGTTATATATTTTTGTGCCTTTTATGGATAGGTCCGTCTCACTAAGAGTTTATATGAATAAATGGCTATTGCAAGATTCATCGTTTAATATTTTACTATCATAAAACATAATAAGAAGAGACCCCTTCTTTGTTACTATAATCGACCACACTAATAAATATGCAAGTGGATGATCATTAGGTTCAAGTGGTTGATCTTCATCATTTATCATGTGAACATTTTTTTGTTGATATGGAGATGGGATGATGCAATTTAGAAGAGTGAATATTTGTAAATGTTGGGTTTGATGATCCGCAATCATTCAATACATTATTGCAACCTTCAACATAAATGTGATTACTTTTGATTAGGTCTTGGATCTTATGTTTCAAGATAGTGCATCTATTAGAAGAGTACGCAGAGACTCTGTGATAAGCAGAATATGCATTTTTTTACATAAGTTTACGCAGTGGCCTTGATGGATTCAACCTTGAATTGGAAGTAGAGTAATAAAGATGATTTAAGAAATCTTTATATCATTTTCTATGAACTTTGCTTGACCTTATAAATTGTCTACATTATTGTTGATAAGGAAAGACTATTCTATTGTTGGTTGGTTAATCCACATTAATTATATTGGTGAGTTCATGTTTAGGCTAGAAAGAATTATCACCAGTTTTGGCCTTGAGATTATTGTTATGTTGAAAATTTGTTCCACTAGAGGTAGGAACATTGACTCGATATTTTGTCATGCTTCCCTCTACAAGCTTGACATCTACATTTTTAGTTGAGTGACAAAGTTCATTGAATGATTGGCATGTGTTTAGTATTACTTTATCCTTGATAAGTAGGAGTAAGATTTGAGCATATAGACTAATGAAAATTGTTCAGAAAACATATGGGTTATTTTGGTGACCATGTTTAGTCAACATACATATTTAATAATAGGTTCATTAGCACCTTGTCTCAATTGAGCAATCTATAAAATGTGACTTTCACATTAATGTTTACTAGAAAATGTGCAATGAAATCATCTACAACGAGCAAAAGTATGTATGGATCATCAAGGTAACTTATAGAATTAATCAAGAGCATAGTCTTTTAGGCACCTAGGAAATAAACTAGTCAATTATCAATCATCGTGCATAAAATTCAAACATGAGACATAAAATGAAAATAGACATGAGATGAATTTCCCTTCATATTATATAGTTTCTATTTTATATATGTGAGACTTATGGGGTAAGCTAGCACATCATGAGACAAAAAGTCCAGTAATAATTTTTTGGAGTGACCTTGTTGCATGGTTTTTTATTATATTTGTGGAAGGGCCCATGATATATTGAATCTGATACGGGTTCCAATATCTAAAAATAAGCAACCTCAAGACTATCATCCACTATTACATGTGCATAACTATGAAACATTAAAACAATTTAAACGCATGATCAAGGAATAATGAATACTAATGTATTAAACTTGGATGTGAGGAATGACCAATGATCCTCATGGAATATTATAATGGATATTTAGATCTACCGTCACCTATGTACCCTCCAACTTATATAGTTAAGGAGATTAAGGTTAATAAGTGATCTCTATCTTTAAGGATAAAATATCAAAATCAACATAACCTATTTTAAGAATAACAGCTAAAGTTATTGTTATTTATAAATTATTTAAAAATAAGTAATTGCAAATAACTATAGATAATGATGTGCACAGGCTTTCTACATAAAGAGTATAATATAAGTGCATCTTATATTATACAAAAGTGTGTGTCCTAATATAAACTAACACCCTCTTAAGATGTGCTATGTGAAGGAGAGGATAAAGTGAGTCTTACTAGCCTAACTAAATTTAAAAGAATAAAGGTGATGTGTGCACTAACACCCTCCATTAAGAGCAACTTAGAGAAATCAAGCAAGGAAAAACCTTAGATATGGGTACCACCTAGGCCATGTTAGGCACCCATGTACAATAAGTACAAACAATATATTGCATGAAATAGTGACAAGAGATAGTACTGAAATATACAATAACCTCACCACCAATAAGCAATATAAACATGTATATAAATAATGATTAGAAGTAGAACATAACTATAAACAATCATCAAAACCTAAAGGTATAAGCACATAGACATGTTCACTGCATCAAAACTCAAAGGCTCAATGCCATGGAAATGATCACTGGATCACAAGAGGAAAAATTGCATAGAAATTATCAATGTATCAAACAACCTAAGCACAACAACATAGAAAGGACCACTATATTACAACTCATAGGAAGTATAATCACATACATATCCACATACATCACCACATAATGCTAAATTAGTCTGAAGACAAAATAAGATGCATCACTTGAAGAAGGAATATGATGCATATTTTGATCATGTGGATTGAAAGAGATTCAAAAGAAAACAAGAGAAGACAATAGATTAACACTAAATGTGGTGATGGAACATGCATTGAAGTTGATGATCCAACCATACTAGATAATTGTAAGATACTGCAAAAATATTATGGTGTTGAGAGAGCCATGAAGGACATCTAATAGTAAAGGCTTCTTAGTTGAAGAAAACACCAAACATGATTGCATAAGAGTTAAGGCCATATAGGAAAATGACCATGAGATTAGCTCCAAGAGGGAGCTTGTTAGGACTCTTTGTCCTACCTTTATCTGTTTAATCTTATTGTAATAAATTCAATGGATGCACATGCTTTGTAATTCGTCCCTTGGGCTATTTAGAATAATCCCACTTACATGGCGAGTAGTAGTTTTCTTGAGTAGAACTAGTATAAATGCCATGCATAGGTTAGTATAAAACATCCATGAATTTAAATGTATTTAGCTTGCTCAAAGGAGGTTGCCCCCTCGACGTGGCATATGATATTGCAATGCAATTCCACTATTTTAATGTAATAAAGTTATTTTTCTTTTAATTTGCATCATATTTTCTCCTTAATTCATTGGTGGCCTAATTTGTTGTAGGGAGGATCATCATATCTTAGTATCAAATCTCTTTCGAGGGTATGTTTAGCTATAACATTATCAATTAGGGTTTTTGCAACTTTCTGTTGTATGCTCTCACCTTACCCTCAGCTGGACCTTGGTGATACAAAAGTGTAATAGAAGTGGTAACAATAATCATTTCAATCGTTTTTTACTTTTTAAAGCTATAAATTGTGTTCCGAAGGTTTAAAACTCATAGAAAGTTGTCATTCTGGGCCACACTATAATGATCAATTTTACCTGATTTCATGGAGTGGGGGGTACTACCTGCATACACAAGCCATTAGATAACATTAGGTATGGAGTTGAATTCCACATACCTTTGGGTTTATAGGAATCCCCCTAGTTGTTTTTAAAATCTAGCTATGGGAAGTGATTAGCCGTCTATTATTTTTGGTGCGCTCGTAAGTGATTAGCCCCTACAAGTTACTCACAAATAACCTCAAAGTCAAGATAATGGGCTATAAGTATGGTCTATTATATGTAGTCAGCTCCTTAAAATAGTGGATCAAAACTATTTACACTTGGGATAAGTATTAATGTGAGCCCATAATAGCAAACACTTCAAGTATCAACCTTACCATTTTCTACTTGACTATGTAATTGCACGCACCCAAATTTGCATGTGCTACATTGTTGGAAATAGTTCAAAAGTCCCCAATGACGATTCATGTCTTTTCCAAAGGTGTTCGAGCCCCTTTACCTCTTTGCAGTTCATATTTGTAGCTTAGAGGACTTTACTTAGCCATTTCCTGCTTTTCTATTGCTTTCTGTAGTGTTTTCCTTAAGTTTTAGGCCTTAAGTTACGTAACCGCCGGTTTACTCTAGGCGTTGGTTGCGTAACCACCACCCTATGTAGACCAGCGGTTCTGTGCAAATTGGTTGAGACTTCCCAGGTGTGATTTGGATGCGTGTTAACTCACTTAAGTTCACCTATAACGCACGTTTCTTAGTCAATTTGGCCGATTTTAAGCTTGATTGATTCGTATCAAACTCCTCTTCCACTTCCAGTTGTTGATTGAGAGTTAAACTACCCCTCCTTGTTGTGATGTGGCATCCCATTGCTACCAAATGGATTAGACCATTTCCTAGCCTATGTTCTACAAATCCAATGCTTCTTCTGAAGTAAAGGGCTGGATATTTTATCGTGAATTGCATTGTCATGCTGCTAAAATCTTGTTAGAGACTACACTACCAAACAATGTTCTCTTGCATTGTTCTTCCTCTACTTGCATTACTACCAGACCACTTTTGCAAGCCTCCATTGCTCTAGCACCCTCTTCTTTACTTCTTTTGCATTCCCAGCTTCATAGACTCACGTGGACACTAAAGATTGGAAAAGATAAATGAGGGGACACAAAGTGATACCACAACTAGCATTGCCTCAACACTGCAATTTCCAGGTTGGGGTTGTTATTGAGTTTCTTCATTTCTTCCACTCTTTATTTCTGAATTTGTACGCATATTTATTTACTAGAGTATCAAATCTTCCATTTCAATTATTACAAATAGATAAATCAATATTATAGCTTCCATTTCTTTAAAAAGATCTCGGTGATAGATTACTTCCTTGCCTATCCATGTGGGTTTGCAAAAGAAGTTTCTCAGGAGGAAAGCTTCTGCATTAATTTAGAATCAACTACAAAATCTATTCATTTGTAAAACCTCCATTAAATCCTTCTTTAATTTACTTTTGTCGGGGAAGTTGCAAGGGAAGAAAAGCTTCTAAGAAGCTTTGATTTCTTCCCGTGCCTCTGAGGCAAAATAGAGGATTCACGTCCACAATTACATTTTGGAAAAGCTTCACTTAGTTATGATAGATTAAATATATTGTTGCACATATAAGTAGTTACATCCGACTATTTATTTGTATAGGATTTGTTAATTAGAATTAGAGGCAATTCATTTCTTCATTTCTTCATTTCCTCTGTTAAATCCAAAAAGATCATAAAATACAAAAAAATTTGTTTTAATTAGATTAGATTGTTTATATTGCTTCATTTCTTCTATATTGGAAAATACAAAATATAGTTAGCTTTCATTTATTTAGATTAACTTGTTATTTGCTTTCGTAGAGTAAATTGCACAAATGCACACATGACCATTCAAGGACCACAACAACCTAGAGAACATACGGCTGTGATCCTAGGGTCCCCCAACCGAACAGGCGCGAACTTACTTTGATACTGACATTAACATACGGGTCTTGCAGATTATGATACTTGAGTTTTCTGAACATCGCCACTACCACTTGATAGTATCTGCACGGTTGAATGTCCTCAATGAAAAATCCGAAAAAGTCTACGACTCTTGGTGTAACCAGCCCAAGCCAATCGAGTGCCCATTCAGATTTTACTTGTTCCACAACCGTCACTTGTTTATTATTTCCATGACCTTGTCTGGATAATTTCTACGAGGAAAACTGCAGGATCATTTTCCATGGATTCCACGTAACCATTTGAGAGAGTTTAACACACATGGACATTGATTCGCTTTTACGTGTGTGCATTCTTCTTGACCGCTCCATTACACCCACTCAGGTTAAAGAGGCTTGCATTGCCCTTGACAAGAAGATTCCATTAGTGCACGTAGAGGATATTAGATTACCCTGATAGCTTGATTGATCATCTTCATCACATTTTTTACACATAGCTATCCACTCATTCTACATCAGTTATCCCAGCATGACCTCGGGAGGTCAAGTGCACCTGAAGGTCATGTGGCGATTTTTGGTGCATATAAATTGGTGAACTTGACATGAAGGACTAGTTCCTTCTCTTTATCTTTTCTTTCATTGTTATTACCTCACCTTTCCATTTCTTCCCCTTATTTTGGTAGGTATTTTATGCTTCCTAAAATATGTCTGGTAGAGAGTTGGGTGAGCCATTTGGATTTGACAGATATTACACCAATGTTCAACCACAACAATCCCCTTTCCTTTTCTAGATGGGCTGAAAACTACACAAAGAACACATGTACAAAACCTCCCCTAGCTATGCCTCAAACCCCATCAGTTATGAGAGAATAGAGGAGGTTGATCAACCTTTGAACATGTGATACATTCAGCCCAATGCAAATAACGTGATTATTACACATGGAACTCAATCTTCTCCTAATATGGTCATTTATAACTTAGTGGGAGGGATTAGAGACCTAGAGAGTGTTGAACCATCGCAACAAACTCATGTAGTAGGTAAGAACATGGGATATCCAGATGATAGCAAGGGGTACATCCCTACTAATGAAAAACCAATGCAACATCCTATATGACAAGGTTATCCGGTTTAACTAAGTCCGGGTGATCTTCTCACAGGATCTAACACACTAGGGATGGGTCCTCATCCTTCTCAAGCTTATCCTACGCAAGGGATGATCAGAAGTGTATTCTCGAATGTCACTCCAAGAAATGCAACATTCCTTGGTTTCACGGCCACTAGTCCATATCCTAGAATCATCCCACCCTACTTGCACATGTATTCAAAGTCTCCCCAAATGGACCCGTAGACCTTCCTTGCTCCTTATACGCCATATCAAGGAGATTCATACGTCCCAGTCAATGCCTACAATGCAGCTTATCTGACTCCTCCTCCTCCACCTCCTCCACATCCTCATCAAGGAGCTTCAGTAGTGGAATCTTACCCAATGGGTACTTACACCGAGTACTTAAAAGAACCCCTTGAATTTACCATATGTGGTGTCATGCTTCTATGCCCATTTCCTGATTTGCCTAACTTTAAGGGAGAAGGAGATCTAAAATCTCATATCAAAGCCTACACTATAGCTATTAGGGAGTTGATCCCTTAGGATGATGTAGTAGCTAAAATATTTTTGAAAACCCTTGAGGGAATCACTTTATATTGGTACTATCGGATTCCATAAGCTTCTATACATTCCTTTAAACAACTTGTTTCAGAATTTATTAGAGCATTTGACATGAGCAAGTTGCTACGAATAGGGATTAGGGAATTTATCCATATCAGGTAGGAGTAGAATAAGTCTTCTGCTTATTTTATCCAAAGATGGCATCAAGTTATTTACTCCTCTACAAGTGCACCCAACATGGACCAGATGGAACTTTGCGATCTTTTCCTTCACTCGCTCAATCAAGAGACCAAGGAAGAAGTCCAAAAGTTTCCTTTCCATAGTTATGAGGAAGTATTAGAAGGTGCGCTTCGAATCGACCAAGCCGCTATTGATAGTGGGCGTAAGACTTATGGTCTCAATGGGAAATTGGTATCCTTTAACCAAAAACAATGCAAACCATCAATACAATGGAGCCAACAACCAAGGACCTAAGCCTTTGAATCGTAATCATGGTGCTACCACGAATGGTGTTACTGATCAAGTAAAGAACACTAGTTTTACGAACAACAGTAACACTAACAACCATAACAAAAAAATAATACGAGAAATCAAAGAGGCCCTAACATTGTTTCCCCAGTCAACATAGTTGATGTGAACCGCCCCCGTCCTCGATAAAGTCAAACCCAAGGCTTGAACCAATACCAAAACTCCGACCAAGGGGAAACAAATTATGGTTATAACAATCAATCTCAAAACTACAATCGGGGTTGTAATCAACAATAACAAGACACTTATCAAAGACAAGGAAATTATAATCCTAACCTATATTACAGATTCCATCATGTCAGTCATGACACTAGGACTTGTAGAGATTGTAACAAGTTCCTACAAAGACTTCCCGAATCAAAGGCAGTTCTTTATGGACATGTTTTTAGCAAATCCTGAAACAACCTCACAACTTGGTCATAGATGACCTGTCACACCTCAGAATGCAAATCTAAGCATCTTTTAGGATCCATTCCCTAAATGTCCTAAAGATGTTAAGGAATATCCTCAAAACATAAACAAGGGTATTCATGTAGGGAATAACGACCATGAGGCCTCAACTTTTGATAAATCTCTAGTTGCTCCCAACCTTGGCTTAAACAATAATATAAATATTTCAGGATTAGTTGAGCTAGAGGTTGAACCGGAAATTACTGCAACAACTCAGATAAGGGAATACGTTTCAAACCCCTACCCACTCATTCCTTCTCACAGGATGATGCTCCTACAATCTCAAAACCAACAAGAGCCTATGATTTGATATCAGATTTGAACAAGAACTTTTCTCACATCTCGTTCCTAGATTTGTTGAAGAATTCCCCTGTGCATTGTTCTATATTGCTCAATGCATTAGGTATTGGTCATCTAATCCATGTTACACCTCCTCCTAGAGCTCAAATAAATCATATTGACTTTGACATACATCCTCTGGGACAGTGATAGGGATACTGGGTTTGTTTTCAATATAGACAAGACATCATTTGACGCTGAAATAACCTGAAGAGGTGATCTTGCGTTAGATCCGCAGGTCTAGGTTTATAAAAATTGCATCAAGAGAATCATGATCGGCAACAAGGCTCCTGTAAATGTGGTTTACCTTCTCCTTCTTGCAGAAGTTAGGAAATGGAGAGACTAATTGCTCCTATACAAGAAACACGTTACGAGGGTATGCCAATATCAAGGCTACCTTGATTGAAACCATAGTTCTTCCTGTCTCCCTTGGGCCAAAAACCATCTTGACATAGTTTTACATCATCAAACGGGAAACAAATTATAACATGATCCTTAGGAGGCCTTGGATTCATTGAATGAAGGCTATCCCTTCTACCTTGTTCTAAGAGATTAGGTTCCTCCATTTGGGGAAAATTTTCATTACTCAAGGGGATCCTAAGCCCTTCGATATACACTTGGAGAACCTCAAGAAAAAAAGAGGAGTCCATTCGAAATATGAACTCCCTAAAACCAATTAAACAAACCACCTCCATATCAAAATATTTGGTCACGACTACCCGAGCGTTCCGAAGGCTGAAGTCATTGACCTAATAACGTTTGAGGTGGAAAAAATAGATAAGGGTAAATCAATATCCTTGGAAACGGTATCCACTAAAACCACAATAGAGATCATGAAACTCCTAGAAAGTGATGAACCAATCTTCCTCCCATTTGAACCACAAGGAGTAGGTGACCTCCTTGGTATATCCTCTCTTCCTTCCGATGACCTTGGTCTAGGTGTAAACATGGTAGAAATAACAAAGGAAGGAGAGGATTTTGAGAACAAAGTGATACCCATCAAAGCCATCTCTAGGACTTCTTTCTTTCCGAACTTTGGTCTAAATACCAACAAGTCAAAAACCAAGCTTGTTGTGTCCATGGGGCATAACCCAATAACGCAACAAATGTCAAATGCAAGCATTACCTCCTATGTGGGGAATAGAGTTGAGCAGTGTAGTCATGCTCACATGAATACAATATGTCAAAATTGTGACAAAGAGGTTCACAAATACCTCTTTCAAACAAACAGATTCACGCCAATGTTATGTGATCACATATATACAATTGTAGGCAAGGGTTGTAAGTTTAAACCCAAGATAGTAGGCCCTTGTTAAGAGAACGGAAATTTTAAAGATCATGTGAATCATTTGTGTACCTTAGGGGGTGAAGAGCTTGACATTCGTCAACTCGCTTCAGCTTAAATGCTCTCACGCATAGTTCATTTGCATTTCCACATGTACATTATTACATCTACACTTGCATTTTCATCTGCCAGTTCATTTTGTAAATTTATAATTAAAGAACTTATTTTTCAAGAAACTTTCAAAAACTTCTAAAAACATTGGCAAAAACATTCAATCACATTTCTTCAAATATCCACAATATTATCATCAACATTTTTAATCATTTCATCAGTTCAACAAGTTAAGACATAATTTTGACACTAATCCTACCAAGGCCTACATACTTGGTTCTACTCATAGCTTCTTCTAGCCTAGGTGTCTTTGCCCATAGTCTGTTCTAGAAGCTTCTTGATGTCACATCTTTCCCAAAAAATCTCTTTGGTAACAAAATCATTCTAAATTTTTTACATGGATTGTTTGTTCGCCTATCTTAGCTTTTGGTGTTGAGCCCTCGCATCTTACTGGTTGTGTGGGGTTGAGGCTAGGGGCAAGCTCTCCCTCCCAAAAGCACAACTCAAAGTTAAAAAAAAAAAATGAACAAGTCAAATCAAATAAATGCAAAAATATTTCATTTACAAATAAAACTACACTTCCTTGCCCCACCAATCTTCAGTGATGAGCCCACACTTCTTACTGGTAGCGTGAGGTTGGGAAAGGGGGGAAGTGCCCTTACTCACCTATATCTTGTCCTCGGTGATGAGCCCATGCTTCTTACTGGTAGCATGGGGCAAGGTATAGGGGGTCTCTTCAAATAAGTTAGTAAGTTGTAAGCAATTCATTCAATAAAAAGTGCTTTGAAATCTTAAATCCCAAAAAAGTGAATTAGATGTGTATGTTCCAAAAGATTTAAAACCTTAAAACCATATTTTTCAATCAAGAGGCTATCTATGGATCTAAGTATAGATAAAATAGAAAGTAAATTACATTCTAGACTATGTAGTAAACTGTGTGTAGAGTTGAGTTGTAGGTTCCTAATTAAATTTCTGTCAAAATATTGTCTTTCTCTCATCACTTCCATTCATCAAAATCATACAACTCACATCCCTTATAGATCTCAATGTTGAGCCCCCACATCTTACTAGTTGCGTGGAGTTAGAGGTGGAGAGTTCATTCTCTTATTTTATTACATTCATCCCATTTTCCCAACAAAACAAGAAGTACCAAATATTGCTTGAAAAACCACATTTTCGACATTACATTGTGTTTGCATAAACATCATATGAAAGAAAACAAAAAAAAGATATCACTTTTTTAGCACATCATCATCGATAATATGCATTTAAAAATCATATAAAAACATCAAGAATTATGAGCATCTAAGAGTACACAAGCGAAATAAACCATCAATGAGTCAACTCTTACATCAGAATGACTAAAACAAAAAGAAGTATATATATATATATATATATATATATATATATATATCAAGACCGTCACACTCTGGGTGTGGTCAAACAATCTCAATGAGCATAAAATAAAATAAAAAAGTCATATACATCTCTCACAAAATGACATCAAAGCAATAAAGGCCTACGACCTATCCCTCCCTATGGGATCCATGAGAAGGTGCGTGACTAGGGCTCCTGCTGCGGCTCCTATGGCATGAGTGTGAGCCTCCATGCGTTGAATGATGAGAATGACCATGAGATGGGGAAAGGGATCTGCCAGTAGTTACGGCCTCACTGTGGGAGTGGCTCCACCTCTCCATCCTATGGACTAGCCAAAATGTGGTGAGCTCAAGCTTGGTCTCAGAAAGAATCTCTATGGCTCGCCAAACCAGTGTGAGAACATCAGTGTGATGACCGACCTACATCAGCTGCCCCACGTCAGCAAGAAGCTCCTATCGAGTCTTCCCTATGGGAATAACCAATGTATCAACCAGGATTCGGTGAATAAAATCTCGCCAACCATCAGTAGTGGTTGGGAAACACAAGTGAAAACAATGGTGAGTTAGAAAACATTCAAAACTCAAAAAGAAACACAATGCGTAAATTACTAACAATTCTAGCTAACATAGTCAAGAGAAGAGTATCTACATACTTAGATCTCCTAACATCCAGGTAGGGTCGATTGGTGCAGCTAGTGGTGGTGGAGTTGCTATAGACACCTACTTAGCCTCACCTTCTTCTGAGGTGATGAGCTGGCCCATCATGGACTACACATTGTTGCCTCCCTCGTGAGAAAGTGGCTCCTCAGAAACAAGAGTCTCCTTCTCCTTCTTCGAAACTGCTCTCTCTACAATAGAGATCTCCTCTGTGACCCGCCACTCTGTGTCACTATCCCCCTCACTATCATGAGCAGTCTCCTCTCCAACCTCCTCCCCCGTCTCCTCATTGGTCTCACCCTCAGTCTGTCTCTATAGATGTGTGGGCCTCCTCCTCCTCCTCCTCCCCGATGTGAGTGGGTGTGGCCTCAATCTGGAGGAGGGCTACTGGTACTCTGGGAACTAGGATAACCTTCATAGTGTTAGATACCCCAAGTGTAATATCTATCCAACCATGTAGGACCTTAGATCCTCCACAAGCCTCTCTGATGCTGTGGTAAACAATGAGAACATCAGGAAGTACATTGTCATATGGAATCCTGAACTGTTGAGGAATTTTGTCAATAGGGTGGACCTCCACCCTAACTATCTTGTCTACTAACTGCGTCACACTACCATAAGCAATCAATGTAGTCCCATCATCACCCCATAACCCAATCTTATCCTGGTATGGCCTCGCAGTGAAGTCATCTATGATCAATATGGCAATAGGCTGATGCGCCCCTCTGAAAGAGGCTATGCCTATCCACCTTGCGGATAGCCCTCATATATGATATCTCAACTCCCCTCTGGTAGGGGATCATCCTCTCGTAGACCCAACTCATAACCAAAGTAGGGTGGCTCAGAGACTTCCCCTGTAGCCTGTCAATGCGGTAAAAGTCATGATATGTGGCTCTAAGAATGTACACACCCCAAGCATAGATCTTCCCATACTGCTCATAAGCCTGAATAATGGGAGCCTGATAGTAGAAGAGCTTGTCCTCACCCTTGTCTCCCACTAAACGCGAAGCCAAAATACCTATGATGGCCTTACGTAGGGTGGGGATAGGTGCAGAGGCAATAGAAAGTAACCGCATTCCTTGCTTGATTCGCATATTAGGTGCCCCATCATCTCCCATGTATGTTGCCTAACTTCTAGATAAGGCGGTCGATCTCGCACTGTCTCATGTCAATCGCCTGCCGGTCATAGGAACACCCAAAATCCTGTGAACATCCTTGAGAGTGATGGTCCACTCTCCCCTAACACTAGGAAACTAGAAAGTGTTCCGGTCGGCATCCCAATAGCTCAGTAAATCACATAGTAAATGACTGGTTGGCACTATTAATGCCATTTGTGAAATCCTCCATATGCCACTTCTATGTAACAAGTCCCTCTCTTCCTGGGACAACTAATGAATAATCCCTGAAATCCATTTGCACTCTCTGGCTTGGCTCCATCGAACGTAGGAATCCTTCTATGTTCACCAAAACAAGTAAAAGAGCAAGTTAACAACATGATTCAACACATAAGCTCATAAAAAACAATACAAAACAATTTAAAATCTAAAAAAATAATCTAAGTTGGTCAAAACAAGTTTTTGCCTCGACAATTATGCAACCACCACCCTGTACAGAGTGGTGGTTACGTAATTTCTGGGGTGGTTGCGTAACCGCCATCTTATGTAGAGCAATGGTTGCGTAACCACCACCCTAAGTAGGGTGGCGGTTGTGTCTAGAATGGACAAGACGCCCCCTATGACCCACAAACAAAAAAAAATACAAAAATTGATCATTTTAGAGAAAATAAAAGAAAAACCCACCTAGACGACCCCCTAAGGAACATATTAACCAAAAGAGTTGTGAAAATAACCCCCCTATAGGTGTAGATTTTTCAAGTTTTCACATTTTAGGTTTCAAATAAATAAATGTAAAATACTAATCTTTCTCTTAACTGCTGGATCTCTCACTTTTGGGGCCATGATCATGACGTCATGTTCTTTGATTTGAATCTATCCTCGCTCAAAATGGTCACAGGTAGTCCAGAGCTCCAAATTATCTATGAGGGCAAGTACAAATGAATTTGAAAATGATGGTTTTAGATATATATATGTGCTTTATTTTAACTTTTTGTTCAGTGTGTGTGCTTTACAGGGCTGGAGAGCTGGTGCATTGGTATATTTTTATCCCCACGGATATGGTAAGTCCTCTTGTCATTTTAATTTTAGTATGTTTTGTCAATTTCATATCTATCTGCACTTGAGTCTTGTTTGCATTTTGTAGGTAGCGGGAGCTTGGATGACATCACTTTGGCACACAAGCATGTCAGGTATAACTTCTAACTCCCCATTTTGGGAACGCCATACTCAGACTCTACATTTTATGCCTCTTCATGGCTAAAACTTTCCTCCGAGGGGGCAATATGTACAAAACCCAAATTTGCATGTGCTACATTGTCAGAAACAGTTCAAAAGTCCCCAATGATGATTCATGTATTTTCCAAAGGTGTTTGAGCCCCTTTACCTCTTTGCAGTTCATATTTGTAGCTTAGATTACCTTACTTAGCCATTTCTTGCTTTTCTGTGGATTTTTATTGCGTTTTCCTTAAGTTTTTGGCCTGCTTGGTTATGCAATTTTTCACCCTACAAGTGGGGTGGTGGTTACGCAACCTGCCTGGACCAACCTAGGCGACGCTGCCCTACTTGGACGACGGTTATGTAACCACCGTCCTATGTAGACCGGCGGTTCCGTGTGAATTGGCCGAGACTTCCCAGGCGTGATTTGGACGCGTGTTAACTCACTTAAGTTCACCTGTAGTGCACGTTTCTTAGTCAATTTGGTTGATTTTAAGCTTGATTGATTCGTATCAAACTCCTCTTCCACTTCTAATTATTGATTGAGAGTTAAACCACCCCTCCTTGTTGTGATGTGGCATCCCATTACTGCCAAATGACTTAGACCATTTCCCAACCTATGTTCTACAAAACCAACACTTCTTCTGAAGCAAATGACGGGAGATTTTTATTGTGATTGCATTGTTATGATGCTTGAATCTTATAAAAGACTACATAACCAAACATTGTTCTCTTGCATTGTTCTTCCTCTACCCGCATTGCTACAAAAACACTTGCAAGCCACCATTGCCCAACGCCTTCTTCATTGCTTCTTCTGCGTTCCCAGTTCCCTAGAATCACGTGAAAATTGAAGATTGGAAAGGATAACCGAGGGGACAAAAGAGTAAAACACAACTGGATTTTCGTCAGCACTGTAAATTCTAGGTTGGGGTTGTAATTGGATTTCCTTATTTCTTCAATTCTTTATTTTGAATCTATACGCACAATATCTACTAGAGTAGCAAATAATTTCAATTTCAATATTTTTGCAAATAGATAGATTAAATACTGTAACTTCCATTTCTTTTGAAAAGATTCTAGTGATAGATTAGTTTCTATGCCTATCCCTGTGGGTTTGCAAGGGAGGTGTGTCTGGAGGAATGATTCTGTCATTAATTTAGAATCAACTGACAATAACATTTCATTTGTAAAACCTCCATCGAACCATTATTTAATTTTGTCGAGGAAGTTACATGGGAAGAAAAACTTCTGAGAAGCTTTGATTTGTTCCCATGCATCTTGAGGCAAAACAAAGGATCCAAATCCATAATTACATCATAGAAAAGCTTTGTTTGAATTATTAGGATAGATTAGATATACTGCTACACAGATAAATAGTTGCATCCGACTGTTTATTTGTTTAGGATATTTAATTAAATTGTAGAAGCAATTTCTTCATTTCTTCTGTTTTATTCTAGAAAGTTCAAAAAATACAAAAAGATTAGTTTAGATTAGATTAGATTGTTTATATTTATTCATTTCTTCTATATTGGAAAATACAAAAATATAGTTTAGTTTTATTTATTTAGATTAGCTTGTCGTTTGCTTTCATAGCTAATTTGCACAAATGCACACATGACCATTCAAGGACCACAATAACCTAGAGAAGAATTTTACGATCGTAGAGTCTTTCAACCAAACACAACATATTTTGAGACTAACATTAATATGGGTCTTCAGATTATGGTCTTTCGATCTTCACCACTTCCACCCATCACAATTACAAAATTGAACATCCTTAATGAAGAAGCTGACAAAGTCTACGAATTTTGGTGTAATGAGCCTGAGCGAAACTAGTGGCCAATCATTTGTCCTTGTTCATCTATTTTCTTTAGTATTTCCATGACCTTGTCTAGAATTTTCTATGAGGCAAACAAAGGACAATTTCCACGCATTCCGCAACAGTTGAGAGGTTCTCAAACAGAGACATTGATAGAATTTTACGTGTGTGTATCATTCTTGTGTTACGCCCTTAATTATGTATCGTACATTAGATGGATATAGCCGAATTGTGGCTACCATAACTTCTTATCATGATGTATCTCTTTCATATATGATCTATTAGCATTAGTAAGTCAGCCTTGTTGATGGCCATATCATAGAAATAGTATAAATAGGGGTTATAGGTAGTGGTTGATCATCATGTTAAGTATTTGAGTCTTATTATATGTTTTGGAGGTTACCTCCTCGAAGTGGCCAAGCTATTATACTTTCATATTGAGAGAATTTATCTGCAATATTATGTTATTTGGTGTTCTATAGCTGGTGATAATAATATTTAATCAAGTAATTTCATTATAAGTGGTATCAAAATTTGATCTTGGCTAGCGCGGTGTCAAACCATAATTCTAAAGGTTCGCCTATATCTCAAGATTGGTAGCTATTAGGTTGTAGAGCTTAATTGCTTCAAAGATAGCATGTTTTACATGTTACTCATTATGACAGTAACTGGCGTTGGTCAGGGTGTAACTGTCATCGGTCAGCATAAAAACCGCCATCGGTCAGCATAAGAACCGCCATCGGTTAGGGCGAACCGCCATCGGTTAGGGCGAACCGGCGTCGGTTACCTATGCGGGAGTGTTTTAATTAACTCTAGGGAATTAGATCTATTTTTAGCATTAAAGTAGATCTATTGATTGTAATTGCATGAGTAAGTGCCCTAAGTTTATAAACAACTATATAGGCATGAAAGCTAGGGTTTAGAAGTAGAATTAAGAGAAGGATTGAATTAGATCCTTGATTCTCCTACATTGAGAAGATGAAGATGAAGAAGAATAAGAGAAAGAAAGAATAGGTTACATGAAGACAGAGTCTTCATGGAGAGGAGATGGACATAAAGAAATAATAGGTACATTTGAATGGTGAGAAGAGGGTAATGTCTTCTATTGTATTTTCTTTGTATAGTTATTGTCTCATTGTAATGGCTTGCATAGTATGCAAAGAACACATAGATTTCTTCTTGTAGATCCACATGTTTGTGAGATCTTGTATTATAGATCCATGTAGATCTAGTCTTGTATTGTAGATCCATGAGATCATATTGTATTTTTGATCCATGTAGATCTAGATATTGTAGAGGAGGTTCTCTTCATGTTTGCACAGGTTATGTATGCAATGATGGAGAGACAAACTTACTTCTTGGTGCACAATTATAGTTGCACATTGGTAGACCCATGCAATAGGTCTTGTTGCAAATCCATAGAGAACTTGGTAGCAATTCAAAGATGTAGTAGTTCCTAGTTATGTGAGATCTGTTGGTGGTGTTTGGAGGCAAAATTGTAGTGCACTCATGGAGATCCGTTTAGAGATCTGGAGGAGAGGAGATACTCTTAGAGAGATGCATTGTACTCTTGTATTGAAGAGTTGGTTTGTACTCTTGTTATATTATATATATGAGATCTCTATCTTTGGTGGACATATCCCACATTGGGTGAACCACAGTACATGTTGTGTTATGTGTGTGTACTTTGTCTTGATTTGGATTATTCTAGTTTATGCTTCCACTGTTGTAGATTTTGGGGAATTTTTAGATCATGTGTGCATGATTTTGTTTGTTATTAAATCATAGAACTATTCCACGGTCCTAGAATTCCCAACAACTGGTATCAGAGATAGGTTTATTATCTTATCTGATACCAACAACTGGTATTTAGTTTTTCAAATAAAGGGTTTGCTTTACGGTTTTGTTAATGGTTATTACTTGACAGCTATATGAGAGAAGGGTTTTGTTTTGCATGATGTGAAAATCATAGGAAGAGATTTAATCTCAAGTGGGAGATAGAAGAGTAAGGTTGCTGGAAATTATAGTGACCGGTTGGTTAAGTGGCAACCGATGTCGGTAGGGTGACCATGGTTGGTTACAGGGTAACCGTGGTTGATTACAGGGTGACCGTGGTCAGTTATTGGGAAACCTAGTTTTAAACAGAAAATCACATATCTGAAGAAATGGAAAGATGCATATAATGTATCTTGTTTACTGAGGTGTCCCCAGTTCTTGGAGGCACAAGCATGTTGGTCAGATTACAGATCCAGTTATTGAGGTATAGTTTTATCTTAGTATTGCATTGCTTATATTATTTTCGGTTGCACATGCATGTTTGGGATTACAGATCTAGATCTGAGAATGAGATAGAGGAGTAGTTATGCATCCTTTGGTGTAGTTAGATGCATGGGCTTCATTAGAGAGACAGAATATAATAGCACAAAACATGAAGACGATGGTTTCCATCAGAGAAGCATGTTCTTCAGTTGAAGATGTAGTTAAGTATCTTGGTGCTGGTAAGGTGATGTATTTCATCTTGGTGTAGTTTTATTGCATGTATTATTGCTTGTTAAAGTTTTTTGTGCAATATTTGGGTGCTTCTTGAAATGACTAGCTCAACACAACTATTGGCTTTGGTCTGAGTAGGCACCTGGTTTGGTGACTTTTGCCAATTTGTGGCGTTGTGTTAGCTCCAGCAGCACCGATGTCGGTCAAGGAACTGACATCGGTCACAGAGGGTAACCAGTACTATTCAGCAAACCATAGTCGGTCTCTATGACAATGAGTTTGCACATGGTTTCTTACAGTAGAAGAGGGCATGGATGGTTCAATGTCCTGTTTTGGAGGATCATGTTTCTTGCACAATGTGTACAATAAGAAACAATGTTGATCACTTCAATGTTTGGATCAGAAAGAGGACAGAGTTTGGCTTGGTTAGTCTAGTGAGACTTTGGTCAAATCAGGTATCTCTATATGGTTCATGTTTTATTTCTTTCTTTTGAAGCAGCTAATATTATGTTTGGATAGTGTGCACAGATTTACACCATGTTTTTGGTGTTGTTTGACTTTTATTTCCTAGTTGTGTGGAATCTTGAGGACAAAAATATCTATTCTAAGGATGAGATCCTCAATGAAAAGTCATGGTTAGACACAGTTGCAAGTAACAAAAGATGTTGAGTACACAAGATGAAAATAAGTTGATTCACCTACTTCACAAGAAGTCCAAACTTCTGTGATGTAGGAGTATTCTTTGATAAGAAGGGAATCATTTTATATTTTCTTTCATCTGGTTTTATTTCTCATTGACATATTAGATTTTGAGCTTGGTGTTAGAGGCAATGCAGGAGATTTCATGTTTAGTGGGAGCAAGCCATGGTTGTTGGCATTGTAAGATTGGATACATGATGCACATGCAGAGTGAGAGGAGATTGCTACTATTCAGAGTGGCAGAGGCATTAGTTTGTTTTGGAGGACAGTCACGGATTTGCAGGTGTATTGATTTTATTGATTTGTGATGTCACTTCTAGTTTATTTTGTGGTGCCTGGATATCCCTATGGGATTATAGTTGATGGTTAGATTCAGCTGGGTGAAGATGATAGAGCAATTTTTTAGAGTTTTAAGGGTTAAAAGAGAAAATATGCTAGTTACAGAGACTGGTGTCAGTTAGGATGAACCGTGATCGGTTAGGTACTATCCAGTGTTGGTTAGGAAACCGTGGTTGGTTTTGTCACAGGTTTGACAACAATGTTTATTTACCATTTTTTGGATGGTGCCCTTGTTTTGCTTTCATCTTGGTTGGTTCGTGTAGTATGTTGATGACATGTTTGCTGGTATTTGTACTATTTATTAGTATCATGGTTTAACATGGATGTTTGTTATTGACATTGATCAAAAAATGATTCATATATGGCTTTGGAGTTAGTCAGTGATAGACTTGGAGCTTTTGGAGAGTTGGAAATATGGATGGATGTATAGGTGAGTTTATACATGTGGATAGATTCAGTTTTGTGAGTCTATGATGATGAAGATGTTTGATTTGCACATGGATGCCTATGAGCATGGTTCAGTTTCCTTGAGCATGAGTAGGGGATGTTTTTATTTCCTCTTGATTACTATGTTACTCCTTGATAGGTATGTTATCTATAGATAAATGTCTTGGACATGCTAGTTGTTTATGCAGGGTTGGATTTGCAGATTGCAGTGTTTGGATTTCTTTGAGTTATGCAGGTGTTTGTGGATTGATCACCTACTGTTGCATGTAGAACTCATTCAAGGCTATTTTTACTTGAGATCTTGTTTTGCTTTCACATATTCTAGGTTGACTTGTCTTTGGACAGTTGCATTGGTGGTTACATGGAGTCATGGATAGATGGATGGAGAACATGGTTGGTTTTACATGTATGGATATGGTTTCAATTGAAGCTCAGTACTTTAGTTTGAGTGGGAGCTCTTGCAGGTGTGTTAGTCATGATGGATTGGTTGCATGAGAGGATTGGTGTTATGATTCAATGGATAGCGCGGTTATCACAAATTAGTAGTAGCTTCGTGTAGGTCTTTGGTAAGTCATGATTTTTATCTTCTTGGTTTGAGAAGATGGTTTGATCTTCCTGGTTTTATTTTTGAGAGAATTGTGTAAGGAAATAATAGATGGTCTTCATGGTGTGTAGAGGATAATGATGTACAGGTACAGGTACAAAGGTTCAACAATTTATCTCCAAGTGGGATATTGTTAGGTTGTGGAGCTAAATTGCTTCAAAGATAACATGTTTTACATGTTACTAGTTCTGACAGTAACCGACGTCAGTCAGGGTGTAACCGTCTTCGGTCAGCATAAGAACCGCCATCGGTAAGCATAAGATCCACCATCGGTCATCATAAGAACCGCCATCGGTCATCAGATGAACTGTCGTCGGTTAGGGTGAACCAACTTTGGTTCCTGTGCGGGAGTGTTTTAATTAACTCTCAAGAATTAGATCTATTGTTAGCATTAAAGTAGATCTATTGATTGTAATTACATGGCTAAGTGCCCTAAGTTTATAAACAACTATATAAGCATGAAAGATAGGGTTTAGAAGTAGAATTAAGAGAAGGATTGAATTAGATCCTTGATTCTCCTAGATTGAGAGGATGAAGATGAAGAAGAAGATAAAGAAAGAACATGTTACATGAATACAAAGTCTTCATAGAGAGGAGATGGACATAAGGAAATAGAAGGTACATCTGAATGGTGAGAAGAGGGTAATGTCTTCTATTATATTTTCTTTGTATAGTTATTGTCTCATTGTAATAGCTTGCATAGTATGCAAAGCACATAGAGTTTCTTCTTGAAGATCCACATGTTGGTGAGATCTTTTATTATAGATCCATGTAGATCTAGTCTTGTATTGTAGATCCATGAGATCATATTGTATTGTTTCTCATTGATGCTTGTATGTAGATCTAGATATTGTAGAGGAGGTTGTCTTCATGTTTGCACAAGTTATGCATGTAGTGATAGAGATATAGACTTACTTCTTGGTGCACAGTTATAGTTGCACATTGGTAGACCCATGCAAGAGGTCTTTTTGCAGATCCATAGAGAACTTGGTAGCAGTTCAGAGATGTAGTAGTTCCTGGTTATGTGAGATCTGTTGGTGGTGGTTGGAGGCACAGTTGTAGTGCACTCATGGAGATCCGTTTAGTGATCTGGAGGAGAGGAGATACTCTTGGAGAGATGCATTGTACTCTCGTATTGAAGAGTTGGTTTGTACTCTTATTGTATTATATATATGAGATATCTATCTTTGATGGACGTAGCCCACATTGGGTGAACCACGGTACATGTTGTGTTATGTGTGTGTACTTTTTCTTGATTTGGATTATTCTAGTTTACACTTCCACTGTTGTAGATTTTGGGGAATTGTTTAGATCCTGTGTGCATGATTTTGTTTATTATTAAATCATAGCACTATTCCGTAGTCTTGAATTCCCAACAGTAGTGAATTTTTCTACAATTTATTTTTGGTGTGGTGAAATCAGTCAAGTAGGCTTCTCTCCAAATTTCAAGCATTTTTGATTTGTTTTGTAAAAGTTATTGTGGTTCTATATTTTTCCATAATTTGGCTCCCTAGGGTGCAATTTTTGGCAAATTTTCAAGTTTCTTATATTTTTGGAAACCTCTCCAAAAACTAGCTAGGGTTTATTTTTTTATGAATTCCTATATTCGGCCAAAAAATTTGTGAAACCCTAAACCCTAAAGTTATGCCCTATTAAGTCTACCCCTAGGCCCAAACCCTTCGTCGTGACTAGTAGATCTACTTGAGGCCAAGGAAAAAGACAAACAACTCCATGAATGACCCCAAATAAGGAAGATATGGATTCAGAGTCTGCTATTTTGGGAGTATCTGAGGTGGTCATCCAACTTCAGGAAAGGGTAAACAATATGGTGAGTAAGGATGACCTTAATGTTGAGCTTCATCAACTGAAAGGTAGCCTTAGGAGTGAGATTCAAAAGGATTTTCATGCAATGCAGTAGGAGTTGTTGCGTTCTATTCCAAATACAACTCTCAATACCAGTCATATGGGTTCCTATAGAAATGGTTACACAGATCTAAATCACTCCAATTAGGGAGGATCCTTTACTCATTCAGGTATATCTACTCACCAATGGAGGGGCATGATTCCAAAAGTGGAAATGTGTAAATTTGATGGGAAGGATCCACTCAATTGGATTACTCAAATGGAAAATTTCTTTGATCTCCATTAGAACCTAGGAGGACAAAAGGTAACCGTGGCATACTTATACCTAGAACCTATTCAATTTGTTTGGTATCGTTGGTTATGTGTTCAAAGGTAGAAGAATGGCCTAAATGTCACTTGGACAATTTTTACTAAAGAGATTCAATTAAACTATATTTCTAGTGTTTCTGAGAATTACTTCAACCAATTAGCAAAGTTACGCCCAACTGGTTTAGTTAAGGAGTATGTCCATCGATTCCAAAATCTGTCCTTACATGTGGAGAATATTACAGAAGAGTATTTGAGTGAACTATTTCTTGGGGGTCTTAAGGACCACATTGAGCATGAGGTAAACATGTTTAACCTACTCAAGGTTTTTGATTCTATTATCATGGCACGTCGAGCAAAGGAAAAATTTCTTTCTAGTAGAAGGAAGTCCTTTTCTAGCATAAAAGATCGTAACACCTTGCCTCCTTTGTACCCTCGTCCAGTTCGTTTGACACCTCAAAAAATTGAAGAAAAAAGAGCCAAAGGGTTATGCTTTAACTATGATAGTAAATATGTACCAAATCATAAATGTTCTAAGAAACACATTTTCTACATTGAAGGGTTTGGTGATGAGGAAGAATATGAGGAAACATCAACAGAGGAAGTGGAAAAATTAGAGGAAGAATATGGAGATCCCCAACCCACTATTTCATGTCATGCTCTACCAGGTATTAGTACTCCACAAACCCTTTAGGTCGTGGGTTATCTTAAGAAGCAGAAGGTAAAAATATTTATTGATTTAGGGAATACGCATAATTTCATCAATCATAATCTGGCGGCAAGACTAAATTGTTTCATCTACCCAGTACCTGAATTTCAAGTAATGATTGCAGATGGTGACATAGTCCAATGTTCATGTAAATCCCATAAAGTCAAACTCATGATGGGTGACTACACATTGGAATCTACAATGTTTGCTATTCCCATGGGGGGAGCTGATATTGTCTTAGGTGTTCAATGACTCACAACTTAGGGCACCATAGAGATAAACTTCCAAGAATTGCTCACACAATTTCATTCTGATGATAAATTTTTTTATCTTCGAGGTCTACAAGATAAAGATCCTCAAGTGATGAGTTCTCACCAAATGCAAAAGATTATTAAAAAGGGTTCTGAAGGTTTTGTAACATGATTGTATCTAAAGGGTTCTGAATGGGCCATGCCAAAAGTGTTTCCAACCTCAGCAGTGTCCCGGCTGCACTTTGGGGCAACGAAAAAGAAAGCAAAAGAACCATTGAGGAGCTTGATACGACTAATGCTGCCCATATGACTGCTTTGGGTATATTTCATGCCTGGAAGAAAATCAAGATCAGTATAGATAAAGCCACCAAGAAGTAGCTCTGGAGAGCTTCTGCCTGATTTTTGCTGTTTTTCTGCTGTTTCTTTGCGGTTGGTTTACTATTTTTTTTCTGTTGTTGTGCTGTTTTGTCTCGGTTGAGTAGCTGTTTCTGAGCTACTTGGAGCTTCGTTGTAACACTTGGATTTTGATCCATTCCTCTCTGTTTCTCACTCTTATTCCGGATCTCAGGCCCTTCTTTTGTATTCAAGGGTATAGTCCCTTTCAAAAAACTATTTGCTAATAATTAAAAAAAACATGATTGTTCTCTATGGAATTCCAACCACAAATGAAGGTATTGCATCCTGATCTTCAGAAGGTTATTAATCAACATGCAGTTGTCTTCAAGGAACCAAGAGGATTGCCTCATGAAAGAGAACATGATCATGCCATTCAGTTTATTCCAGGAATCCAACCCCCCAACATCAGGCCTTATAGATATCCATATGTACAAAAGAGTGAGATTGAGAAGATGGTGGATGAAATGTTGGAAATGGGTATTATTCATCACAGTCAGAGTGCCTATTTTTCTTGAGTGATGATGGTGCATCATAAGGATGGAAGATAGTGCATGTGTCCAGATTAAAAAGAGCTTAACAAGTTCACTATCAAAGATAAGTTTCCTATTCATGTCATTGATGATTTATTAGATGAGTTGCATGGTGACATTTATTTTACAAAAATAGATCTGCGTTCTGGGTATCACCAAATTAGAGTAAGCAAGAAGATATTCATAAGAAAAAATTTAGAACTCATCAAGGCCATTATGAATTCCTAGTGATGCCATTTGGTCTTACCAATGCTCCTTCCACATTCCAAAGCTTTATGAATTTAGTATTTAGACCATTCCTAAGAAATTTTTTCTTAGTATTTTTTGATGATATACTCATCTACAACAAATCACGGGAGAAACACTTACACGATGTCAATACTATCTTAGAAGTCTTAGATAAACATAAAATTTATGACAAACCTTCAAAGTGTTCTTTTGGAGTACAAGAAGTAGAATAATTGGGCCATATTGTTTCTCATGAAGGTGTTAAGGTGGACCCTCACAAGATCCATGCCATGGTGGAATGGGAAATCCCAAGAACCCTCAAGCAATTACGAGGTTTCTTACGTCTCATAGGGTATTATCGCAAATTTGTAAAAAACTTTGGCAGTATAGCAACACCACTCACCAAATTATTAAAGGAATCCTTTCATTGGAATGAGGAAGCATCTAGGCCATTTGAAAAATTGAAGGCAACTATGTGCACCACTCTAGTATTGACAACCCCAGATTTCTCCAAAACTTTCATAGTTGAGTGTGATGCTTCAAGAAATGGAATCAGAGTAGTACTAATGCAAGAAGGACACCCCATTGCTTTTGAGAGCCGATAACTAAAAGGAAAGAATTTTTTGAAGCCCACCTATGTGAAGCAAATGATGGCAATACTAGATGCAGTCAAAAAATGGAGACCATACTTGATGGGTAGACATTTTATGGTAAAAATTGGTTATAATAGTTTGAAATATTTCTTAGAGCAATGTCTATCTTCAGAAGAACAACAAAAATGGGTCACTAAGATGTTGAGATATGACTTTGAGATTGTTTATAAGAAAGGAAAGGAAAATTTGGTTGTCGATGCTCTATCTAGGAGGGATGAGTCCGTAGAAGCATTGTTATGTGCCATATCTATACTAAATGTAGATTGGGTAGATCAAGCACGAGAAGAATGAAAGAACAATGCAACAACACATACTCTCATTCAGAATCTCCAGGCAGATCCATCCATATCAGATCAATTTATATGGAAGGGGGATACATTGTGGTACAAAGATAGGTTATATTTATGTAATAACTCTACACTTAAACACCATGTTCTTTCAGATCTACATTCTTATCCAATAGGTGGCCATGATGGGTTCCTGAAAACATATCATAGAGTTAAGAAGAATTTCTTTTGGGAGGGGTTAAAAGGAGATGTTAAAAAATTTGTGGTAGAATGTTTGGTTTGCCAACAAAATAAGGGTGAGACCATTAAGACACCGAGTCTTCTCCAACCTCTGTCTATTCCTAGTGAAAGATGGGAAGAGGTATCAATGGATTTCATCACGAGATTACCTAAATCAAAAGGAAAAAGTGTCATCATGGCCGTGGTAGAAAAACTTACCAAATATGTTCATTTTTTATGTCATGGCTCATCCTTTCATATCTAGTACAATTTCCATCTCTTTTATGGATACATTTCAAAATCTCCATGGCACGCCAAAAATTATAGTAAGTGATTGTGATCCAATATTTACAAGTAACTTTTGGACTGATTTGTTCTCTTTTCTCGGTACCCGATTAGCCCAGAGTTCCTCTTATCATCCCCAATCAGATCGGAAAATTGAGGTGGTAAATAAATGTTTAGAGGGATATCTTCAATGCTTTACTTCAGATAAACAAGAACGTTGAGTGCAATGGTTTCCACTGGCAAAATGGTGGTAAAATACTTCATTTCATACCTCCTCCAAAATGTCTCCATTTCTAGAACTTTATGGGTACCATCCTCCATCAATCATATCTAGCTTGAAGGTCAAACCGAAGGTGAGAGAAGTCAAAGATCACATTCAACACCAACATGAGATACTCTCTAGTCTTAGATAAAATTTGGCAAGGGCAAAAAACCACATGAAAAAACAAGTTGATCAACATTAGAGTGAGAGACACTTTGAAGAGGGAAAATTTGTTTTTTTAAGGTTATAACGATATAAGCAATTATCCTTAAAACAACAGAAGAAGGATAATAAGCTTGCTCCTAAATACTATGGTCCTTACCGAGTTTTGCAAAAAAATTATAGTGTGGCATATAAGCTAGAGCTCCCTCTAGGAAGTAGAATACATCCAATATTCCATGTTTCTTTCTTAAAGAAAGTTATTGGGCAACACATTTACACTTAGTCATGCTTCTGGAACTGGATGAGAAAGGAAGGATCATATTGGAACCTGAAGGCATTCTTCAGACACACCAAAAGACTGAGGACCAGAGTCGTTGCTGAGTACCTAATCAAGGGGAATAATATGAATATTGAGGATGCATCATGGGAAGATGAAGCATTCATGTAGTAACATATAGGGATTCCTAACATTGGGGACAATCTTTCTTTGAAGGAGAGGTGCATGTTATGCCCTTAATTATATATCTTACATTAGATGGATATAGCCAACTTGTGGGTATCATAATTTCTTAGCATGATGTATCTCTTTCATATATGATCTATTATCATTAGTAGGCCGACCTTGCTAATGGCCATATATTAGGAATAGTATAAATAGGGGTTATAAGTAGTGGATGATAATCATGCTGAGTATTTGAGTCTTATTGTATGTTTTGGAGGTTTCCCCCTCGAAGTGGCCAATCTATTATAATTTCATATTGAGAGAATTTATTTGCAATATTGTGTTATTTGGTGTTCTATTGTTGGTGACAATCATAATTAATCAAGTAATTTCATTACATCTTGATCGTACCATCACACCCACTCAGGTTAGAGAGGATTTTATTGCCCTTGATGAGAAGATACCTTTAGTTCCCATAGAGGACATTAGAATTCCCTAATAACTTGTTATCATCATTCACCCCTTATTTCGCTACACATAACCATCCAGTCATTCTACATCGGTTGTCCTGACACGACCTCGGGAGGTTGAGTGCATCTTAAGATCACGTGGTGATTTTCATTTGTACAGTAACCCTGAAGCTTAGAGGTGGAAAAAACCACCACTAAAGGGTTTCCCCAAACTAAATCTATAATTTGTAGTTAGTTTGCATAGAGTAAAAAATAAATATACAAACTCCAGAGTGTTTGTCTTTAGTAGTTACAAATTTTGGAAAATATAATAGTATTAAGAAAGTGTCATATGTAGCCATTTGACAGTCGAAAAAAGTATAAAATTGTTTTTTCCATCTTGTTGGGTGATGATACCATTGTCAATTTCTTGTCGTGGCAATCATTTTGGTGTAGAATTATTTTTGCTGAAAATGTTTTCCATACAAACTACTATTTATAAGGGATTGATTTTTACCTACCATCAAGTAATTTTCCCCCTTGGGATAATTATATCATTATGATTATCTCGTCAATATTATCATTTTGACATATAATTTTAAGAAGTGTTTCTATACCCTTAGAACCCCCTCTAGTCATGGATGTAATGATTTACACAGGCACAAAAAATATGGAGGAAGAAGTCTTCAATCTATAATCCCAAGTATCTAATATTAAAAAAATGGTGCATGAACTTAATCAACAAAATATATTGCTCTTTAGCAAAATCAACACTAAGCAACAATTTGTGAGTGGTTTTTCATCTCTAAACATGATGTGTGATGCAAATCTCATTTTTTCCCAACTTAATGACAAAGATCTGAGCGGTTATATTTATAGGGAATACCAATATTTCAGTCTTCACAAGACCTACTTTGTGAACAAGGTCCCCATTGCCTCCTTTCACTTAGAACAAGAGGCCATCCAATGGTACATGCGTTATGTAAAATGTCATGATGAATTTGACTAAGATTTTTTCCCCCAAATTAAAACTAGAATGGTTTGGCCTAGTGCTTATGATGATTTTTCTAGATCTCTCACCAACTTCCAAAAAACAAAAACAATTCAAAAATACCATACTAAATTTTAAAAATTGGTCCATAAAATTGAAAACTTATCTGATGGCTTCTTCAAGAGCTATTTCATAAGTGTCTTGAAGGATACAATCTCCTCTGAGGTCAAAGTGTTCAAGCCCAATGACATGATGGAAGCTCTTGACTTGTCCGCATTAACACAATATGAAATCAATTATCACCATCATTTTTCAAAATTTTCTCCATTCAAAAATACATCATCACAATACAATCTTCCAACCCCACCTCCAAAGATAACCTCTATTAAATGCCTTACAAAAGTTTAAATGAAAGTTAGATAGGAAAATGGGTTATGCTATAATTATGTTGACAAGATCACTAGAGGGCATCGATGTGTGGAAAAAACGTTGCATCTATTAGATGTTGAATCACTCTTAGATGTTGAAGATTGGAAATACGCTCAAGAATTCCATGAAGATGAAAAGGTTGCAAAAGAATCTACTCCTTTGGATTCCCAACCATAAGTCTTTATACACACCTTGAAAAGAGTCACCACTCCTCACACTATTAAATTCAAATGTTATTTAAATAAAATACATCTCACTTTTTAAATTGACTTAGGTAGTACAAATAACTTCATCAATACTCAGATTTCAAAACAAGTAGATTAATTTATATATCCATGTTCAAGATTTGAAGTTATGATTGTTAATGGAAGAACATTTCCTTGTAAAGGAACATGTCATAATGTTCTTATTTCTATAGGGGACTCTAACATTTGATTGGAAATATTTTTCCTTCCCATGGGTGGGTGTAATGTAGTTCTTGGAGCTCAATGGTTGCATACCCTCAGACTAATCTTGTGGGATTTATCATAACTTTTGATGAATTTCAATGATAACAAGAAAAAATACATCTTAAAGGAACTCACCTATGGGTCTACCAGTATTATTAGTGTATATGTAACAAATATTAGTGAGTTGCATGTGAGAAAACAAACAAAATTGTTTCCCTAATCTAATCGTATCAACAATACCTCAGATAGAGCAATGGATTAAAAGAGGGAGAGATTCAATACCTACACTTACCTACAAGTTGTAAAGCTCCTCCTTTGATGTGTTGGATTTTCTTTTGATTGATTTTTGATTGCTTCAGATGTTGGTGGATACACACGAGAAACACCTCCCCTTGATTGCATTTGGATTTCTTGATGACGATCAATGGATGGATGATAGATTGGATTGAAGGAATGGATTGATTGATTAGATAAGAAGATAAAATGGATCATTGATGAAAAAAATGGCAGAGCTTTGTCATGAATTCTATGACTTGTCTCTCATGGAGGAGGAGAGCTAAATTTATAGTTGAGGGGTGGAGGATTCAATGATTAGGTTGAAGCCAAGTTGGCTTTGGATAAAGGGTGGAGAATGCAAGTGAGGATTAGAGGATTATAGAACGGAAAAATCTAGAATTTGAATTCAAAATTCATGGAGGGAAGAAGTTTCCATTGCATTAAAAATTTAATGGAAGAAGATATTTAGAGAGGCTTTTAGAAATAGAAGCCTCTAGATTTAGAGTTGGGAGGATGTGATTAGGATTATAGTTTAGATTAGGTTAATAAAGATAATTAGGGCTATATTTCATGGAAATGTTAGGTGTAGGGATGTGCAGAGTACATGGGTTGGTCGGTGTAGGAATATTAAATTCCTATAAAATGTTAATAGGGATTAAGATAAGATAATAAGATATAATAATGAATTAAAGGGATTAATGATAAGATGGGATATTATATAAATGATGAAAATAATTAGAATAAAGGTTATATGTGATAAAAAGGATTAATATTAATGAACATTGTGATTAATTATTATAGGAATTTAGATAGTGATGATGTTAGGATATTTGCGGAAAAAATTAATCTGAATTAATTATGTCATAATTTTAGATGTCTACATATTCCCCCTCTTTGAAGGGTTATTGCAGAGTGTTGACTCCCAAAATAGCACCCATGGGGGATGAGAAATTAACCTGAGTGGGTTGGCTTTGAGAGTATGATGAACAATGAAAAGTTCTTTGTCATTGACAGCTGGGGATTTGTTCAACACTCAACTCAATGACTTAAATTAAGGATGTGATTAGGAGGCATTATTATTACAAAATTATAGCACCCCCCAAATGGTCAAGTTGTTGATGGGGCATTCGATGTAATCTATATAACATGGAGCTATCCTAAGTGTGGGACCTTACGAAATGGGATATATCTCTGGAGAAGGCCAGTTCCTCTCCCTAATCCTACCTACCAAAAACTACTCCTAACGCAAGAAAAACTATTGACTAACCCTAATCTAAAGCTTCCAAGGGGAAAGGGAGAGAGATGCATGGAAATTAAAACCTAAACTAAGAGAGGTGATACACCAAGAAAAGGAGTGCTAGCCACTTCCACACCTGTAAAATAGTTAAGAATACACTTGGAGAGGGTGGTCATACATCACATACCAACTTGCACACATTGCACCATTTTTAAACAGACACAAAAATACCAAAACCTTGCAATGGAAACATTAGAGTATGCACAAATCATGCAAACACAATGAGAGGCAAGAAAAATAAAAAATTGTACAAGGATTGATAGATGAATCAAAAGAAACCATTTGTATTACTCCAAAGTATGCACAATACATTTCTTTTGCAGAAGGAGGAAAAAAATTCCATTACAAATTTGAGGAAGATGGCCTTAAGCCCCATGAAATTCACAATAAATTAGCTGAAGGAATGGAGAATAGGGATGCAAAGGAGAAAAAATGAACAACCTTTTTTTTCCACCCCTTTACATTTTATAGATGAAATTTTGAGAGAGAGAGGTGAATTCCAAAAATCATGATTCCAATCACTCCACAAGGGGCATCATCTCACCTATCATGATTATTGGGGGGGGGGGGGCTCTTACTTGTTTGATGCCCATAGCTACTCATCATTTTCCTTGTGAAGAGAAGAATTGGGAACACATACCGTTTCATCATGGATTTTCTAGGCACCTGGGTTTGGCCTCCATTTTCCTATGAATTCATCTCTGATTTTCATCCACCTAACCCCATAATTTTCCATTTTTAATCAATCCATCATGTGGGGATCTAAAATTAGCTTTCTGACAGACTATTAACTTTGTCTTAAAGTATGGGGCGCAGAGAAAAAGTTATAAGGGTTTGAATAGGGCTTGGTTTGTTGTGCTTAGAGCCTCAACTTACACACCCACCTGAGTTATTTTCCACTTCAACTCCCCATAACTTGCCATCTTACCTATTGCTTTGATTATCCACCTACTGAACCACCTAACTCGGCCTTGGGTGGATCGCCATCCAAATCCCTTTATGTCAGCTTTAGGGTTTTTCATGCATCGACATGGGGGAGTGATCGACTTTCATTGTGTAAGTGTGAACCCCGCTTCCACCTCCACTTCATTACCCTTTCCTTGTCTCGAGTGACCAAGTTATTCCCATGTTGGGGCAGACATTTTCTGAATGCATTGCATCTGAGATTCGGGGTAAGGTTTTAGGGCATTGCACTTTCCCATGGTGAATACCTCAAACTTCATTTCTCTGAAACATACCTTGCATGTCGTATGTTGATCGGGATTCAACTTGCCAATGCATTGGGGGTCAGGCTTGTAAACCCTCGCATCATGTGTTGAACTCAGGGTGTTAACCCCCAAACCATTCCCCGAACCACCCTAGAATACTCCACTGAGCTCCCTGGGTCGTCCTGTGTCACACCATGAATTTTCCTGCACATCGCACATAGAACCCACATCACATGAATACCATCCCTCATTAACTCCCTAGTGCATCATGTCGATGCCGACATTGATCCCGCATTTGACAAATTCGCTGCATATCCACCGAACCGACTCACCAATATGAGCGGAGCTATCTTCCCCATCCCCGAGCTGCCCAGTACATCATGTTGATGTTTGAATTGATCTGCACATCTGAAAAAATTTCCACATATCCATCGTATGACTTCGGGGTCAATACAAGCTCCAAGCTATCTTCCCCTAGCCATTCAGGCTTACTGAGCTCATAAAATAGTCCAATCCCTTGTGCAATGCACCAGCTTTCCGAGTAGCTCGCAGCACCCAAATTAGTATCCCCCATGAGTTTGCCTTCCCTCTAGGGCATTTCTTACATCTCTTTTTAAATTTTTTTTTATTGATATCTTTTCATATTTTTTGGATGCCAGAGGCCATGGAAGGGCCATAGACCCCTCCTGCATTGAATGAGCTCGTTGAGCTAGTTTTTTTCCATTCTTGACCCCTTGTTTCCTGAATATGCCCCTTAGGGAGTTTGATTGAGTCTTTAGACCATTTTTCAAGACCAAGAAGAGGAAAGAATTTATCAAATGATTCTTGAATTCTCAGGAGACTAAAATCAGGGCCATAGAATGCTCATGAACCTGAAGATTTCACATTTGGTCCTTATTTTCTCTCAATGGTGGGCCTTATCCAGTGCCTGGTTGATTTTCCTCTTCCCTATGTTGTCCATTTTACCCTTGGGTAAAATGGGATAACAATTTTGGTGACTAAGTGGGGCCACTCTGCCTGCTAGATGATTTGACCAACATACTTTTAGTATCCATTAGGCATGAAGTCATTATTGAAGCCCTGAAATTGAGTTCAAACCCTTGAAAATTTGATCCTGAGTCCGCTCTGATGCACTTCTTGAATGATGGGCTGACCTATTTACCATCTCACTTACATGATTTTTGAATTAAGATTTTGTGAGAGTGGAAAATTGTCTTGATTCAAGATTTTCATCTCTCTCTATAATTTCGATTTGTTGGGGTTGTACCGCATGGATGCCTAATTGAATTCCTTACCGACATCTGGATTCTAGCCAAGTATGATGTACCTTTGAAACTATATGATTGTTTGAGCATGGATTGACACATTGTAAAGAGATCTGAGTAGAAACACATGCTGGTTCTAGACGTCATGGAACTCTATTAATTTTTTTTTTTTTTTTTTCTGAATACTACCAAAACACCTGTGGCATGGTGAGTTGTTCCTTGAGACTAATTTCTAAATCTCCTGTAAGGGGTATTAGAAGCTCAACTTCTAATCTATAGGAACAAGAATATGGAACAAATTGAAAATTGTCCCTTAATAAGTTTAGTTGCTCTGCATTTGTATTGACTTGAATATTGAAACTATTCCCTATAAGTATGAGCTTCTTTCCCATGGCATTGCTTGCAGGAGGTGTGTTAAAACATGGTGCACTGTGCTAGAGCAAACACGAACCCAAAACTATGTAAAAAAATAGAAAATCATACATACCCAAGTAGACATGCAGAGTGTGCTTAAGCACTTGTTTTTCTGAAAACAAACCTACCCCTACCCTACTCAAACTAGAGAAATGAGAAAATTCAAACAAACCCTAACACCAATAGGTAAAATTAGCTACCATTTCTCAAAATTTGCAGCCACGTGTTTGATTTGAAATTGATCATGGCTTTGTATGAGAGTGAAAAATTTACATAGACCAAATTTTCAACCCTACTAGCCAAGGTATCAACACCATACAAATAAAATACCTCCTCAAGATGCACACTGTACATAGGGCTCCTGGAGGTGTGGCAACTAATGTGGTTTACCCTTTGTACTGTGAGGCTCATCGTCATGTTCGGAGATGAACATGACCGGTTATGTAAACTCCCCCTTGGATCCAATGAATCTAAATACCTAATGGGGAATGGCTTGGACCACTAGATCTACCCGCTTCTCATAACTCTAATCTCAATAATAAATTCTCGTTGCAAACCTTCCTAGAAAAGGTGTCTGTCTGTAACTTTATTTTCTTATTTTTACACATTTATAGACAATCGATGTGTCACCTTGGTAAATGGTATGAAAGTGGTGACATTCTCATGCTCTTTTCCCTTTTTGGTAGCATGGAACTCCCCCGTAACATGTGGCTCACTGTGATTTCCTACCATCACTTAATAGAAACATTGATGGCTCGATGCAAGTAGTTGTATGTTGCTGCTTACTTGGGAGCTCTACCCCGTTATCCATTATAGAGTTTGGAAGATTCAATTACTCTAATATCATCTCGAGAGGAATTCTTATGAGGTTTAGGTTGATCTTGCATATCTCCTCCTTAGTAGTAGGTTCTCAATGTTAGAAGGTGAATGATGGAGGAGAAAATGATGTGATTTACATAGGATCTTCCCCATCAAGACAATCCTCTAAGTCTCACAGATAATCTACCTCCTCGTTATCCTACTGTGTTAGCTCATCCTCCTCCATGGTGTTATCTAGATTTTCAACTTTCTCACCATGGTTCTACCTCATCCTCCAATATGAAGTTTGAGAGCTCAAACTTCTCTTCGCCATCAAAAACCTGAGGGAATGAAGCAAGAGGAAGGAATGAAGTCTTTTTTGTGGTCTGCTTCATATCTGAGACCTCTGAATTTTTTTTTTAATCTTCCATAGCATGGTCATGCTCCTCCTCTTTTTTATTTGGGGCTGCTCTATCTTTCTCCTTTGAATTTGGAGCAGATGGTTGATCAACAATCTTTGAAAACAAAGTGATCTTGTGGACACTACATTGTGAACATTCTGATTGCTGATCCTCTTCCACTCGTTCTTTCTTCATTTCAATTGTAGAGTCATTTTGCACCACATGTGGTTGGACCTTGACCTCTTCTACAGGATTAACCATCAAGGGGATTTTATCAATCGTGGATCTTAGGGCCAATCTCACTGAATTTTTCATCATTTCATCTTTTCTTGGCTCTTATTTTTATTGCTCCCTTGACTGTTTCCTTGATTTTTTTCCCGACATGGGTATGGGATTATGAGAGGAGTGGCGAGTGGGTTCTTTACTAATTTTTTCTCCATTGGTGGTGGGAGAAGAGGTTTATCTTCTTGTTCCCGTGGAGGGGAGTTGGATTTAGAAAGGAAAAGGGTAGAAAAATTAAGGTGAGATGGAATATTTGGAGATAGGGAAATGGGTTTCATAATAAGGGCAGTAGATGAGAAGCTCAGAAACTGAGGCTCTGGTTGAGATGGTGCCAATTGGGGGGTAGGGAGAGAGTTGTGGGATGAAATTGCAAGGGTACCCCATCGACATGATTGAATGACATTATCTACAAAAGCTTCTATCTCTTGGATCTACTCTACGAGCCTTGGAAACATATCAAGTATGACTTCTAGCTTCTGCTACGGGCTATAATGTCTTCCACCCATGGAAAAATGGTTCTAAAAACAATATTGCATGTTTGTATCTGAGACACAACCCTTGATTACACCATCCTTGCCTCCAATTCTTGAACTTTCAGATACAACTCAAAATCCCCCGGTGGAAGATATCCTCTAAAATATGCATACCCATGCACTTTAATAGCTGCATAGTTTGGCATATAACCAAACTAATTTGCATCTTGCTCATAGGAGTATGCCCACTGTTGATTTTCATCTTAATACTGAAAACATAGGGGTTTGTGAATACCCTGGAAATATATTTTGCAAGTGTGGAGGAGGGTTTGTATAACACTGTTGCTTCTGCAAGTACGAATCCCATGACACGAATGAAGCCATGATTGCATGACTTCATGGAATAAAAGAAAATGGAGAGAGGTGGATAAAAAAAATGGATGGAAGAGAGGGAGGTATGCAACTCAAAGATGGGTTGTTTGGAACAATGAAGTCACCGATTGTGCTTTGGATGTTCCTCCAAAGGCTAGGATTCCACCAAGAGCACAACAAAAATTGATGAAATAAAGTGGATATCTGGATACACACCTTGGAGGGAAATATACCTTATTTTGAGATATGGACCTTTTCATTCACCTACCAATCCCTGAAATTCACTGGGTGGAGCTTGGGTCATGCAATCCAACCTACAAAACCAAAATTGCCTTGTGTTGGAACTTGGGAGATGTTCTGCACCTGTGAATTCCTGAAATACACCTTCCGGTAATAGGCCTATGTAATGTAACCTGTAAAGACTGAAATTAATGCTTTCAGAAGTTAGAACCTATTTTGTAGCCTCCAAAACTTGAAACACTAAGATTAGGAACTTGGGCCTTGCTTTGCATGTATGAAATCCTGAAACACTATTTTTGGGAGTAAGGACATGCAATGCAAGTCTGGAAACCCGAAATGAAATGATTGGTTCTTTTTTATGCTTTCCAACATTAAAATCCCAAAATAGCTTACAAATGTCTCCAAAGTTAATCTTGTGATGGGACACCTGAAAAATAGAACTCTGACTTCAATGGTGTCCCACTGAGCGTGTAAAAAATGTTACTGTAAATCTACAGTACACCCCAAATGGTGAAGTTTTTTATGGGGTATTTGGTGTAATATGCATAACATGGAGCTATCCTAAGTGTGGGATCTTACGAAATGGGATAAATCTCTGGAGAAATCCGGTTCCTCTTCCTAATCCTACTTGCCACAAACTACTCCTAATGTAATAAAAACTACTGAATAACCCTAATCTAAAGCATTCCAAGGAGACATGGAGAGAGATGCATGGAAAGTAAAACCTAGACTAAGAGCGGTGATACACCAAGAAAAGGAGATGCTAGCCACTTCCCCATCCAATAACACAATTAAGGAATGAACTTGGAGAGGGTGGTCATGCACCACAGACCAACTTGCACACATTGCAACATTTTCAAACACACACAAACAAACCAAAATCCTACAATGGAAACATTAGAGTATGCACAAATACTGCAATCACAATGAGGGTCAAGAAAAATAACAAAATGATAAAGGATTGACAGATGAATCACAAGATACCATTTGTATTACTTCAAAGTATGCACAATACATTGATTTAGTAGAAGGAGACAAGAAATTTCATTACAACTTTGAGGAAGAAGGCCTTACGACCCATGAAATTCACAACAACTCAGTTGAAGGAATGGAGAATAGGGGTACAGAGGATAAAAAATGACCAACCTTTTTTTTGCCACCCCTTTACATTTTATAGATGAAATTTTGAGAGAGAGAGGTGAAATTCAGGTCCCAAGGTCTTCAATCACCCACAATGGGCACCATAGTTATTGTATTACATTATGGGGGGGCCTTTCTGATTCCCATACCTTCTGTACCTTTCCTTGGAAGGAAAAGTGTGAGCCTATACCTCTAATCATTTCATCTCTATTTCTAGGCATGGCTCCCAAGTCCTATAACTTACCCTTGATTTTATCTTGAAAAACCCAACATTTTCCCATTTCTCTCAGCTCCATCCCGTCAAGCTCAAAATTCTCTTTCCGAAAACTATAAATTTGTAAAATTTTGAGTCCCTGGGCGCAAGATATGATCATTTTTACAGGGACTAGTTTTTTTGTTTTGAGGTTAAACATACACACCCACTGAGTTATTTTCCTTACCCATCGAGTTGGTCTCTTACCTTCCACTTTGATTATCCACCTAACTCGGCCTTGGGCAGCTTGCCATTCAACTCCCTTTGTGTCAGGTTTGGGGTTTTTTTATGCATAGACATGGGGGAGGATTAACATGCATTTTACAAATGTCTTTCCGGTCTCGCCCCTGCTTTTAACTCCTTAGCTCAGTGACCAAGGTGTTCATATGTCAGGTCAGAATTTTTGAATACAATGCATCGAAGATTCGGGGTGCATTTATACCATGCATCCCTGACATGAATCCCCGACCCATATCTTTGATACACCTCATGTGTCGTGTGTTTGTCAGGATTTAGTGATGACAATACATTAGGGTGAGGGGGTGCGCCACATCATGTTTTCCCAGGGTGTTAACTAGACTCCATTCCCTGACACTAACTCCCATTGTACTCTTTATGTTGTGGTGTGTCCACCCTAAGCTTTCCATTATGCACTAAGTTGCATGAATTCCATCCCTTACAAACTCCTAACACCTATTTGCAACTTGGAAACCCTAAAAAAACTCATCGATGTAACCTCCAACGTGACCATCTTCTCACGCTAGCTCACTCGCATTCCGACATGTTTGACCTTTGCATTGAGCCATTTAAACATGAGCTACTCTGGCTCATCGCTCCAACTCACCCCCTAGCCATTCGGGCTCTCCGAGCTCGTAAAAGAGTCTGATCCCTTGTGTAATGCACCAGCTCAACGAGCTAATTTTGGCTCCCCCACCATTTTAAGCCCTCTAGGGAATTTTTAATCCTTTTTAAAAAATTTCTTGATTTCTTTTTAGATTTTTTTGATGCTAGAGACCATGGAAGGGCCATAAAAGACGCCAAAACTAGTTTTCTTATTTTTTCCATTCTTGCCCATTTTTTGCTTGAATGTGGGTCCTGGGGAGGGTGATTGAGTCTTCAGACTTCCTCAAGACCAAGAAGAGGAAACATTCCTTGAATGATTTCAAATTATCCCAAAATCACCCACAATGCTCCCAAAACACTGGATTTAACTTGTGGTCCTCAGATTCTATTGTGGTAGCCCTTTCCAGTGCTTAGGATCAACTCTTCCCTGTTGTCCATTTTACTCGGGGGGTAAAATGGATAACAAACACCTTCACAAAGGGGATGGATTTACCCTGCTACTTCTGGTTCTTCCTGAACAAAGGTGAGAGGACCTAGTTGGTGGGTTTGAATAAAGGAAAGGATTTCAAGGCTTAGTTTCCTTTATGGTTTTTGTAAATCAATTTGAAGAAAGTTCAGCCATAGATAGAATAATTATCTCAAAAGATTTATCACTTGATTTATTGTAAGCACTTGAAAATCAAAGACATATCTGAAGGAAGATAATAAACAACTTCAGATATTGCATTTGCATAACATTGTTTGGCCAAGGCTGATTTAAATGATATTGGATCACAAACTTGTCGGGATTCTTGGAAAAGCTTACTTGTAAGGGATAAATTTTAAATCTCATCTTTACAGAATAAGCGTATGTATGTTTTGCAGGTATGATATGCATATTTGGTATATAAATAAATGGTTGTTGGTTAGTTGATATTTGGAGGGGGGAGGGTAACTACTTTTATGACCTTTATAGATTAGCGTTCCCATCGAATGAATCCATCCTTAACTGAAACTATTGGAAAGAACAATCAATTTAACATAATATGTGAAATAATATTTGTATTCATTGATGCTCAATGTGCACAAAAGTCATCTACAATCTTCACAATCCTAACTAAAAACCATGGAGTTAGAGCCAAGATAAATCACTTGCTATATTTGTCTTATACACCCAAAATACCCTTAAGGGATTTACAAGAACTTTAAAAGTGATGCTGCCTATAGGATTTTACAATTGATTTTAATCATTGCAAAGTATACACTATTCTACAATAATCTCACCATAACCAGAAGAATACAATGACTAAGAAATACCCTTTTGTACTTGAAAAATTAAATCCACTGCAAGTTAGTAATAGAAACAATATTGTCTCTTTCATTCCTTTAAAACATAAGAATGAGAAATTATAGCTTGATCAATCACAGAGAGATCTGTTTTTCTAAGTTCTAGATAGGTGACACAAAACAATGCCCTCAAAACCTGTTAGTGGCTATATAATGCAACCACCTTAGCTCTTCCTTACAGAATGGATACAAAAACTGCTTGCCAAAATCTAGAAAATGAAACAAAAACTAAAATTAATCAAAAACTCCTACAACTACCCCTAATCTTCCTCCTCGCACAAGATGACAGACTGTTACAATATATAGAAGATGAGAAGGAGAAAGAAAGAAGAAAAATTTGATTTCCTTCTACAACCACCAATAAGAAGCATTAAAATCCTGGAAAGGAGCATGTGCTTCCTACCAAAATCATTCATTCCTTCTATCTTGTGTGTTTAGAGAAGAAACAAAAACCATACTTCATCAATTTGGGTGGTTGACCAACACTGGGATTGCAACTTGAATGCAAAATACATTTTCAAATTTTTCTCCCACCAACTGCCATCAATTTCTAAATCTGATGATGTCAAAGTGGAGGGCTTCAAGTGACCTTTCCAAGGATATAAATTTATACTATTTGGAGCATTATTTCGAAAGTTATGGCCTCTTGAAGTTTTATATGTTGGGATGTACATAAATGTGACACATGGAAGCCTTTGATTAGCTCGGGGACTGCCTCCTGCCAACATGTGCACTAATTTTTCATTTTCCATGTATTAGTCTTTGATTGGCTCATTGGGTTGGGATTTAATTCTATTATTTTCTTTCCTTTCCTTTCCTTTATTTATGCTGGCAAGTCTGTACCTTAATAAAAAGTGAGCCAATAAATCAATGCCACGTCCTCCCACCTTTTCAGACTGTCCTTTGTATTTACTGATAGCGGTGAAGAAAGAACTAATAGTAAATATCCATGCTTTTTTACAATTTTCCCTCTCTATAGCCCCTGACTGACTACTACGAAGCGTGAGCCAATAAGAAAACTCCACGCTTACTTCACATTTTACCTTTTCTTTAGCCTTGACTGAAAATCGCAAAATGTGAGCTAATAGAAAGCTCCATGTTCCCCTGGTCTATCTGTCTTCCTTGCATCGTTCTTGTTTTTGATTGATTCGGCCTTCATTTTGCATCATTTTCCTTTTGGGGGACTTAGAAAATTTTGCTTCCTAAAAAGGTTTCCATGTATCCCTAATTTGACCTTGTTCTTCTGCCATTTGTCACCTCCAAAATCTTCCATGTTTCTTTGAAATTTCAACCCAATCGCCACAGAGCCAAAATGTTACTTAATGCAATTTATTCTGCAGGATTCACATCCTCCAAGATCCATCACCCAAAATTTTGATAGAATGTCACCATGTGTCCCTCATTGAGCCATTGATCTTTTGCCACATGGCCATTGCCTTACCGATGTTGAACTTTGACAACTAAATGAATGTCAAATGATCTTTAATCATAAAACCCGCCAATACTTTAAAACTTGGTTTCCTGTGGGTTTACAAATGCCAACAGCTAGTACTTTTGAGAGGTGGATTTTGATGGTCGTATGAAGGTATTTTTCTTGTTTAAATGGCCAAGTCCATTTTGAATGAATTAGTTAACCATTCCTACAGATTTTTCCTTCATGGTCGGGTTACATGCTTTTCGACCTTTAGAGCTTTGGATTTTTTGGAGTAAACGAGCAAAGGATTAATTTAGTGCTAATTGCAAGATATTTTCCAAATATGTAGATGTATCTTGACCGCCTAGGAGTATGAAAATTTCATACTTTGATTTATCAGTCTATTAAACCAGTCCCCCGACATATTTGTTGAATCCTTTCATTTATCTTGTTAATACATAAAATCTATTACAAATCGACACCTTTTATTGACTTAGAGGGATCTTTGAAGCATGGGGAGAGACATGAATTGCACATAATCAATTAACTTATGGGGAGTACATGAAAAATACCAGCTCAATCCAAAGAATTGGATTGAGCACCAATAATGGGTACTTCTCGGGGATGGACACCCCTTGTGGGTGCCATAAGAACAAAGATCAGAATTTAGTCCCTTGGGCAAGGATTCAAGTAAAAAAACATAAAGGGCCATCTGAGTAGATGTAAAATGGTCCAAGGGAAAAATATACAACACAAGAAACATGGCCACTATAGACCAGAGCACAAAAAGGGAAAGAACAACACAAACATGAAAAAAAAAAAACAACAAGGTTGTACACTGTATAAAATCACACATGACCTTCTAGATTAGTCCAAGAAATGTTTGAGATGTCTACCATTAATATTAAACCCCAACAAGTGTTCTTATAATTCTCTTAGAAATAAAGTATGCTCACCAATTCTGATGTCAATAGAGTATGGTCCCATCCATAGGGCATCAAAATTTCCATGTTTTCCCATGTCTTCATGTGTGCTTTCCTATAGCAATACCAAGTATCCAACATTGAAAATTCTTGGAGTGACATTATTATCAAATATTTTCTTAAGTTTTTCTCTAAATTTGACATATCTTTAATGGGACTCTCTTCTTTCCTCATCTAGTTCCATAATCTGATTAATCTTTGTCTCACATGGACTTACTTCTTCCTCATCGTCAAATTGTTGCATGAACTGATATGTAGAAAATTGCAAGTGCAAGAGAAAAAAGGATTGAAGTCTATAAAATAACTCAAAAGTACTCTTTCCAGTAGACCTATTGGTTGTAAATCTATCTTCCCATAGTGCAAATTTTAATTTCTCTCCCCATTTACTTTTTTTTGTCTCCAATGTTCTTCTGAGGATCTTAAGCAAGTTATAATTTCTTGATTATGCTTGGCCATTTCCTTGAGGATTATAATTTGTTGCATTAGCCAAGTTAATTCCATATTTCTTGCACATTTTTGCCAATGGTTTAGCTCTAAATCTCATGGCATTGTCAGCAACTATCTTGGCAAACAGTCCAAATTTGCAAATTATATTGTTAAGAATAAAGTCCATGACTACTTGGTGAGATGTCCTTCTAGTAGGAATGGCTTCAACCCATTTGGTAAAGTAGTCAGTAGCTACTAATATCCATTTATGACTAGCACTTGAAGGGTATGATATCTCATCAATAAATTCCAATCCCAATGTTTAAATGGAGTTTCTATAGACACAGGTTGCAGGGGTAGGGCCCGAGATGCTTTCAATCTTCTAGAAAAGCGTTGAAAACTCTCACACCTTCTAATCAACAAGGCAATATCTTTAAACAATGAAGGCCACTAATAACCTGCCCTCAAAATCTTATGAGTAGTGACTCTCCCATCAAAATGACCTCCACATGCTCCCCCATGGAATTATGCAATTATCTTAGGTGTTACTTCTTCAGTGATACATCTCAGCAAAACTCCCTCTGGGTTCTTCCATGCCAACCCATGATCAGTCAAAATATTCTTTTGGGCAACTAACTTAAGTGTGCTCCTTTGATTTTTATCTAAGTGCACAAGACAATTCAAAATATCTAAGTAATAGACAATATCTCTATACCAAGCTGAAGTGCTTACCTTTTCATGAGGGTGGAGCCCACCTTCTTCAACATTGTGAATCTCAACAATATGCAAATTGCTCTCTACCATTAATTTTGCAAGGCCTAGACCCTGCACCATCTTGGTAGTTTGTATGTCCATATCATATTCTTGTAATTTGTTGACACAACGAAATCTCTTGCTGGATACTTCCATTTGAGAAAAAAATGTCCTTTACAATTGTGTGAGGCACATAGGCTACTATTTGAACTAATAGTATACGGCCTGAAGATCTTGGTTGTTTTGACAAGAGAAAAAGCTTGCTTTTCCATGACAAAATATTTCAGTTAAGATCCTTGCAAAACTTTGCTAAAAATTGCAATAGGCTATTCATGGCCTTCTTCACTCTTTTGTAACAACATAGAGGCAATAGTGAATTCAAAACCAAATGAAAACATCTGAAATTCCTTTTTATAATGAAGGCTAGTCAATACAGGGGTAGTTTTGAGTGCCTCTTTTATTCCATTAAATTCTTGCACAACCCCTTCTTCCCACTTGATGATCTGATCCTTTTTTAAGATACTATTGATATGGATAGTTATCTCAGCAAAATTTGAGATGAACCTTCTCACGAAATTTATCTTTCCAAAGAAGGACTGAATGGCTCTTTTGGACATAGGGATTGAAACTTTACTAATTGCTTCTACCCTTTCTAGATCAATCATGACTCCTTGTGACACTATGTGTCCAAGCAACTTTGCCTTTTACACGCCAAAATGACATTTCTTTGGATTTAATGATATCCCATACTCTCTACACCTCAACAACATTTTTTCAAGGTGCCCCAAGTGCCCCCCCTTCTTAGAGAAAACAATTATATCATCGTGATATACTGCAATACATTCATTGATAAGACCAAAGAAAACCACATCCATGGCCCTTTGAAAAGTTTATCCAACGTTCATTAACCAAAATGGCATCCTGACATAAACATACGTTCCCCATGGGGTAGTGAAGACAAGTTTGAATTGCTCTAATGGTTTCACTACCACTTGGTTATATCAAGAAAAGCCATCTAATGTAGATAACAATTCTGATCCTGTTACCTTTTGCAATAAATTGTCCATATTTGGCAATGGATAATTATCTTTAAGTGAAGCTTTGTTGATATTTCTGAAATCTACACAAATTCTCCATTCTTCTCTCTGACTAGAACCAAATTTTCTACCCATGAAGAGTATCTAGTGGGTTGGATTATCCCACCATCCCTTAGCTTTGTCAATTCTTCTTGCATCTTGGTTGCAAGAATAGGATTAATGAGCCTATGCTTTTGTCTGAAAGGCTTAGTGTTGGGTGTCAAGGGTATCTCATGCTGAAACCTATCCTCTCTATAGGCTTTTAACTCATAATAAGACAAGGCAAGACAATCTTGATACTTTTTTAACATCTTAGTATAAGTCTCTCTTTCATTCTTATTCAGATTACTCCCTAGCCACACATTTCTAGGATCTTGGCTTGAACCCAAATTACACTTTGCAACATCTCTCGACAAAGTAGCAAATTTACAAAGTGCTTTATCATTACTATCAAAGGCAGATTCTAAACTAACTAATCCTTTTGGGATTACATTAGTTTTTAACTGAATTACTTATTTACCAAAGAGAGTCTCTTTTCCCTCACACACATCTACCATAGGTTCCAAGTCAATGATCTGGTCGGTGAACTCATCTTGGCAATTCAGAAATTTGTGGATGTGTGAATCATTATCAAATATTTGCTAGTGTTGTATATTATCAGGTATAGAGGGTCGAATCAGTATTTCTCCTTAAAATTTATATTAAGGGGATGAATTTTTATTGTCATACTGTGATTCCAAGACTGCCAGTCTATCAGCTACTACATTTTAACTTTTCTCATGGTATTCAATATTGAATGAATTGAAACATTCAATGAGATTCCATACTGCATTTTTGTATCGTTTCAATCTCCGAGTTCTTGCTACATATAGCTTTTTGATTTGCTTAATCACTAACTCAGAATCTCCTTTAACTATGAGGTCTTTTATCCCATGTCTCTAAGCAATCCTTAATCCTAGCAGTAGTGCCTCATACTCAACCACATTATTGGTGCATTCAAAATTCAATTTAAAAGAAAAATTGAAAAACTCACTGTTTGGAGAACTCAACACCACTCCTGCACCATTACCACTACTTGAGCATGCTCCATCAAAGGTCATGGTCCATGGGACCTCAGGGTCTTCAAACTGAGCATTTTCATCCATACACTGGTCTTCAAAATCAACATTGCCAATAAAATTCTCCATGTCAACATTAGTAAAAATCACTTCATAAGAAGCATTATTAGGATCTTCAATGAGGTGTAGCATCTTATCTTCTCTATATAACTTGACCAATTTCCCTTCCAATGGTATGGAAGCATATGATATATCTATTTGGACACTACCTCCCACATTAGCTGCTCACTTTCTTGACAACAACATTCCCCATTTGGCAGGGTAGTCAACAATGACAACATTCATAGTCAAGTACTTTCTTGGATGTGTTGCCAATTATACAATTAATCCTTTCACATAGCTCACCACAAGTACTTATCTAGAATCCATAACATAACATCTACCAAAAGTAACAGTTATCTTAAGGTTTAACTCATTCATGACTGCAAGAGGCATGATGTTACATGAAGCTCCAGAATCAAACATACAATTGTGTAAGAGCCGCCCATTTATAATAAGTGATGTGAAAAATGGGTCAACATCCAATTGTGTTTGTACCAAAGAAGTTCCCAGATATACCTCAGGGGGAGTTTTCATATCTTCTTAAGTTTCTTGTATTTCAACTTCAACAATGGTGGGGGATGATTTCTCATTAACATGCTCTTTATTTGCAACAACTTCATCCTCTTTAAAACCCAAATACTCAAAGGCCCACTTCTTATGCTCAGGGATTCTTAACAATTATACAATGGAAACTGTGATCTTTATCTGACTTAAAATATGAGCCATATCACATATATTATATTTGGGAAGAGGAGCATTGGAAGGCACTGTTACAACTTTTTCAGATGGCAAAAGGTTCTTTTTAGTGGGATTTGGAGAAGAAATTCTTGGCTCAGGATGAATTATATGAGTTCTATTTAAAACATTTTTTTGAGGAGCACCTTTGGGGATGTTAGAAAGAATAGGCATATTTTCTTTGGTTGAAGGAGAAGGTCCTTTAACTTGTCTATTTATGAGATTGTACTCCTTTTCTTGAGTAACTGCAACATTGATCAATAATTTTCTATCCTCACTATAAGGAACATCACCATCATACGTCTTGACCATCAAAGCTCTAAGATACTAGAAATCATTATTAGGCAATTCAAAATCTTGGGCCATATCAGCCTCAACATTTATTTCAACATGGAGAGACTTAATCTTTTCAACACAAGTCCAGAAATCAACCACAGTTCGGGCAAAGAGGAGGTCAGTAGAAGATACATTTTTCTCACATTTTGATTGACATTCCAGCATGCATACATCACTGAAATCAACTTCATCACTGTCATCATTTGCAGGTGGATCATAAGGCACATGGGGCAACAAGCATTTTTCACACCAATCAATGGCATGTCCTTCTTCAATAATAGCTACTCTCCCCACTAAAGGGTCAGGGACTACTCTATTATCTCTAAATATCTGTTGATTGTTACTTGAACCCATATGTCCCTTTCCTCTATCTTCTCCCCTGAAATATCCTTTAGTTTGATTTCCAAATCTATTGTGTCCAATGTTTTGATGTTGATTCTGAGGATTGGGAGACAATCCCTTCTCAGCCCGTGCTAATTTATAAGAAATTTCTTTAACAACCCCTGCCAAAGTTTTGACAACTTCTTCAAGGTCAATTGTTTTGTTGGTCTGAGGATTTTCTAGGTTAACTAACTTCACACCCTCTCTCCTTGGTGGCTTTCCAACAACTTTAATATTATTCTCAATCTGGAGAGCCATGGAAAAATCTTGTCTCAAGACTTCTAGGATTTTTATCCCTTAAGTAGTATGTTGCTTTCCTATCAAATGCATCTGAATACTTAATAAGACAAGACACGTCACTGGGTCTTATACTATTGGGAAATATTTCCCAGGTTTTATTAAATCTTGTATTGAAGTCTTGGACACACTCATTGTGATTCTTTTTAATGTTCTCAAACTCAGTCAATAGAAACCTTGGATCAGTTCTATCACCATATGAAGCTCTGAATGCATTTTGCATCTCCTGCCATGAATCAATTGATCCATCAGGAAAGTATTTGAACCAATCACGAGCATCTTCATCTAGAGTGTGTAAAACAACTTTACACATACATCCTCAAACTCAACATCATAGTCTTCCACTAGATTCTGAAATAGTTTCAAATGATGAACACCACTGATAACATTATTTCCTCAAAACTTGGGCAATCTCATTCTAATCTCATTGGAATCTCATTTGGATAACCTTCCATGTCATCAAAATTAATGGGTTTATATGCATTAACTCTAAAAGGTTCTTTAGGAGGGGAATCAACCTTGTTATTCTTCACAGGAGTTGCGGGTGGACGATGGTGTAACCAATGTTGAACATGCATTTGTTGATTTAATGGATCTTGAAAATTCTGATGAAATCTTGAGGAAGGAATAGATTCTAGATCAAATTCCTGGTTCTCCTTAATAAATGAAAGAATAAGATTAGGCTTACCAGATGCTTCAGAATTGCCAGATGTGCTAGAGCAGTCCTCAACCAGTGGAATATCAAGCTTATTATCTTGACTGCAATTGCTCTTTAAAATTTGATCAATTACAGGCTTTCATATCGGCTTCTTTTTCCTAGTAGATTCGAACTCAGGAAGCAACTTCTTTGTGGGATCAGATTTGAAATAAGACCTCAATCCTTCATGTTTAGCAAAATAGATATCAAATCAGTAGTTACAATAGGATAAAACCAGTCTATCCCAAATTTTCTTTTAGGGAGTTGTTGCTAGAATATAAAATTCTAGAAATAGATGGAACCTTGTAAATTCTGTAGAATTCCTCGAACAATGGTAAACAGGTGTTAATGGGCTAATAAAATATATAATCAATAACAAGACTAATCTTAAATAATCCCCGAAAACAGACACTCACTTAGGTGTTGGCTCCCAAAATAGCACCTCTGGGGGATGAACAACTTACCTGAGTCTGCTAGCTTTGAGAGAACGATGAACAATGAAAAGTTATTTGTCGTTGATAGTAGGTATTTGTTCAACACTCAACTCAATGACTCAAATCAAGGATATGATTAGGAGGCACCTTCACAAAGGGGATGGATTTACCCTGCTACTTCTGGCTCTGCCTAAACCAAGGTGAGAGGACCTAGTTGGGGGATATGAATAAAGGAAAATATTTCAAGGCTCGGTTTCCTTTATGTTTTGTGTAAATAAATTTGAAGAAATTTAAGCCAAAGATACAATACTTCTCTCAACAGAGTTGTCATTTGATTTATTGTAAGAACTTGACAATTAAACATAGATCCGAAGGTAGATAATAAACAACTTCAGATATTACATTTACATAACATTTTTTGGCTGAGGATGCTTTAAATGATATTGGATCACATACTTGGTGGGATTCTTAGAGAATCTTACTGGTAAGGGATAACTTTTAAAGCTCAACTTTGTAGAATAAACATATGTATGGTTTACAGGTATGATATGCTTAGTTGGTATAAAGATAAATGGTTGTTGGTTAGTTGGGATTTGGAGGGGGGAGGGAAGATGCTTTTATGACCTTGATAGATTAGTGTTCCCATGGAAGGAATCCATCCTTAACTGAAATTCTTGGAAAGAACAATCAATTTAACACAATCTGTGAAATAACATTTGCATTCATTGATGCTCAATGTGCATAAAAGTAATCTACAACCTTCATAATCCTAACTAAAAATCATGGAGTTAGAGATGAGATAAAGCACTTGCTATATTTTTTTTATACACCCAAAAGACCCTTAAGGGAATTATAAGAACTTATTTAAAAGTGATGCTGCCTATAGGATTTTACAACTGATTTTAACTGGATTGCAAAGTATACACTATTATGCAATAATCTCACAATAACCAGAAGAATATATCGACTAAAAAATACCCTTATGTACTTGAAAAAGTAAATCCACTGCAAGTTAGTAATAACAACATTATTTCCTCTTTCCTTCCTTTAAAACATAAGAACGAGAAAACATAACTTGATCAATCACATAGAGATCTATTTTTGTAAGTTCTGGCTAGGGGACACAAACAAATGCCCTCAAAACCTACTAATGGTTGTACAACGCAACCACCTTAGATCTTCCTTACATATTGGATACAATAATTGCTTGCCAAAAGCTATAAATTGAAACAAAAATCAAACTTAATAAAAAACTTCTACAACTACCCCAAATCTTCCCTTTAGGAAAATGAAGGACTGCTACATTATATAGAAGATGAGAAGGAAAAAGAAAGAAGAAAAATATGATTTCCTTCTACAACCACCAACAAGAAACATTAAAATCCTGCTAAATTACATGGGATGCTTGCCAAAATCATTCATTCCTTATGTCTTGTGTGTTTAGAGAAGAAACAGACACCATACTTCATCAATTCAGGTGGTTGACCAACACTGGGACTGCAAATTGAATGCAAAATATGTTTTCTAATTTTATCCAACTAGATGACATCAATTTTTGAATCTCATGATGAAAAAGTGAAGGGTTTGAAGAGACCTTTCCAACGATATAAATTTTATAAGATTTGGAACACTAGATCGAAAGTTATGGCCTTTTGAAGTTTTACATGTCAAGATGCACAAAAATGTGACATTTAGAAGCCTTTGATTAGCTCGAGGACTGCCTCCTGCCAACACATGCACTATTTTTCCATTTTCTATATGTCCATATTTGATTGGCTCGTTGGGTCGGGCTTTTCTTCTTTTATTTTTCTTTCCTTTCCTTTCTTTATGTGGGTAGGTCTGTTCCTTAATAAAAAGTGAGTCAATAAATCAATGCCATGTTCTCCTGCCTTGTCAGACTATCCTTTTATTTGAATGACAGTGGAAAAGCAAGAACCAATAAGAAAACTCCACGCTTCGTCACAATTTACCCTTTCTTTATTCCCTGACTGACCACTGCGAAGTGTGAGCCAATAAGAAAGCTCCACGCTTACTTTGCATTTTACCTTTTCTTTAGCCTCGATTGATAATCATGAAACACAAGCCATTATAAAATCTCCATGTTCCATGGGTCTATTAGTATTCCTTGCATCATGCTTGCTTTTGATTGGTTTGGCCTTCGCGTCGTAACCTTTTCCTTTTGGGGGACTTAAAAAAATTTTCTTCCTAAAAATATTTCCATGTCTCCTGATTTGACCTCACTCTTTTGCCACTTGTCACCTCCCAAACCTGCCACATTTCTTTAACCTTTCAACCCAATCGCCACAGACCTAGAATATTACTTAATATAATTGATTTCATAGGCTACACATCTGCTAGGGTCCGTCACCCCAAAGTTTGACGGAATGCCGCCATGTGTCCCGCCTTGAGTCGTTGATCTATCGCCACATGGCATCTGCCTTACTGTGTTGAAATTTGATGGTCAAATAAATGTCAAATGACCTTTAAACATGAAACCCGCCAATGCTTTATAACTTGGTCTCCTGCAGGTTTTCAAATGCCAATGGCCAGTAATTTTGAGAGGTGGATTTTGACGTCCGTATGAACGTCTTTTACTTGTTTAAATGACCAAGTCCATTTTGATTGATTTTTTAACCATTCCTATAGTTTTTTCCTTTTTGGTCGGGTTGCATGTTTTTGGACCTTCAAAGCTTTGGATTTTTTGGAGTAAACGAGAAAATGAATCATTCAATGCTAATTGCAATCTCTTCGCTAAAGATGTAGACATATCTTGACCACTCGGGAGTCTGAAACTTTTATACTTTTATTTATTAGTCTATTGAACCATTCCCTTGACATCTTGGATGAGTCCTTTCATTTATGTTGTTAAGGAATGAAATATATTACAAATAGACACTTTTTCTTGATTTAGAGTGATATTTGAAGCATGGGGAGCAACATGAAGCACACATAATAAATTAACTTATAGGGAGTCCATGAAAATACCATCTCAATCCAAGAAACTAGCTTGAGAACTAAAAAGGAGCAATGGTCATTCAAAGAAAGAGATATTTCTAGGATAGCATGGGTGATGACCCCTCGAGAGGTCAGGCGGGGAGGAAACAAGCTGGGTGACCGCTTAAAAGGAAGAAAAGGTCCAACTTAGTAGATGAGAGAGGATTATATGATGCCTTATTCAAGTGTTTGAGATTTAGGATATTGGATTTGAGGATTAGAGAATATAAGGATTGTTGAGGAGGATTAGGATATTGATAAGGATGCATGATTAGTGGATTGGAAGTTATGAGAGAGGATTTGAGGAACATGAGATTAGAGGATTAGGAGATATTAGAGTTGGATGGCCTGGTTAATGATGTATGAAAATGGTGAAGAGTTAGGATTGGTAGATTAGATGATTCCCTAGTCAAGGGGTTAGGTTTTGAGTATTTGTTATTAGAGGATGCCCCAGTCAAGGGGTTAGGATTGAAGATTAGAGATTTAGATTTGAGAATGTTGGTTTTGAAGATGTTAGATTTAGATAGGAAGATAGGGTATTGGTGTATAAGATGTTGAATTTGGAGAATTTAGAAGAGTGAGGATGTTTTGGATGAGAGAATAAGGATAGGTTTTTGGGTCAATGTGGATGATAAGACATTGATGAGGAGAGGATTGGGAGGATGATTGATGAAGCAATGAGAAAGAATGTTTGAGTTTGATTGATGAGAGGATGTTAGATGATGCCCTAGCAAAGGGGTGAGGATTTTGGATGTTGGATGCAAGAAGATAAGATTTGGATGTGGATATTGATTGATTTATAAAGGAGTGATTGGATAAAAGGATGACGAGGTTATATAGTTAGTTAGATGATGATGAGGATTAGGTGTGAATGATGATAAGGATAAAAGATGATAATAGAAGGGGGTTTGCTACCATAAAGTTTCCACTATTATCATCATTATCAATGTTATGGATGTGACATAGAGAAAACTGCATCAAGGTATAAAGACCATGATGATTGAATTGCCAAATGCCCTTTTCCTCATATCATTGGAAAAATTAATACAAAAATATGGTCCTCATATGACTGGACCATGCAAATGAAAAAAAATGGGGTTATCATATCATCGGTGAAAAATGTAAATGCAGACAAGAAAGAAAACAAACACAAGAAAAAATCACACACATTGCATGTTTTATTTTGATTTGTTGGTGATCTTTTGTATTTTTTTGATTTTTTTGATTTTTAGATTTTGGATTTTGGATGTTTAGATTATTTGATGTTGGATGTTAAGATTTTGGATTTTGGGATGGGGGGAATGGTTGATATTAGGTAAAATGAAAGGATTCAGAATGGGATAGCTTATGTGGGGATGGGAAGGGATGTAAGGTGTGATACGAATTTCTCCTATAAGTCCCAAAACATGTTTGGGTAGCATGAAAGGGAAGGATTGAGGGAAATCGGATAGGTTGGAGAGGATAGGGATTGGTTAGTAGGTTAGGATTAGATCAGATGTGGGATGGGAGAGAGATAGATAGGATGAGGGATGTGGTATAGGATAAGATGGCTGATATGGAAGATGATGAGATATTCCCCTAGGTATAGGGGATATGGATTGTGGGATAGATGTGGTGTGCCCCCAAGTGTAAAGTAGGGTGGCCTATGTGGATGGAGGGATGGATTTGAGTTTCCCCCAGGTGTAGGGTAGGATGGGAAGTGAGAGGTATATAAAATGGATGATTCCCCCAATGGATTATAATAAGGCTACCCCTAGTCATGATGATGAAAATTGAAAAGGGACATGAGGAAGATTGATTGAAAATGAAAGGATCATCATTTGCCCATGAATGTTCAATCCAAGAAAAAAGGATGTGGATGTGATGGATGGAAGGAAAATATCATCATTGATGAAAAAATTATGAGCCTAACGAAACATATTGTAAGGAAAAATTTGGACTAAAAAAAGTGTGACCAAGGTCTAAACCATACCTGGAAACATGTGAGCCCTATGTCTCTGTGAGATCAAAGTGTGTGTGACGGTGATGGTTAATTACCACTCAAAGTGAATACTTAATGGGTAGTATGTGAAGATAAACTAGCCACTGTATAGGGAGTGATTAAGTCAAATAGGTGGATGGAGGGTGAATGGAAGGCTAAGCCATGCATTTCTCTGATGTCAACCAAATGTCCATAGCCCCCAAAAAGATGTATCTGATTCTTGTCACAAAATTTCTCTACTTCTATCCAAGAATCCATAACCTTGATAGAGATGCTGGAAACAACCCTAGAGAAAGTCTTGAAGTGGATTTTGTTTAATATTTCTAATTTTGATATGATTTTTATTTTTGTGATCAGTTTCTTTTGATATTTGGATTCATTTTTTGCATAAAGATGTTCCACTCTCTTGAGAACTCTGAAAGGGTTAAGAATCACTAGTGGATTTATGGGGGTGAAAATGAGTGTGGAGATGACATTGGATAGAGTGTCAAAAGGTACGCTAAAGGGTCTTCACCACAAGTTGATAAAGTGTGTGGATCTTTAGGACGACAATTGTGCTTGAATGTTGGAGGTAAGGATAAACCAAGGTCACACAGTTGTAATAGGTACTACTGTCTTACAAAATGTGTGAGAAAACTGATCAAGTGTTTAAATGAATGGATTAGAAGAGGATATGAATGGATTTGATGATAATAATTGATTATATGCAAAATGATTTGGATGTTATATGGAAGGAGGATGGCTGGGAAGGAAATAATATCTATGCGCATGCGACGAATTATGTGCTCAATCCATTTTTAGGTGTTTAGTATTTATAGGGGGATTAAATGATTTGTGATTGGGTTGAGTAGTTGGGATTGTAGGATCAACAAGAGAAGTGGTAGAAATGGGTTGTGATGGAGTAGTGGGAGGGACATTATTAGTGTTAGGTTTATATCCTATGCCTAAATGACCTAGATTTTGATAAAGGGAGATGGGTTTGTGAATTCCTTATTCATGGATGCCTAATCCTTTGACTTGATCTTTCATATTAATGAACACATTTTTGGCTATAGGGCATGAATTAGATGAGGTATATTTAGATTAAGGGGATGCTTGTGATATTGGGGTCACATTAGATTTGGGTGATATTAGGGATGAAGGATATTTGAGACATGGGTGTGGTGTAGGAACCACATTAGATTTGGTGGATTTAGGGGATGAAGTAAATGAAGGCGGCATAGGATCATCATCAGATTGGGTAGGAATGGGATTAAATTTGTTAGATTTAGGAGTTAGTGACTTAGGATTCACATTATTTATTTGAGGATTGGGGGATGGAGGAGATGAAATAGGATTAAAGGATAAGATAGTGTTATGTTTAGGTGATGAGGGTTAAGATAGGATTAGAAGAGGATGAGGGTGGTGTAGGAACCACATTAGATGGTTTAGGATTCGGGTTAGAAGGTGATGAGGGTGACTTAGGAGTTGTCTATTTTTACACCCTTGCAAAAAATTGAACAACAGGGATAAAATGTGGACTTGGCAGTTGGATAGGTTTTCGTGATGAATATGAAGGGAAACATGTGATTTCATGATCATGGGAACTTTACAATCGTTGTGAGGTATTCCATTTCTTCTATACTTTGAAAATCCTATACTTAGCCAAATTTTAGTGAAAAAGGGTCAAAATGGGAGGTGGTGGATTTTGGGGCATCATACTTTATTTCTCTAGCTCTATGGCCCAAGAAAGAATCTAAAAGTTGAGAAAACTGGAGGAAAAGGGGAAAAAGCTTCTTTTTCTTTGTAGTGTGGGTCAAGGGGGTGCAGATGGAAATAAGGTTCCTAGAACCTATTTTTGGCTTGATTTATTAAGGGGAAGGGTGATTCCAATGTACATCAGATAATTCGGCCACTGGAGGAACAAATGGAACAAGGGTTGCAAGGCCGTGAGTTCCCTGATCGAATGAAGATTTTGTAATACTTTACGTAAGTGCAAGGTGGAACGTGGGTGTGAAATCTCTGCAACACACAAAGCTACTATTATGCGGACTTGGGAGCATCAAACATAATGAGTGTGGGAGGCACAAAGTTCCTGTGAACCCTAAGTTCCCCGCAAGCCACAAATGCCTGCACCAATGAGAAGAGGACATGTGGCTAGGAGAAAGGGAGGTGAACAATATAGTGTGGAGATAGTGGGGAATTTGGGCACACATGACCTCACAAGATATTATTCCCATAGGCCGCATGTTCCCTAAAAGGCCAAAGTCTCCGCAATGCTAAAGAGGGCCGCAATGTGAAATTCTGGGAAAACGTAGTAACTCGGTGAAGGAGAAGATATGAAACCCCAAAGACCTAGTTCCCATGTACCTTGTGTGCTCCAAATACCTGTCATACCTGCACTATAAAGGAAAATTTAAAAATGAAAAGGGAGGGAAAATTATAAATTGCGGACTGTAACCTACTTTTTAGCCCAAGACCCGAAATTTTGAAAAATGGTTAAAATGACACCCCTAGATTTGCAGGTTCATATCTTTTGACCAGATTGTCCATTTTTCAAAAATTTGATATCACTAAAAAGGTATTTTCGAGATCTATAACATGGACTCTTGAATTTTTTTGATGGAGATATGGTAGTGAAAATAACAAAATATAGTCCTGGTTCAAAAAATGCCTTCCTAGATTTTCTTAGCCTTCGTCATTTTATCCTTCTATGAGATGCAGAGTATATGGAAGTGAAGGTGGGGGGCACACATGTCTCTTTTATAGCTGGATGTGGAAAAATCAAGTGAATTCTTGGGTTTCTCTCCCCTCCCTCTCACTTTATCCTATAAGTTGTAATGAAATGACCATTCGTAGAGGTTGGACATAGTTGGACTACTGTAATACTTGTGTATTCTCTCCCAAAGAGTTGTATTTTGTATTATTGTTCTCAGAACTCATATTTGAATGTCCTCATGTTGAATCTTGCTTGATATCTTAGATATAATGTATTGTGCATTCATCTAAGCAATAAAATGTTGGTTTTGTGACTCCAAATATGTCCTAGCTTTTACTTTCTTTCATCTTTCTTTCCTCTCATTATTTTTTCAAGTATTTGTGCATCTTCTCTTCACTATGCAAGGTTAAAATATGATGTGTTGCAAGGGAGTGAAGGTTAAAGATTATTTTGGGACTGTGGCATTTATACCTGCTCTTTCCTTACTATTTTCCCTTAATTTTCCAGATTCATAGTGTCTCTCCACCCTCTTTTGGTGCATTGCCTCCTTATCTTAGGACTTCATTTAATGTATTCTCTCTTTCCTTGGTCCCTTGGAAGTGGGAGATTAGGATTAGTTAGTTAAATTTCCCTTTCTAAGAGTAGTTTAATGCTAGGAATAGGAAGAAGAAGATGACCTTCTCCAAAGGATTGTTTCAGTTTACAGGTCCCATAATTAAGAGAAAGTCCCATGTTGCCTTAGAATTTATGATCCTCATTGATCATATTCAGGGTGCAATTCTGAGCTCTAACATGAGTCACAATGGATGAGATAGTTTTGATAGAATTGGGTTTAGGTGATGGAGGGGATGAAATAGGTTTAGAGGTTGAATTTGATGGTGGATTAGGGGATGTGGGGCTATTTAGTAGAAATTCTGTAGGATCGGATTGAGAGGATGAAGATGAAGAGGATGGAGGACTAAGATGAGATGTGGGTGATAATAATTTTGGGTTAATTTTTTGGGATTGTTGTGGATATGTGATTGAGACTCGATTATAGGTTTAACGATGATTGGATTCAGGAGTTAAGATTTTGGATGGTGGTGGATTATCCAAATGAGTTTTGATGGGAGCAAGGTGTACGTAATGATGACTATAAGGGTATTTGGAGGTTAGAATTTAGGATGGTTGTGTGGGATTAGGATTGGCAGTTGATACATGATTTAAGATCAAATATTTGTTGATTGAGTTGTTGGATGGTTTTTAAGATGTTAGGATCAAAATGAGATGGTTGATTTGGATGTCAAGGAGGGGATTGCTTGAGGGAGGATGTGATATTTGAAATTTATTTATTGAGGTGTTAGATAGTGTGTGGGATTTCATGATTAAAGCAAGATGGTTAACTTTGATGGGTGGGGGATGATGGGATAGCTTGGTTTCTAGATTTAGAAAAGAGATAAGGGTTTGGATGTTGGTTTGGAGAGGATGGGGATTGAGGATCCAAGGACATGGTTTGATAGGATGCCCGCATGTGATTAGATTTGGATTAGGTTGGTTGATTAAGAATGGTGATGGGATTTGGATTGGGATTGTTTAATTAAGGATGGTTGATTATGATAATGTTTTATTGATTAAAATTTTAAAATGATAGGATGGTTAAGGCTGTTCATAAGAAATCAAAAAACATGCAATACACACCCTAACTAGTCATGTGGGATTACAATCAAACTATAGCCCACTTTCAATACCACACATTGACGATGGCGCCAAAAATTGGCTCTCCACCTATGGGTCAATGTGAGGTAAACTAGAAAATGATCTTAGGGAGTGCAACCTTCTTACACTATAGTTTGATATGCAGCCAAAAGGTTTCTATTCTAGGATGTACGACTAAGGGAGTCTCCGATATACCTTGCAGTACATGGGGCCCAAGTTCATGTTGCAAGGATGTTATATAGGGCCTGGGTATTGGGAAGTGGAATCCCATCACTTCATGTTGTTATTAATATAAGAAATCACTTAGCCAATAACAAAAGCTTTCGAATAATTTATATACCTTTTTGAAACACGGGGTGTGTCTACTTGCATGGAGATGAATCCGTCAGTCATGAGACCTATAAGACTATGGTAAGTGTGTGGATGTCACTTCCATGTCACATTACCCCTATAAATAAAAAATGAGGAAGGTTATCCATTTTTGATCCTAAAGATCATCCTAGGATGTGAGAGGAGAGCATACACGGTTTCAACTTTGGGATAAACAAGCAATAATGCAAAACACACAAGAAATATGATAGATGTAAGATAATAAAAATTAACAATAAAGATTATGTGATTCGGTCTTCAAGAGGAGGCCCTGTAACACAAATATTAGTAATTTGATTTATAAACCCAAGTGTCTTAAACTGATCATGCTACAAAACAAAGGGTTAGTAGTTTTAGATTGATTTTTTAATCTTTGGTAAGCATAGGATGCTGCACACAAAGTGTTAGTATTTTGGAACAAGAAAATATAACTTAATGTGTAGTTAAATGACAAGATTTAGGAAAATGAAAACATGAATAATTTATTCAATAAAATTCTAAATTAACACTTTCATTGCATAGATATTTTCGACACCTTTCCTAGAAAAAATAGAGTCATTTTGGGTTTGGGATCAAAATTTATGACTCTCGGAAGGTAGGAAAAAAAATCAAAACAAAGGTACTACTTCATGTAGCAAAGGTGCCAAAACATGAAAAAGTGATAAGATGTGCAAAAATGAGCTAATCTAAGGCAAAAATGTCACTATATGTTGTAAACACACAAATAGATAGACCAAAGGCGCCAAAACGTGGTGGAAACAAAATTTGAGCTTGAAATTTTTAAATTTGAAGGTATAAACGACAATGAAAATTCTTGAAACTTTGACAACCTGTTCTAGGGATAAATTAAGTTTGAAAATGATGAAACGTGGGGGGAAAGCCCCACGGAGGGTGCCAAAAATGTACATGTTAAAAATATTAGTGAGTTGAATGTGAGAAAACAAACAAACTTGCTTCCCTAATCTAATCTTATCAACTGTGTGCATGTATACTTTGCTTAATGCTAAATAAAATGAAGCAAGAACTACCACCTAAAATAGTTCTACAATTTAGCTAAAACAAAGCATAAACACCATCATGATAAGAATTAAACAAGGGTTAGATGCTAGCATTCATAAATACAAACTTTGAAACTAACAATGCTAAATATCTAAACTCCTCTATTATCTAACAACAAATAAATGAATGGACCTAAGTAAGCTCCATGGTTATCAAAATAGTTGTCCTTAATGTTCCAAGAACGTAGGAATAGGGGCTAATCAAATTTGGGCTACAAAGGGCAAGGTGCAAGCTCTTAGTCTCTTTGCTATATGCTTTGCATTTGCTCTCTTAGAAAGTTTAGGTGTAAGTAAAAAGGTAGGTGGAGGGCTCTTTATATAGCCCAAAGGATAAAGGATTCAACACATTCTCATGAATGTGGGATAAAGGTAAAACATGATTAGGAGTGGATAAGGTTGCTTTATTAAAGGTAACCTTACTTTAGAAGGGTTTAATACATGTTTAGCAAGTCATGGGAGTTGGGGGGTGCTTTAATTAATCAAAGGTGATTAATTAATAGGTAGGTGTAAGCTTATAGAAGCCAATTAGAAGAATATTAGTATGATTTAGGCTATTAAAAGGGGATTAAATCAATTAAATATTGATTTATTGGTTAAATGGAAGGGAAAGCTAATTAATTAATAATAATTAATTAGTCTAGGTAGAAGGGGTGATTTATTAACGGAAGGTCATTAATTAGGGTATTTGTTGGATAGGAAACTTAATTAATTAGCTTAGTGTAATTAATTAATGATGATATGAGGGAAAATGAGTGCTTTTGACGATATGTCGTTGATTTGCGAGAAAGGGGATAATTAGCGCAATTTAAGTATTTAAATTGCTTGGGCGTAATTATAGGTGTCTACATTTGCCCCTCTTTGGGGTGGCATAAGTGATGCCACTTCAAAGATAGTAGACAGAAGAGATTTTGAAGGGATAGAAGAAAAATTAGTAGGAGGGAGAGATGCCCCCTCGAGTGTCGATGGGGTGATGAAGGAAGCCGATCGACGATCGAAAAAGATGAGAAGTAGGCAGAAGAATGGGGACGAGGCAGGATGCCCCGAGGAGAGGGAGAATTAGGGGTGAAAGGGAAGTGGTGTAGAAGAAATATGGATGAGGGGAGAGAAGAGCTTAACCTCTAGCCGCTTATTTGTTTGGAACAAATTTGATGTCATCATATTGCCATAGGAACTACATCATCGGTCCTTATGAAAAATATAAGCATACGACAAAGGTAGAATGACATGAAAAGCCATACTACGAACAATTGTCCATTGCTGAAAGTACCAACTCCACGCAACATACAATAATGCAATGCAATACGAGAAGGAAACAAGCTCATATAACAGGGAAAACAAGTACGAACGCACATATCCAACCCAACAACGGTCAAGACAGTTGTATAAATGTTTTGTTATAAGTGCTGAAGAGATCCAAAAGTTTGTGATTGACGACAAGGGTTAAAAATGATGCCCCAAGCAAGGATACATGCAAGGGGAAATGAAAATGGACACGGGTCCATGAAAAGCGTTTGTGCGCAACGAAACAACACCAGGCAACCAAAAGTGCCCCAGAGTACAGACGAAGCAAGCAACTAGCTTTTGTGAATGGTTGTGAATCTAGTGATCCATGAGTCATATTAATCGGGGAAGATGTGAGACAAACCAATAGGATATGGAGAAAATACCATGCGCAAGACACAAGTTTCAGCCGTAAGAAGCAAGTTACCATTTTGTAGGGTGTTTTACTTTTTAGGAATTTTTTGAAAAATTTTGTCTTGTTTTTGGATTTTTTTGATATAGTAAATGTTTGTATTGTTTTTTCTTTCTAAACCATGATGAACAATAGAAGAAAGGAGAAGAAGAAAAAGAAGGGCCTAGGGGCAACAGAAAGTGCCCTAGGTGGAAGAAAAGAGAAACAAACGACAAATAATGTCCTTGTTTAGTGGAAAAATTAAGAAAAAATAATTATTTGAAAAATAATTATTTACGAGGGTGTGAAGAAGAATAAAAATTTCCAGGGAGCAATAAAATTGTCCGGGGAGAAGAAAGGGGTATTGGACAAAAAATGCCCCAATACAGTGAAAAATAAGAGAAAAATAATTATTTAATTAAAAATAATTATTCCACAACAAACAGAGGAGAAAACAGTGAGCTAAACGGGTGTCCTGGCCGTCCGATCAGTGAAAAACAGGCTAATATACCCCCCAAGGGGGGTAAAAACATCACAATCAGTTCATTTTAACCGCTTAGTTTAGAAAACTTACCGTGAGGCTCTGACACTCAGGAGAGATGGTGATCGCACGTGATCGTTTGAGGCATGCTGTAGATTGTAGATGATAGATCTATAGACAATATCAAATGTTGTTTTCAAGTGTTATTTTGATGTCTATGGATGGGATGATATGATGATATTGGTGCGGGGGGGGATAGATTTTTGATTATGCGCAACCCCTCTTGCCCCCATTGATGATATGATATGTGATGATTAGCTTAGTATACATGCATGATGTAAAACTTAGCATTTTTGTTTATATATGATGTATAGATGATGCTAGATGTGATGATAGTGATGGTAATGTGATGTGAATGATAACAAAATAGAGCACATGCAAGAAACACAGCCAAATGCTACAAAGAACACCAGGAATTAATGCAATACACCATGAATCACCATGCCTTATTAACAAGTAACAAAACACAACCAAATGCATTAAGAAAGAAAGAAAGAATTAACACACTAGCATGTCGAAATCCACTACAATATGCACAAGCAAGAATGAATCTATTCTAAGGAAGAAAAGATAAACTATGACAAAGTACACCCAAGCAACAAACAACTCAAAAGTTTTTGAGCACACAAAACACTATACAAGCAACAAGCAAAGCAAGAAAACAAGACAATGCAAGTAAATATTTTTGTAAGATATGTTTTCATAAACTGATTTTCTATTGTTTAGGTTTTTGTGAAACAATTTTATATTGTTTTGGTGTTTTGTGAAACAATTTTATATTGTTTTTGTGTTTTGTGAAACAATTTTCTATTGTTTTTGTGTTTTCTCGAAACAATGTTCTATTGTTTTTGTGTTTTCTCGAAACAATGTTCTATTGTTTTTGTGTTTTTCTCGAAACAATTTTCTATTGTTTTTGTGTTTTTCTCGAAACAATTTTATATTGTTTTTGTGGTTTTAACAGTTTTCCAAAGCTATGTGCAGGTAACCAAGAAAGCATGGATGCCCCCAACGTTAGGTGGGGAATATACAAGGGCAGAAGCCACACGCTTATGAACAAGAAGGTGAAGTCGTTGAGTTTCCCCTAGTGTAAGATGGGAAATAACGAAAGACCACATCCCTTACAGATGAATAGAAGAAGGAAAAGCTGGATCAAGGCTGGACAAGATGGTGTGCACAAGGAAACTCGAAGGCAGAACCAGGTCCAGGCCAAAGACAACTACCCTTCTAATACAGAATGCTTGTGAACAACGAATCCTCCCGAGGTGCCAGAAACCAGTTTTCACCCAAGGACTTGTCCAAAGTGCCACAATTGCATGGTTTTCACTAGTGGATGACCTATTTTGTCTTTTTCTTTTTCTGATGATTTTTTTTTATTTTTTTCACATGTTTTTTTTAGGATGTTTTTTGAAACATATTTGAATGTTTTTTGATGATTTTTTCCTCTAACATATTTGAATGTTTTGGTTGATTTTAAAAGTTTTATGAAACTATGTATAGGAAAACGAGAAAGCATGGATGCCCCCAGCGATAGATGGGATGTACAAGGGCATAAGGCCACGTGCGTACCAGAAAGGTGAAGATGTAAAAATGTCCCAACGATAAGGTGGGAGTATTCAAAGGTAAACTCTTCACAGGTAGAAGCGGGACCCAAGGCCATTATGGATAGGTTCAACATGATGATGAACATAAACCAATGAAATGTTGGGAAGAAGCAAGGATGCCCCCAGCGTAAGTTGGCCTAAAAGCACATGATAGAAAGGAAGGAGAAGATTATTTTTGTGGAAGGGGACAAAGGTGCCCAATAACATGGAAAAAAGTAATCTTATACACATGGATGTTCTGAACGAAGTAGAAGAATGATGTGAATGATATGAATGTAGCTTAGAAGCCTCACGATGAAGAAGTGATTAGCCAAAGGCATAAATCGTGAGATGAGATATGGACTAGAGTAAGAGTCTGAACAAGGTCCAAAAAAGACACTTGGTAACATACTAATCCTGTTTACTCATAGAGATCCAGTGTGTGCACTTGGATTTTATTACCTCTTGAAGTGAAGATTTAATAGACAACAAGTGAAGAGACCCTAGCCAATGTGTAGGAATGATTTATTTTGATAAGTGATTTTGTGAATGGAGGGTGAAAGGATAGCCGTACATTGCTCCGCTGCCAGCCAAGCGTCCATAGCCCCGACGGAGATGTATTTGATTCTAATCACAACATTGCTCTACTGCCAGTCAGGCATCCATAGCCCCGATAGAGATTATTGGAAATACCCCAAGAGAGAGTTATATATTAATTTTCTTTTGATTTGTAGCTTTTAGCTTTTGAGTTTTGATTGATTTTGATTCTTTTGCTTTCTGAAAACTTATTTCAGCTCTCTTGTTTGACAAGGGGTTAAGAACCACTGATGGCTTGATGGAAGGAGGTGGAAGTGATTGTGATGACGACATTGGCTAGTGTCAACAAATATGTCCAAAATTTCTTCGCAACAAGTTTATTAGATGTTTGAATGTGATAGGATCTCCATGAGGTCAGTTGTTCTTTAATTTACCAAGGTGATAAAAGACCAGGGGCAAACAGATACCATAGAGATAAATGTCACAAAATGCATGTGAATAAGCTAACCAAAATATCACCGAAGGGATGAAAATGGTAGGAAGACTTGCAGAAGAATAACAAGGAAGGGAAGAAAGAAATATCCATGTGTACGCAACACCTGATTGCAATGTTTGATCTTTGTACCTTTGATTTTTGTTGTTTTTTTCTCATGTTTTTATTATTATTTTGTATTTTTGCATTGTTTTTTATTTTTAGATTTTTGATATATTTTTTTTGAACCGTTGTTACTAACAAAGTCACTCTGTGTGATAGGATCCAACAACGATGTTTGTGAATTTCCTTGATAAGGGAGACTAAGCGTGTTTGTTTATCAAGAGTCATGTTTTCCCCAATCCCGATGATCGTGGTGAGTTCACACTCAACAAAGGACTGTGATTTATCCTGAAACATGGATTTTGTATGCCGGAGCTTGAGTTCCCTATCCAGAGGTTTATGGACTTTTTTCCATACTTGATGGTTATGTTGATGTGCGTTCTTGAATCGCGCTTGATTTACAACTTTGAGATTGTTCCAGTTGTTGGGGGATTTTGAGCTCTTGGAAGTTTTGACCTGAGCTTGATAATGAACCTGTTTGGGTTTCTTATAAGCTGACGCTTGAATTTTATGACCTCGAGAAGGAGAAGAATGTGAAAATTTACGATTGATGATAGGAACGATAGAAATGGTAGTGGGCTTGCCACAACCATTGATAGAAGAAATATGTGATAGATGAAAAGGATACGGTTGAAGAATTGAAGATGATGGGCTACCAGGAGGTGAGCCATGGATAGAAGGTGAAAGGCTACTAGGATGTGGCCCAAGAATAGAAGAAGAAGGGCTACTAGGACGTGACCCATAAATAGAAGATGAAGGGCTACTAGGATGTGGCCCAAGAATAGAAGAAGAAGGGCTACTAGGACGTGACCCATAGATGTAAGATGATGGACTACCAGGATGTGGCCCAAGAATAGAAGATGATGGACTACCTAGGGGTGATCCATACATAGAAGATAAGGGGCTAGTTGGACATGCCCCAATAATCGAAGATAGTGGGCTACTCGAAAATGTCCCACAAATAGAAGAGGGAGGGCTACTAGAAGGTGACCCACACCTAGATGAAGATGAAGGGCTACTTGGCATTGACCCCACAAGAGATTGTGATTGAGGAATTATGATAGACGAAGAGTTATTGGGTGATGAGAAGATAGGCCATGGATCTATGCAAGACCAAGGAGTTTCATCACATAATGAAGAATGTGAAGATGGAAGAATAAGAGGAGGATCAAGTTGCATGATCTGAGGCTCTTCCTCCATTTCTTGATCAAAGGAATCAACCTTTTCCTCACAATATGCAGATGCATCAAAGTCTAAAGAGAATCCTTTTTTGTAATCTACTAAAGCAATATCTTCATATGCCCCTATAAATGCCCTGATTGTTTCTTCATTCTGAAAGAGATCAATCGGTATGAGTTGTTGATCGATCCCTAGGGGTTTATTGGAAGAAATAGGTTCACTTGGTGTGGAAGACTTAGAAGATGTTTGATGATTATTGATAGAAGAAGATGATGTGGGGGATGAAGAATATGTGTAGCTAGATGTCTCAGGAGTAGAAGAAGGTGGTGTGGACCTACCTATACAATGGTATGTCATATGTAAAATAGTAGGATTAAGTCCAAAGTCTATAGATTGTGACGCATGGGTCGATTCAGATGTTTGTCTCGAAGGACTTTGAGTCACATGAATCTTCACAGAAGGAAGATTCCATGGGGGTGATTGATGAAGAAGGTCCTGCAAAGAAGGGGAGGACTGTGATTCAAGCATCACATTAGATGAATGATGACAAGGGTCCTGTGAAGAAAGAGAGGACCATGATTCAAGAATTGTATTATACTTCTGATTGGAGGGATTTGGAGTCGCATGTATCTTCAAAGGAAGAAGACGTTGTTGGGGTGACTGATAAAAGGGGTCCTGCAAAGAAAGGGAGGACCGTGACATAAGAGTCACATTAGATGATTGATGAAGAGGATCCTGCAAAGAAAGGGAGGACCATGACTTAGAAGTCACATTAGATGACTTAGGAGTCAAATTAGATGAATCTGAATAGTAGTTTGGATTTGAATCCTCAGAAGAGTCAGAGGAAATATTTGGATTGGAATCCTCAGAAGAAGAGGAAATGTTTGGATTAGAATTAGAAGAAGAGTGGGGGGAACTCGAATAATAATTTGGATCAGACATGTCCAAATCATACCACTGACTATGAGATGAAGGTGGGGAACGAGTTACCCATATGGGCTCTCTAGCACGAAGAACCAAACGAGGTTTAGTTGTGATGGGAATCCTATGATTTGAATTGCTGAACCTAGGTTCTGTATTTTTGTAAGTATGGGGAACCGCATGATAGTTAGTCATTTTTGGCACTGTTTTAAGCACAAATGTCTAGATCTAGATAGTGTGATGGAACTCCTTCAAAGGGAAGGAAGTGACATGTCAATTTGGGTAGCATAAGGACAACCAACTAGACATTGTGTAAGTATGGGGATGCGTGCATGATTTTTTGAAGGTCTAAGGAAAATAGACATCGTGACGACGTAATATCGATGAGATAAAAAGGGATTGTCCTAGAAAATAAGTTTTCTGAATGAATAATCACAAGGAACAATCATGCGAGTGTGAAACCCAAAGCCAATCAACAAGGAAATACACCATATGAAAATGCGATGCAAAGATGATCAACAAGATGTTTTCACTTATGCCAAGTTCAAGGAAATGAACAAAACGTAAGTAAAAACAAGAAGTCAATGTGATCTCCCAATCAAGATATACGATGAGCGAGCTCAAACTTGATTAAGACCTATATCTCAAAAAGTGCCAATTACAATTTGCGAATGACACAACAATATCACCAAGATATGTTAACCCACTTTGCGAGAAAGTGAAGTATTGATATCGAGGTGTTATTGATATAACACGCACAAATAGTAACACCTAGCACTCTTTGAAATCGAGGTAATAATAGAACCAAACTAAAAAGCTCAAAGTATAGCTAGGAATAGTTAAAAATGTGTGCAACATAACCATACAATATAGGTATTTATGTCAAGTTTACAAGAAACAAGACGTAAATATCAAAATTGTAGTGATACGATACAAACAAGCTAACTCTTCTAAGGAAGTCTGCGGTGATGAACCATGCCTAACTACAATGATGATCTTGACATGGGTATCAAGATCACAATGGCTACCAATGACGTGAAAACACCTCCGCACACTTTAGATGTTTAACTAACCCAGCCGCAAACATGGATGGGCGTAAACGGACATAAAAGTGAGAGAAACAGTCGATTGGTAACACAAAGGTAGTCACCCTTCTTTTGATCAACAAAGTGTCAAAAGAATGTGAAGGAAGTAAATCAAGAAAAATGACAAAAAATGCTAGCCTCACTTCGGAAGAGTTTCGTCTTTCCCTAAGGCAAGTAAAAACTAGGCGAAAGTAATACGTCACACGTTTCTCAAAAAGAAGGTTCACAACTCAACACTGTTTTAAAATGGTCAAAGTGGGCTCCTGGCCAAAGTATATTCTCCTAGGTGGTTCTCTCACCCTAGGTGTTACAAAGTTTCCACGAGCGAGCGTGATTTACCCAAAAAGTCACACTGACTAGTTTGGGAGTATCTCGGCTTTACTTTACCCCCTTCAAGAACAGTAGGAAACTAGTGCATCTACGTGTACTATCATTGGGGTCGCCACAACGGACAACCTGTAACACTATCTCACAAAGGAATCACTAGTCAAGTAGGTAGTGCGGAGCACTTCCCGTTTCATCCACAAGGTTCCCTCTTGCGTGGACTACTTTGGGGTTCCTGGAACCACCCCCATTGTTGTAGCTTAAGGCATTATGCCAAAGGGGTTATGTTCCAGTTGAGCGGAGAGGGACGTACCCTTTTTCGAAACCTGCAATACAGTGTTTTGAATATGTTGTTCTTTTTATCTTGTTTAATTAGATGTGGTTTTCTTGAACACCATTTGGAAACCTGTATAACAACTGTATTAGTAGTTTTTTGATTTTGTTTTGATTCCTCCTTTCTTTGACAAGCGTTTTTAGGTCCTGCACTCAAACGTTAGTAGTTCTCCAAGAAAATCACATTATTTAAAAGAGGATTAAGAGTTGCTTTTGATTCTCAAGATCATCCAAGGATGCAAGAGAAGAGCATACACAACAAATAATCCAACTAAAAAGTAAAGAAAATCTTTTCATTCCCCTTATCAATGAACCATACAAAATTCTTGATAAATGATTCATTCCCTTAAACCAAAAGTGAAAGATGAAGTTTCTATTTTACCAAATGTTATAAAATTAAGAATAAAGGTGTTTTTGATTCTCAAGATCACCCTAAGGTGCAAGAGAAGAGCATACACAAACTTTATCCCAACTATATAGAAATGGAAAACTTCAAATCAAAGGACCATTGAAAAATGCTTTGTAAAAGGTTCATTCCCTTAAACCAAAAGTGAAAGATGAAGTTTCTAATTTACCAAATGTTATAAAATGAAGACTAAAGTTGCTTTTGATTCTCAAGATCACCCTAAGGTGCAAGAGAAGAACATACACAAAATTTATCCCAACTATATAGAAATGGAAAACTTCAAATCAAAGGACCATTGAAAAATGCTTTGTAAAAGGTTCATTCCCTTAAGCAAAATGAATAATCAAGTTTCCAAGTTTAATCCCAATGTTAACAAGATAGAGATCAAAGTTGTTTTTGATTCTCAAGATCACCAAAAGGTGCAAGAGAAGATCATACACATGCTTTGGTCTAAATCGAGTAAGCATGGAAATACAACATTCATCAAAACATTAGACATGTTAGAAAATGACCAGTTTTAAAATAACAGAAAAACCTGTAACTTTTGTAAGTATAAATCCTAAATTTATGTTTTCATTGCATATTTAACTTCAATACCTTTCCAACACAAAAAAAATGGAGTCATTTCGAGTTCGGGAGCAAAAGTTATAGCCTTCGGAAGATGGGTTACGCATATGCTTTTATGCTCATGGGTATGCACTTGACATGCACTCAAAAAATGTCAAAAAAACGTCCCTTAATCTGCAAAATGGGTAAATTTTTCCAACCAAGATTCAATTTTGACAACAACCCATCACATTAATATATGAATATAAGACTCAATAATATCAAACATTAACATACATGGTCAAGAATTTAAGATTTTCAAGAAATTGACAAAACTAGCATGTCGAATGATGAAAAAGTAAGCTCTAAAAATGAAAACATGATGAAATATTGAAATTTTCTCACCAATATTAGATTTTGACAGCAACCCACCACATTAATATGTAAATAGAAGACTCAGCACTATCAAACACTAACCTACATGCTCAAGAATTGAAAATTTTCAAGAAATTGACAAAACTAGCATGTAAAATGTTGAAAAAGTAAGCTCTAAAAATGAAAACATGATGAAATCTTGAAATTTTCTCACCAAGATTAAATTTTAACAGCAACCCACCACATTAATATGTAAATAGAAGACTCAGCACTATCAAACACTAACCTACATGCTCAAGAATTGAAAATTTTCAAGAAATTGACAAAACTAGCATGTAAAATGTTGAAAAAGTAAGCTCTAAAAATGAAAACATGGAGAAATCTTGAAATTTTCCCATCAATTCTAATTTTGAAAGCACTTCACCTCCTTTATACCTACAAGGAAGACTCAACACATGCAAACTCAACAAGACAAGTTAAGAAAAATAATTTAGATCAACATGTGTCAAAGACAGTAGTTAGCAACCAAAAATAAAACTTAACTACAAAAACTTGAAATTAAGTGCAAAGGACAATGGAGTAAGTCCCACCGGGCGTGCCAAATGTGTACATGTATACTTTGCAAAATAATGCTAAATCAAATGAGTAAAGAACTAACACCTAAAATAGTTCTACAATTTAGCTAAGAATTGAAAGCAAATAAACACCATCAAGATAAGAATTAAACAAGGGTTAAATTCTAGCATTCATAAATACAAACTTTGAAACTAACAATGCTAAATATCTAAACTCCTCTATTCTCTAACAACAAATAAATGAATGGACCTAAGTAAGCTTCATGGCTATCAAAATAGTTGTCCTTAATGTATGCCAAGTAACCTAGGAATGAGGGCCTAATCAAAGTTGGGCTACAAGACCCTTTTGACACCTCCCATATGACCTAAGCACTTTAAGAAAGAGGCTTAACTCTTCAAGATGATGAACTCTTAAAAGGGAAAGGTGTAAGCTCTTAGTCTCTTTGCTATATGCTTTTCATTTTCTCTCTTAGAAAGTTTAGGTGTAAGTAAAAAGGTAGGTGGAGGGCTCTTTATATAGCCCAAAGGATAAAGGATTCAACACATTCTCATGAATGTGGGATAAAGGTAAAACATGATTAGGAATGGATAAGGTTGCTTTATTAAAGGTAACCTTACCTTAGAAGAGTTTAATACATGTTTAACAAGTCATGGGAGTTGGGGGGTGTTTTAATTAATCAAAGGTGATTAACTAATAGGTAGATGTAAGCTTATAGAAGATAATTAGAGGAATATTAGTACGATTTAGGCTATTAAAAGGGGATTAAATCAATTAAATATTGATTTATTGGTTAAATGGAAGGGAAAACTAATTAATTAATAATAATTAATTAGTCTAGGTAGAAGGGGTGATTTATTAACGGAAGGTCATTAATTAGGATATTTGTTGGATAGGAAACTTAATTAATTAGCTTAGTGTAATTAATTAATGATGATATGAGGGAAAATGAGTGCTTTTGACGATATGTTGTTGATTTGCGAGAAATGAGATAATTAGCGCAATTTAAGTATTTAAATTGCTTGGGCATAATTATAGGTGTCTACATCAACAATACCCTAGATAGAGCAATGGATTGAAAGGGGGAGAGATTTAATAACCGCACTTACCTGCTAGTTGCAAAGCTCCTACTTTGATGTGTTGGATTTTCTCTTGATTGATTGTTGATTGCTTTAGATGTTGGTGGATACACACGAGCAACACCTCTCCTTGATTTCATTTGGATTTCTTGAAGAATATTAATGGATGGATGATAGATTGGATTGAAGGAATGGATTGATTGATTATATAAGAAGATAAAATGGATCATTGATGAAAAAAATGGCAGAACTTTGTTATGGATTCTATGAATTTTCTCTCATGGAGGAGGAGAGTTAAATTTATAGTTGAGGGGTGGAGGATTCAATGGTTAGGTTGAAGCCAAGTTGGATTTGGATCAAGGGTGGAGAATGGATGTGAGGATTATAAGATTCTAGAGTGGAAGACTCTAGAATTTGAATTCAAAATTCACGGAGGGAAGAAACCTCTATTGAATTAAAAATTAAATGGAAGAAGAGGTTTAGAGAAACTTATAGAAATAGAAGTCTCTAGATTTAGATGTGGGAGGATGTGATTAAGATTATAGTTTAGATTAGGTTAATAAAGATGATTAATTGTGTATTACATGGAAAGGCTAGGTGTAGGGATGTGTAGAGTAGGTGGATGTAGGAATATTAAATTCCTAAAAAATGTTAATATGATTAAGATAAGATAATATGATATAATAATGAATTAAAGGGATTAATGATAAGATGGGATATTATATAAATGATGAAAATAATTAGAACAAACGGTATATGTGATAAAAAAGATTAATAATAATTAATCTTGTGATTAATTATTATAGGGATTTAGATAGTGATGATGTTAGGATATTTGCGGGACAACTTAATTCAAATTGATTATGTTGACATTTTAGATGTCTACAATTAGCTCACATTTAATGAAAAATATCTCATGGGGCTATCATTAAATTATGTTAATTTAGTTAAGTTGATCTCCAGACTTTGGCACCCCTAATGATTTGCAATATATTTTTTGTAAGCATGCAACAATATTTGTAGAGCCAACTAGATTACCACCTAAATGTTCAGAGGATTATTGCATCCAGATCCTTCTAGAGAGTGTTCAAATATCCTATCATACTAGTACATATTCTTGCAAAAGAGAGAAATTGAAAAGTTTATACAAGAACTTATTAAGGCAGGATTCATTCACCCAAGTAGAAGCCCCTATTATTTACCGGTTCTACTTGTCCAAAAAAGATGGGTCTTGGAGACTATGTATAAAATTTAGGTAGTTAAACAAAATCACTATAAAAGATAAATTCCATATTTCAGAGATTGATGAGTGTCACGGTGCCTAGTTTCTATAATCAACCCAATTTTTATGCTGTTAAAAAATATACCTTTACCTAGATTAAGGTAGCTAAGCACACATTAGAGGAATTAAAACAAACTATGTGTAGTACACCTTTTCTATCCATGCCATATTTATCCAAGACCTTCATAATTAAAAGAGCTGTTTGTCGCTATGGACTCAGTGCCATCCTCGCATAATAATGAAGCCCCATTTCTTTCACCAAAAATCCCCTCTCCAGAAATAATTTGGTGTTATTTACCTATGAGAAATAATTAGTGGCAATATTAATGTAGTCTTAAAGTGGTGGCCATTCTTGACATTTCAAAAATTTTGTATCAAAAAACACTACCACAGTGTCTCAATTACTTCATGGAACAATGATTTTTCTCTCCATCTCAGTGAAAAGGGTTAATAAACTCATGGACTATGACTATGAGATCAGTTATAAGATTGGAAAATAAAATATTATTATAGATTCACACTCCCATACATATGAGGATCAAGATTCCCTATTTTCTTTATCCATGCCGCTACTAGAATGGATGAAATAATTTCAATAGGAGTGGGAACATGATTCAACCACACAACATCTCATTCAATAATAAGTTTTAGATCCTACCTCATCACCTTAGTAATCTTGGAATGACCATTATTTATTGTATAAATTATGCATGATTTTACACCCCAAGTTCAAGCTATGACGATAAATTATTACATAAATTTATGTATTTGCATTAACCAATCATTCAAGACTATTGAAAACATATGAGTAGGTTTGTAAAAATTTGTTTTGGCATGGAAAAAACAAGGATATTAATAATTTTATTACATAATTTGATACATGCCAAAATCAAAAAGGTGAAATGATGGAAACCTTGGGATTACTAAAATCATTTCCCATTCCTATATGGATTTGGATAGATATTTCCACATATTTCATTGAGGGTCTCATAATATTTAGGGTTAAATCAATAATCTTGGTTATGGTGGATTGCCTCTCCATCTACACCAATTTTTGTGCATTATCCCACCCCTACAACTCTTTAATAAATTTCTAAACCTTTCTCGATCATATCTTCCACCTCTATAGCATCCCCACTTGGATTGTATCAAGTTGTGAAGGTTTTTACAACCATTTCTAGATAAATTTATCCTAAAAAACAAAATCACAATCGAAGATGAGATTTGGGTATCAACCATACACAGATGGTAAAAAATTAATAGTCAACAAATGTTTACGAAATTCCCTTGATGTTTTCCCTTTGAGAATAAACATTGATTCAAGTGGTTTCCTCATGCAAAATGGTGGTACACCATAATTTATCACACAAAAAAAAAATGACCCTGTATGAAGTAGTTTTTTTCCATCTGCTACCATATAATCTCTCTTAAACTCCAAGTATTTTGCAAGTACAAGTAGTTGACACCACCCTCATTGCATGCAAGAATATTCATTGATTACTTTTGGAAAATCTCCATATTGGCCATAACCACATGACACAAAAATTAGTTTAACACCACTCTTTATGAGCCTTCCAATTAAGGTACATTGTTTTATTCAATTATAACCATAGTAAAAAATCCTCCTTGAATATGAAAGTGTGATGTAATATTTCCCCTAAATTCTATGGGCCTTACAAGGCTCTTTAATATATTACCCCAGTCAAATAAAAGATGGAACTCCCACCTTCCTTTTTTGTTAATCCTATTTTTCATGTTTCATGTTTAAAGAAAGTTCTTGGGTAATTGGTCACCACTCACAATGTAAATTTTGAGCTCGATATTGAAGGATCCATTATTCTTGAGCATGAACTAGTCATAGATAAGAAATTACACAAAATTCATAATTGATACATCACATAGGTATCGATCTAGTGACATGGAATATAACTTGAATATGTGACTTGCAAGCCCTTTTTCTAGACTCAACAAAAATTTCCTCATCTTCATCTTTGAGGAAACTTTTTTTCAAGGGGGAGGGGATGTTTTTTTGTCATAATTTTATCTTTATAATCATGATGTAGTAAATGTTATAGACACACATGCTTTGTATGTCATCCCTTGAGCCATTACAAATAATCCCACATGCATGTGAAGTAGTAGTTTTCTTGAGTAGAAATAGTATAAATATGATGCATATGTTAATGTAAAGTATCTACAAATTTAATTGGATTGAGCTTTCTCAAAGGAGGTTTCCCATTCATAGTGGCCTAAAATATTGCAAGGAATTCTAATATTTCAATGCAATAAATTTTGTTTATCTTTAAATTTTCATCACATTTTTTTGATCATTAATTACTGGTCTAATTTTTTGTAGGGTGGATCATTATAGAGCACAAATCCTAATAGGAAAATCACTATATTGAAGATGAGGCTAAATATTCCTCACAAAATGAGAATTTACTTCACAAAACTCAAATCTAATGTGCAAGTGTATTGGAATGGGTAATAAATCAAGTCATATTGAATATGTATCAAATAATATCAAACAATATGAAGGTCCTTATGGATGCCACTACATCTTGGTGGAATACATGCTTATCGTGCCGTTATTACTTCCAAGTAAAGTAGGAAATGGCGTTGAATACTATGATATTTATGAAACTATAAGATTTGATCACTAAATTAACTCCTTGTATGTCAAAAATATCCCTCATGTTAATAATTGCATGTGTGGTCCTATCCCACCCCTTGAACACTAGAAACCTAATGATGTTAGGATGTCAATGCTCAATCCCACAAGAAGGTTTCATCATCTAGGATGTTAAAAATAGAGATGGCATAATATAATTAAGCATTGAACTGTATATCTCATATTATCAAAACATTATTGGAGTATATCCACTACACAAGGTGCAAAGTTCCCACCAATTTGTTTTGAGAATCACATAATGGCATAAAAATAATTGAATATGCTTTGGGAAACACTTCCTCAATATGAGTACCAAAAAACACAAAAATGGGTACTCATTTAAAGGTGAAGCATCACAAAAGCATTACTAAGCATACAAATTAAATAAAATAGCGAAACTTGTTGTAGATGACATAAAATCATAAATGAAATTACATAAATTAATTCCTCTTAGAAATATACATAATTTAAAAAACATTCATGAAGAATTTATTTTGTACATGAAAATATCACAAATTGAAGCATGAATGATCGAGGTGGAATCTTAAAAACTGTGAATAAACAAAATGTTGAGGTTTGAATGTGTTACCCCAAATATATCACACCTTCACTATGTTAAACAATTGCCTTGATTCCAAGTGTGATACTTCAATCCTTGAAGTAGACCTCAAGAGTGAGTTGTGTAATGCACATGCCACATCACCTTGGATGGTGGTCGATGTGGGCTTACTCTTATGTGTTATTTGATCCAATTTTGTGTCCCCTATGGAGACAGAATGTCTATGCAACACTATCTTAAAATCCACTTGGGAAGACTCTCCTCAAGTCAAAAAGTGTCTTATCAAGCACCCTAGTTGGTGTGTTGGTATAGACTTCTTCAATGAGTTAATAAAGTTTAGTTACATGTTATCTATATATACACGCACATGTATAAGTATATAGTACATTGATGTAACTAAAATAAGAATGATAATAATAAATAAATGTATGCAACTCAAATTGTTCAAAAGAGAATTTTAAAGCTAAGGAAGTAAAGTTTAGGTGGGTGTGGTTACATGGAAGGGAAATGTACTTGGAACATGGGTTGGACATGTTACCCCATACCCTATCATGACCTTTTCTACATGCTAGAATGTATGGGACGTCGTTATAGAATAATGTAAATGTTATTTTTCTTTTTCTTTTTCTCATGTTGTCTATATAACCCTAAGAAAATGTGTATGTAATGTAGAAACATAAACATAACACGTAAATGGTTTGATAGATTTCCTTCAAGAAGTGTAATCTAATGTAATGTTTGACTTCTTTATATGCACAAAACATGAATTATTGAAAAGGCCCTTGAGATTGTTTTGTAGAAGCATTTGGCAGATGTAAAATTCTATTCCACAACCAGTACTAACATCCTCCTAGATACACTAACGTTAGATATTTGAAGCAAGGTGTGGACATTCTTGATAGTGCCATAGAGAAGGGACTATTGTGTTGAAAAATTAGCACCCTTAGATCTTCTTGTTACAGGTCCCTATGTTTTGCTAACATGGGACCATCTCTCAAGTTATGGGACTTACTACTTGAGATGGACATTCAAAGAAGACTGGCTTCCTTTACCTAATCTAATGCTAAAACTAATCATATGGAAGTAAATACAGCTAATTAATACTAAAATAACCATTCCAAGGGACCAGGGGGAGATAGAGGGTTAGAAATATGCATAGAAGGGAAATCCTAAGATAAAAGGTGGTGATAGCACCAGAAAAGGGTAGAGATGCTCTAGTGAGGGAGAATGGAGAAGGAAATGGAGTAAGGAGAGGCCAGACATAAGTGAAATAGACCCAAAAATTCATTCACGATTTGTTCTCCATGAAACACAGTAAAATGAGCTTGCAAAGGAGAAATACATGCACAATACAATGCTATAAGTAAAAGAGAGGAGAGGGTTGCAAATAAAACAAGCTAGGACAAATAAATGCATCACAAAAAAACTTTATTGCAATAGAAGTGTTAACCAAGTTTCTTCGTTCCTATCCAAGTTAATGAACTAGTAATAACATAAACAAGTAAATTGAAATATAGAGGGTTTATGGTACCTATAGATGATAATGATATAGACATGCACAAATGATGAATAGTTCCTTGCTACAAGCTTGGTGATATGCCCAACAAAGAACACTAACAAGAGAATGAATTAGTAGATAGGATGAAGGGTTTCCTAACTAAGCTAGTTCCAAGAAGCGTGAATTTACTTGGATGGATATAAACCCTCTTGTAGATAAGATAAAGTAAGATCTATGATGGTTGATATGATAAAATATGCAGTATCTGAAGTAAAATAGAAACAGAGAGCTGAATCTGAAATATGAAAGAATATTTGATCTAAATATGACATAGTAAACCAAACCTTCATGGGTCAATGGTGACCCGAGACAACAGAGGGGCATTCGAAGGTGACTGGGGTTGGATGAAAAATACATACACCAAAACATATCTGCAAGTCCTTTTATAGTTGGATTTGGATCTGAAAATGGATCTGGAATAAAGATAGAAATCTACAAAAAAGACTGAAACAAGAGGAAACATAAAGGATGCAATAGAGTTAGATATCTAAGGGGTAAATGCTGAAATGGTAGATTGATTCTGCTGAGATTAGACTAGGTCGGAAGTGACTAGGGATGGACAGAGAAGATCTAATATGTTAGACTGAAGAAAATGATAGGAACTGAGAGGCAGAAGGTTCCAGAAATAGAAATAGAAATAGGTGATGACCTGGTTGGAAGAGGCAAACAAAATGGAGCCTGGGTTGACAGTGATCAAACTGGATTGATGACAACTTGGACTGTTAGGATTTGAATGAAATGGGAAGAGCTGAAATGAAGACCTGCAGAAAAAATAGATGGCTGAAAGTGGTTGATATAGAACACTTGATGGTAGCTAAACCTGTACAATATATTAGTGGAAAATATATGTAACAGTATAGCAATGAGAACACACAATATGCCAAAGTGAAATAAGCCTCCCTAAATCACCAAAGTAGATGCACACAACCTCTAAGAGGAATCTAAGATGGGTAGGATAACTGAAAAAGTACTCAATGATGAAGGAAAGATAACTCAGAAATCTCAATGTTGCATCCTTGAGAAAGGAGGGGGAAAGGGCATATTTATAGGGTCGATGATGACCTGGGTGGGTCATCTCCGATTGCAGGGAGACATCCATTTAGGCAATGGAGTGATTTCCAACTCGAGGAAAAGATGCCCAAATGAAGCATGATTAGGTGCTTAGGTGGGTTAGGGATGCATAGGGAAGAGAAATGGGTAGGTGAGAGGTTAGAATGAGTAAATAAAGGGCCTATATAGGTAAATTTATTAAATGAGGGCCTAAGGATAGCAAATTTGGAAGTCTAGGGATGAGAGATGAGGGACTTAGAGATGTGAAAAGAATTAGGTGGAGATTAGACTTAACTAATGATGATTAGAAGTTATTAAAGTGATTTAGGGGAAATACAAATAATGAGATGAGGATTAGACTTAATTAAGGATTAATTAAATGGGATTAAGGGTGAAGTAAAATAAATTATGGGGAAATTAAATAAATGACGGGATAATATAGGAGAATGGGAAATTTGAATAAATAGGATTTATGAGGGAAAGGGGAATTCAAATAGGAAGAGAGATATTCATGCGAATAAAGATAATAAAAGGGAGTGAACTTGGGATGAGGGGATAAAGATACCAAAAATTGGTGTCTACAAGAAGTATGCAGAGACCATTACAGTTGCAGAAGAAGGCACAATAACACATTGTTAAGCCCAAAATGAAGGTTCGACATCTCATAACTTTTCAAGAACCATTTTGACATAGTCCTTTGCATTTTTGAAACACCTTCCTTTCAAAAATGAAATATTTTACAATATATAACTCGAGAGAAAGAGAAAGGAGGGAAAATACAAGGGTCATGACTTTTGAAATTTCAACCACCAACAATCTACATTGAAGTCTCCTGTAAAGCACATGGGTACTCTACAAGGTCATTACTATGTCTATTCCATCCCAAAGGAGGAAATAAAGCCATGCTTCATCAATTATAGTGGTTGAGATACCTGATTTGATCGTTTGCATGCTTATGGCTGATATTTTCTCCCTCTGAAAATGTGTTTTCCTTTTTGGCCCACCAAATGCCACCAAAACTAGATTTTGATGATGTCAAGGTGAAGGGATTGAGGAGAGATTTCCAAAAATATAAATTTTATCTGATTTGAAGCTTGGGATCAAAAGATATGGCCATTTGAGGATATGCATGTCGGGAAGAACACAAACTTTACATGTGACAACCTCCTATTAGCTCGGGGATTGAACTCTACCAATGTGTGCACTATTTTTCCTTTTTCCATGTGTCATTATTTCATTGGCTCGCGAGGTCGGGATTCACTTCCTTTCCTTTTCCTTTTCTTTGTTTCCTTTGTCTTCATTTCTTAACCTTTATGAAATGTGGGTCAATAAGAAATTTCCACGTACCTTTGTGGTATCAAACTCTTTGATAGTCTCATTTGAAAATTATGAAGTGTGAGCCATGGAGAAAGCTCCATGCATTTCACAATGTCAGTCTTTCTTTGAACTCCTTCTACCTACTACAAAAAATTAGCCAATGGGGAATCCCCACACCTTTCACGATGTCAGATATTGCCAAAATTCCCTTATCCCATCACATTTTCTAGACTGCGAAAGGAGGACCAATGAAAAGGCTCCACATAGCTTCGGGTTGTTAGAACTTGTCAAATTTTCCTTCACATTGTAGTTTATAACCCTGTAGACTTAGAAAATTTTTGGCCTCCAAAATGTGTTGTCACATAGCCCTATTGAGCTTGCTTGTTGGGGTTAGCACAAGGTTATACAGATATTATATCAGATCTAAACATACATGCAATGAAAGTGGATATTATACTAGAAGAATTATACAAAACAAGAGATATAAATTAACACCATATTTAACATGGTTCACCCAGTGTGGGATACGTCCACCAAGAAACAAGCCAATCTATTATCCAAAGCTTTGACAAGATATACAATTGAAGATTTATAATCTTCCACACCTCTCAGATGTACAATACTGACTTTCACCCAAGATTTTGCTTCTTCTCCAAGAATTCTCTCTCTCACAATTATTCTCACAATTATTATCAACTTTTGCAAGTTCTTCTTAATTCTTACTTCTAAACCCTAGCTTTCATTCTTATATATGTGTATACAAACTTAGGGAACTTAGCCATGCAATTAAAATCAATAGATCTACTTTAATACTAAAAATAGATCTAATTCCCATGAGTTAATTAAAACACCCTCACACAGGTAACCGATGCCAGTTGGGCATAACCGATGTTGGTTTCTCCTTACTTGACCGATGTCAATCATTGGTGATTAATGCCGGCCCCTCTATAACCAATGTCGATTATTGTGTTTTTCGGCAAGTTTTATATTGCATACTAATATGAAGTACAACGTTTAAGGTCATTCTTGGATCCTTCCTTAGCTTTGTTTCTTCCTCTTCAATGATCAAACTCAAATACCAACAGAAGTGGAGTGTAGCTCCAAATTCTACTTTGCTAATGGATTTGTTAGCATATATGCAGGGTTTTCACTCGTATGAATATTTTCCAGATTCAACTACCCATCCTCCAATACCTACCGTATGAAGTGATACCTCATCTCAATGTATTTCGTTCTTGAATGAAATTCTGAGTTCTTTTATAAATGAATTGCACTATGATTGTCACTTAATAATTTTCAATCATCTTGCTCCTTTCCCATCTCTTTCATGAACCTACTCATCCATATAATCTCCTTACTAGCCTCTTTAGTTGCAACATACTCTACCTTTATAGTAGACAAAGCCACAACCTTCTGCAATCTTGAAATCTAGCTAACTATCGTCCCACCTATTATGAAAATATATCTAATAGTGCTCCTCCTACCTTCTAGATCTCTAGCCATATCCAAATCAACATAGCCACATAATGAAATATCCAAACCTTCATAGCATAGCTACATGCTAGATGTCCCTTTAAAATACATGAGTATCCATTAGATTGTTTTTCAATGTTCTTTACCCAGATTAGCCATATATCTACTCATAACTCCCACTTCTCGTGCAATGTCTGGTCTGATACAAACAATAGCATATTTGAGACTCCCAATTGCTGAAGCATATGACACTCATGTCATGTATTTGACCTCCTTATATGATGAATTAAACTAATATTTGATTAATTTGAAGTGTTCAGCCATAGGTGTACTAACATGTTTTACATTCTGCATCTTGAACATTTATAACACCATGTAGATATAATCCTCCTGAGAAAAATACAATTTCTTATTCTTCCTGTATCTATGTATTTGCATACCAAGGATTATTTTTACAGCTCATAAATCCTTCATAGAAAATGTGTGAGCCAAATTTCCCTTAACCTCACTAATTTCTTGCATACTAGATCCTGTAATAAGCATACCATCCACATACAATAACAAAAAAATATAGTTCCCACTTTTACGCTTTTTGAAATAAACACAATGGTCAAATTCACATCTCAAGTAACCATGCTCATGCATAAAACTATCAAAACTCATGTATCATTGCCTTAGAGCATGTTTGAGCCCATATAGGCTCTTTTTCAACTTACACACTAATTTCTCCTTACCCTTGATTTCATGCCCAAGCGACTGTTGCACATAAATCTCTTCATCCAAATCACCATGAAGAAAATCCATCTTCACATCTAATTTCTCTAAATGTGAATCATGTACTAAAACTAAACTCAATACAATATGAATAGAAATCATCTTTACAACAGGAGAAAATATTTCACTAAAGTCAATACCTGCTTTCTGTGAAAATCCCTTTACTACAAGTCTTTCCTTGTACCTTTTATGTCCACCCTCTTCTTTCTTGATCCTGTAAACACACTTGTTCTACAATGTCCTCTTACTTGCTATTAAATTAACCAAATCCCAAGTCTGGTTCTATTCTAAGGAGTCCATCTCCTCATCCATGCCATGCTCCCACTGGACATGGGTATCATTCTGCATTGCTTCTTCAAAACTCTCTGGTTAACCATTATCAGTCAATAATAAATAAAATAGAGGTGTAAATCTTTCTAGAGGTTTACTTACCCTTTGTGACCTTCTCACATGAGTTTGGGGTACCAGAAGCTCATTTTAGACCTCTTGGATATTTGTATCTAAATCTGTCAGTGACCAACGTCGGTCACCTGTAACCGACATTGGTTCTACTAACCGATGTATGTTTGGATCTTTTGTAACTAATACCGGTTCTGCTGACTGATGTCGGTAAGGGGTCAACCAATACTGGTTACTGTGTAACCCTGTCAGTATTACTTTTAAATATAAGAGTTCATTTTCATTCACAAACTTCTCAACCGATTCATCTTTGGGTACCAAAATTTGATCACTATACATTCTCTTTTCATTCCATTCAATATCACAACTCCTAATTATTTTAGAATTCTCTAAATCCTGAAAATAGAATCCAAAATCATAAAATCCATAACCAATGAAAGTGCATTTTGCATCCAACATTTTCCTATTTTCCTTATCAATATGTAAAAAATATTCTAAACCAAAAATTTTAAGAAAAGAAAGATCAACCTCTTTTCCAATCCAAGATTCCTCTGGTATTCCTCCATCTAGTGAACTTGAAGGCCCACGGTTAATAAAATAAACTGTTGTATTAACTGCTTCTCCCTAAAAATGCAAAGGCAATCCAGAATGTATTCTCATACTTCTAGCACGTTCCATGATTTTCCAGTTCATTATTTTTGTAACACCGTTTTCCTATGGTGTTCTTAGAACCATTATTTCCCTACGTAAACCATTCAATGAACAATAATAATTGAAAGTCTTGCTATAGTATTCACCACCATTATCAGATCTAAAGCAGTTTAACTTTGAATTTGATTCATTTTCAACAAGGGATTTCCATCTTTTAAAGGTCTAAAAAACATCAAATTTATGTTTAATACAATAAACTCATACCTTTCTTGTAACATCATCATTGAAAGTAACATAATACTAGTATCCTTCATGAGAAGATACCTGAGCTAGTCCCCACGCATCTAAGTGTACAAGCTCCAATTTTTTCTCCTTCTTAGTTACTCCAAATTTAAAAAATCCCACTCTATTTTACTTTCCAAAGACACAATTCTCACATAAATCAAGATCTAAATCTTTCAAATCTGATAACTTACCCTTAGCCTTTAAGATCTGTATTCCTTTTTGACTCATATGGCCCAACCGATTATGCCACATGCATGCATTTGAATCTGAAGTAGATAATGTAGAAAATGAATCAGTAACATAGGTAGATAAATATAACATTCCTACATTCTGACCTCTTACCACAACAAAAGCACCCTTGGTGACTTTCCAAGAGTTTTATGTGAATGTAACCATGCTACTAGATTCACCTAGTTTCCCTTCAGAAATAAGATTCCTCTTAAGGCTTGACACATGCCTCACATCTTTCAATATCCATGAACTTCCCCTTTACCAGTAATATTGCAAGGTTCATCATCACCCAAATAAACATGCCTAAAATTACCCTAAACATAATTTCTAAAATAACCCTTATTAGGGGTTTCATGGAAAGAATATCCTTAATCTAAAACTCATGATTCAATTCTATTATCTAAAGAAAGAATAAGAGCATCTTGCATTACCTCTACTATAACAAGACTTTCTTCTGTACGTTTGTTTGGTTGTTGGTTCTCTTTATCCTTTGACCAAAAATATTTCTTTGCATGTCCTTTCTTTCTACATTTTCAAAAGGTAATTTCCTTGTCTCTAAATTTAGATATGCTATCCCTTGACTTTGATTTCCCATTACTCTTACTCTTGGATCTCTCCTTTTTCATACCCTTTTTTTATACATTCAAAGAATTCCCAGATGATGATTCTTCTGTACTTTTCCTATACTAACCACATCATCAAACTTCAAAATATTATTAGTAGATGTTGTATTACTAACAACCATTACCAAGTTATCCCAAATATCAGGTAAAAAATATAAGAATAAAAGTGATTTCACGTCATCATCAAATGAAATATCAACAGATTTTAATTGATTTACAATAGATCGAAAATCATTTAAATGACAAGATGGAGATCCACCTTTATGCATCTTATAACTAAATAGTTTCTTCATCAAAGCAAATTTATTTGAAACACTAGGGTTTTCATATAAATTAGCAAGATACTTCATTAACCCTACTGTAGAAGTCACTTCTGTAATATTGGAAGCCACATATGCTGCCAGGCTCAATCTTATAGATCACAAAGCTTTTCTATCAAGAATTTTCCATTCTTCATCAGTCATCTTTGTAGATCTAGACTTCTCATCCAATAGTAAATACAAATCTCTTTAATACATATAATCTTGAATCTGTATATTCCATAATTGATAATTTCATCTGTTTAAACTTCTCTACCTTGTATTTGTATTCTTCTGCCATTGTTGTAGCTCCCACTTAATCAGAAAATCCTCTGTGAGTAAATATGTCAACACATAAAACCCTCAAACAAAGCTATGATACAAGTTGTTGCAGTTAGCACAAGGATGTACAGATAATATATCATATCTAAACATACATACAATGAAAGTGAATATTCTACCAAAATAATTATAAAAAACAAGAGATATAAATTAACACCAGATTTAACATGGTTCATTCAGTGTGGGATACGTCTACCAAGAAACAAACCAATCTATTATCCAAACCTTTGACAAGATATATAATTGAAGATTTATAATCTTCCACACCTCTCAGATGTACAGTACTACCTTTCACCCAAACTTTTACTTCTTCTCCAAGAATTCTCTCTCTCACAATTATTCTCACAATAATAATCAACTTTTGAGAGTTCTTCTTAATTCTTACTTCTAAACCCTAGTTTTCATGCTTATATAGGCATATACAAACTCAGGGTACTTAGCCATACAATTACAATCAATAAATCTACTTTAATACTAAAAATAGATCTAATTCCCATGAGTTAATTAAAACACCCACACATAGGTAACTGACATTGGCTATCCCTAACCGATGTCAGTTCCTCTTTTCCTGACCGATGCTGGTCATTGGTGACCGATGTCAGTCTCTCCATAACCGATGTTGGTTACTATGTTTTCGAGTAAGTTTCATACTTGTTGTTCTCCCAATTTTTTCCCTCTTTTGAAAGTAAAAAATTGAAAATTTTAGGTTGACACCCTTTAGTGATGTTCTAGTGAAGTGGAAAGTTGAAGAGATAGTAAAAATTCACATTTTTTGGAGTCATTTTGGTGATTTGCGGGTCTGTCAGACATTTTTGTCCCTCATGTCCCAAGTTCGCCGGTCCTTCTGTTCCTCGATCGACCGCATTCTCCAAAAATCTTTTAACTTTCAGTTCCTGTCAGAACTTTTCAGTCCATATGTTCTAAGTCCATCGTGATTTCTATTCCATGATCGTCCTCATCGGCCGGATCGGTTCCTTCACGTACTTTTATCCCATCTATCCCAAAATCATTTGTGCCTTTTGTGCTCGATTTCCCTGCATTGCGTGCATCGGGCGAATCACATCTTCACGTCCGTCATGTCCCTCACATTTCCAAGTTTCTAGACCACATGTGCTCATTTGGCCCGATTGACCCACATCACCCATGTCAGCTGGATCGCGTCTTTGTGTCCCTCATGTCCCAAATGTACCAAAGACCATCCGGGCTAGTTTTTTCCACTCTTCCCGATTCTTATCTTTTTGAGTTGGTGCAATATGAATTTAATGCACATTTATGACCTTATCTCTCCTAAATAGCTATTTAATGGGACTATCCTCTATGTATTTGTCACACCGCTCGCTTGCCATCATTTGCTTGAATCCCTGCAATTTAGGTCATTTGCTCGTGCTCCCTTGTTCTCTTTCACATTTTTCATTGCGAATTTGATCCTTGAAGGTTGTTTCTCTGTACACTACAAATATGGAGATTAAATTATATGGTCAAGAACAGGTTTCACCTCTTGAGTCCTCTGTTCTCGATATCGGGGATAGTGAGGTTTGGCACCTAGATTTTGGGGATTTTTGGGACAAATTGACTAGTCCTAACCCTTCCCACATGGCACAAATGATCAATGACAGTGGTCTTGCGTATGCGGCGGGCTTCCCTATCTCTTTACAATGTGCCAACACCATACTTGCCTATGGGGCTCATTTTAACTCAGACACCAAAGAATTATCTAATGTACATGGGGAGCTGATTGCCAAATTGGATGTTGCTACCATTTCTGCTACTCTATGGATTCCAGAAGTTACCAAAGACTCCATCAGTTAATCACTCAAGCTCAAGCTCATACTCTATTCGAGCAGGACAATGCTAAATATAAGGTGAGGATAGCAAATCATGGTTGAAGAACCCTAAAAAGGGAGCATCCTGAATTTCTAAGGCATTGTTTAGGGTCGATTTAAATGAAGAGCTGTCTGATTTCATCATCTTGCTAGCTCATGTCATGGGATTTCCCTCTACCAATGAATTTCACTTCTGGATGTGCCCTCTCATTAACATCATCTGCGAAGGTAGTCAGAGCATAAATTGGGTAGAAATCATTTGCATGAATTTGACTGAGAAATTATCTAATGTGCAACAGACTAAGAAGTTCTATATGACTTCTTATCTCATGTATTCCCTAGTAACATCCCGACAGTGGTTTGGATTCACGTACATGGAGGGCCAAAAGGATGAACCCATTTATGCATACTTCCCTCAATTCACCCTTGAAACTAGCAACCACAACTTCAGGAGGGTTAATGATGCCTTTACCATGTATATTGTGAGGCTCTTAGAAGGTGATACTACCGGAAGATTTTCTGATGAGGCCATGAACCTGATAGCAAAGTATGGAGCTTTCTTCATTCAGTTCATGAGTTTTTCATATATCAGGTTGGCTGGTTATGAAAACAAACCTCTCAGGCTCCCCATGTTTTGTAATGAAAAGAGGGCTCTGATTGAAGTATGCAGGTAATTGGATAAATTTCATAGAACCTGTAGGGACAAGAAAATCTCTGGTCTGCATTTCCCTATTTCCTTGGGTAACTATACATGTAAAACAACTTTGGATGCTCAAAATATAGAAAGGGCCCTTGCTCCCATCACTGTCCACTTTTTCAGGCCTATGACCTATTTTGATTTGAAGAAGTTCACTGAGAAAAACCTGTAGAATAAATATCATCACAGATCAGATGCTGAGGACTACTGGGCCGATTGCGCATATGACTTTGAAGAAAGGTGGAGGCACTATGGAAAATTCCCTCTGTAGCTGATAAAGGAGCTCAATCTCTACCAAATTCCTGAAGGGTTCCAGGATGATATTGAAGACTGGCTATCTTATGAATATGATACATTAATCAAGCATACCCCTTTAGAAGATTTGGATTGGTACAAGAAGGAGAAGGATGATTTGGTTGAGATTTTGGCCCCTGTCCTTGTAAGAACCAAGGTTTGGTTTGACAGAAAGGTTCGAGAGCTTAGGAAGAATAAAAGTGTGTCTTCTTCCAGAGATACTTCAACACCCAGGAAGGAATCACATACACCCAACACATAGGTACCTTCTCAAATCCCTCCTACTTCCTCAATTAATGAACCTGAATCATCTAATCCCTCTTCTTCTACTCAAGTGTACCAAAAGAAGATAAAAGAGGTTAAATAAGAGGCAATTGAGGAAGAACCCCTTTTCTAAGGCATTCAGAACTACCTTCAGGGCTAGAGAACATTATTGTTCTCAGTGAAAGTGATGATGGTGAAGTACCAGACCCTGCAGGAACTTCAGAAGTTACCATAGAAAAAGAGAAGGAGAGTGCCTAGCACTGAACCTCCAAGTACCACTGATTCCTCTACTCAAGAAGCTCTAGATGCCTCCCTCACATCTCTACTGGAAGCAACAGTGGTGAATACTTTAAGTTCCATGAGCTCACTTGCTCTTGGACCTCTTGTTCCTTCTTCTTCTTCCTCTACTTTTGCATGGGTGCAACCCCTGGTTGACAGCAGGAAGAGGAAACCTTCTTCCCGTTTGACAGGACCAAATTTTGATGTTGTGGCAGCCTTGTTAGGCACTAATCCTCCCCCTATAGCAAAGAGAGCCAAAAAAACTTCAAGGATAGTGATAGATTCTCAGGGCCAACAATTTCTAGAGGTTTGCAAAGCCTAAAGTTGATAAGGCAGAGAAATATCTATTAGCCTCTGACTGGAGCTTTCTAGGATTCCTATGGGAGAATCTACTCCTGAGAGTGAGGTGCATAACCTCCAGAAATAGTAACCAAGGTTATTGAGAGAGTGGAGAAGGGTAAACAAAACTATAGAACAGTTTGGAAGAACAAAATCAAGTTCTTTCTAGCTTCATCAAGTCATTATTGACTAAGGATAATGTTTTGGATCTTGCTCCATTGGCTGCCCTTCCACCTCTTATGATTCTCAGTCAGGATGAAGTTCAAAGTATCAAAGATATACACATGTGTTTGACTTATGGAAGGGCCATGGAAGCCATGGTAGATGACATGATCATTGCAGATATGAATTTTATTGTAGAGGCCTTCAAACTCAATGAGAAGGTGGCCAACCTGCAACAAAAAACTCTCCTCCTCTATTGGAACTATGGACAAAGAACTGAAACTTTGGAGTAGTTGCATCATAGATCTTCACCTAATGGAACAGGCTGATGAAAAGATATTAATGGCCAATAAATTTTTTGATGATGTCAAGGACAACTTGTCAAGGTCATGGGTCTTCAGTGTTGAATGGAAAATAAAATTTATGGAAGAAGCCTTGGGAGAATTGAGAAACAGTTGGCAGAAGGGAGAGTCTTTTCAAGACTTGTGTTGTATCTGCCTTCAAGGATATTCACTGTCATATTCATGATGAAACTTCAGGTGTTCCTTTCTCTCTTCAAGAGATTAAAACTCAGTTCAGGGATAAAGGATTTGTTTGAAAGAAAACCTTGGGAGAATTCAAGGAGGAATTTTCAATTACTACAAAGAGAAGATAAAACTTCAGGAGATTTGCTCACTTCAATCTAAAGGAGATTTTCTATTGAAGAGGCTAATAAATAATACCTTGAACATACTGAGTTCGATAAGGACATGGAGAAATGTCTAGGCACTTGGTCCCAAGCCACTACCAACACATCAGTCCCACGAGGCAGGGAGATAGCTGAAGCATTGAAAAGATTCAGGAAACAGATTCTCAAGTCGGGTGGGCCCTCCTCAGCAATAAGCGGATGTTTTCTCTTCTAGCTTCTCCTCTCCTCCTTTTTTTCTGAAATTGAGCTCATTGTAAACTAATTAAGGATCTTGTGTCAAGCACTTCCTTAATTAACATTTTAGTTAAAAGAAATGGTTACCAAGTGTAACCAATTTGTAAGTTATATAATGGGCCCTCTGCACCATTTTCAGGGGCTGGAACTCTGTTTATTTTTGAAAGTGTAAAGGAGTTAAAAAGCTATCAATACAAGAAGATATTTCTTTCTGTTTCATTTAATCTTTGTTCTTTCATTGCTATCTGTTAAAAGTTATTAGATCATTAGTCTGTTTTACTTCAAGAAGCTTTGTATTCTTGTGGATGTCATCTCTGGAAATTTGTGTCGATGAAATAACATCTCGTGGTTTTAAATGCAAATGATTCTATTCTATATGATTCCCTTATGGCGTGAGTAAGGAATTATTTTGTGATCTATATTTCCTAAGAGTGCTATTCTGCCCCCTCCCATTCCTTAATTCTTCTATCTTTTTGTATTTGATGATCTGTTGTATCAAAACACTTTCATGATATCAAAGTTCCTCACTAATACTACATGTTGTACATTTGTAATTACGTTTTTTTTCCTTTAATAAGGGAACCTCTCCCATTAAGAGGAGGGAATTTCTATCCCCTGACTATTGCTTTCAATAAAGTCCTTATTTGACAACTAACAGTTTTTTGGTGACTCTACTGGGGATTCATTTTGAACGTATTCCATTTTTACGAACAATTTCTTGATCATTCTTTTATCTAGAAACTCTATGATTTACTCGTGGCAGGAGAGCCCTTGGTATTGAAGATTCTTAGTTTCAACTCTTGGAGCTATAAGGTTTCCTTCTTCCTTCAACAGGGAGAAATAGAAGAGCTCGGTCCACAAGCACACCCCCTGTTGAAGATAGAACTCTTGGAAGTAGTATTCCTCAAGAAAAACTCAGCCCTAATCTTCGTGCTTTAATTCTTGCTGGTGTTTCAGTCCCCCTTCAAGCAGTCTTTCCAAGGATGGAAGTTCCATTACCTTGGGGCCATCATGTTGGGCCTCTTGCCCTTCCTCAGCCTTTGCATGAGTTACCCAGGGGTAACAAAAAGAACTTCCCCAAGTTCAGAGGTGATGGCAAGGTGCACCCTGATGAACATATTGCAGCCTTCATAGTTGCATGTGGAGTCCTTGGAGTTGAACATGAAGATGTCTCAGTGAGGATTTTTATAGAAAATTTGCAAGATAATGCAGTAGATTGGTTCTATCATCTTCCTACTGGGGCCATTACCAGTTGGACCATGATGAGGACAAGATTTGAGAACCGTTTCAAACCTACAGAGGATGTGCATGCTTTGTCTGGCCCAGATTTCTCAAATAAAGATAGAATCATAAGATCCCATGATGGAATTTGTGGCTAGGTTCAACAAGTTTATTAACAAGATCCCACTAGACACTTAACCTGTAGATCAAATTCAAAAATATTTCTTCCTGAATGCTCAATTTCCTGAAGTTAGCTACACATTGAGAAGAGCCAACCTTGCAACATTGGCTAGAGGATAAGAGATTAGATGTTAGTGTCGAAGATGACTTGATCATGTCTGGTAATTTGAAAACAGATCCTTCTAAATCTAGAGTTTCTTCTTCTTCTTCTTCTACTCCTGGAGCTAATACAAACCCATTAGTGAAAAATCTTGCTAATGACCTCATTGCCATCAAGAAACAATTGGCTCAGCATGCTCCTTATGCAGATGTTCCAAGGAGGAATTTTCAGCCTAGAAATCATTTTTCGTCCTCTCAGACAAGGCTGGAAATTGAGGGGCCACCCATCAAGGTCCCTGTTAATGCAACTTGTGAGGTTGAAGAACCTGAAGATGAAGAGATTAATGAAGATTGTGAAGAACCTGAAGAAGAGGCTGATGAAGAACTGGAGGAACTTGAGGGATCTCGAGTCAATTTCTTCACCACTGAAGGTGTTGATGAAGAGGATGATTATGATGAAGTAGTAGCAGATATGAATAGCGAATCATACGTTGTCATGACTTGGGAAAAGAAAAATAAGAAGGAGAAAGTGATGTAGCCCACTAAAAGGTCCAAGGAACATCCAATGACTATCCCCGTTGTTGCAAAAAGAGGATCTCCTATTCCCACTACATCCACACAGAAGGTGAGTTCTAGCTAATTCTTCTTTTCCTAATTCTACTATTAAAGCTTCTTCTTCTCTAGCTCCTAAACCTGATAAGCCTAAGATTCCTAGTGATGATAGCCCATCCACCTCTGGATCTTTTGATATCATTGATCACCTTAAGAAAACAAAGGTTCAAATTTCAGAGGCTGAGTATTATCAAACCCACCCTAAAGCCTTTGCCAAAATGGTCCACTTTGTCAATTCCCATTCCAAAACTACCTCTAAAGGCCTTTTACCTACTCCATCCTCTACACCCCAACCCAACCTTGTAGCTGCAGTCACCTCACCTAATGAGAAAATCAAACCATTTTATGTGACTCTTCTTATAGCAGGCCATAAACTTAGCAACTGTGTCATAGATTCAGGAGCATCAGATAATGTAATGCCTGCCAAAGTGGCTCATGCTTTGGGTCTTACTCTCACATGCACTTATGGGTCCTGCTATTCTATGGAGAGTAAGGAGGTACCTTTGGTTGGAAGGATTAAATATGCACAAGTAGCTTTTGCTTCCACTTTACCAGAGAAGAAGGTTTTGGCTACTATTCTAGTAGTTGATATCCCTCCTTCATATGGTATGCTATTAAGTAGGAATTTTTGTAAGGATGTGGGAGGAGAGATTCAAATAGATTGGTCACATGCCCTCATACAAGTCAATGGAAAGATGAAGAAGTTGTTTCTTGAGAAGCAATCTGAGTATATTATGTAAAAAATGGATGATCCCAAAGCCCAAATACTCTATGAGGACATTGGACATGGTAACTATATGATTATGTCTCCAGAGGAAACTAAACTTCCCAAAGAAGTACTTCATGATCCTAATGGTGTTTGGAATCTAGAATTTGATGGAAGCTGCTCCTCAGCTGGTTCTGGAGCAGGTGTGGTATTGATATCTCCTGAGGGAAAAGTTCATCCTTTCTCATTCAAGCTACAATTTGAAAATACCAATAATACGGTAGAGTATGAAGCCCTCATCCTTGGACTTAATGTGGAAAAAGAAAAAGGTGTGAAGAATCTTCTGGCTCGTGGAGACACATAACTAGTTGTTAAACAAGTCAGAGACCTTTTCCAAGTAAAGAATAGAAGGTTGAAGCATTACAGGAATCAAGTTTGGGATTCTATTGAATTTCTTGATCCCTTCTCCATTGAAGCTATACCAAGAGAAAAAAACACCAGGGCTGATTCACTAGCTGTCTCAGGATCATTGCTAATACCTCACCCTAATTTCTCTCAGGAAAAATTCACCATTGAAATGATCCATAGGCCTCAGTGTGCCTGATAATGCAAGTAACTGGAAAATTTTCAATGATGATCAACATTTGATTTCTTTCTTGGAGCTCAGGGATAACTTGGAACAATTTTACTTCAAAGGAAGTAACAATTTTCCTCATATGAGAATGTATCTTCCCATGAGGAGGGTGTCAAAGAGGAGACAGACCAAGATGGGTGCATCAAACTCAAAGGTAACAAGATTCCTAAAGGGCTGGTGAGTTTGGAGGAATTGTTTGATAAAAATGATAGGTATGTTAAGTCTAAAGCTTCTATAGGAGTGTGGCAATCTGCTGAGTATGAAAATATTAACATCGGGAGCTCTGTTGTCCCCAAAATGGTGAACGTTGGAACATGTTGTACACAAGAAGAAAAGAAGAAGGTGGTGAACCTCTTAAATAAAGTATAGGGATGTTCTTGCATATTCATATGAGGATCTAAAAGATTTCCAACTAAAGGAAATGTAGCATTTCATTCCTCTCAAACCTGGGATTAAACCTTTCAAGAAAAATCAAAGGCAGTACAATCCAAAGATTGCTGACACCATTTTTTAGGAAATACAAAAATTATTGAAAGCTAAAATTATCTTCCCCATCCACCATTCGACATGGATTGCCAACATTGTGCCTGTCAGGAAGAAAAATGGTGAGATTCGTATCTGCGTTAACTTTAGGAATCTGAATCAGGCCTCTTTAAAGGAAAACTATCCTCTATCCATGATGGATCAATTTTTTCAAGTTATTACAAGATCTGAAATGTTGTCAATGCTTGATGGTTTCTCAGGGTATAATCAAGTGGAAGTTAATACCACATATCAGCACAAGATGACCTTCACCACCCCCTGGGGTAATTTTTCCTACAAGAGGATGCCTTTTGGACTCATTAATGCCGGTGCCACTTTTCAAAGGGCTATGGACTTGGCTTTTGGAAGTTTGAAAGGGAAATGTATTGTTGTGTACCTAGATGACCTGACTGTGTTTTCCAAAACTAGAACAGATCATTTTCAGCATTTGGAAACAGTTCTTTTGAAATGCAGAGAACATGGGGTTTCTTTGAATCCCAAGAAATATGTCTTTTGTGTCACAGAGGGAAAATTGTTGGGGCATGTTGTCTCTAAAAATGGAATCAAAATTGATCCTGAATGGGTTCAAGCTATTCAGTAGATTCCTCTTCCCATAAGTAATATGGGAGTGCATTCTTTCTTTGGTAAGATCAACTTCCTCAAGAAGATTCATTCCTGATTTTGCAGAGCTAACTTTGAATATCTCTCAGATGATGAAAGGAAAAAAAACATTTGGCTGGTCCTTTGAAGGGAAAGAAGATTTTTAAGGTATAGAAAAACTATTGCTAAGACTCCTATCTTAGCATGTCCATATTTTATTAAAGATTTTATTATTTATTGCTATACCACAGAAAGCACCCTGGCCACTGTATTAACCCAGAAATATTATGATGATCATGAGATCCCAATTACATGCATGAGCTACATTCTAAAAAATCACAAGTTGAAATACACCATGATGGAGAAGCATGCTTTCATAGTGGTTAAAGCTATCAAGAAGTTTCGATTTTATATTCTTAACTCTCACTCTGTGGTGCTTGTGCCTGATATAACCATCAAGTCTATTCTTACATAGCAAGAATTTGGAACTAAGAGAGGAAAACTGGGTAGCAAAGGTTCAAGAATATGATATTTACATCAGACCAACCAAACTAGTTCGGGGTAAAGGCTTGTGTGAACTCATTGCTGAAGGAGATGGTCATGAATTACCTAAGGAGGAGGCTGATGTTCCTATTGTTCTATTTCTCATCTCGATAGATGAATGGTATGATGATATTGCTCATTTTCTCACCTATGGGGAGTGTCCCTCTAACTTGATTACCAAGGAAAAAAGAGCTATCAAGCTAAGATCATCCCATTAGGTGTTGTGGGTGAATTCTTTTTTCAAACGTGGAATGGATGGAAGGTTTCTGAAATGCATTGAAAAAGAACAGCAGAAGAAGCTTTTCTTAGCTTTCCATGATCAAGACATGTGGAGGTCATTACTCATCTGCTATTACTACCCACAAGATTCTTCGTGATGGATACTATTGGCCTACCTTGTTTAAAGATGCATCAAAATGGGTTGATAAATGTGAAGCTTGTCAAACTTTTGTGGGAAGACCCAAATTGGCTGCCTTGCCACTTAAACCATTTGTGATTGAAGAGCCCTTTCAACAATGGGTTTTAGATTTAATTGGAAGCACTTAACCCATCTTCAAGTGTAGGATATACTCATGTGTTGACTGCCACAGATTAATTCACTAAGTGGGTAGAAGCCATTCCAGTACAGATTACTACTTATAAAGTAGTATGTAATTTTATGAAAGAAAACATCTTGGTAAGGTTTGGAGTGCCAAGACAAGATTGTGACTGATAATGCTTCAAAATTTTCTTCTGCTGAGATGATGGATTTTTGTTATGTATATGAAATTTCCCTTGCTCACTCTTCAGATTATTATCCTCAAGGGAATGGACATGCAGAATCAACAAACAAGAATCTGGTGGCTATAGTAAGGAAACTGGTTAATGAATCTCAGAGGAACTGGCACAAGAAACTCTATGATGCTCTTTGGGTAGATAGGATTACACCTAAAAGAGCTATTGGGATGTCCCCTTTTCAAGTGGTGTATGGTGTGGAAGCTCAATTATACAATAACAGTGGAGCTACCAAATTTGTACTTAATGAAGGCCATTGAAGACACTAGTTTCAATGATTCTTTAGACAAAAGGATCATGTATCTTCATAAGTTGAATGAAGACAGGATGCAGGTTATTGATTGAATATCTGCCCACCAGTAGAAGGTAAAATCTTTGTTTGATATGAAGGCCAATTCCAAGGATTTCAAAGTTGGAGACATTATTTTGATGTGGGATAAAAGACATGAGTCTCGAGGAAGCCATGGTAATTTTGATTCCATTTGGATCGGTCCTTTCAAAATCAGGCACTTTGCTAGTGAGAATTATTTCTATCTTGATTGCATGGATGATTCCTCTCTCCCACTTCCTTATAGTGGGTAATACCTAAAGTTGTTCAAGTCCTAGATGAATAGGAAGTCTCTTTGTATATTATTTATAGCGTGTGTTTTATTTCCCTTGCCTTTGGTGCATTTCTTTTCCCTGTTTGTGTGTTGTCTTATGTATTGGTTTGCTTCAGGACTCCATGGCCCAATGGATAAGGCATTGATATTCTTCCCCTGGGTATTCCCAGAGTTCTTGCCTTGTCTTTCTTCTAATCTACCCAAGTCATCCCTAGAAAGATCTAGATGTTGTCCTCCCAAAATTTCCCCTCTTTTGAAAGTAAAAAATTGAAAATTTTAGGTTGACACCCTTTAGTGACGTTCTAGTGAAGTGGAAAGTTGAAGAGATAGTAAAAATTCACATTTTTTGAGTCATTTTGGTGATTTGCAGGTCTGTCGGACATTTTTGTCCCTCATGTCTGAAGTTCCGCTTCGGGATTTCTGTTCCTCGATTGGATGCATTCCCTGAAAATATTTTAACTTTTGGTTCTGTTGGAACTTTTATGTCTGTATGTTCCAAGTCCATATGGGATTTCTGTTCCCTGATCACCCGCATCAGCCAAATCGGGTCCTTCATGTACTTTTGTCCTAGCTATCCCAAAAGCGTCTGTACCCTTCTGTGCCCAGTTTTCCGCATCATCACAACCAAATCACGATGAATCACATTCCTTTGCTGTCCCTCACGTTTCCAAGTTTTTGGACTACCTATGCTCATTTGGCCCGCTTTACCCACATCACTTATGTCAAGCCGGATTATGTCTTTGTGTCCCTGATGTCCCGAATGTACGAAAGACCATCTGGGCTAGTTTTTTCCACTCTTCTTGATTCTAATCTTTTTGAGTTAGTGCAATATTAATTTAATGCACATTTATGACCTTCTCTCTCTGAAATGGCTATTTAATGGGACTATCCTCTATGCATTTGTCACACCGCTCACTTGCCATCATTTGCTCGAATCCCTGCAATTAATATCATTTTCTCGTGCTCTCATTCTCTTTCCATTTTTCATTGCAAATTTGATCCTTGAAGGCCATTTCTTTGTACAATACAAACATGAAGATTAAATTCTAAGGTTAAGAATAGGTTTCACCTCTTGAGTCCTCTGTTCCCGATATCCGGGATAGTGAGGTTCGGCACCTGGATTTTGGGGATTTTTGGAACAGACTGACTAGCCCTAACCCTTCCCCCATGGCAAAAATGATCAATGAAAATGGTCTTGCATATGCAGTGGGATTCCCTATCTCTATACAATGTGCCGACACCGTGCTCACTTGTGGGGCTCATTTTAACTCGGACACCAAAGAATTGTCTAATGTGCATGGGGAGCTGATTGCCAAACTAGATGTTGCTACCATTTCTGCTGCTCTATGGATTCCAGAAGTTAAAGACTCCATCGTTATCACTCAGGCTCAAGCTTAGAATCTATTCGAGCAGGAAAATGATAAATATAAGGTGAGGATAGAAAAATCATCATTGAAGAACCCTAAGAAGGGAGCGTCTCGACTTTCTAAGGCATTGTTTAGGGCCGATTTCAATGAAGACCTGTTTGATTTCATCATCTTGCTAGCTCGTGTCATGGGATTTCCCTCTACTAATGAATTTCACTTGTGGATGTGCCCTCTCATTAACATCGTCTACAAAGGTAGTCAGAGCATAAATTGGGTAGAAATCATTTGCATGAATTTGACTAAGCAATTATCTAATGTGCAGCAGACTAAGAATTTCTATATGAATTCTTATCTCATGTATTCCCTAGCAACATCTCGACAGTGGTTTGGATTCACGTACATGGAGGGCCAGAAGGATGAACCCATTTATGCATACTGCCCTCAATTTACCCTTGAAACTAGCAACCACAACTTCAGGAGGGTTAATGATGCCTTTACCATGTATATTGATAAGGCCATGAACCTGATAGCAAAGTATGGAGCTTTCTTCATTCAGTTTAGGAGGTTTTCATATATCAGGTTGGCTGGTTATGAAAACACACCTCTCAAGCTCCCCATGTTTTGTAATGAAAAGATGGCTCTGATTGAAGTGTGCTGGTAATTGGATAAATTACATAGAACCTGCAGGGACAAGAAAATCTCTGGTATGCATTTCCCTATTTCCTTAGGTAATTATACATGCAAAACAACCTTGGACGCTAAAAATATAGAAAGGGACCTTACTCCCATCACTGTCCACTTTTTTAGGCCTAGAACCTGTTTTGATTTTAAAAATTTCATTGAGAAAAACCTTAGAATAAATAATCATCACAGATCAGATGCTGAGGACTACTGGGCTGATTGCGTAGATGACTTTGAAGTAAGGTGGAGGCACTATGGCAGATTCCCTCTACAGCTGATAAAGGAGCTTAATCTCTACCAAATTCCTGAAGGGTTCTAAGATGATAATGAAGACTGTATGTCTTATGAATATGAGACATTAATCAAGCATACCCCTTTGGAAGATCTGGACTGGTACAAGAAGGAGAAGGATGACTTGGTTGAGATTTTGGCCCCTGTCCTTGTAAGAACCAAGGTTTGGTTTGACAGAAAGGTTTGAGAGCTTAGGAAGAATCAAAGTGGGTCTTCTTCCAGAGATACTTCAACACCTAGGAAGGAATCACATACACCCAGCACGGAGGTACCTACTCAAACCCCTCCTGCTTCCTCAATTAAGGAACCTGAATCATCTAATCCCTCTTCTTCTACTCAAGTGTACCAAAAGAAGATAAAAGAGGTTAAACAAGAGCCAATTGAGGAAGAACCCCTTTCAGGGCATTCAGAACTACCTTTAGGTCTAGAGAACATTATTTTTCTCTGTGAAAGTGATGATGGTGAAGTACTAGAACTTTCAGGAGCTTTAGAAGTTACCATAGAATAAGAGAAGGAAGTGCCTAGCATTTAACATACAAATACCACCGATTCCTTTACTCAAGAAGCTCCAAATGCCTCACTCACATCTCTACTAGAAGCAACAGTGGTGAATACTTTAAGTGCCATGAGCTCACTTGCTCTTGGACCTCTTGTTCCTACTTCTTATTCCTCTACTTTTTCATTGGTGCAACCCCATGTTGAAAGCAGGAAGAGGAAACCTTCTTCCCATTTGGCACGACCAATTTTTGATGTTGTGGCAACCTTGTTAGGCACTACTCCTCCCCATCTAGAAAAGAGAGCCAAAGCAACTTCAAGTATAGTGACAGATGCTTAGGGAAGACAATTTCTAGAGGTTGCCAAGCCTAAAGTTGATAAAGCAGAGCAAGATCTATTAGCCTCTGACCTGGAGGTTTCTAGGATTCTAATGGGAGAATCTACTCCTAAGAGTGAGGTGCATAACCTCCAGGAAACAATAACCAAGGTTATTGAGAGAGTGGAGAAGGGTAAACATACCATAGAACAGTTGGAAGAACAAAATCAGGTTCTTTCTAGCTTCATCAAGTCATTATTGACTAAGGATAAGGTTTTGGATCCTACTCCACTGGCTTCCCTTCCACCTCCTATGATTCTCAGTCAGGATGAAGTTTAGAGTATCAAATATATACATAGGTATTCCACTTATGGAAGGGCTATGGAATCCATGGTAGATGACATGATCATTGCAGGATTGAATTTTATTGTAGAGGCCTTCAAACTCAATGAGAAGGTGGCCAGTCTGCAACAAAAAATTTCCTCCTCTATTGGAACTATGGACAAAGAACTAAAAATTTGGAGTAGTTGCACCATAGATCTTTGCCTAATGGAACAGGCTTATGAAAATATATTAATGACCAATAAAGTTTTTGATGATGTCAAGGAAAACTTGTTAAGGTCATGGGTCTTTAGTGTTGAATGGAAAATAAAATTTCTGGAAGAAGCCTTGGGAGAATTGAGAAACAATTGGCAGAAGGGAGAATATTTCAAGACTTGTGTTGTATCTGCCTTCAAGGATATTCACTATCATCTTCAGGATGAAACTTTAGGTGTTACTTTCTCTCTTCAGGAGATTAAAACTTAGTTAAGGGAATTTGTTAAAGAAAACTTTTTCAAGGAGGAATTAATTACCAAAGAGAAGATAAAGGATATTTGATCACTTCAATCTGCAATTGAAGAGGCTAATAAAGAATACCTTGAACATACTGAGTTCGATAAGGACATGGAGAAATGTCTAGGCACTTGGTCTCAAGCCGCTGCCAACACATCAGTCCCATGAGGCAAGGAGATAGCTGAAGCATTGAAAATATTCAGGCAACGAATTCTCAAGTCAGTGGGCCCTCCTCAACAATAAGTGGATGTTTTCTCTTCTAGCTTCTCCTCTCCTCCTTCTTTTTCTGAAATTGAGCTCATTGTAAACTAATTAAGGATCTTGTGTCAAGCACTTCCTTAATTAACATTTTAGTTAAAAGAAATGGTTACCAAGTGTAACCAATTTGTAAGTTTTATAATGGGCCCTCTGCGCCATTTTCAAGGGCTAGAACTCTGTTTATTTTTTAAAGTGTAAAGTAGTAAAAAGATATCAATAAAAGAAGATCTTTCTATTTGTTTCATCTAATCTTTTTCTTTCATTGCTATCTGTTAAAATTTATAGAATCATTAGTTTGTTTTACTTTAAGAGGCTTTGTATTCTTATGGATGTCATCTCTGGAACTTTGTGTCTATGAAATAACATCTTGTGGTTTTAAATGAAAATTATTCTATTCTATATGATTCCCTTATGGTGTGAGTAAGGAATTATTTTGTGATCTATATTTCCTGAGAGTGCTATGTTGCCCCCTCCCATTCCTTAATTTTTCTATCCTTTTGTATTTGATGATATGTTGTATCAAACACTTTCATGATATCAGAGTTCCTCACTAAAGCTACATGTTATACATTTGTAATTAGGTTTTTTGCCTTTAATAAGGGAACCTCTCCCATTAAAGAGGAGGGAATTTCTATCCCCTGACTGTTGCTTTCAATAAAGTCCTTATTTGACAACCAACAATACTGCATGCTAATCTTAAGTAATTGAGCTCCATAACTCAATATTGCCGACCACCCATACCCGACGGATTATGAAATTAGGTTTATTCCATGGACTTTAGGTCGATGAAATGGATCTAACTTGAAGACTACAAGAATGGTGATGCATGTTCCCACTTTGACCATTGATCTTCTTTCACTTGTCTTTGCCTTTACCCCATCATGTGTTCTTTGACATTTGCTGACCAAACCTGAACCCGAAACTCTATGGAATGTGGCTTATTCCATGGACTTGAAGTCTGTCAGGCCTGAAAGCTTTGAGGAGAGCTAGAATCTCACCACATAGACTGCTACCTGAAGTTTGGATGTTAAATTTGTCAGCCAAATGGATGTCAGTCACATATTTAAAGTGACCCACCAAAGAATTAGCTAAATATCTTGTGGATTTTTGAAATCCAATGACCATTTATTTTGGAAAGGAGAATTTGAAAACCATTTAGCCATCCTAGAACCCTTAAAAATGGTTAAGTCCATTTTTATACTTGCAGAGCCAAAATAACCCTAGAGGTAATTTTGGATAATAATTTAGCAACCTTTCGGGTTAATGTTCCTTCTATATTAGATCATTATCCTTTATGCAATTCATTGGGCATGGAGTCGATCTCAAAACTTGAAAAAACTGATCTAAATTTTTTTAAATTCTTACCCCTTATATGCATGAAAATATTAGCTATGACAATAATATGAAACTAACACTTAGTACTTCCAAAATATAACTGAATCTATTATAAACATCAAGACGAGAGCTTAACGAGATAAACTTCTATAATAATGCATGAATCAAACTAAACATTATTATACTACCTTTACTTCTCTATCTTGCTTAATATAAAAATGAACCTAGTTAGATCCTAAGCAATCACTTTTGTGTCATTTACTCCAAGTGGTGAAGAAATATCTCTAAAATGACTACAAGACCATGTTTAGATCTTCTCTTACTAACCAAGTGTGGAGGAATGGATGCAAGATGAAGAGGTTACTACAATGAGAAATGGCTCAAGATCAAGTTCTTCAAGCTTTAGCTAATGCAAATGAGATGTTTGCCAAAGTCTTAAAGTGTGTAAGATGTTTGATATGATAATCAAGGTGTGAAGGTATGAGATTGAAAGGGAGGCCATAACCTTGAATTTATAGTTTTCCATTTGGGAAGTTAGAAATCCTAGTGCATGTGGGACAAAAGGGAAAAGCCACAATAGAATTTTTACAATTCAGTGCACTTTTTCACTAGGTTAGGAGCTAACTAATATTTATGGGAGCATTTGGAGGAGGTTTTTATGGCTTTAGAAGTTCTGGAAGCAAGATTTATCCAATAAGAAGGTTTATTGGTTAAATGCAAGATTAAAGGATTAATTAACATATACTTAGTTAATTAAGAGGATTATCACTAATCAAAATGTCATTAGTTGGCATCCTAAGTGAATTAGAAGCATAGTTAGATAACAGTGTCGTTATTTGAATAGAGTGAGAGGAAGTGAAGATAGTTAGTGCAATTTAAGTGCTAAACTATGTAAGCATATTTTAGGTGTTTATATTTGCCCCTCTTTGGGGTGGCATAAGTGATGCCACTTCAGAGATAGTAGACAAGTACAAACAAGTAAATTCTTGAAGGGGTAGAAGAAAAATTAGTAGAATGAAGGATGCCCCCCTAGAGTGTCAATGGGGTGATGAAAGAGGTCGATCGATGATCAAAAATATGAAGAGGAAAGGTCAAAGTTGGGGAAAATCCCATTGGAACGGGAGATAGATGACAATATACTATGGCCACCAGGGACAAAAATACTAACCAACTAATTTTTAAGGATTGTACAAGGGAAATTACTAGCTAACCCTCTACACAGTTGTAAGAAAGTAGCAAAGGTTTTGTTAGGCCTTTGATTAGCGTTGCACAAATCCAACATGGTAATGTCACTCTCAAAATTGAATGAGAAGTGAAACACAAACCTCTCAGCTAGTTCAGGCCATGTAACAATAGACCCTCTTGATAAGTGAAGAAACCATTCCAAGGCTTGAACCCCTAAACTATGTGGATATAAGTAGATGAGATAGTTGTCACTGTAAGCTACTTCCTGACAAGCCATGTAGAAATCCTTTATGTGATGACTTGGGTTTTCTTTCCATTTATACTTGTCAAACTTTGGTGTAACGAAGTTTTTGGGAAAGGGTGTTTCTAACATAGCCTTATCAAAGGGGAAAGGATGTAGTTCTTTGTATTGATACTTTTTGTTATGTCCCACATTACTTTCTTATAGGCTTGTGAGTATGTCTTTCATAGATTGTAACTCTTGTGTGAGAAGTTTCTCTTTGGTAGGGGAACCTGCCATGTAGACTTTTCTATGTTTAGGTGTTTCACCCTCTTTTTTTTCTATACGAAGCTCACTATGTTTCGCCCTAGGTATTTCTTCATGTTTACTCATGTCCATATATATATGAGAAATTAGACTAGCTAATTGTCTACTAAGGGTTTGTATTTCTTACTATAAAGTGACTTCGTCGTCTTGAGGTTTTTCGATATTTTCATACATAGGAGGTTGTTTTTCTTCTTACATTTTATTTTAACTCTACGAGGTATTTTAAGGGGTGGCAATTCATAACCACTCATATGACTCGGTACCTCAGTTTTGATGTTTTTAAATGAAGTAGAGGAACGCCCTTACTTTTTTTCAACATCAAAGTTAATGAGAGGATGTTGTATATATTGTTCTTTGTAGGCTATATAGTTAGGTGGAACAAATTCATATTCTAGTGTCAACTTGGCACCTAATTCTACCACTCGTGTAAGTAATCTATCCTTATTGAGATAGAGGAATTCATCTAAGAGTGCAGGATAAAACTCAAAATTATCATATGGCGAGTCTTCCTCATCACCACTATCATCAATTAAATCATCTGATTCTTTTACTGTAGAAAATAGGGGTCCTAGAACATGATGGATGAAAGGATTAGACCTTATTCTCTTAGATGCCATCCTGACACGATAAATCTAGGTGACAACCTATAACATGACTTTCGTAATGTTGGCTAAATAATGCTTGACAATTGGTCCAAGGATGTTGAGTGACAAATAATAAAGAATCCACAGATCTAACAAGGATTGACCTAGAAAAATAGATCAATATGATGAATAAAAACAAGGCACAATCATGCAAGTTTGGTAAACCAATCCAACCCAAAGGAACATACTCTTTATGTAAAATGCATTTATCAAATAGTAGGTTAGGTATAAATAGTGACAACATGATATCACCACTTAGGTCAAATTTAATATAAACAAGGCCTAAGTACTAAGATCATGTTGACACAATCTCCCAACAAGGTAAACTAAACAAGTTTCTATAAGTAAAAAAAGTCCAAGTTCATGGAAAATGAGGTTACCAATACAAGCAACACAACGACCCTATTTGGATCCGTAAATAAAGAATTGTAGAAAGAGGCAAGATTTGTACTATCAAAATGATTTTACCACAATGCTAACAATGTACTGACATTTTCCAAGACTCAAGGCATTGTTGGGATAAAAAAACTAAATCAAGTATATCAAGAAGTTTTTAATTTATGCGAGCTTTGTAACGATACAAGTTAGAGAATTAGATAAAGTTTCATAAAGGAAACAAGACGTAAGTATCAAATTTGTATGGATATGATGTGAAAAACGTAACAAACTTAAAGGAAATTAGTGATGAGCCAACCTAACTACAATGATGATAAGTCTTAATATGGGTGTGAGAAAAAGGGCCTACTAAAACATGAATATGTACCATTCACACTTTCAACACTTGCATTCTGGCATTATAACTTAGTCATGCAAGTAGACTACAAAAGTGGTGGACATGATTATTTATAGTGGTATTCACACATGTTGTTATCTTTTGTCGTAAAATGGGCAATAAGAAGAAAAAGGAGTAGATCAAATGGGGTTGAAAAATAGTTGGCATCACTTTGGCAGAGTTTTTCCTCACCTTAGGGTGAGAGAGAAAATAAGAAAAAGTAATTCTTCATAAATTTGGTGATGAACGATGCTTAGTTATAACTTTGATGGACTCTCCCCTTCTTCGAATAACAAGGTTTTGACTCCAAAAAATTTCTTACTTCGCGAAAGCTCTATAAAACACGATTGGTTTGATATGGTAAATTTGGCTCCAAGAAAAAATGGCTTCCTATTTGTTTCTCTTAACTAGGTGTCACAAATTATCTCTGTGAGCTCAGTTTGTCAAGAAATACACATTGACTAAACTTTGGAGTATCCCAAGTTTACTTTACCCTCTTCGAATATAATGAGCAATAAATGCTTTCAGTTGTATTTTCATTGGGGTCACAATAAAGATCAATTTGACACTAAATCTCACAAGTGTAAAATAATCAAGTAGGTGAGTGGAGTGCTTCCCATTTTTTCCACAAGGATGCCTCTAATGTGGAATACTTTGGAGTTCCTAGGATCGTCTCTCTTGTTATCTTAAGGCTTATGCCAAAGGGAGTTTCTCTTAGTTTAAAGTGCATGGGTTTACCCTTATCAAAACCTGCATATCAACTATTTTAAATGTGGTGTGTTTTCTTATCTTTTAGCTTAATGAGGTTTTGCACACCATTGACAACCTACAACAAACGTGTTAGATTTTGTTTAGATCCCGATTATTTTGCAAGCGATATGGTTCTTCATGCAAGGACTAATAGTTTTCCAAAATGATTCAAGGCATCATAGAAAGAGGATCAAACCTTGTTTCTGATTCCTAAGATCATCCTAAGACGCAAATGAAGAGCATACACAAAGATAAATAAAACTAGGTAGCAAGTAATAAAGAAAACCTAAAAATCAAACACACAAATCATTTTTTTTTACCCAAATTGAAGTTTTTTCCTTTAGAAATATTTTAATGAAGTGTTTTCGAAAGAATGAAAGAGGTTTTGAATAATTTCTACTTCCTGTGATCACTTAAAAGGTGTGAGTGAAGAGCATCCGTGATCCAAGCCTTATAAATGAAAATGCATCCATGAAAACCTCTAATGTAACTCAATAAGACCCTGCAAAGTGTTAAAAAATCCAAGGAAACAAATTTTTACTACTTTCACACATTGTTCAATTATGTACTGCAATGCCTGCACACCCCTAGCAGCGTATGCACATGTCTAACATCATATGCATGCCCATATAAAAAAAAAATAGTCTCTAATGTATGCGCGTGCCGTGAGGTACCTGTGTTCCATTCTTGGCATATGTGCGTCCTTATAAGAGTACGCGTGTGTCTTTCAAGAAGGTAGAATAACATAGAGGGGAGGTAAGCATGTGCGTATCCCGAGAGATGTATGTGTGTGCCTGGTAAATTTTACATAGGGTAAAAAATATAGAGAAGCATATGCATGAGCAAGGAATCATATGTGTGCCCCTGGGAATGCATGTGTGCCCTATGTTACAAGTGCACATGATTCTTAACGTATGCATGCCCCGTGCTAATGATTTTGCGTGTACCTGGAACAACACAAAAAAGGATGACAAAATGATTTCTGAAATAGCCAACAGGTCAAAACTTTTCTCTTTAAATAAATTTCTAACAAAAACCTATTAACTTTGCATGCAAAATGAATATTTAACACACATAAGGTTAGAAAAATGCTTGAGACAAATATTTTTAATCCTCAAAATTCATGAAATGGTTAGAAAAAAGTTAAAACACAAATCTTGAAATCAACTTCTATGGACCATGGGGTAAGCTCCCACCGGGCGTGCCAAATGTATGCATGAAACTATTAGCTATGACAATAATATGAAAATAACATCTAGTAGTTCCAAAATATAATTAAATATATCATAAACATCAAGATGAGAGCTTAACGAGATAAAATTCTACAATAATGCATTAATCAAACTAAACATTACTATGCTACCTCTACTTCTCTAGATTTCTCAATATAAAAATGAACTTAGCTAGATCCTAAGAAATTAGTTTTGTGTTGTTTGCTCCAAGTGGTGAAGAAATATCTTTAAAATGGCTACAAGACCATGTCTAGATCTTATCTTACTAACCAAGCTTGGACGAATGAATGCAAGATGGAGAGGTTACTATAATGAGAAATGGCTCAAGATCAAGTGCTTCTAGATTTAGTTAATGCAAATGAGATGTTTTCCAAATTATTAAAGTGTGTAATATGTTTGATATGATAATCAAGGTGTGAAGGTGTAAGATTGAAAGGGAGGCCTTAGCCTTGTATTTATAGTTTTCCATTTGGGAAAGTTAGAAATCCTAGTGCATATGGGACAAAAGGGTAAAACCAAAATAGAATTTTTACAAGTCAATGCACTTTTTGACTAGATTAGGAGATAACTAATCTTTTAGGATTAATTAAGAATCCCAAGTAGACTTAGGGAGCTTTCTGTGAGTATCTGGGGGAGGTTTTGATAGATTTTAGAAGTTCTAGAAGCGAGATTCAGCCAATAAGAAGGTTTATTGGTTGAATGTAAGATTAGAGGCTTAATTAGCATATACTTAGTTAATTAAGAGGATTTTCACTAATCAAGATGTCGTTAGTTGGCATATTGAGTGAATTAGAAGCATAGTTAGATACCGAAGTGTCGTCATTTGAATATAGTGAGAGGAAGTGAAGATAGTGCAATTTAAGTGCTAAACTATGTAAGTGGATTCTAGGTGTCTACACCCCTAAGTCGTATGAAGCACATAATGAACTTAGTTGATCTGTGGAGCTTATCAATGGTCTTTAAAACTACTCCATCTATTTGATTCCACGATTAAACCTACTCTTCCTGATCTGGGGCTATCTTGGTTTGCACTTGAAGATGATTTCTTGGGATTTTTTATTCACTTTTGCAAATTTTCCAAAAACACTGCATTTTTAGCCAAGGAAGAGGCACAAGGGCCATGAAATGAAATGATCTTGGGGTTTGAATGATTGATCATTTAAAAATTCCCCATATCTGATTTGTCAATGGAAACTACTCTTCCTAAAATGAACTGTGCAACAACAACCAAAGAAAAAACTATGTATAAACATATAAAATCATACATGTCTGAAAATTAAGACATGTAAAGTGTCCACAATGCACTTCTTTTGTAAAAAACAAACCTATCCTAACCTACTCTAACTAAAGTAAAAGAGAAGCTACAAAAATCCTGAAACAGGCAACGAGAAATAAATTCCCTTTCTTAAAATTTTCTACCATGTATTTGATTTGACATTGGACATAGTTTTAAGCAAGATTTGAAAAATATTTTGCAACAGGTTTTATACTGTTCTCTTCAAAATATCAACAAAAAAATAAATAACTCTTTTAGTTTCTCTGTATTTGGATTTGAGAGGTATTGTTTCTTACCTTTGGTATACAAAAGTTATTCCTCATGTTCTAAAGTGAGCATGACTGGTTTCAACTCTCCTTTTGGCTCTAGATTATCCAAATATTTTATTGGGCAAGACATGATTCTCTTGGTTTTCTCATATTTGTTGAAATAAGCTCTACGGCTGGAGCTAGTAGAGACTCTTTCCTCTTCATGGTGGATCTCTTCTAGCTTTTCTGGAATTTATATTTCTTCTTCTACAAACAAATATGTTTCCACCCTTGTGTTCTCATGCTCTGAAGCCTCAAACAAGAAGATAGAAACCTCAAACTCGTCCTCCTTGAAATCTTGAAGACCTTCCATTAAAAGTGCATGATGTAGCCTATAATTCATTACAAATAAGCCAAGGTGCATTGTCACATCACTCAGCATGAACTGAGAACTCACCCAAAGTGAGAAAGGGTACCACATCCCTCTTTATAGTTGTTTGTCTAGAATTTTAGCATGAATGCATATGTATAAATCAAGATTTATAACAAATAGTAACCAATCCACAATGCATAAACCAGATATAGATCTAAACCATATGAAATATTGACTTAAACAATGATTATAATGATATTTACCATGCAAGAACCATATTCAGTCATATCTAACACCATTATCTAGACAATATGATCCATTATATTAAATACTATGAAACATAGAAGCTTCATATATCAAGGTTCAGTCTCCATAGTCATACGTGCTAAAAAATCCGTAACATAACTCCACAATAATCAGAACTATCTAAACTGTGTAAATAAATACATATATAGGGATGGGGACTTTCCCTTCACCACTTATGAACCTTCAAAAATAGACTACATGTTAAGAATATCCATACGCCTTTACAAGATATTACAAAATCATGCAAGTGCTCTAATAATAGATTTCATATTGTTAACTCTATGTATAAATCCTATTATTAAACCAAAACTTTGCATGGTGCTCAAACTACTGCACATCCTAAAATAGCATTGTGTGAACTATAAGTATTTATATATTTGTATGTTCTGCACTCCATGTCCAAAGATAGCCTCATACCAAGAATGGATAAGTCTGGATTTTGAATTTTTTTGAACGCACTCATGTTCTGCTATGATTTCACATCTTCCAGCGCACCTTGTTCCTGCACACCCAAACCTTCCACATTTTCAACCTTGAGCTATATTTCATCTTCCCAACATTACCCCACACTAAATGCATTGTCACCCCTAACAATGGGTAATCTTAACTTATCTCTCCAAAGTAAAGAACAATGAATGAAATAATGAAGATTTATTCAAAAAAAAGAATGGGATATCATTCAATGCTCTTCTCCTCAATAGGAAATATTAATTTTGGATACTCAGTCTTAACTACTTCCTCCAATGCCTTCCATTTGCTTAAGGCCTCACCTAATTTTTTGAGACATATGTGACTATGACATCTAGCTCATCTTGAGTCAAATTCTCATGTTCATTCTGCAAGATTCTACAAATATTTTTCATTCTGGAAATCCTTGCTTCCTTTGAAGGGGCTTTTGGTGCAGGCATATGCATAGGCCCTTCATTTATGACCAGTTTTACAAGTGTGCATATATAGTGCATTACAGAAGGAAATTTTTCTGGAACTTTAGATTCCAGATGTGCTCTTACCTTAAGAATGTAATCGCTAATATCCTTGGCCATACCGATCAATGCTTATGTCTTTTCCTCCACCTTTTCCTTCTCTTTTGTGAGGTGATTTATTACTATATCCTTATCCTTGTTATCCTCCATCAATTCCCTAATGGTTTCCACTTTGTCTATGTTCCTACACAGAACCTTTGTAGATACCTTTACCAAGGCATTGCTCACTTGTTCATTTGACATAACAGTTGTCTTAACATTTACGTGTTGTATTTGGTGTGCTTTCTTCATTCTGCGTGAGACACATGATTCTTTGCACATGTCAAAATCAATATCATCCATATTATTCTACATTGACTAGGACAACTACTTTTGTGTGTGAGCATTCACCATCTTCGCATCCATCAACTCCCAACCATACAAGTCCTTACTTTCCAGAGTACTCTAGAAGTGTGTGTGTATGATCTTGCTGGTATTATCAACATATCCAACCGTGGGTTGTCATATAGTATTTTCCTTCTTTCTCCTCCCTTGTTATTTTTCTCTTAGGAACCTGGGCATGTAAATCCAGAATTGGGTCTTTTCCCTTTTCTTCTTCTGTTTATGTACCATTCAACCCTTCCATATCATCATTCATTTCTTCAACATGAGGATCCTCTGTACCCTTAGGCTATAATGGATTACTTGACACACTTTCTCTTGAATCATCCTCCTCTCCATCCTTAAGCTTTAGCTTGCACCTTCTCTTCTTCTTAGGCTCTACTTTATGCTGCAAAATCTGAGGTGACCTTCTTAATGGCTAGGATGACCCTGCGCATTGAACCCTTGTCCTCCTGAAAACTCTCTTTAACTGTGACTCTTTGACTGTCTTCTATACATTTATTTCCATTGTGTTTTTCTAAAACACCTCATCCTCTTGCTCATGTGATGGGGGAGTCATCTCGTGCTCTTTCCTTTCTCTATCCATAGGGTTTATTCTACCCCTATAGTCCAACCCACCACTATCTTCACAAAGTTATTCTTGTTTTTCTTGAAGGGGCGAAGTAGGATTTTCAACTGCCAATGTGCCAATTGTGTGCTTCCCTTTAGGCGGGCTTGGAAATTTAAACTCATTCTCTACATACTTTCCATTATCTATCCTAAGATTAAGTTAAAGGTATGTTAATGCTACCCCAATGTTGCCTATTTCAAAATTCACAGGATTCAAATTTATATCATATGAAATGTATCTTTTAATATAAACAAACTTACCTGGATAGACGTAATTCTTCCACAGAGTGTGGTAGTCACAGTCTACCTTATCAGCATTGTAGATTAACCTGCACGTGTCTAATATTTTGTGAACAACTACTTGTAAGAACAGCGGAGTGAGAACATGGGGACGTTTGCACTAAGGAATTTATGTCATGTCCTTCATCACAAAATGTGTGATGTAAAAATGTTGATAGAATGAAAATTCTGACAACTTACCTACCACCGCAGGACACTCCTTAGGTATCCTCCACTCTTCCTTGAATGCGGTGCACATTCATGCATACCACATGTCTAATCTTGGTTTGAACGGTCCATTCAAGGTCCTATCACAAAGATACTTTTAAAATCTATTTGCGAGAGATTTATTTTTTGTAGGTTACTCCTAGATTTTGTTCTTTGGCCCATTGGGCACTCCAATATCCAACACAAGGGACAATAGAATAGTGCCAAAGCTAATTTTCTCACTTGTACACACCTCTTCAATGATCATTTTACAAATGTATCTAGCCAAGTTGTAGGTATCCCCTCATGAAATTTTCTTCGAAACATGCAACCAAAAAGTGTTCACTTATGACCATCTCTCTTATTCGCTCAAATTTTCAATAAGTGTGAGGTTGCTTGTATGACCAGATGCTTCCTCATCTTGTAAATATCCATGATGTGCTCATATTTTGTATAACCCAACTCCTTACTGATTTCTATAATTTCTACTTTATTAGTTAGGTCTCTACTCACCTTTGTGCCTGTGCTTTTCAAACCTGTCAAAGTGCCAATCAAAGGTGCGGTGATCCTCATTCATCACCCAATAAATTAGAAAAAGTCCTCATGGACCCTACTCATATGCCACTGGTATAACTTCTCTAGCTTTCTAAAATAAGGAAATTTGTACAACTATAAAACCCCTACCTTTCTTAGGAGTTTCTCCCCAGCATCCTCGTATACAGGCATATCATCCACTGTCCATTTGTTTGTATTTTTATTCAACAATGTGTCTAACTCCTACTTGTTATTAGTTTTCCTTTGGTTGTAATTGCTAATTTTTTTTTTTGAGACATGGGAATCCCAATCAAAGCCCATAATCACTTCCTCTAGGTATTGCATTTTAGAAAACCAACTTCCAGGGGCATCCTCGATCTCAACCTCAACTTCCTTTTTGTTCTTTCCCCTCATACCTTCCCCTGGTGATATTTTTGGTGTCATTTCAATAAAAAAGATGTGTTCTTTTACCTCCCTCAAGCTCTACATCTCGGTTCCATGTGGCCTATCTTGAACTCAAACCCTAGACATTAATCTCCTTTCCCACATGCCTTTGCCTTACTTAAACACTTCAAAAAATAGAGTGTAATAGTTCCTCATGTGTAGATTTGACCAACCCAATCAGTCAGTAGCTCTCCACTCTTCAATACTGTCTTAGCTATCTCACTCGTAAACAACTCGCTCAAAAAATTGTAATTACAAAGGTAAAAAATGGCCTCACAACCCTAATAAATATTTTTAAAAGTTATCACCTTTATTGCTCCTTCACCTACCACCGATCCTAACATTAATGCATCATTCGTCAATGTTTCTGTGTTGCTCATTTCCACACCACAGTCATAACCTTCTGGCGTGCCTTCTACTTCTTGGCCGTAGACCTCCTTCCACGTGCCCATATGTGCCAAAGTACTTCACCACTGCACCTTTTTCCAAGTAGTTTCCACTACTGTAGCCTACCTCGCGATATATTGTGCATCTGTTTTCCATCTATGGTCTTCATTTAGGAGTAATTATTTCTATCTGCACCCTTCCAAAAAGAACCTACAAAAAAATTTCCTTATGCATACCCATATTCATATGACAATCAACTATATTCAACTTAGTAATGAACCTTATATATAAAATAGCCCACACTAAGGGTATTCGCGATCCTCTGCACATGAAAACACTTAAATTATAATCATATTCTGGTGCGTAAGCGTACTTATTACACACAACATTGAACTAAATTGACAAAGCATGACAAAAATTAAGGAAACACATATAAAGGAAATGCATTAAGGGAAACCTAATCTAAGTGGCAATACTACCTTATTACAAATACCAAGAAGGATTATTTATAGTAGAACTTCAGCTTACTACCGTTGAAGTAAGTGGGAAACCATGTTCCATCCAACGCCTCCAACTAGCAAGCACCTAAATCAAGTATATAAGTGATAAAATATGGTCCCAACCAATGCACCTTAAGATTTCTAGGGTGGCAATTTTTTTTAAATCATACAGAAGTACCATTTTCCCAACCTCAAGCTTCTTATCCTTGATGTGCCTATCATGCCATGCCTTCCACCTAGATGTTTCTTTCTTCTGAATCCATTTTTCTATGACACACCTGTCATCCAGCTGTAATAATTGGTCAATACGTTCTTCCAACAATTTGTCATTAGCCAGACCTCCTGTGAACAAAATACACAAAGAAGGTAACATAAATTCCATGGGGAGAACTGCTTCTATGCCAAACACTAGCTGAAAGGGTGTTGCCTTATTCAACCTCTTGTAGGTTGTCTAGTATGCACAAAGTACTGCAGAAACCTTTTCATCCCAATCTCTCCTTCCGACATCACAAATTATTTTCAAGGTATGGATTAATATATTATTGAAGGCCTCAACAGTTTCATTTTCTTGAGGGTGATAAGGGGTTATCCTATGGAGGGAAACCATAATTTTATCCTATAATATTCTGATAGTCTCATTAAGGAAATGAGTGCCCCTATCACTTGTTAAACTCAACGGGCATCCATACTTGTAAATAATATTTTCCCACATGAACCTTGATGTTATAGATATTGTGAAATCCTTTGTAGGCATCACTTCTTCCCACCTTGTAAGATAATATGTATAAGTTATAATGTAGTGTGATCCTATCCTACGCGTGACTGGGGAAATAGGTCCCACAAATTTGATTTCCTACTTCTCAAAAGACTCTACACTAGTAATAGGACTCAAAGGAATTTCATCTCATTGCCTAGGATTTATAAGGCATTAGCAATGGTCACAGACCTTGCAATATACTTTGCAATCCTTGTATAATGTTTCCCACCATAGAAAAATTAGTAGAATCTTGCACACGTTGACATCCCCTGCATAGTATCCACCTACAATAACTCTATGAACCTCTGTCATGATTACTTCTCGCTCATGCTCAAGTACACACCAGTGCAAAACTTTGTCAAAACCTAACTTGTATGAGTCTCCACTGATCAACATGTAAGGTGCAACACAAATAACAAGTTGTTTCTTTTCTAAAGCCTTCATTCCTTCAGGTGCCACACATGTGCGTAAAAAGACATCAATATCCTCTAAGTCTGAGGGTGAACGGTTCAACTTGGACAATTAGGCATCCAAAATTGTGTAATCAATGCTCTGTGTGTCCTCTCCTAATTAAATCCTTGATAAAAGGTCTGGACCAGAATTTATCGTACCAGGCTTAACCACCGCCATAAAATTGAACTCTTGAAACAATAGTACGCAATGACATATACGCCACCTGTAAAATAGACTTGTTCACCAAGTACTTCAATTCCATATGGTCTGCATAAAAGATGAAAGGTGTAGCTAGAAAATACCATTGAAACTTATGGAGCACGTAGATTATAGACAAGGCCTTGCGCTTTGTCGTTGTATAATTATGTTCTTATGGAGTCAAATTCCTGATAGTAAAGTAAATAGGATGATCAACAATCCCTTCTTCAGGATGAGATAATACAACACCAATGGTTATGCCCAAGGTGTCTATACGAACATAAAAAGGCTTGAACCATGAAGGAAATCAAAAAATAGGCGTTGTAGTAAGCCTTTCCTTTAGTGTGTCAAACACGTGCTGTTGTGCCTCACCCCAATAGAAATTTCCTTTTCCCCTGAGTAATTCTTCTAAGGGCACAACGATCTTGGCATATCCCTTGATATATTTTCTGTAATAACCCATATGCCCCAAGAATATGTGCACCTTGCTCTGGTTAGTAGGATAGTCTAAGCCCAAAATAATAGCTACCTTAGTAGGATCCACTACCAAGCCTTCTTTACAAATGATGTGCCCCAACAAAATTCCAAAGGGTGTGGCAAATATACACTTCTTAATGTTAAAGGAGATGCTCAACTGACGAAACCTCTTGAACATCAGCCTCATATTATCACAATGATCTTTAGACTTTCCAATCATCTAGATACACCTGTAAGAACTTGTGAATAAAATATTGAAATGCTTATACCACTATGCGCAAAAATATTGCAGGCACATTCTTTAATCCAAAGGGCATAACCATATATGAAAAAGTTCCCCACTTGGTGGTGAAAGTTGTCTTCTCTTGATCTTCTTCAACTACCCTTACCTGATGATATCTAGATAATCCATTAGTGGAGTATATTTCACACCCTGCAATGGCTTCTGAGATTTCCTTAATAAATGGTGTTGGAAAGGGATCAATCACACATGCAACATTTAACTCCCTATAATCCACAGAAATCCTGTTATGCCATATTTATTGATGATGATCACCATAGGGCTCACCCATTTGGACTCCTCAATTGGCACAATAATTCTAAAAATTAACATTTAGTCAATTTCTTCTTTTACTTTGACAAGAAAATTTGGATTCATCCTGTAAGGCCTCTTCTGAACTAGGTGTGCACCTTCCTTCAACTTTATCTTCATATCTCCTAATGATTCATGTATGCCTTTCAATTCATGATAGCCTCTAAGGAACAAGTCCTGAAAGTCACGCAATAGATTAATGATTTTAACAACTTTAGAGTCATACCAGTAATCTCTGATAATGGCTTCTTTGGGTTCAACATCCATTCCAATGTTCACTTTCTTGGTCTTCATAGGCTCATAGTAGGCACACGCCTTCTCATATGCACTTTTAAAGAATTTTTTCATACCATATGTGTTCTCAATATCTAGGTTCTCTACCTCTTCATCATTAACCAAGTAGATCATCTTACCCTTCTCTCTTTCTAGGTAGGCATGCCCAAGCTACTCTACATATGTTTCTTCCTCTTCTAAGCTCGCCAACGGGTTTCAATCTCATAATAACTTCTAAAGTAACTCTTTAGCCTTTGCACTGTCTCTCATAGTTAAGCACTTGATAACCTATAGTGCCTCATTCATTGAGGGTTTATAAGAAAATTAATCAAAGGTTTGAGTCATACCTTCAGTAAGTTCTTGCCAATTTCCAGCCGCCCTATTCAAATCTGCGTAGACATACCATGCGTGCGTGCAAACTCGTAAGGTAAAATAGAACTTTTGCACCCATAAAGAAGGTGGTAAAGCTTCCTTCCCTAATTTCTAGAGTCTCTCACACTGTTGAACGTGATGTTGAACATGATCATTACCATGAAAGGAACGGATCTAAGTAGGTGCATTACTTCTTAGAAATTGAGTAGATAAAGCAATATTTACTTCTCTCGACTCCAAAATATTATCCCTGTGAACCACCCACCAATGTGCTGACATCTTGTGAAAATTATACACTAACATGTTCATTCTATCCACCTGACATTCCCATTGAAATTCCATAACAAGTAGGAATACTTTTGGATTCTCTTCACTTGTATACTTTGGTACCTGGGTGCTACCCAAACCCCTGATACTATGTGGCTTACTGACGTGTGCAGCTACACTTCATACTTCGTGCCCAACCATTTCATAAGTTTCGTGCACCCAATTATCACATGTAACACTTATAATATCACTCATGGACTGTGCATCATCCCACTAGAGAAATCCTTCTTTTGATGGCTCAAGAACTTCTAGATCTCAAATGGTGTGCACATAAAGTTTGTTCAAGTATTCTTCACTTAATGGCTCTACATAAGGTGTATATTTCTCATCTTTTAAAGGGATAGTGTCACGTTCTTCCTTATTCTCAAAGATGATATACCTCTTATTGAAATGTAGGTCAGCATTGTTTGCATAACACCATCGGTGCCCAAGTAATGCGGGAAAATTATTTGCTTTTGCAAGCACTAATACCTCAAAGTACACAGTGAAATTGGCCCTTGTATAGTAATTGATGCATTTTTAAAAAATCCAATGTGCATTTCCTTAGTCCAACTTTCCATGAACATCACATTGGAATATAGATGCAATAGATTTCTTCCCATCTAAACCCACGCATCCAAAGTAAGTACATTCACTTTCACGCCTATGTCGATCAAGATGTTACTCAAAAGTCGACCATCAACAAAAAAATTTAGAGTAATATCCTTGTCATAATCCAAACTATATGTAGGAAGATTAACATGAAAAAGTTGTCTATCATGTTTAGTCCTAGGGCATGGAGTGTTTCCATTCAACCAGTTCCTTAATAATGGAATAATGTTCTCTTGGTGCAAAATCTTACAAACCTCTTTTAAATCATCAACATATGTCTGATAGAGGTTAGCTACTTTATTTTGTTCTAAATTTTGTGATTGTTCCTTAAAAAATTGTATCTCACCTTGTAACTTCCGAATTACCTCCATGGTTTATTGATAAACCTCCTTATAATGTATAGGGTCTAGATACTTGGCATGCAGGAATTCCCCCTTAATAATGGTAGGATTCTGTTGTAGCATTTCGCTGGTGAACACAATCTCAGTGTGTGTAGTAATCTTCATAGGAATCAACTCAGGATCTAATGCTAACTTTAGAATTCATTGTTCTTCCACATTGTGTTGTACTCTAACCATTCCCACACCCTTATTTTCATGTTTATGTTTCTTTCTTAAATGTTCATATAAGCCCAGGAATTCTTCATAACTATGAATCTTTCCGTAAAAAGAACATACAATATTTTGTGGACATTCATTCTTGTAGTGATCAGGAGATACGCATGTATAACAAGTCCTATGAGGGAATTCACTCCTTCCTCCCCTGTGACCTTGACCTCTGAATTCACCTCTGTAACCTCGACCTCTACCACAACCTCCATCAAAGTGCCCCTCACTATGATCATAGTCATGATTCTCACCCTTCTCCTTGGAATAAATTGCAACACAAGTATAACGTATGTAAATATCAATGACATCATGGATCTGATCAATCAACCTACAATATTTAGTATCATTAGTCAAGGACCTGTAAATATTATAGTATTTGGACACATTCTTTCACACTGTGCGTTGCAATAACAGGAACCAACTTTAAATGTGGTCTAAGTGACATATCTTGCAATCTAGCAACAAGGAGCACATTTATTTCCAAGGGAAACTATCCTTAGTATGCCCCTCTACTTCGAAATCTATAAACCAAATTCCGCTTCGTGTCTCATGTGCTGAATTAGTAGATAAGTTCTCTAATTGTTTCATCATTTCTACAATTTGAGCTTCCAATAACGGGCTCTTTCCTGTGTCCACACTTCCTATTGCCTCGGTACACAGGGATGCTTCAAGTGCCTCACAAAAATCTATATAAGTCTTATGTGAAAGTTCTCTTCTAAAAGGTGTGATCAGTCCTCCAAAAAAACATTGTGCATGTTGGCTTGCATGGATGTCATAAGATAATTTAGACAGGAGAGTTTTGAACCGAGCATCATATTCTTGAACACTTTTAGTAGTTCCTTTCTTAATATATTTGAGCACACTTATCCTTTTCTGCTCAAACTCAAGGATATTCAATTCCTTTAAGAAAGCATCCCACAACACCATATAGTCCACACAAGTCTGATTAGGATAAAAAAAATTGTATCTGTTGTGCACGCGTCCCTGTAACATAGTTATAAACTGACTTACATTACACTCTAGAGCTGTAAGCCCCTTCGTGTGCCACATTATCTCACACATATGCATGTTCTTGGCTACATATTCAATGCCTCTATACTCTGGAAGATGGAGAGACATCTCCATATAAATTTTCTGAGGTTGGTTTGGACCTTGTCCACTAAATCCATAACCTGCATTTCCTCCTGTATTTCCATCGCCTCCAGATCCACTAGATACTCCAATGCCTGAGCCACCTGATCCTCCTGATCTACCTCCTATAGTTGGGAATGGATCAGAGGATGCACTTACCTATGTTTTGACAGTTATGTTAAACTAAATGCCCACAGTATGCAAAGTTTCACTACTTCCAGATGTTATGCCAAGGTTTTGTGTGCTTATGTTCTGTGTCAACGATACGCCATGAAAGATACCTCCAACTGGTCCTCCAAATAAATTAGATGATGATTGCACCATATATGAATAAGCTCCCTGATTAACTCCTGAACTTGATTGAAAATTAACTCTATCTACTGCATCTCTACTAATCACACTAGCTTGTTGATTACTGACTATCGTAGAAACTAGAAAACCAAGTGCAAGAGCTAGGTCACTAGGTAGATTTAGATGCATTCTCATGGCCCATGTCATCTCTATCAATGAGCTCTCATCTGAGGATGAAGAGGGTTCTCTCCCATGCTTTCCCAAATGGGAGAGATCCAGATGCTCTGGCTCCACATCCTCTACTTGAGCCCTAAATCCTTCACAAGCCATCTCTCTCCACAACTCCATCCATTCTGCAACTTCACGATGCTTCTCTAAATTCCTATCACACGCCTCATTGAACTTAAGCCAACTTTCTTCCCTCTATCTTTGGGTTGCTAGGTCTTCCATCCTTACAAAACTTGCTCTAGCCCCCACACTTGGTGGGGTTTGGTTAGCCATTGGTTTCTCTTCTAAATCCAGGGCTACAATCAAGATCATGATCACCATTGGAATACCATGCAAATACGATACTTTGGGTTCACGCAAAAACTAAAACTCAACAACCTATGGGAAAGATTATGTCAAAACTACATACTTAAGAATATAGTTTTTCAAAACACCATGGAACTAAACATCCACAGAGCATAGCCAAATAATATCTGCATCATACAAGGCTTGAAATTCTTCCTACGTTCAAACAAGCGTGTCAATCCTCTAATTCCTTTTATACGTATAAGAAACCAGTCATTCATACAAATCTATAGGAAAGATAGAAAGGAACGTCTCATACAATGCATCATATAGAGTCTACTCAACCCATGTCCATGCATTAAAATACGGTCTAGTGTTGAATCTATAGGCTTACTCTTCTTCCAGATCTACTAACCAATCCTCAATATTGTCCAAGGTTAACTGGTATGTCTTCATCACACAAAATCCTGAGAAACAACTGAGAAAGAGGTCCTTGCAATGGAACTAATGATGTAGCCTAGAATTCACTGCAAATAAACAAAGGCGCACTGACACATCAATCATCTTGAAATGATCCCTCACCTAAAGCATGCAAGGGTACTAGGTCCCTCTTTAGAGTTTCTAGTCCAGAATGTTAGCATGATTGTATATATACACATCCAGATTTATAACAAATAGTAACCACTCCACAGTGCATAAACCAGATATAGATCTAAACCATATGAAAGATTGAATTAAATAATGATTATAATGAGATTTACCATGCAAGAACCATATTCAATCATATCTAACACCATTATCCAACCAATATGATCCATTATATTAAATACTATAAAAAATAGAAGCTTCATACATTAAGGTTCAGTCTCCATAGTCATGCACGCTAACAAATCTGCAACATAACTCTACAATAATCAAGAATGTCTAAAATATGCAAATCAATACATACATACATACACACACACACACACACACACACACACACACACACACACACACACACACACACACACACACACACACACACACACATATATAGGGATGGGGACTTTCCCTTCACCTCCTATTCACCTTTCAAAAATAGACTACATGATAAGAATATGCATGTGCATTTAATAGAGAATACAAAAGCAAGCAAGTTCTCTAATAATAGATTTCCTATAGTTAACTCTAAGTAGAAATCCTATTATTAAACCAAAACTTTGCATGATGCTCAAACTACTGCACATCCCAAAAAATCCTTGCGTGAATTGAAATTCTTCATATCTTTACATGCACTGCAATCCATGTCCAAAGATAACTTCATACCAAAAATGGATAGGTCCTAATTCTGAATGTTTCTGGGCACGCTCATGTTTTGCAATGATTATGCACCTTCCCGCGTGCCATGTTCTTGCATGCCTAAACCTTCCACACTTTCATCCTTGAGCTATATTTCATCTACTCAATAGTGAAGAAATCTCTAAACATGTAGAGCAATGAGGATCATTTCATTCCATTAAATCAACTTGCTCACTTTCAAAACATTATTCCTCAAGGCCTTGGATGCCAATAGTGTTTAAAATTTTTTTATCCTCCCCTCCAGTTCCAATCTGATTATCCTTAACATCATCCTGATTATTTATGATTTTCAGCACCTCCTTTTGCACATTTGGGATCCTATCATCTTTCCAATTTGAATCAGACCAATCTTCAATAGATATAGAATTATCTTCTTTGGAAGAATTGGTTGGAGAAGAGGTATAAACAAGGGGTTGCTGATTTTTTGCATGTTTGGGCTGAGATGTTTGATTCTCAAGAGACCTAGTTTGATCAATTGGAGGGGCCAAATGATCCTCCAAAACATACTCCCTTCTTTGTTGATCTGCTTTCTCCAAAAAAATGCATGATTTTTCCCGAAGTATTTTCATTTTAAGGGTTGCATGGGTTTTTCCTTCTCTCCAATATCCTAACAGACCTCCTATTCTACCAACCTTATATGACAAATCAGTCTAGTAAGGGTTGGGTAAAAACTAGGGACATCATTTTAAATACCACAACTCTTGGAAACATTAGTGCAAGGTTTAGAGAAGTTGTGTAATGCCTTGGGTGGAGATGGGAGGAAATTTTGCAAAGTATGGGGAGTGCTTTAGGCATGATAAAATTGTGGAGCATAAAATAAAGGAAAAGGAAGCAAATAATATTCCTGATTATTTAAGGGAACAATGAATTTTTATTTTATAGTAGAAGGAGAGGGAAGCATTTGAGATGGTGAGCGAATAATTGCAGAAAAAGAGATGGGTTTTCTTTTTCCATCCTGAATAAACATCTTATCAACTTGTTATGCAATTTAAAAAGATTGAGGAATACTGCTGCATCTTAGGGATTGAATTAATACAACTAGATCAACATCAAAGGACCTCAAATAATACAAGAATTCCATACCGTGTGGGGTTTGAATTCTTGAGTAATTTTATACCAAGTCCTTGTAAATAGGATGTTGAAATCAAAGATAGACTTAATTAGAGCCCTTTGTATTTTTCTGAAATGTTCCATGAGGAAAATGACATATGTATCCTCCTTGAACTAGTTGTGTAGTTGTTCTCCCATATGATTCCATGAGGAAATGAATTGTGGAACCAAACTATTGTATTGATCTTTTGTTTTTCCTCTAAATGATGAAACAAGGATTCTGAGACAAATGTTTTCTTTTATGATATTGTGAATTGAAAAATGGTTTTTTATATCCTGAATGTGATCTATAAGAGATTGATCTCCATTTTCAAGGAAGAGAGGTAGGTTTTTCAGGGATATTTTGGGGATAACATCCCACTGCAGCAAATGAAGAGGGCTAGCAATGAAATGTGAGAATGGAAAAGATCTTTGGAGAGCCATGAGAAGATGGGAGCATGGAAATGAATGAGGGGATAGAGGAAAAGGTCTGAAACCTGAGAAAATGAGTCTTTTTGAATTAGTGGAGTCACCAAATGTGTTGAGAAATTCCTATAAAGGCTGGATACCATAAAAAACACATCAACCTTGCTGGTATGAAGTTGTAAAGTGCTTCACTCTTCTCCCATCGAGCATGCCAAAAATGTTATGCAGTGAAGGCACCAAGGTGGCTACGATACACACCTACCAAATCTAAAGCTTTGAAATACTTGACCCACTAGGCATGCTAGAATTATTGTGTCAAAAAAGTAACACCATAGTATTTTCTTGTTACAGGTCCCTACCTTTTGTTAACATGGGACCATCTCTCAAGTTGTCGGACTTCCTACTTGAGATGGACCTCTGGAGAAGACTAGATTTCTCTACCTAAAACTAATCCTATGGAAGCAAATGTAACTAAATAACCCTAAACTAGTCATTCCAAGGGAATAAGAAGAGAGATAGGTTTATAAAGATGCATGGAAGGGAAATCCTAAGCTAAAAGGTGGTGATAGCACTAGAAAATGTTGGAGATGCTCTAGTGAGGGAGAATGGAGAATGAAATGGAGAAGGGAGAGGCCAGACATAAGTGAAACAAACCCAAAGCTTCATTCACAATATGTTCTCCATGAAATACAAAAAAATGATCTTGTAAAGGATAAATACATGCACAACATGATGCTATAAGTCAAAGAGAGAAAAGGTTGTAGATAAAAAAAGCTAGTATAGATAAATGTGTCACAAAACAAGCCTTATTGTAATAGAAGTGTGCACAGACCATTGCAGTTGTAGAGGAAGGAAAAAGAACACATTGCTAAACCCAAAATGAAGGTTCAACATCTCAAAGCTATTCAGGAACCATTTTGACATAGTTTCTGTTGTAAATATCTCCCCCCAGGTCGATATACACAAACAGGAGAATATAGGAATCAAAGAAGCTCAAAACCCTGACATTCAAAAGGCGCAGGAAAGTGGCACATAGAAATGGATGTCGATAGGGTAAAGGATGTGCCCTTGGCACATGAAAATGGGTGTCAACACGAGAATGTATGTGCCAAGGTGTAGGAAAGTGGCGCACAGAAATGAGTGTCGACAATGAAAAGGTTGCGCCCTTGGCGCACGGAAATGGTGCATGAAAATGAGTGTTGACACTAAAATGTATGCACCAAGGTGTAGGAAAGTGGCGCACAGAAATGGATGTCGACAAGGTAAAGGATGCACCCTTGGCGCACGGAAATGGCGCATGAAAATGGGTGTCAACACGAGAATGTATGCGCCAAGGTGCAGGAAAGTGGCACATGAAAAGGGTGCATGAAAATGGGTGTCGACATGAGAATAGATGCGCCAAGGCACAGGAAAGTGGCGCACAGAAATGAGTGTCGACAATGAAAAGGTTGCGCCCTTGGCGCACGGAAATGGCACATGACACAGAGTGTCAACAGGGAAAAATTTGCGCCTTGGCACACGTAAGAGGATGTCAACACACACATGGATGCGCCTATGGCGCACCTTCAGGAGGTGCAACATTTTGAGCACTGACAGGAAGCAGACCCTGGCGCAGATATTCAGATGGCCATAACTTTTGACTGGGAGCTCGGATTCATGCAAGGTTGGACTTTTCAGAAATCTTACGAGGTCCTCTATCCAACTACGACTAGATATCTTTAATTGGGTGAGAAAAAATTCTTAAAAATGCAAAATAAAGTTCGCCACTTTCTGGGTTCGCTAGGGTTCTCACCTACCACCATAATGAGATAATTAAATGCAGTCTGGAGGAGGTTGGGGTAGATTTCAAATTCCTCTCTTCTCCCTCTCTCATTCTTCCTATAAATTGTAAGGAGGGGTTTATTTCTGGGGTGGTTCATCTTTCCAGCTCTACCCTCCCTTCTTTTCTTCTCCAGGGTTGAAAATGGAGTTCGAACCTCCTCCTCTGCTCTGTAATGGCATTTTTGCCTTTTACTATTGAAATGATGTTCTGTGCAAACTTCTGGAGCAACAAAAAACATGTTTTGTGATGCATCTGTCTATCCCTGCTCATTCTTTTACTTGTTCTCTTCTTGCCTCTCTTCATTGCAGGTATTTGTGCATGTTCTAATGTTCATTACAGGTCTGGAGCTGTGTTCATGGAGTTTTGGGACATTTTCTGTGTGAAATCTATCCTTGGGTTTGTGATGCGTCTATCCATCCTTCCCATTTCTCACCTCCCTTGTTCCATGGCAGTTTTGATAGACGTTCAACATTCTCCTTCTCTGGTGTATCACCGTTTTAGTGTAGGATTTTGTTCTTTTTCCCTTTTATCTCTCTCCCTGTCTCCTTGGTGGTTAGATTAGGATTAGATTAGCTTGCCTACACTAGAATAGCTTGTGGCAGGTAGTTTAGGAGTAGGAACCAACCTTCTTTGGAGATTCCTTTCTCGTTTTTTCAAGTCCCACACTTGGAGAGAGGTTTCAATGTTGTGCAATCACACTGGATGCCTGAAACATCAACTTAGAAACCTGATTTGCATCCAGGGGGTGCTGTGAATTCGCAACAATAGTTTCTTTACAGTTTTGGAACATCCTCCTTTCAATAATGAAACATTTTACAATACATATAGCTTGAGAGAAAGAGAGAGGAGAGAGAGAGAAGGGAAAAGACAAGGGACACAGATTTTGAAATTTCAACCACCAACAATCTGCATTAAAGTCTCCTGTAAAGCACATGGGTACTTTATAAGGTCATTACTATGTATATTCCATACTACAGAAAGAAATGAAACCATGCTTCATCAATTCTTGTAGTTGAACTACCTGATTTGATCATTTGCATTCCTAGTACTAATATTTTCTCCATATGAAAACATGTTTGTCTTTTTGGCCAAACAAATGCCACCAATACTAGATTTTAATGATGCTAAGTTGAAGGGCTCAAGGAGAGATCTCCAATGATATAAATTTTATCTGATTTGAAGCTTGGGATTAAAATATATGGCCATTTGAATATCTTTTTATCAAGAAGTATAGGAACTTGACTCGTGGAAACCTTTGATTAGCTCGACGATCAGCCTCTGCCAACGTGTGCACTGATTCTACATTTTCCATGTGTCAATATTTTATTAGCTCACGATGTCGAGCTTTACTTCCTTTCCTTTTCATTTTCTTTCTTTCCTTTGTCTTCATTCTGTAGCCTTTATGAAATACGGGCCAAAAAGACAATGCCACGTACCTTTGTAGTGTTAGACTCTTTGATAGTCTCATCTAAAAGTTGCAAAGTGTGAGATAATGAGAAATATCCATGCACTTCGTAATGTCATTATTTATTTGAACTCCTTCTTCCTACTACAAAACAATAGCCAATGGGGAAGTGCCATGCCTTTCATGATGTCAGACCATGTAAAAATTTCCTTAGTCAATCACATGTTTTAGACTGTGAAAAGAGGACCAATGAAAAGGCTCCACGTAGCTTCAACTTGTTAGAACTTTTCATATTTTCCTTCGTGTTGCAACTTATAACCCCAGGGAATTAGAAACGTTTTGGCCTCCAAAATATGTTGCCACATAGCCCTGTTGACCTTGTTGACCATCCGTACCTGACAGATTATGAACTTTGTTTTATTCCATAGACTTGAGGTCCACGAAATGGATCTACCTTGAAGACTACCAGAATGGTGATGCATGTGCCTACTTTGACTGTTGATCTTCTACCACTTATCTTTTACTTTACCCTACTGCGTGTTATTTGACCTTTGCTGACAAAAACTAGACTTGAAACTCTATGGAATGCATATTATTTTGTGGAATTTAAGTCCTCTATGCCCAAAATCTTTTAGGAGAGCCAAAATCTTGCCACATGGTCTTTTACCTGGAGTTTGGATATTAAATTTGATGGCCAAATGGATGTTAGTCAGATTTTTAAAGTGACTCACTAAATAATTAGCTAAGTCTCCTGCAGATTTTTGAAAGCCAATGACCAGTGCTTCTGGAAAGGAGAATTTGACAGTTGTTTACCCGTCCTAGACCCCTTAAAAATTCCCGTCCATTTTTAAGCTTCTTGGAGCCAAAATAACCCGAGGGGAGTAATTTTGTATAACAGGAACTTCTTGAAAGTGTAGTTGTAGGTTTGTATTCTTATTTTCCCACTCAAAACCTAGATGCACTGGCACATCACTCAGACATATCTGAGTGCTCACCCAAAGCACACAAAGGTACCATGTCCGTCTTTGTTACTATCTTACCAAGGTACATATTCACCATACAATAACTATATGTAGAGACATCAACAATAATTATCCATCCATATTGATCCATTATATTCAATCATCAAAAACCAATAGTTTAATACATATATAATAAGTCATAATTCATACATGTAACCATACCATAAATATAACTCTGTTACAATCCAAATCTAGGTTTTTGTATCTCACAATTGTACAAATCAATACATATATAGGGGTGGGGAATTTTCCTTCACCACTCATGCACTCTCAAAATAGGTTGCATGCTCAAAATATCCATGCACTACTATAAGGATAACTAAAGAAGCATGTAAGCTTCACCTAATAATAAATTATCTATAGTTAACTCTAGATATAATCCTATTATTAGCTCCCATGTGTAAGGTCAAACTACAAGTTCCTTCCTAAAAATAGACTCTTCTTTACTGGAAAACCCCTTTGCGCATCGCACACTCCATGTTTGTATTTAGCCTTATACTTCAACAAGTGACTAAGTCCTTTTCCTTCCTATAGTGATCCTTGTGCACATTTTTTTCCATCTTCCACGCATAAACCTTGTCATCTAGCATGCTCATATTTTTTTCTCATCCACAAGTTCCTCCTGTAGCACTTTCACATGCACGCATGCCTCTATATATTTCAACAACTAACCATTTTCTGGAACCTAACATTACCTGATACTAGGAATGTTTTCCATCCTTGGAAACAATCACATAAATAATGGTGAATATTTATTCAATAATCAAAGAATAAAGAATGTCTGCATGGCTTGTGCCAAAGAATGAAGGAATCCAACTTCTGCTAGGAAAAAAGAAGGGGAAAGTATTTATTTGTTGATGCTTCCAATGTCTTTTATCCATCTAATTCCTTTCTTTCTTGAGTATGGTCATCACCCACATTGGCAAGGACATCTGCGGTAGTCAATTCTTCACCTTGTGCCTTCAACATTTCAACCATAGTCTCCAGATTTTCCCCTCATCAACTAGCAAGTCCATCCTACGTGTGACTTGGGGGTTAGAGTTATTCTAATTTTTTTTAATGGAGGCCCTTAAAAAATTTATTACCTCCCTCCTTTTCTCATCCTTGGCCAATATTCATTCATGTTCTACCATGTTCCCTTTGTTCTTAGACTGAAATTATTTTAGATCTACTTCATCCTTGGTAACAAGCATTCATACTACATTATCCCTATCTTCGTAGTTATCATAAACAACTTTGGTAACATGAGCAGTTGCCTTTACTGCTTCTATTAAATCACCATACTATGTTATTATGGTTTCTATTTGTTATTTTTCCTGTTGCTTTTGTCACACCAATATATCCTCTACAGACTCCAATGTAAGAGGCAGATGATGAGTAGTAATTACATGCATTAAATCCTCCAAACAATGAAAAACTATTTTTTACTTGGTATCTTCATGAGGGGCCAAATCCAGGTGCGTGAGTAAAAAATCATCAATGATGTATTCTTCCTTCTTGTACGCCACGCGTGTTTTCCATTTTTCTTCTCTTAATACTTGTTTTAACTACGTAATAATTTTCTTTCTCCTTTATCTCGTAGTCCTTCTCATATCTCTTTATTCTTCTCATCTAGCTCCCTTTGCATAAACTTTATTTTGTTTTTCTTTTCAAAAATCCTGTCACCCACCTCTACTGATATATTTTTAAGTGCCTTTCACGCTTGATCATCTAATGATTATTGTTGGGAATCAACTATCGGATATGTATCTCTCGGAGGTTGCCACATACTCGGATTTTTATTAATGAAATTACACTTACCTCAAATTATGGATCATTGATATGTGACTCAAGCACACTAGGATATCATCTTCCTTTTTCTACGGTAACACCTCCTCCTTACTAAAAAATGACTAGAAAAATAGTTTATCTAAAGGTATCATGATCTAATACCTGCACGTAAAAATTTATTGGGGTCCTCAATGTACTGCATTATAGGTCCCTATGGAGTGTACCTTGGCCTCTTATTCTTTCCCTGAACACCTTTAGGGAAACCTATTACAATTGTCAATTATCCACCTAGGAACTCCTCCTTTCCTTCACTCTTTTTCTCCTCACTGCATGCCTTCTCATGTTCCACTAGATGTTCTATGATCTTCACAACCTTTTTTTCTACTTTGTGTTCTAGATCAAGGTCAAAGGTGTGCCTAAATCCATGTTTCATAGTTGGTTCAAGTTTTTATTTTGTGGTCCAGGGGACATGAGCCCATGTTTCTTCTTTATCTACATCCATAAGATGGTTGTTCTCAAAATTTTCGCTTTGATCTTTTGCATCTAGTTCATCAAATGTGTATACATGTGGGTAATTTTATCTACCAGTTCTTCCTCGCTTTCAGTCCCTTATTCCTTTTTTCTCTTCGTTTCCTCGGAGTTCGAGCTTAGTATTATCCTTTATTTCCTCCTTACTGGAGAACTTCCTCTGGTAGTTTTCCTTATTATATATGTTCTTGGCTCCACCTCCTTACTCAATGATGTCTACCCTATGGGTGCACTAGAAATGGGAGTCTTATCTTTACTTCCCCCTTCACGTCCACTAATGGAGGGAGTCTCTTTGCACACTTGTTCCTTTTGTTCCACCTTCTTCCACGCAGAGGGTTCTTTAGGAATGATTATATAATCTTCCATAAACACTCCATCTACAACATGTGGCCTTAGATATACAAATATTTTTGTTGCAGCCACCAAAGTTATAGGAAATGTAACAGGTTTGTATAGATGAATGCTCTCTGATACATACTTCTCCTCATAGGTGATCTTTTTGGGGTAGAGAAACATCTGAATCATTTCATGGTGCTCCTTTTTTACTTTGTCTACATCAATTATTAACTTGTGTGCTTCTTTGAACCTATTTACAACACCCTGAAAGTATTGCACTGTAAAAGAAATTAGAATTTTTCACCATGGGCTCTTGATAACATTGTTAATAGTGAATCTCCCAATTAAAAATTTCTGATATACCGAAAACTCTACAACCCCATGCACCAAGGAAGGAAACTCACTTGGAATGTGCTATTAAGTATCGAACGCATCGTACATCCGTTTGTACCATTTTTCCTCCTATTCCTTATATGTTGGTGTGACTGATTCATAGTTATAATTTGTAAACCACTTTGCATGAGATGGGTCTTCCTTGGGATACTCCCATATTTTATCATTCAACGCATCAGACACCCTAATATCTGAGAAAAATATCACCAATAAAACATTTCTAAAAATTATCTTATCTCCATCACGCACATCTTGAATGATTTTTTCTGCTATAAACAAGGCAATGATATATATCATCCCCTCCAATATCTTCTAGCATACATGTAGCCAAATTTTATTGACTTGGGTCCACCTTTCTTATCCATTCAACTTTATGAGAAATTTCACGACCATCCTCATGATAGGGTCATCAATTTTAGTGATATCCATTATGTGCCCTCCCTTTTTGTATTCAAACTCTACTATAGTATTCCTCACCTCAATATCATTCGCTAAGTCCTCATCAAAAGTGACCCTGTATCAATTGGACCAATATATTTTTCAATAAAATCCATGGTAATGTACATCCTCCTACCTGTGAAATGGAAAAAATCTCCATGGACACATGACATCAGTCAGTGGTACAATCTCTCAGGATTCCAAAGGAACCAAAGCTCATATAACTGTAGTAACCCAACATTATCCAATAACCTCTTTCCTTTTTCATCATACATAGGTTAATCATTTAGGGTTCTATCCTCTATCATTCGAACAAGTTCTAATGTCATGTCACACACCGTCATATCTGTCTAGTGATTATAATCGCTTATGGCCATGTTCCTTACATTTGAAACCCACTCCTTCCCCATTATCACTCCATCAAGGTATTACATTTTTTCATACCATTATTCCTTGATATCTACAGTGGGTGTCAGCTTATAATTTCCCTTGCACTTCTTCTTTGGTTATGTTGTCACTTATTTTCTTTGGTGCCATTTCTATCGTGAAAAATCCAACTCTTACCTTGTGCCTTTATTTTCCCTTAGTACTCTAGACCTCTTGCCACAGACCTTCCACATCATAATGCTACACTTCCCAACTCAAATTTGGTATTCCATGCCCTAATTCTTGAAACCCTCTATAGAAAAGTTATGATTTCTTCCAAATCCTCACCATATCATCTCAATCTACAAGATTCCCTCCAAAAGAACTCACTCTTCACTCGGTCGTGTTTGATTGTACACTCTAGCTATAAATCTTATAACTCGACACTTTATTTATTACTAAGTCACTCATTTTTTCCCTAGGTAATACAAAAGTACACATAAATTCGTTGCAAGGTAAGGTAAAAATGATTTTACCTCGATAATATATTTATAGGTTTTAAAATTTTACCAGCGTTAACTACTTATAAACTAGCACCGTACAACTGCAATTAATTTGGGTTTTCTTCTTTTTCACGGCTTTTCTGTAGATTTAATCGCACTTACATCATGTGTTCGTTACATGTTCTAGCTATAACACTTACCCACACAAACTACTTCTCATACCGCAGACCTCCGTACACACGCTCCATGCATCAAAATACTTAAAATTCTACATCTTATACCAAGTAGCTCCTCATGTTGCTAACTACCTCACATTACATTATGCACCTATTCATCTTACATGGATTTTTCTGTGAGCATTGTCCTTATTATGAACATCCTTCTTATGACACCTTATTATTGTACTTCAATAACCAACACCATCAACAACGCGTACACTCCTTCAATTCTTAGGTATTCTAAAAAAAAATCCTCTTCTACAGTGCTCTTGTAATCCACCCCACACTAAAAGTATGTGCAGTCCTCTGCATGTATGAATCCACTAGATAGTAATCAGCTACTGGCATGCACAAATGTGCTTATTAAAATAAAACACTAAACTAAATTAATAAAGCATAACAACAATGAAAGGAAACACATATAAAGGGAAAATGAATGAAATGGAAATCTAATCTAAGTGGAAATATCTCCTTATTACAAAAACCAAGAAGACTTATTTATAGTAGGGCTTTATCCTACTCTTGTTGAAGTAACTGGGAAATAAAGCATCATCCAACACCTGTAACTAGCAAGTGCTTGATTCCAATATATTTGTTACAACAAAGGGTCCCAACCAATGAACTTAACACTTCCTAGGGTAGCGCACACAAACTTGGAATCATACAGAAGCACCAACTTTCCAACATTAAATTTTTTATTCTAAATATGTCTATCATGCCATACCTTCTGCCTTTCTTTTTCTATCTATTGACTCTGCTGGGAAATTACGAGCCACTCATCTAACAAAATCAATTTTTCTATGTGCTCTTCAACATGTTGTTTATCATCCAATCCTCCTGCATGAGCAATACGTAGGGATGGAAACATGAATTCCATAGGTAATAAAACCTTGGTGCCAAACACCAACTAAACGGGTGTGGCTTTGTTCAATCTTTTGTAAGTAGTTATGTATTCCTATAGTACAACAGATGCCTTATCATCCTAATCTTTCCTTCCAACATCACATATTTTTGTTAGTGTGTGTCCCATAATCTTGTTGAAATCCTTAGCAATACCATTGGCTTGTGGAGTGATAGGGGGTTTTCTTGTTGTGCGCCACCATAAACTTAGCCAAAAAATTTTGATGGTCTCATTAAGAAAATGAGTTCCCTTAACACTTATCAACCTCAATGGACATCCATACATGCTGATAATGTTTTCTGATAATAATCTTGTTGTTGTAGTTTCTATGCAATCCTTTGTATGCACTTCTTCTTCCCACCATCTCGTGATAGTTTGTATAAGTGATAATGTAGCATGCACCAGTCCTATGCGTAGATGAGGAAATATGACCCACGAAGTCAATCACTCATTTATCAAAAGGTTCAACACTAGCAATAGGCCTCAAAGGTATTTCATCTTATTCTAAGCTTCCTAAGGTACTCACAATGATCACACACCTTGACATATTATTTAGTATCCTTATATAAGGTTTCCCACTAAATACCAACCATCAGAATCTTATGCATGGTGACATCTCCTGCATAATGACCACTTGCAATTCCACCATGAGTTTCTTACATTATTTCCTCACACTCATGTTCTAGTACACATTGGCGTAAAAATTCATCACAACCTAACTTATATAAATCTCCACCAATCAACTAGGAAGGTACATCTTGTATTCCAAGTTATTTATTCTCTAAGGTGTTCATTCCCTCAACAACTTGTCCAGTGTGACAAAAAGACTACAATATCTTCCAATTCTATAGGTGTGCGATTCAATCTAAAGAGTTTTACTTCTAGCATTGTGTCCTCAATACTTTGCATATCCTCACCAAAATTGATTCTTGACAAATGATCAGGCCCTGAGTTACTTTTTCCTAGTTTCACAATCACTATAAACTGAAACTCTTGAAATAGTAGTAGCCACCTACAAATGTGCCCTTGTAACATAGGCTTGTTTCCCAAATACTTAAGTGCCATATGATCTATAAATAAGATAAATGGTGTAGCCAATAAATATTGTTTGCACTTGTGCAACGCATAAATCATGGAAAAAACATTATGCTCAGTAGTTGTGTAATTTTTTTTCAGTTGGTGTCAACTTTCTTCTTGTAAAAAAAATAGGGTGGTCTACAATTCCTTCACCTAGTTATGCTAACATGATGTTGATATCCCATCCCAAGAAGAATTGACATGAACATGAAATTGTTTTTCCCATGAAGGAAAGTGAAAAATAGGTACCTTGATCAACCTTTCCTTCAGTGTTTAAATTTCCTAATGTTGTGCCTCGCCCCAATAGAATTTTCTTTTAGCCTTCAAAATTTCCTCTTGGGGCACAACAATCTTTGCATATCACTTAATGAATTTCTTGTAATACTCTGTATGTCTAATAAATATTTTCTCTTCACTTTGATTTTTAGGTTCATTTAATCCCAAGATCAGAGCAACCTTAGGTGGATCTACCAACAAGCCTTCCTTACAAATAATATTCCCAAGAAAATTACCAAAAGGTGTTGCAAAGATACATTTCTTAATGTTCAAATAGATGTTTAACTTCCCACACCTCTCAAAAATAAGCCTCAAATCATAAAAATGATCCTTAACCAAACCATACACTATCCAATCATTGAGATACACCTATAAAAAATTATGAATGAAATCCTTAAATGCTTGCATAACAATGTGATCGAAAAGACTGTAGGTGCATTCTCAACTCCAAAGGGCATAATTATGTATGTAAAAATTCCCCACTTAGTGGTGAAAGTTTTCTTTTCCTAATCTTCCTTTGTTATGCACACTTGACGATATCTTTAAAATCGAACAATAATAGAGTAAGATTTCGCGCCCTGAAAACTCCTTCCAAAATCTCCTCAATAAATGGTGTATGAAAAGGATCAATAACACATGAAGCATTTAATTCTCTATATTCCACACAGATCCTTATCCTTCCATCCTTTTTAATACTAATTACCATGTGACTCACCCATTCAGACTCCTTAATGGGTACAATGATTCTAGATTTCAACATCTTATTTATTTCTTCTTTCACCTTGATGCATAGATTATGATTCATCTTATATGGAATCTTCCTAATTTAGCACACAACTTCTTTAAGTTTAATTCACATATCACTTAAAGAGTGATGCACTCCTTTTAACTCATGATAGCCTCATGGAAATAAGTCCTGGAAGTTGTGCAAAAGTTCAATAATCTTAGACACCTCCTGCTCAGACCAATAATCACCAATAATCACCTCTTTGGACTTTGCATATGTCCCAATGTTAACCTTATTTGTTTTCATAGGCTCATGATATGTGCATGCCTTCTCATCTGTTGTGTCCATCACCTCACATGTACCTTCAGTGTGGTTAACATCCAGGTTGTTTTCTTCATATCATCATCATTCACTATGCATACCAATTTACCCCTTTCCTTTTCTTCCTAAGAGAGGACCATTTATTCTTCTTTAGTCTCTTCAAGGTTAAAGCGCACCTCTAAATCCAACTCTCAAAACATATCTAAAATAATTTCTTCAGCCTTTGCGCTATCTCCTAAAGTAAGAAACTTCATAATCTGTAGTGCTTCATTGACCGAAGGTTTAGTAGAAAAGTCATAAAAAGTATGGATCATACCTAAGGTCATCTCTTGCTAATTACTTATCTCTAGTGTCAACTCTACATGGACTTACCACGCATGCGTGCAACTACTTAGGGTGATGTGGAACTTATGTACCTAGAGTGATGGTAGTAAGGCCTCCTACCCCTCCATCCAGAGTATCTCACACTTTTGAATGTGGTGTGAAGATAAGTTATCCTTCCTCATGGAATTCACATATATAGTGAAGGTACATTTCTCCTTAGAAACCTAGTAGAAATGGTGATTCTCACCTTTTTCGTCATTCCAATAGGTTGTCTCTATGTGTAGTCCACCAACGCGCTACTATCCCACGTAGGGTATAAACCAACATATTTCTTATCTCACCCTCATCCTTCCACTGGGATTTCATGGCATGTAAAAATACATCGAGGTTCCCTTTACCAGTGTATTGTGGTCCCTGGTTATGAATCAAGCACCGAACAAAATGTAGCTTGATCACGTGAGTAACAGTATTCTTGATCTCTCAATTAATTACTTCATACATTCCATACTCTTAGTTATCACAAGTAATAATTGTAGTATCACTAACTAAATGAACATCATCCCAATGTATTACTCCTTCCTTATATTATATTCATGTATATCATGTTCAATTCTTCTTCACTTAAAGGCTTAACATATAGGTAAACATTTTCATCTGTCAATGGTATAATAATGCGTTTGTTTTTGTTATCAAAGCTAATGTATCCCTTGTTAAATTTCAAATTTACATTATTTGCATAACAATAAGGGCACCCAAGTAACGTTGGGAAACAATCTACCTCTACAAGCTCTAATACTTCAAAGTCCCAGTAAACATGGCTCCCTAAATCATAATAGTCACATCTTTTAACACCATAATAGGATTTGACCTAGTTTTTTTTCATATACAACACATTCAAAGAAGGATGCAATGGTGGTCTTCCCATCTGATTCCAAGATTACAATGTGAGTATATTAGCTTCTGCACCTATCTCTATCAGAATATTTCTCATAAGCCATCCATCAATAACCACATTCAATGTAATCTCCTTGTCATACTCATGACTATGGGGAGGTATATTTGCATGAAGTATATGCCTCTCATGTTCATTACTTGTGTGCGGTAATTTTTTGCTCAGACTCTCCTAACAAGGGAATTATATTTTATAGGTGCAACATTCTACAGACTTCCTTCAAATCATTTACATCCTTATGTGGAATTTCAACATTCTTATCTCATTCCAACATGCACACCTACTCCTTCAAGTTGTAAATCTCTCCTTGCAGATTACTAATAACATCCATAGTTTTTAGGTAAACCTCTTTCTAATGTTCAACATCAGGGTACTTGGAATTAAGAACTTATTGCTTTGTTATAGTTGACTTATACTTCGGAGGTCCATGAGCGTGCGTATCCTCAGCACATGTGGTAACTAACACAGAATGTAATTTAGAATCAAGCCCAACCTTTGACATCCTTTGATCTCCATCCACGCATTGTATATTAATCATAACTACTCCTTTGTCTTGCTTTTGCTGCTTGCTCATATGCTCATACAAGTTATGGCATTCTTCAAACTTATGATATTTTCAACACCATGAGAAAACCACATTCTAAGGGCACTCGCATTGATAATGATAAGGAGATCCATATTTAAAACAAGTTCCTATAGGAAATCCTCCTCTCCCACTACAATAACCTTGACCTCTATATCCACCATGGAAGCCTATATTCCTATTATCCCCATTATTATGCCATTCATTATGTTTCTCTCCTTGTTCCTTAGATCCACTTGTTACACCAGTCTTGCACACACCAATTTCAATAGCTTCATGAATATGATCAATCACCTTATAGTTAACAGTATCATGAGTATGAGCTTTGCAAATTTTACAATACATAAATACAATCTTCTGGATAACATGTTTCAAAAGAGGGCATCTAATTATATCAAGGTATAGATGAAAAATATCACAATCTAACAACACGGTTCATACCGACTTGTGAGGGAATTTATCCTTAGTATTTCCGTTAACCTCTCAATTTTTACACCATATCCCACTACACATCTCATGAGATGAATTAGCAAAGATATTTTCCAACTATTTCACTATAACTATAATCTATTCTTCTAAAAATGGGCTCACACCAGTGTCCACACTCCCTACTGTGTCAGGACACAGAGCTTCTTTCAAAGCATCGCACGGATCTACAAATTTATTATGAGATAGTACCCTTCTGAAATGATTCAACAACCCTTTAACAAACCACTGTGCATGCTGACTAGGGTGTATTCCATAAGACAACTTCGAAAACAAATTTTTATAATGTGCATCATACTCTCAAATGCTTTCTGATAAGCCCTTTTTAATGTCCTTAAGTTTGATGGTAATCTTTTCTTCAAACTCAAGGATATGAAACTTGGCTAAAAAATTTTAGTGCAAAGCATCATAATCCACCAAAATCTAGTTTAATTCATACTTTCTATAACAGTTATGTGCATGTCCTTGAAGAGTAGTAGAAAATTGAATCCCCTTTCTCTCTCAAGCAGTGATTCCTTTAGTGCAGCATAGTAACTCACACTTGTGCACATGATCTACATCATCTTCAATACCTCGATATTCTTGAAACTAGAGGGGCATCTCATAATAAACTTGTTGAGGTTGATGTGGGGCTTGCTAAGGATGTGGGCCTTGTCCTTCAAATTTAGAACTAGAAGTGCCACTAGTATTTCCTCTACCAAATATTTAAATGTGCATCATACTCTCTAATTCCTTTTGATAAGCCCTTCTTAATTTCCTTAAGTTCACTGATAATATTTTGTTGAAACTCAAGGATATTGAACTTGGTTAAAAATGCAAAGTGAAAAGCATCATAATCCACTGCAATGTGGTGTGTGTCATACTTTCTGTAATAACTATGTGTGCACCCTTAAAGAGTAGTAGCAAACTGAATTGTATTTCTCTCTGAAGAAGTGATTCCTGTAGCACACCATAACAGCTCAAACTTTTGCACATGCTCTGCAACATCTTCAATACCTCTCTATTCCAAAAAGTGGAGGGATATCTCATAATAAAATTACTGAGGTTGATGTGGGGGTTTCTATGGATGTGGGTGTTTTCCTCTAGATCTAGAACTAGAACTACCACTAGTATTTCCTCCACCACCAGAACTAATCGATAACTTGATACCAAACCTCCTTATCTACTTGATCCACCTCCTACAACAGGTGTCAGACTAGTGGATGTCCTTCCTTGCATCCTAAAAATAATACTAAATTTAACTCCCATATTCTACGAAGTTATATTACTTCCATACATGTTTCTGATGTTCCGTGTGTCCACACTCTGCCCTAATGTCACACCAAACATTATTCCTCCAATCGGTCCTCCAAAAAACAAAGAATTTATCACCATTGATGCCATATATGTTGTTTGATGCACTTCTATACTCAAAGGAAAATGATATCTACCTGAAAGCACTAGATTACCTATAATCACTTGTTTATCAATAGTCACTTCTAGATATTGAACACCAAATGCATGGGCTAGGTCACCAGGTGGGATCATATGCACACCCACAGTCCTTAATCTTTCCTCATTAGAAGCTAGAGGGGATTCTCTAATGCACTTTCCTAAGTGGGGGAGAACCTGATGCTCCAATTCCACATCTTCTATGTGATATTCAAATCCTTGTTGAGACATAATCCTCTGTAACTCCAAATACTCCTCAATATCACACTTCTTTAAAAATCATCTCTCCCACGATTCATTATACTTAAGCTTCTTTTCTTCTCTCTACCTTTTTGCCGCAAGGTCCACCATATTTCACCACACATGGTCTTGTCCCTGTGCATGGTGGTATGTTTAGCTAGCCATAGGGAGGTGCTCTAAACTAAGCACCAGCATCAAGATCTTAATAGACAAGGGAATAACTTGAATGTAAGATCCTTTGGGTTCACACAAGAATTCAATCTCAACAACTTCTAGATAAAAATACGTAGGGAGAGCATAATCAAAAGTATAATTGTGCACAACACCAGCCAATCAATGATATATAACACACCTCCAAGGTTCATCTGCATCAAACAAAGCCTGATACTCTTCCTACATCTAATTCCTTGGTTTATAATACCAAATTTTATTTGATGGATATAAGGACAATCACTCATACAACTCTATTGGAAAAAAACCAAAGAATGTCTCGTAAAGCTTATGATAAAGATGTTTTTCAATCCATGCACATGCATTGAAATAAGGTCTAGAACCATATCTTCATGCAAACTTATCTTGTCCTTTAATCACCCAATCTTCACTAGCCACAAGAGTCAACTGATACACAATTATCATGCAACATTGTGGTAAATAGTTTGAAAAGAGGTCCCAGCAATGGAACCAAAATGTAGTCTTATTTTCCAACTCAAAACTTAGATGCATTGGCTTATCACTTAGAAACATATGAGTTCTCACCCAAAGTGTGTAAAGGTACCAACTCCCTCTTTGTTATTGTCCTACCAAGGTGCAAATTCACCATATAATAATCATAAATAGAGACATCAACAATCAGTATCCATCCATAATGATCCATTATATTCAATCATCACAAACTAACAGCTAAATACACACACAACAATTCATAAGTCATACACACAATCATACCACCAACATAACTATGTTATAATCTAGATCTATTTTTCAATCTCTCCAAACCATGTAAATCAATATATATATATATATATATATATATATAGGGGTTGGGACTTTCCCTTCATCACCCATGCACTCTCAAAATAGGACGCATGCTTAAAATAACCATGTGGCACTAAAAGGATAACTAAAGAAGCATGTAAGATTCGCCTAATCATAGATTATCCATAGTTAACTCTAGATCTAATCCTATTATTAGCTCCCATGTGTAAGGTGAAACTACATGTTCCTTCCTCAAAAATAGACTCTTCTTGATTGTAAAACCCCCTTGTGTGTTGCACACTCCATGTCTATATTTATCCTTATACTTCAGAAAGTGACTAAGTCCTCTTTCTTCTTGCAATGATCCTTGTATGCACTTTGTTTCATCTTACGCACGCAAAAATTTTCATCTAGCATGCTCAAATTGTTTACTCATGCACGCATTTCTACTGTAGCCCTTCCACGTGTGCACATGCCTCTGTATACTTCAAAACTTAGCTATTTTCTAGTACCCAACAAGTTACTTATTATACATGTATGTAAATTTTAAATTCATATAGGAGGCACACAAATAATTTGATAAAGTGTTTTGAAGTAATGAGGTCTCATGGAATCACATGATTCAAAATTATGCACAAAATGATATTGTTGAGAGGCCATTGGAAATTTCAAGAAAATGTAAATTGATATGTGTGGAGAAGACTCCCCAACCTAGCTTCTTTCCTCTTAATTTTGTAAAATACATACTTGAAACAACCTATGGACATTCATTAAAGATTAGTTGAGGGCATATTTGTCTTTGTTTTGTAATTATAGAGTGCTAGAGATAGTGTGGCCTAATAGCTTGCAGTGATAAATGTTATCTATGCATAATGTGGATTTTTTAAAATGGACCTTAAGGTTTGTGAAAATTCAATTCATAGGTGTAAAAACGTAGACACTAAAATATGCACTTATTATTATTATATTACACTTTTAGTACATTGTTATATACATGGTTTTTGAGAAAGAATATTAGACATTGGTTTTAAAACTCCTGGTTTTCTATTACTTTTGATTTATCTAATTGTCTCTCCTCATAGTTTTATGGACTTATTTCTCCATTTTTCGTTGTGTCACATGGATCCCTGTCATCGTGTCTTAAGTGTTTTATTTTCCAAGATTTTTGGACCGAAGCATATGGATTGAGCATAACATTCGTACGCTATGGGCCATCCCATACACTTTGGTCCTACCTTGTTTTTCTCTTAAACCTTTGCATTGGGCTTCTTAATCACTTTTTTTTATTTTATGTTTGGGGTCATCCTTTAGTGTCGCCAATGTCGAAATTTGAACAAAGAAGCTCATATATATACCTATCTTACTAATAAAATTAAGGAGGAAACTATTATTATCTACTAACTATTAATGCTTGAATTGATCTCACCCCTTTTATCCATTGTATGCCTTCAAAAAATTTACTCTGACTAGTTTTCTTGTATAAAAAATGTGTATTTGAAGATATAGTCATGATGAATGTGATTGAGAACCTTGTGTTTAGGGTGTAAATCCTTTTTTCGGTTGAGGAACGTAATAGCTAATGTTGCTTCTGTAAATCCCTGTAAAATTTGATCATGAATTGAGTTTAATCTTGAAAAATATCCTTATATATCATCCTATCACTATTGCTACAAAGTTCATACTATTCTCTGCCACCCAAAGATACGTGGCATGTTCCCATTGGTTGTGGTGTTGTGGGCTCAATTTTCAAAGTTACAACAATTACATAATATTTACAAAATGTAAACTTAGTCCCAAGGCCCAACGAATATTTGAAGTCAAAGGATGAAAAACAAGAAGTTGACCCTGCTCCCAAAGAGGTATACGTGTTAAAAGATAATTGGAGCAGGGAATTAGGTCCGATAATTTTCTCTTAACATTAAGTTGAAAAAAGTGCAAAATCTAGAAAAATATTCGAGACCCGCCAAGGACACGTGACGTATTCTTAATAAAAGGTGAGAGAAGTGAGGCCTTAGGTTGAATTGGTAGTTTTGTGCTCGATTAGGAAAATAGACAGATATGTAAAAAGGTCCTATAGCTCCATTACATTCAAGATTTAAACACGTGTCAGGATCAAAATAAAAGTTAAGGGCGGGTGATCAGGTCAAATATGTAAACTTGTTTGCGTTTAAAAAAGTAGTGCAAAAATACAAAAAAGATTCCCCGAGCCCACATAACATGGAATTTCTCACGTGGATGACCCACATTTAAAAAAGGGGAGGCATGACAGATGGCCACAATTCAATGCATTTATGGCTTCCACCATTAATGCATTTTTTACATAAATCAAGGAAACATTGTTTAAAGTATTTGAATTCTTTGAGATTTGTACTATCGTATGTCAAGATTCAGATGCCCTTACTATCATAATTTTCAGAGGAACGAAGTGAAATCAATTAGAGAGCCTCGATTGGGAGCTGAAGGCTTGAAAATGTAAGAAGAAAAGGTGAATTACATAGAAGTTTACAAAGGAAATGGGTAAGGATTGTACTACTCTCGTACTTTCATTATTTTTACTCCACAATTTACAAAGAGATCGAAATTAGAAACTACAACATAAAAGATGAAGACATTACCATCAGGTTTTCATGTCACATCTAGAGTTACCAGTGATTTAGATAAGATTATAGACACAGATTTAATGAATGTTGATTTGAATGAGTTCCTACAAAGATTGAATAGCCCAGACAAAATTGAACTCATGGAAGCAATCGAGGCTAGTAACATTACCTCAGATGGTGTTATACCTCCTTGTTTGCATTTCCCTGAATTGGTAAGGCTTTTTGCCATGAACTATAATAAAAAAAAGAGAGAATGCTTATATGTGAGTGGTGAAGTAGTATTGAATTTAATACCTAAGGCCTTCAATATAATGTTGAACTTACCAGTAATCAAAACTATGATAACCCTAGGTGTTGAATTAGCCCTTAAAGACTATGAAGCCAAGAAGAGAGACTATGATAAAATTATAAACACTAAGTGGTTGTTAGTAGACAAGAAGGTGACTACCAAAATCCCAAGAAATTGGTTAGGGCATAGTTTGTGGAAGAAGTGGAAGATGTAGTTGTGTTGCTAAGTAGGATGGATGGTTTGGAAATAAAAAATGAATTCAAATAATGGATGTGCCCATATATGTGGATTTTTTTATAAAGGAAAGGGATAATTTGTTGGGAAACCCTTATTGTTGATTCAATTCATGAGCATCTTCTAGCACTGGCTGCAAAGATCAAGATGGGTGGTGTTGGGGAGCTCTAATTTTACATGATGACATACCTAATTTACAATATTGCATGCCATAGACATTTCCTTGTCCTTATACCACATGCCCCTTACAAAAAACAAAAAATGCATGAGTTTTATACCCAATTACAATTGAGTAATTGGAAGGTAAATGTAAGATTGGTGAATGATACATTTTTTGCACCTTTCATATGCTTGTTCAAACCTGAATGGAGGCAATATAGAATATCAGAAGAAATCTATAAATACAATAATGGAATATGGTTGCTTCTTTATTCACTATAGGATATTCAATTACATAAGATCCAGTGGTTTTGAGGGACAACCATGAAAATTACTAAGGTATTTAGATGATAAGATGGCTTTATGTGAGTTGGAAAGACATTTAACACATGTTCATAAGTTGATTTATGGGAGACACAATAATGAATATCAAGTTCCCTATTAGGATTGGAAGATATTCTTTCCCCTCCATTATAAAAGCTAGGATGATGGAGGAGGAAATGGAGAGGTTTGATATAGATAAATTTTAATTAAGTTCTAACTATGATATTAGATGGGTGGTCAAAAATTTGGGAAATTCTATTGAGCATGAACCTCATTCTGAGGATTATTGGATGAATAGTAGAGTTGAAGAGGAAATTAGACTTAGGTAATTCTCAAGGATGACCCACACATAGATCATTGATTTTAAAATTTCTTTGGTGCCTCAAGGAATCATTGATGACCAGAAAATTATGATTTAATTTTATATTGATCAAAAGATAAAAGGAAAGACAATGACACCCTTAAAATGGGATGAAAAAGAATCAAATGTTCAATATGGTATGATTTTTCATGTGATGAGGAGAAATTTGACTTGGTTAAAACAAAAGAACATGGATTTATCCATTCAGAATACAAGGGTGCTTAACAAGTTCAGGGAATTAGAAATTTTGAAGGAAGATCTTCCCCCTTTGAAGGAGGGAGCTGATAAGATGGATCCATTAGGAGGAAAATCCCCTCAATTACCTTCAAAAATACCTACTACAAGAATTTTTGATGAGTGGACCACTGCTGCTAGTGGGACATGAACCTCCATATCTTGCTTTGAAGTAGAAAATAGAAGAAATGATTCTAAAATATATGGAAAATTCTCCTATCACTTTTTCAATACCAATCCAAACAAAAGGAAAGGGCTTAACTACACAAAATTCCCCTCTAGAAGTTTTACCAAGATCCTATAGTATTGAAAAGTTGAAGAGAGGAGCCATGAAAAGTGCCAATATCCAATCTAAGTCATAAAGTACTAAGGGAAAGGGAAGCACCAGATATCAAATAGTTTGAAAGGGAAAAGAAAATATACAAAGTTGTATTTGAACATTCCTTGGTAAGAGAAGGTGATCATGCATCTAGGAAACAAAATCATAAGGGACTTAAAGTAATTGATCCTCCCATGCTCACTAAAGAAAAAATAAGGAATAGATGTTTCATTGGTTCATCAGGTAACTCCACCACCAGAAGAAAAGGTTGTTACAAGTTAAGTCTAAGTATACAACCAATGTTTCTTTAGTTTCAGATTTATTTCCAAGAAGGAGTAACAACTGATATTACTCAAGAAAAAGTATCCCAAGAGTAATATCCCATCCAATCTACTAGATTTTTCTATGTTAGAACAAGGGTTGAATAAATTTGATACAACACCAATGGAAGGAATGAGTATGGACCTCTTTTTGATAAATTACATGAATCAACAAAAGGCCCAATTGAAATAATGGATATAGATACAAATGAGGATAAATTCCTACACTCAAGGCATTTGAAGTACTAGTTGAAAAACAAGTGGAAAAAGAGTATATGTATTCCCCACTCAGGTGAAGGAGTGAAAGATATCCATCCATGTGTCAACTGTTGAGTCATAAATTCCAATGTCAGAAGTATCTTCTAAAGACCAAACTACTTCATAAATGAGCAAGTCAGAAGTTATAGAAGTTTCAGTTGGGGAAATTATGGACACTGGGGCTCTAGATGAAAAAGATCCCCAAAAGGAAGCCAAGGTTACCAGAAGTAGTGAATCACCTAAAAAAGAAAAGTCTACCAAAGAAAAGGTGATTGAAATTACAAAATAAACCATTAAAAAGGAAAAGATTTATGATAGTCAGAGTATGCAGCGTATTGATAAAGGTAAAGGATATACTACTGGAAGCTAAAACATTGTGCCATAAAAGGAGGTATTAAAAGAACAAAATTAAATCAACATACCAATTCATGAGGATATCTCCACCAAACAACAACCTCTAAAGGAAATTGAAACTGCAAAAGAAAAATAATTATCTAAAGGAATAACACTAGCCCAAGAGGTTCCCAAGGAAAATGTAGAGGTTATGACTACATTAGTTGAGGAGAAAAATAGAGAACATATTTCAAATGTTGATATGACTCAAAAGGAAGTTGGTCAACCCCAAGTTTAGGATCAAGGAAAGAAGCAAGTGGGGGAAGTGCCAACACAAGATGAACCAAAGAAATCAGCATTGGAAGTGGACAAAAGTGCAACATAAAGATCCATTAATGCAAGATGTTTTAGAGATGTCTAAGTAATTAATGGTTGTCCATGAAAAGCCTTAATTGGCATTGCAAGAGACAAAGATGGGAACTGCTCTTACAAAAGGATGGATAGGAGAGTTGATTTTAGAAGAAGAAGAGGAAGAGGTTGTACCTATGAAAGCCATAGATCTTACAACTTTGGATTTCCCAAAACCCACTAAGGCTCTAAAAAAGGCTAGGATCATTACTAAAACTCATACTGACCCATATGGATCCAGAAATTTGGAGGTGGAAATTCCACATGAGGGAAAATAAAGAAGTGATATAACATCAAATGACTATAATGTTCAACTCATTCCTTTGGGAAAACCTTCAAGGATGCACTTAAAGAAAGGAGTTTCAGAAGTAGTCAATGATTTGTTGCACAAAGTAGATTAGGATGACATGATAACCAAAAGGACACTTGAAAGAAATGGGTCAAATCATTGAGTTCATGTTTACAACAGTTAGTTGGCCAGTCCATTGAATGCGAAGAAGATATTTCCATTGATACTCCTGAGGTTATGGAACATATTGAAAAATCTATTAAAAAGGTTCAAGATTTTGATGACTTAGGTAGAGAAATTGTTTCAAAAGGGGAAGAAGAGCCTTTGGAGAAATCTAGGATGAAATATGAAGAGCTTAAGAATAAGCTCAATAAAATTGATGAGTTAATTGAACAGTGTGATTATGAGATTTTCTATTTTGAGGGAATTTTCCCCAAGCTGAATCGTATTTCTCAATTAGATGAACACTTAGTTGAGAAGAAATAAATTGTGCCAATTGAAAACATGGAAACTCAGTATGCAATTGAAGACTTGGAAAAACTCAGAATTGATGTTTTGAATGGAATCACAAAAAAAATTGAGACAAATAAGAAATGGGTTGGGAAGAGTATGGACAATATTGATCTAAAGTTAGAAGACATGGTATTTTATAAATTCAAAATGAGTTATGGTGATCAGAAAACTAACTTCTTAATCAGTTCTTTTGAGAAAAATATCCAAAGAGAAAAAAATTCTTATGAATTCATTAAGACATTATTGACTGTAGAAACTAGAATTATAGAGTTAAAATTAAAACCATGGGAATATAAAAAAAGATGGATCATTGTGTGGATGCAGTGAGTAGGCAATCCTTGATATTTCAGCACCATACAAGTCTAGATGAGGATGATATACAAAATATATTCCAGAAGAATGATGCATATATGGATAGGAAACCCAAGAAAGAAGGAGATGAAAAAGATAAAGATACATACTTGAAGACTGATGAACAAGCCTAGGCTTGTTTTCCTTGAAATTTATTTTCATCCTATTTTAAATGTTATTCTTGTTTCATAAAAAACTGAAAGTCACTTTGAAGTTGTTATTTTCAGACATATATGTAATTTTATAAAATACATTAGACTTTTAAATTGCATTGATAAGATTTCAAATCCATCTTGAAGCATGTAAACTAATGAAATTGTTTGTTACTTTTTATATTGTAGAAAAAATAAAAATGGGGTCCTATAGGGGCTCCAACCCACGAAGAAAAAGTTACATACATTTTCGAGAATTCTATCCAAAAAAGAGAAACAAGAAAAAGAAACCTAGTCATCCACCACCACAAAATCCTCTTTGCAAAGAGGATGTTTCTTCACCAAATTATTTTTCCTATGAAAAAATTCATTTGTCCCCAATTCCATTTAAACAAATACAATGTCTCCTGACATTGTACAAGACATACCCAAAGACCTAACTTCATCAATAGTTTTCATAGGACCATCCAATAGACTAAGCAATTGTGATCTCCTCTCATAAGAGGAAACCCATTCAGTCATGTCCATGCATCCTTTAGGGAAGACCTTCTTCCTTGTTTCTTTAAAAGTAGAGGATGGATTGGAAACCTGAGCTGGAAGTGCAACTACAAATGATCCTGGAGCAGATTGAGTAGGAGGCCTAGAGCTAGACTCACCCTTACATTTATTCACAAAAAATGGTGATTCTTCAGGAGGCTTAGAAGGTATGGTCCTTGATGGTTTGTTCTCCAAGATTGAGACATGTTGCTCTAGTTCATTCATCCTGCGAAAGAGGGTAGGTATAGTACCTAGTGAGATCTCTCCATCAAGCACATAGGACCCTAAGGGGATTTCCTTCACAACAAATGCCTCATTAAAAATGAATGGGAATTTATAATTGGTCAAACCTTGCACACTAGGCCTACTTATGAGCCAAAACTTCTTCAATTCATCAGGAGTCTTTTGATGCTCTAGTCTGAAGAGATGAAAATACATCATCTGGAAGGTAGAAAAAGTAGGGCTTATCTTGATAAGTCTTCTCACTAATGCAACCTAAACAAATTGAGATGTCAGAGGCCCAGTATAATCTTCAGGATCAACAATTTCAAATATCATTCTTACGAATGTCATAGCAGGACCTAACAAATCAAAAATTGAGTGTAAATCCTTAGTGTATATTTCATTTAAGATGGCTACTATTGGTGTTTTTTCCATGTTGCAGATAAATTTCCCCAAAATTCTTGCACTTAGAAAAGAAAATGTAAATTTGTAGAGGAAAATGATATGCCTTTAAAAGAAACTCGAGGCCGGTAAGTCAAGCTGAGGGTTATCATGGTAAGATAGCATCTAAGATCCAAATGTGATATCCACGTAGGAGAAATAAGTATGAAATAAGTTGGTATTATGTAGAAGATAACAGCTGGCTTGATATGACATGAACCATGTGGGAAAAATTCCACCTAGAAAGACATGAAAATGAATGTGTTTTTCACAAGATGGATTCTCAAAAATTAAAAGGGATTACACGTCAAATAAAATCACTTGGAGATGCTCAAAAATCATATAAAAGGGGTTTCTCTGATTACTTGAAGTGATAAATGATTAAAACAAACATCAAATAAGTTACATGGCATCCTATTCATTCTAGGAGAGTGAAAAACGTGAATTAATTGTGATTCTTCCACTTGGCATCATAAGAAAAAACATTTCCAAGAGAATAAAGGTGGATTAGACTATGTGCTGTAAAGGAAGAATATCCTTCAAATATTCATGATTTTGGGGGAAAAATTAAAGAGTTAGTGAGTGATTGAGATTGTATAAATGTGATGAGAATACTCTCGCATAGGGGAGTTAAAATTTTCTAAAATTTTAGAAAAAAAAGCGTAAACTGAGAGAACCCATCTTCCAAGAACTTGTTTGAGAAACATGTTAATTTCTTTAGCTTTCAAATCGAATCATGTAAAGATGGATGTAAGTGTACAACCATTGACAAAAATTGAGACTACAAATGAAACTTTCCCTTGCTAATGAATTTGATGAGTTTTGAGTTAACTATGTTTGATCATGAGCATTGTTGTGTTTTTTTTTAAGTTGAGATATTTCAAAATAGATATTCATGTTCCTGTTCCAATCTTATGTTAGGAATCCCTCTGAATCACACAAGATCTTGTCCTTGTGGTAGCATCATGGTAATTGTAATTGTGTTGTGAGGAGAGCTTTCATTTCATTTGTGTGATAAATAGTTTTAAATTCACTTTGCTTCGATTCTATTGATAAAGTTTGTTTGTAAGTCTATTAGTCTATCTTAGGTGTGAGAGATCAAGGATCCATGATGTTTTATTGAGTTTTTGGCATGGGATGTTATGTTTAAACTCTCAAAGATTGTGTGAAACTGCATATTCTTGGGCTTCCATGGATACACATCTTCTGGTTGAAGGTTCAATGTTAATTGTCTGAAGTGTTCTTATCTTCTCATTTGGTAGATCTTCCAATATTTTTAAAAATTTCCCAAAGATTTGGTATAATAAACTTTATCGTATTTATTTCCCCAACAAAATACATTCATAACTAATAAATCCTACAAGAACCACCCCTTCTTGCACTTCTCATCCATAAATGCTAAGGAGATTTGTTGAATTTACCCATCCTTTACCCAAAATATGCAGGAGAAAGTTGGTTGTATTGTTGTCTTTAGTAACTTGAACTTTATCTAGGAAACATCTACATTTTATATGGTGACAGCTCGTAAGAGTTAGATTATGTTGCATTGACTATGTCTTCTGAAGGTTATTTATAAAAAGGAGAGTCAAATATTATTGGAACATTCTTTTCCCTTACAAATATAGGTTATAAAATGGGTTCTCTTAACCTAGTTGAAGGCAGAACCTAAAGTAGTAGGGTAGGTCAAACCCTTAGCACTGTGATATCTAACTTTTCCCAAGATTGAGTAATAAAGATATAGTTAGATCCCTCCCCGTATACAAAATGATTCAAATTCTGCTCTATCTTTCTCTAAGCATCCCGCTCATCTTGTTGATGCTTCTTGAATTCAAAGAGAGAACTGATTTGGGTACCAACACTACCACCCTTTGAGTAAAAAGAAAAAGAAAAATACTACATTTGGACTGCATTATCACAATATAGGAAGGGAATTATATTGAATTCCATACCAAACATATACATTTGGGACAAAGTAGTGTATCTTGCTATTTGGTGTGATGCGTACAGGAAAAACCTAGCTTTAATGGGACACGATTACAATCACACTCACCCACACACACACACACACACACACTAGAACTACATAGAGTTTGAAATGTAGTGTAGTGCTAAGTGCAATCACAACGGAGTGATCACTATGGCCAGTACGAATCAAATATATGCATTCTTTATTTTCAGCTAATGGGAACTTGAGTACTGTGCAGGGAAGCTAGGGTTTGTTTTGCAAGAAAAAATGCAAAGATCAAGATTTCACGTGAATTCGTAGTGATAAAAGTGTGAATCAAGAGACATAGAAGTAAGTCACACATGAAATTATTCCTATTCATGATGTGCCTAGTCCTTGATCTTCTACTGTTGTTAATCATTAAGTTACTCTTGATTATTATGTAAATTGGATAGATGATTCACCACTTCTTGAATCTAATTGTTCTCTTTCTACTAATAGTGACATTGAATCTCTTTCTAATAATGATACTAGTCATGATGCATGCATAGAAGAGTACTTTCATTTATATGGTAAATATGTTGTTGATGATGTTATCCATGATTCCCTATCCACTTCTTACGTTTATTCCTTAGATACTTGCATACCAAATATTATGACAAATGATGTTTTTGATTCTTCTTCTTATCAAAATAATATTTCTAATACTTTTGAACAAAATGTGGTTGCTAATAATACATATGTTCATTCCCTTCTCCAAATGATATTGTATCTACTCATGCAAAAAATACTATTGCAAATGATGTTAGTGAACCTTATCTATCTTTAAAACAAGATGTATTAGATTCTTGTGAATAAAATCTTGTTGTAATGGATGTATATAGCTATAATCTTGCTTATCAAAAGGATATTTTACATCATGGTGAACCTAATGTTGCTTACAGTACTTATTCTTCTTCACTTGCTAAGGAATTTGTTGATAGTGGTGTCTAAGCTTCCATCCCTTATAGTCCTTCCCCTAGTCATCCTAGTCCCGATAACATTCCTCCATTAGCTGACCCAAAGATTCGATTCCAACCCAATAGTGTCCCCATAGCTACACACAATGGCTAGGTGCAACTACTCAATGGAACTCTTAATGTCTATGTCATTCCTCCACAAGAAGTCCTTTCTCTCATGTATGTTATAGGTGAATGAAAAAGTTAGGTTCATAAGTTTACCCTTGAAATCAAGGCCTATTATGCTAAAATGGATCATAATTTCATTTATGGTAATCCTATTCCTGATAAAATATTCAATTATGCCTTTCCTAAAGGTTTTTATCATGCCTAATTTTAATCTCTTTGATGGAACAAGTAACCCTTACATGCATCTCAAGGATTATAGGATAGCAATGGCTTCATACCCCAATGATCATTTACTCCTCAAAGCATTCCCACATAGTCTCACATGCCTTGAATTAGATTGGTTACGTCATTTTCCCTATGGTTCTATACATAATTTTCTTGACATGGAGGAAGCATTTCTTAGGTGGTTTATCTTTAATGATGGACCTAAGGTTACATATGATGATTTGAAATCTTTACATTAAGGAAAAATTGAGTTTTTTAGTGATTGTATATTACATGTATCATTTAATATATCGGCCTATTGCTTTAGAAATATAATATATATTTTTTTGTGGCTTGATTTTCCCTCTTAAGAAAAATTTGTTATATGACGTGATTATTTTATAACCCTTTGTCTTTGAGTTATTGATTTAGAACAATAACTTCTTAACCCAATTTTTGTCACACCTGACATATCTTTTCCCTTCACATACAATCCCTTTTCATAATCAATGTCCATCCACTAACACGGTTGTAAAAAAATATCGTTCTTGATACCCCTATACACATGAAGTCAAGGTCCTTCATCATGGTGATACATCTGGTCTTAACCCACTTACACATAGACCTAATCCATGGTTCACTCCTCATCCTAAGTGATAAGCCTTATATTTTTCTCATTTTAGTAGGCCACATGACATCTTGCACACCCTAATTAATGAGCATTTTATTTGGTTACCATATAATGAGCACCACCCTCCTTATTGGTAGCAACATAATCAAAACCAACCTTTCTACAACTTCCGTAGAATCAATTGGTGTCATGAAAATGATTTTTATGCACTTAATGATAAGATCAAGCTACTTGAAGAAAAAGGTATCACGGCCTTTAAGGCATGACATCTTTACCGATCATACTCTCCTTCACTGTGACATCTCTCTCTGGAATCTGTAACCCTACATGATCATCTCCCTACTACTAAGTTGGTTTTATGGATTCCTCCTCTAACTTTGAATCCAAAGTAAGATATGAATGCATAACCTATAACTAAAACCCAACTTATTTGGATCATTAAAGGAAAAATATTTTTATTACAAGATCCTAATATTAATAATATTTCTAATAATCTACATGTATCTTCTCTATCATCACTCGAGACACATGTAATTAGCCACCTCTTCATTTCTAGATAGGTTCTACATTAAATATTTGAGATTAATTTCACATGTCAGAAGTTAAATGGAATTTCTAGATACACTATGTAAGGAGGATTAATACCAACATTTTGATTCTAGTACCGGAACCATCATCAGGGTGAAGCTATTGTTTGAGATAAGGGATGGAGATTGAACTATTATAAATAATCCATTAACCAAGAGATGTCATTCCAAAAAGATGTGAAGGTAAAATAACAAGAAAATGAAAATAAGATAAAGTGAATTAAAAATAAAAATAAAGAAAATAAAGAAAAAATGATAATGAGGAGGAGAAAAAACCACCATAAAGAAGTGAAAATAAACAAAAAATTATGAGGGAAAAGTGGGGGAAGAAAAACACAACTGCATGATAAGCGAAAACAAAAATGGTAAAATAAAGGACAGACATTGAAACACAAGAAACAAAAAGAAAGGACAAACAAAATAATTCAATGAATGTTAGCTGAGGGGGAGTGAATGTACACTTATGCAATAGGGGTTTCCATGATTGACTTGGTTTTCACCCATCGTTGTGTTTTAGGTTGTTAAGATGTTTTTCAATCTTGACGACCTCACGTAATTTTTTGTGTACATAGTGTGATTTAATTGCTATTAATTTTGTGATTTCCATGAAAATGGCATGTTTTGTGATGATTTTACATTGATTATACATTTTTGAATCTCTATATTTTGATCACTTTTCTTGATTCATCAGTGGTATGAGAGGATAACCCTCCCTGAGTTCTATGCATAGGTTTCTAGGAACTCTTGCTCCTTAATAATTCATGGATTGTGACCTATACAAATCATTACATCTCACTCTCTCTACTATAGGATTGGATATTCAATCACTTCGTATTCAATCATATTTCTTAGACACACCAACCAATTGATATCAAATAATCACGTCAATCTATTGTCTATTCTACAAATCACACATCCAATGCAACATCTATGACTTATTAATGCTACTATTCAACACTAATTACACCACACATCATCATGCACATCAATCTACATCACCAAGAATCAATAATAGATGTCATCCATACACATTCCAACACAATATAAATCCACACACACAAAACAAATGTTTTTATACAATCTAGGATACTTCCCTCAATTCTCCTCACTACTAGTAGATCATATAATAGTGGAAGCTCTCAAGCTTGAGAATTCCCCACTAGTAATCCATCTCCATGATCGCAATCAATACTCTTGTACCTATGAACATAAAATCGTTGCCTCAACTGTCAACGTGATGTCCTGAGTTTGTAGCTCCACATACCAATTAAAAAAATCCTTTGAGAGTCCACCTCAACCTATGAACTCTCTCACACTTGCTAACTCGGCCCCTGCCTCATTTGTATAAGCTCGTAACACCACAACTATAGACACCACCATCACCACTAGATCAAACAAATGGGCATACTCACCTGCAATGTCATCCACCCGATCTAATAAAAAACCACCCATAATGGAATATGGTGACACGTTGTGAGTCAATGTGCACACCAAAACATCTACAATAATTATCCAGTAAGCACCATTTGCATGACATCATAAAACAAAAAATATTAGGACATTGTTATCAACAACACCTGATATGTTCACAATTACTAAATATATATAAATAATCATCCAATACTTACATTTTGCTACTGTGGCTTCCATGAAATCATCACTAGGGGTGGGATCCTCCCCTCCTCTTCTGCCTACCACTATCCTACCTGGTGGTTCACCTGCTCCATTTACTACGATAAGAAATATTATCACCCACCGATTCTATGCCCACCATTGTGTATATGTATGATTATAACCTAGATAATCTCCCTCAATAGGGACTATGTATGGGTCCACCTCATCTATAGGTTGAGGTAGTAACTCCACATTTGTAGGCTTTGGCGTTGCTCCTAACATCCTTGCTGCATGTAGCAATCGGGCCCATATATAGGGCCCTGAGGGAACCTCCCGTGTCACACCAAACTACCAAGCCACACTCTCAAACTAAAATAGCTCTACCTACCCCAAAATTTGATCCTCCAACCACATTGATTGCTGGATACAATGTAACTCTACCACATCCTTGACCCCTCCCCCATAGTCTCTATATAACTTCCCTCAAGCTTATCTTATCTATCAATGGACTATAGGTCATCAAGTAATACATGTAGCCCGCACACATTATTTTTAACACAAAAAACAATTGAACCCAAATCCTACCTCTACTTAGCTCCATCTACGTTGTGGGATGTTGGGTCTCTGCACAGGTGCTCCTCCTGTGCCCTATCCTGCCTCTGCCATGTCTGAATCAATCTCTCAAATCTTAACCAATCTAATTGCTCAGGTATATATCATGGGCCAACAAACTCCACTCCTCCAACCACTAAAATCTTACCAAATCCCCTCTCTTTATCCCCCTTTGTTGGTTTTCTTGTCAAACTGCTATCTCTGTCATTTTCAACCATGTCAAATGCACAAATGAATATTTTTAATGCAAATTTTTCGTTTTAAACCCAAATTTGCCTAACCAACATTGTTTGAACTGTGCCCTAGGTGATCAGTGTCGGTCACCCTTACTGGCATCCGTTCCCCTTCAACCGGTATTGGTCACCTTGCCTAAACCAATTATACCTAATTTACTCAATGTTTTGCTATAGGATGTCATTTTCTTGCCGCCTCAGCCTTACCTGAACCCTACAGGCTCACCTTCTCACCTTATCACCTAACCCCCTATCTATGTGTACGTAAGGGCACATTTTTTCTGTAACCTTGGCCTTACCCATGGCCTTACCAATACACCCATCCCAACCTCACCCATTGGACACTCAGACTTGTTTCCTTGTTATACCTTACGATGACACTACTTGTATTGTTTAGCTTACCAACCTTGCCTTGCCTTATGCCATGATTTTTATCTTGACCAGACCAAACCTTTTGCTACTTTGGAACACATCTAATGCCTTTTCCTACAAATGAATTGATTGAATGTAGACCAAACCTTTTGCTACTTTGGAACACATCTAATGCCTTTTCCTGCTGTAGACACCAAATTTGGGTCACACTCCCCTTAGTCCCTTTTAATTAGTTAACATAACGTGTTCACAGGAAACTAACCATGACCCCTTTACCCCACATTCATGTTAATTTAATTACTTACAATTAAATCAATGCCCATCCTCACATTATTTATTAATTTAATTACTTTAATTAGGTTAATTTACACCTCACCATAGACTTATTCTTATCCTTTTAATTAACTAAGACTCAATCTCTACTTATCTTAAAAAATTAGGACTTAGTCTAATTGTAACATTAAAATCCCATTCCTTCTCCAACAACACTCCCACTTATCTAAGCACTAACCATCAACTGAGACTCAGACTGACAAGTGGGGCATGCCAAAAATAGCTAAGATCTGCTATTTTTGGTAATCCTAGGATTTCCCACCCTAACAAACGATGGTTAACCCACAACTAACGCCGGTCACCTTGAATGCCATTGGTTTCCATATATACAGTTTTGCAACCTTTTCCCCAGGTTGGTCACTTCGAGTTTTGGAGAGAGCTATCCACATTAAAACACAAACCAAAGTTTTCTCAGCATCAAGATGACAAAATACATTCAGCCAGGGGCCCTAGAAAGTACCTGAGACTGATCCGAAGGTATTGTCATTCACGGTAGCACTTCGGGTAGCACTATTGTGGCAATGACCACCAAGTTATTCACAGATCAACCATTAGTGTCCTTAACCCACCAAGCTTGCATATAAAAGAAAGTGTGTTTAATTTTGCATCACTTTTGTTCTTACTTAAATAGGTTCTTTATCTTTTTGTTATTAGATCTGGTTATTCCCTAAATTCTTCCATCCCCATCTTCCTACCCACCTACCTATCCAACCACCCCAATGTTCTAGCTCTCCATACCTATCCTTTATACTTCCTGAGTCTTCTTCATATTATTACAAACCAAATCATCCCTCCTTCACTCTTTATGCAATCACAGAGAAGCCAAAAATTACCTTTGATCAACTTTCACCAAATTGCCCCTACCGATGTAGGTTACCTTAACCGTCGTCGGTTTCCTCTTCACCATCATCGGTCTCCCAACCGAAGTCGATTATTGTGTCTCCTATTAGACTTTCACTAAAATGACCTTAACACCCCAAAAACCTCACAGAACCTTGTCAAAACCTGATACCCCACCTACAACCTCACCATAGACCTTCCTAACTCTCTCTACAAACACAAAGAGAGCCTAGATACATGTTTATTACTTTCGGCCACTCCCACATGAACCACTATTAGTCATCTTAAACCGGTATCGGTCATACCTAAAATGCCATCGGTCACACACTGACCTACATTAGTCTTTGTGTCTGGTAGATTGCCTTAGACCAAAAAGCATCCTAAATTCCCAAATCAATCCCAAATTGCACCAGATCTTACCTTGACCCTACCTGTGACCCTCAGACCACCTATCCAGCCTGCAACCTGACCTGAGACCTTCATCAGTTTAATTATTAAAGCATCTAATTGGATTAACATTGATAGTAATATGAGATACCTAAATTAGAACACTAGTTATAGACACCAAAACCATGCTTACACTTAGCATTTCATCCAATCCGGTCAATTGATGACACTTCGTTAATCAACCCTTCTTTGCTCTATTCTCGGATGCCCATTCACGACAATATTTTGGTCACATTGCTCCTATAATCATATTATTTAGCTAACATCTCTCTTATTAGCTAAACATTCCTCTTTTTGATTATTTAGAACCTCCCTAGTTCTCTCTAGACCAATTGTATTGGCTTTATAGGCTATCTATCAGTCACAATTGGTTATCCAGACCCCTCCCAACTCTCAATGAGTCTCTAATCACTTGATAATCAAATTTAACTAGCCTAAACCCTAGTTAACTAGACTAAACCAAGCTTAACTAAGCCTAAAGCATGTTTATCCTAATCTAATCCTAAAGTGATTTTTTAGATTTAGTCCCACATGCACCCAAATTCCAAACTCTTCCATTTGGAAAACTATAAAAACAAGGCTAAGCCTACCCATTCAAACACAACTTTACATAAGTTAAAGCCAAACAATCCTAAGAAATCTTAAGAGCTCATTTGCATTAGCCAAGCTAATAATGCATTTGATCTTAGCTATCCTCCATTAAAATAGCTTCATATTGCACCCATGATAGGTTAGAAATGAAATAGCTAAACTTGGCCATGTAGCCATTTAGTGAGATTCATTCACCCTCATGGAGTAAACAACAAAACTGATTGCTTAAGTCTTTAGTAGGCATGTTTTATTAAGCTTTCAAGAATAGAGGTTAATGTTATTTGTTATATTTCTTGCTTATTTCAAGTTTTAAACACATGCAAATAGGATTCCTTGCTCATTTCTTATCATATGGTCCATTGAGGTTCTTTTTCACAAAGCTTTGGGGTCTTGCCCCATATCCATAGATCTTTTCAAAATCTTTCATTGAACACATTTGGCCCGCCCGGTGAGACACTTATGTCGATCCTCCATTAATGGAGGTCTTTTAGGTGTTTCAAAGTTCATTTTCAAGTTTTTGGGTCAAATCAATTGTTATTTTCTCATTTATGTTTCTAACACTAGATAAATAAATGACCTTCATTTACATGTATTTTGTGGTTTTGATATATAAATAGGACACTTTGACTAACAACTAACCTGTTTGCTCTTGAAAATTTGAAAATTTGAAAATTTGTGAGTTTTGTAGGTTTTTCCTAGGGTGCGCATAGGTGTTTACAAGGGGCGCGTACACATTGAAACCCTAGTGTCCCCATCGGAATAGGCATGTACCTGTCTGATAGTCCTCATCATTTAAAAATTTTTCCTCTAAAAGGACGTGCACACGTCTCCATCATATGTGTCACGTATCCGGCTTTCTGGCCGCGTATGCGTCAGGTGCTTGACTATGTGAAAATTTGTAAATTTCACCTCTATAGGGACGTGCATGTGTCTCCATCATCTAGGCCGTGTATCCATCTCTTTGGCCGCATATACATAAATAACTAGACTGTAACAATTTGAAATTGTCTATTTTTTTCTAGGGCACATATCCACTGGCTAGGGCGCATATGCGTCACTCTGGGCACATAGGTGTCCAGTTCTACTATGTTGAATTTACATTTTTACCTTGCCCACATATCTATCTACTTGGGCACGTATCCATTAGCTAGGGTGCGTATGTGTCATCCTAGGTGCGCAGGTGTCTTTGTGTAGTCCGGATTCATCCATTTTATTTTTAGTGCTCCTTGTTTTGACCATATGTTTTGACTCGTTGATCCATTTTCAGAGTTTGAACAGGTGTTTGAAAGATAATGAAGCATAATTCGTGAGGTAACTTTAAAAATTTAGATACCTTTGGTATATCAAATTATATCAAAAAACTTCCAAAGTGCTTCGGAGACCTCCAAAAATGCAAATTACTAAAAATTGTTAAAAAAGTGCAAAAATTGGATTTCTAGAATTTTTTAATTTTTCTTGGTTTTCTAAACTCTTGCAGGGTTCTAACAGTGGTTTACAAGTTTCCTTTTCATTAATTTTTTTTATCATAACTTAATAAAAAACATTTGCATCTTTATTTGTGAACATGTATGCTCTTCTCTCGCGCCTTTCTAGGTGATCTTGGGAATCAAAAATGTTTCACCACTTTCTTCATTCTTACAAAATGGTTTATTTAGCTTTCAAAGTTAGTTAAAAGGAAATTATTTTCACATTGTACTTAGGAATTTTCCATTCATTACAAATTTGAGTGAGATACCTTGTTGCGTATGCTCTTTCCTTGTGTCTTAGGATGATATGGGAAATCAAAAACAACATCTTCTCTTCTTTATATGACGTTTTGGAAAATTACTAACCTTGGTATGTAGGACAAAAATTTCTTGTCAAAGAAATATGTTGAAACAAAACAAATCAAACTTCTAATATAGTTTCGTGTAGATTGCCAAATGGTGTGCCACTTAAAACCACATTTAAATTAAAAAGATAAAAAACACATCATATGCAAAACACTATATTGCATGTTTGGAAAAGGGTACATCCCTATCCACTCAACTGGAACATAACCCCTTTGGCATAACACCTTAAGCTATAATAATGGGGGTGGTACCAGAAATCCTAAAGTAGTCCACTGATGTGTAACCTTTTGGATGAAACAAGAAGTGCCTCGCATACCCACTTTACTAGTTTTCCTTGTGAGTTATCATTACAAAGTTGTCCGTACCGTAACCCTGGAAAGAGTACACAATGGATGCATTTCGTGCCCATTGTACTTGAAGGGGGAAAGAGATGAGATACTCCCAAATTAGTCAGTGTAACTTTTTGGGTAAATCGTACCCACTCTTAGATGGCTTTGTAACACCTAGTTGAGAGATCTTATTAAGGAGGCCATTTTGTCTTGAGGCCCACTTTACTAGTCCTTTGTCATGTCTTGGCCATCACGAAGTGATAACTTACTTGGATTTAAAACATTGTTTTTTGAACAAGGAAAAGAATCCACTTAATTTGGATCTAAGTGCCTTTCATCATAGAAATTAGACGATGTTTCACTTAGCTTAGCTTCTTTCTTTCCTTCGGACGAGGCGAAGCTCTAACCAAGTGGCACTTAGTTTATTTTCACATATTTTGATCTACACCTTTGCATTCTTGTTTCCCATTTGGGGTAACATAAGGCATATTTCGGGAGTGTTGTCATAGATAGTGTTCACCACTTTTTTGTTCGTTTACTCTCATCCATGTTTGCGGCTGAGTTGTTAAACATCTAAAGTGCGTGGATGCATCCTTATATATTTGATGACCACTTGATCTTAATTTCAGGATCATCATCATAGGTTAGATTGATTCATCATTTGATCTCCCTTTGACGTGTTATCTTGTTTGCGTTTTCTCGACACAATTAAGATACTTATGTCATGTTTTTCATAAACGTAATCTAAGTATCTGCATTGTGGCGTTATGCTGCATACATTTTAGCACATCCTCAGTATACCTTGACTTGGTTTAAATTCAAACATTGTCCAAAATATTGAAGAGTTTCACTTACTTTGTTTGTGTCATTTTGATACCACTTTGGCACTAATATCTCACTTCTTCATGAAGCTTGATTAATGTGTCCAATTGGTGTGGTTACGTGGCTTACATTTGTAAACCTCCCCCTTTAACATTTTGGCCTTGTTGGTTATTGAACGTGTCGTTGTATACTTTGATTGGGATTCACATCTACCCTTTGTTAATATTTACGCCTTATTCATTTTGAGCTTGACGTAAATATTGACATTGTGTTGATCATATTTTCATCGAACTCACTTTACATACGCATTTGAATAGGGTGTATTTCCTTGTTGATTGGCTTTGTGTTTCACACTTGCATGATTATTCCTTGTGATTATTCATCTGGAAAAATTGTTTTCTAGGACAATCCTTTTTGATCTCATTGAGATTACGTCATCACAATGTCTATTTTCCTTAGACCTTCTTAAAAAAAACACACATGCATCTCCATACTTACCAAATGTCTAGTTGGTTTCCCTTATGCTACCCAAATTGACATGTCACTTCCTTCCCTTTGAAGGAGTTCCATCACACTATCTAGGTCTAGGCATTCACACCTAAATGATAACAAAAATGACTGACTATCACGCATTTTCTCACACTTACTACAATATGGAACCTAGGTTTAGCAATTCAAATCAAAATATTCCCATTACGACTAAACCTCATTTGGTTCTTTGTGTTAGAGAGCCCATACAGGTACCTTGTTCCCCACCTTTAGCTCATAGTCGGTGTTATGGTTTGGATGCTTCTAATCCAAATTATTTTTTAGGTTCCCCCCACTCGTCTTCTTATGATTCAGATCCAAACTACCATTCGGATTCCCACATTTCTTCTAAAGACTTGGATCCCAACTATTGTTCGGATACCCCTAGATCAAATCTTGAATCACAATTCTCCCTTCCTTCGTAGAAACTTTATTCCAAATCACCTTAACAAATTATTCCTCCTTTGAAGACTCGTGCGACTCCAAATTCCATTGATCAAAAATCTAATTTGGCTCTTGAGTCACAGTCCTCCATTTCTTCGCAAGACTTCCTTCATCAGTCATCTCAATGACCTCTTCCTTTGTCGAAGATTTCCACAACTCAGGTTACCTCTAGTCAATCATCTAATTCGAATCCTACATCACAACTTAATGAATGGCTATGTGATCTTACTTTCCAACCTACATTATGTCATCTTCTAGAAAAATGACATAGGTCCAAATCAGAATCATCCATTCATGAGATGCTTGCCTCCAATCCAACTTCCTATCTTGAGTCATCTTCTTCTTTCAATCAATCTTCCCTCCTTATCAGACTTGATTCTTCTATTCAACCTTTTATGACTATAGAAAAACAACCTCTACTAATTGATTTCTCTCAGAATGAAGAAATAATTAAATTACATGAAGATATCACTCTAGAGGATTGAAAACAAGGGTTCTTTCTTGAACTCAATACGCTCACGTATTAGGGAAAATAAGTTGATTCCTTTTATCAGAACGTAAAGGAAGATTGTAAGGTCATGGAACTTGATTCTTCTTCTATTATTCCATCTTCACCTTCCTCTGATCATGATGAGATAATAGGATCTAGCATTGATCCATGGCCTATCTTCTCATTACCAAATCATTCCTTATCTATCATCATTCCTCAAAATCTTGTATCAGGTCACCATTGAGTAACCCATCATCTTCTTCTATCTTGGAGCCACCCCTAGGTAACCCTCCTTTTTATAATTGTGGGTCACCATTGAGTAGCCCATCGTCTTCTTCTATACTTGGGCTACCCCTGGGTAGTCCTCCATTTTTGACTTGTGGGTCACCTCTTGGTAGCCCATTACCTTCTATTCTTGGGCCACGTCCTAGTATCCCTTCATCCTCTTCTATCTATGGGATACCTCCGAGTAGTCCCTCTTCTTCTATTCTTGGGCCATGTCCTTGTAGCCCAATTTCTTCTATCTTAGGGCCATATCCTGGTAGCCCTTTGTCATCTTCTATTAGTGAATCACCTCCTTATAGCCCATCCTCTTCAATTATTGGACCATATCCTTTTCATCCATCACATATTTCTTCTATCAATGGTTGTGGCAAGCCTGCGGTAATTTCTAACATCAGTCCTAAACGTCAACATCCTCTTTCTTCTCCTTCTCAAGGTCACAAAAGTCACACGTCAGCATATAAGAAACCCAAACAGCCTCATTATCAAGCTAAGATAAAAAATTCTAAGAGCTCAAAATCCCCAAACAACTTGAACAATCTCAAAGTTGTAAATCAAGCACGATTCAAAATCGTCCATCAATGCAAGCATTAAGTTTGGAGCAAAGTGCATAAACCTCTGTATAGGGAAATCAAGCTCCCACATGAACAATCCTTATTTAAGGATAAATTGCAGTCATTTGTTGAGTATGAGCTCACTGCAGTCATTAAGATCAGGGATAACATAACTCTTGATAAACAAATGCACCTAGTCTCCCTTATCAGTGAATTCGTAAACATCGTTGTTGGACCCTATCACATAGAGTGACATTTTTGGTCCCAACTTTCCAAAAACTATAAAAAATATAAAAATTAAAAAAACAATTCAAAAATACAAAACATTGAGAAAACACAAGAAAAATCAAAGGTACAAAGATCAAACATTGCAATCAGGTATTGCGTACACATGGATGTTTATTTTCTTCCCTTTCTTGCTCTTCATTATACAAGTATTCCTACCATTTCATCCCTTCAATGTTATTTTGGTTAGCTTATTCACACACATTTTGTGACATTTATCTCTATGGTATCCGTTTTACCCTGGTCTTTTATCACCTTGGTAAATTAAAGAACGACTAACCTCTTAGAGATCCTATCACATTCAACAGCTAATAAACTTATTGCGAAGAAATTTTGGACATATTTGTTGACACTAGCCAATGTCCTCCTCACAATCACTTCCATCTCCTTCCATCAAGCCATCTGTGTTTCTTAACCCCTTGTCAAACAAGAGATCTAAAATAAGTTTTTAGATAGAAAAAGAATCAAAATCAATCAAAAATCAAAAGATAAAAGCTAAAAGAAAAAGCAAATTGATAAATAACTCTCTCTTGGGTTATTTCCAATAATCTCTATTGGGGCTATAGACACCTTACTGGCACTAGAGAAATGTTGTGATTAGAATCAAATACATATTCATTGGGGCTATGGACGCCTGGCTGGTAGCGGAGCAATGTACGGCTATCCTTCCACCATCTATTCACAAAATCACCTATCGCCTTTCAAAATCAATCATTCCTACACATTGGCTAGGGTGTCTTCACTTTTTGTCTATTAAATCTTCTCTTCAAGAGGTAATTAAATTCCAAGTGCACACACTGGATATCTTTGAGTAAGCAGGATTAGTATGTTACCAAGTGTCTTTTTTGGACCTTGTTCAGACTCTTACTTTAGTCCTTATTTCGTCTCAAGATTTGTGCCTTTGGCTAATCACTTCTTCATCGCAAGGATTCTAAGATACATTCATATCATTCACATCGTTCTTCTACTTTTTTCAGAACATCCATGTGTATAGGATTACTTTTTTCCATGTTTTCAGAAACCTTTGTCCCCTTTCAAAAAAACAATCTTCTTCTTCCTTTCTATCATGTACTTTTAGGACAACTTACGTTGGGGGCATCCTTGCTCCTTCCCAAAAATTCATTGATTTACATTCACCATCATGTTGAACCTATCCATAATGGCCTTGGGTCCCAATTCTACCTATGAAGATTTTTCCTTTGAATACCCCCACCTAATCGCTGAGGTATTTTTACATCTTCACCTTTCTCGTACGTACGTGTCCATATGCCCTTGTACATCCCATCTATTTCTTGGGGCATCCACTCTTCCTCATCTTCCTGTACATAGTTTTAGAAAAATTTCAAAATAAAAAACATTCAAATATGTTAGAAAAATCAAAACATTCAAATATGTTAGGAAAAATCAAAACATTCAAATATGTTTCAAAAAACTTATAAAAATTGAAAATCATCCTAAAAAATTTCACTCTTTGGTTCTCACCTATTCATGTGTGTGACTCATAGATCATCTTGATCTACCTCCATCAACAAAATCTAGTCTTCTTACTTCGTCTGTACTTTGAGGCACAACGAGTTGTCTGGTACTATTTCGTAGTGTGCATTGCTTTTTCATAGGACCCAAGTGTCCTCCATTATTCCCCTTACATTTATCCTTTCTTGGGGCACCACCATTAACCCTTGTCTTTAACTCGCATAGGTTAGAACTAAAGCTTGATAAAAAAAACATGGTACTTGTCTCTTTGTTAGGTTAGCTTATTTAATTTCTCGTATTGCATTGCATTTTATATGTTACATGGAGTTAGGCATACTTCACTTTCTCATATTGCATTGCATTTTGTATGTTGCATGGAGTTTTTGTTTTTAGCAGTGGAAATTTGTTTGTATATGTCTTTTCATGTCATACTACACTTTTGTTCATTATTTTTAGATAGGACCGATGATGAAGATCACTAGCAATATGATGAAAAATTAAAGTTGTTTAAAAGGGAATTGGATGGATGTTAGCTCATTCCCCCTTCCTCACACTCCTTTTCTTCTATGTCCCCTTTCTTCTTCTTCACACTATTCTTTCTTCTGTTCTCTTTCTATCATATTTTTGATCGTCAATCAACCTCTTTCATCACCCCATCGACAATCGAGGGGGCATCCTCCATTCTACTCATTTTTATTCTATCCCTTCAAAATTTTCTACTTATTTATGCATGTCCACTTTCTTTGAAGTGACGTCGCTTACATCACCCCAAAGAAAATGTAGACACCTAAAACATGCTTACACTTAGCATTTCATCCAATCCAGTCAATTGAAAACACTTCGTTAATCAACCCTTCTTTACTACATTCTCGGATGCCCATTTACGACACTCTTTTGGTCACATTCCTCCTATAATAAAATTATTTGGCTAATATCTCTCTTATTAGCTAAACATTCCTCCTTTCGATCATTTAGAACCTCCCTAGTTCTCTCTAGACCACTTCTATTGGCTTCGTAGGCTATCTATTAGTCACAATTGGTTATCCAGACCCCTCCCAACTCTCAATGAGTCTCTAATCACTTGATAATCAAGTTTAACTAGCCTAAACCCTAGTTAACTAGCCTAAACCAAGCTTAACTAAGCCTAAAGCATGTTTATCCTAATCTAATCCTAAAGTGATTTTTGAGATTTAGTCCCACATGCACCCAAATTCCAAACTCTTCCATTTGGAAAACTATAAATACAAGGCTAAGCCTACCCATTCAAACACACAACTTTACATAAGCTAAAGCCAAGACAAGCCTAAGAAAGATTAAGAGCTCATTTGCATTAGCCAAGCTAATAAGGCATTTGATCTTGACTATCCTCCATTAAAAGAGCTTCATCTTGCATCCATGATAGGTTAGTAATGAAATAACTAAACTTGGCCATGTAGCCATTTAGTGAGATTCATTCACCCTCATGGAGTAAACAACAAAACTGATTGCTTAAGTCTTTAGTAGGCATATTTTATTAAGCTTTCAAGAATAGAGGTTAATGTTATTTGTTTGATTTCTTGCTTATTTCAAGTTTTAAACACATGAAAATAGGATTCCTTGCTCATTTCTTATCATATGGTCCATTGAGGGTCTTTTGCACAAAGCTTTGGGGTCTTGCCCCATATCCATAGCTCTTTGCAAAATCTTTCATTAAACACACTAGTGTTTGATTTCTTTTATTTGTGTGTTCATTTATTTTATATTGAATTATATATATCAGTGGATTGAAAACCATCAAGGAAGTATCACACTTCCTGGGTCTATTTCATGCTAGGAAATCCATTTACATTTTACTATTAACTATGTTGTGTTGTCTTGCTTTGCATTTCAGGTAGTTCCTCCTAGCCAAAAGGAAGCTCACACAATCAACTTGGATCAAGAAATTAGATTCACGTGTACAACCTTCAACCGACGAACAGCATGTATTCCTCCTTGGCCTATTTTACCCTTATCTTTTTCACTAATATACTAAGAATCCAGTGAAACATTATGGTATGCCTGGTGGGACCCATCATGGGCTCTGTTGCATTTGTTCATTCCTAGGTGAAAATTGTGTGTTTATTTGCATTTGAAAAGTATTCACATTAATTTTCTTCTCTAGAATCTTCTCCTTCTTTCTATTGTCTAAAATAAATCATGCTTTTAGTGTTTTAAAAAGAACACGTCTTTCTTTCTACTACATTGCATTAGTGAAAGAGCATTCCTCTTCCTGTTCTTCATTTGCTACATCAAACATAATTGTGGATTTGGGTTTAAAAGATTTACATTTCATTTTGGTTTGTTAAATTATAGCTCACATTAATTGAGGGAAACCTATACGCTAGAAATCATGCCCAGTTGATGGTTGACTAAATCCAATCGTATTTCACTTTGCACACTCTCTATACCAAACCACTTAAATAATTTACACATCTTCTTAAACATCATCCTACCTAGAATAAGCTGCTAATGATCACACGATTAGAGGGTTGATAGTGGGTGCCCAGCTGGTTTCTATGTCCAATTATTATCTCAGAGAAAGGACCACCCCCACCAAAAATTTACCTGAAACCATCCATAGTTCTTGGATTTTCATAGGGTACCTTATATCAAAACAAAAACTTTGTTCTATTAACAAGTCAGTCCTAAATAGCGTAAGGTGCAACACAAAATTCACCTGTAGGATTTCTTTTTTCTTAACTTTTTCTTGATTTGTGTTTTGAGTTGTGAGGTTGCATTCCCCATTGTTATTTCTTCCTTTCACACTCCAAAATTCTAGCTGGTGTATTCTAACTTTTTCTAAGTGTGTTAGGGTCCATCATTACCATACTCAGGTTTTTGGGTTGGTATTTTAGTTTATCTCAGTCCAAAAAGTCATTTTTTCCATCTTTTCAAATTTCACAGTGACCGTCGTCAGTCCAGCGACCATCACCAGTTTACATATGACCATCATCGATTTACCTAACCATTGTCAATTTCCTAGTTTTTTGGGTTATTTCACGAAAACAACACTCATCATATTTCTATTCTTGTTGGATTTTCTCAGATACATCATCATACCTATGGATCTTTGAAATCACTGTCAAATCCAAGTTTTACCTCATTTTCATCAGTTATTGCCTCATTTGAATTTTTTTTGATTTTCTACAGTAACCAATATCGGTCACCCTAACCGTCATCAATCCCCATCTATCACCATCATTTATTAACCCAACCACCATTGGTTAATGTGTTTAAAATTTTAATTAAAACAACATCAATTTTTACCTTCTGAAACTATTTTTCTCCATTTCTTTTGATTTTTTGTGTCATTTAAATAGAGAAGATTACCAAGCCTTCACCAACTCATAGGGTTTTGACTCGTATTCAATCCAACTCCCTTGTATTCCACGCAGGCCCTCATCCGCTCCCACCTAGCCCATCACAACCTTCCGTCCTATCACCTATGGATCCTACTCAGCCCATTATCATCAGTACTGGTGATGAACAGTTTTAAAGACTCCTTGACCAAAGTCCCACTACCTTACAATATTATCTCACCCATTCATCCACTTGAGATTCATTAGGATAGATGGTATATGGCATGTCTATGTCCATTCCTCCTACCTTTGCCCCCACATCTATGTGGGCTAGTACTAGCTCGACCTTACCTTCTTCCACTTTACCACCCGTAGTATCCCTACTTGACATCAGTCACAATTTTAACATCAATTTCTCCCTTGGTGTCAACCATTTCTTCATCAGCCACCTTTAGCATAGCCCCATCTGCACCCAATACCCCTTATATACCTATTGCATCGCAGCCATCCATGGTGTCAAAAAATAATACTCCATTCCAAAACATCATCCTGTCCATCTTGTAGTCTTTACCTCCAATCACTACAAGAATTTCTACATCCACCCCACCTACTTACACATATCACCAATAACCACCTATCTCGTTTATCACTTATTCAGGATAGTTTTTTGCCTGCATCTATCCCCCTAGTAGTTCTTGTACTCGGCACTAACATATACTGGGATGTCATCCTCATCATACAGTCACCATCTAACCCCTTATACTACAGGGGTGCCCATTCATCACAACCTACCAACGACCTTATTAAAATGATGATGGAAAATATGCAAATAATGGAAGCATCAATTTTTGGCTCTCACAACTCTTTTACATATAACATAATCTGTAATGAGCCCATTCATTTATCAATTCCCATTCATCCATACCCTATGCATTGAGAATTTCCCAAATTCAACTGGCTCAACAACAAAGAGGACCCACAACAACACTTGCGGTCTTTCAAACATGGGTGTTATTGAATTTCTCATGACGATGCTCTACTCTAGAGGACATTCCCAATGTCCTTAACAGGACCTACATTGGATTTGTATAGTGGTTTACCTTTACATTCCATTTACTCATTTAACTAAGTGGATCAAGCCTTCTTGGACCATTTTTTGATCAATATCGTCAAGAAGGTCACCATTATCGACTTGTACTCAACACGACAATACGAAGATGAATCTATCATAGATTTCATCACTCATTGGCGAAGCCTCATCAACCAGCTTACATTCCAACTACCTCAAACTGAGCTAATAGATTTGTTCACTAGGGCTTGTACCAGGCACATCTCACCAACTCTCTAAGTCTAAATTTTTTTGTACATTTGATGAAGAGTTCATCATGGCTAGAAAAATTGAAATCCATTCCATAGAAGAGAAGAAAATTAAATTGCGTAACAAAAACACTGCATTCAAGTCAAATGATGCCTCTTCCTCTTCCAAACCCCAAAAAAATTATTCCAAAGCCAAAGGATCTGCCAACGTGGTAGTTTTAAAAGTTGGCTTATCTCACCCATCCAATCAATCGAAACCTTCTTCCAACCTTTCTCCCATTCAAGCTTTCCAATTCAGGTGAGAGAAATGAAAGTACACTCTCATAGGAGAGCCCTATCCATCATTTTTAGAAAAACTTCTAAAATCCAGAGTAATTGCTCTTCCACCCATCAAACCACATACTATTTTTAATCCCACTCGTCCTATGCCTGCATTATACAAGGAACATGATTACTACAGTTATCATCATGTTAAAGGTCAGAGTGATGGTAATTGTATAACCTTCAAAAAAATTGTCTAGGAAATGTTAGACAATGGGGAGATCTTGTCTTGGACAACCCGAATTCACCGGCTAATTAGAACTTGCATATTTTAAAGAAGCGATTTCCTAATCACACCCCATCATCTAACCAAACTAGAAAACTTGTGACTAATGATAGTAATGTCTGTGAAGTTCATGTTGTGAATGAATTCTTACTAACCCTTCCTTGATTTCCTCCTATCTCCTCTATCGAGGAGATTCTTGCACGGGGACCTTTACCCATGGAGGAACCTATTTCATCTACTCCTTCACCCACAAAGGAGTCCATAATATCTCTCAATGTCATTTCACCACTCATCTCGTAGCATAATAAAAAACCTACGGTGTTAACTCTCTTACCCATGGGAGACTCATGCTCACCTTCCTCTCCACCGAAAAAGGAACCTACCTCATCCTACCCATCATCTCCCCTGCCCATAGAGGTTCCTTTAAAAATTCCACTGCCTATTGGTGACCATTCCCCATTAGCCTTCCAAGACTTTGTTCATTTTTTCTTGGCTCTCTTATGCACAGATTCCAAAGCTAACCAGTTCCTTATCTTATAGACATTTTTTACAGGGATTACCACCAAGTAAATATCATCTCCTCTTACAAAAATGTTGTTTTCACGCCTAGCCGACTGCTTGGATTATGTTGATAATTCCATGCTTTTGGGAGGCCTTCGGCTACCTTTTTCAACCCAAATGCAAATTTCATCTGTTGATACCTCTACAATTTATCTAAAGGTATTTTAGACAATTGATCTAACCATGCCCAAGCCTGTTATAATGGCATCTTCTTCATCACCCTCGCCTACACCTAAAATCTTACCAATAATCAAACCTGTTCAAATGCCTAAGTACCTACCTGTACCTACACCTTCCCCCATATCTAGAATAATCACCACATTGGGAGTCATGCCAACATCAAGTGTAGTCCATACTCCTTTCAAATTGGGTTTATCCACATCCTCAATATCCCACACAAAAACCATACCTTCACCTAAAAGGAAGACCCAACCTTCTAGGCCACATACACTGGTTTCACCTACTACCCCTTTGTCACCTTCACTACTTCCATCTATCCTAGGACCCCACCTATCCACTTTGGCCAAGCAACCTCCTACCCAGGGTAAACTAAAAACACAACAGCCCATCCCCTCATCATAAGCCTCTGTTACACCTAACTTACCTGCATAGCGTACACTTTTTTCATCACCTGTAACCTAATTACCACCTATACCCACACCACTTCCAGTAGCCTCTTACCTGCCTATGGTATTCTACATTATTCAATCAATACCCTCCACCTTGCCTCTTCCAAAAACCTTCACTGCACCTCTGTTATCACCTCGGCTAACCCGTCCCCTTTTTCCATCTTCCTTCCCTTCTACATCATGCACACCATATTCACCTTTACCCAGGAAGGTGCAACCAAATTAGAAAAATGAACTACCCTCCAAAGAGGTTGTCAAACCTACAACACCTTGTATTGCCATCTCATCTTCTACACCTTTACCCAAGAAGGTGCAACCCAAACCTCAAATAGTACAACCTACCAAACCAGTGATCAAACCTATTCCACCTCCCATGATGCTTCTCCCACCAAAATCACTCACACCTCCATCTTGACCCACACTTACCTCCCATTATGATCCATTGGAAGGGTCTTATACCAACATCTTAACAAACCTTTTAGAGACCGTTGTCATCACATTGCCGCCACTTAGACCTTATGAACCACTCAAACCTAAACTATTAGGGTTTGATGATACAAAAAAATGTGCCTATCATCATGTACCAGGGCATGATGTAGAAAACTGTAAGGCTATAAAGACCATTCTACTCCAATTATGTCCTCCTAAAAAAAACTTTGATGACAATGATATTTTAGAAAAGGACCCTATTCCCCCTTCATCTATCACCACACACCCTCATCCCTTAACTATCCAATGACCTTCATCTCCACCTCCATAACCCTTTTATCCTCCTCCAAAATTTGAGATCAATATGGTCCACATAAGAGATCTAGCCAAACTACCACCCAAATGTCAATGCACTACCTTCTTTACACAACACCAGTATATGCCCTCATCATTCTATTTCCCTTCTTGTTGCTACACTTATCAAGACTCAATTTCTCCCTCACCCCATATTAATATGGTTAGCACTTCCACTCGCACCAAGAAATACCATGGATTTTTTAGTGGTGAATATTCATAATATGGTGAATATTCCATCTTAGAGAAAATTTACAAGGTGAATTTTCTAGCGCGGGTCCTAACTTGTTCGCCTAAAAATTAAAGTTCAATATTTTTAGGGGTTGGATTTTCCTACCTCTTTATAATATCCCCTATATAATCCTATATTATTTTCTGGGTAGAACACTACTTGATAACTCATTCCACGTTCCAACTGGGGGTATATCTATTATCAAATACATAACTTGAGAAGAAACATATTCCAAATTTCCAGTATAAAAAAGTACATTTTTTCATACATGCAACAAGAAGGCTCTAAGGACGGTGACAAGAAGACTCTTTAGATGGGTGAAAATAAGGGTGTGTAGACGGGTGATAAGTAGGATATGTTGACGGGAAATAAGTAGGGTCTATTGATGGGTGACAAGTAGGATTTGTTGACAGGTGACAAGAAGGATCTATTGATGGGTGACAAGTAGGATCTATTGATAGGTGACAAGAAGGATCTGTTGATGGGTGACAAGTAGGATCTGTTGACGGGAAACAAGCAAGATTTATTGAAGGGTGACAAACAAGATCTATTGATGGATGAAAAAATGGATCTCTTGACTGGTGATAAGAAGGTTATGCTGACGGGCAATAAGAATAACCTTTTGACGCGCAGTAGGGAACTATGTTGTTGACGTGTGACAAGTTTCATTTTCTCACGCATGACAGGGAACAATGTAATCTACTAGTGTTTAGAACACCCAACAAGTTATAAAAAAACTCAAAAGTCTTTGTTCAATTATTTTGAAAACTTTGTTGGTTTAGATACAACAACTGCGAGCACTCATAGAGCTCCCACTGAAATCAATCAGATCACAAACTATGTGGAAGGTGTTATTGAAGTGGACATGTATTCTGCTCAATATCAGCCAAATGACACCTATAATGATACCATGTCAGGGTTTGAAGATATTCTAGTAGTGCAAAATGTAACACAAAATTCAAGTGGTACATGGAAAATGAAACTTGATGATTGTGATATTCTTGAAAGATCTACATGTAAAAATAAAACTATGAGAGGATCAAATGGCGGGTTGCAAATTTAAAAATTCAGGTGGGTTGTGTGGGGGATTTGAAGGCACTGTTTTAGAAGCTCTGGCTGTTGAATTCCTTTCAAAGATCTGCAATGTTGCCGCTAAGGAACCATTAAAAGTGAAATATGCGCTCATTGGGGACAGTTTCGGGTATAGAGCTTGGGTGTAAGTTGTTAAGACTCCTCCAGAAAAAAATGTGAGAAATCAGGCTACATGTGATTTTAAAAGTACAAAAGATGCTGAAGGGGTGACCCACTTATAGGTACCTGATGGTTGTCTGCAAAGAGCTCTGGAGAAAACCAATCTAGCACTTGTCGGAAAATTTTTGGGATCACGACCCAATGTGGACACCATTAGGAAATGGGCCATTCATAGATGGAAACCAAAAGGGGATTTGATTATCACCACTATGGCAAAAGGTTTTTTTCTGGTTAGATTTAACCTCCAATATAATGTTGACTCAGTCTTATTGGGTGGTCCCTGGTGCCTTGGTAACATGGGACTTTTTAAAAAAAATGGTACCCCGGATTTAATCCATTCGTTGAAAATATTCATGCCATACCCATCTGGTGTAGAATCCCAGGTCTTCCTCTACATATTTAGGATGATGAAATCCTCCTTCACATTTCCAAATCAATTGGTTCACCCATTGGCCTGGATGGACCCACGAGAAATAGGTCTAGGCTGGGATTTTCTCGGTTCTGTGTCTCCATACAATTGGATCAGGAGCTCCCCGATAACATTGTTCTGCAATCCAAACTGGGAGAATGGAATCAGTAAATTGAATATGAAGCCTTCCAGTTATGATGTAGCAAATGCCACAGATTAGGGAATTTTGCCAGCAAATGTCCTGAACAAACAGTTACAAAGCTGGAAGTTTCCACAGATACTCTTGAAGATCAAAGACATAATCAGAGAGATAAGGCAGATAAAGAGCAGATATCTGAACCAGCTTATGGAAATGGGCAGATGGAGAGACATTCCAAGCTAAAAGAAAGAAAAAAATGCTTTAACACAAAGAGACCACTAGTTTACAGAAAACTTTGGAAACCTAAGAAGCTGATTGAGCCCCATCAAGAACTAGATCTGGATCCAAATGAGGAAGAAAATAAAAGGGAGATATCAGTGGATTCAGCATTGAACTCATTGACTCCAAATCCAGTAAAGTTGAACATGGAGGTTGATGAAGAAAATGAAAAAGTTAACATTTCTCTCTCATGCATGGAAGTAGAGGAAGACAAAACCGATGCTCACCAAGAGCTGATAAAGAGTAGATCTTTGGAGAAACTAAAAATGAGACAAGAAGAAGGCAATGAGGATCTAGAATCCATTACACGTGATTTAAACCAAGAGAAAGAAGACATAGATGTGGAGGACCTGACTCCTAAAATGGATAAGCAGGATGGTATTAATACAGGAAAGGAGGATGGAGAAATTACCCCCTCTAACAAGGAAAATGACTGTGATAATGAGGGATTCATCTTAGTGAAAAGAAAGAAAAGAGGTTCAAAAAGCCTGGAAGAAAAGCAGCTTGGAAGCTGGGAAGCCTCCACCTCAAGAATCACAAGGGCCACTGCTAGAAGAACTACAAATTTTGGAGTAACCTTTAGAAAAGGCAGGCCATCTAAGAGAGAAACAAGAGAAAAAGAGACTGAAAAAGAAATTGCAGATGGTACACAGAGAACTCTGGGCCATCCAGTAAATGCATCTCCAAAACTTTTTTAATGAAGGTAATCTCTTGGAATGTCAGAGGCCTTAATGGAGGGCCTAAGCAAAGAATGCTTAATGAAATTAAAAGAGCAAACAAACCCAACATTCTTCTCATTCAGGAAACTAAAATGAAAAGTAAAGCAGTTGAAGACTTCAAAAGACATTTATGGCAGAACGTTGCCTTTGCTGCTGTTGACTCTCAAGGGGCTTCTGGAGGCTTAGCGATCTTTTGGGATACAAAGATGGTTGACGGTAAGGTACTCTCCTCCACCCATAATCATTTAGCTATTATCTTTAAAAGTCTTGAAAATAATCATAGCTGGATCCTGTCTAATATTTATGCGCCCAATACTGCTACTGGTAAAAGAAGTCTATGGAAAGATTTAATCTTGTTCAGAAGCAAGGTTGAAAACATGAACTGGTTGGTTATGGGAGACTTCAATACTCCTTTGAATCCTGGAGAAAATTTTGGGGGAAGTTTGGAATTCACCCTTGGCATGGAAGAATTTGCTGACTTCATCTCGACTCTTAATCTTATGGACATAGAGCTTAATGGTAATCAATTTACATGGTCTAACAGAAGATTAGGAGAAAACTTAATTTAGGTTAAACTGGAAAGATCTCTTATCTCTTCAAATTGGATCCTGAACCATAATTTCCATCTTTCTTCTCTCCCCAGAATGGGATCTGATCACAATCCAATAGTCCTCAATTTCTTCAATTGGACTAAACCTTTCCATGGTAATTTCAAATTTGAGAAAATGTGGTTCGAACATGAAGACATTATGGACATAATTAAAGAGTGGTGGGTTTGGGAAGGCACAGGGACAACCCAATTCAGACTTCTTCAGAAGTTAAAGAATGTTAAACAGAAAGTTAGAATATGGAATAAAGAGGTTTTTGGAAACATTTTTGAAAAGAAGAAAGAACTTAAGAAATAATTAGAAGAACTTGAGCTAAATGCTTCCATGAAAGGTTTAACCCTAGAGGATCATCAGCGGGAAAAAATACTCCTATCTGATCTGCATAATATAAACAGACATGAAGAAACCTTTTAGAGAATGAAATCTAGAGCCCTTTGGCTTAAGGATGGAGACAAAAATACAAAATTCTTTCATTTGACAGCCATCAAACATAGAGCTTGTAACAGAATTTCTGAGGTTACTAAAGGAAATGGAAACATTACTAAGGATCCTGAGGATATCAAAATAGAGGCACTTAATTTTTACAAGAACCTCCTCTCTGAAAACACTTCCTATAATGAACAAGCAACCTCTTTCCTCTTAGACTCCATTCCTAATAATTTAATACCTGCTGAGAGATTTAAAAGCCTTTCAAAAATAGTCACCATCGAGGAATTAAAAAAGGCTATCTTTGCTTTAGAAGGGGATAAGGCTCCAGGTCCAGATGGTTTTTCGGCTAACTTTTACCAAAGATGCTGGGAAATATGCTTTGAAGATCTCTTGAAAGCTGTCAATGAATTTTACAGAATGGGAAATCTGATTAAAGAACTAAATAATACTCACATTGTGCTTGCCCCAAAAAAGCTGGATGCAAAATACTTCAAAGATTTCAGGCCTATCAGTTTGGTGAATGTCATTTATAGGATTTTCACAAAGATTCTCACCACTCGAATGCAACCTATTCTCATGGAGATCATTTCACAACAGCAGAGCGGATTCATTCAGGGAAGAATTATCCAAGATGGAATCATCATGGTTCATGAAACTATACATTCTATGGATAAAAGTAAAAAGGCGGGGATGGCCATCAAACTTGACATGCATAAAGCTTTTGACAGGGTCTCCTAGAGATTCATGGATGAGGTCCTATCCAAATTTGGTTTTCAAAGCAAATTCAGAAAAATCATCCACTCTTGCATCTCTACCTCTAGATTCTCTGTGGTTGTTAATGGGGATCCTGTGGGTTTTTTTTCCAGTAATAGAGGTATACGGCAAGGCGACCCAATCTCCCCTCTTTTATTCATTATTATGGCTAACAGTTTAAGCAGGTCTATATCCAAAGCTATTGACATTGGCATGATAAAAGGCTTCCCTCCTACTACTGGTAATCAGACCTCCTCTCATCAGCAGTTTGCTGATGACACTTTGCTACTTCTAATGGCTTCTATTATTGAAGCAAAGGCCATTAAAACTGTCCTTAGATTTTATGAAGAAGCCTCAGGACAAAAAGTTATTTTTGACAAGAGCTCTATTTATTTCTTGAATACTCCTGAGGAGAGGCAAAGAAATATTGCTAATATTCTAGGATGCACCATTAATTCCCTACCAGCAACTTACTTAGGGTTACCTTTAAGTACTGGCAAGATTTCAGTGGACGTTTGGAATGATCTTATCAAGAGATTTCAAAGAAAGTTGGCAGGATGGAAAGGAGCCGTCCTATCAAGTGCAGGTAAGTGCCTTTTGGTTAAAAGCATGCTTCAAAACTTGCCTATTTACATACTATCAATGTTCAACATGCCTACAGCTGTGATGAACAGTATTGAGAAGATTCAAAAACACTTTCTGTGGCACGGTACTGAGGAAAGATTCAGGTATCATCTTGTGGCTTGGGAACAGGTTTGTAAACCCAAGAGATTTGGGGGATTAGACATCAAAGATATCAAGCATATGAGTACTACCTTTACTGCAAAATTAGGATGGAGATTGATAAAAGAGAATAGACCTTGGACAGAGCTGATTAAGATCAAATATCTTTCAAATCAGAACAAGATTTCCTTCATATATGATCAGTCCCTTCCGAATGGTTCTATTTTCTGGAACAACCTTCTCCGCAGAAGGCACATTCTCTTTCAGGGATGCAGCTGGAAGCTGGGAGATGGGAAAAACATAAACTTCTGGACCGATAAGTGGACGGATTCTAACTAGATTTCTGTTTATGATCATATGAAAGACAATTTAATTGCAAATTATGGGCACAAAATCTAGGGATACATTGAGAGGGATGGAAACAAAAGAAAATGGAAACAGCTAAAAGTGGAGAATGATAGTATTCAGGCTAATATTATGTCTCTTCAGAATCAAATTTCCCTAATCCATCTCAGTAATCAAAATCTTAAAGATGAGCTCATCTAGAATGATTCTTTTGATGGGGATTACACTTTTAAATCAAGATATAATTCTTTCTTTGCATCCATGGAAAGTGAAATCAAGTGGCATAAGTTGTGGATGCCGAAGTTAACCCCTAGAGTGAAATTATTTTGGTGGCTAATTATTAATGGCAAGATCCTAACTAATGATAACCTCATCAAGAAGGGATTCATCATGCCAAATAGATGTTGCATGTGTCAGCAAGAGGCCAAAGATATAAAACATTTATTCCTCCATTGTGAGATTGCTTCCAAAATTTGGCAGCTTGTTTTTGCAAAATTCAATCTGAGATGGATTTTCCCCCTTACCTGCCTTCAGGCTTGGGAGCAATGGAGCTCTCCATTTAAAAATTGCATGGTGAAAATACTATGGCAACTCGTTCTGCCACACTATGTGGAGAATTTGGAAGGCTCGTAATGATAGTATTTTTAGAAACAATAGACAGGCTTGTAACAAAGTATATAAGGAAATAACCATTGCTGTACAAGATAATATTACTAGATTTAAACCCTCTAAAAATAGACTCTACCCAGAGAATGAAGAATGCATTCTGACTGAATGGAATATTGCCACTATCTATAGAAATAAAAATGGTACTGACAGAAACACTGTTCGATGGATTAAACCCCCCACTGATTGGCACAAATTAAATTTTGATGGGGCCTCAAAAGGCAATCCAGGAGATTCTGGTGGCGGGGGTATCATCAGGGATCAAAGAGGCTACTAAGTTGCTACTTTTTCTAGGAGAATGGGAAGACAAACTAATCATTATTCTAAAGCCATGGCGGCTCTTTGGGGTATTAAACTTGCCAGAGATTGTAATATTCAAAATATCATAATTGAAGGTGATTCTCTAAATATTATCAATCTTCTGAATAAAAAGCCACACCCCAGTTGGTCTATCAGGGATTATATTGAGGAAGCTATAGATATATGCAAAAGCTTTGTTAATGTTCACATCACCCACACTTATCGGGAAGGAAACAGGGTTGCCGACAGTTTGGCTAACTTTGGTGTTAATAATTCCTTTCAAACTTAGATTGGCGGGGATGTTCTGCTCACTCATGTCAATAAAGCCATCATCATTGATCTTCATGGCAATGAAAATCATGACTAACGGTTGTATTTTAGATGCTAATGTGCGGATCCCCAAGTACATGATGATGACATCACAAAAGATTTGGATGATTGTTACGATTTGTGTGGGCTGGATTGCCATCATTTCTTGGCATCAGAGGAAAGCTGAGGATCGGGGAAATAATAACAAGTGTAGCATTATAATTAAACCGGCTTTCACGGGAAGGAAAGATTCAAATACCAAAATCACCGCTCGTCCTGTCCCGCACATTGGAAGCTTTTTTACCGTTAAAAACAAAAAAAGAAACAAAGGAAACATGGGGGGTCCGCCATGCAAAACTGAACCAACCCACAATCCTGAGTGGAAAGAAAACACGGTGCTTTGGGAGTACCTGCAAATCGGGGGCCTGTCGAATTTCATTGAAAGGATTCAAGGCTTCGACCAAGACATCTCCATAAAATTCGCCAAGGGTTGGAAGAACATAATTGTCAAATATAGTAACATGAAAATGGAAATTACAGAAGAGCTCATAGCTCAGATCACGGGTCTCAGCCTGGAAGGCACAAAGTTCTTCAATAAGAAGGTCGACAGGGAGGTGGAAACCAAGAAATTTTTGGAAGAGGGAGAGAATCTTGAGTTCGTAAGTGCTGGCCTCAAGGTGGAGTCAATCCCTGCACCTTTTGATGAACTGGCCAAAATGGTGGTAAGGTATGTTACCCTTGAAGGAAGATATGTGACTATACCTCACAAGCATCTGATTTTTCTGAATCATTTTCGTAGAAATAACATTATTATCTTTCCTCATTGTCTGGTTAACTCCCTAGAGAAATCTATAAGAGAAGTTCAAAATGACTCTAGGGTTGTCCCTCTACACCAGGGCCTTATCCTCCTGATTCACCGCCATTTTTCCAGCTACCCTCCCATGAACCCTATCCCACCTCCCTCCTTCATAACTTCACCTACCCATACTGCTCCCACTCTACCCCTGCTAAAAAGAAAGAATGAAGATGTTGTCCCCAACAAGAAAAGGAAGAGCCTCAAAGCTAAAATCCCTACTTCCCAACGAGTCCTAAGGAGCCACAAGGACTTAGAACTAGCTGAAAACCTTCTACTTATTAGCATGCCGGTGGAGGAGCCCAAAGTAGAAGATTTGCTGGATAAGGTTAACATATTGGAGAAGGAGATTCAAGAGCTCAAAGGGGCTCTAAAAAACATGGAGAGAGCCAAAGGTAAAAGAATCCTTCAAAGTGAGGAGGAGGAGGGGGTGATTGATGAAATCTTCAAGAAACTTCAGTCCCATGATGGCAGATTAGGGAATGCTAAAAGCCACAATGACTGCATTCTATCTGCTCTCAAAAGCATCTATAACTTCATTGAAAAACATGTCCACAGTGTTTGTAGTTTAAGTGGAATCAATGAAGACATATGGGGCCCTAAAGAGAATAGGGACATTGCAATCTCCCAAGCTGATATGCAAGACCCCTCTTAGGCCACTGCTATTGCCTTTTTCATGTCACTGCAGGCCATCAATACCAAGATAGATAGAGCAATCAAGTAACGGGTAGTTGTGTTGCTGTTTTTGGGCTGCGATCTGGCTGTCATCGGGCGGTTCTAGAGCTGTTTTTTGGCGGAGATCTTTATTTTGTTTCTCTTTTGGCTTCTTTTTTATCTTTCCTTCTTTGTTTTGGATCTCTGTATGTTTAGATCCATTTTTCACCTATATTGTAATATATGGTTGTTGAGCCTTTCTTGGTTGACTGTTTTTCCCTTCTCTGGGCTGCTTCTCTCATCTTTACTATCTGGCTTTTGAGCCCTTTTGTATACAGGGTATAGTCCCTTCAAAACTATTTGCCCTTAATAAAAAAATAAAAATAAAACTATGAATATGAATAGGAATATGTGGATGCTTAGGAGGGCATACAAGTTTGACTGGGCTGCAAAATTTCCATTTATTGAACCTGTACAACTAGCCAATTCTGAAGAAATTTCATTAGAATGTACATGTACAATATGTACGTGGAAAATGGGAAGGCAGTAAAAAATGCAACTGAAGTTGGACACAATTGAAAAACAATATGGAAAAAAATATTTCACTTTAACTGGGGAAGATGGCTAGAAAATAAAAACACACAGATGGAAAACTGAAAAAGAATGCATGCATGTGAAATATACGGCGTAATATGAGGCTGATTAGGAAAGACGCAGACTTCTTGTAGAAAATGGCAGAACGATCACAACACAAATTATTAAGATGAATCAATAAAATTTGTGTGCTAAACTCATACAGTTTTCTACTTTATTCCACATCCTTAAAAAAGGAATACCGATTTTGGATTTAATTAATTTCAAACCTTTGTATCAATATAATGGAATGCATAATGTTTCCCAGTCTCACTAGTTAGACAACAGTGCATGGGAAATGGCTAAATGCCTTGCTATGATTGAGCAGGAAGATTTGAAAGGGTGTGTAAAAAATGCAAAGTTTATCTCTTTGTCAATTGATGAAGTGACCGATGTTGACAACACCACATGGGTATGTATTCATGTTTACACTTTAGAAAATCATATGAGGAATCCACACCTGTTGGGTGTTTAGAAAATGGTTGAAAATTACAATGCAAAAAACCTATATAAACTAGTTATTTCTCTTTTGAAAGAAATTTTTGGCATGACTGCAAATGAAATTACTATGAAGTTGGTATGTGTGGGAGCAGATGGGGAATTATTCATGCACAGTCATAGAACTAGGATGTGTGTTCAATTTCAAACATCATTCACCCCTTATATGCTGGCAATTCAATGTATGGCTCACAGAATGAATTTAGCATGTAAAATCATTTGTAAATATGAAAATGTTGCAAAAGTAGAAGACCTTATAAGAGAAATACATGCCTATATGGCAAGCAGGAAAAAGTGATTTCTAGAGTTTCAGAAATTTTCCATAGGTATTACAGATGGAAAAAATCTTCTGAAGGATGTTGATACAAAGTGGATTTTGTTGTATGAGCCTGCATACAGAGTGCATGAGGAGTATCCTTCGTTGGTTGGTTTCATGCACAAATATCATCATGAAATTGATAGGTAAAGGGACTTTTTGTTCTGTCTAACTGATTTGGAGACATTGCTTACATTGGTGGGTATTCTTCCAATGTTACAGGAGATCAATACATTGATGAAACATGCACAAGGTAGATTAACCTATATTGTTGATTTTATACGGATGAGAAAAATGGTATGTATGAGTCTTGATGCCTTGTACACTTCCCCAGATTGTTTTGATACACCTGTATTTGATAGCTGGAAAGTTTTATTGGATCTTAACCATCCCAATAAATTTTTGAGATTTAATATCCATGATCACCTCTGTATCCATGTTAGCAGGAAAGACATACCATTACACATTCTACAAAAAAGTAAAGACGTTACGTCAACGGAAAAAGAAGAAGTTCATGTGACACGAAATCTGTTTGATTCTGTAGTAATTGAAACAAGAATAAAACTCAAAAAAATTACAGAATCATTAGCATCAAAAATTAGAGAACGTTTCAACCAAGACAAAATTCTTAAAGCCATGGGTGTGATGAATCCAATTTTTTTAAATATAGAAGGTGGCCGTGCTGATTTTGTAGGTAAGCTTTTTCATAAATACATGGGTACAATATTGGACCATTTAGGAAATACATCAGAGGTCAAGGGTATTGAAATAAAAGGTATACTGAATGTTGATTTAATAAAGACTCAATCAACTAATTTTTCAATGACAATGAGGTCACAGTATAAACTCTTAGACGAACCTTCAGAGAGTGGTGTTATTACAAGGCTCTAGAAAAAAATATACCAAAGTAGTGTGTTACAGGAAGACATTAGTGAATATTTTTGGTTGTACGAGTTGTGCAAAACAATTATTTTGGGATCCATGGAGGATGAAAGATTTTTCAGTGCTTTATCTTTTATTAAATCAAAACTAAGAAAAAGGCTGGATAAAAATCTTGAAAGTTGCATAAGGTGTTATGTTTCTCGCTACTCTTTGGAAACCTTTCCTTTTGAAAGAGCTATTGCGCATTGGAATTCCCTTTCTGAAAGAAGAGGTGTAAATAATACTACTACAAGTCCAAGTAATCTCAATGATGAGACTAGAAGTGGTGCATCTTCAAACTCTGTGGATGCAAATATTGAATACGAAGAAGCTATTGAAAATTGATTATTTCAGCTTTAAATAGGTATCACCTTGACATTACACTTTAACTATTCTTATTTATTCAATTTCATATAAATAGGTTCTAATTTAATTATTTAGAGTTTTACATAAATACCATTGTAATTCTACAAATGTAAATATTGACTGAGGAGGCTATTTTTGATCTGTAGTTATCATCAAAGATGTTACAGGTATGAATATTTACATTTATTCAAATACCATCATTTACTAAAATGATATTTATTTCATTGGTATTTTTAATTTTCAAACCACTTTGATGTCGTATTTTGCAAGGTCTTCAAAGCTCAGATACAATTGTTGTCTACTCTATAATGCATTCTTGATATTTGTGTTACCTTCGATATGAACAGGTTAGATTTGGATTCTACATTTTAATCTCTTCATTTCATTGATGTTTATGAACTACATGAGTTAACATCCATCCAAGGAACCTCTCGCTTCTTGGGACTGAGATTATCAGGCAACTCAACCATTTTTATTCTAATCCTCATCCATTTTTTGTGTTTAATTCCTGAGAATCGAAGGTCCCCTAGCTCGCTCAAGAAGACAAGAGGTACCTTAAACCCTATCTTAGCCATAGTTTTAAATGTGAAGTAGAATTTACAATATTAAGATATCTGTGTTATACCACATTTTTTTTCCTTTGAGTTTGTTGTTTCAATTCAAATTAAATGTGAAGAAATGATATACATATTAAAGGTTTGAAATTTAAAATATAGAGAAGAATCCCTTATTGTATTAAGATGTATTTGTCACACCACATTCTTGATTTTCTTAAAAAAAATATCCATATCATCATCTAGTCACATACAATTCATCATCATCCATATCTACTCTAATTTCATTATCAAGATTCAAGAAACCCACATCCTATTTCCACATAACACCACATTCTAAATGAATAAATGGATGATACATTCTAATGTCATCCAAAATATTAGATGTCATCACCCACATGTAATGATAAATGTAACTATGACCTTCATTGCAAGTAAAGATAATATTGCATACAATTCATTCATCTGGTTACATACAATTCATCATCATCCATATCTACTCTAATTTCATTATCCAAATTCAAATGAATAAATGGATAATAACTATAACCAAATCTACTATAATTTCATTATCCACATGCAAGAAAAGATAATATTTCATAAATTTTAAATCCATGTATCGTGATAATGCATCATACATCAATGAAATATCTGTATAGAAGTTCTATATAAAAATATGTGCATACAATTCATCTGGTCACATACATTTTGTCATCATCCATATCTACTCTAATTTCATTATCCACATTCTAAATGAATAAATGGATAATTAATAATAATTATAACCACATCTAATTTAATTTCATTATCCAAATATCCACATCTAATGATAAATGTAACTATGACCATCATTGCAAGCAGAGATAATATTGCATAAAGTTTAAATCCATGAATCATGATTATGCATCAAACATAAACACCATCTACAATATAGAAGTTATATATAAAAATATAAGAGCATACAATTCATCATCATCCATATCTATACTAATTTCATTATCCACATTCAAATGAATAAATGGGTAATAACTATAACCACATCTACTCTAATTTCGTTATCTACATCTAATGATAAATGTAACTATGAACATCATTGCAAGGAGAGATAATATTGCATAAAGTTTAAATCCAAACTTCAAATTAAACAAATATCCAAGTATTAAATTTCATTCTTCTGTATATAAAATATTTAAAGTTTCAATTTTGAGGTTCCCCAATCCTCAAGGCTCAACCCTTAACATTTTCACCAAACCCTAATGTATTCCTTCCATCAATTTTCCCCGAACTAATTAGATCCTCAACATTCATTTCTAGGTTCTTGATGATTGCTTCTTCCTCCTTTGTAGAATCTCCATGGGATGTCAAAGAAGGACCTGCCACTGCCTTTTCTTTGAATAAAATCTCAGGGTCATAGCCATTCTCTTTAATTATCTGCTTAAGTGTATTGTTTTGTTTATTAACCAAAACAATATTTTCTTTCATCTTAATTGTTTTGGATAAAAAAAATTTGGCCATTTCCAAGTGAACTTGGAACACCTTAGCTTGAATCTTTAAATTTTCATATTTCAGCTGTAACAAAAAGAGCGAAGTCAATTAAACATATTAAAAAAATAATTTTAATTGAAATTAATTAAAAAAAATTCAAACTGATTATACTTACGATAGCTCTATCTCTTTCAGCGTTTGAAATCACCGCCATCTCCTTGTCCTTGGACCATTTATTGAAATAGGCATGGGCCTTAGCACTAATATTTTCCAATATGTTTAATACTTTATCTAAAATATTGTCATTATAGGTGTTGTTATATGTAACAGTCCCACTTTTAGCTTTGATGATTAATTCATCCATCTTTGCGGGTTGATTTTTGACTATTGCAAATAAGCTCTCTTTGCCAATGGTTGACTTACTATCTTAGATATTAATACTTTTTCCCTTCTCTCCCATTGAATGAGTTCATTGATTTGAGGCGTGATAAATTCATTCATGTGGGATTGACAATCATAGCCAATCAAGTTCTCCAAAGGAAATGTTGGCAAGTCATCACTATCTATATCAGAAGAGGATGATTTTGAAGGAGAAGTATGACAAATTTCAGTTTGAGCAATGTCTGTTGCATCATTTTCCTTTTGGGAGTGCTGATCGTACAAGAAATAATAGAAATTCATATTAAAGTTGAAATTGAAATGTTGAAAATTTAATTATATTTAAAAGTACATTGAGATGGAAATATACCTACTAGCCTTGAATCATATCATGTGTGTTAAAAATACCAGCTGGGTCACTGTTATTAATGCCCAAATAATCTTCATCTAAATTTATTTGATTCAAAACTGATTGCCCTGTTCCAGTGGGACAACAGTGAAAGAGAGGGTCAGAATAGAGAATGAGGAGGGAATATTTAGTGTCCTGCTAGGGTCTGGAATCAATGGCATGCGTTTACCAATGGTATTTTTTCCTGAACCTCTTATCGACATTTTGAATCATAATTACGGGGTTAATTGAGTAGGTGGGGTTTACATATTTTGAGTGGAAGATAAAGGATTGCTATCAACTTTGAACATCAAGAACCAAATCATTAGAAATTAATAAAAAATATGTAAAAGTATTAAAAAACTCACAAAATAAATGAAGTCATACCTTGTTGAATGGGATTTTATTGCGGTACAAATTGATTTTGTGACAGAGTTTGAGTGGATTCAGTTGGAGTTGATGCTGGTAATTACTGTTGAGATTTGAGAATTGCATGAGATTGTACCGAGTGAGTTAGCGATGCTTACTTTGAAGCACGCCTATATTCGAAAGTCCTTGCAAGTGCAACAACTACATGTCAATTCAATATTGTAAATCATTATATGGTAGAATCAAAATTTAATGAACCCTACTTTGAATTTTAAGGGTATTACGTCTCTGTCCTTTCATTAATGAAAATACTTAGCCATCATCTGATGTGTGAACTTCGATTTCAGATTGTGATTCTTTCGAGGCCTCAGCATGTTGTTGGCCTCTTCCTCTCGATGCAGATTTTTTTCATGGAAGTGACTCCAGTAATCTTTTCTACATATAGAAAACATTCAATAGAAAACTTAGAAAATGACTAAACTTGGTAAATACTAAAGATGGAATATGAACGATTAAAATTTACCTGTTGTTTCTCAATTGGAATTGACAAATTCTTCATTCTCTCGTTTGTGCAAGTTGGAGTTGTTTGATTTTTAAAATTATAGTAAGCCTCATACTAAAGAGCTAGGAGATGGTTGAATGAATAACTGGTTTTTATGAGATTGGTGCATAGTTAATGTCTACCTTTATCTTGTTTGATAAAAATTTGCACCAGTCAAATTTTTTATTTCTGTTTGTTGCAAGAATGTATGCAACAACCCAATTTGAAATGTCATTTTTTCAACCTTGCATAATAATTTGGGCTTGAAACAAAGAAATAAAAGTAAAAATAAAGTGGTGTGCAACATCTTATGTATCCACTCCACATATTGATTTGTTGACATGAGCTGTAAAAGTCATCAGAATCATAATCAATTTGAATTAATATATAAAAACATTCAAATGAGAGTAAATTATACTTACAATCAACATTAAAACCATAACTAGATTTAAGGAAAATCTTGTCATTGTCAGTGAGGGTTGATTTTTTTGTTACTATTGGCACATTTCTAAATGTGAGGCCTCTCAATTGATGGATATCAATAGGTTCAACACCAAAGGAGAATGTATGTCGATCTTCCAATGTAACAGTAAAAGTATTGTTTTATGTATTGTAGGATGAAAGTAGGTAGTTAAGACTCTGGTGGTCAACCTCAAACTATGGCATGCTAACAAGCCCTTCAAATTTGGATGCTACTATGGAATTATTATATTCTTAATTCATTTCTATAACTCCATGTATGTGGGGGTACATGGCGCTTCTATATTGAATATTGCCCTTTGAGGCTCCGGGTGCTGGATCCTAGGGTTCATTTTGGGAACCAGAAGCCATGAATTTGATTGTAATTGACGTCGAAGTACGTATGAAACCTACAGAAAAAGGAGCTTGGAGAAGGAAAAAAGTTTAGTATCTGGGAATAGAGTGCAAAAATGAGGGGACGGGTTGGTATTTATAGTGAAAATTAGGGTTTCGTGGTAGTAGATGGGCATCAACAATGCCTTGCTGTCGCGCAATAGCAAGGCATTTTTGACATTTTTCAACAACACCTTGATGTCACGTGATAGTAAGGCACTATTGATGGGTGTCAACCACATCTTGATGTCACGTGATAGTAAGGTGTTGTTGATGGGCGTCAACAATGCCTTACTGTTGCGTGACAGTAAGATGTTATTGACGTCCGTCAACAACACCTTACTATCATGTGACAACAAGATGTGGTTGACGCCCATCAACAGTGCCTTATTGTCACGTGACTTTCACACTTGCTTTCGTGTCTCATGGACTTGCCAGGTGAATTTTTTCTGTAGAAACCTACGAAAATTCACCTTTGTTGTGAATGTTGCCAAAGGAGTATTCTCCAGGGATTTTCCACCTCCTTTTTTCCAGAGGCTTCTTAAAGTGAACCCTGAGAAATATAAAGGAAAGGAGAAAGCAACTAGCCCATCCGCCAATCCTATGCCCAATATACCATTTGCACCCACACCAAGAATAACCATTCGGGGACCCACATACCCTATTTCTAACAGGATAGCCCATCATACATTGATAAAAAAGTTGCACCAATCTCCTCTCAAAATTTCATTTTATGACCTTGTCCAAACCTCAAAGTCTCACCGATAGGCCCTCATGGAGGTTCTGCAATCTATTGAGGTTTTACCTAATGACCCAACTCCTGTGGCATCTCTTACCACTTCATCACCTTCCTCTGTACCCACTACCACTCATCAAGTAGTCTCTCTCAGTTTCTCTGATGACGAGATTGTACCTCTCCAATTAGATGATCTTGATCCCTCCCTATTCATCTCCATCTATATTGATAATATACATGTTCAACGTGTTATGATCGATGGCAGTGCCAGCATCAACATTATCTCTTCCCATGCGCACAACCAAATGTGCATCCCTGCCAATTTCATGCATAATAACCCAGTTATGTTGTGTTCATTCAATGATGCCATAAATTTGACCCTTGGCACCATCATTCTCCACATTCGTGTGGTCCCTCATACTATTCCAGAATTATTCTACATCTTAGAGGGGAAATTCCAATACAACCTATTTCTTAGCCGACCTTGGATCCACGTCATGGGTTGTGTTCCTTCAACCTTACATCGTTGTGTAAAATTTGAACATGAAGGACATAACTATACCATTCCAGCTGACCCTTCACCATTCAAAACCTATAACATGTTGTATAGACCTAATGATGGCCTTATACCAGTTAAGGCATCTTCCACCGCCACCACCTCTCCTTCACCCACATCCCCTTCCACCAACATTTCTACTACCTCTTCCACACATAACTCCTCTATTCCCACTACAGCCGTAGCCTCCATAGCTAACCCATATATGTCTCAACCAACCAATGCTTCTTCTTCTTCGCCGCCTAGTAATTCTTCCATTTCCACTACCCACATACCAACTACCAATCCCTTGGAAGGTTTTTTTCAATGTATCACTTTGGGGGAGTACCACTTGTACAAAATTGATACATTCCTTACTCCTCAAGAGTATGCTAACCTTTGTCAACATTCCTGTTATGATCACTGCATAGGTGAGTTTTTCCCTTACGGTCCTCCCCACCTTTTCACCAACTTAACGTATGGGAGACTTAATACTTTTACCTACTCACTCGAGCCGCTACCCAGACATGACCATTTTCATCTGGCCTTCAATATATCACCAACCACCACTTCACCCACACCTTCCTCCATCGTTGAGCATTGAAGGGTTTTGGCTTTGGTTTCTATGAATAAGGATGACATACTGTTATCCCGTGCACCACATGTAAACATAAAAACGGAAGTGGTATTGTCTTTTCCAAACCATCTTCCAAGAATACCCACATTGAACTCATTGAAAATGAAAAATCTCCTTCACCCCATTTACCAACTTCACCACCTTCACCTACGGAGTCTATATATCTAGAGTCCATTCCTCCTAACTTTATTTTTCATGAACACCATTTCCCTAGAACCTCTTACTTATCAACAAGATGGTGAGGCTCCCTCTTCTCTTCCCTTCCAGTATCCTAACATGATCGATGATGATATACCTTCTAATAATGATGTTCAATGTCAGGACGATGAGTTTATTCTCACCTACCTTGGTGCAGAAGATTTGTATATTCACCGATCGTTAGCTTCTGAGACACAAACCATGATAGATGAATCGAACATCGAAATCAATATTAATACTAAGGACGACCCACACATTCTAAATATAGGCCAATCTTTAGATGATGTTAAACAAAAAGCTTTTAATTATTTCCTCCGGGATCATAGCAACACTTTTTCTTGGTCCTATGCTGATATGGCTGGTATTTACCCAAAGATTTTGGTCCACAATATCATAATTATTCCTGAAGCCAAACTCATAAAACAGAAGCTGTGGAAAATCAATCCTTGCATTGCCATTCTTGTCAAAGAATGAATCTAGTGCCCTCTTTTGATTTCCTTACTCCTACCTATTTATTATCCCCAATCGATCTTTAACATTATTCCTGTTACAAAAGTGACAGGGGGAATCTGCATTTGCACATATTTCCATGACCTTAACTTAGCTTTCCCTAAAGACAATTTTCCTCTACCTAGTATTGACCAATAAGTTGATCTGACCACCGGTCATGAGATGTTATCCCTCATGGATAGTTTCCTAGGTTATAACCAAATATTAGTTTCCCCAGAAGAGCAACACAAAACTTCCTTCATCACTCCTTAAGGGACCTTTTGCTATCATTTCATGCCTTTTGGCCCTAAAAATGTTGGTGCCACATATCAGTGGGCTATGAATTATATATTTCATGAGATTATGCATTGCATATTGGAATATTATGGTGATGATCTTCTTTCCAAATCCAAACATCGGGATGAGCACCTTATTGTCCTTAAGGTCATCTTCAACTACCTCATCAAGTACTATGTTAGCCTTCAACCTAAGAAGTGTGTCTTTATTGTTCTCTCTAGAAAAATCCTTGGATTTATTGTTTCTTTGCTATGGCATATAAGTTGATGCCACTAAAAATCCAATGCTATTATTGAAATGCCTCCAGCCTACTAACCTTCGTCAATTGTGTACTTTGCAAGGAAATTTGCAATCTATTCACCATTTTATTTTCACAGCTTTCTGACCACTTCCACCCATTTCATCATCTCCTCAAAAGGGATGTATCCTGTCAAATATGATGATGAATGCCAAAAATCCTTTTAGGCCTTAAAAAAATACCTCCTCCAACCCCTTGTGCTCATTCCACCTAATGATGACCAACCATTTTACCTTTACATTTCTTCTACTGATCATGCATTGGGTTTCATGCTCGCTCATCACGATGAACAACATAGGGAATGAACAATTTATTATATAAGTTGTACACTTTTATGCTACAAAACTAAATACACTCACACTGAAAAACTCTGCTTAGCCTTAGTTTTTGTCACCACTAAACTTTGACATTACCTACTCAACCAAAAAACCTTTGTTATCACCAATACTGACCCCTTACATTACATGTACATCCTAGCCCTACCAACATCAACATGTTTCACGTAAGCTCATGCTTCGTACATACTGTAGACCTTGAATTCACTCATCAAAAATCTGTCAAAGAACAAACCATTGTTGACCAACTTATAGATGCATGTCTCTCTGTAAATCAATCCTCTAACTTTAATTTCATGGATGAATCCATCACTACCCTCTCTTTGGATAATACAATTTACTAGATGAACTTATTCATCGATGGTTCCAAATGTCAGCACGGGGGTGGTGTAAAGCATTATATCCTCATTCCTCTTGACGATGAAACCTATACCATTATTTTTCAAACTATATTTTTATTCTACTAATAATATTGCCAAATATGAAGCACTCAGTATTAGGTCTTCAAGCCTCCATCACATTAGACATTAAATCAATTAATATCTTTGGTGATTCCCAACTGGTTGTAAACCAAGTGAATGGTATATACGAGTGTCATAATGAAATAATTAAAAAAGTATAAGCATCATGTGGACATCCTTTTGACTACCTTTGACCATTTTGAACTTCAAACCACTGTCATTCACTAAAAAATTTATGGATATCATGGCCTGGTCTTGCTTCTTAAATCCCTCTTTGCCCTCTGACTCGAAAATATTTGTCATAGTACAAAGGTTAGAATCACCTTCTTATCTATTTCATGATTTAACCTTGTTGGAACCATTGAAAACTGACCCACGTGACCTTTGGTATAAACATTTTGTAGACTACCCTTTCCCTTTCAATTCTACCTCTAGATCTTACTTCCAATGGACAATGATCCTTTCTCAAAAGTGTCTCTTATTATGTCATCATGGGCATTCTTGTTTATAAACATGACTTTCAATAGTATCCTCTTATGATGCCTTATAAGTTATAAAGTTTACCTATACCATCAAGGAAGTTCACGACGAAATTTGTGGAGGTCACTTCAGTGGTTTAGTTTTTTTTAAATACATTCTCCTCCTGGGCTATTATTGGCCAACTTTAAACCATGATTATTGTGATTATGTCAAACATTGTGTAAAATGCCAGAAATATGCTAATCTTCATCACACACCTAGTCACACCTTACAAGTTGCACGAGACCTTTGGCCTTTCTCTCAATGGGGTTTGGATCTTGTCAGAGAGATCAATCCTCATTCTTCCCAATGTCATCAATGGATTATTACCGCTATTGAATACTACACTAAATGGGTAGAATCCATACCTCTTATTTCTACAAAAGTCCTAGAAAATATGTGAATTCATCAACCATTACATCATTTGTCACTTTGGTGTTCCTCACTATCTCATCATTGATAACGGAAAATAGTTCAAAAACAAAACCCTACGGAAATTATATGACACCTTCGGCATTCAACTCATTTTTTCTTCACCTTACTACCCTAAAACAAATGGCCAAGTAGAATCAACAAAGAAAACATTAAAAAAAATTCTTATGAAAGTAGTTGATGATACTGGAAAGGATTGACATACGCACATTCCTTTTGCCTTATGGGTATATCGCACTAGTATTCACACCTCAACTATTGCCACGCCTTTCTCTTTGGTCTTTAGTACAGAGGCTGTTCTACCTCTTGAAGTCCAGATTCCATCTCTTTGTATGTCACTTAAAGAGATGCTCAACGATGATGACTTTCACCAAGACCATTTGGCACAACTCGAGTTATTAGATGAACATCATCTCAATGCTCTTGATCACCTCCAAATCTACCAAAAATGTATCAAACGTGCCTACGATAAATGTGTCCATGAAAAAACCTTCTAGGTCGGTGACCTCATCCTAAAGGAAAATCAACATGTAACAAAAGAGGAGAAAAGTAAACGGGGAAAATTTTCTCCTAATTGGCTTGGACCCTATATCATTACTCATACCTATGGATCAGGTGCTTATCATTTGTCTTCACTCAAAGGTAAACCTGAACCTAAGCCCCTCAATGCCTTGCATCTTAAACCATTCTATTGTTGAATCAAGTCCTATATCACATTCTGTTTAGTGAAAACGCTCGTCCCTTGAGCACCATTCACCTTCCATTTTACCTATTTTAAGGATCAACGAATAAACAAGAATCATGTGATTACCCTTCACTTTTCAGCCTTATCTTCAATATGAGTACCACGGATCTACTCATGGCATGATTCTCATGGATACTTTTCATATTTTTCAAGATGGAATCCCATGGTCATTCATCACTTAAACCCTCTCTTTCATAGTTAACCTCTTGTGTGTTATGGTTTTGTCTTCAACTCAAGAGCCTATCGTTTTCTATAGTCTTGTCCATGACCTAAAAGTCCAAAAGTAAAACATTTTCAAAAGTAAAATGGGATTAAACTCCTTGAGTAAAAATTCCAGAAAAAATATGACTCCCTCAAAAAGGACATCTACTCTTTCTATCTCATTACTATAAATAGACTGCTCCCTCAAAGGACAACTATACAAAGCTAGCCATATTGTACATAGTCTATCATCAAAAGAAGACTATTCTTGTAAAAATAAAATAAAATATTCTAAAGCTTCCTGCATTGATCAACTTCATGAAGACCTCAAGGAGATAATCTACTCATCCCACATAGACTTCCCACATCGATCAATCTATAAAAACAAAATAAAAAAGAAAAAAGATAATTTTTTGTCATGGACTTGCCTATTTTGATCTTGAATCTCTTGCCAAATAGTCATATTGTCTCACACTAGGTTACGCTAAAAACCAAACTATTTTCACCTCATCGAATTTTCACCCTAATTTCTTGCCCACTCAAGGGACATGCCACAAATGCAACATTTCATGATCATGTGACTTTCTTCACCCTTAGAATAGTCAATTATGCAATGCCTTTAGGGTCTTATGTTCATAAGACAATTTTTGGTAGGATAGACTCATTATGATTCTTATCAATTAAGGTGGCTCTTTTTCTCCTTTTTACCATACACCTTCTTCATTACTTGTTGATTTTCCTATACAGGACTAGACCATTGACACCTACATTTTAAGGATTCCCCTTTCACCAAAATCACCCATAATATGACCCAAACTCACCCAATCCTCTAAAATGACCTACAATCAACCATGCCTAAAATCACCTAAACTCAACCATGCCTACGACCTAAACTCAAACATGCCTAAATTTTCCTTTCCCCATCCCTCTATCTTATCATATTTTACCCTACGTTATGGGAAAATAAAAATCGGCTCACCCCGATTTCTTCATTTTAAACCAATGTAATCACACTGAGTACAAGAATGCACCCTACCTCTACTTGGACTCCGTCTATGTGGTGACACCTCGGATCTCTATGTTGGTGGACCTTCCACACCATTCCCCTCCCACCTTAGCCATGATCAACAACACCTCCTCTCCTCTAAACTAATGAAAAGACTTGAACTCAATCTCTGAGAGCCATCGATCAAATTCCAATCACCCATTAACATGTCTCGCCGACTCAGCTCAGTGCCTTGTACTATCAATTTTTCACTCCTCACTTCCTCCTATCATTTTAATGGAAAAGTCAAAATGAATCCATAAAACACATTTTTTTCTTATTTTTTAGACCCAAATTGACATGACCAACATTGTTCATGTCATGTCCTTAGCCAACCGAAGTAGGTTACACCCTAAGTGGCATCACCACCTCCCCTTACCTTTTGACCCACCTAATTCCCATTTTTCCTAACAACATTACTAACCCAATACCTTTTTTTTCTTTACCAACACCTATTACACCCTACCCACAAGCCTCAATTACCTATACATTTCCTTAATTACATTTAGGTACATGTTATTTACCTATACCTCGGCCTTACCCATGCCATGACCTATATACCCTTTACCTGAACAACCTTTTGTGACATCATAATTTGTGTACTCATATACCTTGCGATGTTGTTACCCATGTTTTTAGCCTAATGACCTTACCTTTTTTATTGTCATGTTGTTTATCCGACCAAAAAATTTCTGTACCAGATCATACCTAAAAGTTCATATGCACCTAACCTAAGTTATGTTTCTAGACCATATCATGTACCATGATACCTAAATCACTTCAACCTTGTTTGGATAAACCTATCGACCTTAAATACTTTAGAGTTTGTAAGATCTTCCACCTGGTACACTGTCGCAGTCTATACGTGTGCATGTGTTTGATTTCCATTACCTATTACCCGATATGACCCTTACCCATTACCCAAAGTTCCCATACCCTTTCCTAAAACCCACCTCCCATCACTTACCCATTTATCAATCCACTCACTGAATTTTTCTAACACCTCGTCAGCTCCTGGTTTGAGGGGGATCACCTCAACCCATACTTGGGCCAACCTCACCTTCAGCCCTACTTGGGAAACCCCACTCTCACCTATACTTGGGGAAACCACTTCCTATTTTTGTTAGCATCGCTTACCAATACAAGCTATGTGACAAAAAGGGGAAAATGTAGACACCAAATTTGGGTCACACTCCCCTTAGTCCCTTTCAATCAGTTAACATAATGTGTTCACCTAACCATGACCCCTTTACCCCACATTCATGTTAATTTAATTACTTAAAATTGAATTAATGTTCATCCTCATATTATTTATTAATTCAATTACTTTAATTAGGTTAATTTACACCTCACCTAACCACGTCATCTAGTCACACCTCACCATGGAATTATTCTTACGCTATTAATTAACTAAGACTCAGTCTCTACTTATCTTAACCAACTGGGACTTAGTCTAAATGTAAAATTAAATTCCTATTCCTTCTCCAACAACACTCCCACTTATCTAAATCAATAACCATCACTTGAGACCAAGACTGACAAGAAAGCATGCCAAAAATAGCCAAGATCTGCTATTTTTGGTAAACCTAGGATTTTCCATCCCTAACGGACACTAGTCACCATTGAACCAACGCCGGTCACCTTGAACCATCATCGGTTACCATATATACATTTTTGTAACCTTTTTCCCAGGTTGGTCACTTCAAGTTTTGGAGAGAGCTATCTACATTCAAGCACAAACCATATTTTTCTCAACATCAAGATGACATAATACATTCATCCAAAGGCCCAAACAAGTACCTGAGACTGATTTGAAGGTATTAGCATTCATGGTAGCACTTCGGGAAGCAATTCACTATGATATTGGCCACCAAGTTATTCACAGATTGACCATCACCCTCCTTCACCCACCAAGCTTAAATATACAAGTAAGTGTGTTTGATTTTGCATCACTTTTTAGTTACTTAAATAGGTTCTTTATATTTTTTATTATTATTATATGGTTATTCCCTACATTCTTCCATCCCCACTTTCTTTCCCATCTACATATCCAGTCACCCCCAAACTTGTGGCCCTCCCTACCTATCCTTTATACTTTCTTGAAGTCTTCCTCATATTATTATGACCCCAATCATTCCTCCTTCACTCTCTTTGCAATCACAAAGAAGCCCAAAATTAACTTTTATCAACTTTCACCAAATTTCCCCTACCAACGTTGGTTACCTTAATAGTCGCTGGTTTCCTCTTCACCTTCATCGGTCTCCAGACCAACATTCAGCTACTGTGTCTCATATCATAATTTCACTAAACTGACCTTGACACCCCAAAAACCTCAAAGAACCTCTTGCCAAAACCTGATACCCCACCTACAACCTCACCACAAACCTTCTAAACTCTTTGTATAGACACAGAGAGAGCCTCGATACCTATTTTGATGAAATTTGGCCACTCCCACAAGAACCGATATCAGTCATCTTAAACCGATATCATTCATACCTAAACTATCATTGGTCACACACTGACCAATGTCAATATCTATATTTGGTAAACTATCTCAGACTAACAAGCTTCCCAGTTATTCAAGACCAACCCAAACTCCACCAAGTCTTACCTAGACCCTGTCGTGTGACCTCTAGACCACCTACCTATCTTGTAACCTAACCTGGGACCTTTATTATTTTAATTATTAAAGAATTTAATTGGAGTAAAATTGATAGTAATATAAGATACCTAAATATGAACACTAGCATTAGATTCTTTTATTTACATGTTCATTTATTTTATATTGAATTATATATATCAGTTGGATTGAAAACCATCAAGGAAGTATCATACTTCCTAGATCTAGCTCACGCTAGGTAATCCACTAACATTTTTCTATTAATTATGTCTTATGGTCTTTCTTTGCATTTCAGGTAGTTCCTCCTATCCAATAGGAATGCTCACGCAATCAACTTGGATCAAGAAATTAGATTTGCATGCACAACCTTCAACCAAAAAATAACAGGTATTCCTCCTTGGCCTATTTTACCCTTATCTGTTTCATTAATCTATGAAGAATCTTGTGAAACACCTATACCTAGAATCATTGTGTTTCCAGGACTTCATCCTATACCTTGGATACTAGGACCACATCAACCTTGTTCGGATAAAATATCAAACTTTGATGATGTAGAGTTTGTTAGCTCTTCAACCTAATTCCGTATCGCATTCTACATATTTGCATGAATTTGTATGCCCCCACCTATTACCCACACCGATATCACCATTACCTACACCCACACCTTACCACCTTTTTCATCACTTACCACTTTATCAAATCCATCACTGATTTTTCAAGCTACTTCATCAATTCCTGGTTTGAGGGGGATCACCTCCACCCATACCTAGGAAAACCTAACTTTCACCATACCTATGAAACCACCTCTTATTTTTGTCATTGTCGCTTATCAATACAAGATACATGATAAAAAGTTGCAAATAGAGACACCCAAATTAGGTCAAACCCTGCCAAGTCCCCTTCGATTAACATACATCTAACCATGATCCTTCCTCACATCATTATTAATTTAGTTACCTAGATTAAATTAATTTCCTCCTCACCTAGCCACCTCATCTCTCCACCTCATCCTAGACCTATTCCAAGCCTATTAATTTAACTAGACTAAGTCCCCACTCCCATTAACTAGCTAGGAATCACTCTAACCCTAACCTTAATTTCTTATCATTCCTCCAACCAACTTACCACTCCATTTCACACCATTCCACACTCTTGACCCAGAAGTAATTATGAATCATGCCAAAATTGGGAAGAAAAGGCTATTTTTGGCAAAGTATGACCTTTTCTCTCTAACCAATGTCAGTTATTCCTCAGCTGATGTCAGTCACCTAACCGCTGTCGGTTCCCTTAAATAGGGATTTCCAATTCTTTACCTGAGTTTTTGAGTATTGGTTTTGGGCATTATTTCATTTTGAACTCTCAAACATCAAAGGAATCAAACGACGAACCATAACATTACAATTCTTCACCAGCAATCAGTCTCTTGCTCCTTAGTCTTAAATCATTCACGGTGAAGCACACAAGCTCTTTTATCGTGGCACTAGACCCACACCCATTTCTCCTATGAACACCCATCAACCACCGCCATTTATTGATCTACAAATCTTTAGAGATGTATCTTAACCTTGTTAAAGGAATGGAGGATTTAAACGCTCTAAACTAACTAGATCTAAGGAAAATTTTGGATCCACAGTCAAAACACGATCCAAATGGCTATAAACGGTGTGAAAACATAAAATAAGCTTACTGACAATAGATTTAAATCGTAAACGACTAAAACAAGATGCGGAAGTAAAAATATAAGCATATAAAATCTCAAACATGGTCTAAACAACCATTTATCCAATATTTCATCATATTTAGAAAAATATTTATGCGGGAATTAGAAATTTAAACCTTGTTAGCTTGAAGTTGTGAATGAATTTTTAGGGTTTCACAGATCAAAAAATCTTCAAGCTTCTTCGCTCTTGTAATCCAGAAAAAATCTAGATCTAGCTCTGCACACACATAATCACCAGCTTTGATACCATGTTAGAAAAAATGTGGGAACATATAATTGAAGAATTATAGATCCTCCAATTAACAGATGAGGATTATAGATTATAATGTGCAAACATTAACCACGTGTTTTACATATGCATATAACAGTTAACATATCATGAATGAAAGAAAATAACAATAGTTGAAAGTAAATGAGATAAGAGACACTAGATTTAAGTGGAGAAACCCAAAGGAAAAAACTCCACTGAAATAATATTGTCTTATATTAAGAATTTAATAGACTTTCACCCAACACTTCCATTTAACTCCCTGGTCTCATAGTAAACAATAATAGACTTTTGTTACATTGTATAACAACTCGTATAAGTAGCTAAGTAAAGATCAATCGACCTATAAAAATATTAGCCAAGAAATATTATCAAGCAATCCAATCCCGTGAGGGGTCATTGTACATACAAAAAATTGTGGGGTACTGCACTACCAGAACAATGTAACACATGCCCCAATGATGATACAGATATCCTCGCAAGGTGTTCAGGATCCAGAAAATCCCTCCAAGTACATGTTAACATCCCACTTACCCCACTTAACCCCTGCATACTTTGTTGTTCTCTTCTCCCCTCTTTTCTTTACGTTTTGCTCTTCAATTACAAAACTGCCGCCCTGCCTAGGCGGCGGTCTTGTGACCGCCACCCAGGCAGGGCGGTGGTTTCATAACCGCCACCTTGCTCAGGGCGGTGGTCCTTCACGTGTTTTCTAGAATTCTCTTTTAACGCGAATCACGTAAATTTCAACATTTACAAGCTTTTTTCACCGCCTTTCACTTGCATTAATGATTCTGGTTCCCTGGAATAGTGTTTTGGCATTGTTTATGGTTTAAGAGATCAATTTGGTTTTTACCTTTGGGTAACTACAAATGCTATAAATAGTTGGCTTGTGCTCAAGTAAAAGGGCCCCTCAAATTTTCCTCTGAATTTCTCATTTTAATAGCTTAGCCTTTCATTCTTGTTTAGGATTCATAGTTTCATTTCTTAGATGCATAGTTACCATTTTTTAGCTGTCAGAATGCCACATATTCTCCTTGTGCAAAGTGTTGTTATCTTTTCATCCAAATCAATTGGAGTAGGATAATTTCATCTCAATAGGAAGCCATTAAATTTGTAGGTTTTGCTTGTCAAAACTGGATAGTTTCAGGTTTTGGACATTTTATGTTGCATGAATCGTAATAAATCCCACTAGGAATTACATAAGCCAAGCTCTGTACTCTTGCGATATCCCTCTCCTACTTGCATTATATTCAGTCTGTATCCTAAGTTGCCTTTGTTCCAATATCTAATTTTTTTGAAGCTAGCATTACACACTTTTCTAGATCCACGTGAACATGAAGGAACGAGGAGATCACACTGAGGGGACCAAGCCACACACACCATCAGATTCGCCAATGTTCTATAAAATATAGGTTCTAGCTTTCAAAGTTCTAGTTAGAAGCATATCAAATAGAGTAGTCAATCATCTTATTTCAGTTAATTTTACTTTTGATATTGCCATGGAAGCTGTGGGGATTAATAGTTTTTGAGAAACTATGATTCACTCCTCACTTCTGAGGTAGGATCGAGAGTTTATCAAATAGATTAGATCAGTTATTTCACTATTTAGAATAGATTCACAACTACACAGGAAAGTACCTATACTCGATTGCTTTGTTTGTTTTAAATTCATTATTAGTTTAGTTGTCAATTTATAGATATATTAAAAAAGTTGCTCTTTCAATTTCATTCAAATAGTTGTTCAGAAAAACCCAAAAATAGAGAAGCTATATATGTTGTAGTTATACTTCACATAGTTAATTTTACTTTGTCGCAGTTAGATTTACATTGTTGCTTTTGTATGACAATCATGGGACCTAAGGAACCCAGAGAATACATATTCGAGCCAATTGTGCCTTAACCCAATCTTGTCACAGCAATAACCGACATAGATCATAATCTTAGAATCCAAGTCTTCCAAACAACAACAAACTTGCAATAAATCAGCTCCCAGTTAAACGGGTTAAACGTAGAAGACGACCAAGTGCACATGTTTTGGTCAAATCATCCAAACTATAGATTACCCTAGATAAATATCCGCATGACTGTAGAAGGGCTTGAAAGAGAGAAAATTTTTGATCATGATCCTTTGGTCCCACAGCTAGATGCAGGAGATACTCTCACAAACATATATACTAGCTTAATAATTCAGGTTGCACGAACACCTGTGAGTTACTCTGTGAAGATCGCACAACTATTGATTCTGAATATAGAGGCTGAGAAAGCATATGACTATTAGGTACTAGGGATTAGGGACTAATTCCGCACATGACCATAGTAGGTCCGTAACAACCACGAGTCGACGATTGCGACCCACAAATCCCACAACCCAATGAATCCACAGGTGAATCAAACATAGATGTTGGCTTATGCACATTAGTATTCAGATCTACTCCACTTCCACCTATCATCATCGAACAGTTATCCTTGTTAGACGTAGTAGCTAATATCGCTAAGGAGTTTTGGACTAGACCATAAAATCACCCGTAGAGTCCACCGTACCCATCATCCACCCTATGACCCTGTCTGGAGACATACACGGAACTATTCTAGGTCATTTTCCACGTATCCCACAACCCATAGACCGAATCACACCACTAAGGAAAAATATACAATAAACGCCACTAAGGCAAAACATCGTGACTTTACCAAATGAAGGCTTCTGATGTTCCTTGAGGGGCATGGGTTAAACGTAGAAGAAGTTATATATGCTATAGGTATACTTCACATAGTTAATTTTACTTTGATGTAGTTAGATTTACATTGTTGCTTTTGTATGACAATCACGGGACCTAGGGAACCCAGAGAATACATATTTGATCCAATCATACCTCAACCTAATCTTGTCACAGCAATAACTGACATAGATTAGAATCTTAGAATCCAAGTCTTCCGAACAACAACAAACTTGCAACAGATTAGCTCCCATTTAAACAGGTTAAACGTAGAAGACGACCAAGCACACACATTTTGGTAAAATCATCCAAACTACATATTACCCTAGATAAATATCCACACAACTGTAGAAGGGCTTGAAAGAGAGCAAACGTTCGATCATGATCCTTTGGTCCCATAGCCAGATGTAGGAGATAATCTCACAGACATAGATATAGCTCCCAGTTAATATTTGAAAGAGCAACTTTTTGAATATATTTATAAATTGACAACTAAACTAATAATGAATTTAAAACAAACAAAGCAATCGAGTATAGCTAATTTCCTGTGCAGTTGTGAATCTATTCTAAATAGTGAAATAACTAATCTAATCTATTTGAAAGACTCTCAATCCTACCTCAAAAGTGAGGAGTGAATCATAGTTTCTCAGAAACTATCAATCCCCACAGCTTCCCTGGCAATATCGAAAGTAAAATTAACTGAAATAAGATGATTGGCTAAGCTATTGAAATGAGAAATTCAGAGGAAAATTTGAGGGGCCATTTGCTTGAGCACAAGCCAACTATTTATAGCATTTGCATTTACCCAAAGGTAAAAACTAAATTGATCTCTTAAACCATAAACAATGCCAAAACACTATTCTAGGGAACCAGAATCATTAATGCAAGTCAAAGGTGATGAAAAAAGCTGGTAAACATTGAAATTTATGTGAGTCATGTTAAAAGAGAATTATTAAAAACGTGTGAAGGACCGCCGCCCTGAGCAAGGCGGTGGTTACGAAACCGCCACCCTACCTGGGTGATGGTCACGAAACTACCACCCAGGTAGGGCGGCCTTTTCGTAACTGAAGAGAAAAACACAAAGAAAAGAGGGGAGAAGAGAACAACAAAGTACGCAGGGGCTAAGTGGGGTAAACGGGATGTTAACGCATACTTGGAGGGCTTTTCTAGATCCTGAACACCTTGCAAGGAGACCTGTATCATCATTGGGGCATGTGTTACATTGTTTCGGTAGTGCAGTACCCAAAATTGTTAGACTTCGAAACATCAGTTTCCCTGCCAAGTTTCCCCAAGGGCATTTCCTTCATGTAGTGGTATGGAGGTATTTTCTTGAAAAGGGACCTCAGGTTGTGTTTGTAAGCTTCCTATGGGTGGATACATACCCCGAGAGCGTTGTTCATTTCTGGCATGACGCACTGAATGTTCATCATCTAAAACCAGGTATGCATATGATTGTCTACTAATTTGTTGTTTAAGCAACACCTGAGGAGATGAACTAGATTCTCCTGTGAACATCATATTGTTTGAGCCTGAAGGCTCTGTGTGTTGCGTTTGAGTGAGTTGATCTAACTCTTCTATTTTGAAAGATGAGCTATATCTAGTTTTTGGAGGATTCTTAACACCAAAATACCCATAGACCCCCTCAAATTTTCCTTTGAATTTCTCATTTCAATAGCTTATCCTTTCATTCTTATTTAGGATTCATATTTTCATTTCTTAGATGCATAGTTAGCATTTTTTAGCAATCAGAATGCCACATATTCTTCTTGTGCAAAGTGTTGTTGTCTTTTCATCCAAATCAATTGGAGTAGGATAATTTCATCTCAATAGGAAGCCATTAAAGTTGCAGGTTTTGCTCATCAAAACAAGATAGTTTCAGGTTCTGGACATTTTATGTTGCATGACTCGCAATAAATCCTGCTAGGAATTACATAATCCAAACTCTGTACTCTTGTGCTATCCCTCTCCTACTCGTATTGTATTCAATCTATATCCTAAGTTTCCTTTGTTCCAATATCTACATTTGTTGACGCTAGCATTACACGCTTTTCTGGACCCACGTGAGCACAAAGGAAAGAGGAGATCACATTGAGGGGACCAAGCCACACACACCATTGGATTCGCCACTGTTCTACAAAATCTAGGTTCTAGCTTTCAAAGTTCTAGTTAGAAGCATATCAAATAGAGTAGCCAATCATCTTATTTCAGTTAATTTTACTTTCGATATTGCCAGGGAAGCTGTGGGGATTGATAGTTTTTGAGAAACTATGATTCACTCCTCACTTCTAAGGTAGGATCGAGAGTCTTTCAAATAGATTAGATCAGTTATTTCACTATTTAGAATAGATTCACAACTACACAGGCAAGTAGCTATACTCGGTTGCTCTGTTTGTTTTAAATTCATTATTAGTTTAGTTGTCAATTTCTAGATATATTAAAAAAGTTGCTCTTTCAATTTCATTCAAATAGTTGTTCAGAAAAACCCAAAAATAGAGAAGTTATATATGTTGTAGGTATACTTCACATAGTTAATTTTACTTTGCTGCAGTTAGATTTACATTGTTGCTTTTGTATGACAATCACGGGACCTAGGGAACCCAGAGAATACATATTCGAGCCAATCGTGCCTCAACCCAATCTCGTCATAGCAATAATTGACATAGATCAAAATCTTAGAATCTAAGCCTTCTGAACAACAGGAGACTTGCAACAGATCAGCTCCCAGTTAAACAGGTTAAACATAGAAGATGACCAAGCACACACATTTTGGTCAAATCAGCCAAACTACAGATTACCTTAGATAAATATCTGCATGAATGTAGAAGGGATTTAAAGAGAGAAAACGTTCGATCGTGATCCTTTGGTCCCATACCCAGATGCAGGAGATACTCTCACAGACATAGATACTAGCTTAAGAATTCAGGTTGCACGAACACCTGTGAGATCTCTGAGAAGATCACACAACTATTGATTTTGAATATAGAGGCTGAGAAAGCATATGACTGTTGGGTACTAGGGATTAGGGAATGATTCCACACATGACCATAACAGGTCCGCAACAACCACAAGTCTATGGTTACGACCCAAAAATCCCACAACCCAACGAATCCATAGGTGAATCAGACATAGATGCTAGCTTATGCACATTAGTATTCAGATCTACTCCACTTCCACCTATCATCATCGAATAGTTATCCTTGTTAGACGTAGCAACTAATACCACTAAGGAGTTCTGGACTAGACTAGACAATCACCTATAGAGTCCACCGTACCCATCATCCACCTTATGACCCTGTTTGGAGACATACACGAAACTATCCCAGGTCATTTTCCATGTATCCCACAACCCATAGACCAAATCACGCCAAAGCTCGATATTAATTGGAGCCTTTGAGAAGTCATCCTTACTGATCGATCTATCACACCAGTTTAGGTTAGGGGGGCCTTCTTTGCCTTAGATTCATAGTTTCCACTAGTGCACGTCGAAGACATAAGATTGCCTAACTAAATTGTCTGCATCCCACACATAGTCCATCCCCACCAGTTGTCTCAGCATGACCTCGGGAGGTCAGGTGCGAGGAAGAGTTACTTGTAGATTCCACAAACACCTAACAATTTTTATAGCAATTTTCAGATTAGATGAGCTATACCATGAATCCAGAAACATCAAAAGCCCCTCAAGGAATATTAGGGCTCCCAGTTAAATGGCCCCTCAAGGAAGATTAGAAGGCTTTTGCATTTAATTATAAATAAATGACAGGGGTTGCACCACACATTGTGGTACATAACCTCGTCACTAAATCAGATGCAAAGTCAATTAAACAAAAATCGAGACCAATGAAACCTAAGGTAGCTCTCATGGTGAAAGAAGAAGTAATGAAACTCCTCCAAGTAGGGTTCATCAAACCATTCGATTACTCTCAGTGGGTATCTAATATCGTTCCCGTTCTAAAAAATTATGGGAAGATACGCATCTGCATAGACTTCCGAGACATTAACAAGGCATGTCCTAAGGATGACTTCCCGTTACTATCCATAGACGTCATTGTTGACTTAACAACTAAATTTGAGCTTTTGTCTTTCATGGATAGATTCTCAGGATACTATCCGAACAATACCAAGCTAAAACCACATTTATAACTCCTTGGGGAACCTATTGCTATGTGGTTATGCCATTCGGTCTCAAGAACATTGGCGCTACATACCAGCGGGCTATGACATATATATTTCATGATCTTATTCATAAAATTGTAGAATCCTACGTAGATGACTTATTGGCTAAGGCCAAGAATTGTTGTGATCACCCAGAAGTACTTCGCATCATCCTTTCACGTCTAATAGAATACGGAGTCATGCTAAATCCAGAAAAATGTGTCTTTGGTGTAACAGAAGAGAAGCTCCTAGGTTACATTATATCGTCACGAGGGATTGATGTTGACCCAACCAAGATTCGGGCTATTCTCGAAATGGTCCCACCTTTGGATGAATCTGGAATCAGGTCATTTCTCGGAAAACTCAGTGCAATCTGAAGATTCATCCCAAATTTAAGTTTCGCCATTCATCCAATCAACAATCTACTCAAGAAAGATTATAGTATTGATTGGACCGAAGACTGCAATTAAGATTTCGACATAATTAAACGTTTCTTGTTATCACCACCTACGCTAATGCCACCTAAGCCAGACCGCCCGTTAATTTTATATTCGTGAGCTACCAATATATTGCTAGCCTGTATGCTGGCTCAAGAAAATGATGACAAGAGAGAACGCGCGATCTTTTTCATTATCCGAACATTTATCGACTATGAAAAACATTACACACAGGCAGAACGAGAATGCCTTTCCATAATCTTCACAACCAAATGCTTAAGACATTATATGCTAAATAAAGAAACAAGGGTCATTGTAAAAATAGACCATTTACGAAATTTCCTCACACAAGGGTCCTTGTCTAAAAAGGCTGGACACTTTATAACCTTAATGGGGGAATTTGAATTAACATTTGTAAATCAAAAATCCATTAAAGGAAAAATCAAAGTGGATTGGTTAGCTGATAACCCACTAGATGAAGGCAATCTAGCAGATCTGGACTTTCCTGATGAATGCATATACTACATTGAAACTAGACCTCCTATCTCTGAGTGTCCTTAGATATCATGGACCATACATATCTAGAAGGTGCTACACCACAACAAAGAAGGCGGTTACACATTATCGTAGCTAAATACGTCATTATAGAGCAAGTTCTCTATCGTAAAGCATTTGATGGAATGCTTCTAAGGTGTGTCGACATAGAAGAATCCAAGAAGATTCTCCACGAATCTCAAAGTGGAATATGTGGAGGCCACTTCGGTGGCCATGCCACCACTCATAAAATACATTGGATGGGCTATTTCTAGCCTACTCTAGAACACGACGCAGTAGAGTTTGTACGACGGTGTCATAAGTGCCAAGAATTCTCCCACGAGATCCACATGCCGGCACAATCTTTACAACCAATCTCTACTCCATGGCCATTTTCTATGTGGGGCCTAGATTTGATATGGAAATTCTCTCCCTCGTCTACAGATGGCCATAATTTCATAATCACAGCCACCGAATATTTTACCAAGTGGGTAGAGGCCATGCCTCTTCCTACTGTACGGGGTTTTGTAATCACCAAGTTCATTTTGAAACAAATCATCTATAGATACGGTGTCCCGCAAATCATTATCTCGGATAATGGGACTTATTTTAAGATTGACAAAGTTCATGAATTGTGCAATAAATTTAAAATAAACCATCATACGGCCTCCCTCTATTACCCTCAAGCCAACAGACAGGATGAAGCGACAAACAAAACGTTAAAATCCATTCTCCTTAAAACTGTGAAAGAAAACAAGCGAGATTGGCATTTGAAGTTATATCCAGCCTTGTGGGCCCACCAAACATCAATAAGAACACCAACAGGAGCGACTCCTTTCTCACTGGTATTTAGGGCAAAAGTAGTTCTCCCGCTTGAGGTTGAAATACCCAGTCTCTGTATCTCATTACAAGGGATTCTGGATGAAGATGCTTATAGAGAAACACGTCTCTCTCAGCTAGAAAGTCTAGATGAAGCTAGGTTAGATTTTGAACAGTGGCATAGAGTCTATGCTAACCAAATGTGCTGACAGTATAACAAGAAGGTCTATGAACGAGACATATATGAAGGTGATCTAGTTCTAAAACTAGACAGCCGAATTGATAAAAAGACTAGCGAAGGAAGTTCCAGCCCAAATGGATGGGCCCATACCGAGTCATGAGAGACTATGGAAATGGTGCATATCTCTTATGTGCACTAGAAGGTGAGGAATTTGGAAAAATAGTCAATTCCCTACACCTTAAAATATTCTATGCATAGGTGGCCAACATTATTTCTATAATTATATCTACATTGCATCTTCATATAGTTAGGTTCATTTTGTCCGCTTGTTTTGTACAATTTTGTGATCAAGGAATTCATTCTCAAAGCAATTCATTACAAATTTTTGATGGTATTGGCATAAACACTCTAACCATACTTCTTTATTTTATAACATCATCAACTGTTTCGGAATCATTTCATCACATAAAGCTAGATATGAAAAAGACTTAACGATAACCATACCAAGGTCTGCATGCTTATTCTAACTTTTTGTTTCTTCTTAGGATAGGTGTCTTGCCTATGGTCTGTTTTAGGAGCTTCATCATGTCACATCTATCCCGTATGTGTATCTCTTTGGAAGTAAGAGCATGCTGATATTTTTCTCAAGTAAATGAGTCAAATATAGATGAAACAAAAAATTTTAATTTTACACATTTCCTTGCCCCACCAACCTTTGGTGATGAGCTTGTGTCACTTACTAGTGACGTAAGGTTGGGAAAGGATGGAAATTCCCTTACTCGCCTATGCCGTTTGCATGGTGATAAGCCCATACTTCTTACTGGTAGCTTGGGGAAAGGTATAGGGGGTCCTCTTCACGAATAAACATTAAAAGTCATAAGCAAACAATTCAAATATTGAAATCCCGAGTAAAAAACAAATGAATCAGATGTCCAAAATTCCAAGAAATTTCAAAACCTTGGAATGTAGATTTTGTCTACCATGTGGCCATTTACGGATCTAAGTCTAGATAAACCGCAAAGAAAGTTACATCCCAAATTATGGAGTCACTCGAGTAGAGTAGGCTTGTAGCATCCTAATTTGGTTCCACCAAAGCTTTGTCTATCTTTCATCACTATCATTTAAACACATTTCATAAATTGTGCCCTTTCTAGCTCTCCGTGATAAGCCCTCACATCTTACTAGTTGTGTGGAGTTAGGAGTGGGGAAATTTTATCTACTCATCATACCGGTTTATCATCACACTTTGTCAAAACAAATATGAAGTATCAAAAATTGCTTATAGAAACTAAAATTCAAAATCACATTGTGTTTACATTGTCATATATCAGCATCATGAAATACAAAAAGAATGTTAATATTTGCATCATTTGTTCTCCATTGCATACTTTCTAAAAAGTATATAAACATAACATCATAGTTTACATGAGTAAATGGAAAAAAAGTCATAGATTCCAAGAGTATGATCCAAAAAGAATATATATATATATATATATATATATATATGGTCAAAATTCCTGTACAATGCCATCGTGTGCTAAGCATGGTCAAAATGCTCAAAGAGCCTAGGAGATACAAAATATATCATACAAATAGTCCAAAAGAGCCAAGTGGCTTCTCAACCCCTATGAGATCCCTTTAAGGGTGCACACCCATGCCTAGGACTCCAGCTACACCAGCACTTTGAGTGCACGGAGGGCTCACGATCCCAAGGGGCAACTGTGGCCTCACCATGAGAATGACTCCTCATCAGGCGCTCTGCTGTCCTATACCCTGCCAGCTCAGTATGGAGGGTAGATACCATCCTGGCCACATGCCAGACAGGGGAAAAGATGTTGGTATGTCTACCAGCTGCTGAAGGCTCCCCTGCATCCATAGATAGCTCTGCACGGGTCTTCTCCATAGGGATCATCAGGGTATCGGTGCATACCCTACGAATCAGGTATCGTCACTCATTGGTGGTCTCTGCAAACAAAGGAGAAAAAAAATTATAAATAATCAAGAGATAAAAATATATGTAAACAAAGGGAGAGATAGCAATTAAGGAAATATTAACTCAAAGCAAACATTAAAAAGAAGGAAGATAACTCACTCGGATCACCGGGCCTCTAAGATGGATCTCTAGGGTTAGCACCTGCCACAGATGCCACCACTGACTGAGGTACTCCTCCCATCACTGGAGCAACATAGCGTCCAGCTACAGACTCATCCTCTCCACCAAGGCCCTAAGAGAGTGGCTCCTCTTAAACCAGAGTCACCCTTTCCGCGCTCTACTCCGCCCTCTCTGCCTGTAAAATATCCTGAGTTTCATGCCACTCAGGATCACTTTCCTCCTCTCCACCTGACTCGCTAGCCTCAACCTCGATCTCCTCCTCTGTCTCTCCCCCTATGAACTCCTCAGACTTAGATTTTATGTCAATGGGTTCATTGTTGTTGTGGATGGAACTAGCGGAAATCTGAAGTAAGGGTGCCTGAGGACCACTGGCTCTCCCTCAAGCACGTACTACCCACCTAGCCACAATAGGAACACTAGGAATAATAACTATCCAACCCCGGCCTCTCGAAATGATCTATATACTGGCACCATTGGGGGAATCATACCCATGTAAGGCAGGCCAAACTACTGAGGAACTCGACCAAAAGGATATATCTCCACCCTCCCTACCCTATCAACAAGTTGCCCTGTGGTGGAGCAGGAAATCAAAGTAAGGGCCTCCTCACCCCATAAACCTACCATGGCCTAATATGGTGTGGCCTCCATGTCATCAATGGTCAGGAAAGAAACTGGCTGGTGAGGTGCTCTGAGCACTGACATGTCTATCCGTCTGGCTTCCCTCACAGCTCCAGGATCTGCCACCTCTACACCTCTGTCATAGGGGATGAAGCACTTATAGACCTAGCTCATAACCAGGGTTAGATGGATCAAATACTACCCTTGTAAATGGACCACCCTGTACAAATCATGGTAGGTAGTCCCAAGTATATCGGCTCCCCAGGCATAAATCTGTCCATGTCCCTCAATCTGTGCAATGATGGGGGACCAACAATATAATAAAGTATCTCCTCCCTTGTCCTCGATCAATCTCGAGGAAAGGATCCCCATAATGGCTTGATGAATCAAGGGGATTGGCAGGCTAGGAATAGATCAGACCCTCACCCCCTTCTTTAAACCAGTGGAGATAACTACATCTCCCATGTAAGAGGCCCACCGTGCTATCTGGGCCCGTGAACATGCTGTCTCAAGAGTAAGTTGTCTCCTGATGATCGAGACCCCTAGGATATGGTAAACATCCTCCAAAGTAATAGTCCACTCACCTCGGACCCCTGGTAATCGGAAGGTGTTTTGATCACATCCCAATATGAAAATAAGTCACAAAGTATGTGACTGGATGGTGCAACATGTGGAACCCGTGATATACGCAGTATACTGGCCCTCTGAAGAGTGTCCTCCTCATCCTATGAAAGGGCATCTAATACTAGTGGGAGCCAATCACACACTCTCTCTCTCGACTCCATTGAATTTACTCCTCCCTCGCCTGCATACACCCAAAAACACACAAAACAGAGCAAGTTAATCCAAATGACATTAGAAAAATCATGAAAACACATAAGAATGCTAAAAATACAAAATTAACTTCAAAAAGGTGTTGTTTGTACATTCTGTGAGGGGACCCGCCGCCCTGAGTAGGGCGGTGGTTCCGTAATCACCGCCTTAAAGGTGGCGAGTCTTGTAACCGCCGCCTTGATCAAGTGCGGTGGTTGTGTAACTACCGGCCTATTCAAGGCGGTGGTCATGTCCTGAAAAACCTACGCGGGTCATGTGCCCTAAAAATGCCTAAAAAACGCAAAAAAAAGGGACTATTTTGACTACAACAAAGCCTACCCAGTAGGCACCCCCCCCTAGATAGACCTTTTAAAACTAACATTTTCAAAAATAACCCCCCCATGATAAATATTTTAACATTTTAAAATTTTGGGGGTAAAAATGGTGAATTGAGAAAAAACTGACCTGTGATCTCGGCCGGTCAGTGTTCTACTCGCGGAGGCACGATCACTATCTCATCACGAACGTGTTGTGACTCTACTCTCACCAGAAACCGTCACTATGGGTCCCAGAGCTCAAAATCAACCAAATCAACACGCGCAAATGAATAGGAAAATGGGCCCACTTTTTTCATATATAGTAACCTTGACTTGTTTTGAATGCCCTTTCCACAGGTTTGGAGCGCCGACGGAGGTAAATTCTTATCCCCGCATAAATGGTACGTCCTCATTTCATATTATTTTAGTATTTATTTTCCGATCTATTTTGTCTATCTGCACTTGAGTTCCCTTTTTGTTTTGTAGGTGGCGGGAATTTCGGATGGTGCCATTCTGACACATAGACATATCAGGTATAACTTCTAACTTTCCATTTCGGGACCCGTCATACTCGGACCCACCGTTTTACGCCTCTATCATGGCTAAAACGCTTATCCAAGGGGGGCAATATGTACGTACCCAAAATTGTGGGGTACTACACTACCGGAACAATGTAACACATGCCCCAATGATGACACAGGTCTACTTGCAAGGTGTTTAGGATCTCAAAAAGAATCCCTCAAAGTATGCGTTAACATCACGCTTACCCCCGCTTAGCTCCTACATACTTTGTTTTTCTCTTCCCCCCTCTTTTCTTTGCATTTTTCTCTTCAGTTACGAAACTGCCGCCCTGCCTGGGTGGCGGTTTTGTGACCACCGCCCAGGCAGGGCAGCGGTTTCGTAACCACCGCCCTGCTCAGGGCGAAGGTCCTTCACGCATTTTCCAGAATGCTCTTGTAACATGACTCACATAAATTTCAATGTTTACCATCTTTTTTCATTGCCTTTGGCTTGCATTAATGATTATGGTTCCTTGGAATAGTGTTTTGGCGTTGTTTACGGTTTAAGAGATCAATTTGGTTTTTACCCTTGGGTAAATGCAAATGCTATAAATAGTTGACTTGTGCTCAAGCAAATGGCCCCTCAAATTTTCCTCTGAATTTCTCATTTCAATAGCTTAACCTTTCATTCTTGTTTAGGATTCATAGTTTCATTTCTGAGATGCATAGTTAGCATTGTTTAGTTGTCAGAAAGCCACATATCCATCCTTGTGCAAAGTGCTGTTGTCATTACTACATGCAAATCCATTGGAAGTAGAACAGTTTAATTTTCTGTAGGAAGCCATTAAAGTTACAGGTTTTTCTCATCAAAATAGGACAGTTTCAAGTTTTGGACAATTTATGTTGCATGACTCACAATAAATCTCACTAGGAATTACATAAACCAAACTTTGTACTCTTGTGCTATCCCTCTCCTACTCGCATTGTATTTAGTATGTATCCTAAGTTTCCATTGTTCCAATATCTACTTTTGTTGACGCTAGCATTACACACTTTTCTGGATCCACATGAGCACGAAGGAACGACGAGATCACACTAAGGGGACCAAGCCACACACACCATCAGATTCACAACTGTTCTGCAAAATCCAGGTTCTAGCTTTCAAAGTTCTAGTTAGAAGCATATCAAATAGAGTAGCCAATCATCTTATTTCAGTTAATTTTACTTTCGATATTGCCAGGGAAGCTATGGGGATTGATAGTTTCTGAGAAAACTATGATTCACTCCTCACTTCTGAGGTAGGATCGAGAGTCTTTCAAATAGATTAGATAATTTATTTCACTATTCAGAATAGATTCAAAACTGCATATGAAAGTAGCTATACTCGGTTGCTTTATTTGTTTTAAATTCATTATTAGTTTAGTTTTCAATTTCTAGATATATTAAAAAAAATTGCTCTTTCAATTTTGTTCAAATAGTTGTTCAGAAAAAACCCAAAAATAGAGAAGTTATATATGTTATAGATATACTTCACATAGTTAATTTTACTTGTCTGTTTAGGTTAGATTTACATTGTTGCTTTTGTATGACAATCACGGGACCTAGGGAACCCAGAGAATACATATTCGAGCCAATCGTGCTTCAACCCAATCTCATCACAGCAATAACCGACATAGATCAGAATATTAGAATCCAAGTCTTCCAAACAACAGTAGACTTGCAACAGATCAACTCCCAGTTAAACGGGTTAAACGTAGAAGACGACCAAGTGCACACATTTTGGTCAAATCATCCAAACTACAGATTACCCTAAATAAATATCCACATGACTGTAGAAGGGCTTTAAAGAGAAAAAACGTTCGATTGTGATCCTTTGGTCCCACAACCAGACGTAGGAGATACTCTCACAGACATAGATACTAGCTTAAGAATTCAGGTTGCACAAACGCCTGTGAAAGAATCTAAGAAGATCGCACAACTATTGATTCTAAATATAGAGGCCGAGAAAACATATGACTATTGGGTACTAGGGATTAGGGACTGATTCTGCACATGACCATAACAGGTCCACAACAACCACGAGTCTACGGTTGTGACCCACAAATCCCACAACCCAATGAATCCATAGGTGAATCAGACATAGATGCTGGCTTATGCACATTAGTATTCAGATCTACTACACTTCCACCTATCTTCATCGAACAATTATCCTTTTTAGACATAGCAGCTAATACCACTAAGGAGTTATGGACTAGACCAGACAATCACCTTTAGAGTCCACTGTACCCATCATCCATCCTATGACCCTGTTTGGAGACATACACGAAACTATCCCAGGTCATTTTCCATGTAACCCACAACCCATAGACTGAATCATGCTAGAGCTCGATATTTATTGGAGCCTTCGAGCAGTCATCCTTTCTGATCGATCTATCACATCAGTTCAGGTTAGGAGGGCCTTCTTTTCCTTAGATTCGTAGTTTCCACTAGTGCACATCGAAGACATACGATTGCCTAACTAAATTGTCTACATCCCATGCATAGTCCATCCCCACCAACTGTCTCAGCACGACCTTTGGAGGTCGGGTGTGAGGAAGAGTAACTTGTAGATTCCACTAATGCCTAACAATTTTTAGATCAATTTTCAGATTAGATGAGCTATACCGTGAATCCATGAACATTAGAATCCCCTCAAGGAATATTAGGGCTCCAAGTTAAATGGCCACTCAAAGAACATTAGAAGGATTTTGCATTTAATTATAAATAAATGATAGGGGTTGCACCACACATTGTGGTACATAACCTCATCACTAAATCAGACGCAAAGCCAATTAAACAAAAATCGAGACAATGAAACCCAAGGTAGCTCTCATGGTGAAAGAAGAAGTAATGAAACTCCTCCAAGTAGGGTTCATCAAACCAGTCGATCAGTGGGTATCTAATATCATTCCCATTCTCAAAATTTATGGGAAGATACGCATCTGCATTGAATTACGAGACATTAACAAGGCATGTCTGAAGGATGACTTCCCGTTACCATCCATAGATGTCATTGTTGATGCAACAGCTGGATTTGAGATTTTATCTCTCATGGATGGATTCTCAGGATATAATCAGATCAGAATATCCAAACAAGACCAAGCTAAAACCATGTTTATAACTCCTTGGGGAACCTATTGCTATGCGGTTATGCCAATTGGTCTCAAGAACGCTAGCGCTACATACTAGTGGGATATGACATATATATTTCATGATCTTATTCATAAAATTGTAGAATCCTACGTAGATGACTTGTTGGCAAATGCCAAGAAGCGTTGTGATCACCCAGAAGTACTTCACATCATCCTTTCACGTCTAATAGAATATAGAGTCACACTGAATCCATAAAAATGCATCTTTGGTGTAATAGGAGGGAAGCTCCTAGGTTACATTATATCATCATGAGGGATTGATTTTGACCCAACCAAGATTCGGTCTGTTCCCAAAATGGTCCCACCTTCGGATGAATCTGGAATCAGGTCATTCCTCAGAAAACTTGGTGCAATCCAAAGATTCATCCCAGATTTAAGTATTTCCATTCATCCAATCAACAATCTACTCAAGAAAGATTATAGTATTGATTGGACCGAAGACTGCAATGAAGCTTTTGACGTAGTTAAGTGTTTCTTGTTATCACGACCTATGCTAATGCCACCTAAGCTAGACCGCCCGTTAATTTTATATTCACGAGCTACCAATGTCTCGTTAGCCTGTATGCTGGCTCAAGAAGACGATGACAAGAGAGAAGGCGTGATCTATTTTAATAGCTGAATGTTGCTTGACTATGAAACACGTTACACACAGGCAGAACAAGAATTCCTTGCCATAATCTTTGCAACCAAATGCTTAAGACATTATATGCTAAATCAAGAAACAAGGGTCATTCTAAAAACAGACCATTTACGAGCTTTCCTTGCACAAGGGTCCTTGTCTAAAAAGGATGGACACTTTATAACCTTAATGGGGGAATTCAAATAAACGTTTGTAAATTAGAAATCCATTAAAGGACAAATCATTGCAGATTGGTTAGCCGATAACCCACTAGACGTAGGTAATCTAGTAGATCTGGACTTTCCTGATGAATGCATATACTACATTGAAACCAGACCTCCTATCTCTGAGTGTCCTTGGTATACTGATATTATTAATTATATCATGGACCATACGCATCCAGAAGGTGCTACACCGCAACAAAGAAGGTGGTTACACATTATCATTGCTAAATACATCATTATAGAGCAAGTGCTCTATTGTAAAGCGTTTGATGGAATGCTTCTAAGGTGTGTCGACACAGAAGAATCCAAGAAGATTCTCCACAAATCTCACATTGGAATATGTGGAGGCCACTTCGGTGGCCATGCCACCACTCGTAAAATACATCGGATGGGCTATTTCTGGCCTAATCTAGAACATGATGCAGTAGATTTTATACAACGGTGGCATAAGTGCCAAGAATTCTCCCACGAGATCCATATGCCAGCACAAGCTTTACAACCAATCGCTACTCCATGGCCCTTTTCTATGTGGGGCCTAGATTTGATAGGGAAATTCTCTCCCTCATCTACAGATGGCCATAATTTCATAATCACGGCCACCGAATATTTTTTCCAAGTGGGTAGAGGCCATGCCTCTTACTAGTGCACCGGGTTCTATAATCGCCAAGTTCATTTTGAACCAAATCATCTGTAGATACGGTGTCCTGCAAATCATTATCTTGGATAATGGGACTTCTTTTAAGAATGACGAAGTTCGTGAATTGTGCAATAAATTTAAAATAAACCATTAAACGGCCTCCCTCTATTACCCTCAAGCCAACGGACAGGCTAAAGTGACAAACAAAATTTTAAAAGGATTTCTCCTTAAAACTATGAAAGAAAAAAAGAGAGATTGGCATTTGAAGTTATATCCGGCCTTGTGGGCCTACCGAACATCAACAAGAACACCAACAAAAGCGACTCCTTTCTCGCTGGTATTCGGGGCAGAAGCAGTTCTCCCGCTTGAGGTTGAAATACCCAGTCTCTGTATCTCATTACAAGGGATTCTAGATGATGACGCTTATAGAGAAGCATGTCTCTCCTAGCTAGGAAGTCTAGATGAAGCTAGGTTAGATGCTGAATAGTGGCATAGAGTCTATGCTGACCGGATGTTCCGGCAGTATAATAAGAGGGTATATGAGTGAGACATATATGAAGGTGATCTAGTTCTAAGGCTAGACAGCCGTATCGATAAAAAGACCGGCGAAGGAAGGAAGTTCCAGCCCAAATGGATGGTCCCATACTGAGTCATGAGAGACTATGGAAATGGTGCATATCTCTTATGTACACTAGAAGGTGAGGAATTTGGCGAAATAGTCAATTCCCTACACCTTAAAATATTCTACGCATAAGTGGCCAACATTATTTCTATAATTATATCTACATTACATCTTCATATAGTTAGGTTCATTTTGTCCGCTTGTTTCATACAATTTTGTGATCAAGGAATTCATTCTCAAAGATATTCATTACAAACTTCTGATGGTATTGGCATAAACACTCTAACCATACTTCTTCATTTTATAACATCATCAACTGTTTTGGAATCATTTCATCACATAAAGCTAGATATGACAAAGACTTAATGATAACCATACCAAGGTCTACATGCTTGTTCTCACTTTTGGTTTCTTCTTAGGATAGGTGTCTCGCCTATGGTCTGTTCTAGGAGCTTCATCATGTCACATTTATCCCGTATGTGTATCTCTTTGGAAGTAAGAGCATGCTGAAATTTTTCTCAAGTAAATGAGCCAAATACAGATCAAACAAAAAAATTTAATTTTACACATTTCCTTGCCCCACCAACCTTTGGTGATGAGCTTGCATCTCTTACTAATGACGTAAGGTTGGGAAAAGATGGAAATGACCTTACTCGCCTATGCCTTGTCCATGGTGATAAGCCCATACTTTTTACCTAGTAGCATGGGGCAAGGTGTAGGGGGTCCTCTTCACAAATAAACGTTAAAGGTCATTAGCAAACAATTCAAATCTTGAAATCCTGAGTCAAAAACAAATGAATCAGATGTCCAAAATTCCAAGAGAGTTCAAAACCCTGGAACCCAGATTTTTTCTACCATGTGGCCATCTACAGATCTAAGTCTAGATAAACCACAAAGCAAGTTGCATCACAAACTATGGAGTCACTCGAGTAGAGTAGGCTTGTAGCATCCTAATTTGGTTCCACCAAAGCTTTGTCTATCTTTCATCACTATCATTTCAACACATTTCACAACTTGTGCCCTTTCTAGCTCTCCGTGATAAGCCCTCGCATCTTAGTAGTTGTGTGGAGTTAGGAGTGGGGCAAGTTTATCTGCTCATCATACCGATTTATCATCACACTTTATCAAAACAAATATGAAGTATCAAAAATTGCTTATAGAAACTAAAATTCAAAATCACATTATGTTTACATTGTCATATATCAGCATCATGAAATACAAAAAGAAAGTTAATATTTGCATCATTTGTTCTCCATTGCATACTTTCTAAAAAGCATATAAACATAACATCATAATTTACATGAGGAAACAGAAACAAAGTCATAGATGCCAAGAGTCTGATCCAAAAAGAATATATATATATATATATATAGTCAACATTCCAGTACAATGCCATCATGCGCTAAGCATGGTCAAAATGCTCAAAGAGCCCGGGAGATACAAAATACATCATAAAACTAGTACAAAAGAGCCAAGTGGCTTCTCAACCCCTATAAGATCCCTCTAAGGGTGCACGCCCACGCCTAGGACTCCAGCTACACCGGCACTCTGAGTGCACAAAGGGCTCACGATCCCAAGGGGCAGCTATGGTCTCGCCATGAGAATGACTCCTCATCAGGCGCTCTGCTGTCCTATACCCTACAAGCTCTGTACGGAGGGTATATACCATCCTGGCCACATGCCAGACAGGGGCAAAGATGTCAGTATGTCTGCTAGTTGCTGAAGGCTCCCCTACATCCACAGATAGCTCTACACGGGTCTTCTCCATAGGGATCATCAAGGTATCGGTGCATACCCTATGAATCAGGTCTCGTCACTCATTAGCGGTCTCTGCAAACAAAGGAGAAAAAAAATTAGAAATAATCAAGAGATAAAAATATATGTAAACAAAGGGAGAGATAACAATTAAGGAAATCTTATCTCAAAGCAAACATTAAAAAGAAGGAAGATAACTCACTCGGATCACCGGGCCTCCAAGATGGATCTCTAGGGTCAGCACCTACCACAGATGCCACCACTAACTAAGGTACTCCTCCCATGGCAGGAGCAACGTAGCGTCTTGCTATAGAATTATCCTCCCCACCAAGGCCCTAGGAGTGTGGCTCCTCTAAAACCAAAGTCACCCTCTCCGCGCTCTGCTCCACCCTCTCTGCCTGTAAAATATCCTGAGTGTCATGCCACTTAGGATCACTTTCCTCCTCTCCACTTGACTCACTAGCCTCAGCCTTGATCTCCTCCTCTGTCTCTCCCCCTGTGAACTCCTCAGACTCAGATTTTATGTCAATGGGGTCGTCGCTGCTGTGGGTGGGACCGACAGTAATCTGAAGTAAGGGTGCCTAAGGAGCAACAGCTCTCCCTCGAGCACGTACTACCCGCCTAGCCGTAATAGGAATGCCAGGAATAACAACTGTCCAACCCCGGCCTATAGGACCTCCCCTAGCCTCTTGAACTGATCTATATACTAGCACCACTGGGGGAAGCATACACATGTAAGGCAGGCCAAACTACTGAGGAACTCGGCCAAAAGGGTGTATCTCCACCCTCCCTACCCTGTCAATAAGCTACCCTGTGGTGGAGAAGGAAATCAAAGTGAGGGCCTCCTTGCCCCATAAACCTGCCATGGCCTAATACGGTGTGGCCTCCATGTCATCAGTGGTTAGGAAAGCAATTGGCTGGTGAGGTGCTATGAGCACCAACATGTCTGTCCATCTAGCTTCCCTCACAGCTCCGAGATCTGCCACCTCTACACCTCTGCCATAGGGGATGAAGCACTCGTAGAACCATCTCATAACCAGGGTCGGATGGCTCAAAGACTACCCCTATAAACGGACCACCCTATACAAATCATGGTAGGTAGTCCCAAGTATGTCGGCTCCCTAGGCATAAATCCGGCCATGTCCCTCAATCTGTGCAATGATGGGGGACCAGCAATATAATAGAGTATCTCCTCCGTTGTCCCTGATCAATCTCAAGGAAAAGATCCCCATAATGGTCTGACGAATCAAGGGGATGGGCAGGCTAGGAATAGATCGGACCCTCAACCCGTTCTTTGAACCAGTGGAGATAACTACATCTCCCATGTAAGAGGCCCACTGTGCTATCTGGGCCTGTGAACCTGCTGTCTCAAGAGTAAGTCATCTCCCAATGATTGGAACCCCCAAGAAATGGTAAACATCCTCCAAAGTAAGAGTCCACTCACCGCAGACCCCTGGTAATCGGAAGGTGTTCTGATTAGCATCCCAATATGGAAATAAGTCACAAAGTATGTGACTGGATGGTGCAACATGTGGAACCCATGATATACGCAGTATACCAGCCCTCTAAAGAGTGTCCTCCTCATCCTACAAAAGGGCATCTAATACTGCTGGGAGCCAGTCACACACTCTCTCTCTCGACTCCATCGAATGTACTCCTCCCTCACCTGCATACACCCAAAAAGACACAAAACAGAGCAAGTTAGCATCCAAATGACATTAGAAAAATCATGAAAACACATAAGAATGCTAAAAATACAAAATTAACTTCAAAAAGGTGTTGTTTGTACATTCTGTGAGGGACCGCCGCCCTGAGTAGGGTGGTGGTTTCGTAATCACTGCCTTAAAGGCAGCGGTCTTGTAACTACCACCCTTATCAAGGCGGTGGTTGTGTAACCGCCACTCTGTTCAGGACGGTGGTCGTGTCCCAAAAATCCACGTAGGTCATGTGCCCTAAAAATGCCTAAAAACATAAAAAAAGGACTATTTTGACTTAAAAAAAGCCTACCCAGTAGGTGCCCCCCCTAGATAGACCTTTTAAAACTAACATTTTCAAAAATAACCCCCCCATGACAAATATTTTAACATTTTTAAAATTTTGGTGGTAAAAAAGGTGAATTGAGAAAAACTGACCTGTGATCTCGCGGGTCGGTGTTCCACTCGCGGAGGCATGATCACTATCTCGTCACGAACATTTTGACTCTACTCTCGTCAGAAACCGTCACTGTGGGTCCCAGAGCTCAAAATCAACCAAATCAACACGCACAAATGAATAGGAAAATGGGCCCACTTTTTCATATATAACAACCTGACTTGTTTTGAATGCGTTTTCCACAGGTTTGGAGCATCGACAGAGGTAAGTTCTTATCCCCACACAAATGGTATGTCCTCATTTCATATTATTTTAGTATTTATTTTCCGATCTATTTTGTCTATCTGCACTTGAGTTCTCTTTTTGTTTTGTAGGTGGCGGGAATTTCTGATGGTGTCATTCCGACACACAGACGTATCAGGTATAACTTCTAACTTCCCATTTCAGGACCACCACACTTGGCCCCACCATTTTACGCCTCTTCATGGCTAAAACGCTTCTCCGAGGGGGCAATATGTAAGTACCCAAAATTGTGGGGTACTACATTTCTAGAACACTGAAACACGTGCCCCAATGATGATACAGGTCTCCTCACAACGAGTTCGGGATCCAGAAAATCCCTTCAAGTATGCATTAACATCCCGCTTACCCCGCTTAGCCCCTGCATACTTTTTTGTTCTCTTCTCCCCTCTTTTCTTTGTGTTTTTCTCTTCAGTTACGAAACTGCCGCCCTGCCTGGGTGGCGGTTTCATGACCGCCACCTAGGTAGGGCGACATTCCTTCATGCGTTTTCCAAAATTCTCTTTTAATGTGACTCACGTAAATTTCAACGTTTACAAGATTTTTTCACCAACTTTCACTTGCATTAATGATTCTGGTTCCCTGGAATATTGTTTTGGCATTGTTTATGGTTTAAGAGATCAATTTGGTTTTTACCTTTGGGTAAATGCAAATGATATAAATAGTTGGCTTGTGCTCAAGCAAAATGGCCCCTCAAATTTTCCTCTAAATTTATCATTTCAATAGCTTAGCCTTTCATTCTTGTTTAGGATTCATAGTTTCATTTCTTAGATGCATAGTTACCATTGTTTAGCTTTCAGAATGCCACATATTCTCCTTGTGCAAAGTGTTGTTATCTTTTCATCCAAATCAATTGGAGTAGGATAGTTTCATCTCAATAGGAAGCCATTAAAGTTGTAGGTTTTTCTCGTCAAAATAGGATATTTTCAGGTTCTGGACATTTTATGTTGCATGACTCGCAATAAATCCCACTAAGAATTGCATAAGCCAAGCTTTGTACTCTTGCGCTATCCCTCTCCTACTTGTATTATATTCAGTCTGTATCCTAAGTTGCCTTTGTTCCAATATCTACTTTTGTTGATGCTAGCATTACACACTTTTCTGGATCCACGTGAGCATGAAGGAATAAGGAGATCACACTGAGGGGACCAAGCCACACACACCATGGGATTTGCCACTGTTCTGCAAATTCCAGGTTCTAGCTTTCAAATTTCTAGTTAGAAGCATATCAAATAGAGTAGCCAATCATCTTATTTCAGTTAATTTTACTTTTGATATTGCCAGGGAAGCTATGGGGATTGATATTTTCTGAGAAACTATGATTCACTCCTCACTTCTGAGGTAGGATCGAGATTCTATCAAATAGATTAGATCAGTTATTTCACTATTTAGAAAAGATTCACAACTGCACAGGAAAGTAGCTATACTCAGTTGCTTTGTTTGTTTTAAATTCGTTATTAGTTTAGTTGTCAATTTCTAGCTATATTAAAAAAGTTTCTCTTTCAATTTCGTTCAAATAGTTGTTCAGAAAAACCCAAAAATAGAGAAGTTATATATGTTGTAGGTATACTTCACATAGTTAATTTTACTTTGTTGCAGTTAGATTTACATTGTTGCTTTTGTATGACAATCACGAGACCTAGGGAACCCAGAGAATACATATTCAAACCAATCGTGCCTCAACCCAATCTCATCACAGCAATAACCGACATAGATCAAAATCTTAGAATCTAAGTCTTCCGAATAACAAGAGACTTGCAACAGATCAGCTCCTAGTTAAACGGGTTAAACGTAGAAGATGACCAAGCACACACGTTTTTTTCAAATCAACCAAACTACAGATTTTCCTAAATAAATATCTGCATGACTGTAGAAGGGCTTGAAAGAGAGAAAACGTTTGATCGTGATCCTTTGGTCCCACAGCCAGATGTAGGAGATACTCTCACAGACATAGATACTAGCTTAAGAATTCAGGTTGCACAAACGCCTGTGAGATACTCAGAGAAGATCACATAACTATTGATTCTAAATATAGAGGCCGAGAAAGCATATGACTATTGGGGACTAGGGATTAGGAACTGATTCCACACATGACCATAACAGGTCCACAACAACCACGAGTCTACGGTTGTGACCCACAAATCCCACAACCCAATGAATCCACAGTTGAATCAGACATAGATGCTGGCTTACACACATTAGTATTCAGATCTACTCCACTTCCACCTATCATCATTGAATAGTTATCCTTGTTAGACGTAGTAACTAATACCGCTAAGGAGTTCTGGACTAGACCAGACAATCTCCTATAGAGTCCACCGTACCCATCATCCACCCTGTGAACCTATCTGGAGACATACACGAAACTATCCCGGGTCATTTTCCACCTATCCCACAACCCATATACCGAATCATGCCAGAGGTCGATATTGATTGGATCCTTCAAGTAGTCATCCTTTCTGATCGATCTATCACACCAGTTCAAGTTAGGAGGGCCTTCTTTGCCTTAGATTTGCAGTTTCCACTAGTGCGTGTCGAGGACATAAGATTACCTAACTAAATTGTCTACATCCCATGCATAGTCCATCCCCACTGGCTATCTTGGCATGACCTCAGGAGGTCAGGTGTGAGGAAGAGTTACTTGTAGATTCCCACACTCACTTGTCACTTTTCCATCGTACAGTCATCCTATTTATATAGGATGGGTGAGCAGTTATACTGCTTCACTCTTTTCAAATATGTGAAATACCGACTAATATTTTTAAAAATAATCTTTAAGATAGGGTTTGTTTAAGTGGTGGACCACAAAATGGTATCCTCACTTGACATTAACACCCCAATAAACAAAACCCCACTCAGAATAAAGCACTACCTTTATTAAGAATTTCACAAATATTTTTACCCAAGACTTCCACTTCACTCCTCGGTCTCATAGAATGATTGCAGAATAGTTTTTCACAATTTTACAATACAATGATAAAAAACAATATGATCTCACATGTACCAACATTATTATTGCATTTTTCCAATCTAATGAGGGATAATCCTATTTATATAGGATGGGTGAATCGGTCACACCATTTCACTCTTTTCAAATGTTGTGAATATTGACACAATAAAGTATTAATAAATAAATCTTTAAGATAACATGGTTGTCTAAACATGTATCGGTCCACCTAAATGGTATCCCAACTTGACATTAACACCCCAATAGGATGACCCTGACTATTAACCCCTAGGTGGGGAACCAATATAATGAATTACATGCTACATCCCCTTTTTATACAAATAGGATAAACATATCCATGTAGTTCATCAATGGTGTATGTATAGGCTAGTGTGTAAATAAGGGAAATCCAACCTCGTATCATGCCCTTAAAAAAAATCTTTACATGATGAATAAAGGGCTGTAAATATGAAGACTTATGTCATAGATATGTACCCTTTTATAGTACAATGCATTCTATAGAAAATGTTTCATTGTGCTTTAGATGCTAAATTGATCATCCTTTGTCCCTTTACTTATCACATTTAGCAGGATGTTTTGGAATGACTTTACAACAGGCTTTCTAATACATAGCCTCACTAACATTTAAGGGAGGCTTAGTGATAGGCCCAATAAGGCATGGAACTTACAAAACTTGACAACACTCAGTTTGATTTCTGTATACCTATGGGACTTTACTTCTTAGTCGAACATGACTTGAGATCGATAGCTACCATTCAAGAATATCTCTCGGAGAGCCTTGAGTGGGTCTAAACTTCTATAATATTTTGTAATGTTGAGTGCTTGAACTAGAGTCCAATTGAGTTGCTTAGAGTGAATTAGAATTTTGATGTCATATAGAAGAGTAGTTTTTCCTGTTATGCTCTCACATTAAGGCCAACCTACTAGGAGATTCAGCCACGTAGACTTCATGTAAGATATTTCATAGCTACTTAGATACAATCTTCTTGGATAGAAGAGATAGAAACTAATGTTTTCTACATGATACATCCTAGACTGATGGTATGGTCTATATCCCACACTTGATATGATTTCATATAGGTAGATTAATGATGATCGAGAAATATTCACAAGAAGTATTTTTAAGAGTCACAATATCCAAATGATTTGGATGCATCTTTAACTAAGTAGGAGAATGAACAAATCATAATTAATTAGTTCCTTTAACAAGTCATGTTGAAGAGTTAAGGATGTGTGAATTGGGCTTCCAGAGTGTGATTATAATTCATAGTATAATACATGAATCCAGAAACAACTACTATTTCCAAAGGATAAGTATCATGCCTAAATTTAGATAGTCTACATAAATTAGGCTACCTTTAAGTAGATGGAATCTATACAAATTAGCATACTAAAAGGAAAGCACATACATGTTTAGTATGCTAGTTTCACATCAACTTTAGGATTTTCTCACAATTTTTCATTCTTAGATTTGTGTTGGAATTTTCCATAAGTGATACTAGTAATACATAGTGTAGATTAATTTCCACATAATAAATTGAAGTGTTACTCAAATGCTAAAATAATGTGTAACTTTTAATATTGAAATTTGCATAGTACCTAGAGATACAAATCATTGGAAGGATAACATTTGTTAAATCTTTCTTTGATTCGAGGACGATTATCATTATTATTATTTCTTGAAGATAAAAAGATTTTGAACATATAGTATCAGAACATAATGATAAAATGATTCAGTCCCCAATTTTTTTGAATGGGAATCCATTATCAGTAGGATACAGATTTGAGTGTACATGAGATCCTAACAGAAACTATTAATTTTAGCATAGCTCATAGGATATTTGTCCCAAAAAAACCATACAAAGAAGGGAGAGTAGTTTGCAGACATATAGTTCCTTAGCCACTTAGGTATCTTCAAAACCTAATAAAGCTGAAAGTAGAAACAAAGAATAGTCTATGAAGTCACTAATCAGAAATTCAATTTTAACATCCTTTGGTGAACCCTACTCAGCCAAATTGAGTAGTTAATACTAGAAGAGTCTTAACAGTGCCCAATTTTAGCTACAAGAGCACAAAGTTTGAACATATGGTCAAGGCCCAGTTTATAAGTGAAACCATGATCTAGTTACCTTTCCATCAATTTATAAACTATATTTTATTAAAGGAGTTATAATTAGTTTTATAAAACCATGGTTGGATCCTACAATGGCTATGTGACTTGAAGATATATTGAATGAGGGAATTAGTTCTCAAGTGTTATTTTTAATGAGGGTATTGTAGTTCATTGTTTCATAGCCTAGATCCATAAATCATCTTGATAGTAAAAATCGAAATCTCTTTGGTATCAACCTAACATAGGGTCATTAAGGCATAGAAAAGAATGTTGATTATGTTTTCATGTTTGATAGAAATTACTATGACCAAAGAGAATTATGTAGATTCTGAGCCTAACAATTATAGGAATTTTGGGATGCAACATAAATTTTTAGATATTCACCCTCAATGTCCATCATATCTATGATCCATAGGGATCCAATCATGACTCTTGAACTTTTGTTTCAATATCAATTAACACCAAAGAAAAATCAGACTCTATTTCAAGAGAAATAGGAGGTTTGGTTTGTATGTTAATAGAAGCTATCATCTAATGCAAAACAGCAGGTTCCATGAACCACCACCTAACTAGGGAATCAATCTTGTGATCATTGGTATGCATTGGGTCATAGACTCTTAAAACTGTCACTTTAGAACGAAAACTAATAAAATTTGAAACAAAAATTTCCAGAATGTTGGATCAAGGTTGTTCCTGTGTAACTCTTCTGGAATGACCATAGAATTAGGTCATGTAGTCATATTTCATACCCTTAGACCAATAGTCTAATCACATACGCACCATGGCCTATCACCCATAGCAGGTACTGCTAACTCACCTGAGGCATGCACGCGGGTGTTGAGTCTCTCCTTTATGTGATTCTTGTGAGAGTACATCATCTTATAACAATTATTCAAATGGAAATGAATAGAAAAGAAACATGCCATCATTCTAGGAACCTAGGAATGAGTTGTCATCTCAATGCATCTATAAAAGAGAAATAACACACAGTGCATAGAAATGATTTATACATAAAGGAAATGCATAAGTATTATACTTCATGAACACATATATGAGTTCATAAGAGAGCCCTTATATTCATATCTTAAGATGCTCAGATAAACCACATTAAAATCTCTTTAAATTTATAACAGACCCTCATTTAACAATGCAGAGATGAGGTCATGCATCAGAACTATACTATGTTCATCATATTACAAAAACAGAAAGAATGCAGACCCATCCTCCTAAATGTGTCAGGATCTTACTAATATTCTCCTAATCCCTTAACCCATAGACATCCTCCATTATGTTTCTGTAGGGCTTTGCCTCTCTATTCTCTCCTCCACACTCTCCACACTCTATTTACTCTTCTCGTGCCCCCCTTTCTTTCTATCATGTGCTTATATTTATAACCTTAGCACTCACTTCTATACCTTTCAGAAGCTATAGATTGGTTGCCAACTATCGAAGTGATCCTCCATGGAAGCATGAATTATCAGATCTGATCTCTCCACTCCTTATAATGATGTCTTTTTGGATCCTTCTATTGTATGCCTAGAATATTCCCATTTTGATGGCACCATAGTTTTTAGGCTTAGTACCTTATCCATTCCACATGCGCAGTCAAGTCATGCTTTTCTCGTGTGCTACTTGGAACATCAAATATGGATAAGTCCCAAAACCATTACTTTGCCTTACATGCGCACATCATTCAAGGGTTGCTACTAAACCCTTCTAAAAAATTTTCCTTGCGTGCCTTCAACCTTGCACGCCCTTCTTTAATTAGGTCCCTGCATGCCAACACGCACCTTCTTGTACTCAGCCAAATAATTCAGAGGTCCCAACATCACCCCACAATGTGCCTATTCTTTGTCCTTGGAAACACTTTTATTCAATGAATAAAGAATGAATGGTGGATCCTAACAATTGGTTGCAATGGAAGAATGGATGAATGAATAATTGGGGGAAAAGAATGAAAGAATGGGGGGGAAGTCACAATCACTGTTGAAGAAGGAGATGGAAATCCTTCCCCTCAAATCTACCTCTAACTTATCCCCAAGTGCATCAACCTCATTTCTGTGCTTTTTGATAGAGGTTGCCTAACTAGGGTGCTTACCTCCTCAAATCTTAGGTCCTTCTCCCTTGGCATTCATTGTCTCCATGATCCCCTCTAATTACTTTCCCAAATCTTCAAGCGCATCCATCCTGCCAAGTGATTTGGGGGTACAATTATTTCAGCCGGTTCTTGATTGAGCCCCGCAAGGTATCAATGGCCTCTGATTTCTTTTCCACTTTGACCAAGATTTTTTCTGGCTCAGCCCTATTCCCCTTATTATTTTATTGGAACTCCTTGATTTTTGTTTCATGGATGGCAACCAAGATACTTTCCACTCTATCCCTATCCTCATAATTATCATAGGCAAGCCTCAACAACTTACGTGGCAACATTTCACATCGGTGAGGATCTTATTGTACTAAGAAACAATTTCTACAACCTTCATCTTATCCTCTTTTTCTTGGTGTGCACACCAATGCCTCTTCTGCAGATTCTAAGGAAAGTGGCCACCTCTCCATAGTAAGCATGCAGGTTAATTCCTCTAGGAACTGTAAGGTTGATCCATATTTTTGCAGCAGAGAGGTGTTAAGTTTGGATGATTCAAGACAATGAAATTTGTGATCATCTCTATTGTCTTGTATACGTCGCACACCCTTGCCTTCTCATATTTTAACTCATGCCTTAATTGAGGACTAATTAGCTCCTTCTACTTCAAGTTCTTGCTTTTCTCAAGGATCTCCTCATCCTTTTTCTATACCTCTTCCTCTAGAAACTTCACCCTGTCATTTCTTCCAAAGATCCTAGATTCAAATTCAACTGAAACTTTGTTGAGCATGTTTTAGATTTTCTCATTCTGATAATTATTGAGCATTCACCAAGGGGTTTATTCCATTTATTTTTGGCACCTTCATCAATGCTACTTTTCTTATTTCAAATTTGGGTTCATCAATGTGGGGACTCAAATGTCCATGATAGCATTTTCCTCATCCAAGGGTATCCACCTTCCTCATCAAATGAAGACATGGCATAAGAGTTGTCTCTGTTGGCACGGTGCTCTAAAAGCACGTACATAAAACCTTGTTTAGATCATCGATGTAGCCCATTACTTGACCTTGTGTTGCTTCTGTGATCTTCCTCCCTGTGCGTGTGACCCTTGCAAAGCTTACATCCAAACTATGATCTCCTCCAAATGCTTCCAATATTCTTTACCTACACTTTCCTCCTCAACTTCCTTCCAGCACCTCATCAGTGCTATGTTCTAACCTTTTATTCCAACAAGTCCTTGATGATTCCCACCACATCTCTCTCTACACCCTCTTCTACCTATTCATTTGTGAGGTTTAGGGTCCTTTTATCCTATTGTATTTACTTCTCTTCGTCACCCCCTGTCCTTGAGCCTCAGCTTCTTCTTCGTCCTCCTCATCTCATTCGTTATACTCCTCACCTCCTTCTTTATATTCATCTCCTTCTTTATACTCCTCATCTCCTTCTTTCTCAGAATCATGTATCTCATAGACAAGATGGTATTCACCTCCTTCTAGCTCATCATCATCATCCTTGTCTCTGATGTATGCATCTAGACCTTCTATCTCTTCTGAATCTACCTCATCAGTCACTTTCTGCTTCTTCTTTACTGGGGATTCCAGTATAGGAGATTCTTCTTTTTATTTTTCTTTGACAGATGATTTCTTCATTGGCGATTCCTCATGGGTGAGGGTCTCTTCGTGTTCTAGAACCTCTTCTTTTGGGGTCTTCACCTTGATAGGATATTTATTTCTCCGCGCGTAAGTACTAGGCTTAGTGCTTTCTTCTGGCGCGCTCACCGTTTGTGTGGTTTGAACACTTGGTGCATTTTCCACCTCTTCTCTTTCTCTCTTTCTTGGTGTGTCCTTCTTCCTTTATGTAGGTCTTCAAGGTTGGAGACATCATTCTCTAAGTAAGCACATTTTTCAAATTTTGTCCTTATGCACTAATACACTCTTTCTGTGGTCCTTCCTGGAATCGTTAGCGTTAAAGGATTCATCATTTGTATCTCATGGGAGACATATCTCTCCACATACATGCACTTATTTGGGTAGGTGAGCTTTCGGTGCAGCTCATGGTGGCCTATATCTACCTCACTAAGGTCAAACCTTAGTCTAGTGGCCTCTCTGAATTGATTAACTCCGGATTAGAGGTATTGTACGGTGAAGGAGAAGGGTAGTTTGCACAACAAACTCATATTCTCATCTTTCAATGTAAGTCTGCTAATGCATAAGTGTTGGTATTTTTGGTACCTAGCTTTGTTCTCCTTTTCAGTCTGAGAAAAATCACAGATATGGCATGAAGCTTGAAGGTAGATAGATCATGATGTATGTTGTTTTGTAGCTAGGGATGTGATCTAACTGGCACTCATATTTGTGGAGAGATGGATAGCACTCAAATAGGACTTGATCTTGTCCTAACTGTTTTAGGTTATGCCTTTTAACCAAGGTAAGAGGACCTATTTTGTAACCCTAAAATGGTGAAGGAGATGAAGATATCCCTCAATTTGTGTAAATAATATGAAGGGGCCTTGGGAAAATATGATCAACACTCCAAATCTAACTTTCACAAGTTGTCACTTCTAGATTATGGAGATAATTTCAATGTAAGGCAAGGGTTATTGAAGACATTTTGAAATCCTAATCTATTCTGTATACTTTAGCAAATGGATTTTTATCTTCTGTGGGGATACAAGTCAAAATAGGGGTAGTGTGGGGTAGGATTAGTTGTTTAGAATGATTTTTGGTGGGATATTGACAAGACAAACTTGACTATGCTAGATCTTTGAAAACCTCTACAACATTTGAATAATTATCAGATGATATGCTTCAAAAAATTCAGGATGTTCTTTCAACTAGAAGAGATACAAAAATGGAGGGCCAATATTACACTCTTCACATAATATTTGAGACCTCAACACAAAAGCTTGAGTTAAAAGACACAATTAAACATCAAAACCTATGATCAAATCATGCCTAAGGTACCCCCAAAGGCTTACAAGCAATCTCTATCAACAAAATGAAGGTGAAGTGATTTTAAAATGCTTATTTTCAATGTCAGATGAAAGATATTTTGACAAATGAAATTACAAATGCCACTAAACAATCAATAAGGATGAGATTTGTGTGATTCCTAAAAAGTTCAATGTAAGATTGCAACAAGAACAAGGAAAATTGTTTGCATACATTTAAACATGATAACATACATCATATTGCCCAAAATAACATAGATTAATTCAAAATATTTTTAGGTTCATCAGTAGGGGAGAGTTTTAGGAACAATCTCAGAGTTGTGTGATGGCTATACACTTGTCACTAACTCAACATGAATGAAGATCTAACATAGAAGACATTAACTAGGTTTTTTGAGGGTTTCTCAAAAAAATGAGCTTCTCTCAAAATTTGCTCATGATTTTCAATTTCTTGACCTTTTGCATGTCTCAAAAAATGCATTATATATCATTTGTTACATTTGATCCTTCTTTCCCAAGAAAATAATATCCTATGGCATCTTAGTTTGTTACAAATTCACTCATGACTTGTAGAAAGGGACATCTAATAGAAAAACATTCAAAAAGTTGCCAGGTGCCTCAAAAAAGTCAAATCATTGCAAAATTCACATCATAGTTTCAATTGGGAGCATGTTTTTTCTCCTCAAAGCATGCAGACCCCCTTCCTTCCATTATTTCATCCTTATCCCTCCAAAGTTTGACTCTGCAACATTTGGATCTGATATTTCACATTTTTTTCTTAAGCCCGAAAAAAAATTCATTTCAAAAGTACCTTAGATCCACAAATTGAGTTTTCAAATTGATTCCATTGATCCTTGAAGTCAAAAACAACATAGATTCACCAAAAATTTGGTGAAAATTGATGTAAAAATCACATTTCCACACTTCCTGTAGCAAAAATAGCGGCCAAATTGAAACTACATAGTTATCACTGATCTACCTTTCTCCCTTCAATCTGAGCCCTCCACGTGTCAAAATGCAATTGGAAATGGATTTGGGATCATTTTTTGACTTTTTAACACTTTTGGAAAAATGTAAAAATTTGACATTTTTCTCTGCCCTCTGAGCTTAACACGTGTCCCAAGGTGGTCCCCTACAGAACCACGGTTTGATTTTGGAATTTTAACACTTTTTTGGAAAAAGGAAAAAATTCTACTTTTCCTTCGAACACTCGCTCCTCTGCCTCTCCTTCTTGATGTGGGTCTAGCGGGACCTCGCTTCATTTTTCATTTTATCCATTTTTGCAACCTTGGGAAAAATTTTAAATTCTCCCCATGAGCCTGCACCTCCGTGCTAATTATTTAATGTAATTTTATTTGAACCTGGCAGAGTCACACTTGATTTTCAAACTTTCACTCCCATTTTTCACAAAAATGAAAAATGTTTCAAACATCCCAAAATCTCTGCACTTCCACCTTGACCATTCAATGCTGGATTCATTTATTCTTTGGCGGGACAACACTCATTTTTGGGAATTTACTCCATTTTAAAGAAAGAAGGTTAAAAATATTAAAACCCTCCCGATAACCCGCCAACCCGATCTTTCTCTGACATTCATACTTTGAAACTTCCACATGTCTTCTTTTGATTTGTTGGCGGGATTGGGCCCCAACTTGAAAATGTTTCCTTCTACTCCAAAAGGTAAAATGTTTCATAAGCCTCCAATGGCCCGCCAGTTCTCCTTTAATCTATACATTGCGACGTATTAGAAAAGGGAGGGACATAATTTTGACAGGTAAAAGACACCCGTATGATTGTCAAAAAACGTAAAAATTTCCAGAGATGCCCGAATTCAATTTTTTCTTCGCGGATGAAGAATTTTTAGAAAAAAGGATAGATGGAACATGTTTTCAAACATTTTATGACCATGGAAAAGGATGAATGCATACAAGTACAAATTTATTAATTTCGAGCCTCCATGGTCGAGAAAAATGGCATAGCCCGCAAACTTGAAACATTTAGGGAAAAATCAAGCAAACTCGGGATTTCTCTTAGAATGGGGCAAGGCAAATGAGTTTTCGAACAATTTAAGGCATAAAATGGAGACAAAACATTATATCATCCATCTCAAAAGGGAAAAACATTTTAGAGCATGTAGAGCAAAGGGAAAAACATTACAAAATGATGGAGTGTCAAAATGGGCACCAACATTGGCTCCTGCTCGGGGATGGGAATTCCCAGTGAGTGCCACAAGAATAACGTATACCAAGTGCCAAAATAAACCATTAGGAAAATGGAGTCATGAAAGAAGGGTAGAAAAACCAAACCCAATCGACAAAAAATGGCTTCCAAGAACAGGGCAAACCACAAACTGATAAAAACAATAAAAACAAAGAAAAATCCAAACACTATACACTGTACAAGTGGTACATACCTCAAATTTTGGGATTAATCTAAGAAATTCTTCAGATGCCTACCATTAACAGGCAGTTCAAGCAATTCCCAATCTAAGTCTTTGAGAAAAAATTTCACCAATTCTGATATCAATGGAGTAAGGGCCCATCCACAATGCATCAAATTTACCATGTTTTCCCTTATCTTCATTTCTGCTATCCCATAACAAAACCAAATCTCCAAAATTGAAGGCCATAGAAGTGACCTTCTTGTTAAACAACCTCTTCAACTTATCCCTAAATATGACATGCCTTTGGTGGGAGGCTCTTCTTTCTTCATCCAGCTCAACAATCTGATTAATCCTTGCTTCATATGGGATGACCTCTTGATCTTCAAGTTGTTGAACAAACTGAAATGAAGATAATTGCATATGTAATGGCAGTATGTCCTGAGTTCCATACACCAACTCAAATGGACTCTTACCAATAGCTCTTTTGGTAGTATTTTTATCAGCCCAAACTACAAATTTCACTTGTTCACCCCATTTTCTCTTTTTTAACTCCAAGGTTTTCCTAATGATCTTCAATAAGTTCTTATTGTTAGACTCATCTTGTCCATTTCCTTGAGGGTTATAGTTTGAAGCATAAGTCAAATTCGTTGCATACTCCTTGCACATTACCATCAAGGTTTTAGCTCTAAATCACATGGCATTATCGGCAACAATTTTTACTGGCACACCAAATCTACATATGATATGATTCAACAAGAAGTCCATAACAACTTGGTGTACTAATTTCTTGGTGGGGATTGCCTCTACCCACTTGGTGAAGTAATCTATGGCTACAAGAACCACTTATGTCCAACACTAGAAGGGTCTGAAATATCACCAATGAAGTCTACTCCCCATTGTTTGAAAGGAGCTTCAATTGATAGAGGTTACAAAGGAAGAGAGCCTGAAGCTTTCATTCTTCCATAGAAATGCTAGTAGCTTTCACATTTTCTAACCAATAAGGTTGCATATTTGAAAAGAGTAGGCCACCAATAACCAGCTCTTAAAACTTTGTGTTGTAACCCTTCCAGCAAAGTGTCCTCCACAAACTCCCCCATGGAAATCAACAATTACTTTGGGAGCTTCATCTTAAGTTACACATTTCAAGAGGATACCTTCAGGGTTCTTCCAAGCCATCCCAAAGTCAGTAATGATCTATTTTCGAGAAGCCAACTTGAGGGCTCTTTTATTATTATTATTTAAATGATTAGGGCGGCATAGGTGTCTTAGTTAAAATATTAAATCCTTGTACCACTCGGAACTTATAAACTTCTCAAGAACATCTACCCTTTCTTCCTCTACTTCATTCCTTCAATTTTCTACAGGTTGCTCTTAGCCATGAGCTTAGCAAGACCCAAACCTCTTACCAAATTTGTGGTTTGTATGTCCATATCATAATCCTACAGTTTTTTCACCTATCTACATATTTTTATTGAGATCTCCATATCTGATAAGATGTATTTTACCATGGTGTGGGGAACATAAGCAACAACTTTTAAACTTAAGATATAAGGCCTGAAAACCTTTGTTGCTTTCACCAAGGAAAATGCTTGTTTTTCCATGATTGTGTACTTTAACTCAGCAGCTTGTAAAGCCTTGCTAAAGAATGCAATAGGCCTCTCAACTCCATCTTCATCCTTCTACAACAAAACAGATGCAATGGTATTTTCAGAAGTAAAGGAGAAGATTTGGAAAGGCTTCTTGTAATTCGGAGCTACCAAGATAGGTGCATGTTTCAATTCTTCCTTGATTCCTTAAAAAGCTAGAATAACAGCTTCCTCCCATTTGATAACTTGGTCTTTCTTTAACATGCATGTAATATGAAGAGTCAATTCAAAAAAATTGGACACAAACCTTCTAATAAAATTGATCTTCCCAAAGAAGGATTGGATGCCCTTCTTTGTTCTTAGATTTGGAATCTTGCTGATTACTTCTACCCTCTCAGCGTCAATCATGACACTAGCCTTTGAAACAATATGACCAAGCAGCTTGGCCTTTTACACCCAAGAATGAAACTTCTTTGGGTTCAAAGATATTCCAAATTCTCTACATTTGATCAATATTTTTTCCAAGTACTACAAATTATCTTTTCTGCTCCTTGAAAACACAGTCACATCATCCTGCTAAATTACAATGAAGTCATTTATGTAACTAAAAAAAGCAACATCCATTTCTCTTTGGAAGGTAGCTCCAACATTCATAAGACCAAAAGGCATTCTTACATAAACATATGTTCCCCAAGGAGTGGTAAAGGTAGTTTTAAATCTTTCTGAATCCTTGAAAACAACTTGATTGTAGCCAGAGAAACCATCCAAGGTGGACAACAATTCAAATCCAATCACTAACTGCAGCATGTTTTCCATGTTTGGAAAAGGATAATTTTCCTTCAATGAAGCTCTATTTATTTCTAAAGTCTACACAAAGTCTGATATCTCCATTTTTCTTTCTGACTGGCACAAGGTTTGCAACCCAAGATGAATACCTTGTGGGCTGAATGATCCCTCCCTCCTTTAGTTTCTTCAATTCATCTTGCATTTTCATGGAGAGAAGTGGATTAATTGACCTTTACTTTTGTCTAAAGGGCTTGGCCTTTGTTTCAATATTGTACTCAAAATAAGGTGAAACGGTGCAATTTCCAAATCTTAACCCCAACACTACCAACTTTTCTGCAACAACATTAGAACTTATTTCATGATGCACAATGATGAAGGAATCAAACATCTCAATTAGATCCCAAACTACATGCTTGTACTATTTCATCAGATGATTCTTTGTAGCATACAATTTTCTTATTTGTTTGAGAACTAGTTTTTAATCTCCTTTTACAAAGATGTCCTTGATACCATACTTCCATGTAATTCTTAGACCCAAAAAAAAGGCTTCATACTCATCAATATTATTATTAAATTCAAAATTAAGCTTGAAGGGAAAAAAAAGCTCTTTCAAACTAGGAGAAATCAGAATTATACCAGCACCATTTCCAAATTTGGAGCAAGCTCCATCAAATAGCACAGTCCAAGGAGAACCTACTTGTTCAAGGCACTTTGACTGATCCATCTTGTAATCCTTACCATCATCAAACCCAATAAAATTATCAACATCAACATCAACAAATAATACTTCATACGAAGCATTGTTTGGATCCTCAATTAGATGCAACATCTTCTCTTCTCCATAGAGCTTGACAAGGATACCCTTAATGGGAATGGTGGAAAAAGACATATCCATTTGGACACTCCCTCTAACACTTGAAACCCACTTTCTTGACAATAACATACCCCATTTGGTAGGGCAATCAACAAACACAACATCTAATTTTAAATTCCTCCCAGGATAAGATGCAAGCTGCACCACCAAACACTTCACACAACCAATTACCGACACTTCTCTTCATTCCATGGTAGTACACTTTCCATAGGTTGTTATCACTTTGATATCCAACTCATTCATGACATCTAGAGGCATGGCATTACATGATGCACTGGAATCAAACATACAATTGTGAAGTATTCTATCCTTTATGATCAAAGTTGTGAAGAATGGATCAACATTCAATTGGGAGTCAACCAAGGATGTCCCCAAGTATACCTCAGGTGTTTCTCCAAGATCCTCTAATGCTGGTGGTGTTTCAATGTATGCAATGATTTGAGGAGGAGTTTCAACAATGTTTACATTTCTACTTGGAGTACTATTTTCTTCTTTCAAACCTAGGTACTCGAATGCTCTCTTCTTGTGCTCAGGAATCCTAAGAAACTCAATGATTGGAACACTCACTTTGATTTGGATTAATACTTGGGCTATGTCATAGGGAACATTCTTTGGCAAGGTAGCATTGGAATGGAGACAAGCAGATTCATTAGATGGCATGGGATTCTTGGTAGCTTGGGCATGAGGAGGACTATAAGTTTTGCTTGGGACAACACAGCTTTTGGTAGGTGTTTACCTTCTAGGAGCTTCTTTAGGAATGCTTGTGAGCAAGGGTGTTTTAGGTTTTGCCTGAGGCCCAACTCCCTTAACAACTTTTCTCCTAGTGTTATAGTATTTCACTTGAGCTACAACAACATTCATCAACAATTGTCTATCTTCCTCCGAAGGGATACCACCATCATACTTCTTAATCATCAAAGCTCTTAAGTATTCAATTTCATTGTTAGGAATTTCAAAAGATTACACTACATCAAATTCCAGAGTATGAGGGGGAAGAAATACTTGTACCTATTTGATGCAATCGAAAAAAGTTACAGTTTTCCTTGCACTTATTACCTCAGTTGATGTTGCTCCTTCTTGTGAACTTGAAGAAAATCCCACCATGCAAATATCATCATCAGTACCATCATCATTATTAGCTTCACCATCTTGTTAGTCCACTTCACATAGAGGATGGGGTAGAAAACACCTATCACACCAATCAATATCAACAAATTCCTTAACAGCAGCAACCCCAACAGTTAGGGGATCAGGTAACACTCTTCCTTCACGTGCTTGAGGATGTCTATTTGCAAACCCCATGGGTCCTTTCCCTCTATCATCATATCTTTGATCACCCCTAGGATGATTGGAAAATATGTCATGGTTTTTTGCTATTTGTTGACCTTGTGAAGTCTACCCAATTCCCTTCTCAGCTCTTGCCAACTTGTAGGAAATCTCTTTGATAGCCCCTACCAAAGTTTTAACCACTTCCTCCAAGTCTAAAATCTTTCTCGCTTGAGGATTTTTAGGGTTTATCAAATTTACACCATCTCTCTTGAGAGGTTTCCCAACATCCTTAATGTTATTTTCAATATGCAATGCCATAGTAAAGGCATTCCTTAAATTGGTAGGGTTCTTGTCTCTTAGGTAATAGGCTGATTTCTTGTCAAATGCATCTACATATTTGATTAAACAAGATTCATCACAAGGGCTTAGATTAATAGGAAGTCTCCTCAATGTCTTGTTAAATCTTTTATTAAAGTCATGAACTGATTCATTGGGGTTCTTCTTGATATTTTCAAATTTAGACAAGAGAAATCTAGGATCAGTCCTATCACCATATTGCAACCTATATGCAGTCTTCATCTTAGTCCAAGAATCAATTAAATTATTAGGCAGATCCTTGTACCAATCCCTTGCATCCTCCTCTAGTATATGAATGAACAATTTAATATACACATCTTCATGCTCAATCTCAAAGTCCTCAATCATGCTAAAAAAAATATTTAGGTGTTGATCACCAGTTATTACATTGTTACCTTGGAACTTTGGCAATCTATTTCTGACATCTTGAGGGACAACATTAGGATAACCAGCCATTCCTCTAAACTCTATAGGACCAAAGGTGTTAACAACAAATAGAGGTCTAGGCTGAGCCGTATTGTTTCAAGGTGGTGATCTTAGAGGAGAAATAGAATGACAAGGAGTGAGAGGTCTTTGGGGCACAAGAAATTGATTCACAAAACTAGTGCTCTCCAGGTGCTGATTTTCTTGGAAAGTTCTATTTGAATTGAAGCACACAGGTGCAGATTGAGAAGAGAACTTACCATGTACAGAAGAAGGACCTTCACTAGTTGCAGTAAACAAATTTGTGAAAAGATTGCTTGAATCAGAATCAATGGAAGAAGAGTGATAATCCTCTACTAAAGGCTGATCTCTCTCACCAATGGATATATCTTTACCTGATGTCTGACCTTCAACAACCTTACAAACTTTTCTTTCCTCTAAAAATTTCTTTCCCTATTCTTGAATTAAATTTCTACTTGGGTCCCTCCTGAAGAGAGATCTTCTTCCTACCAGTTTTGTAGAGATTAACAACACAAAAATAAATGATAGAAAGCTAAGACACTGTTATTTATCAAAATCAAATCAGCATGGAGTCGCCACTAAGGAATTTTACCTTAGTTGTGCAAATGCACTAAAATAATTTGTCAAATACCTATCAGTACTGAAAGTATTGCCAAACTTTATAGACCGAACCTTCCTCTTCTTGAATCTATCGACCACAAATGCAAATGAAGTGTAACTACTATTGGAAACTGATAAAATTTTAGGCAGAACTTATATCTTCACTTAATCCTTACAAATCTGATTATAAAATGATGTTTCAACAATGTACTTGCATACAACATTTGTAAGAAACATTACCAGGGTTTGATATGCATTCAAAAATCTCCAATATTTTCAAAACTTCCCCGGAAACGGTGCCATTAGTGTTGTTACCCAAATTTGTTCTCCTTTTCAGTCTGAGTAGTATCAAAGATATGGCATGAAGCTTGAAGGAATATAGATCATGATGTATGTCATTTTGTAGCCGTGGATGTGATCTAACTGGAACTCAGATTTGTGGAGAGATGGATAGCACTCAAATAGGACTTGATCTTTTCCTAACTGTTTTACGTTGTGCCTTTCAACTAAGGTAAGAGGACCTATTTTGTAACCCTAAAATGGTGAAGGATATGAATATATCCCTCAATTTGTGTAAATAATATGAAGGGGCCTTGGGAAAATATGATCAACACTCCAAATCTAACTTTCACAAGTTGTCACTTCTAGATTATGGAGATAATTTCAATGTAAATCAAGGGTTATTGAAGACATTTTGAAATCCTGATCTATTCTGCATACTTTAGCAAATGGATTTTGATCTTCTATGGGTATAAAAGTCAAAATAGGGGTAGTGTGGGGTAGGATTATTTGTTTAGAATGATTTTTGGTGGGATATTGACAAGACAAAATTGACTATGCTAGATCTTTGAAAACCTCTACAACATTTGAACAATTATCAGATAAAATGCTTCAAAACAGTCAAGATGTTCTTTCAACTAGAAGAGATACACAAATGGAGGCCCAAATTTGTACTCTTCACACAATCTTTGAGACGTCAACACAAAAGCTTGAGTTAAAGGACCCAATTAAACATCAAAATCTCCGCCTGAGGTACCCCCAAAGGCTTACAAGCAATCTCTATCAACAAAATGAAGGTGAAGTGATTTTAAAATGCTTATTTTCAATGCAAGATGAAAGCTCTTCTGACAAATGAAATTAAAAATTCCACTAAACAATCAATAAGGATGAGATCTGTGTGATTCCTAAAATTTTAAATGCAAGATTGCAACAAGAACAAAGAAAATTTTTTGCAGACATTTAAACATGATAACAGACATCATATTGTCCAAAATAAAATAGATTAATTTAAAAACTTGTTAGATTCATTAGCAGGGGAGATTTTCAGGAACAATCTCAGAGTTGTGTGATGGCTATACACTTGTAACCAACTCAACATGAATAAAGATCTAACACAGAAGACATTAACCAGGTTTTTGGAGGGTTTCTCATAAAAATGAGCTTCTCTCAAAATTTGCTCATGATTTTCAATTTCCTGACCTTTTACATGTCTCAAAACATGCATTATATATCATTTGTTACATTTGAACCTTCTTTCCCAAGAAAATAATATGCTATGGCATCTTAGTTTGTTACAAATTCACTCATGATTTGCAGAAAGGAACATCTAATAGAAAAACATTCAAAAAGTTGCCAGGTGCCTCAAAAAAGGAAAATCATTGCAAAATTTACATCATAGTTTCAACTGGGAGCGTGTTTTTTCTCCTCAAATCATGTAGACCCCCTTCCTTTCATTATTTCATCATTATCCCTCCAAAATTTGACTTTGCAACATTTGGGTATGATATTTCATGTTTTTTTCTCGATCCTAAACCAAATTTCATTTCAAAAGTACCTCAGATCTGTAAATTGAGTTTTCAAATTGATTCTATTGATCCTTGCAGGCAAAAATGACATGGATTCGCCAAAAATTTGGTTAAATTGATGCTAAAATCACATTTCCACACTTCCTGGAGCAAAAATGGCGGCTAAATTGAAAAATGCACAGTTATCATTGATGTGCCTTTCTCCCTTCAATATTTTCCCTCCACGTGTCAAAATGCGATTGGAAATGGGTTTGGGATCATTTTTTGACTTTTCAACACTTTTGGAAAAATGTAAAAATTTGACATTTTTCTCCGCCCCTCTGAGCTTGACACGTGTCCCAAATTGGGTCCCAGCGGAACCGCAGTTTGATTTTGGAATTTTAACACTTTTTTTGTAAAACTGAAAAAATTCTACTTTTCCTCCACATGCCTACTCCTCCACCTCTCCTTCCTAACGTGGGTCTCAATGGGACTTCGCTTCATTTTTCATTTTATCCATTTTTGTAACCTTGGGAAAAAATTTAAATTCTCCCCGTGGGCCCACACCTTTGTGCTGATTATTTGATGTAATTTTATTTGACCCTAGCGGAGTCACACTTTATTTTCAAAATTTCACTCCCATTTTGCACAAAAAGAAAAAATGTTTCAAACATCCTTGAATCTCTACACTTCCGCCTTGACCCTTCAATGCTAGATTCATTTATTCTTTGGTGGGGCAGCACTCATTTTTTGGGAATTTACTCCATTTTTAAGAAAGAAGGTTAAACATCTTAAAACCCTCTTGACAACCCGCCAACCCTCTCTTTCTCTGACATTCATACTTTGAAACTGCCACATGTCTACTTTTGATTTATTGGCGGGATTGCGCCCCAACTTGAAAATGTTTCCTCTACTCCAAAAGGCAAAATGTTTCAGAAGACTCCAATGGCCCACCGGTTCTCCTTTGATCTAGGCACTACCACATATTAGAAGAGGGAGGGACACGATTTTGATGGGTAAAATACGTCCGTATGACCGTAAAAAAATGCAAAAATTGCTAGAGTTTCCTGAATTTGATTTTTTCTTTGCGGATGAAGAATTTTTGGAACAAAGGATAGATGAAACATGTTTTCAAACATTTTGCAACCATGGAAAAGGATTGTCAAATGCATACAAGTAAAAATTGATTAATTTCAAGCCTCCATGGTCGGTAAAAATGGAAAATCTCGTAAACTTGAAAATTTTAGGGTAAAAACAAGCAAACTTGGGATTTCTCTTAAAAAGGGGCAAGGAAAATGGGTTTGCGAACAATACAAGGAATAAAAATGGAGACAAAATATTATATCATCCATCTCAAAAGGGGAAAACATTTCAAGGCATGCAGAGCAAAGGGAAAAACATTGTAAAACGATGGAGGGTCAAAATGGGCACCAACAAATATACTGCAAACTTTGCCTCTCCATCCATAAGCATGGGCAACTACTCTAGGATCCTCCAATCATCCTCAAATGCATCAAAATTCACTCATACCACTTTTCCAGGTGTGTCTTGTGAGCGGTCGTCATGGTTTCACAAGTGTATTTCGTAAACCTTTTTACTGGTGAGGGATCCTCTTCTGGATACTCCCAAACAAAGTTTTCTAGCCTATTGGGCACTCCAATTTCCTAAAATACAATGGTGAGGAGGACGTTTCCAAAGAGTATTTTCTCTCCCTCCTATGCGCTTCTTATAATCTCATTTGTGATGAAAGCGAACAAGTTGTAGATGGTTCCCCTAGATGTCATCCGACATACACTTATCCATGCCTTGTTCACTTGTGTCCATCGTTCCTGGTCATTGAGCTTGGTCACCAAGTGCGTGGCCATCATCATAACTTGATAGCATCCTTGTCGCTCAAATCATCATCTATGTTATCCCTTTCACAAGTGAGGCCTTTGAAATTGGATATCAGTTGTGGTGTGATGTGCATCTTGCACCCTGCAAAGTAAAAGTGATCCTCATGTATGCATGACATCAACCATTGGTAAAGATGATTAGGCTTGCCAAAGTATGGTAACTCATATAGTTGTAGTAACCCAACCTTCTCTAATTTGACCTTCACCTCATCATTTTAAATGGGAATCCCATCTCATGTCCTCTTGTTGCTTGGTTGAACCAACTCTAACACCATTTGCTTTTCAGTTTTGCTCGTGCAATGGTTATAATCACTCATGACCATCTTTTGTAAGTGTGACTCTCACTCTTTTCCTAGCAATACCCCATCTAGGTATTGCATTTCTGTGTACCATTCTTCGTTGGTGCTTGTGACAGTAGTGATTTACTTTCCCTTGCCCTCGCCTTTTATTTTCTTTGGTGAAAAGGTTAGTTTCCTGGGTGCCATGTTTTCTACTCAGACTGAACTTAAATACTCCTTCCTCTTGCTTTTCTCTGCTACTCTGCTCAATACTAAAGCTCACTCCAAGGATTAAAATCCTTAATAGAATCCTTCTTCCTCTGTGCCCTAGCTTCCAAACCCTAACCAGGAAATCCTTCCATAAGATGGGCACTCTTCACACAACCTTCTTCAGGCCCGTGTACTCCCTCCTTCTGGTTCACAGATCTACTATAGATGCACACTCAAATTTCTCAGATTCTCCTTTCTTCGCACAAATTTCTCTTTGGATGCTCTAGTTTGCCAGAGCTTCTTTTACTTCATAATCGTAAGGTAACAAATGACTTGCCCAACCTTATATTTATAGCTTTTTCCTCTTTCTACCATTAAATTTTATACCACCTACCAACATACTTTAACATTAAATGTGGATTTTTCCACTAAGATGACTTTAAGTGCTCTTACCTAGGCACTACATCCTACTTGAAAAAATTGACAACCTTCTGGCACACATAAATCCAAATGGACTAAAGACTCTTACGCACGTGTAAATGGCATCGAAGGCACTGCTTTTATCCTTTACCCAATTTTTTCCCTCACCTACCTCATGTTGTTTCTGCACTCTTCATACTTTCTATACATGGTTTTTATAAGCCTTCTTGACACCAACCATTCTCATCCACCTCTCTTATATGCTCTTATTAACCTTACGTTCTTTTTATCCTTCAACCAGGCCATTCACCACAACTTCTGCTGCTAGCTCAAACTTGTATTACAGGCATATGCCTCATATCACTTCCACCCCACACTAAAAAAATGTGCGGTCCTCTACATATACACAACCATGGAATAAAAATGTGGTTACTAGCGCACAAGGTGCAAAACTGAAACAAAAGAAAGAAACAAGCAATGAGAAATGGAAACCAATAAAGAAAAATCATAAAGGGAAATTCTAAGCTAACTGGAAATACTACCTTATTACAAACACCAAGAAGACTTATTTATAGTAGGGCTTCAACCTACTGCCATTGAAGTGACCTGGTAACCTCATCCCATCCAACGCTTGTAGCTAGAAAGTGCTTGAATCAAGAATGTATAAGATGATGTAGGGTCCCAACCAATGGAATTTCAACTTCCCAGGATGGCGTAGATACTTGGAATTTTAGAGCAACACCATCTTCCCAACCTCTAAATTATTGTTCTTGATATAATGATCATGCCATTCCTTTTATCTTGCTTTTTCTATCTTCTAAATCCATCTAGAAAGTGACCACCTTCTGTCTAACTACATCAACTTATTAATTCTTTCTTCCAGTGCTTTCTCGTCAGCTAACCCTTCTGTGTGCAATATATGCAGTGATGGTAACATGAATTCAACTGGAAAAATAGCCTCTACGCCAAACACCAATTGAAATGGTGTGGCCTTGTTTAAAATTTTTTAGGTTATCCTTTATGCCCATAGAACAACCGATACTTTGTCATCCCAATCTTGTCTTCCAACGTCACAAATATTAGTCAACATGTGACATAGTATCTTGTTAAATTCCTTAGCAATTCCATTTGCTTGAGGGTGATAGGGGGTATTCTTGTGATGTGCCACCATAAATTCTACTAACAGAATCCTGACTGTTTCATTGAGAATGTGTGTACCCCGATCACTTATTAAACTTAAAGGGCAGCCATACCTGTTGATTATGTTCTCTCATAAAAATATAACAATTATCATTGTGGTGTATCCTTTGTAGGTGCTATCTCTTCCCATCATTTAAAGTAATCGGTGCAAGTGATGATATACCACGAACCAATCCTTCGCGTGGCTGGCATTATTGGCCCTATAAATTCGATTTCCCATTTTTCAAATGGTTCAGTGCTGGCTATTGGTCGCAAAGGCATTTCATCTCTCTTTCAAGGTTTGCAAAGGCGCTGGCAATGGTCACAGGCCTTGCAAAACTCAATACAATCCTTGTAGATGGTTTCCCACAAAATCCCTAGTAATAAAATCTTCCACATGGTAGATTTTTCTGCATAGTGTCCTCTTGCAATCCCACCATGTGATTCCTCCATAATTATCATGCGCTCATACTCTAATATGTATTATCACAGAACCTCATCACGACCTAACTTATATAGGTCTCCACTAATCAACATGTATGGTGTGGAACATATTGCTAACTTCTTTCTCTCCATAGTTTTCATTCCTTCCGGTGCCACACCTATTTTTAAGAACAATGCTATATCCTCCAAGTCTGAGGGCATACACTGCAATCTTAATAGTTACATGTCCGACATGGTATCCTCAATGCTTTACCCATCCTCCCCTAAGTTAATCCTTGATAAGTGGTCAAGTCTTGAATTTATTTTTCTTGGTTTTACGACCACTCTGAACTCAAATTCTTGAAATAATAAGACCCAACGGCATATACACCCTTGTAGAACGGGATTTTTGGCTAAGTATTTCAATGTCATGTGGTCTGTGTAGAATATGAATGGTGTTGGAAATAGATACTTCCTGAACTTGTGGAGAATATAGATCATAGAAAATGCTTCGCACTCAGTAGTTGTGTAATTATATTCTACATGTGTTAATTTTCTACTTGTAAAGCACAAGGGATGATCAAAAATTCCCTCACTAGGTTGTGCTAGTACTACTCCCATAGTTGTTCCTAAGGCATCAACATGCACATGGAAAGGCTTATCCCAAGAAGGAAAATGTAATACGGGCACTGTGACAAGCCTATCCTTCAAAGTGTCAAATGCCTTCTGCTACGCCTACCCCCAATGAAAGGCACTCTTAGGTTTTAAAAATTCCTCCAAGGGCATAGCAAACTTGGCATACGCCTCGATGAACTTCCTGTAATACCCCATATTCCCAAGGAATTCACACATTGCACTTTGATTAGTAGGCTCCCATAATCCTACAATAACTACAACTTTAGTGGGATCCACTAATAAGCCTTCTTTACATGTAATGTGCCTCAACAGGGTCCCAAATGGAGTAGTAAAAACATATTTCTTAATATTGAGGGATATCCTTAATTGCTGACATCTCTCAAACATCAGCCTTAAATTGTCACAATTATCTTTCACCAATCCATACAAAGTCCAGTCATCTAGGTAAACTTGAACAAACTTATGGATGAAGTCCTAAAATTCTTGTACCACGATGCATGAGAATACAATAGGTGTATTCTTTAATACAAAAGGCATAACCGTGTAGGAAAAACTTCCCCAATCAGTGGAAAAATTTGTCTTTCTCTGGTCTTCCTTTGCAATCTTGACTTGGTGATACCTAGAGAATCCATTCATGAAAGAGTAGACTTTACACCCGACTACTCCCTCCAAAATTTCTTTAATAAAGGGGGTTGGAAAAGGGTTGATAACACATACTACATTTAGATCCTTGTAGTCAACATAGATTCTTATCCTATCATCCTTCTTCATGTTGATAAATATTGGGCTTATCCATTCTGATTCTTCCACTACCTCAATTATACCAGATGTTATAATCTTGTCTATTTCTTTCTTGGCACATATGCATAAATTTGGATTCATCTAATAAGGCCTTTTCCAAATCAGGTGCACTCCTTCTTTCAACTTGATCTTCATCTCTCCTAAGGAATGGTGAACGCCTTTGAGTTCATGGTACCCACTAGGAAAAAAATCTTGGAACTCACGCAACAGATCAATGACCTTTAAAACTTCTTTTTTCGACCAATAGTCTCCGATGATAGCTTCCATAGGTTATGTCTCCATTCTAATGTTAACCTTATTTGTTTTCAAGGGCTCATGGTAGGAATGTACTCACTCATCAGCGTTGTCTATGACTTTTCATATACCTTCTGAATGGTTAACATCCAAAGTCTCCATCTCTTCTTTGTCTATTACATAGACCATTTTTCCTTTTTCTTTTTCCATGAATGTGTGCTAAAACTATACTTCCTTTGATTCCTCTTCATTGAGGTGAATTTCCAAATAAGGCTCACCTAGAAAATATAGTAGTCTATCATCTTCCATAGAACTATCTTCCATCATAAAGGAGCTTGATCACCTGTAACGCCTTATCTACTGATGGCTTAGTACTCCTATACTTGAAAGCTTGACTAAGATCAGCTGCCAAATCTTACCAATTACCTATTTGACGATGCATATCCACATGAACATACCAAGCGCACGCATAATTTTGTAAGGTGAAATACAATTTAAGCACCCATAATGAAGGAAGCAATGCTTCTGCACTCCCCATCCAAGCCTTATCACATGTTTGGATATGGAATGAGGTGGTATCTTTACCATGGTAGTCTTGTATGACAGTGGGCACATTGATCCTAGAGAACCTTATAGAAAATGTGATCCTAACCTTGCACCATTCTAGCAGGTTCTCCTGATGTGTAGCACACAAGCATGTTATAGTTCCAAGTAGGTTATAGTTGAGCATTCCCCTCCTCTCATCTTCATTCTTTCACTGAGCCTCTATTTCTCGCAAGAAAATTTTAGGATATGCTCCTCTAGAGAAAACTTGGTAACTTCTTTCTTCCTAAGCACCTGAGTGAGTGTGCCTTTATTATCCTTTTTACAGATCCTCTCAACTGTCACCCAATTAACTCATAAGTCCCATGTGCCCAATTGTCGCATGCCGCACTAGTGGTATCACTCAAGGACTGAGCATCTTCAAACTGGAAGACTCCCTCTATGGGGTGAATTATCTCAGGATCTTTTATGGAGTGCACATAGATTCTATCAAGGAATTATTCTCCCAAGGGCTTAGTATAGGGTGCTGAATTTCCATCCGTTAGTGGAATGACCACCCTTTCTTCCTTGTTCTCAAAGTTGATATACCCTTTGTTAAACCACAGGTCAACATTGTTCTTGTAACTCCATGAGTGCCCAAGTAATGCTGGAAAGTTGACTATGTCAGTGAGCGCCAAGACTTTGAAGTCTCCAGTGAACTTTTCCCCTTCAATGGTGATAACTACATCCTTTAGGACTCTAATGGGCATTGCCTTAGTTTTTTCGCCATATACAACACATTCGAAGATGGTTGCAACGAGGGTCTTCTCATTTGGTTTCAGGCATCTAAGGTAAGAACATTGACCTCTACTCCCATGTCGATGAGAATATTATTCAGATTCCATTTATATACAACCACATTCAAAGTAATTGAAATCTATAAACTAGATTAAATTGCAAAAACAAGGAAGATCTTGCTATGATTTTATTAATATAAAATGAAGCATTACAATTAAAAGAGAGAGCTGCAATATTTATAGATATTGGACAACTTCTATCTCTTCGACAATACATGGAACAAATCTCCTAAATAAAGAAAATATTCAATAATAGAATATTGCCCCTAAAAATATTCTACAGGAAATCATCTGAGAATAATATTCTAACTAAAGAACATCCTCCACAATCTAAGGGATGATAACAACACACTAACAACTAAGCTAACTAAAGTAATTAAATAATTACTTTATTATAATTACACATTAATCCACATATGGTGAATTAAGTGTTAGATTATTTCTAACATTCCCTCCCTTAATTCATCATATTCTGAAGTGAACATGAGAGAAATACTCTGAATGCCTCAAATTTAGGACGTGCAAGAGATTTTGTGAAGGTATATGCATGTTGATGTTCTGTCGGGCAATGCTGAAGATGAATGTTGTTGTTCTGAACTTGTTCGCAAATGAAATGTACCTACACCTCAATGCGTTTGGTGTGTTCATGAAAAACTAGATTCTGAACAATTTTTATTACTCCTTATTGTCAACATGTAGGATTGTTGGATGATCCTGTGGAATTCCCAATCCTTCAAGTATCCGTCTGAGCCAAATTGCTTCACAAACAGCTCCTCCTGCTATGTGATATTCTGCTTTTGTGGAAGACCTTGAAACACAATTTTGTTTCTTTCTCCCCCATGAAATAGGTCCAGATCCCAAAAAGAACACAAATCCTGAAGTGGACTTCCTATCATCAACATTCCCTGCATGATCTAAATCTATATATCCTATCAAGAAGAAGTTATCATTCTTCTCATATTCTAGGCCAAAGTCCATGGTTCCTCTGATGTATCTTAGTACCCTCTTTGCTGATTTCCAGTGGCAAACCCTTGGTTATTACATAAATTGAGAAAGATAACTGACTGCATAGCTAATATCTGGACTAGAATAAGTTAAGTAAATGAGACTCCCAATCAACTGTCGATAAAGAGTAACATTTACTTGTTCTGATGGATCTGTGTGAGACAATTGAAGCCTTTTCTCCATAGGTGTAGGCATTGGTATACTATCCATCATTATGAATTTCTCGAGCATTGTCTTGGCATATTTTAGTTGAGTAACAAAGATGTGATTTTCCTTTTTCCATACTTAAAGTCCAAGACAATAATGAAGAAGCCTGAGATCTGTCATGTTGAATGATCGATTTAGATCTTCCTTAGTTGTTTCAATCATCTTCACTGAACTTCCAATGATGACTAGATCATTGACATATACTACTATGATCACTATCTCCCCCCCTTTATTTTTGAGATAGAGATTAGGATCATATGGACTTATTTTGAATCCATGTTTGATGAGATGCTCATCAATCTTTATGTACCATGCCTTGGGATCCTGTTTGAGACCATACAGTGACTTTATGAGTCTACATACCTTTCCTTCTTTACCTGGTATGACAAAACCTTCTGGTTGAGTCATGTAGACTTTTTCCTATAAATCCCCATTTAGAAATGCACTTATTACATCCATTTGATGAAATTTCCAACCAAATTCTATAGCTAGAGCAAATATCATCCTGATTGTTTTGATCTTAGCTATTGGTGCGAATGTTTCTTCATAATCAATGCCTTCTTTTTGTGCATAACCCTTAGCTACCAATCTTGCCTTGTATTTATCAATGCTTCCATCTAATTTGTAATTTGTTTTAAATATCCATTTGTAACCTATTGCATTCTTCCCTGATGGAAGATCTGAAAGTTGCCAAGTATTATTTTTCATCAAAGATTTGAATTCTGTATTCATAGCATCTGACCAAGGTTTTGACTATTTGGCATCCTGAACTGTAGTGAGCTCACTTGATTCAATTACTGTACTCATCAAGGCTAAGTTTACCTCATTTTGAGCCATACTATGAGTTCTTGGTCATGAAGTGGATGTGTTAGGATCACTATCCAACTTAGCATCTTGAATTAGATTAGTATACCACTTAAGCATGCATTTAGTTGTTCATGTAGATGGAGGAGTTGAATTATCCTTATCATCATTATCTTCATCAAGAACATCTTATATTTTCTTAGTAGGATTTTTTTGTGAGTTTATGGAAGGAGCATCTACTTATTTATTTTCAAAAAACTCAACATCTCTACTCGTGAAATTTTTTCTTGTTTTTGGATCGATTAACCTATATCCCAAGGCTTCATCACTGTATCCCAAGAATATAAGTTGTTCTGATTTCATATCAAGTTTAGTTCTCTTTTTCTTAGGAATGTGCATACTTGCCTTGCATCCAAAAACTCTAAGGTGTTTTATAGATGGTTTGTCCCCTGACCAAGCTTCCTATGGTGTTATTCCATCAAGTGTGGAAGTGGGAACTCTATTTAGCAAATAAACTGTTGTTTTTACTGCTTCTGCCCAATATGTTTTACTCAAGCCTGAATCATCGATCATACACCTTACCATATCCATTATAGTTTTGTTTCTTCTCTCAACTACACCATGTTGTTGTGGTGTATATGGAGGTGCCATTTTCCGACGAATTCCATGTGTTTCCAAAAATCTTTGAACTCATTACTGGTGTATTCACCCCCTCGATCTAAGCGGATTGTTTTTATTTTCTTACCAGTTGAATTTTCACAAGCTACTTTGAATTTATTGAAAGTTTCAAAGGCTTGGTTTGCGGTGTGGATGCAGTATACCCACATTTTTAATGAGTAATCATCAACAAAGAGCATAAAATATTGAAACCTTGAATGACTAGGTCTCATAGGTCTACACATATCGGTATGCACCAGATCAAGTTTTTCATGGGCCCTGAATGTACACTTGTCTATATTCTTGTTGAAATTTGGCAGTCCTCTTACCATGTTATTTTTTTAAAGTGTTTCAAGATAGCCAAAACTTACATGGCCAAATCTTCGATGCCACAATTGTGCCAATGATGTATCCTTAGCTATAAGGGCCTGATTTTTGGTTTAAACAAAATCCAACTAAAACATACGACCTACACCAGAAGATCGTGCAATAATGTTGGAGTTTTTAGACTTATCTTTGATTAAACACATCTTCTTTCCATCTGTACAATCAAAATCCACTTTTAAGTTATGCTCCAAAAGCTGACTTACTGAAAGTAGATTCTTTGTCAATCTAGGAACATATAGAACATCTCTTATTGTGCACTTTCTTGATCCAAGAGGTAAGGAGGTGTTTCCAATTCCTTGTACTTTGTATGATGAATCATCACCCAATGAAACAGAGTCTTTATTAGGTGTATTATTTAACTCTAAGAACCAATCATTTCTCCTGGTCATATGTCATTTTACTCCTGAGTCAACATACCAAATTGCCTATGGTGAATTGATTTCTTAAGTTGATTGTGCAGCAAATAGGAAGTCCTCATCTAGTGAGTTATCTTCCTCTTCAGCAATGTTTTCGTGCTACGGTGTTTTCTTTTTCCAGTTATTTTTCCTTTTTCCTTGTTATTTGTTTTGATAACCCTGACTAGATTGTTGAAAAATTGGCTTCTTGCCACTAGATGAACCCTTCTGAAATGTGTTATACCAACAATCTTTTAAGTCATGTCCTTTTCTGCCACAAATCTGACACTGCTTTTGCTGAGTGTTCCCTTGATTATTCTATTGAGAATGCTGCTTGTGTTGCTTACCAGTTGTATGAATCTGTTTCTTTCCCTTATGGAATGAAGAGAGGGCTTGTTCCTCATCTTCTACAGGTTTTTTCATGGACTCTTCCTATTGTAACATGTTCACTAACTCTTCAAAACTTGTAGTTGGACCCATAATGTTGAGAGTTGTGACAAATATTTTGTATGAGGCTGGTAAAGCTCTCAATACAATAGGGATAAGAGATTTATCAGTGACCTCTTCTTTCAAATCTTGGAGAGATGATCTCAATTCAGCAACACACTTTAGAAAACCTTCAATAGACTCATTAGAATTCATTTTGAGACAATGGAGTTGTGTTTGTAATTACAAAATAGCATTTTTGTTCTTAGCTTCATATACAGTTGATAATTTATCCCATGCTTCTTTTGGAGTTGTCACTTGATGAATATGAGGTTGTACATCATCAGTTACACCAAACAGAATTATAAGTTTTGCCTTTTGATTAGCACGATCAAACACATGTTGTTGAGTAATATCATTTTCTGGTCTCGTTATCGAGCCATCAACTACACCAATTATGTCCTCAAATTCAAGTTGAGTTTTAATTTTCATTTTCCATGTAGCATAAGTATCTCCTCGTAGGAGTTGCGAATCGGGAAAAAAAAAATTAGGTGCATTGATGGCCATTTTTGAACGAAAGAAAAGAGAGATAGAGAATCAAACACGAAACAAATCCCCCCTCAAATCAGTACACACCCCCCCAAAATTGATTTTATTGAGTTTGGGCTCCTTTTTGGCCTATTACAATGATTTTTCGGAACTATCGGCCATTTTTACAAACATCTTGTAAATAGAAAAAGAAAATTACACCCCCCTTCTTGTTTACGAAAAATTAATATTTTCGTAATTTTTTAAATTTTTGGGCACTTTGGCCTCTTTTCCCTTACAAATTTAGTTTTGGGCTCTTTTGCTTCTTTGGCTGGACCAAATCGTAGAGCTCAAAAAAACATATACTTTAAAAAAAAATGGCACCTCAATCCGAGGTACCAGTTGAAAGTTATGACCGTTTTAAAATATTTTTTTCCGGGCCCCTTTCCAAAAATGGAAAAAAAAATTATGCTTCTGATTTTTTTCGCATCGTCCAAAAAAGGAATTTTTTTTAAAACGATTTTTTACTTAAAAAACGTGGGTCTTACTTACGCATGTGTGCAACTTTGTTTCCTCCATCGTTAGCCTTGTTTCCTTCACCGCCCTTTTGCCTTAAAGGCTCTCTTACGCTCTGTTCTGCAAGGTCGCGTGGGTATTGCTTACAGATTGAAGACGCACAGCCAAATCAGTATCCAGCTCATTTTTTTCCTTTTACAGGTGTGAATTTGTCAGGTAAATCTGCAGGTCCGTAAGGTGAATTCATAGATATATGCAAATACCGCAGCTGCATACAGGTTGCAGATCGGTGGTGGATGTTTCTTTTTTTATTAAAAAAGAAACCTGCACACCAAACCCGAATAGTGGTGCCTCCAAAATTGGGGGTCCACTAAATTAAATCACACTAAATGGGATCTATGAATTAGAGAAAAAGAAAAAAAAAATTGTATATAGTTCATATGCAATGAACAATATTAATTTTTTTTTCATACAATCACTTTGTTACCAATCTTGGAGGTGTTTCTTTACTGTTGCTTTTGTTTCTTCTGGCATGTGGAGTGGGGCAGGGGCTTTGTGAAGAGGCTAGGGGCAACTTTGGTTCCTCCTAGCTCAAGCTTCTTATTCCTCCTCCCTCAAAACTTCCTACACTTTTCCTTAGATTAGAATGCTGCTCTGACACCAGATGAAATCTGTAAACCAGATTAAATTGTAAAAAACAAGGTGGAGCTTGCTGTGATTTTATTAATATAAAATGAAGCATTACAATCAAAAGAGAGAGATGTAATATTTATAGATATTGGACAACTTCTATCTCTTCCACAATACATGGAACAAATCTCCTAAACAAAGCAAATATTCAATAATAGCATATTGCCCCTAAAAAGCTTCTACAGGAAATCATCCGAGAACAATATTCTAAATAAAGAACATCCTCCACAATCTAAGGGATGATAACAACACACTAACAACTAAGCTAATTAAAGTAATTAAATAATTACTTTATTATAATTACACATTAATCCACATATGGTGAATTAAGTGTTAGATTATTTCTAACAATAATATCCTTGTCATAGTCGAGGCTGTGAGGAGGAAGGTTTGCATGAAAAACTTGTCTTTCACGCTCTAATCCGACGCGTGGTACCTTCTCTCTCACACATTCTCCTAGTAAGGGAATAATATTCTCTTGCCTTAACATCCTGAACATTTCCTTGATCTCATCTAGGTCATCCTTTGGAACCTCAGCATTCTTCCTTTTCTCTAACTTCCTTGATTGCTCCTTCAACCATTACATCTCCCCTTGTAAACTCTGAATCACGTCCATAGTCTCTTGATACACCTCTTTCTGATGAGCAGGGTCTAGATACTTTCCATGTACCACTTCCTCTCTTGAAACTAATTTCCTTTGTCTTGGCATCTCCCTAGCGCATGTGGCCTCTGCTCAAGTCATCACTAGTATAAGTTCTATCCCTAACTCATACGCCACTCTTAACATCCATTAGGAATTGTCCTTCTTGATGCTCACCATTCTAGCACCTTTTTCCTTCTGGTGTCATTGGTTCATATGCTCATAAATTTCTGGACACTCTTCGTACTTGTGTTTATTTTTGCATGATGAGCATTGTAATAGATCAGGACACTCACATTTGTAATGCTCTGGAGATCCACAATCATAAAAGGTTCCTCACAGGAACTCACATCATCCTCTGTTGCAGTTATTGTGGCCACTAAATCCTCTGCAAAAACCTCTTCCATGCATTCTTCCATCTATGCACCCTTCATAATTATGGTCATCATTCCTTCGAGCTTCCTACAAGGATAGTATGGATTACACCCAGATCAATAACATCATGGATTTGATCAATCATTCTACAATCCTTGGTATCATGGGTCGTAGAGGTACAGATCTTGCAATAACAAGAAACATTCTTATGGATTACACACTGGAGTAGAGGGCATCTTCTTGCATCATGATCCCCAAGGAAAATATCACAGTCCACTAACATAGGGCACACTAAATTTTGAGGGAATTTATCCTTTGCATGCCCCTCCAATTTGAAGTTTATATACCAAAGCCCACTACAAACCTCATGTACTGAGTTTATAGACAACTTCTCCAACTGCTTGGCCATTATAGCAATTAGAGCCTCTAGAATAGCACTAACATAGGTATCAACACTCCTAATAGCTTCGGTACACAGGTAAACTTCCAATGCCTCGCATGGGTTTGTGAAATTATTGTGCAACAGAGCCCTTCTAAATGGTGTTATCAATCCTTTGACAAACCATTGAGCATGTTAAGAAGGATGAATGTCATACGATAATTTTGACAAAAGATTCTTGAAACACTTGTCATACTCGCACACATTCTTTGTCATTCCCTTCTAGATCTCCTTCAAGGCACTGATGCTCTTCTGCTCAAACTCAGGGATATGGAACTCTGCTAGGAAGGTGTTATTTAATGCGGTGTAGTCTAACACTATCAGATGGGGGTCATACTTCCTATACCAAATATGCACGTGCCCTTGCAGCATTGTTGCAAAGTAGCTTGCCTTCTTCTCCGGGGTAGTGATCCCCTTTGCACGCCATAATAATTCACACTTTTGCACATGCTCTGTAGCATCTTTAATACCCCTATAGTTTAGTAAGTGTAGAGAAATCTCAAAAAACACTTAGAGAGGTGGCTGGGGTGATTATCCTCCCAATCCAGAGCCTTGGTTCCCTCTGGTGTTTCCTCCTCCACCAGATCCACCAAGTTCTGTTCCTCCTGACCCACCAGATCCACCTCCTATAGTCAAAAAAGGACCAGAAGTGGTCATGCCTATTGATCCCAACGTCCCACTAAACTGCATGTCGATGGTTTACGATATTGTCCCACCTCAAGTTGTATGTCTCGCACCACTCTCAGATGTGATATCCAAACCTTTCTTACTTGCACCTTGTCCAAATATTCCTCCAAATACATGAATGGATTGTGCAAAAATGGATGTTGCAAATGAGAAATTATATCTCCTAGGTGAAGATTGGTTACTCCCACTGATACCAATTTGGTTAACAATACTTCTCCCTTGATCTAGAAAACTAAGCACCAAGGGTTAGTCATCAGGTGGGTTTAGATGTGCATCGACGACTCTTCTTTCTCCATGCGATGAACTCTCATTAGAAGTTGAAGGGACCTTTCTCCCATGCTTGCCAAGATGGGGTAACACAAACTAGTCAAGCTCTACGTCCTCTGCATAAAACACAACTACTTCTTGTAATGTCTGTGTCCATAGATCCATCACACTTACAACCTCATGTTGTATATTCATCTCCCTTTCATGAGCTTCACCATACTTGAGTCATCTCTCCTACCTTTCCTTCGCAATTGCATTGTCTACCATCTTCCTCCACCCTAGCTTCCTCTCCCAGTGCTCAGAGAAGCTTAGTCATCCATGGGAGATTCTTCTAAATTCAAAGTAATGACCAAGAGCTTCATAGCCAAAGGAATACCACTCAAAAATGATCCTCTAGGATCCCTTAGAAACTCAAACTCAATGAATTCTAGGTAAGAATACGTAGAAATGACATACTCAAGAGTATAACTGGTCAGCACTCTCTTCTACCAGTGATCAACAACATGTGTCCAAGTCAGATATACATCCTACAGTCTCTGATAGTCACCTTAGGTCCATACGCATGATCTAAAATACCAGCTCAATTTAGATGCATATGCTGAAATCCAATCATATAGTTCTACTGGGAAATAACAAAATAATGTATCATATAGCTCATGGTATGGGTTCTCTTCTACCCATCTACATGCATCGAACTCAGGTCTAGTGTTGAATCTCTGAGAAAACTCATCCTTCAGGCTTTTGAACCATCCTTCAAAAATTTCCAAGGTTAAACGCTCTGTCATCACACATTCCAGGAACAAAGATGTATGACATTTCTCACAACAACTTCGAAAAGAGGTTCTGACAATGGAACCAAGATGTAGTCATATTTCATACCCTTAGACCAATAGTTTAATCCCATGTGTGCCAACCTATCATCCATCGGGCATTGGGTGCTCACTTGAGGCATGCACGGGTGTCGAGTATCTCCTTTATGTGAGTCTTATGAGAATGCATCATCTTATAACAAATATTCAAATGAAAATGAGTAGAAAAGAATCATGTCACATTTTAAGAGCCTAGAATGAGTTGTTATCTTATCGCATCCAGAAAAGAGGAATAACAAGCAACATAAGGTTCATACAGAAAGGAAATACATAAGTATTATACTTCTAAGCACATATATGAGTTATAACATAGCCTTATATTCATCTGAATAGGTTCAATAATCCACATTGCAACCCTTGAGGTCATAACAGATCCTCATATAAATACATAGAGCCAGGTCATGCATCAGAGCTATATTATGCTCATCATATTACAAAAAAAAAGAATGCAGACCCATCCCCCTAAATGTGCCATTGCTTACAGAGTTCTTCTAATCCCTAACCCATAAAATCCTCCATTATGTTTATATAGGACTTTGCCTCTCTTTTCCCTCCTATGCACTCTCCACACTCTATCTACTCTTCTCGCATCCCCCTTTCTTTATATCGGGTGCTTGTATTTATAACCTTAGCACCCACCACCATGCCTTTCAGAAGCTACAGATTGGTTTCCAAGTGTTGAGGTAGTCTTCCATGGAAGCATGCCTTCTTAGATCTGAGCTCTCCACTCCTTGGAATGATGTCTTTTGGAACCTTCCGTCGCATGCCTAGAATATTCCCTTTTTGATCCCACAGTCACCATGTTGGCACCTTATCCATAAGGCTCGTGCTTTTCTCATGTGTTTCCTGGGATACCGAGTGTGGCTAAGTATGAAACCTATTTTTCCCTGCATGTGTGTGTCGTGTGTTCTACAAAACCCTACCAGAACCCTTCCATGTGCACCTTTAACCTGCACTCCCTTCTTCAACTAGTTCACACATGCCCACATGCCCTCTTCTACTTAGCTGATATTTTGGGTCCCAACAGGTCCTATTGAAAATTCATAAGTAAGAATTATCTAGTTTTTTCTTTTTCCATACTTCATGAGGAGTAGTTTGATAAAGATATTTTCTAGGAACTCTATTAAGGATATAGACTGCAATATTCATCATTTTAACCCATAGAAATTTAGGCACATTTTCTACATGAATCATAGTCCTAGCCATTTCTAAAATGGTCCTATTTTTCCTTTCTAAAATTCCATTTTGTTGTGGGGAATAGGGAGTACTAAACTCTCTCTAAATCCCACATGACTCACATAACTCATCAAAAAAATTGCTAAAATATTCACCTCCATTATCAGTCTTACTTTTTTTAATTTTCAAATTAGAAGCATTTTCAACAAAATCTCTAAAGTATTTAAATTTAGAAAATACATCAGACTTTTTCTTAATAAAATATGACCAAGTCATCCTAAAGAAATCATCAATAAAAAATATAACATAAAAAGCTCCACTGAGAGAAGGAACTTCAAGTGGACCTCTCACATCACTGTGAATCAACTCTAATAAATGAGAGTAATTTGGATTATTATGTTTGTGAAATGATACACCATGTTGCTTACCATGTAGGGAACTTTCACATATTTCATGATCAATGTTATCCATTTTTTACCTTGTGGAAAAAATGGACAACTCAGGGGAAATTGGACCCAAGAAGTTAATTAAGATTTCAATGGAGAATCTAGATTTTTAGATAAATTTCCATGTTTTGGAGCATTTTCAATTGATTTGGGAGCATTTGGGGGTCATTTGGTGTAATTTCCCTTCTTCTAGGACCAACACTTATCCAATTTGGATCAAAATGGTCAAAATGGAAAAACTTGGCTTTAGGGGCATTTTACTATGTTTTCCCTAGCTCCCCAACTCTCTACTGGGCTCAAGGAGTTACAAAAAATAGATAAATTTTAGTTTTGGGTCAAGATATAGTGTATTGCAAATAATTCAGTGTTTGGAGGCCTAGAGGTAACAAGGGTTGGTGGGGTACAAGTTCCCCACATTACCAACTTGTCTTATTTGCAAAGGGGGGAAAACTCAATGTATTGTGGGGTTAGGGGCCTAGGAGGGTTCTGGGGAACTTTTCCCCCATGGGAACAAGTTCCCTAAAAACCATAGAGGCCCGAAAACAAAGGAAATGGGGGCAGCAGTCATATGTGGAGGAAGCGGACATTGCGTTCCCCACAACCCCTCCAAGCCCGCATGGTGATATATTCATCTCACATGCTCCAAATTTCACAAAATTATACTTGGATTCATTTTCTCAATCCTAACACTCATAAAAAATAAAAAATTGGCAGTTGTTTAGAGTTGGCGCAGAAAATCAAAGGAAGCATCCCATTTGCAAATGAACACATCCCAAGTAGGTAATAAGCATTACTTTTCTTCTTCTACACAGTTCAAGATAAGATGGAATGACTTTTGCAGGGTCATCCATGCTTTTGGTAGGTCATTCAATGCCCTTTCTTGGTGGTTGAGTACAAATTTCGAGTTCCCTCTCTCTCTCTCTATCTCTCATTCATTCTTTCATATATTGTAAAGAGATCTCATTTTGTAAAGGAGTTGGACTTTTTTTATGCTTCTCTCTCTTCTTCTCAGCTGCTGGGTGGATATGGGGCTCCAAGCATTAATTTTTTAGCTATGTAATAGTGAACCATTCCTCTTTCAAATACAATGATGTATTTTTCAAACTATTGGAGCAATAAAATTGGTGTTTGTGATTATTTCTCTATCCTTGCATGAGTTTCCATTGCTTTCTCTTGTCATTCTTCATGATTGTAGGTATTTTGTGCACTTTATTGTTCCCATTACACGTTCAAATGTTGTTGTACTTAATGGAAATGGTATATTTTATATATTTTGGTATGTAATACTTGTCCATCCTTTCCATTCTCATATTTTTCCATTTTCATACATTGTGAACTGTCCAACACCCCCTTTTTCTAGTGCTATCACCTCTATAGTGTAGTATTTCCCTGTTTTCATGTACTCTCTCTCTTTCCTTCTCCCCTTGGAATTGATAGATTAGGAGTGGATAGTTACTTTTCCTTCCTTAGGAGTAGTTTAATACTAGGATTAGGTAGAGGAACTAGCCTTCTCTAGATGGCCATCTCAAGTATGCAAGTACCACAAATTGAGATATGGTCCAATGTTAGTAAAAATTATGGATATGTCATTTTCATATCCTAGGGTGCTAATTTTTGGACATAACAATTTTGGCACACTCGGTGGGACAATGTAGAAGTCATATTTTTCACAAGAGTGCATCCTAGGCACTTTGGTGCCTCCACTTCTCTAACAGTTTTGGCATAACCGATGCGATAGGTTTGAAGAACCTTACCACTTCATTTCAACAATTTGGTACGTTCTTGTATGAATTTTAGCCTTTGAATGCACATTCTAAGCACATATGGCAACTCCACTGATCTAAACAATCCATTTCCTAAGTTGCAAACCTTTTTTTCATCCATTTCCATTCTTTTTTTTTCCATGCCCTTCATTTTCCTTCTATCCATGAAGTTGTGTAATCATGACTTCATTCCCATCATGGAATTCTCATTTACACTAGTAGCAGAACCAATTCACTTTGTATGCAATGAAAAGTTGCAAAAGATATGGAACGAGGTTAAAGAACCTCAAAGCTTTGCTAATTCAACTATGCATAATGAGATAAGAGATAAACAAGGGAAACTAATATGAAAGCATTATAACTTTGACAAAAACATCAAAAACTAACATATATACTACTCTCTACTCTTTTAAAAGCTATAAAACATTAAACCTATGAAGATCCTAGCAATCAAATGTGATGTTTACTCCTAAACATAGTGAAGAGATCTCTCCAAGTTGGCTACATGGCCAAGCTTTAGATCTTCCCTTACTAACTATATTTGGAATGGATGGATGTAAGATGGAGGAGCTCTCAACAATGGAGTATGGCCGAGATCCAAATTTTCTATAGCTTAAAGCTATCAAAAATGATTTCTAATGCCTAGCCAAAGTGCTTGAGAGAGAAGGACCATTTGAAAGGAAAGCCTTAGGATTGTATTTATAGTTTCTGGTATGGAAGAGTTTGGAATTTGGGTGCATGTGGGACTAAAGTCTAAAAATCAGTTTAGGATTAGATTAGGATAAACATGATTTAGGCTCAGATAAGCTTGGTTTAGGCTAGTTAACTAGGGTTTAAGCTAGTTAAACTTGATTATCAAGTGATTAGAGACTCATTGAGAGTTGGGAGGGGACTGGATAACCAATTGTGACTGATAAATAGCCTACAAAGCCAATAGAAGTGGTCTAGAGATAACTAGGGAGGTTCTGAATGGTTGAAAGGAGGAGTATTTAGCTAATAAGAGATATATTAGCCAAATAAATTGAATATGGGAAGAATATGACTGAAAGAGTGTGTTGAATGGGCATCTGAGAGTGGAACAAAGAAGGGTTGATTAACGAAATGCTGTCAATCAGTTGAATTGGATGAAATGCTTATTGTAAGTATGTTTTAGGTGTCTACATTTTCCCCTCTTTGAGGCGGTGTAAGCAACGTCACTTCAAAGAAAGTAGACAAGCATAAACAAATAGAAATTTTTGAAGGGATAGAAGAAAAATGAGTAGAATGAAGGATGCCCCCTCGATTGTCGATGGGGTGATGAAAGAGGTCGATCGACGATCAAAAAGATGAAGGGAAGAAAGGGAATATAGAATAAAAGGAGTATGAGGAAGAGGGAATGAGCTAACATCCATCCAGTTCCTTTTAAACAACTTTATTTTTCATCATATTGCTAGAGATATTCATCATCGGTCCTTATTAAAAAGAATGAACAAAAGTGTAGTATGACATGAAAACCCATATACAAACAAATGTCCATTTCTAAAAGCACTAACTCCATGCAACATACAAAATTCAATGCAATACGAGAAAGTAAACAAGATAAACTAACAGAGAAACAAGATGCAATGTTTTTGTTATCAAGCTTCAGTTTTGACCTGTGTGAATTAACGACAAGGGTTATGATGGTGCCCCAAGCAATGATACATGAAAGGCAAATAACGGAAGACACTTGGGTCCTATGAAAAAGTAAAGTCCACTACAAAACAGTACTGGGAAACTCATTGTACCCCAGAGTACAAACGAAGTAAGTAGCTTAGCTTTTGTTGATGGAGGTAGATCAAGATGACCCATGAGTCACACACATGAATAGGTGAGAACTAAAGAGTGATGTTTTGTAGGATGATTTATATTGTTTTGAATTTTTCTTAAACATATTTGAATTTTTTTATTTTTCTAACATATTTGAATGTTTTGGATGATTTTTTCTAACATATTTGAATGTTTTTGATGATTTTGAAAGTTTTTTGAAATTATGTACAGGAAGACGAGGAAGCGTGGATGCCCCTATTGATAGATGGGATGTACAAGGTCATATGGCCACTTGCGTATGAGAAATATGAAGATGTAAAAATGCACCAACAATTAGGTGGGAGTATTCAAAGGAAAACCCTTCACAGGTAGAAACGGGACCCAAGGCCATTATGAATAGGTTCAACAAGATGGTGAACGTAAATCAATGAAGTGTTGAGAAGAAGTAAGGATGACCCTAGGGTAAGTTGGCCTAAAAGAACATGATAGAAAGGAAGGAGAAGGTCATTTTTGTGAATGGTGACAAAGGTGCCCAAAAACATGGCAAAAAATTAATCTTATACACATGGATGTTATGAACGAATTAGAAGAAAAAAGTGAATGATATGAATGTAGCTTAGAAGCCTCACAATGAAGAAGTGAATATCCAAAGGCACATATCGTGAGACAAGATAAGGTCTAAGGCAAGAGTTTGAACAAGGTCTAAAAAATAACACTTGGTAACATACTAATCCTGCTTACTTGAATAGAGATCCAGTGTGTGGAAGTGGAATTTAATTACCTCTTGAAGGTAAGGTTTAATAGACAACAAGTGAAGACACCCTAGCCAATGTGTAGGAATGATTGATTTTGAAAGGTGATTTTTTGAATGGATAGTGAAAGGATAGCCATACATTACTCCACTGCCAGTCAGACGTCCATATCCCTGATGAAGATGTATTTTATTCTAATTGCAACATTTCTCTACTACCAGTCAGGCATCCATAGCCCTGATAGAGATTATTGGAAATACCCCAAGAGAGAGTTATATATCAATTTTATTTTTCTTTTAGCTTTTATCTTTTGATTGATTGATTTTTATTCTTTTTCTTTTTGAAAATTTATTTTAGTTCTCTTGTTTGACAAGGGGTTAAGAACCATAGATGGCTTGATGGAAGGAGTTGGAAGTGATTGTGATGAAAAAATTGGCTAGTGTCAACAAATATGTCCAAAATTTCTTTGCAACAAGTTTATTAGATGTTGAATGTGATAGGATCTCTAAGAGGTCAGTCATTCTTTAATTTACCAAGGTGATGAAAGACAAAGATCAAATATATACCATAGAGATAAATGTCACAAAATGTGTGTGACTAGGCTAACCACAATATCACCAAAGGGAGGAAAATGATAGGAGGAATTTCAGAAGAATAAAAAGGGAAGAAAGAAACATCCATGTGTACGAAAATACCTGATTCCAATGTTTGAGAAAATGTAACTTTGATTTTTTTAATGTTTTTTGTATTTTTGAATTGTTTTGATTTTTAGATTTTTGATAGTTTTTGGAAAGGTGGGAGAAACAGAGTCACTCCATGTGATAGGATCCAACAACGATGATTTTGACTTCCTTGATAAGGGAGACCGGGCGTGATTTTTTATCAAGAGTCGTGTTTTCTCCAATCTCAATGATCGTGGTGAGCTCATACTCAACAAATGACTGCCATTTTTATTGAAACATGGATTTCATATGTGGGAGCTTGATTTACCTATCCAGAGGTTTATGAACTTTGCACCATACTTGATGGTTACATTGATGTGCATTTTTGAATCGCGCTTGATTTAAATTTTGAAATTGTTCGAGTTGTTGGGGGATTTAGAGCTCTTGGAAGTTTTGGTCGAAGCTTGATAATGAACCTATTTGGGTTTCTTATAAGTTGACGTGTGACTTTTCAGACCCTGAGAAGTGGGAGAAGAGAGCGAACGTTTATGATGGATGATAGGAATGAGAGAAATTATGGTGGGCTTGCCCTAGTCATTGGTAGAAGGATGATGTGATGGACGAATAGGATATGGTCCAAGAATTGAAGAGGATGGGATATGAGGAGGTGAGCCAATGATAGAAGATGATGAAGGGTTAATAGAATATGGCCCTAAGATGGAAGAAGTTGGGCTACGAGGACATGGCCCAAGAATAGAAGAATATGACAAAGGGCTACTAGGGTGTGGCCCAAGTATAGATGAGGAGAGACTACCAGGAGGTATCCCATAGATAGAAGAGGATGAAGGGATAATAGGACGTGGCCCAAGAATATAAAGGAATGGGCAACTAGGAGGTTACCCACAAGTAGAAAATGGATGACTTCTAAGATGTGGCCCCAACATAGAAGAAGATGACGGGCTACTCAGCGGTGACCCAGGGAGATATTTTGATTGAGGTATGGTGATAGATAATGAATGATTTGGTAATGAGAAGATTGGCCAAGATTAATGATAGATCCCAACATCTCATCATGCTCATAATAAGGTGAACATGGAATAGAAGAATAATCAAGTTCCATGACCTTAGGCTTTTCCTCTATGTTCTAATAAAAGGAATCAACTTATTTTCCCCAATACATGAGCGTATCAAGTTCTAGAAAGAATATTTGTTTTCAATCCTCTAGAGGGATAACATCGTGTAGTCTAATTGTTTATTCATTATGAGAGAAATAAATTAGTAGAGGTTGTTTTTATTTAGTCATAGAAGGTTGAATAAAAGAAACAGATCTGATAAGGAGGGAAGATTGATTGACAGAAGAAGATGAAGATGGATAATGATGTAGACCAGGTGAAGGCCTGACCTTATCACTCCCAAGAAGAGTTTTGATAGTGCTTTGAAAAGATATCTTAGCACATGGATTTATTGTAATGGTTAGACATGGTTGCAGACATTGATCTTTAGAATATGATTAAGGAAATGGTGCGATATGATTGAAAGGGTTCAAGGGCTGAAAAGGCATGTGAGTTGGACTGATAGAAGAAGAAGACTCAAGAGATGACGTAGTCTTAGTGGTGGGTGTCTCATGAATGGATGAATTAGATCTGGAATTAGATTGCTTTTCTAGAAGAAAATGTAATGTAGGAGAAAAAATAGGATCACATAGCCATCTGTTAAGTTGTGACGTAGGATTCGAATTATATGATTGACTAGAGGGAATCTGAGTCATGGAACTCTTCAACGGAGGAAGAGGTCGTCAAGATGACTAATGAAGGAGGTCCTGCGAAGCAAAGGAGGACTGTGACTCAAGAATTGAATTATATCTTCAATCAACAGAACATGGAGTCACATGAGTCTTCATAAGAGGAAGATGTCATTGAGGTGATTTGGAATAAAGGTCCTATGAAGAAAGGGAGGACCGTGATTTGAGATTTTATCTAGGGGTATTTGAACAATATTTGGGGTCCAAATCTTTAGAAGAAGAGTGGGAATCCAAATAGTAATCTGGATCTAAATCAGAAGAAGAGTTGGGGGAACCTGAATAATAATTTAGATCTGAAGAGTCCAAACCATACCACCGACTATGAGATGAAGGTGGGGAATAGGGTACCCAAGCGGGCTCTCTAGCATGAAGAACCAAATGAGGTTTAGTTGTAATGGGAATCTTTTGATTTGAATTTCTAAACCTAGGTTTCATATTTTTGTAAGTATGGGGAACCGTGCAATAGTCAGTTGTTGTTGGCATTGTTTTAAGCACAAATTTATAGATCTAGATAGTGTGATCGAACTCCTTCAAAGGGAAGGAAAAGACATGTCGATTCATGGAAGCATAATGACATCTAATTAGACATTTCATAAGTATGGAGAAGTGTGCGTAATTTTCTAAAGAAGGTATAAGGAAAATAGACATTGTGATGACAAAATCTCGATGAGATCGAAAAATGATTGTCCTCGAAAATATGTTTTTTGGATGAATAATCACAAGGAACAATCATGCAAGTGTGAAACAAAAATCCAATCAACAAGGAAATACACCCTATGCAAATGTATGTTTAAAGTGATAGTTTGATGCAAAGATGATCAAATGATGAATCAATCTGAACTATGATGATGATCTTGAAATCAAGATCAAGTGGCCATCAAAGATATGAGGATGCATCCACGCACTTTAGATGTTTATCAACACAGCCACAAACATGGATGAGTGTAAATGAACAAAAAATTGGTGAACACTATCAATGAAAACACTCCTGAAAGATGCCTTCTCTTGTCCCAAATGGGTAGAAATAATGCAAAGGTGTAGATCAAAAGATGAAAATAAACTCAGCGCCACTTGGGCAGAGCTTTGCCTCATCCGAAGGTGAGAAAGAAACCAAGTTAAGTAATACATCATTTAATTTTGTGATGAGACACACTTAGATCTAACTTAAATAGATTTTTTACCGTGTTTGAAAAACAAGGTTCTGAATCCAAACAAGTTATCACTTCATGATGGCCAAGACGCGATAATGGACTAGTAAAGTGGGCTCTAAGACGGAATGGCTTCCTTAATAGGATCTCTCAACTAGGTGTTACAAAGATGTCTAAGAGCGGGCATGATTTACCCAGAAAGTCACAATGACTAATTGGGAGTATCTCAGATTTTCCCCCTTGAAGTACAGTGGGAAATAAATGCATCCATCATGTACTCTTACTAGGGTCGAAATATGGACAACTTGTGACTCTAACTCACAAGGCGTACTAGTCAAGTGGGTAAGCAGTGTGCTTACTGTTTCATCCACGAGGTTACATAGCGGTGGATTACTTTAGGGTTCTTGGTACCACCCACATTTTTATAGCTTAAGGCGTTATGCCAAAGGGGTTACGTTCTAGTTAAGCGGAGAGGGACATACCCTTTTCCGAAACCTGCAATACAATGTTTTGAATATGGTGTGTTTTTTTATATTTTTAACTTAATGTGGTTTTAAGTGCCACACCATTTGGCAACCTGTAAGAAACATGTGTATTAGTGGGTTTGTGTTTTTTCTTTGACACCTTTCTTTGACAAGTGGTAGGTCTTGTAGACAATGATTCTAGTAATTTTCCATTGCAAATTGATATCGAGAAAGGGAGTTTACACCTTACTTTTGATTCCTAAGATCACTAAAAGGTGCAAAGGAAGAGCATACGCAGTGTGAAAATCCCTACTAAATCACATAAAAATTACTTTATCTTTTATAACAAGTTTTTTAACATACGAAACAAAGTTGTGTAAGTGTTTTTGATCTCCAAGATCACTTTTGAAGGTACAAGGAGAGAGCATACACACTTTACAAACCTTGCTCAAGCTAAGAAATAAAAAAATTAACTAAGTTAGTCAAAAATAAAACCAAAATATCCCTACAAACAACTAATTAGTGCTACAAAAATATTTCATAGTGTTAGAATGGCCAAGAAAACATTTTTTTAAACTTTAAGATACGTTAGAAAATGAATATTTACCTAATAATGTAAACCATAAATTTTAGGTAAGTATAAATCCTAATTTTATTATTCCATTGTGTATTTCTCTTCAATACATTTCTAACGCAACAAAAACGGATTCATTTCGAGCTCGGGAGCAAAAGTTATGGCCTCCAGAATATTGGTGGTGAATGTAGTCCAACACAGACGTGCCCCTTTACTAACATGTGCACACTTGTTTCAATGAAGACGCGCCCAGAATGACACCTACATGCACCCCCTGTAAAATCTGCAAAAATTGTAGAATTTGATATTTTTCAAAAGCAAACATGTTACAGGTTAGTCAAAGAAGCCTATTTTTAGCTCAAACCCACAAAATATACATGATCAAGGATGATTTAGCCTACTTAAAAAATGAAATCATGTAAATAACAAGCTATTTATCCTAAAAAGCATGAAAGTGGTTAAAAAACTGAAAATAAATAGCTTGAAAAGACTCCATTAATGGAGGATGGACTTCATGTCCCACCGGACGTGCCAAATGTATGCAATGGAAAGTTGCAAAAGATATGGAATGAGGTTAAAGAACCTCAAAGCTTTGCTAACTCAACTATGCACCATGAGATAAGAGATAAACAAGGGAAACTAACATGAAAGTATTATAACTTTGACAAAATCATCAAAAGCTAACATATATACTACTCTACTTTTTTGAAAGCTATAAAACATTGAACCTATGAAGATCCTAGCAATCAAATGTGATGTTTACTCCCACACATAGTGAAGAGATCTCTCTAAGTTGGATATATGGCCAAGCTTTAGATCTTCCCTTACTAACTATATTTGGAATGGATGGATGCAAGATGGAGGAGCTCTCAACAATGTATTATGGCTGAGATCCAAATTTTCTATAGCTTAAAGCTATCAAAAATGATTTCTAATGCCTTTCCAAAGTGCTTGAGAGAGAAGGACCATTTGAAAGGAAATCCTTAGGATTGTCTTTATAGTTTCTGGTCTGGAAGAGTTTGGAATTTGGGTGCATGTGGGACTAAAGTCTAAAAATCAGTTTAGGATTAGATTAGGATAAACATGCTTTAGGCTTAGATAAGCTTGGTTTAGGCTAGTTAACTAGGGTTTAAGCTAGTTAAACTTGATTAGCAAGTAATTAAAGACTCATTGAGAGTTGGGAGGGGACTGGATAACCAATTATGACTAATAGATAGCCTACAAATCCAATAGAAGTGGTATAGAGAGAACTAGGGATGTTCTGAATGTTTGAAAGGTGGAGTGTTTAGATGATAAGAGAGATATTAGCCAAATAAATTTAATATGGGAATAATATGATTAAAAGAGTGTCATGAATGGGCATCCGAGAGTGGAGCGAAGAAGGGTTGATTAACTAAATGTCATCAATTGGTTGAATTGGATGAAATGCTAAGTGTAAGCATGTTTTAGGTGTCTACACACTTCACCTCCAAACTTGCAAAATTATTCTCTAGGCTGCTCTAATCCACCTCCAGATCAATTTTATGGTGAAAATCAGTAATATGCATATTCCCATGAGAAATATACAAATCAGCTTGGTAATTCGTCAAACTATGTAGTTATTATAGAGCATGAGTATGTAGATTATGGATGCCATATTATGCCGGAAGATGTTGGTTTTTAGAGAAAATTTCAGAGAATGGAGGAAAATGTGGTGCACACCAGGGCTACATCTCAATTGAAAGCATTCATGATTGATTACAGGGTCCCTTATCCATGGGTTGGTCCTATTCCAAGACACTACAACCCTCAATAGAAGTTGGATTTCATGGTTGAGATGTTACCACAACTTGCAAAGTGGATTGAGAAGATATAGGCTTATGAATCTAATGTTAGGACATTACTTTTCAATGGGAAACCCTTACATTACCATCTCACAACCCTCTTCCCATTCCCTAACCTACATGTCATCTCAGCCTAAATTTGAATTCCCTTAGCTTCCCATCTCATTGCCCCTATTGTGGAATCCATGTTCTTCATCATCTTCCATTCCATCCCACCTTTTATCTTCTTCCCTTCCATCCCAGCTTCTATTTCATACCTTTTCCCTTTTAAAACTCCTTCCCCTCCATAAAATTGAAGAAATTACACCTTCCCTTTCCACCATATTTTTTTGAAAAAATTAGTTAAATCCCAACCCACCCCTCCTCTTGCAATCCCAAAACCCATTTTAGGGAAGAATAAAATCAGAAAATTAGTTAAGGATGGAGGAAAAATGAAAGATCTTAGCACGAGAAGAATCAACACAAAATTTGAGGAATTGGGATTCTAGGTTCAATATTACTCAAAATTTCATTGATGACTAAGCCTTTAGTAGAGGATTAAGGTTCAAGAACATGTTGTAGAAGGACTAATTTTGCAGGTATGCACAAGAGTGAGAACATGAGATGTAAATGACCAACTGTCTATTTACTTCTGAGTGCAGTGTTCACATTAGCATTATATTTTCATGAGATTGTTGATTAATCACAAGGTTGCAAATTCAATGGAAAAGGAATAACTAACTTGCAAATTCAGAAGAAGAGGACCATGTGTAAGAAAAGGAAGAAAAGCTCCCAAGTGTGCACAATATTTCAATGGAGTGTAGTGATCCTCATTGTCATGCATGTTTAGAGATTTCTACATTATTGGGAGGTTGCATTGATTCACGAAAACCATCTTCAAACATTACAACCATTCATAAGGAACTCCATACTATGGAGGAAAGAAAGACAAATTCAAAGGTCTAAAGTAAGGAGAAGGTCACACAAGATATTTCAGACCTTTATTTCACTTCATCCTTTCAAAAATTATGATTTTTTTGGATGAGTTTGAGCTCTCAAAATTAATGATTGAGGATGAGGAAACACATGATGAGCCAGTTGTGAGATTCAGAGGAAATTCCATTATGGAGGAGGTAGAACCCTTGGCACAAATGGACAATGAAGAGATAAATTACATATCAGATTTAGAGGATATGCCTTGGTGAAGAAGGAGACTTATGCAACTCTGTCACCTTCACTGCCCCGTCCTCTATCCTTCAAGCACCAGGAGCCTCTTACTATGGAAGAAGAACGTTCAAGAATAGTGCTTGCTACTCACAACAGTCCTCATGAATCAGAATTGGAGGAGTTTGATTTTCTAAGTTTCACATTGAACAAGGAAGAGGAAGGGAAAAAGGATGAGAATCACTCCAATATCAGTAATCAAAGGTAGAGAATCAACTGTTTGTAGATGATAAAACAAACTCCAAATGAACTTACAAACAATCACCTTTTCCATGAAATTATACAAGAAGGACTTCATTCTTGAAGTTAGAATTTATATAAATGGGAAAACTTTAGCGGATCAGAGCATGCCCAATTAGATATATGGCTTCTTTAAAGTAAAAATTCAGAGTTTCCACTGGTCATGGTCACTTCCGAAGCATGAGGATGAGATTACAAAGTACCAAGGATCAACTGCAATACCTCTTTAAACTAAATGCAGAGCAACTAAAAGAGGTATTTCTTCTTGTTTCCAGATTGAAACCTTGATGACTTGGGTGGAAAAAAAAACTCGTAGTTAGTTTTTCACTCTTTCACATGACCATGTTCAGTGTCAAATCACTTAGACGGTCCAAGTTTGTGAGGAATGGAAGCTACTTCTCCTTTCCAATGTCAGGATTTGTTTGATTTTTCCATCTCTCAGGTTAGAGTAGAGTAGGTAGGTTTTCATTTAGCAGAAGAAGTGTTTATGCAAACTCTGCATGTTTTACTTGAGACGTGTATGATATTCCTCTTTGTATATAGTTTGTTCTGGTGTGTCTTTGATCTTGCATAATCCATTTCATTAGAAGTAGAAGTGTTCATGGGGGAATCAATTTTTAATAGTGGCTCCAAGTGCATTCCTAAATCAGCATGTGTTCCAAAAACTTTTTCATGTTTCATACTTTCTAAGAAATCATCAGTTTTAGTTGTGCTTCATACTTGGTAGGAGATCAGATTTTGGGACAATTTAAAAGGTTCATTATTCATCCCATAGATCAGATTTGACAGTAGAAGAGAAAAGAGAATTCCATAGGAATTCAAAACAATTTTCCACTCATGATCTAAATTTCAAGGATTTATTATAAAAAATTGGAAATTTTGAGCAAAAGGATGAAACTCCAAGTTCAACAGTGTTTTAAATGGCTTAGGGACAGGATTTCAAGGTTTCAGATCAATTTCAGGTGTATCATGCTGGCTTCATGCCCAATGGACGCTTCAAGGCCACTGTTTAACTCATCTAGCAGACAGATGTCCCCGTGAGTCACAAAATTGTTATCCATTTTTACACCCCTAACAAAAATGGACAACTCAGGAGAAATGTGAGACCTAGGTAGTTGATCAAGGAGATTCATGGAAGAATCTGGAGTATTTCAGGTAAATTTCCTATTTTTTAGAAAAATTTGCAGTTGATTTAGGGAGCATTTGGGGCTCATTTCAGTGTAAGTTTTTCCTTCTTCTGGGGTTGTAAAGAGTTCAATACTTAGTAATTTGGTGTAAAAAATGGTTAAAAATGGAACAAGTTGTCTTTGGGACACTTTACTATGTTTCCTCTAGGGATCCTTTGGCCAATGTAGAGATGTGGGTGTGAGGAGAAAGTTACGAAAAATTTCTAAAATGGCCTTCATGTAGTTCCCCAAAATGCGGCTCGAAGGGCTATAGTAACTAGGTGTGAGGGATGCAAGGTTTGAGGCCTAGAGGGCCAAATGGGTAATTCCATAGGAATACCCCTTTGTAGTGCCCATAAGGAGTCAGAGGCCTGAAAAAGGTAAGGGTTGAGTTGGGGCATAAAGTTCCCCGCAGGTGCCGCTTGTCTGATTTACCAAGGCCAGGGATGAAGGCGACACTGTATTGTGGAAGTTGGAAGGGCCCAGGAGCATAAGGAGGTTTAGAAATGGGACAGAACTAGTTCCCCATAAAAATGCAAGGGAAATCAATATCCCGACAATATGGGCGTTGTCAATGAGAGGCCGTGAGCTCACCTAGATGGAGGAATTGGAAAAATCGTGCCCTGGTGATCCTCAAGGCCCAAGTTATGTGACCCCGAAGACCTAAAGGGCCCGGGGAACCTACATTGCAACAAGGGATAAATGAGGAAAGGCTTAGGCCAGGTTATAATCAGTCCATTTTTGTAGTCCGGGAATGAAGACCCTTCAGGAACCACTGAGTTCACCAACCTTGTTCCATTAAAACTTGGTTCCCCGTGCTCTAAATCCGATCGAAATCGAAATAAAAAACTATAACAATGCATTATTGCGGAATGTGGCACGTGGAAATAGGAACACAAGCCTAAACATTTTTTAAATGAGCTCCACTCGACTCCCTCGAATCATGCATGGTGATAACTTCGTCCTAGATGTATCCAAATTTCACAAAATCATACTTGTTGGATTCATTTTCTCGATCCCCATACTCAAAAACAATAAAAAATTAGAAGTTGGTGGGGGTTGGTGGAGAAAATCAAAGGAAACATCCTAGGTGCAAATGAACATGTCCAAGGAAGGTAAAAAACATTAATGAAGAACTTGATGTCACAGATTTCTGTCTTCTACACACAAGGACAAGATGGGATGAGTTTTATAGGGTACTCCATGCTTTTATAAGGTCATTCAATGCCATTTTTTGGTGGTTGAGTGTAAATTTTGAGTTCCCTCTATCTCTCTCTCTCATTCATTCTTCCATATATTGTAAAGAGAGCTCATTTTGTAAAGGAGTTGGACATTTTTTGATGTTACTCTCTCTTCTTCTCATTTTCTAGGTGGATATGGGGTTCTAAGCCTTCATTTTTGAGCTATGTAATAGTGAATCATGCCTCTTTCCTCTATAATGATGCATTTTGCAAACTATTGGAGCAATAAAACCAGGTGTTTGTGGTTATTTATCTATCCTTGCATGAGTTTTCATTACTTTCTCTTGCCTTTTTTTCATGATTTCACGTATTCTATGCATTTTATTGTTCCCATTACATGTTTAAATGTTGTTGTGCTTAATAGAAATGGTATATTGTATGTATTTTTTTTTTGTAATTTTTTTCCATCCTCTCCATTCTCATATTTTTCCATTTTCATGCATTGCAAATTGTCCAACACACACTTTTTCTTGGTGTTATCTCCTCTTTAGTGTCATGATTTCATTGCTTTGTGTACATACACACTAACCCTCTCTCTCTCTCTCATTGTCCCCTTGGAATTGACATATTAGGAGTATATAGTTGTTATTTCTTCCTTATGAGTAGTGTAGTGCTAGGATTAGGTAGAGGAACCAAACCTTCTTTGTTGGGCCATCTCAAGTATGCAAGTCTCACAACTTGAGAGATGGTCCAATGTTAGCAAAAAGTAGGGATTTTTCATTGCCATATCTCAGGGTGCTACTTTTTTATGATAACAATAAGATTTAAATTTATGGAGACCAACTACAAGATTTAGGCAAGACATTTCATACAAACTTATGAAATTTACAAGTTCTAATATTTCATGCCAAAGTTGAAGATCATTTCTAGATGAAGAAGAAAAGAAATATTCAGATACAAATCTATCAAAAATATATAAAGAATTATTTTCTATACTAGAAGCAATAACATTACTGAGTTTATCTCTTACATACCATTTATGTGGCAGTAATACAACTTTATAGTTTTCTTTATTTAACTGAGAACAAGATAAAAGGTCTTGTTTCAACTGAGGAACATACAAGACATTCCTAATTATTCCATTTTTTAATTTAGCATTTCCACAACTTACAGATCTAATAATGGAATTATCTCCTAAATATATATTTTCCTCAAATTTTACAACATATGAGAGGGTTCCATAAATACATTTCATGTGCCTAGAGGCACCACTATCTACGATCCATTCATTTTCATTTGAGGTAGAGAGAGCAGTATATAGGGCAATAGAACGCTCAACATTATTTGGATGATTTTTCTTCTTGTCTTTCTTCTTACTGTTAAATTCTCTATTTTAGTATTTTTAACAAATTTGTTAGTTTTTACATGACAATCAGATTCTTTATGACCAAACTTGTCACATTTATTACATGTGCTATTGAATTTTACTTTAAATTTATGACCTTTTTTAGCATAATTAGACTTAGGATAGGGTTTAAAATTTTATCTGATATTAGACTTCTTGTTAGCATTGCTATTATTCCTATTTTAAGAAGGTTTATGATTATGAGAGAACAATTCCTTAGTGGTTGTCTCATTTGAAACAAAATTCTCCATTACACGTTCTTCTTGAATTAATAGAGAAGATAGAGTGTTCAGTTCAGGTAAATCATTCTCATTCTGATATTTAGAGTTAAGGATGGAGATATAGTTTCTAAAATTTTCATGAATATTTATCTAAATGATAAAATACATAAGTTTATCTTGAAAAAATTAACAATTACATCCATCCAACTGAGCTTTAATATTTTTAATTTTGACCAGGTAATCAACAATTTTCTCACCCCCCCTTTATGGGAGTTGTAGACAATTCTATAATTAACTTAATTATTTTTGACATGAGACTGGCTTCATACATGGTTTCTAATTGTTTCCGTGTATCTGCAAGAGAATCCATATGACATATATGCTATATAAAGTCATCCTTTATGTTTTGTAATAGGATTGATGGGGATTCCTGAGATATTTGGGAGAAGAAGCTAAGGTTTTCAAGATTTGTTTATCTTCTAGTTGGTTGTTTCTCCAAACCAATCACAAGATCCCATATTTTGCTAGCCATGAAACAAGATTTTAACCTAAGTCTCCAAATATTGTAATTTGTTTCATTTAATAACTTAAATTTATCCATTGAGAAACTAGCATTTCTGGCCATTTTTAATAATAATAGTAGGCACACAAAACAACTATGAAACAAATATTTGACTAGAAAAAAAAACTTCTTGCGGGAGAGAAAAATAGTGTTAAGACGGAGCTATCTTATCATGATCTATAAACCCAACTTGGAACACAAGACACACAGCTCAACAAAAATTAACTACAACTCATGAGCAAGTCAACTAAGCTAGGACAAGTTGAGCTACAAAACGACAATAAAAAAGACAAAACTAATTAAATATTAAAGGACGCATAGCCGAAGTAGAAGGTAACATGTGACACAAATCACAACAATCAAAAAGACACATGGCAGCTTTCAAGTAACTTTCCAAGTAGATTAGACTAGTAGACATGAGGTCCTCAGAATTCAACATAAAATAAATCTTTTTGGGTCAGGGTATGCAAAGCAATAGATAGATAGAACACATGGCCAAAGCAAATGAATACACTTGGAAAATATCAATGAAAAAGAGATAACACCTGGCCTAATTCTTCCACTTCCTCAAGCTGATGATTTTGGTGGACGTGAAGTCCCTAGAATCAATAAAAATAATAATTTTATCGGGTCTACAATAGCATTTTACAAGTCAATAGAAAAAATAAAATGCAATGATCAAATAAAGTGACACTTTTCATAGATCGAGACAAAGCAACAAGACACATGTCATCTTTTCAACGATTCCCAAAGGTGATACACCCGACAGAACTCAATCCTATGAAATAAGCTAAAGAATGTAGCTTTTTTGGGTTTGCGATGGAAATAAGATAGAAAGATGGACCCCCTCACAAACAAATAAAATGAAATCACATGGCATAAATTCAACACAAGTCAACAAGGATAGGTGTCAAAATTTTGTCACTTTTCCAAGGAAAAGAAAACTACAAACCTAAAACACACAAAATAAGCCAAACAACAAAAATTTGAAATTCACCTAGAAAAAATAAGCCAAAGCAAGTTGCAAAATAAAACAGCTTATTTAAATAAATTACACAGCTATATAACAGCTATAAAAAAGTGTGAATTTTTTGAAATATTTGCAGACAACTGCAAAGAACTAAGAACAAATAAACAAGGTCACAGACACATAGATTTATGCATACAAAATGTATGAGGAAGATAAAAACAACAAATCAACTAATATTCTTATAATATTTGGGTGGGCATTACAATGTTGAACATGTTTATCTTGAAGTCGGTGGCATAACAACTAGGGTTTTGCAGATACGAAAAACTTCAAGCTCTTTGCTCCTGCAAATCAAAACATCTAGATCTCTTTCTACACAAGCATAACCACCAGCTCTAATACCATGTTAGGGAAATAATAGGAATGTATAATTAAAAAATTATAAATACACACAATAAATTACCAAAGATTATAGATTATGATGTGCAGTCAATTAAGAACATAGATTAAGATGTTTATATTTTAATTACAAAATGTAATAACATTAACAGAAAGTAAATAAACACATGAACACATGAACACCAGATTTATATTGGGGAAATTTGAAGGAGAAAACCCCACTCAAAATAAAACATTGCCTTTATTAAGAATTGCATAAATACATTTACCCAACACTTCCACTTCACTCCTCGGTCTCACGGAATGATTACAGAACAGTTTCTCACAATTGTACAAAATAGTGATCACAAACAATATGATCTCACATGTACCAACATGATTATTTCATTTTTCCAATCCCTTGAGGGATCACCCTATTTATATAGGATGGGTGACTTGGTCACACCATTTCACTTTTAATTGTGGAAGGCTGACATAATAAAGTTTAATAAACAAACTTTAATATAACACGGGGTGTAAAGTGATGGTCCACCTAAACGGTATCCCCAATTGACATTATTTCCCCAAAATATCAAAATCTACTTCCAATTTTTCATGAATATGTGTGGTTTGTTCTGTACATGGATATTTACCTTAAAACAAGGATAATTAGGGGAAAATGGTAAAAAGGGTATAAGGGAAAATGGGTTAGAGTTACTTGATGAAACTTTGTAGGATGAATGTTGGGTTAAATGGGCCCTCAAAAAGTTTACCAATGAGGCTAGATTCAGAGAAATGTGGATTTTATGCTAAAAATGCACGTTTGTAGGGATAATAGCAAGAATGAAAACCTTGAGTGAGTTGGAGTGAAGATGAAGTATTGAATCTCTTTTAAGAATTTGAACATTGTTGATATGTGTAATAAATAAGGTGTAAAGTGTTTTCAATATTTGAAACATTGTATATAGCAAATTTGGGTAAAATAGTAGGTTTTGACATATTGGGAAAAGTGAAAAATTGGTATGGGTTTTAAATGTTGCTTTCAAATGAATGTTCTACCTTGTGTTTGTTGTTATTTGTGATTAATCTCTCCATCAGTGTTACTGTCACTTTTTCAGGTGTGATGCCCTATCTAGGATGAAGTTAGAAACATGATCAAAACTCATAAAAAATGCACAATAATACTATGATTTTTTTCCACAAACTACACACATGCATTATTCATGTTGGAAAATCAATTACACCTCTCCTCTATTTGAATTCTTCATCAAATCATAGAATTTTTCTATTCTAGACTCCCTAAACTAACTCCTAATTTTTCTCAACAACCCCTACCTTGACTCAAAAACTTGCTAAACATGTAGATATGCTGAAATATCATCCTATCTCACTCATGAGATCCTTAAAGAAATATCTTATATGATGACATGGTATTCATGGCCTTACTTTTTCTATAACAACTCTTTACTAAGTCAAACTCACCCTTCACAACTCATTTACAAGCATTTTTATCTCCACCATGACATTTACACAAATTTCAAAGTTTGAATCACATATAATGGAGGGAAACACACTTGACCTATCTCCTCAATTCATTTGATTTTTTTATCCTATGCTCATGCATCAAATCTGTATATATTTCTGACTTCATAAGGTTGAGAAAACATGTATGTTTATCTCTTGATATGTTATGTAATTCTAAAGAAATTTTTAAGGGACTAGGTTTTAGTAGTGGAAAACTTTAACAAATATAAAGGATCTGAAAATCTATTTGAATTTAAATACTAATGACCATATTTATATCTTTGTTAATGGGATGAATATTTCAATGCACACTTTCTAAAAAAGTAGAGATATCACAGTAGTAGATCTTGAATAAGTACCTGTATCACGTAATTTACACAAAAAGGTTATATATAACACAAGAGTAAAATCAAGAAAAAATTCATAAAGCTTATCTCGTGAGAACAAAGAACATTTTAAAAGGGATGACCTGTTTGAGGCTGTGGTAGTGGTGTATCCTAATTTTTGGAATCCTAAAAGAGGTAAAGAAGGCATAAAAATTTTATTTTACAAATTCATGGAAATTTTTATTAAGAATTTGTCTAAATATATAGAATTACAAGGAGTTGAAATTAAATGTATTCTACAAAAGGAATTACTGACATCTCAGTCATCTCATTTCACACTCAAAATGATTGATAAATATAATTGTCTAGTTGAACCAACAGAAAAGGTGTTATTACATGGATATGGACAAAGTTGTATCCTAGTAACATCCTGCAATAAATTATAAGTGAATATTTTTTATTATATGAATTGTGTCAGAAAATGATATTGGGATTAGTGGAAGATGAAAGGGTGTTTAGTGCATTAACAATTTTTAAGTCAAAAATCTGAAACAGATTGGATAAAAATTTAGACATTTGTTTGAGATTGTATATATCACCATATTCTGTGGACACATTCCCATATGAAAGAGAACTGGAAATATGGAGTTCTCTTACAGATAGAAGAGGGGTATTTAATACAACCACCATAAAATAAGATATGGACATTCAAACTGAATATACCTATGGGACGTTGGATATGAGTGCAAGTTATGAAGAATTAGATAGTGAAGGTCCAAGAATGTTTCTGATGCTTAATTTTAACTAATGATTTAAGAACATGGTATTTCTAGAACTAAAATTTCATATAACATTTTTATGTAGTTAACATGTTGTTTTCTTTATTGAAAGACGATATCAGTATAATTTTTTACTGTTTTTATTTACAAATCTATGAATTATTTAATTTTTTCCATTGTCTTTTTTAATTAAGTTTTGATTGTTTTAACTTACTATATGACTATTTTTACTCTTTATACTTGGAATGAATTTAGAAAATAAAAAATAGAAAGACAAAAAATTAAAAATAGCCATAATTAACTAATAAAAATAGTCAAGAATTGTTTGAGGTACCTTACTATAGACTAAATATGTATGTATGGACATAGTGTTTCTGGAAATCAAATTTCATATGAAATAAACATAATATCAAACCATTATTTAGATAACATACACATGAATATAATACAAGTACAACATCATATAAATTTAAACTCTCAATATTTCATATATTGAAGAAGATAAACATTACTAGAAACATATATATATATATATAAATTCTGAATATTAAACTATATTACAGATTATAAAAAGAGTTTCAAATAACAATTTTAACAATTTCATCTTGCAGCCACATTATTAAGAAGTATATTCTTTCATTTGTGTTTCTAATTTCTCTACATTATAACCTTCTTATAGAACAATTCACTCAACCATATCCTTCACAACTGCATTGATATTTGAAACATTTGATGTTATGGATTTGATGCATCACCGAATGATAGTAATGTTGGATCCTCTTCAGTTTTCTTCTTAAAAACTATATCATGATCTATTTCATTATCCTTTATTATCTTTCTTAAAGTATTATTTGGCTTGTTTAAAGTAACAAGATTCTTCTTCAAATCAGTACCTACAACTAAATTTTTCCTTGCACTTTTCAAACAGAAATCAAGCATTGTAGCCTCATTCTTCAAATTATGGTACTTCAAATGCATTTGAAAAGAAAAAATTAATTAAATTTTCAAAAAAGTAAATAATGTTTGATAATTATTTAAAACTTACCAATGCCTTATTCCTTTCAACATTTGCAATAACAACCAAGCCCTTGTCTCTTGACCACATATTATGATATTCTTGTGATCTAACAAAAATAGAATTTTGTAAAATGCTAAGATATTGTAGAGTCACAATATGATAAATAAACTCTATAACACATATTTGATGACAGTAGTAAGAAAATGAAAATTAAAACCCTAATTTTAAGAGAGGGGATAAAAGACTCAGATAATTTCAACAATAAATCTTGAAGTTCTCTAGACTAAAAAATAGATGAACAGGAGGAGGAGACTATTGCAACCACACTCAGAAAATTGTGGCACTATCGGATGAGCCTGGACTAGGGATCCTAGACTGTTGCAAGGGTGCCTAGGTGTCAGACCTCTGGTGGGAACCTATGACTGTGTAGAAGCTCAAAATTTGATTTTCCTGGTTTCACAAGGAATTTTCTAACCTTCACTATATGGTCACCGGTATGTTGCACTATGTCTGTACAATTCTCGTGTAACATGAAAAACAAATTTTCTCTTTCAAAACCCCAAAACACATCAAATCCTAAAAATAAAAAATATGCAAATGGGGATTCATACTGACCCCTGTGGTCACTCGACAGAGTGAACTTATGACCGAGTGCTCCACTACATCTTAGAATCCATTTAGTTCTTGTGCGTGTGTGTATAAATCATGCCCTAGGAAGCTCTTGTGCATGATGCACTTGCTAGCGAGAAATAGCTAGATGTAGAATTGTAGATAGATGTGTGGATGAAAAAATGAACTTCCCCTCCTATGTATGTTCATAGAAAAATGTGGTTCCTTATCCTTTGAATGAGTGCTAGATGGATGCCTTTGATGCTCTTAGAATGCATTTGGATGCAACCTTAGGTGATGCTAGTAGATGCTTAGAGCTTGGTCCCTTATTATGGTCACATAGATTTGTATTTATATTATTCCCTTGTTTGAATTTAGTAATTGACAACTAAAAGGATAAACCATAATCAAATAAGATGCCTAAAAGATAAAAGAGGCCCAAAAGAGGTGAGTAAGATACAAAGAGGTCAAGGTGCCCAAAGGGGACGAGGGTGAGTGGGATTTGGCGTCCCGACTAAGCTTTGTTGTCCAAAGTAATGAATATCAAACTGGGATGTGGGGTGTGTAAGAAAAAAGAGGAAACATGAAAGAAAAAAAAGATGCCAAAGATAGATGTAAAATACTAGTTTTCTCACTGAGGAATCATATGAATAGCAGTATGTGATTAGGACCTAGAAATGTACCCAAGTGCATGATTTAGTGTCTAAATTTTCCACCACTTTATTTTGTTGAGTGAATACTCGATAACATAAAGTAGATAAGAGATGTGTACCTTATAACCATGTAGATCGATGACGAAATAATGCCAAGGAGACAAGAAAAAGCATGGAGTGATAAAATGAAGTATGGAATTTAAGGAAGAGGAAGTAACCCTAGAGGTGAAGTGTATGTGTTGTGTCATGTTGTACTTGTTGTTGTTGTGTTTGTTGATGTGATTGCTGCTTCTCACAAGGACATACCTACAAAAAGAAGAGAAAAAGAGTAGTCAAAGTCATGTGTTATGAAAATTCTGTAGAAATTATGAAAAAGTATGTAAAAATGTGAAAAACTAGTAAAAGGAACATGTGCACCTGAGCCATGATAAGTGAAAAGGACATAAAGTGCCCTAAAAATGTTGTAGAAAAGTGAGTTTTTTTGGATATCTCATGCCAAGAATGATATTTTAGGGCAATCTCATGACATGATAGAAGATTATTAGGGAGAAAGGTCTAGAGTTATTCTCTATCCTTGACTACTTCCAAATATTCATACACCACTGCAGATGGTAGGATCTGTGTTGTTCTAGTTCGATGCATTTCGATCCAAGGAAATATAAGAAAAAGGAGTTAGAATACATTTTTATTGTTGGAGGACTATGCATGTACTATGAAAATTGTTATGTAGATGGTTTTGAACCATGCTGACATGAGAAAGTAAGTGTAATTTCCCTTAGTCATAGGCTCCCATGAGAGGTCAAGAGCATTGAAGAACTAGTGTCTATATCTGGGTGCTAGTGTTTGTGCTAAAGTGATGACCCAAGTCAAAATATGAGTTGTTTCTGTAACTGTAGACTATTTTGTTCCTATACATTGAAGACTTGTATTGAAGCTCTGAATTGTTGTATAGGGTGAATGATTCACCCAATGTATGCCCCCCTTGTTTGGGGTGCATGTGACATTGCTAAGAGGATACAACCCAAAGTAGAGGACCAAATGATGATTTGAAACTGATACCTTGTAGGTGAGGGAATGTGCATGGTAGAAACTAAGTCACATATAAAATAAAGTGGCTAGGACATGTGTTAGTGCAATGAAGAAAAATATGCATATAGAAGACAATATGTAATCTAGAAAGTAAGAAGACAATGTAGACCACAAAAAGTGGGTTTTAAACATGGGACATCACTCACAATGTTACAAGACAATCTGGACCGAAGTAGCCAAAAACATATAAACAATGAACATACAAGAAAAATGGTAAATCCTATAAAGAATAACATACAATAGAAGACACGAGAAAACAAAGTGTAACAAAAAGAAAAAGGTGGAAAATAGTTCCTGCAAAGAAAATGTTGTGCATGAAACACCCATTAGCATGTTAGAAAGATAAAAATTATGCCAAATAATGTATGATCCGATATAACATAGTGTGCTAGTAAGGATATGGAATAGTAAATAATAAAACAATAACACCTGATATGTGTAAGAGTAGAAATGTATATTCCCCCAAGAGCCTCAGTGGGACTGGTAAGAGGTATAGTTCCAAGCTTCCATTCTGCATGTAACAAAGTGTGTAAAGTATGCATTCACAACTAGAGAACAAGTTAACTTGCATGTGTATATAGAAACTATAATGACATACGAAATATTTGTTTAACATATGAAACCAAGTGTACATGTAAGCATAAGTAAGCAAGAATATGTGCAATCAATATATGTAGTATGTTGTGTGTACAAGTGAAATGGAATGATATGCAGGGTGAATGTGATAGGAGCAGTGTTCCCCTTGAGAGAATGTGTATGAGATGAGGTTTATTTATAAAATACCCCTTGATAGTTAAGAATAAACCATAGAACAAGAGTGTGTCATTAGAAAATGGTTTGAACATGAATGCTAGAAAGATTGATCATGAAGCATAGAGCATAGAGCATAGAACGAAGGTGCAACGACAAATTTACGTAGTTAATTATTAATTTATTCTATATTTTTTTCCATGTTGACATATTACATATATATATAAGGATTTCTCTTATATTCTAGGATATTATCTCAGCTATAATATCCTCAAAGATATCTCCAAGCCTATTATAATAATAATACGTTAATCATATTGTTGTGTTAACTATATGTTAATTTTTAATATATGAGTTGTTATAACTCAATACAATAGAAATATTAATCTAATGATAATGTGAGTGCTAAATAGGATTTTCCTAACATTCCCCCGCTTAGTGCGAACATGGGAAAAACCTGCCGTTGTACTTGCACTTGCTTTCATGATTAGGTGATTTTTGCTACAAGATGATCATAAACCCATCGTATGGTTAAGCACAAACCAAAAATAGTGATTTTTAATTGGAGTACCACAAACCAAAAATGAAGGTATTTAAGTGGTTTATCTACAACAATATCATGATGTGCTAAGTACTATTATTAGCTCTCATCACATCTCACTGCAGGGAATAACATAGGAAATTTTGTTGAATATTATTGCTCATACACATAAAATGAAAAAATGGAAATGGAACATTGGATCATAATCCCCCCTTCAATGTGACATTTTCACTTGTTCAAATTAGGAACACTGAATTTGAAACACACAAAAACTAGAAAAAAAGAACACAATTGAAACAAAATGTGCCATCAAAACTTGATGCGTCCTCGTCGTTGGAAACTAACGACATGTCATTGAAAGACCTCCAACCTCCAATGCCTCCATCCTCCGGTGTTGTGGTTCTAGCTCAGTTGGATTTAATCATGGAGCTCATTGTACAAGTTATACCCATAAGATGGATGTCGCATATAAGTGAAAATGCGTCTAAATATTGAAAAATGAGGCAATTGCTTTTTATATTTTTAGGAATTTGACAAAAAAAGACACACAAAATGATGACTAAATAAATATGACACTTTGACAATTTTCAAACAATAATACATTTAGAGTTTAAACAAAATTCACCACGTCTAATTTGAATACCAAATATTTATACTGACCATGACTAAAAATCATTTCTGAAAAACAATAAGTTTAATCCTATTGACTAAACCTATATTTGACAATACTAACAGTGACCCGAAATAATTGACATAAAAAAAAGGAAAATGAAAAGTAATTAAAGATAACGAATGTAAATTCTATTCAAAACTATACAAAAAAATAAAACTATGGAAAAAATGACTTGCCACATGACTCTAAACTATAGACTAATTTACTAAACAAGTAGACGGAAATAATTTAAACCTATAATTTATACCTTTAGATTGACTCACATATAACCTATTTCAGTCCAGCTAGTAGAGCACTTGGAAGCCACTCATTAATGAACTATGAGATTGATTTTTTCAAATCTAACTGGCATACATGTACAACTAGAAGCCCAATACTTGTGGTTAAATATTCATTCAATGGTGACTATTAATTAGAAGTTTTCAGTGCCATGTAGACTCATTGTGATTTGAACCAAGCAGTAGGAGATATATCTAAATGTACACAACTTTAGGAGCTGAAGACACATTACAAAGAGAATGGAAATGGAAGAGCGTAAACCAAAATGCACCGGGGATATATCTGAGCATATTTGTAGAAATGCATCGATCTAAACATAGAGCTCAAATTATTTTATTCTCTCAACCAATATTGATGCATATGATAAATCCACAAAAGATTAATATATTTCCATGCCTTTTGTATCAGATATATAGTAATTTTATTCCATTTATGTGTTGAATACAACCAATGTGTTTGATTTTACAACTTCACCAGAATCCATACACCTGTTCTTTCAGAACAAATTAATAATGTATATGGGAACTCCAAACTATGCCAAAGAATGAAGAAACTTTAATCTTTTATCACTTAGATAAATAGAAATTTCATTTCATTTCCTAATTTTAATTCTCAAATAACCATTATGCTCAGGATGAATGTCACTTTGATACTAGATGCAGGTGCAACTACAAATGTACACAGTAAATTATTAATTTATTCTATATTTTTATCCATGATGGCATATTACATATATATAGGAGGATGTTTCCTATATTCTAGGATATTAGCTCAACCGTAATATCCTCGAAGATATCTATAAGCCTATTATAATAACAATACATTAATCATATTGTTATGCTAACTATATGCTAATTCTAATATATGATTTGTTATAACTCAATACAATAGAAATATTAATCCAAAAATAATGTGAGCACTAAATAGGATTTTCCTAACATAGAGTGTAGAAGAGGATAGGATGATGCATGAAAATAAAATGATAGAAAGATGTATCATGAAGTGTGTAGCATGAAATGTGTAGTATATGAGGTTCATGAATGAAGTATGTCCTTAACAGTCAAGTGTAAACCTTAGCACAAGAGTGTGTCATAAGGAAATGGTTTGAACATGTGTGCTAGAAAGATTGATTATGAAGCATAGAATGAGGATAAGATGATACGTGAAAATAGAATGCGAGAAAGATGTATCATGAAGTTCGTAGTGTGAAATGTGTAGTGTGTGAGGTTCATGGATGTAGGATTCCATCAACATCCAAGTGTGAACCTTAGCACAAGAGTGTGTCATAGGGTAGTTTGATGTACAAGAGGACAATATGAGTAAGATGTATCGTAAAGTACAGAGTGTGAAATGTGTAGTGTGTGAGGTTCATGAATGAAGTATGCCCTCAATAGTAAAGTGTGAACCTTAGCACAAGAGTGCATCATAGGGTAGTGTGATGTGCGAGAAGAAAATGTGGGTAATATGTATTGTAAAGAACATAGTGTGAAATGTGTAGTGTGTGAAGTTCATGAATGAATTATTCCCTCAATAGTTAAGTGTGAACCTTAACACAAGAATGCTTCATAGGGTAGTGACGATATAAGGTGTGTATTAAAGGGGTTGCAAGTCCTCAGAAATATGAAACATGGAGCATGGAGCATTAAGTGTGATAGTAGATGTTATATACAGTTGATAGTGTTAGATGGGGGAAAGTGCAATACCCCCAAAGTATGTCAAGGATGGAGAGATACATGATAATGTAAGAGAGATATTGCAGTGGTGACGGAGTTTGAAATGTATCTTAAGAAAACATGTTGTTATCACAATGGGATGTGGGAGAAATAGTAGGATCAGGTCTATATTTGATGTAGAGCCCTCTATACTATCCTTATAAACACCAATCCAGCGCATTAGAAGCTACAGATCCACTTAAACAATCACCAAAATCAATAAACTAATACCTTGCTCAAGAAGGATAATGCTTGAACAATAGGATAAAATATCATATATCACTATAACAAAGACTAAAATCACTTTATACATGCTTAAATCCTTCATAAAAACATGATCATGCAACCCATTTAGTTTCATATCATCATTTACTACCATTTTCCTTATATTCCTCAAACTAGCCTTCTAGCCTTGAAAAACTTGATGTTTTCCACATAAATCAATCATTTTTCACTTCCAAATATTACTATTAAAATTTTTAGACACCATTTATCCTAATTAAGATTCATACCAAATTTCAGACCTCAACTCCCTTCCTATAAAAAATTATTCTCTTTTTAGTGTTTTGACTAAGTCTCTTTACTAACCCTTCTTAGCTCTCTGAGCTTCATGTCTGGATAAAATCATAAAAAACCCGTAAACTATAATTACATATCCTAGTACCATTAATGGAGCTTGTTATTTTTTCCAATTTTTATATTCCAACTCCTTTCACAACTCACCCAACAACATTTTCATTTTTCTAGGCTTGTCCTCCTCTAGGCCTTTCAAGAACTCAAAATTGTAACTTGGTCATATCTTTGTCCCATGTATGTATTTCATCATAAAAAAATTCACAAATATTATTAGGAGTATGAATACCCTATAGTCCAAATTTAGAGAAATCCACTTTATAAAACTCAAATAATGATTTTTTTTAGAAATTTGTCCAAACATGGACAGTCATAGGGCAACAAGAATTCAAAAACTCATAACTTGAGTTCTATGCACTTTCATAACCTCATTCTACTTGAAAAAATTATGTTTTAATGAGCAGAAAATTTCTTACTTAGAGTATTTTGAGCGATTAAGCCTTCATCAACATGACTCACAAGGTTTTTGGTGACTAGTTTCTTACACAAAACAAGGGTTTGAGACTAATTTTTCTCTTTTTGACTTATCAAAACTTATTCATTTCCTATGAAACTTTATGAAAAATTTCTTCATACCTCACACTACCTTCACACAAAATTGTATCCTTTTATATCAATAAAAATGCAAGATATGCTTTTTTTTTTCCTTTCCAACACAAAAAAGAAATACCACAAACAATTTGCATACCTCATACAGAATGAACTGAATCATTTCTCCAAATCCTTCATAATATTTCTTAGAATTTTTACACCTATAGAAACCCTCATACCACATTTTAAATGGAATATAATCATCATTTCATAAACATTCAATGTGCAACATCATATTAAACCCTCATACACAATCATATTCAACCCAAGAAGCTTTTATTGATTAAATCTCGGATTTACAAGCTTCAAGAGCCATTAGGGCTCTGTTATAGATTTTTTTTCCACCCTTATCACTCTCTCTACCATCCTTCAACAACATCTCCTTCATTCAAATACACAAGCTTTTGATGAATTTACAGGTAGTTAGGTTTCTAACTTGACTCACACATGGTTTGGCAAACTTGAGTGAGTTTACACCTTGGTAAGGATGAAGTGAGAGAGTTAATTACATGTCCACCTCATTTTATTATTATCAAGCCTATATTAACACCTAATTGACTAAATTACTAACTCCTAGGCTTACTAACGTAGTACATGACAATTCAAATATTCAAACTATGGTTTTGGAGGGAAACTCTCAAAACCATTTATTACATGCTTAGAGAGACCAAATGGACTTGACAAACCTCAAGAATAACAAAATGGACTCAACACACCTAAAAAAACTAGAAAACCAAAATTTTCAAATTTACAAGTGATGCTCCTGCATTAGGATTTTAGGTCGAAAGGAGGAAGTTGAAAGACGCCATCTAGAGTTTGTTGGTCTTATTTAGTGAGTGGTTGCTTATTTGGTATTTTTAATGTCGTAGAAGACTTGAGAGGAGGAGTTAAATTGATTTTGAGAGGAAGTTTCTTAGTTTGACTTGGTAATGATGTATATGACTTAATAGAAGGAGGTGATGGAGGATGGACCTTGAGAGGTGATTGTGTAGTTAGAATGGGTATAATAGGTGACACTTGACTGACCGAAGAAGGAACATTGGAAGTGATGGAATGATGCTCATTATTCATAGATGAATAAGATTTAGGAACCCAATTATATTTAGCAAGTGAAGATGAAAATGCAATAACATTGTTTGTAGCAAATGAAATAAGACCATAATGGTCAAGGTAATCAATTTTTTGTTTAAGAACATATATATCATTGTCATTATGTCTATTGATTTGATGATAATTTCAATATGGATGACCCTAATATTTTACAAGCCGATAAGGAGGATAGTAATGAGTAGATGGAAAATTGATCAATTGATGAGTGAGTATTTGAGGAAGAATATCTTGTTTCTTAGCATTGAAATCAAATTTGAGAGTTACGGGTAAGATTTGGGGTTTAATTATATGAGCACGTGTAGAAGAAATATAATTAGGATGAGGATAATGAGATGTATAAGGGGAACTAATATGATCTTGAGAAGCATCCTTGAGATGTCAAATTTTAGATTTAAAGGATATAATAGTGGATTCCATAGCCTGAAGTTTATCTTGAAATAAAGAATTTAAAGCTTGGATTGACTTGCAAATAGATTGATTGGAATTAGAGCCAATAGAGATATCAGAAAGATGATCTAAGATAACATTGACTTGAGAAAGTGGTGTATCACTAGGAAGATACATAGTGTCTAGGGATTTTAGAAGAAAACCTTTGTAAGATGGGTACATGTATCCTCATTTATTTCCAATAACAGCTATGTGTGTTGGCACTTCATTCAAGAAGATCTGGATGCTCACTTGAAGCACTCACAGCCACTAGTTCCCTCCTTTATTATTATTGACATGAAGTTATCATGAAAACTCATCATTATATTATCAACCATTATCCATTCTTGTATACATGACCATTCTATCTATAATAATTTAGTAACACACATAATAAGGAAACAAAATCAATCTAAACCATAATTAATATCAATTACACTGTTAAGTCTCCATATTCAGAACCATGAACAATTAATATCCAACCACAATTATCCATTGTGTAGAAACCAAAATTGGGTCATACTCCCCTTTAAACCCCGTTAATTAAATTAACCATATCCTACCTATCCATATCCCATAGTGCACATGTTAATTAAATTAATTAATATCCTCACTAAACCACCTCACCTAGCCACCTCACTCAATGACCTAAGACTAGGTCTAAACCTATCCTAACTAACTAGGACTTAGTCTAAAACCTAGACTTGACTCCTATTAACAAACCTAGAAGGAATCCAACTTATCTTGCCATGATCTGTCACTCGAGACTCAATAGAAGGTTTGAGATCACACGAAAAATAACAACAATCTGGATATTTTTGGCCAACCTAGATATTACCACCTTGAGCGACGCCGGTTATATTTCAACTGACGTCGGTCACGTAACCATTGTCGGTTAGGTTAAATACATTTCTAAAATCCTATACCCATGTTGGTCAATTGATTTAGGATCTCATTCTTCCAAAGACTTGGAACACTCAAATTTATTTATCACTCAAGAAAAAGAAGACACACTGGAGCACTACCAACATTGGTCACCATTCATCATCCTCTTCATGATCACAGATTCACAATAGAGAGGCGCGTAGGTTTTAACTGTCACAGTATGAATATAATGGATCTTCTCTCTATTTCTCTACTATCACCATCTTCATCACCTATGTCCTCCAATCTATTTTCTAGTAAGTATTTAACATCTCTACACTGAATCTCTAGTTTTCTTTTGTAGATTCATTTATTCATCTCTAAAGTCTATTTCTCTCCACACCCATATACTTCCTTCCTTCCATCAACCCATCAACTTATCATACCCATAATTTTCACCCATTTTCACCCTCTCTTAATCATCTCTGATTCCTCATTACCATTTTATGACCCCACTCTAACCATTTACAACCTCTGTGCAATCACAGAGAGTCTGAAAAACTAGTTTTAACAAATTTCTGCTAATTGCCCCTACTGACGATGGTTAGCCAACTGACATCGGTCACTCCGTCTAGCCGACATCAATCAGTTATTTGATACTATTTACTATGTCTGTCAATATATCTCAGACTAGTGAGCTGATACCCACTTCCCAATAGCCCATAACCATTTCTAATCCTTATCATACCTTACCCAGAGCTTGTAGCAGACCTCAACTCAACACCATCTAGTCAACCCTCCCATTTTAAACTTAGAAAACATTTTGAATGACCTTTCTTATTGTTTTGTACGAGATACCTAAATCATTTCAATTCCAATAGGATCTTTACTTCGTGTATGATTTAACTAGCATTAATATTGTTATATAAAAGTGGATTGACAACATGTTCAGGAAGTCTCATGCTTCCCGGATCTAGCTTCCGCTAGATAGTCCACTCATTTTTTTGTTTAACTATATTTGGTGGTATTGTTTTGCGTTTACAGGTAGTTCCTCCTAGACAAAAGGGAACTCTCACAGCCAAATTGGATCAGGAAATCAGAATGCACGCAAAACCTTCAACCAACATTACAAATAGGTATTTCTCCTTAGCCTACTACCCTTATTTGTTTCATTAATTTTCTAAGAATTTGGTGAAACATTTTGGCATGCTCGATGGGACCCATCATGGGTTCCTTTGCATTTGTTCATTCATAGGAAAAAATGTGTGGTTATTTCCCTTTGAAAAGTATTCACATTAATTTTCTTCTTTGGAATATTCTCCTTCTTGCTATTGTCTAAAAGAAATTGCACTTTTACTCCTTTAAAAAGAACATGTCTTCCTTTTACTGCATTGCATTAGTGAAAGATCATCCCTCTTCTTGTTCTCCATTTTTTTTACATCAAACGTAATTGTGGATTTGGGATTAAAACACTTACATTTTATTTTGGATTGTAGAGTTATAGCTCACATTAATTAGAGGGAAACCTATACGATGGAAATCATGCGCAGCTGATGGTTGACTATTTTAATCGTAGTTCACTTGCACACTCTCTCTCCATACCAAACCACTTACATAATTTACACATCTTCTTAAACATCCTCTTACCTAGAATTTTTTTTCAATGATCACATGATCATAGGATTGACAGTGGAAGTCCAGTTGGTTTCTCTATCGAGTCATTATCTTAGAGAAAGGACCGCTCCCGCCAAAACTTTACCTAAAACCATCCTTAGATCTTGGATTTCCATAGGACACCTATCAAACCAAACAGTATGTTTTTTTCATGAGTCAGTATTAAATAGCGTAAGCTAAAAAATAAAATTCACTCATAGGATTTCATGTTTCTTAACTTTTACTTAATTTGTGTTTTGAGTTGTGAGGACGTGTTCTCCATTTTTTCTCTCTTCCTTTCACACTCCACAATTATAGTTGTTGTATTCCAATTTTTTCTGAGTGTGTTAGGGTTCATCACTATCGTACTCATATATTTGGGTTGATATTTTACTTTATCTAAGTCACAAAAACAAACATTTTCCATCTTTTCAAATTTCACAGTGACTGGCATCAGTCTAGCAACCAACATCGGTTTACCTGACCTTTGTTGGTTATCTACTTTTTTTGTCATTTTACTAAAAACAACACTCACCACTTTTTTGTTCTTTCTGAAGTTCCTTAGACATATCAGCATGCCCCTGGATCTTTAAAATCACTATCAGGTCCAGTTTTGTCTCATTTTCATTAGTTATTGCCCCATTTGAATTTTTTTAAATTTTCTACAGTAATCGGTATAAGTTAACCTAACCAGCATCGGTTAACATAACCAACATTGATCACCCTATCACTGTCATCAATTAATCCAACTGTCATTGGTTACCATGTTTTAATTTTTAATTAAAACAATGACCTATTTTTAACCCCCGGAACTGTTTTTATCCATTTCTTTTATTTTTTTGTGTCATTTACAGAGAACGGATTACCAATCCTATGCCAACTCACATGGTTTTGACTCATAGCCAAGCCAATGCCCTTGTATTCCACATAAACCTTCATCCACTCTTGCCTAGTCCATCACCACCTTCCATATTATCACCTATGGATCTTACTCAGCCCATTATCATCAGTACCGGTGACAAGTTGTTCACAAGACTCCTTAACCATAAACCCGCTACCTTAAAACATTATCTTTCCCATTCCTTTACTTGGGATTCATCAGGACAACTGGTATACAACATTCTTGTGTCCATCTCTCTTGCCCTCACACCAACTTCTGCTTCAGCTAGTACGAACTCAGCCTTACATTCTTCCACCTTACCATGCATAGTATCCCAAATTGACCCCACATCATCAATACCTGTGGAACTTACAACATCATTCATACTTTTGACATCAGTTTCTCCCATGGTGTCAACAATTCCTTCATCAACCACCTTGAGTATAGCCTCGTTTGCACCCACTACCTCGTATATACCTATTACATCACAGCCACTAATGGTGTCGCCAACCCATACCCCATTCCAAAACACCGTCCTCTCCATCCTGCAGTCTTTACTTCCAATCACTACAAGGATCGTTACATCCACCCCACCTACTTACACATATCACCAACAACCACCTATCTTATTTATCACGTATTCGTGATATTTGCTACCTGCATCTATTCCCCCCTCTCATTTCTCATACTCAGCACCACCATATACTAGATTTTCGTCCACATCATACATCCATCATCAAACCCCTTATACTGTAAGGGTGCCCAGTCTTCACAACCTACCAACGAGCTTATTAAAATGATTATGTAGAAGATGAAAACATTCGAAGCATTGGTTTCTAGCTCTCGTAACTCTTTGACATACGATGAAATATGTAATGATCATATTCATCCATCTATTCCCATTCCTCCATACCCTACACATTAGGAAATGCCCAAATTCAACCGGTTTAATAGCAAAGAGGACCCACAGCAACACTTGTGGTCTTTCAAACATGGGTGCTATTTAATCGCTCATGGTGATGCTCTACTCTTGTGGAAATTCCCAATGTCCTTAACATGACCTATGTTGGATTGCTATAGTGGTTTACCTTGACATTCCATTTATTCATTCAACCAACTAGCTCAAGCCTTCCTAGACCATTTTTCAATCAATATCATCAAGAAGGTCACCATGAATAACTTATACTCAATAATAATACGACGACGAGTCTATTGCATATTTTTTCACTCATTGGCAGAGCCTCATCAACCGGATTACATTCCAGCTACCTCAAATTGAGCTTATAGAGTTGTTCACTCAGGCTTGTGCTAGGCACATCTCAATAACTCTCCAAGTATAAACCTTCTGTACCTTTGATGACGTGTTCACCATGGCTAGAAAGCTTGAAATTTGTGCCATAGAAGAGAAGAAAATTCAATTGCATAACAAAAATGCTACATTCAAATCCAATGATGTTTCTTCCTCTTCAAACAAAAAAACAACTATTCCAAAGCAAAAGGATCTACCAACATGGTAGTTTTAAAATCTGGCCTATCTCACACATCCAATCAATTGAAACCTTCTTCTAAGCTTTCTCCCATTCAAGCTTTCCAGTTCAGGTGAGAGCAACGAAAGTACACTCCAATCGAGGTGCCTTATTCTTCAGTATTAGAAAAACTTCTTAAAGTAAAAGAAATTGTTCTACCACCCATCAAACCACATACTGGTTTTGACCCCACTCGTCCTATCCCTGCATGGTATAAGGAACATGACTATTGAAACTACAATCGCGTTAAAGGCCATAGCAATGGTAATTGTATAACCTTCCAAAACATTGTCCAGGAAATGTTAGACAATGGAGATCTTATCTTGGATAACCCAAACACACCAACTAATCAGAACTTGCATATCTTCAAGAGGTCATTCCCTAACCATAATCCATCATCTAACCAAACTGGCGAACCTTCAACTATTGACAGTAATGTCCATGAGGTCTATGCTATGTTTGACATCATACCAACCCTTCCTCAATTTTCTCCTATCCCCTCCATCAAGGAGATTCTAGAACGAGCTCCTTTACCCACAGAGGATTCCCCTTCATCTCCCTTGTCACGATGGAGGATACCACAATATATTCTGATACCAGAATTATCCATTGATAACCACAAGAAATTACATAACATGAAGCTGAAACATAACAGTCAATACATAAGTGTTCAGGACCATGGGTGGAACCATCATGTTGAATCTAGCAACTTAATACTATATGCATACACCTACTTCATGACTACTATCAAAAGCATACTTCCAGTATATATATAGGTGTGGGAACTTTCCCTTTACCACCCATGCACTCTCCTAATAATAGGTGTGTGAAAAAATGACATGCATGCTTTCTTTCCTAAAAATAACCATGTATACAAAGCTTGCATGATTTTACAACTTATACTAATAATAGATTAGACATAGATATAAGACTTGATTTAATCCTATTATTAACCCCCTCCATGTGTTCTCTGCATGTTCTTTTTCCACTTTCTTGGTCAGCACACCAAGTCCAATTTTAGCCTAATCTGGAAAATAAGATAAGTCCCAAATTTATTTCTTGTGTGTGCATAGTCCCACGTGTTACCTTGTCCAACATTTATGCATGCCCTTCTACACGTTATTCCTAATCCTCTATGTACACTCATTCATACTCATTTCCTATACTCTTCAATCCTTATAATTTCCCCATCATCATTACCCCAAACTATGTATGTTTTCCTTCCTCGGCAACACTAGAGTAATGATATACCATGAAAGAAAAAAGAATGTAGAAGTAAAAATATTAATGGCATATAACAAATGAATGAAAGAATATCCCGACATGCACCGATATCTACTCCTTAGTTGGATACACCAATTCAGAGAACTCCTTATTGATTATGATTTCCAACTCATTCCATTCTACTAGCCCCTTTGTAGCTATATCCAGAACCAACCTGACTACCTCCAACATCTACTCTGGGGTCATATGCTCTCCTTTATTCTTTAGCTCACTCCTAAATCTATCTATGCCTAAGATCAATCCTTCCATGTCATCCATTCTCCACATGACAAGGGATCCCATATCCTTAAGCCTTGTCTCATATGCTTCCTTAACCATTTTCAAGGTATCCCACTTTTGAGAAATATCTGCCAAATTTTCTCCATGCCTGAGATTTCCCTCCTTCTTTGCATAGCCTACACGTGCCCTAATTATGCTTCCTCCTGAGTGGTACATGCCTTGAGGATGGGATTAAGGTCTTATAAATTATCAAAATCACATCCTTCCTTATTTATTGCATCCTTCATTGTTTGGCACAAAGCCTCATATTCTACATTCTTGCACACTATCAGCCTCTTATTATTATTTTTCAGTGACCAATTCTTCTTTTGATGGTTCCTGCACATTTGGATTCTCTTGTAAAATAATTTGGACCAAATATTCCAAATAGTGTAGTGCTGAAGCATGCTCTTCCTTGGTTTTATCCTCAAACTCGGGGCACGTTGTCATGATCTCATCTGCAATGTGGATGGCCATGTCAAATACATACTTGGCACATTTTTATTCCTTCTCGTTCTCCTCTGTAACTCACTGAATATTTGTGACTTATCATTCTTATGCTCAATCAATACTCATATGGTGGCCTACTTGTCTAGGTTTCTCTGAGTGACTTCTACCACCATATTGTTCAAAGCATTACTAGCTTTCTCATCAGTGAGTTTTGTTGGCTTCATTGTTAAAATTTCCCTTTGCACATTCTTCATTTTACATGTAGCAAAGGATTCTTTAGTGATCTCAAAATCAGACTCATCCATGTGAGTATGCATACTCCATGAGATAATATTTCTCATGTGCATGGTCACACCCCATGGGTTAATCACTTCCCATCCATACAGTTTTTTCATTGATACAAAAATTTAGAACCTCATGTGCAAAACCTTGGATTCATCATCAATATAAATTAATTGATGTGTGTGCATGAACTCATCCTTCCTCCTCCTTCCACTAGTGTTCTTTCCTATCGGTATGTGTTTCTCAGTCCAGGTGCGTGCACTAGTTCCATCACCACCCAAAACTTTTTCATCCCTTTCCGGCTCTTCATCTCCCTTTCCTTCCTCTTCTCCCACAGGATTTCCTTCATGTACCTCATGTTCTTCTAAATTGTGCATGACACTCTCCTCCTTGTGTTATTCTTCCTCCACATCATGTACTATATATTCTTGATCTTTTAATTCTTTCTCCCATGTGATCTCTTCTACTACTTATTCTTCATCACTATCACCTTTGCACACCAATCTCCTCTTCTTCTTCTTTGGACTTGTTTTGGTCGGGGTGGCGGTGATTTCTTCATAGGTTCCGAGGTCCTTGTGCCACTATCTTGTTCCTTATACATTCTCTTCAACTTCCTTCTGAGGTTTTGATCAAACATGGCACTATCCTCTTTTTCTTCCTCTTCTTCCTTTTCTTCACTCTTTCCTTCTTCTTTTGTCCGATGGGGATATGTAGCCTCGTGTGCTTTATTTGTCATAACCATCTACCTTCCTTTTGGTGGTTCCGTGATCTTGAGTTCTTCTTCAATATACTTTCCATTGACTAACATGGGCTTCAAGTATATATATACCTTTGCTTCTTCCTCATTACCTATTGCCAAGGTCATGGAGTTAAATTGATATCATCTGATATCATAGTTTCTATATATGTTTCCTTTCTATGGTACACATATGTTTTACATAGCATATGGTAGTCATAGTCTACCTTATCAGCATTAAATCTTATCTTGCACATGTCTAAAAATATGTTTATGGATGCCTGAAAATATATTGATGTAAACGCATAAGAAATCTTACACCATGGGATCTTCTCCCCAGTATTCAAGTAAAATATTTCCAGGAAGAAATGTTGGTACACCACAAACTCTTCTTTCCCCTCCAAAACTGAGGGAAACACACTTGGGATGCACCACTCATGCTTGAATGTGTCACACATCCACCTATACCACATGTCTACCCATAGATTATAGGAATTTTTTATTGTGTTGCAAGTGTACTCTGTGAATCTCTTTGCAGGGGGTTTGTTTTTAGGGGTACTTCCATATATTTTCACTTAGGCCATCTAGAACTCCAATTTCTGAGAAGACAATTCAAAGGAGGATTTCTCCCTAAATTATCATTTCACCAGCATGCGCTTCTTCTATAATTACTTCTGCAACAAAGGTAGCAGTGTTTTATACAATCCCTTCGGCCATCTTTTGCACAATATGGAGCCATATTTTATTCATTTGTGTCTATCTCTCCTACATTCCTAACTTTATAACCATATGCATGGTGAATCTCAAAAATGGGTCAAGAAGCTTAACAATATCTGTTGTGCAACCACCTCTTTGATACTTCAATATGATGCAAGTGGCCTCTACTCCCAATTCATCATTCAAATCTATCTCTATCTCTGCACCCAAACTTCAAAATCCAGTGACTTTTCTAATGATCTGTGTGGTAATGTGCATCCTTCTACCCATGAAATAAAATATGTCCTTGTGGACTCGTGACATCAACCATTGATAAAGGTGCTCAAGCTTGTTGAAGTATGGTAGTTCATACAGTTGAAGGACTCTTGCATCCTCTAGTACTCGGTACCCCTTTATTATCATAAATCAAATTCCCACCTGTAGTTATCTCATTTTTCTTCTCTATCAATTCATTCTCTATCTAGCTCTCATTTGATTCCGAGTGATGGTTATAATCACTACCTTTACACTTTTTGATGTGGGATTCCTAGATATGTCCCTTTATAACACCTTCTAGATACTACATTTCTGACTATCATTCTTTTGGTGCTTCTTATACCTTAACCTCCTTTTATTTTTTCTTTCCTTTTCCCTTAGACATCATTGCATATGCCCTTATGGGTGCCACTTCTTCCTTTACAAGGTATTTACTTCACAACCTGATATATTTAATGCCCTATGTGCTTAATAACCCTTTAATTCACTATGTGCTAAATATTTTCTCTGTTCACCTTTACCTTCTCCCAAACTTAGTCTTTTATCAAACAACTTCTTGCCCTAGCTCCAATTTGCCCTTGTTATTTTCCTATCTGAAAACCCTAGCTTGTAAACCCTATTCTCTAAAATTAAACCTCCAGACTTTTCTTAAGCTTCAAACTTCCACCTGAAGGAGCTCCATAACCAAGCCATATAATTTTCAAACTAGGTTTCTTCTATTTATTAAGCTTCATCATAATTCCTCACAAATTATCACACCTTCACACTCTTCAACGCTTGAATTATTCACCAGGAAAGGTAAAAAATAATCTACGTTCATGCCCCTTTTATGACTTTCCAAATTTTTATCACATTTATTCCTTCTCACCTACCACCATACTGCAGATTTAACTATGTTTTTTTACTTTTTCCATGCTTTTCTCTTCTTTCTTCCATACGAGTGATATAGTCATAACCTTCTGGTCATGCCTACTACTTCTAGGGTTGCAGACATCCATTGCACTTTACTTTCTTGTGCAACCAACATCTTCCATTATGCACATTATACCAAGTATTCCATCCTGTTACTACCTACCTTGTGTTACACTATGTGGCCTCTTACTTGCATGGTCTCCAATTTGAGTAATTTTCATGAGCACCATTCCTTAGCACCTGTGACAATTTTTTTCTTTTCTTGTCCTCACATTTTAATCAACATCCCAGCTTTCCACCGACTCATGTACACCTGCACCACTTTCCTCACGTACATTCCTGGTTCACCCACACTAAATTTATGTCTGGTCCTCTACACATTGTCTCAATAATTAGTAATCAACTTCCTGTGCACAATCACACTTATTAAAACAAAAAAAAAATTAAAAACAAAACATGAAAGATAAATCTAATCTAAGTGGCAATATTGCCTTATTACAAACACAAGAAGCTTATTTATAGTAGGGACTTTAGCCTACTCCCATTGAATTAACTTGGAAACATAGTGTCATCCAGTGCACCTGCAATTGACATACGACTGACTCAAGTATCTTTGTTACTACAAAAGGTCCCAAACAATACACTTTCAACTTTCCTTGGTGGTGCAAAACTTGGATCATAGAAAATACCATATTTCTAACTGGTAAACTTTTTCTTAATGTTCCTATCATGTCAAGCCTTCTGTCACCTTCTTAGTCTTCTGGCTCCAATGTGCAATGATGCACCACTCATCTAGTTGCATTAGTTTCTCAATGTGCTCTTCCATAACCTTGTTCATCTAAAAATCTTCCTACACATGCCATATGAAGGGATGGTAATTATAATTCCTTAGGTAGTAATGCCTTTGTGTCAAACACTAATTGAAAGGGTGTGGCCTTGTTCAAACTTTTATATGTGGTCCTATAAGCCCAAAGTATTGCTGAGACTTTATCATCCCAGTCCTTCCTTCTAACATCACAAATATTCATAAGATTTCATCCCAAAATCTTGTTGAAATATTCTGCAGTACCATTAGTTTGAGGGTGATAAGGGGTAGTTTTATGGCGTGTCACCATAAATTCATCCAACAGAATTCTAATTATCTCATTCAAGAAATGAGTTCCTCTATCATTGGTCAAGCTTAATGGATAGCCATACCTACTAATGATATTTTCCCAAAGGAACCTTGACTGTTGTGGCCAGAGTGAAATCCTTTGTAGGCACATCCTCTGCCCACCTGGTCAAATAATATGTGCATGTAATTTTATAGTGTGCTCTAGTCCTGCATGTGGGTGGAGTAATAGGTCTACAAATTCAAAAAACCACTTCTCAAAAGGTTTCACACTCATAATAGGTCTCAGGGGAATCTCATCCCTAATTTCAGGTTTTCCAATTCTCTAAAAATGATCACATGCTTTTAACAAAATGACTTAGTATCTTTTATAAGAGGTCTCCCACAAAGTTCCAGTTATAAGGATCTTGCATGTAGTTTCATCTGATGCATAATGTCCTCCTACTATTCCACCATGAGATTCCTCAATAATAGCTTCACGCTCATGTTCGAGAACACACTAGCACAAAACCTCATCTATGCCCATTTTTTATAAGTCACCTCCAATCAATTAATAAGGAATGGCTTAAAATAGCCAATTGTTTCTTTTCTAATGACTTCATTTCTTCTAGCACAAGTCATGTGCACAAAAATAATGCTATGTCCTCCAAATTAGTGGGTGCGTGATTCAACTTGCATAACTGCACATCAAGGAATTTATCCTCAATACTTTTTGCATCCTCCCCATAATTGATCCTTGATAAGTGATAAGGGCTTGAATTACTCTTTCCTAGTTTTACAGAAACTATGAAATCAAACTCCTAAAAAATAAGTATCCACTAGTAGATGCCCCATTTCAAAAATGTTATGTTGACCAAGTACTTCAATTTCATATGATCTATATAAAATATGAATGGGGTAGCTAAAAATTATTATCAAAATTTATAAAGCACGTATATCATAGACAATGCCTCGGTTTAGTGTTAGTATAATTCAGCACTTCTGGTGTCAACTTCCGTGGCACCAAGACTGCACCAATTTCCATACTAGAGGCATCAAAATGTATATGAAAGGGTTTGTTCCAAGAAGTGAAGTGTAATATTGGTGTAGTGGTAATCTTATCCTTAAGTGTTTCAAATGCTTAATGTTGCGTGTCACCCTAATAAAACTTCCCTTTATCCTTGAGTGATTCTTCTATGGGTGCCACAATCTATGCATATCCTTTGATAAATTTCTTATAATAAGCTACATGCCCCAAAAAAATTTGCATCTCACTTTGGTTGGTAGGTTCTTATAATCCCAAAATCACTTCTATCTTGGCTGGGTCTACCAATAATCCTTCCTTGCAAATGATGTGCCCAAGAAAATTTCTAAAGGGTGTAGCAAAGATACACTTATTAATGTTAAGAGAGGTGCTTAACTTCCTACACCTCTCAAACATGAGCCTTATATTATCACAATGATCCTTAACCAACCCATAGGAAGTCTAATCATTTAGATAAATTGTGAGAACTTATAAATAAATTCATGAAAGTCTTGCACAACGACGCTTAAGAATAGCGCTTGCACATGAATCCAAATGGCATGATAATATATGTAAAACTTTCCCATTTAGTGGTGAAGGTAGTATTATCCTGGTCCTTGCACACAACATAAACCTAATGATATCCTAAAAAACCATCTATGAAGGAATAAATCTTGCGCCCCGCAGCTCCCTCAAGGATTTAATTTTGAAGGGCGTAGGAAAGGGATCTGTAGCACATGAAGTATTGAGTTCCCTATAATCCACATATACGGATGCGCCCATCCTTCTTGATGTCAATAACCATTGAGTTAACCCACTCAAACTCCTCAATTGGTTCAATAATCTCAGACTTAAGAATCTTATCAATTTTCTCCTTCACCTTCACGCGCAGGTTTGGGTTCATCCTATAACGCCTCTTCCAAACTGGAAGCATGCCATATTTCAACTTAACCTTTATCTCTCCTAATGAGGGGTTTACTCCTTTCAACTAATGGTAACCTTGTGGCAACGAATCCTAGAAGTCACGCAAGATCTTAATTATCTTCTCTACCTCCTTTTCTGTCCAGTAATCTCCAATAATAGCTTCCTTGGGTGCATCTTTAGTACTAATTTTGACCTTATTTTTCTTTTTGGGGGCATGGTACGTGCATGCCTTTTTGTTTGTAGTGTCCATTACTTCATGCACACCTTCTGTATGGCTAATCTCCAAAGTATCAACCTCTTAATCATAAATGAGATATATCATTTTACCTTTTTCTTTCTCCTTCCAGGCACAACCCCTTTGTATATTGTCTATCTCCTCTACATCTATGTGTGCCTCAGGATTAGGTTCCCCAAGTAACTTGAACATGATCTCCTATTTTTTCGTGTTATCCCCCAATGTGATACACTTCATGATCTACAAGGCTTCATGGACTGTAGGTTTATTAGAAAAATAATTGAATGTATGAACCATACCTTCAATCATATCCTTCCAGCTTGCAATCCCTTGTTTAAGCTCAGAATGCACATACCATGTGCATACACATCTGTACAAAGTGGAATAGAACTTATGTACCCATAGATATGGTGGTAAAGCCTCTTGGGCTTGCACTCAATTTCTCTCAAAATTATGAATGTGTACCAAAGTAGGAGTATTCCCATCATACTCATATATAAGTATAGGCACATTACTCCGAGTAAACCTTGTTGAAAAGGTGATTCTCACTTCTCACCATCCAAATAAGTTATCTCTCTCTGTCACCCACTAGTACACTACTATTCCGCGTAATGTATAAACCAACATGATACTTCGATCACCTTTATTCTTCTAGTGTTTCTCCATAGTGTGCAAGAATGATTCTGGTTTTTCTTCACCAGTATACCTAGTAACTAATTTCTTCCCATGTGCCTAACCATGTGTGGCCTGATCATTCTAGTTACTCACCCCTTCATCTCACGCCATACCATTTCATATGTGTCATGGTCCTAATTATCATAAGCAACACTTGTGGAGCTATTGACTAACTACACATCTTCCCACTGAAGCATGTCTTCCTTGGATGGTTCCAAAGTCTTAGGGTCTCGCACCATGCATGCCTAAATCCTATTCAGATCTGATTCATTTAAAGGCTCAACATATGGAGAAAAATTTTATTCATCCATAGGTATAATCATGTGATCATCCTTATTTTTGAAGCTGATATATCCTTTGTTAATGTTAGTGCAAAATTACAACACCCCTCGAATGGCCTGATTTTGAATGGGGTATCTGACATAATTTGTCAACATGTGACCATCTCTCAAGTTGTGGGACTTACGAACTTGATATGGTCCTCCGGAGAAGGACCTAATCCTAATACTAAACTACTCTTAATATAGAAAAGACGCCTAACTACACTTATCATAATGATGCCAAAGAGACACGGAGAGAGAAAGTGCATGAAAAGGGAAATCCTACACTAAAAAGGGGTGAGATACTCTACTGATGGAGGAAGAAGAGGGAAAAATAAATTTGGGGGAGGTTAGAATAGTAGCGACACAAACCCAAGTTCCATCCGCCATCTGTACTCCATGAAACACAACATCTTAAACTTGCAATTGTAAATACATTTACAATTTATAAACACGAAATGGAGAGGCACAAAGAAACAAAAAGTCATGAAAAATGGCTGAAAACACCCCGAAGACATGATTTTATTGCTCTATAAGGTGCACAAACCATTACATTGATGCTCAGAGGCATAAATATGCTTGTCATGTGCAAGAGAAAGCTTAAAGCTCAAATGAAGTTAAGGGAAAAAATTTAAAGAGTTTCCCCAGCTCCTAAAATTTCTCCCTTAAAAATGAGGTAGAATTTATAGTATATAAGAAATGTATTAATAACCCTCATTAAAAAGGTATGGGAATCCATACAAATTCACTTCCTGAGGGTACTTCTGTCAAATGAAGACATGGGCACCATACCGTATTAAATACTGTTGTTGAGTTGTCTTTCACCCACCTACTTGTGCCTCACCTAGGAATCATGAGCCACCCAACCATGTAACCCATCCAACCTAGTGACTCATCTAACCATGTGTCACATAAATTTGACCGGCCAACCCCGGTGGATTGGATGTCATCCAACTATGTGGGTCATACATTACTGTGGTCGCCAACTAACCCCGATCGCCATCTCTACATCATGGGTCATCCAACTTGAGGGCGGTTGGACGACCATATATTTCTATCTATACAATGAGCTACCTGACCAACCTCTTCATACCGTCTGACCTAGGTGACCCAACCAACCTCCTCGTACCGTCCAACCTTGGTGACCCGACCAACCTCATCGTACCGTCCAACCTTGGTGACCCGACCAACCTCATTGTACCATCCAACCTTGGTGACCCGACCAACCTATGTGTCATGAAAATGTGAGGGGTATGAAAGGCATCTAAAATTTTTCATACACATTGAAAAATGTGACTCGACCAATCTACTTGACCAACCCAGGCTCCAACCTAGCCGACCAACTGAGCCAACCAACCCAAGGAGGCCAACATCCGAAGGTAATATCTTGAGCTCCCGGATGAGTTTTGGGGTGAATTTTTATATGATTTGACATGGAAATAACCCATTGAATCCAATTTTGGTCATATAAATATCCAATTTTTATTTATCACGTCTAAATGGTTCCTTATTTCTCAGGATTGCCAGTTGTGAGCCAGAAGAATGAGCTGCCTTGGGAAGTGTATGATGCTTCAACATGTCTCGTCTTTTCCACCATGTAGGGAATGAAAAATGAATTCCATAGGAAATTTTTTGGACTTATAATTCCTCACACGAATATTAGAAATTTCTATTGAATCTCAGGTCCTCTTTCACGTTGCACACTCCTTAAGGCCCGAAAGCCTACTTCTGATGGATGACCCCAAGACCTCTGAAACCTCCCTGAATCACTTACAATTCTTCCCGAAATAAAATATCAGTTGTATCATTCCAAATTTATCCATGAATCACTATAAACTTCTTAAACCCATCCTCCCAAATTGTCTATTTTACTATGGGTTAAAAATAGATAATAATTGGTGACCTCTCGGGGACATCTTCCTGCTAGATGTGTGACCAGTTACCTGAAGCATCCATTGGGCATGGAGTTAGTATTGGTACACCTGAAAAATGATCCTAAAATATTAATGCTACCCTTGAACCATTAAAACATAGATTCTTGAACCTGGAACTTCTTTCCATTGCTCAAATTTTCCCTCAAATTTACAAAATTATTTGAATTAAGGTTCTGTGATAGTGGAAAATTGTCTTGAACCTGGAATTCTCTTCTTATGCAAATATGATCTATAGGACAAAGGTTTAACCCCCCTTTAAAATTTCCTTAATTTGATTTCTTTTCAAGTATGAAATAAAACCAATTGATGATTCCTTGATGAGCATAAACATTGCATAAGTCATGGGAACACAAGCTGATTTGAATAGGCTAGGATTGTTGTTGGAACTTGATTTTTCCCGTGAAAACATGCCCCCTCCAAATAATAGATCATACAAGAGAAAAAACATGCCACAACACATGCTATGTACAAAAATGAAAATATACATACCCCAAGTGGAGCATGTAGAGTGTGCACAAGCACTTATTTTGCAGAAAGCAAGCCTACCTACTCTACTCTAACCAAAGGAAAGGGGAACTCAAAAAAATATTGCAACTGGAAGGGAGAAGTAACTTCCCTTTCTCAAAATAGGAAGCCATGTAAATGATTTGGCACTAAACATGGTTGTTATTATGAGTAAAAACTGATAAGAAGCCGATCCTCCACCTAGATCACCAAAGTACCAACATCAATAAAAAATACCTCCTCAATTTGATTGGCATTGGACTCCTTGAGGTGTTGATGGTGAACCTTGGTGCTTTGATACTCATCCTCATGCCCTGAAGTGGACATGACCGGTTTTGTCTTCTCCCTCAACTCCAATGAAGCCAAGTATTTGATTGGTCATGGTCTGATCTAATGGATGTGCCCATTGCTCTGAAATTCAATTCCAAAAATGGAGTCTTCCTGTGGACCTTCCTGAAAAAAGAGACTGCTTGCATGTTGATTTTTTCTTTGCATTGCTTCTGTAAGAAATTGATCCTCTGCCTTGATGACCAGTGTGGAAATGGTGTCATCATTTTTTCCTCCCTCCTCTTGTGAAGGACATGGAATATTTAGATCCTCCAACCTTTGTTCCATAAGGCCGTCGTGAAATGCAGGTTGTTGTCCTTGAATGCTCTCCTTCATGGCATCGGATTCATGTGCTTGGAAGGTGTATGATGGAGGAGTAAATGATGTGATCTCCACAAGCTCCTCTCTGTTGAATAAATCTTCTAGGTTAGACAAATAATCTACCTCTTCATTGTCCTGTTGCATTAGCTCAACATCCTCCATGGTGTCCTCCTGATCTATAACTTTCTCACCATAGTTCCCCTCATCCTTGAACATGCAGTTTGAAGGCTCAAAATTTTCTTCGACATTATAGATCAAAGGGGATGAATTAGGAGGAAGAACCAAAATTCTTCTGTGGCCTACTCTATATTTGAATTCTTTGAAACTGTGAGACTCTCCTCCACATTCAAAATGCACTCCTCCTCTTTCAGATTCGGAGTATCTATTTCTTCCCTTGTTTGTGTTGTAGCTGGTGATGAGTCAACAAACTTCAGAAATAGGGTGTCATCATGGAAATTACACTGGGAACATACCTATTGTTGATCATCTTCTTCTCACTCTCACTCTGCTTCTGCTGTAACTAAAGCTTCCACCATATGTGGCTTGACCTCAGCCTCCTCTAGGGGTTTCTCCATTAAGGGGATTTTATCAATCCTAAATCTAAAAGCCAATCTCACCAAGATTCTAATCATTTCTTCTTTTCTTGGATTTTCTTCTTGTTGCTCCCCTTGACTGGATTTTTGAGTCTCTTCCTAACATGGACTCGAGAAAGTGGGAGGAGTGGTGAGTGGGGAAGGTATTGCTTTTGTCAATTGTGGAGGGGACTTAGACTTGGAAATTAAAAGGACAGAGTTGTTGAGATGGGGTGGAAGACTAGGAGATGGAGAAATGGGTTCCACAATGCAAGCAACAAGTGGGAAACTTAGGACTTGAGGTTCCAATTGAGATGGAACTGATTGGGGAATGGGGAAATAATCATAAGATGGAAATGCTGAATTTTCCCATTGACCTGCAAAATATTCAACGTCCTTAATCTATTCTTCAAGTTGGCCAACATCTCAATCACGTAGCCAAGTTTATCTTACAGGATAAAATAGCTTCAAATAGATCCTTCCCATGGACAAGGGACCCTAAATCTAATCTTGAATGTTGCCTCCAGATTGTGTAGCCCGAAACTGCATCATACCTGCCTCCATTTTCTAAATCTTCTCTTGCAATTCGGCATTCTCCATGTAATTGATGTCACTACATGCATATACCTTCTCTTAACATGTTCCATAGCTGAATTGATCTTGGTACTACTCATAGGGGTAGGCATAGCAATTAATGATTTACTCATAATGATGATCTAGAGGAGTTGAGAAATATATTGGAGGTGGACTGCACTACTGCTGCTGCAAGTGTGAATTCCATGCGAGGAATGAAGTCATGATTTCAAAAATTCATGGGATGGAAGAAAATGAGAGGGATGGAAAGAAAATGGAAATGGATGGAATGGAGGAAGGTCTGTAACTTAGATAAGGGGTTGTTGACCAGATGGAGTCGCCAAATGTGTTTAAACATGTGCCTCCAAAGGTTGAAATTTCAAAAAGAACACACTAACTTGCTGAAATGAAGTTTGCTCCAGATGTTGAACTGCACACCAGAAAAATATATTTTGACAAAAAAAATATAGTGGAACACTTATGAAATGTAAAGCTTTCACCTTCTGGTCTCGTCAGGCATGCCAAAACTATTAGTGTAAAATTACATCAACCCCCAGATGGCCTGATTTTGAATGGGGCATCCGACGTAATTTGCTAACATGGGACCATATCTCAAGTTGTGGGACTTGCGAAATTGAGATGGTCTTCCGGAGAAGGCTAACTTCCTCTACCTAATCCTAATGCTAAACTACTCCTTGTATAAAAGACGCCTAAATACACCTATCCTAATGATGCCAAGGAGGAAGGGAGAGAGAAAGTACATGAAAAGGGAAATCCTACAGTAAAAAGGGTGTGATAACACCAAAAATAGGGGTGAGATGCTCTGTTGATGGAGGAAGAAGAGGGAAAAATAGAGTTGGGTGAAGTCAGAATAGTAGTGACATAAACCCAGGTTCCATCCACCATTTGCACTCCATGAAACACAACATCTTACACCTGTAATTGTAAATACATGCATAGGAAACAAACATGAAATGGAGAGGCACAAAGAAAAAAAAATCATGAAAAAGGATTGAAAACACCATGTAGACGTGGTTTTATTTCTCTATAAGGTGTACATACCATTACATTGATGCTTAGAGGCACACATACACTTTCTAGGTGTAGGAGAAGGCTTACAACTCAAATGAAGTTGAGGAAATTTTTTGCAATAGTTTCCCCAGCTCCCAGAATGTCTCCCTTAAAAATGAGGTGGATTTTACAATATATAAGCAATGTCTCACCAACCCTCACCAATATATAAGTGAAGTTGAATTCTCCACAAAGATGTAATCTAGTTTGCATGACAATTATGGCGATCAAATCATTCAACTACGAATAAACAATATTCCTAAGGGATGGGTCATTCTTGAACACATTTTCAATTTTGATGGTGAATTCAAGGGAGAAGAGAATAAAATAATAGTAAGGCAAGAGGACATTAAACCAGTCACTATTACATAAGGGAAGGAAGTATTAATTAGAAAGGTATGTAATGATGATGAAAAGTAACCTTTTATCTTCTTATGTCAAAAATTTACTAATGATATATTTTCATGGGGACTATGAGGATATCATTAGGGTTTTCTACCCCAACATTTTCTCAACATTCCATTGATCTTGATCCTAATGCATCAAGCCAATTAGACATAAACAAAGCGCCATCAATACCAAGATAGATTTCATCATGAGCAAAGGAATTAATCCAAGTTGATTAAGGTAAAACATAATATTTACTATCAAGTACTCTACTTGGGTGGAAAATCTAGTTTTGGTGAGGAAGAAGAATGGAGAAATAAAAATTTGTGTGAACTTTAAGGATTTTAACAAAGCTTCCCTAAAGGATCATTGTCCTCTACCTTTTATGTAATTTATTTTGCAAAGGCTATAGTAGGAACTGAAAGGTTTTCCATGCTCGATGGCTACTCAAGTTTCGATCAGATCAAGATTTAGAGATGAAGGTCAATTCAAAATTGCATTTACAACCAAGTGGGGAATGTATGGATATCAGAAAAATTCCCTTTGGGTTATCAAATGTAGGTGTTGCCATGTTCTAAATAGAAATGGACCTTTATTTTAAAGGGTATATCAATAAGTTAATCCTTGTCTACTTAGATGATATCACTATTTTCTCAAAGGAGAGTAAATACCATATCAATCATCTTGAAAAGGTTTTTGAGAGATGTAGGGAATTTAGGGTGTATCTTAATCCCAAGAAATGTAATTTTTCAGTTCCTAAGGGGCAAGCTCTTGGGACATATTGTTTCAAAGGATGGTATAACTATTGATCTAGAAAGAATATCATCCAGCTTCTCTCTCTCTCTTTACAAACTCACAAGAAGGCTCCATAATCATTCCTTGGAAATATTAACTTTGTTAGGAAGTTTATTCCTAATTTTGCAAGATTGGTCAAGCCTATCACTCTAATTCAATCAATAAGGATTAAATGTTTAAGTAGACAATAGAAGGAAAATAAATATTCTCTAAAATCAAAGAAGAAATTTCTCAAGTTCCTATACTTGTCAATCTCGACTACTCTTAGAATTTTATCCTTTATGCATATGGAGCTAAATATAGGATTGCTACTGTTTTGATATAACAAAATGATCAAAGTTTGGAGCATCTAGTAGCATTATTTCAGTGAAATGATGAAGTATTATGAATTGAAATAAAATCATATAGAAAAATAGGTTTATTCCATTGTGATAGATATCAAGAAATTCAAGATTATGATTTCCGCTAACCACATCAAAGTTCTAGTCTCATACCCCAACGTGAGAGAATTCATTATGGGAGAAGAAATCTAGTGAGAAGAGATATGGATGGGTGACAAATATGATGGAATATGACATCACTATTAAATACCATAAAAATAGTAAGAGGAAGAGAACTTTGTGATAAGATGGCTTTGGACGCATGAAGATGATCAAGAAACCTCTTTCTTCATGGATGAGGAAATTTGGCACACAACACTAAAATTATGTAAATAGAGGAAATTCATAAAATGATCATAGATGGATTGATAACATGACCACATTCGTATCCACTAGTACATATCCTCCTAACCTAAGAAAATAATAAAGAAGGCATTTGATATTGTAATAATTTCCCTATGCATTGATTGGTGGAATTATCTTTCAAAAGGAATCTTTATCGAGTGTTGTTAAGAAGTATTAGAGGTGATCAGGTGAACAAGGTGATGGCATAATTCCATGATGGTTTGTTAGGTGGAAACTTTTCTTCTAGGGCCACTGATATGAAAATTATAAGTTCATGATACTTTTGGCCCACACTGTTTGTAGATGTTCATCAATGGGTCATAAAATGTAAAGAATGTTCTTTCTTCACTAGTAATAATAGGTTGGTTTCCCTTCCACTTCACCCAATCCAAGCAGATCATATATTCTCCTAATGGGTTCTTGACTTCATTGGCATGATTAATCCTCCATCAATTATTGGTCACAAATGGGTCTTGACAGCAACTGATTTCTTTACTAGATGGACAGAAGTTGCAGCACTCAAAGAAGCTAATGAATTATCTATCCTTGATTTTCGTGAAGATATTGTGACAAAGTTTCGGGGTTCTTCAAAACATCATTTCTGATAATGAAAAATCCTTCCTATGCTCTAAAATTTCTTATTGGGCTCTTGTACTTAGAATTTACTTGAAGACCTATTCAAATTACTACCCTCGGGGTAATAGTTTGGTAGAGTCTACTAATAAGAAAATGATTAGAATCATGAAGTGGACAATGGATATAAACTAGAGGAAGTGGCACAAGAAGGTAAGAAATGCTCTTTGGGCTGATAGAATCATAACAAAGAATGAAATTGGTAGTTTTCCTTACAAACTTTTCTATGGTAGAGAGGTCAGCATTCCTTTGTCTTTAGAGTTACCTTCATTGGAGTTGGCCCAACAATTGGAATAGAGGGTGCAAGATCAGAGAGAAATCGAGAATGGTAGAACTAGTTAAACTTGAAGGAATTGAGGAATTATATTGTGATCACATTAGAAAAGCATCATAAGGTAACCAAACAATGGTTTTACAAGAAATATAAGGCTCAAATTTTAAGGAAGATGATCTAACCCTGAAATGGGATGCGGATAGAGCTAATCCAAGATGACACTTTAAGTTTGATGTACATTTGACTGAGTCATACATCATTAGTTCTTGTAAAGAGGCCAACTCTTTCGAGTTGTCCAAACTTAATGGAAATACATTGCAAATCCCAGTCAATGGGTTTTATCTTAAGCATTCCCATTAAGTGTTTTCTTTGCATCTTGTATATAGTAGATTAGCTTAATTTATCCAAGTGCTCTTTGACACGTTATTTTATTGGTAGTGTAGTTTCCATTCCCTAAGTGCTTTACATAGTGTCGTTGTTGCCCTTGGGTGGCACTTTTAGGTTGTAGGCTTGTTTTGAGAGACTCCTAAGAATATTTGTTAGATAGGATTCTCAAAGTGAAAAGGATGAGTGGAAGAAATTAAAGCATTTCAATAAATTTTTCCACTCTCATTAAATTTCATTTTCTAGTTTTGACTCTCATAACTTCTATGATCACAAAGATCATTTCAAGCAGAACATATCAATACTAAGTCTAAGTAGTGTTTCATGATGGACTAGGGGTGAGATTTCCATGTTTCCATATTATTTTATCAAGTTTTTGGGTTGAATCCATGCCGAGTGGATGATTTAGGGAAACTTATGTTCTATCTAGTAAGAAGATAACCCCACAAAGTCACCAAAATGATTTCTAAAATTCCCCCATGCCATTTTGACAACTTGCAGAAAGAATTTTGGACTTGGGCCCCTATAAATTGATCAAAAGGGTAAAAAATTTTTGAGACTTTTATGAGAAATTATAATTCCTCTACATGTCCTTGAAAATATTCAGGTGGCACCCAAGCCCTGAAGGCAAATCTATCAGACTCATGGAGTTATTAAGCACATAGTCATATTCGTAATATTTGAAAAGTTACAAAGTGCATCCCGATATCTTCCTTCCAACATGAACATGTGGTATCCTTTCGGGGATCCAAAACTAACACGCAGAGAAGTAGCTTGCAGCCTTGTAGTCTTATTGCAAATTAAAAACTACATCTTGAGGTATGAGGCCCAATTGTAGCAGGGATACATGGTGCATTATAGGAGCTTGGGATGAAAAATCCAGTCTCGTAGGCTTGTAGTTTACAGTTGCATTTTGTAAACTGTAGTCAAAATCCCAAATCCCATATCTAATCCTTAAACTTCATGTGGTGTCTTCTCGGGGGTTCATACCAAATATGCAGTTCACAGTAATTTTGTAAATTCCATGTCGAGGCCTGAGGTACATTTTGTATTTTTATTTGTATCTTCTTCTCTATGCCTCCAATTTTGACAATCTTTGGCTCATTGGAAAGGTCTCATCATGAAATTTATTTTGGTATTAAAAAATCAATAAATTGGTGAATTTTAGTGGGGAAAAAGGAAAAATTATCCTATAAATTAAAAGTGTAGTTCTAGGTAGCTCAACTACTAGATTTAATGGTGAATGAAATTCATTCCTTTTTCTATAAGAAAAGCAATGTGGGGGAATGATTTTGATAAGGTTCCCATGGTTGTTTTTAGGGATTTAATGCATTTTATTGGTAGTTAAAGCTAGAAAATTGAGTTTCCATCTCTTCTCCCTCTTCTTCTCTCTTCCATCTTCTATATATTGGAAAATGATGCTCATTTGTAAAGTTGGACCCTCTAAGAATACATGGGCATCATATCAAGTGTTTCACAAGTGTCTTGAGTTGCATGCCTCATAATTATACTTTTACAATGTGTTTGTGCCTTATTAATTCATTGTAATGGACTATGCATCCTTATAAGGCAATAAAATTCATGTTTTATGGCTATTTTCTACCCTACCTTGTGTTCTACTACATTTTCTTGCCTATTCATTCATTATAGGTATATTGTGTATGTTTCTTCACCTTGCAAGATCTATTTTGTTGTGTTTTGCATGGAAATGGAAGGTAAGGTGTTGTTTTGATCTATGATATTCACGTCTATCCTCTTCATCATCATTTTCTTCTCATTTTCCCCTCATTGAGAGTTTCTTTCCCCTTTTATTGGTGATATCACCTCTGTTAGCTTAGGATTTCCCTTTCATGCATCTCCTTCTAACCCTAGTCCCTTAGATGCTTAGTTTAGGATTAGATAGTCATATTTATAGATGTTGAAGTATATTTAGCATTAGGAATTGGTATAGGAAACCGACCTTCTCTGGAGGTTGATCTCAGCCTAGAAAACCCACATTACAAAAATCATCCCATGTTTCCTTAAAATCTTGGGTCTCTCATTTTGATTCAGGACAAGGTGTAACTTCGAGCTCTAACAGTCACCTGTTTTCCTTTTTCATAAAAGCAACTTTCTTAAAACTAGGAAAAGTATCTTATTATAGAAAATAAGGTGAACAATCATGTAGGAATGTGAAGATTCACAAGCCTCTAGGTTATATATATTAGTTCTCTCCTCATTTATAAGCATTAATTTTTTCTCTCCTTTAGAAAATGGATTTCCGTTGTTCCTCTCTATTATTTCCTCTATTCTCTAAACCTCATACTCAACTGAATGTATTGCAATCTATTGCAAGAATGAAAATATTTGTGTTTTCTCTCATAGAATGAAATTACCAGTTAAAATTTGTGTTTATTGTGATTGTTATTTCATGGCTCCGATATAGTAATTCATATGTTTTCCAGTGTATTCTAATTGAACTAGATGTATTTTGGGTTATCAATTGATGTAATTTACAATACTACCATTAACATAACTCCATGTTCCTCTTTCTCCACTATTTCTCAAGTAGTTTTCTCTTCTTCACATCATACATTTCTCCCTCTCTTTCTTGCATTTACAGTTACAACAAGGGTTTTTTAATGCTTTCATTGGTCTCTGACCACCCCTAAGAGTTATATATAGTATACATAATCCATATTTTAATAAATGGAAGCTGCCTCATCTTGAAGTGGAGGGATTCAATCCCCTGAGCATAGATGAAACATGTATTTTTTCCTTGAAAAAATATTTTTCCAATAGTTTTTTCCACCCACTTTGGGGTAGAATTTGTTGTTCTACACCCCTTTTATAACCACACAATATTGAAAATTATATATCCAAAAAATAAAAAATTAGAAAATTGTAAACGTCAAAAGAGCCTTGATGTTTACCTTGTCTATTTCCATCAATGACCATTATGCGAAATGCTCCAACGTTGTATCCTATCCTTCTCTTCTTTCAAGATACTTAAGACTATATCATTGCAGATTTAAGGAACTTCATATGGAACCACCTAGAAGATAATACTCATTACCACATTGTTGCAAGGATTTTGTACATATAAGAAGAACTTTCCCAAGTTTTTCAATGTGTTAAAAAATTTCCAAATCAGCTAAGGAATGTGTAAAAAAAACCTATTTTAAGTTGAGCATAAATTTTACATACTAGCGGAAAGAATATATACTAGAGCTAACAGAGAAAGTGACCTTGTTGGCCCTGCATTTAAAGATAAACAACAAGTAGATTTTAGACTCCCCTTTGTTTGCACAAAAAGAAAATTTGGTCAAGAGTACTTTCTTGCATTTAATCCCAAGTTTCATGTTGAAGATCCTCTTGAAGATCCAGTTATACCTTCCTTAGAGATTATTCCTCCAAAAGAAGAAGAAGAAATAATGGTTGCACCTATACCATGGGGATGAAAAAAAGGACCATTGGCCCTGCCTCCTCATATCCATGAACTCCCTAGAAGTTCAAGAAAGAAATTCTCCAAATTTAGAGGAGATGGAAAACAACATCTAAATGAGCATATTTTTTCTCTCATTATAGCTTATGGAGTGATAGAATTTGAACATGAAGATGTGTCAGTAAGGCTATTTATTAAATCTCTACTGGATGCTACTACAGGTTAGCTCTACCACATTCATAGAAGTTCCATTACCAACTAGAACCAAATTAAAAAAAATTGAAGCTATATTTAATTTAGTGAAGGATTCCCATGCTTTACTTACTCAGTTTTCATATTTGAAAAAATAACCTCAAGAAGCTATGAGAGACTTCATGGATAAATTCAACAAATTGATTAATAAAAATATTGAGAATGTTAGGCCAACTAACAACAATCAACTAAGGTTATTTACCAACACATAAATTCCTAAGGTTGGATTCATCCTAAAAAGGGCTCAGTCGGTTGATCTAGATGAATCTCATGTCCTCATGCTACAAGTAGAAGATGATCTCATAATCTTTGGGAAGATAAGAAGAGGATACAAAAAGTAAAAATGCCAAAATTATATCTCTAGAACCATTTATTTTCTACTGTAAAAATTGGCTAATGATCTTATTTATCTCAAGAAGTATCTCTCTCAAAGTGCTCTATACCCAAGGAAAGATTTATGGAACAAGAAAATGATAGAATCAGCCCCACGTAGGCTTTCTCTAGAAGAACCTCTAGTAAATGCAGTCTATGAGACTCAAGAAGATGAAGAAGAAGAAATTAAAGAATCTAAAGAAGAAGAACAAGTAAAATTACTAGAAGTTGAGGTATTTCAAGATGCTAACATCGATTACTATGAGTACTCCTTAGATGACAAGTAAGATGAAGCCATAGTGGACATGAATAAATATTTGTGTGTGGTGTTCACACTACACAATCTCATAAGGAATCTTCTTCTAGAGTTTCACAAAAGAAGGAACCTGCGTATTCTCAAAAGGTAACTGTTGACCTTAAGGCTCAACAATAGTGTGAGGGTTAAGAATTTTGCCTTTTTGTTAAGGATGTGTGAGGAAAAGACAATATAAATTCAAATAGATGAATAGAAAGAATTTAATATAACATACTATATTTGATATAATGCATCATCCATCATTCTTTATTCATATCTCAAGATGAATTACATTAGTATCTTACACACTTTCTCATATAATTCTCACATAAATCTATTTATCTTCTTCTAATTTTAACTATATTCTTCTACTCTCTTCACTCTACATACATATTCTTTTTATTGAGTACAATAAATATCTTTCCTTATAAAATTAGCCAAAAGACACTTCTTTTTCTCGTGACTTTTTGGCTTAAGACGCACTCTATTTCTAGTCTTTTTCATCTTGTGGCTCTGGGTATAAGATGGTGGCTTTCTATTGTGTTTGGAATATTTTCCAATCTTATATGGATTTCTTCATTCTTCGACGGCTTTTCCTTCTTTCCACGAATTCTTCCTCCATCTTCACGGCTTTTTCTTTACTTCGCAGGTTATCCTCAAAATTGATGAAGGACCCTGTCAACATTATCCCCAAACTTCAAACATTGTCTCTCCCCTGAGATAGCCAAAAGATGAAGAACCATGTATTATATGTCAATTTTTAATTATTTCTATTTTTTGGAAATCTTTTATCTTCAAAACTGTACTTTTTAGAAAACCAAAGCATCAACTTACAAGAAATTTAGACATTTGGCGTAGGGAAGTGTTCCCTTGCTTGACTCAACCGACTAGATTTACAGGACATGATGGCTCCCAAAAACAAAATCCTCTATTTTCTCTTAGGTGGTAGCTTGTGGAATATAATTTGTATACTTGTTAGTAATATTCTTCTCAAATTGATACAATTGCTCTAAGTTCTCTTTGATTTCTTGCATCCATACTTGTAGTTGTGTATTCTCTTGAGCCAGGAAAAGAATATTTGTGAGAGGTTAATTCACTTAAAGTAGGCTAAATATTTTCTTTGCATTTTTAAACTCTTGTTACATTCTTACAAGGTCTCTATCCATTGTGGTACTATAATCTTCCATATTTGAAATTTTCTTAGCCCACTATTGTTGTTTACTATGGTATTTCTCTATAAGTTCTAAAAGCTTCTTCCATTTAGTACCATTAGCATCAGTGGTTATGTCATACTCCATGGACTCCTTATTGAGTTATTGTTCCAATTTATCCAATGCCACACTATCTTCCCTAATTAGGTCTGGCCAACCCATGGCATAGGCATAGTATGTTGTGGAATTTGTAACCTCTGTCTCTAAATTGGTAATAGAAGCTTACATATCTTTGGGTCATATTTGATTCTATATAGCTTGATGTTGTATGATCTTTTGCTGATACTCTTGTATAGCCTCAATTTTGATCTTATTCTTTTCATTTTATTCTATTACAACCTTTTCTGTTATTATTTCCTTGACTATTTGTTCCAAGGATATTTCAATTTGAAGGTTGGAATTAATGTTGATTTGAGTCTTGACTTTTCTTATGGATGTCATGATTCTATTCATTATCTCCTCCATATCTACACATCTCTACATCCATTCTTGTTTGGCACTTTTCTCTAATATCTAGCTGTATGTAGAATTTTGTAAGGGTGAGATTTTTGTTATCCATTTTTTCCCTCATGGAAAAATGAACAATAGGGATAGTTTGGACATGGAAAAGCTTATATGGGGTCTTAATGAGAAAGAATTGGAAAATTATTCAATTCATGCTCATGGGATACTCTATGATTAAAGTGCTTATTGAGGTCTGCATACATCCTCTCCCCTACTAAAATCAAAAAATCTAAGCAGTTAGTGAAAAAATCTAAGAAAATTGAAAAAATCTGGTAAAATTGGTCAACGGTAAAGAATGGCTTGCCAAGCTCACGGGAAAGTTGAGAAATAGCTCGGTGAGCCATGGACGGAGCTGCGAGAAAACTGGATCTACAGGTTCATGGGCGAGTCAAGAAATAGCTCGGCAATCCATGGAGCAAGGTGCAGGTGAATTGGTTCTACAGGTTCATGGGCAAGTTGAGAAATAGCTTGGCGAGCCATGGAGTGAGTTGTGGGAAAAATGGTTCTACAAGTTCATGGACGAGTTGATATGTCATGGCCAAGCTAATGAAAAATATTGGCAAGGTAAGTGGCTCGAGAGTCCACAGGTGAAAAGGAAGAGCACGACAGGGTAATGGAGTAACTCATCGAGCAAGTTGGTGGGCCACGGGGAGTTGTATGCGACGAATGCAGTGAAGTCTGGCTCGAAAGGCCCAAAAGTAACTTGGGTCCTGGGAACATGAGTTCCCAATGAGCCTGAGTTTTCTGCAATACACGGTGGGTAAACCCATTGGAGGAGGTCTAGGTGCTCATTGTGCAGGTGAAGGATAGTTTCGAGGAACACTTTTTTCCTTGTGAACAGCTCAAAGCTGATTTGCATTAGTGCGGGCCGTCAAATGTAGAGGAATGCAGAGAATTCGGGCCTAGAGGGCCTGGGTGGAATGGGTTGGTGGAACGCTGTTGGGTCGATGAGACTAAGGTGGGGTTGCAGGGAACTTGTTCCCCGTGGGACTTAAAATCCTAAAGTCACCAATTTATAAAGGCGAGGGGAGTTAGTTATAGAGATTCAGGTTAGCCACTTGCCGAGTTAAGGTGAGATGACACAAGAAAAATAGAGGCAGCATAGATGGGAGACATAAGGTGATTCAAATAGTATTTCCATGGTGGGATGATAGAGAATGGCTCACCGAGCCATGCATCGAGCTGGCAATCGAGCCAGGGGAACTCACCAACCCATATCACCACAACTTGCCCCCCATGCAGTATTTTCAATAAAATTAGTTTTTTTGGACCCACACTCAGAAATTATAAAATATGAAAAGTAAGTGTGTTTGGTGGGAAATTATAAAGGAAACATCTCTAGCTCCAAAAAATAAATACCCAGGCTCGAGAGTTATTAAAATGAGCCATAAAAGTGGCCTATACCCAAATTATTATAACTTTCTCTACACTCAACCAAATTGAAAAAAATTATACTCGTTGGAATCGTGATTTCGTCCTCTACACTCAAAAACCAAGAAATCCTATTTTTGGTGAGGATAGGTGGGCCAAAATATATAAATATCTCCCAGATTTAAAAATAACACTTCCAGATGAATAATGAAGACGTTAATCGAGGAATGGAGCATTTTATTCTACAACAAGCAATGATACATGGAGGGATGGATTTTCAAGGGTCCCCTAATGTTTTGCAGTCATTTAATGACTTTTTTTGGTGGGTGAAGCTCATAATTTGGTATTTCCCTTTTCTTACCTCTCTCTTTCTTCTATAAATGTAAAATGCAGAGCTCATTTTAAAAAGGTTGTTGAACATTCTCTATCTACTCCTCCATTCTTCTACATGTTGTTGTGAGTTTCAAACCTCCATTCTGGGTAATTTTGCAAGAAATTTATGCCTCTATTTTTCATTGTAATGGACTATGTACTTATATGAAGTAATAAAATCAAGTTTTGTGGTTAATATTCAACCCTTGTTTGTGTTTCATTGCATTCTCTTGCCTCTACATTGCAGCTGAAGCTATTTTGTGCATTTTATAATGTCTTGCAAACTCTGAATTAATGTGCTTAATGAAATGGTGTTGTGAATGTGTGTTATAGACTATGGTGTTATGCATTCCCTCTCTATCTCCATTTTTTCTCATTTTCATTCATTAAAGAGTATTCCAATCACCCTTCTCTTGGTGTTATCACCTCCTTAGTGTAGAATTTCTTCATTTTCATGTATTTTCTTCTCTCCCTAGTCCCTTGGAACCATAGGATAGGATTAGATAAGTTTATTTCCATAATTAGGAGTAGATGTAGCATTAGATTAGGAAGAGGAACCAACCTTCTCTGGAGAATTATCTCAGTTTCATGGTCCCACACATAGAGATAATTGCATGTTACCCAATTACACTGATTTCCCATTTCATTCACATGAAAGAAAATCAAAGGGTGTTGTAATTTGGTGATAACACGAAGATTCCACATATGCATCCCCACTCATCCTATTTTGCAAGAAGATATCTAAGAGCATCAACTGAATGAATGAAAAAAGGAGCGAGAGGACATCCTTTCCTAATAGATCTGAATAAGACAATAGCTTGAGATTGATGGCCATTGATAATGAGGCAAGAAGAGGTGCCAAAAAATACAATTTTAATAGTATTAATTAAAAAAAGGTATAATTCCAAGGGCTTGCAACATAACGAGAATAAATGGCCATTCAATCTGATCACATTTTTTTTAAATCAATATTTAGAAAAATATCCTGCTGCAGAGAAATTCTAGCCCACTCCATACCTTTCCAAACAGCAATGAGATTATAAAGAATATATCTTCCCTTAACAAAACCATTATACTCACGGCAAAGAATCTTGGGAAGAAAATTAAGAATATGGAGAGAAAGATCTTTAGCCAAGATCTTATAAGAGACATTAAGAAGAGTAATAGGCCGCCAACTAGTGATGAGCTCAGGATTCTCAACTTTAGGAATAAACTTAATATCACCCTTGTTAATAATATTTCCAAGAGAGTGATTCTGGAATATGCAAATCCTCTATGTAAACCTGAAGAATATCCTTGCCAACCACTGACCAATAGCCCTTGTATAATTCACACCAAAAACCATCAATGCCTAGAAATTTATCATTCACAAGACAAAGTAAGGCATTATAGATGTCATCTAAAGAAAGAGGAGCATCACATTGTTTTTTTTTCCTAAGAAGACAACTTACAAGGAACCACTTCCACATAGTTTTGTAGAGCTACTTGAATTTCTTTAGAAGGTTTCTGAGCCTAAAAAACCAGGGTATAATGATCCATAAAGGTATTGAAAATATCAGGGAGAATTGTGACATAATCATGAGCCAGCTGAACAACTTTGATTTGATCTCTAATGAATTTAGCTCGAAGGAATTTGAAGAAGCTTTTGGAATTTTTGTCTCCCACTTAAATCCAGTGAAGCCAAGCATAGATTTGAGCACCCATGGCCTTATGAATTTTAATAATCTTAAGCTGATGAAATTTTTTGGTTATTCAAAGGTGGGTAGGGATGTCAAAGGGTTGAGCTTCAAGAAGAGTGGATACTCTATGAAATTATTAAAGTAGAGTGGAATCCACCCTTTTTTAACTGAGAAAACTGCTTACCGAAATGGTGGAGTAACTTAGTAGTACACTAAATGGCGGTATTATACCAATCAACCCAGCTGGCAGTGTAAGGAAAACATGGCACCATATTCTAAACTTTGGAAATGATAGAAATAATACCTACATGACTCAGAAAAGAGACATTAAGATAGAATCGATTGTTAGGCACCTCAAAAAGGGGTACCACTGCATTACAACTGTTGGAAAAAAATTAGTGCTCCCCGTGGGATCTGTGACACGGACTAACCGTCTCTTGTGGATTCATTAACTCTAGCACTTGTATTAGAAATTCAAGAGTCAACCTTTTGGTTTAATGGCAATCACTTCCAACAATTGGTATCGGAGTGAAAGGTCGCGGGTTTGAATCCCCCAGGGTAATGTTGGGGGAGTTTTTGGAAAAAAATTCAGAATTCCCCATGGGATTCATGACATGGATTAACCGCCTCATGTGGATTCATTAACTCTAGCGCTTGTATCAAAAATTGACAAATCGACCTTTTGGTTTAACGAAAATCGCTTCCAAAAATACATTGAAAGAGATGGGGATGTGGTCTGACAAGAGAATGCCCAACCAGATGGTGATTGGGGAATGACCATTATTGTCTAGATTAAAAGTGTGTTGTTGATAAATCATGACATGATTGATCCTTTTAATGACCCTGTCAGTTCCTTCTTGGAAGTTGGACCAAGTAAACCAATTTTGAGAAGGGAAATCATTTCATAGTCTAAAAAGTGGGTTATGAAGGCCCCAAAAACTTTTAAAATAAAACCACGCCTCATGTTCCCCCACGCACCACCTCATAGGAAGAGTCACCAATTTATCCTTGGGATGTTCAACCATATTAAAGTCTCTGCATAATAACCAATATGAGAGAGGTAAATTATCGCCCAACCAATGCCATAATGTCATCCTTTCCATATCATTATAATTAGAAGCATAAAGATTGATAATATCAAAATAATAAGCATTAATCTCCAAAATAATACACACGATATGATTTTGAGGATCATGCCCCATGAAAGAAATCAAAGTACAAAATATAGGAAAGACAAAAATAGAAACTCCACCGTTCCCTTCTATATGCAAAGAGTAAACATGCTTATAATATGAAGTAATAAAATTAAAGTAGTTTGAAGCATAAAACCAATAACCTTAACTTCTTGTAAATAAACAATATCTATGTTACCAATAATTTGACAAGATATTTTCATAGAGTAATTTCTTGAGGACTTCATGAGACCTTGCACATTCCATGAGAGAAAATTCATTAGAGCTCAGTCATAGTCATCTCCCCCTAACCGTCTTAGAAACCATCCCCGGAGTCAAGAAAACTAAAATTATTAGAATGCACAAAAAAATGGTTTGAATTTTGTTGCTCAACCTGAATGGAGCGGTGTTTAGCCCCATTTTCACCTCGTGATGTGGACTAAGAGAGTGAGGCTAAGAAATAGAGGTTGATACAATGGTCCCAGTTTCCTGATTGTTCTCCAAGGATATAGAATGACTCTGCAAGGGTTGGGCTACAGGTTGTGCTGGCGTTTCTTAGTTTGGCTGCATCTCAAGATCATTAGCCGGTGCTGACTATGGGTTGGAAGAAGACAGGGTCACCATTTGAGTGGATTTTGACCCAGATGACTTCTTACTACCAACAACATTCCAACCTCTAGTTGTAGAATCAATTTTAGGTTTAGGGTCGAGGGGAGTTAGTAACTTGTTTTTCATGAATGATAAGAGGGAAGTCTCAAATGTGATGATCGGGAGCTTGAAACCTAAATCACGTGTTAAAGGAAGATTGAAATACACAATTTTGTGAGAAAAATGCGTAGAACCAACCTGAATGTCGATATGGTCCCAAAAATCCACGGAAAGATCAACCTCAACACATATCCACTTATGAGGACGAGCGTGAAAGCAACATTTAGGCTCTTGACAAATTATTTTTACCAATGGGTCAAACTATCTCATTCAAAAAATACCAAAGCTACATAGGAAGACCAGAAAACTCCACCTAAACAATTATCCTAAGCGACACTTGATTGGTGGGGTTAAAATCAAGTGTCTAACATGAAAGCACGAGCAAGGTGTTACCCAGATACTAGCATGAAGCGAGTGAAAATAAAGCTTGAACCTAAGAATGTTTACGGAAAGAAAATAGGTAGAATCCCTTGGTGAGGTTACAAATATCAGTGACCTAGATACAACTAGACTCCTAGTGGTTCTTGATCCACCCTTGAAGGAAGGATTCCGAGGGGATACGACCACAGAAGTAGGCTATCAAAAAATTGTTACTATAATATCTAACCACAAGACCAATAAACTCAACAACTATAATAACATCAAGAGGGGTTTCAAGGTCATTACCTCGTCATAAAATTTTGGAACAAATTTCCTTACATGCTTTCGATCCATCATCATCGCCTTTAGTTGTAAATTTATTCACGTGCTTTTGAGCCATCATGACTACCTCTAACAACACTAGTTACTATGAATGGCTGAGAGGCCACTATATAAGTGGACCTCTTCCCAAAAAGGGTTGGTTAGTTACCCAAGGCATGACCTAAAAGGTCATGCAAATTTTGGAATGGTGCGAGATGTATTATTAGCATGTGAAAAAAAACCCTAGTAGAGCCAAAGTCATTTTCAACACTGTATCTTTTATTTTAAGTAATGGAAAGCTATTTTTGTCTTCAGAATTAATATCATTCAAAGTTTGTATTCACTCATTAGTCTTAATTTACCAAGTCAAAATTGAAGGGAATATGAGGATCTATAGAAACTACAGAGTCTACGGAATCTACAGAATCTTCAAACATCAATAAAAAATAAAATGTAGTAGATTTAAAGGATGCAGAACAGGGGAAAAGAGAAGTTATAGATGTTTATAACAACAAAATAAGATAAAACACTTGGCTGCAAATAACAAAGATCTAGGCATCAAGTTGCTTCAACAATACATGTATATATATTTGCCAATAATGAACAACAACTACAGCTGCACTTAAAACATTCATTCATACAATGACAACTGAGAAATGAAGTTTTTCTATCAACAAAAATAGTCCAGACTTGAACTGGAACCGCACACTTTTCTCCTTCTTCCAAATCTGGTTTTTCTCCTTCTTCTGTCTTCTTCTTCCTGCTTCTTGCTCTTCTTTCTCTTCTTACTAATTTTCAATAAAACATAATGCATTAATAATAAACACCTACACATAAAACTTGCCTTGCAAGTCAACACAAAATCTCTGACAAGAGATAATCAGGGAGAATGTTTCAACAAAAAGTAAATGTGTAGCAGTCATAATTAATTACAAATCAGATATGTCAGTGAGATAATATCTGGTAAAAGATAGAGATTAATAGCACAATAAATTCTGACTTGAATTTCCAACACTCCCCCTTAATTATGAACTGCTGCAGATCATTAGAAATATGAATCAATTTTGTTCAAAAACTGTTGTAGCATTTCCGTAGCTAACTGACAGTTTTCCGGAGCTGCTAACTTGTGCAAAGTCACAAACTCCTTAAGCCACTTTGTAAATACTCAAATGTCTCTTTTGCCAATACTATTTGTAAATATGTTAGCTAATTGATCTTCAGACCTGCAAAAATCAAGACAAATTTATTTGTTGCTTACAAGCTCTTTGATAAAATGATACCTCGTATCAATATGCTTAGTTCTCTTGTGAAACACATGATTTTTAGATAATTCTATGGCTGAACTATTATCACAAAATACTGTAGTTGCTTCCTTTTGATCATGCATCAAATCTTTCAACATCCTTCACATCCAAACAACTTGACACACAACACTAGTGGCTGCCACATACTTAGCTTAAGCTGAAGAAAGGGTCACAATGGGTTGTTTCTTTGATGCCCATGACACAACACCTATACCAAAGAGAAAAGCATACCCAGAAGTACTTTTCCTATCATCTATGCTACCCCCAAAATCACTATCAGTGTACCCAACAATATTGAAATCATCTGAAGTGGAATACAATATACCAAAATCCTTTGTACCACTTACACACCTCAATATCCTCTTACCGGCCTGCCAATGTGAGTCTTTTGGAGACTCCATAAACCTTGAAAATCAGACTTACACCGTACATAATATCCGGCCTTGTGGCTGTTAAGTACATGAGGCTTCCAACCAGCCCCTTGAACAATGTAGAATCCACACATGCTCCATCATCTTCCTTGTTTAACTTCATCCCTGTCATAACCGGTGTTGGGGATACCTTGCACCTTGCCATATTAAATCTCTTCAATACTTCATTTACATATTTAGATTGAGAAATAAATATACCATCATTGGATTGATGGACTTCAATCCCCAAGAAATACCTCATAAGACCCAAATCAGTCATTTCAAATTCATTCTTCATTACTGATTTGAAAGAATCTATGTTTAGATCACCGGTAAAGATTAGATCATCCACATACAAGCAAACAATCAAAATGTTACCTTGCTTGTTGACCTTGATGTACAATTTTGGTTCACAACCACTTCTTTGGAAACCATTTTGAATGAGATAGGAGTCAATGCGGTTGTACCACACTCTTGGAGCTTGCTTCAATATATAGAGTGCCTTCTTCAACCTATACACCTTGTCTTCATGACCCGGTAGCTCATAGCCTTGTGGTTGTTCCACATACACTTCCTCCTCTAAATAGCCATTTAGAAATGCAGACTTTACATCCATTTGATATACAAGCCACTTATTGTGGGCAACATTAGCTAAAACAATCCTAACTGTAACCAACCGAGCAACCGGAGAAAATGTCTCATTGAAGTCTATATCGGGTTGTTGTGTAAAGCCGCTTGCAACTAGCATTGCTTTATGCTTTTGCACTTTCCCATCAACATCTTGTTTAGTCTTATAAATCCATTTGACACTAATTACATCTTTGCCTTCCGGAAAATCAACCAACTCCCATGTTTGGTTCTTTTCAACGGATTCAATCTCCTCATCCATGGCTTTTGCCCATATATCACTAGTCACAACCTCTTCAAATGTTAATGGATCATCAATATGAGAAAATGAAGAAAAAGCTGAAAATGAATTAGTTGTGTCAACATTATACTTGACTCACTCAAACTCCTTGTTTTTCGTGGCATCATGCTTGCTAGAGTTGGATCCGGAGATGAAAAACTACTTGGAGTGCTAGATGGTGTTGCTCCGAGGGTACCGATTGATGTAGATGTCGGTGTAGATGCTTGTGAAGTTTTATGTCCTGTTGGTGTGGACAGCAGCCTTGAGGATCTTCTTGGTGTGAATGAAGGTGTAGCTTGAGCTGCAACTTGTGGTACCATCCTAGGATTGAAAGGAGCTACTGTTTGAGTTATATTTGGTGTGGGAAACACTTTATCCGCCATATTATCATTTGGGACAGCAACTACAATTCTGACAGTTCTCTCTATGCTTCCATCCCATGCTTCATCCTCCACAAATTAAACATCATGGCTGATTATAAATTTCCTATTGATATGATCAAACAACTTATATGCTTTTGTTTCCTCTGAGTAACCAATAAATATACATTTTTGTCCTTTATTATCTAACTTCTTTCTCAACTCATTTGGAACATGCGCATATGCTATACATCCAAATACCTTCATATGAGAAACACTATGTTTCCTTGTTGTCCAAGCATCTTGAGGGACTTTGTTTCTTACGGTCTTTGTTGTGCACCTATTCATGATGTAAACAGCAGTTGCCATTGCCTCAGCCCAATATTCATTTGGTAGATGTTTGGCTGCCATCATGCTACGAGCCATCTCCATAATTGTTCGGTTCTTCCTCTCCGCCACACCATTTTGGTGAGGTGTATAGCGGACTGTAAATTGCTGGTGTATGCCATGAGATCTACAAAAATTTATAAATTCATTAGATATAAATTCACCGCCTCTATCCATCCTTAGAACCTTGATGTAGTGGCCGCTTTGCTTCTCCACAAGTACCTTGAACTACTGAAAATAAGCAAATGCATCAGATTTGTGTTTCAAGAAATAAACCCAAGTTTTTCTTGTGAAATCATCAATAAAAGTAAGAAAATAAGTGCAGCCTCCTATAGACGGTGTTTGCATTTGCCCATAAATATCTAAATGCATAATCTCAAGCGGAGCTGTAGCTCTATTTGCCTTGCCAACCAGAAATGACTTTGTATGTTGTTTGCCCATAATACATCCTTCACAAACTCTTTCCAGTTTCTCAATTAATGGAAAACCTTTTACCATATTCTTCTTATGTAGTAATTTCAACGCTCCAAAATATAAATGCCCAAATCTAAAATGCCATAGCCAAGAATCATCCTTTACCACTGATCGAAACACTGCTTAAGTTTCTATAGAAACATCTTTTTCCTCTTTGAATCTATTCTAACCATTTCCGTAGCTGTCTTAGACATTTCCGTAGCTGTCTTGAACATTTCCGTAGCTTTCTTGAACCTTTTTGTGGCTATTTTGAACATTTCCATAGCTATCTTGGACATTTCCATAGCTGTCTTTGGCTACTGCTGATTTTGTATCTTATACCTTAAAAGATGCTCCATAATTTACAGTATGTGTCTCATGAACAACTTGAGTTGTTTTTCCTTTCATAGCCGGCCTTATTTTTAATGGAAACATGCGGTTTGCAGTCATTTGTACCTTGGCAATAAGCATATTGCTTGGAATCTTGTCCAAAATAACACACTCATTGTTTTCCATGTACACTCTATAGCCCTTTTGTATCAGTGGTCAAATGCTCATCAAGTTGTGTTTTAGACCAGCAACGTAATATACATCAGGCATAAATTTTGGATCCCCCTTTTTTGTTAGAATATTAACCGTACCTTTATGCAAAACATGGACTTTTTTGTTGTTACCAAGTGTAACATCAGTTTGAATTGATTCATCCAAGCTAGAAAACAAATCCTTATTACCTGTCATGTGATTACTGCAACCTGAATCTAAATACCATATGTCACATGGGCTTTCTTGAACAATATTGCACTCAACTGGAGAGTTTGTAGGGATTGCTTCAGCAATCTTCATGCATGCAATGAACATGCTACCTGAGGGAGTGCTACATGACTGATTTTGACCTTGCTTCTACTGATCATATTTTTTTTTTTGCATTCATGAGCATAATGCCCAAACTTCTTACAATAGTGACATTAAATGTGCGATTTATCAAATCTTTGGCCACTTGGGTGACTGAAATTCTGATTTTGACCTCTACCACCAACATTTGCTTGACTGTTACTACATCCACTTCTAGGAGAACTTCTCCTTCTACCTTTAGGACTGAAACTCCTCCTTCCTCTTCCATGATTTACAGAAATCTGAGATGAAAATGCATTTTCAACTGAACTATTTGATCTATTCAGTCTATATTCATGATTGATAAGAGAGGCATGTAGTTCATCAACACTAAACTGACTCAAATCTTTGGTTTCCTCTAGGGCCACAACTATGGGATCAAATTTAGAAGGGAGACTTCTAAGTACCTTCTCAATAACCTTCCTATCCTCTATGACCTCTCCATGGGACTTGATTTGATTTATCAGACCAACAACATGAGTAAAGAAAGACTCTATTGAATATGAGTTTCTCATTGAATTTTTTTTAAATTCTCTTCTAAGGAGCTGTAGTTTAGCATTTTTAACCTTGTCCATACCTTGATACGCAATCTAAAGTGTGTCCCATGCTTCCTTGGCTTGCTTTGTTGCTGCAACTCTTGGGAGTATGCTCTCATGCATTACTTGATGGATATAAAGTAGTGTTTTCCCATCCTTCTTCCTCTGTTCCTTCAAGGCATCCTTTTGAGTTTGTGTAAGAGCATTGTATGTTGTCTGGTCTGTTGGTTCCTGGTAACCGTTTTCAACCATTTCCCAAATGTCTTGAGACCGAAACAAAGCTTTCATGGTCAAAGACCAATACTCATAGTTCTTTCCTGTGAAAATCGGTGTTTTCACACTAACCAACGATGCACCAGACGTAGAAGCCATTAATGGCTGCCAAATGAAAAACTAAAAAACTAGAAATGAAATAGAAGAAGGGTTTAGCCAAGCTCTGATACCAGATTAAGGGAATACGAGGATCTACGGAAACTGCATAGTCTACGGAATCTACAGAATCTTCAAACAACAATAGAAAATAAAATGCAGCGGATTTAAAGGATGCAGAACAGGGGAAAAGAGAAGCTACAAAAATTTATAACAATAAAAAGAGATAAAACACTTGGCTGCAAATTACACAGATCTGGGCATCAAATTGCTTCAGCAATACATATAAATATTCACCAATAATGAACAACAGCTATAGCTGCACACAAAACATTCATTCATACAATAATAGTTGAGAAATGAAGTTTTTCTAACAGCAAAAACAGTCCAGACTTGAGCTAGAGCTGCGCTCTTTTCTCCTTCTTCTAAATCTGGTTTTTTCTCCTTCTTTTGTCTTCTTCTTCCTACTTCTTGCTCTTCTTACTTTTCTTACTAATTTTCAATAAAACATAATGCATTAATAATAAACACCTACACAAAAAACTTGTCTTGCAAGTCAACACAAATTCTCTGACAAGAGATAATCAGGTAGAATGTTTCAACAAAAAGTAAATGTGCAGCAGTCATTATTAATTACAAATCAGATATGTCAGTGAGATAATATCTGGGAAAAGATAGAGATTAATTGCACAATAAATTCTGACTTGATTTTCCAACAAAACTCAATTTGCTAATCCCACCATGTCGAGTGTGTGTCTACATATAAAATATTTAATTTATAATAGATCCATTTATAACTATTGTATATTTACATTCTATATATTTATTGTGTTGCCTCTATTATTGTTTTTTACATATATTCTCTAGAGGATCATTATCTTGACCATCTTAGACTTTTGAGATTCATTTTTTTAAAAATTAAATAAGTGTTTTCCTCATATATATTTGGAGGAAGAGTACATCCCTTACGCAGGTTTGCTAGTCATCCTTAATTTTGATGGAAAATATAACAACACATTATATTGTGACTCTTTTAGGTAACAACTACATGTGTTGCTACATTTTCTATCAAACTAATGTTAGTACTTTGTTAAAAATAATAAGCGCCATATTCAATCAAAAGAAAACATGCGAGCATAGAATGTGATGCAAAAATCATAAAATTAAGACTGAACAACATGGTCAAATTCTTTTGCGCGGGTTGAGACCATTGATTGCAAACCTGCCTGGTAGATAGGCACCGGGTGTAATTGGATATGGTTCTGAAGGTTATACACTACAACTAAAGCTCTAATTATTCTTGAATGATCCAAGCTTCATAGTGGGTTCGGATAAATCAAGAATCGGGATATTTCTGTGTTGAAAAGGAAACGGAATTTTATTTCAGCTGGAATCAAGCTTTTGCTTTAAACCTTTGAATCAATACGGCTTTGATTTCACCGACTTATTTTTATATGATTCCGAGTCTCATGGACTGAATAACACCAATAAATAGGTTACCCAAATCCATGACAGCCCCAAAACAGCGTGCAAAGTATTCTTCCTCTTACCACTGTTACAACATTTTCATTTCATTGTTGTTTTAAGTTTTTTTTTTCAATCATAAGATGGTTGGAGCAAAGCCTGAATCCAAGTCGAAGGGTGCAGTAGAAGCCATAGGTATAGACTTGGGAACAACCTACAGCTGTGTAGGAGTATGGCAATATGACCGTGTAGAAATCATTGCCAACGATCAGGGCAACCGCACCACTCCTTCCTACGTTGCTTTTACTGATACAGAACGTCTCATAGGGGAGGCTGCCAAAAATCAAGTTGCCATGAATCCTTCAAATACAGTATTTGGTAATTAGTTTCAACTATTTCTATTTCTTGTAATGTTTTCCTCAAAAAAAAAAAAAAATTGTTTTGTTGAAGGTCTGGATTTAAGAGTCTCCCTCAACTTTTTTTCAACTATTTCTTGTTCTTGTAATGTTTTGTTTTTTTTATTTTTATTTTTGAAAGTTTGGATTTAATCCAGTCTCTTTTAGTTTAGAGGTAACGTCTGAGGGGTATCCATTCTTCCGCGTAAGTCATCCGAGGTACGATTCTGATCGCAACCATTTTGAAGATGTGCCTTTGTACTTGGCAAGAATTGATTCCTGGTGGGCTCTTTGAGAACCTAACAACTTCACCAATGGACCAACAACTGATTGGCAGCAATGCTAATTTTCAACATCTTAAGATACAAATTTGGGCTTGGGAATTTGTTAAACCTCTACTTTATGTTTATATAATTGTATAAATATTATTTTTGATTGGAAGGTAAATATTTCGAGATTGGTATAGGTTGAGAGAGATTTGAATCCAGTTTTTTTTTTAATTAATTCACTTTCTCTATAGATTTGTATTTGGTAGATGTATCAACTATAACTTACCATTATCGGCATCAATTAGACTACAACTCTTTCTATAATATGAGATATTGTATTCTCTACCTGCATTGCAAACAGGAATGGTTACACCCTTGTGCTCTGTAGGGCTAAATATTTTTTTGAAAATGAGTGGAAGGTGAAGCTCAGCTGAAAGATTACGGCTTTTAAGTAGTATTAATAACTTTTCTGAGATGGGTGATGAATCGTTTTGTGATTTGTTGCTCTGATATCTAATTTAGGATGATTGTAAATCACCTCTATAAATGTTGACTTTCTCAGATTGCTATAGCTTTAAAATGAGATAAATATGTTACAAATTGATTGGTTATCATTTAAGAGCATATCTAAACAATTAAACCATAGAGTTACCTCGTACTTTTATTAACAAAGTTCCATCTGGATTTCTAAATAATCCATCTCTTTGATGAAGATTATTGAACATTTAGATTCATTTTATGGTGTTAAGAGAGTTTGCAATACTGTTCACAAAGTTTATAGTTGAAGAAGCTTGATTTTTAAGCTTACTAGGTGTCCAAGTAGTGTAGGATTAGAGAAGTTCTACAAATTAGAGACAACAGGTCAATTGAGAGATCACAGGGAGGAAAGAGGTATCTGCAGTCGTAAGGTACGTTTGGGGATAACTCCTTGAATGGTAGAGGCTCAAACTCAAAGGATAAATAATTTGGCGTAAGTATTGTCCCTTAATCTCACCTGCTCAAAATCAAAAAATCTACGGAGGAGTCTACACGCATACTAAAAATACGATATGAGAAGTTTCCTTCAGTCTACAATGATAGCTATTGCTCATAATGTCCACCTGTAGCTGGTCCCCTGAAACTTGAGTATTATAAAAATTGCATATTTAAAATCACTTTAAGGAATTGGGAAGAAGTTGCTCTTCAATACATAGAGTTGTATGAGTAATGATCGATCTTGATGATGCAGATGCAAAACGGCTGATTGGCAGAAAGTTCAGTGATCCAATTGTCCAAGCAGACATGAGACTCTGGCCATTCAAGGTGGTTGCAGGACAAGGGGACAAGCCCCTGATCCTAGTCCAGTACAAAGGAGAGACAAAGAAACTCTCTGCAGAAGAAATCTCCTCCATGGTATTGACCAAAATGAAAGAGATTGCAGAAACATATCTGGGCAAAACAGTAAAAAATGCGGTGATTACAGTTCCTGCCTACTTCAATGATTCACAAAGACAAGCCACTAAGGATGCTGGAGCCATTTGTGGGCTCAACGTCATGAGAATTATCAACGAGCCCACTGCAGCAGCAATAGCCTATGGCCTTGACCAAAAGAGCGAGACTGGCAGTTACAGAGAGAAAAACATCCTTATCTTCGACCTGGGAGGGGGGACATTTGACGTATCTGTGCTGACCCTGGCTGGAGGACTCTTTGAGGTGAAAGCCACTGCAGGAGACACCCACCTGGGTGGCGAAGACTTCGACAACAGGATGGTGAATCATTTTGTCCAGGAATTCAAGCGAATGCACAGGAAGGACTTGAGCACCAATAACAAGGCTTTGCGGCGCCTGAAGACGGCTTGTGAAAGAGCCAAAAGAACCCTCTCCGCCACTACTCAGACTGCCATTGAGATCGACTCCTTGCACGAAGGTATCGACTTCCACGCCAGAATAACCAGAGCCAAGTTTGAAGAGCTCAACATAGATTTGTTCAAGAAATGCATGGAGCCTGTCGACAAATGCCTCAGCGATGCCAAGATGGAAAAGTCTCGCATCGGCGAAGTTGTTCTGGTAAGTTCTGTTGCAAAACTCAACACTTCAAAAGAGAAAAGAAACACAGAGTACAGTTAAAATTGATGAAAATATACCGGTGCTGTATATTAACTTTCGTTCTGAATTCTCCTTTTAACAGCTGCTACTCTGTTTTTGTAACTTTGTGCATACAATTTGTTCTGCTGCTCTGGGCCATTCTTCTTACAGCCCAATATGCATTTCTTGATTTGTAGCTAGTTCTGGAATGTTTCTTTTTCTTAGGGCTGTTCAAAAATCTCAGTATTATTCGTTTGCTTGTTTGGAATACAAAATACATTCTTGATGATTCTTTTTACATATGTATGGAGTAGTTGTGAACATTTAATGACCAGCTACAGGAAGAAAGAGCAATTTGAAGAAAGTCGAGCTTACTAATTTCAGCATAATCCTGTTTCAAACTGCATTTTATAAGGATGATTACATTTCTTTATCTTCTCAAAACAAAATGCAGTTTCCATTGCCATTGAAGTTTACTGGCGTAAACCAGAGATGCAAAGTAAATAAATCTCTAAACCCTCTCATAATATCTAGTATGATTCTTATAATTATAATAATATCTATAATAATAATTTGTTTTATAGTTTTATTTTGGGGCGTATATTATATGGGACTATGTCGTATTCTTAATATGGAGGAGGCATTTAAGTGTGCTTCAAATATGAAATATACATACCCTACTTCTTCACGATTTGAATGTGTGACCTCTCTTTCAATAACACAAATTCTTCACCATTAAGCCAACTCAAATATATGAATAAACACTTTTTATCCTTATCAACACCTCTTCAATTATCTATAGTGAAATCCCTTTACTTGTTTTAAAGTCATTATTTACTATAAAATAAGCCTTCAATATGCACTATAGATAATAAGGGGGTTGTGATGCATTAGTAAACAAGGAAACCGGTGAGTTTGAAGTTTCTAGTTCAGATTTCTTTGGTTAGTACATGCAATAACACACCCAGGAGTGGCGCGTTGTTTGTGCCCTAAATTTACTTGAGTATTGTGTAAGAGTTGTTAGAGCTGGCTCACACTTTATGCTCTGCTCTCAGTCCAAAGCTTCATAGTTGTTTGAGTTGGCCCACCTTGTGTGCTTGACTCTCAGTCCAAGGTTTGATTTCCAATCCAAGGTTTGATTTCCAATCGTGGGGTCCCCAAGAAATCTGGTTTCAATAATTGGTGGCCTATCCACTCTTTTCTATCAAAATAAATCTGGATTCAAAATTGTTAGAGTTTTCCACTCCGTGTGCTAAGAGTTGGTCCACCCTGTGTGCTTTACTCTCAATCCTAAGTTTTATCCATAATTATGGGGAACCCAATAAATTTAGCTTCAATAAGTGGTGGCCTATCCACTGTTTATCTATATCAAAATTAAACATGTCCTATCAGATCATCCAGTCAAAATGCTCTTCCATGAAGAAACAACATGCACTATCAGCTTATAGAACTGATTTTCATGTTCTCAAACATCGTTAGTAGACCTGATCCTGTTGCAAACCTGATCATGGTTATTATTTTATCATTAATAATAAGCTGCTCTTGCTAAATACCTCTGGAATTTGTAATATCTGGATACGTGTTTTCTAACAGGTAGGAGGATCCACCAGAATTCCAAAAGTCCAAAAGCTTTTACAGGATTACTTCGGGGGTAAAGAGCTGTGCAAGAGCATCAATCCTGACGAAGCTGTTGCCTATGGTGCAGCAGTGCAGGCTGCCATATTAAATGGAGAAACCAGCGAAAAAGTGCAGGATGTTTTGCTCTTGGACGTGGCACCGCTCAGCCTGGGCCTGGAGACCGCAGGAGGAATAATGACTGTTCTCATTCCAAGGAACACTACTATTCCTGCCAGGAAGGAGCAGATCTTTACCACTAATTCAGACAACCAGACCTCTGTTCTGGTTCAGGTATATGAAGGTGAAAGAGCTCGGACCAAAGCTAATAATCTTTTGGGGAAGTTTGTGCTGTCTGGCATTCCTCCTGCACCAAGAGGGGTTCCTCATATTAATGTTTGTTTAGAAATAGATGCCAATGGTATCCTCAATGTTAGTGCCGAAGACAAGACCGCAGGTATTAAGAATAAAATTACCATCAATAATGACAAGGGTAGATTGAGCAAGGCTGAGATTGAAAGAATGGTTCAGGAAGCAGAAAAATACAAAGAAGAAGATGAAGATGTCAAGAAAAGATCAGACGCCAGAAATTCTCTGGAGAACTACGTCTACAACATGAGAAATATTATCAAGGATGAGAAATTTGGTAAGAAGCTCAGCTTTTTTGAGAAGGAAAAATTGCAGAAGGCTATCAAGAGCGCAATTGAATGGCTGGATGAAAATCAGCTGGCAGATACAGATGATTATGAAAAAAAGTTGAAGGACCTAGAACGTGTTTGTAATCCTACAATCTCCAAAGCTTACAAATCAACCCCATATAACAACAATAGTGAGGGACCAATAGTTGAAGAAGTTGATTGAATTATGTTGAATAATACATATATCCCCTATCATAAATGGTGTAGTATCAGTGATTTAGTGCTTGTGATATGGTTTATAATCAGTACTATTAAATATTAATACTTATTAAAACATACATTCAATAGATGCATTTATGATGATGATAGTATCTTATGTATTAAAGAAATCAACTTGCAGACTTATGAGAGTATGATCAAAATTTGATGGACTTCAACATGTTTGTAATCCTGTAATCTTTCATGTAACAGAAATCCTAAGGGATCAAACCTTAAACTTTCTATGAATAGAAATATATATTCAGTTTACTTTTAGTGTTTTGGGGTCAAATAACTTGTAAATGTAAGTCCACACCAAAACACCAAACCAGGTATTTGGTAATACACTTACAAATTTTCATTTTCATGACATATAATAACCTCTCTCAAGTGGAGGTTTTTTTTAAACTTGTTGTAATAGTGACCATGGAAAATGATTCCTTGATTAAATGTAATCAATTTGCAGATTTTTTCCTCTACACTCATTTGACTATTCAAAACACTCATTTAACTCTCCTCTGAATAGTCAAATGTTTTCGCAACTATAGAGATTGTGTTTGGTCCTCTAGGTTACCTATATTGTTCTAGTATGGCTAATAAGTGGGAAACTTTGTTTGAATGATTACTTTGATAAAATACAACTGACAGCTCTTGTGAAAATTCAATTTCCTTAATTTAGTTTACTAGAAAACAAACTTCCCTTGAGTTCAATTTTCAGATCATATATTGAATGAACCTCCATCAATGAGAACCCAAATACCTTTAGTATTTTTTTCCTTCAACTCATAGCTTTTTGTAACAAGTTAAAAAACATTGCATATTTATATTTATTTTGTAATGCCAACTCAATGTTTAATAAATAAAATAAATATATGATTATGTATTTATACATGGAAATGGAAATGTAAGTTATTTTAAAAGTGTGAAAGATAACAAGTGTGAATTGGTAAATAAATTTGGGGGGATATTACTGCAAATAAATTCAAGATAATTAGTGTCGGGAGATTAGTTTTTATTCTAAGAGCGGAGTAAATAATAAGTGTGAATGGGTAAGTAACTATAATATTATTATATTGATCTATACTAACATACCTATTTTATATTAATATATGTAAAATATACGGAGAGGTATATTTTTTGGTATTTACTATTTATTTTTAGTGGAAGATAATTAGTGACACATCTAACTTATGGAGAATTTCAATAGAGGCACCTCTAATATTTCTGGATATATTTTTGATAGATGTATTTAAGATATCTATGCTAGTTATTTTCTATTTTGGGGATCACCACCCAATTTATGTGTGTATCTTCTAGTAGTCACTTCAAATTTGGATAGTCCAGCTTTCCATTTTAATTAAAAAAGAAGTGTATAATTACCTGATCTTATGGCCCCAATTTACTCATTCCATAACATTCTTGGAATTTATAATATTCTATATTATTCTATATTCTATTTTTTTCTATTTATTGAAATAATTTTAAAAAAAAAAAATCTTCTTCATTTCTTTTTTTTGGTAATTCAAAGAAATTAGTGAATATCCGAATAATTTAGAGCTTTAAAGAAAAAAACTCTTAACACAACACAAGTGTGGCCGATCAACCTATAGACTGACGTACAAATACCCAATTCTTTCTATTATTTAGATGATGATCATAGATGACGAAAAGCAGTTCAGCATTGGTGACTCACTTCTGGAGCTCCGTTTGGTTGCCTCCAATGTTGATAGTTGTACATAAGCTTGAAATCAGCTAATAAGTGCTCCATTCTGCAGTTACATTTCTACCATGCTATTCTCATTGACACAGATCCTCTTCCTCATGTCAAACCTCTATGTGAAATCAGTATTAGCATTCTGTCTGGCTTTGATTTTGTTTATTGCAGATTTACAACATTACATACAGATTTGCAAGTGTTTATCAGTGTATGGATCTGTGGATTGGTAGGCTAAGTTTGCAGCCTGATCCGTCTCCAACCTGCACTCCCTGTCATTGCTGCGCATTCACATAATCCATTACGCCTCTAAAACACTTCTCCACACGGCCATACACCATAGGTCTGGACTTTATTAAAGGTTTGTTTATTGTCATATCTCGTGGTTAATAACATCATCTTTAAAAGTTTTAAAGTGGGAGATAGTTATATTAAAAGTGGAGTAATATTGTTTACAAGTGGTGGAAGTCTTTATTAAATGGAGACTTTTTAGGGGCCAATATTTGTTGAAGTGGATCAGCTCTATATTTGAAAGTCTATAGTAAATCAATGATAAGTTAGGGTCCAGCGTTCAAAATTGCACCCAACCGGTTAGAGAAGGGCAGGTCAAAATTTGCCTCAAATTTTTTTTTTAAAACCTATAAATCATTTGACAAATTGTAAGTGTAATATTTTATTCAAATTGTCAAAAGAGGGGTTGAGTGGAAAAATGGTTGTCAACCATTGTCATTTTAATTTGTAAATCCCGATAAAATATATAGTTACAAACACAAAATTTGGATGTTGGGCACTGGGAATATCGGATTAAATATACTACAAACATAAGTGTATCATTTTCCCAAATTTCCATCTCATATATCAAATCATGTGACAAGTGATGATGCAGATATTTAAAACACGAGTAAAGTCCATTATATTTTGTCATTGTAAACAACTATTTGCATAGCTTAGCGGCTTCTAGGTTCTAACCATAGTGATATTTGGCCATATTTCTCTTGGATTAATCGAAAGGATTAATAATTCAATTTCACTAAACAAAAAAATTCTAAAACTGTGATTTTTTTGGTGAAAAATGGATATATTTATAGCTTAGTAGTCGCTAGCCAAATTGGTAATACATCAACATGACCATGGTAAATTTTAGAGCTTAGCGGTCGCTAGGTAACTTTGGCTAGACCATGGTGAATTTTAAGATACAAGAAAATTCCATTAGATGTTGTCATTGTAAACAACTCTTGGCATAGCTAAGCGGCTACCACCCTATAACCATAGTGATATTTAGTAATGTTATATATATGAAGGTGAATTTTACAAATTTTAATTTCTCGCTAATGACAATTTGAAATAAAAAATTTGGTTATTGGCGTAAACGCTGGGCGAACTGATCCCTAAAAGTAACTTGAACCTTTAAAATTTAGGCGAATTAGTCATATCCATATACCTAAAATTTCACAAAATTTTAAAAACCAAAATATGCGTGAATTAATGAAGAGTCGCCACTAAATTTTTCCCTAAATGAAACCCACAACCTATGAGATGGAAATAGTGGACAATATCAATTAACCATGAAGGCTCGAAGTATAAATTATGTAAGCCAAGGATCATATCAATGTCGAGTCAGAGGATCACTACATTGGAACCTATTGGCTTGAGCCTAATGTGAATCAAAGGGATTTTCTTCTCATTTAAAATGCACATTAAGCAAAGTGAGTTTGAAAAGATAGTGAAAGGTGCGTAATAATGACATTCATAGAGGTGGCATATAGAAAATCAAATCTGATTTTGAATTAATAGTTATGGATAGTTTGCTTTTGTTTTTGTTGTCTAAATGCTTGAGCATCTAGAGATGCATTAACACACCCTAACACATTTAGACCAGTATAATTGATCTGTAATGTCCCCAATTCCGAGCAGTTGGCCTAACGGCCCTATTTTGGTCTTAGCCCTAGTCATTCCCAAGGGGCTAACAACTTTGGAGGTTATTGGGGATGGTTTTCTGATTTCCTACTATGTTTTTGTTATATTTTGGGCGTTGGGAGGGTCTAATGGGCCCTTTGTGTTCTATTTTGTCGTTGGGATCACTTAAGTGGACACTTTTGGCATTTAATGTTATGTTTCTTTGTTGGGGCCACTTAAAGTTCCTTTTTGGCGACTTGAGGGGATATGTATTGCATTAAATGTTATATTTCTTTGTTGGGGCCACTTAAAGTCTCTTTTTGGCGACTTGAGGGGATATGTATTGCATTAAATGTTATATTTCTTCGTTGGGGCTCATAAAAAACTATATAAGGAGGAGGAGGGTGTAGTTGGAAATCATTCATGCATATACTTATATTTCTTTTCATGTGCAACTGTTGTTTGCAACTATTTAGCTTGTGGAGTAAGATCCTATGGGAACCCTAGCTTTGGTGGTGAGAGATCCATCCCTAGTTAGCAGGACATTCTTCGATGGTGAGAGATCTATCCTAGCTTGTCATTTGGAGTTGTTTTTAGGGCTGATTTACAGAGATAATTTTAGGGTTTTCAGAGATAGGGTTTTGAGGGTTTTTGTGAGTTTTTGTGGAGATAATCAGTTGGTTTTCGGATCAGACCTATGGCAGCAATAAAGGAAGGATTTGACATCATTTTCAGAGGATTTCACAAGGGTTTTGGCCATCTACCAAAAAGGGTGACTTGTTTGGGAGATTGTAGCCATATTTTGGAGGGTTTCCAATTGGCTGTTTTCAGATCTGAAGGTTGGAAAATCATCTTCTATATTTGTATATGTTATTTCCCAAGTTTCATAATTTTTATACTTGTATTCGGGAAGATATGAATTTTAGAAGTTTTCCAGCTGTTTAGGGCATGCTGTAATTTTCTGGCAGTGTTATATTGACTGAAAAATTCTAAAAATATTTTCCTTGTGTTCTTTATATTATTATCTAGCTCTCTTTAAATTTTCAAGTGATTTGAGCAGATATTTTGAGAGTTATTCATATTTTACTGTTCGCTGCCCTAGCTGTAATTTTCTACAAAAAACCAGATTTCTGTTTGGCTGCGTTTTGTCTATCTTTTGCATATTTTACAGTGGTATCCTATAAGGGATATTTCATGATCTTACTCATTACTTCTGTGCTTAATGTTGTAAGAAACAAACTTTTAAGAAACTTTTCAAAGTAAATGAGTTAATTAATAGATGACTTGTTCTAGGTTGAGTTTTAAAATAGCGTTATAATAAAATAGACCCTATGTAGGGGGTATAGATATTGTTCTTAGATGTGACTGATGTAAAATATTATATTCAACACCTAATTAATGTTCTTAGTTTTTATAAAACATTCATTTAGAAAAAAAAGGAATCTCTCGATTAAAACATGTTCTTAGTTTTAACAAACATTCATTTTTAAAAAAAAATTCTCTCAATTAAAAAATGTTCTTTATTTTTGTGACGTGGTTACTTAATCTACTCTTGTCATGTGAAGTGCGAAATATTTATACTACTTTTCATCATCAAAAGGTTGGTCCAATATTTACCCTTCAGAGTGAAATTCATACCAGCCCTTCCAATTTGATCACTGTTAGGGTCTTCCTTTTTAATGTGTCTACAGCTGTTACAAAGTAAATTAATATTTTGTGTAAATTGTTGGTCTCTTATCCGTTATGAGTTTAGGTATATGTCATTGAGTTTTTCATCAAAGAGACTGAAAAATAAAAATAAAAAAATGTTTTGCGGATGTATTTTAGTATAATACTACATTGCAATGGAGGAAGGAAGATAAGCAATATCCTCTCACCAGCTACAAGCAACAGGGCCACACATTGAAGTTGTGGTATATGTGTTCGCAACATGTGTTCTTTTTTTAGAGTTCTTAATTTTTGTGTGATAGTGATAAGAACAGAGGTAGTATCCATGTTCAAATTTGTAATATGTGAGCATCATTTTTCTACATAATCCTCTAATGTGAAAATATAGTGCAAAGATAAAGGCACAAGTGTAAAGCAAAACATGATATTTAGGTTGTTGGATGCCATGCATGTAAAATCATCTTTCTAGCTAGTTGGTTGTCCTAAAAAACCATCCTTGTAGGTTGACCTGTAAAACCATCTAAAGATTGGTTGTTCTAGTGAAACCATCATATTTTGTTCTTGATAAACCACTTTAAACCCATCTTTGAGGTTGTTAGTTGTCCTAAAACCAATTCAAATCATGAACAAACATAGGCAAGCACATTAGAGAAGAAATGTGACTATGTTTCTCTCCATGTTCACACTAAGAGGAATATCCTAAGTTAGAGCTTCACATTAATATATTTGTATGAATTACATTATTGTTAATATAAAATTAATAATTTAAGAGTTGTTAATACAACTCATAGGTGTGTGAGTTTGTTAATAAACAACTCACGTTGTTGAGAGAGAATTTATAAGAATGTATGGTTAGATTGGGTTGCTAAATTAAAGACATATGTCCCATATGAAAAAATAGATCAAATTTTTTACACGTGGTATGTCCCATATGAAAAAATAGATCAAAGTTTTTACAATTGGGAGTTTAATTTATGTAAAATCTCTGTCCAAATTTACATAATCTACGATATTCGACAATGAGTGAATCTTTTATCCGACATCGCCGGTACATAATGTTATACCATTTCAAACATTTGTTTTGTTCATATTAACTTGCAAATCACAATATCAATGTGTATGATACGCTTATGATTTACATATCTAGAATACATTTATTGTTACAGTTAACATTTATAATATAACTATATTTTTCTGCAAGACCAACAAGCTAAAATATAAAGATATACTACCATAAACATTATTCACAGGATGATCACATTACACTTCACATTTAATGAATCGTTTGATATGTTTCATGTAATATAAGATACAAACGATGAATACCTGCAAATAGAGGTTGAATTAGTGTGCGATAAAATATGCACCATAAACTATAAGTCGTGACATTATTTATCAAATCTATGAAAACCTTGACACAGTTATATCCTTCGAGGAAAATTGTTTCTTACACTGATTCTTGTTGAGGAAAATCAAGACAATTTATGATTTATGCATGATAACGAAATAACATTAAAAAAAAACAAAATTTCAAACAATTTTTATGAAAAATTCTTAAAATTTATTCAGGATGTTAGATATGGAATTGATTAGCAGCCCAATGTATACAAATGGCCTGCATATGTTTCAACAAGCATGTGGCGAGACGGATTCCCATCGAAATAGTCCCCTTTGAGTTTGATGAAAGCCCAGGAAGTGAGCAAGCTGTCTGAGCCAGCCTGATGAGCAGAGCCTGCAATCCTCTCTACCTTAAGCTGACTTGCTACCCTTGCCAGGCCTCCATGCAAGTCAGAACAGAACCTGATCAGATACTTGACGTCGTACAGACTCGGAAAATATAATCTCAGCATGTTGAGAAAACCCTCCTGTTTGGTTGGCAATTTCTGTAATGTAAGAATTTTGAGCAGGTACCCAAAATCATAGGCACCCTGAAAAGTAATCCAGTGAACTTTGGGATTTCTTACAATGCCAGAAGACTTCAACTTAGCAGCAAATCTCCTGCAATCGATACCTCTCTCTTTGTTTTTCTGAAAATCGATACCACTCTTTTTCAACAGCTGAATGGATTCCTGAGAATATTTTGAGTTTTCATCGTCCAGATCGAATTCCTTGAAATTGAATTGCCAAACAGACTTCCTGTAGAATACCTGCGGCAGGTTCCCGTTCTGGTCACAGAAGGTGAAGCCCACCTGGATGAGATTGAGGGTGTCCACATTCGCTTTTAAGGCGGCGTAAATGGAGTCCGAGCTCATGCCACCCCACACTGTGTGCTGCTGAGGTTTATGAAGAAAACCAGGAAACTCAGTGTCCATGCCCACGTAGGGAAAACGCTTCACCATGCCTTCCATTATCATAAATTCCTCATCCAGATTGTCTGCCCACACCTCTCTTATGTAAACTGAATCGGAATCATGACAAGCAGCGAAAGCATTAGCATTAGTAGCCATTCTGGTTTTAGTAGCGGGCATATATTTAAATGCTGATTCGATAAGTGGGGCGCAGCTCATGAATCTGAAATCTCGGGTGGGTAATTAGAGCTCCTACGTTTTGTTAACTTTAAAAAAACGGAGATCACAATTTATATAAGTATTCTTTCAACAATTTATTTTATATCGCCATGAAAATGGCCGACCCACTCCTTCCCTTTATTTCTGTATATATCTTCAAACAAAAATATTTTACACTATACAAGCTATTAAAAAAACCAGGCCAAAATCTGGTAAATAGTGAGAAGGTGGTGTTTTCTAGTAGAAGAGAAGAAAATTACCTAGCAAAGAAATTAAAACACTTTCTGTAAGAGTTTTGGCTTGTGAAAGGAGTCTATTATCTCATAATTAAAATGTAAATATATTGTCAAAAAAATGATTATAGAAGAGTTATATAAGTATGTTCAACAATATAAAAAGAACTGGGTAATTCTATAAAATTTAAGATTAAAATTGTAGTTCAATAATTTTTTTTGATAAATATAATCATAAGGATGTTTGTTTGACAAGAAACACATGACAACTACCATACCTATTTTAAATAAATCTATGTAAAATATGCGTTGAGGCGCCTATATTAAATTAAGACATAAATGGAATAAGCGAGAATGACACCTCTTGGCATATTTTACATAAATTTATTTAAGATAGGTATGGTAGTTAAATATTGAATACATTGGCATTAAATAATGTTACATATTTTATATTCATTATATTTACGATATAATAAGTATTATAAACATATATAATATATTTCAATATAGAAAAAAAAAACAATTAAAACTTACCACACCTAATTTCAATATGAAATCCTAAAAGTTTCAACAATAGAACAAAACAAATGTTCTCTATCTAAATAATTACAAAGTTTTCATACAATATATAATATATTAAATCATAAAAAACACATCAAATAATTAATTAAAATTATATAATATAAAGAATTCATTTACATAAACATACATACCTATCTTAAATCATATGCATAAAAGTCATTACATAGTATAAGTAGAACAAAATATTTACTTAATAACATTAAAAAACTCAAAATAATTGAGTAATCAATTATATAAGTAAATAAATATTTTAATTTAATAAAAATTTATACCATCTTTACAAAATTACTCATAGAAATAAACAATATTACTAATGTATCCCATAGAGAAATAAAATAACAATAGTTAAAAAGAATTAAAGATAAAAGCCAAAACATACTAACAAATCTCCCACTAAAAATTTACCAGCATTTAATTTTGAAAATAAAACCTTTTTACTTGACACATAATATGTAAGACATTTAATGTAAAAAATAATAATAATTACGGCATTTAATTTTTAAAATAAAAAATGTACAAATATCAAATATATTTATCATGAATATTTTGCAAACACTAAAATTTGGAAACCGTAAAAAAGATTTAAAGATTAAAAAAAACTTACCTGAACAAATATCCTCGGAAACCCTAAAAAATGTCACTAGTTTCTACCGGTCACTAATATCTTATATATATAAATATACATATATTATTATTTAATCTTTACACATAATAAATAGCAACCTTATTTTCTTTTGATATGTACTCTCATATCTCATATAGAATAAATATATAAGGTTGCTAATTGTGAATTTTTTGTAAAAAAAAATTAGACAAATGTCAAAATCAATTAGTGAAACTAATTCATAAATGACATTGTGACTAACATGTTACTAAAATAAAAGTTTTATTGTTCATCAAAACTATAGAAAGAAGAAAAAATAATAAAATATTCTTAAATAAAATAAAATAAAATATTCTCAAGAAAATTAATGCAAAACTTTATTAAAAACATGAAATATTACACATGACAGAGGAAAAAAAAAATTAATAGGTTCGGTGGAAATAATATAAATGAAGTCCAAACAATTTGATTTATCCTAGTACAATTTATTTACATTATTATAATTACAAGTACAAATATTTTAAATATCATGTATAATTACTTGTAAATACATTTCTTACTGTCCTCTTCGAAATTACTTCTATGGCTATGAAAATTCTTGTTTTGAATCTAAATAAATATCAATTTAAAATTGAAATTACGCAATGGATGCCAACTTTAATTTTTTAAATAATTCAATACACACGAATAATTCCAACCTACCACCACCACCCTAACTACCATTCTAAAAATAATTAACTTAATATTTGACATCGAGTGTTTTGTAAATATTGTATCAAATATTTATGTATTACTATAAGTATGAAGAGTGGTATGTTTTTAACAAATATTTATGTCTTCACTTTAAGAATGATGTAGTAGAGTTAGGAAATCTTGTATCAAAGATTTATGTCTTATCATAGGCATGAAAACTAGTGGTATGTTTGTAACTATAAAATAGTGATGTAGAGTTAGGAATTCTTGTGTTAAAGATTTATGTCTTATTATAGATATGAAACATGGTTTTGCACTAACAATTACACCACTTTAACCATATGTAATTTTAATAAGGGAATAAATAGGTAGAAATTAGAAGATCAAACTTAATTTAAAAAATAACTACACTAGTAATGTGACTGAAATTTATGCTTGATACTCTATATCACATAAATTTTAAGACAATTGTTAGGATAAATTTATTTAAAAGAGAATGTGGATAGGTGAAGAGTCATGGTATGCATAGACTAATGACCACAAACCAAAGACTAGGCCTGCAAATCTTATTTTATTGCACAGATCATCTAAAACCATCCTTTTGTATTTTACTCCTCCATTGTAATCTATAAATACTAGTTGAATGGAAGTATTATGATATTAATTCAGTCCAAATTTACTAGTGTGTTTTTATGTCTTATATTTCAGCAATTTGTGTATGTATGATATAGTATTAGAGCTCGTTGTGAATGGGTTGGGTATAAGAAAGCCAAGAGTGAAGAAAAAGAGCTATTGTTAGTAGTGAAGGAGAAGTTTGTTCTTTTGGAAAAATAAAGAGGACGTTGCAAGGAAAATAGAGATTGACATGGCTGCCATAACATAAAAGAATATGTAAGATTATATTATTTTTTGTGAATTAAAAGGGCCACATATCTAGTGTTTTTTTTACTATATCATTAACAATTTTATTTGGGGATTTCTCTTATTTAAATTGAAGTTTTTTTTCGGTGAATGAAATCTAAAATTGAATCTTGGTGAAAATTTATTAGCATTCTAGTCCCTGACTACAAATTAGATGGGAAGAATTACTCTTTATGGAAATATAAAATAAAAAAGGTATTGCTTCCAAAAGATTTGTTGTAATTTGTAGAAGAAAAGAAAGAAGCCCCTGCTGATTATAGAGAGTTAGTTTGATATAAAAGATAGAATAATGAATCCTTAGCTATTATTGGTAGGGTTGTTGTTGATGAAATCATCCCAAAAATTCAAGATATTAATAATGTAAATGATGCTTGGAAAACACTTAAGGAAATATTTGAGAAGCTTACAAAGACTATGATTTTTGCATCTAAAAAATCAATTACATAGTTTAAGAATGAAAAATGATCATGATGTGATAGATCATCTCACAAAATTAAAGGAGATAAAGAAACAATTAGAGGCTATGGGAGAGAACATTGAATAAAAATCATTAGTTGAGATAACTCTTAATAGTCTCCCCTTGTTGTATGAGTATCTAATCACATCCTTAGAAGTTGTTGATAATATCTTTTCTTATTAAGGATAAATGGTTTTTTGGGGGGGACCATACCCTGAGTGAAAAAGAGGCTCAAAAGACAAAAAAATACATGAAGACCAGACACAGAAAAAGGCCTAGAAGCCAGAGTGAATAGAGAAGCATAGAAGCAGAGGAAAATCTGCCGACAAGAAGCCCAAAAGCAACAAGACCACAACCGCGCAACAACTAAGCCAAGGAAACAAGAAATAATTAGAATTTATTACCACAACCTTGGGTCGTGGCAGGATGGACAGTGTGTGGCATTTTCTTTTAACCATTGTCCATCCGTCATCATCCGCAAACATAGCAAAGATGTCTACCTTTCCTAGAGACTCGGTAAAAACAAAGATTTCTTTATCATTCTTCGTGAGAGGATTGGCCTCCATGGTAGCACAATTAATAGTGGTAACCACCTGAGTTGCCACTTCATTCATTTTTTTATGTTTCCACTCAAGGTCGTTAAGCAGTGACTCCACCATTAGTGCCTCAAAGTTTATAACTATTTTCTCATTTGAATCGCCCTTCACCGTGAGAATAAGAGGGCCCACATCTCTTTGTTGTGATGAGTCGTGATGGGATGACTCTCCAGTAGTGGGAGAATTGATCTTTTCCATGGACACACCATCATTCATTTTTGCTATTTTGGAAGGATTAGTAATGTTTGCATTTAAGGGTAAGTGCACGAAGTTGGTGGACAATTCCATGGACATAAAAACCTGAAATTCAGGAACCGCAATCGCGGTTTTTAAATCGTGGTTTTTAAACCGTGATCATAGTTCATGAATTTCAGGTTCGGCAATTACCGAACCTAAAACCGTGATCGTGGAACTCTGAGACAAAAATTAGCAGTCCCGTGACTCCTTATTTTCCCCATTTTTCATTTCAAACCGCGATTTCTCCTAGACGTTTTTCACTCGAGCTTTGAATACCACCTCAAAATTTCTCATTATACTTCTAGATCACGATAGATTCAACCATGCCACCAAGAAAAGGAGGTAAGCCCCTGATTTTAATCATTTTTTTTGCATTTTAGGTTTTTTTTTGCATTTTCATGGGTTTTTTGAAATGTTTGTTTATGTATACAATTTTCTTGTTTTTCAGTTGGTCAGCAAGCTCGAAATCGTGCAAAACGTCAAAACATTCCTCAAAAACCACCGAACATTCCTCAAAACCCTCTGAACATTCCTCAAAACCCTCCTCCAAACATAGATCCGCCTCCTGTGGCTCCTTCTGTCCCCACTGAGCCAGTAGGAACACAAGATAATATCATTGGAAGAATATGAGAAAATAAAATTTTCATTGAGAACCTAATTCAGACTATAAGACAAAATCATGCCACAAATCCATCTCGCATGACTTTAGGCAATACATTGCAAACATTGATTAGCGAAGTTGAGTCCAAAACCAACTAAATACATAGATGGAATACCTTTAGAGGTGACTGTAGGCGGTGGTATGCGGATAAACTATCCCATGCAGCCGTAAAAGACAAATTTTTTTGGAAAAGACCTCATTTGTGCATTATTTACTGACCCTAGAACCAATGCCCCCCCCCCCCCCCCCCCCCCCCGCAGTTACTTGCAAACGGTTCCCAATCCATTGGTGCCACGATGACCGAATCAAAAACAATTTTTGGGACTGATGGTGGATGGTTTTTGATTATCCACCATGCAACAACAATGAGGTTCCTCTTTATTTTTTGAAGAAATTATATTGTGAGTTTGTGCTCAATGAGGTCCCAAATTATTTTGACTTTTCTGAATTTTTTGGTCGAGGAGGTGGCTCTACACAGAGTAGACCTAGTGCATGCATAGGTCAACCTAGGATCCCCCATGCCCCAAAACCCCCACTGCCTTCAGTTATCCCTCCTACAGTGAAGGAGGTTGTGGAGATTGATACACTGCATGCATTGAGGGAGCTCACTGACACTCTGACCCAGCATAGTGACCAGATTACATCTGGTGATGTTGGTGGAGGTGCCAGTTCTAGCGCACCACACCACTGTGGATCATGTGGTGCCGTATGCACTACGGGCGAGACATCATTTGCTGGTTCACATGATTTCTTTTCTATAGATGAGATGCTGGGGAATGTTTTTGAACTGGTGCCACTGATATTGGTCTTTCACAGGTAAATTTCAAATAAATATAAATTATACATATATATATATATATATACAATAGTTTAATTCACATGTTTGAGATTTTAATATATATGTATTTGATTGTACGTCATGTACATACATGTAAAAAACTAATTTTTTATTTTATTTTAAATAGCAAGAGCCGGTGAAGGAAACATCCGGCGTTGACATGCTAGCTATTATAGCTGGGCATGTTTCAAACGTAAGTTTCAAGTTGTATAAACTTACATTTTTAATTTCATTTGATTGCACTAGATTATTATTATAATGTTTCACGTGTATGTTGTACATATTAATATGTTTGTCTTTTATACACAGGAGCCTGGCGGGTCATCATCTGCTCTGGGAACTGAGGCTACTGACATGCCTCACATGAGTTTTACGCAGGTTAGTAAATTTCTTTACACTTTGTTTCTAATTACTGGAAGTTCACATGGATTGTACATGCTTTGGACCTCTGTTATGTGGTGCACAGTCATGTAGATTTTAATATTGATTTGTACATGTTTTTTGTATAGCTTATGACTGCTAGAGAGACTCCTCCATATATGCAGATTGTGGAGAATATTGTAAATACTGCCATAGCATCTGCAAATCCACTAACTAAGGTACAAGTTTTCAAATTTGTTAAATTTTAGAGGTTCATTATTTCTTATTACTTAAATCTACAATATCAATTTTTGTATGTATGCGTAATATTTAATTTGAAAATTAATTATTTGTATGTAGCTTACCCCTCGTGAGTCTATTGTTGTCCCTGCGATGCGTCAACAACAAATTGATAGGGATCATGACATTGCAGTAAGATTTCACATGCATTTTAACTAAATTGTACAAGTTTCTAAATTTTGAATGTATTTTAAAATTTTGGGTGTTAAAAAATTGTTGTTTATGAATGTGCAGGTTAGGTTGCAGGCATGCTTAGAGACACCTAGGACCACACGGATGAAATCCGTAGTGGCATCTCCCTCCACTACATCCCCAGGTCATGGACGTGCTACTTCTAGCAGGGTGAAGAGAGGGAAGATGTTTCATGAGTAGATTCATAGTCCACCTGGATGTACATAGATATATATATATATATATATATATATATATATATATATATATATATATATATGGGCCATCTGGTCCTAGTGGACATGTTTCTTCATATAGTCCATTGTATATATATAGCCTTTTGCGACCGCATGTGGTCCTATATACATTATGACACACTTAGTTCAAGATGTACACATACATTATGAACTTACATATATTTTCAAAGACGTGCGTCTGGAGCACACTTTGTTTGATTCTTATATATCCATGTGTGTTGGTTTTCATAACGATAAATCTGAACTATATGTTTGATTTGATTTCATTGCATGTATGATATCCTTCTACATGTATGTTTTCATAACCATTTAAATTAGTTCTAGATATGTATGTTTGATTTAAAATTAAAAAACCATGTCCCGGAGCACTACATGGTACAATTGTTAAGAAATCCTATTCCATTAAGCAAAACCATGATAGGTGAACTACAAAAGGGCAAAATTTACATACAATTACTTTTTTTATAAAGTTAATCAATCTGTCACATATCAACTAATGCAAACATTGATAGAAATAAGCAAGGTCTAGAGTTCATCTTGAACTATATATGAATATTTAACGTTACTTATGGTGCAACATTGAAGATTTTACAATTTTCTTGATTTTCAAGTTTTACAATTTTCATATTTCTAGAATTGAAGATTACACAGAGGTTTCAATTTTTTTTCTTTGTTATCAAAACTTATTATTTTTAGTAAGGCTCATATGCCAATTTAATAATAAATATTTAATCATTTCTTCTTGTATTTGAATTGAGATGAATTTTTTTCATTAGATTAGGTATTTTCATATGGTTTCCTACTTCAAATTTCAATTGTTTTCAATCTCCAGAATTGCAAGGATCTAAAAAGGAAAAAAAATTCTCTGAAATTTTAAATGGGATGCTATAAAAAATTAGGGTACTAATGGAAAATATTTTTATATCATCTTCAAGGAGTTCATGAGTAGAAGTTATGGGCAAAATTGCAGGGGAAATGGAGCAAAAATGAAGGAGATATGAGCAAAAATGTGATTTTTGCAATAGGGTTTCTTGAAAATTTAGTAGCATAACTAAATACTAGCAGCAATGAAGGAAAATGAAATATTAAAAAGGGATTAAAAAAATGGCTAATTGTATGTTTATACTCACCTCTTAACATTAACCTAGCTAACTCACCTTCTAACTCATCCTTGACCATTTTGGATTAACCCAGGTTACATGGCATGACAGGGTAGGGTTACAAGCCTTAAGTGACAAAGGGACTTAAAGGGGTGATAATGTGTGAAGGGGTTAAGTATTCATGAGAGGGGGCAACATAATCAAGTTGGGGTGCTGAGGAATTGAATACCTAGTGAGAATGTTACAAGCCTTAAGTGACGAAAGGGAGAGATTTCATGTCGTGGTGCATTCTGATGTCCCAAGTTGAAAAGGGTAAAAATTTGACAGTAAGCCCTTATTAGTATTCTTAGGTTCCACCCATCACATGAAGAATCCTCCTCTAATGAAGAATCAAATCATGTCTTCCAAAGCGGAAGATCTTGAATGATGAATCTTTTCCATAGACCATCTTGTTGAATCTGGAAACTACAAATGAAACTTTCTCATCTTCCAAAATCTTCACATGCTCTAATGTGTTGAGTCAATTCTCAGGAATGACATTGATATTTCCACATTGACTAAAATATTTTTCATTTAACTCTTCATAGGATTCTAGAGATATAGCCTATGATCTCTACAAGGGCTTCTAAAGTATTGACTATTGAAGGAAAGGGTCACAAATATTTTCCTAAACCAATTCTTAAAATTTGAATCCTGAAGATTCTTCATGTGGAATCATTCTCCCTGAGAGGAGTACCAAGCTCATGCATTCTTGTGCCAAGATCTTCCAAAAATTTTGATACATTCTCCTCATGGGATTCAAAATCAGAAATGGCTTCTTTTAGAGCATCAAACCTCTAGGTGATGGTATGGGACAAAAATTCATACAAGTTCTCTGAGTTAGATGAAAACACACCTGAGCTCACCAAGGAATGAGAATCAAAATTATTCATCTCACTCGTAAATGGGAGATTATTTTCCCAATGGAATTTCTCTTTCTTGATCTCAACTCTATTCCTATTGATTTTCAAAAATATGACCAAGAACAATCTAAAGAAAGATATAATCTCATGAAATATATCGTGTTCCATTTTTCAAGGATCATGCTCACCCAATGGTCACATGTCCTTCTTTGCAGTATGAATGCTTGATCTTGCTTGATATACTAGGGGGTTGAAGTTTTAAATCTACATTGCTTCAATTTGAGGAAGAGATGATTAATCTCATGCAATCAATGATGGAACTTATGAATAAAAGGTCCTCACAAAATGTGTTCCCTTAATTTTTTGATGATTTACTTATACTCCTAATTCTGCGTAGTGATCTCTGATGAAGAATCCTATTACAATGCAAAAATAATGAGCATGTAAGCACATAGCTAGGGCAGTAGAGGATGGAGAGAGATCACCACAACAACATAGCTCAAGAGAGCAAAGCAAGGACAGTGATGAAGCACCTAAGAGGATAGAGGAAAGTCCAAAGAGAACAAGAGAGATGGAAGGTAAACAAGTGACATTGAATGTTTTGAGTCCTAAGAAATGAACGGAGGTGAGGAGTGAGAAGTCATGCCTCAAGACATCGTGGAACCAAATTGACTGTGCTGGCATGTCCAGGTGGCTATGTGAATGCTAGAAAAGGTAGTGTTTTGGTGCGCGATAAGGTCGTTGCTTCTGGGGTACTTCGTTCGGGTGTAGTCCCTTAAGAGCCCTGAGACCAAAATATCGGTCAACTTCGACGGGTGACTACTCAGACTCTGTGGCACCTAGAGATGCCTCATCTAATCCAAAACCTTGGCATAGGGACTCTATATAATATCCTCTCTTGGTTTTTTCCTTCTCATATCGGTGCTCTTGCTGCCCTATTGTTTGCAAACGCGCGAAATAGTGCAGTTTGAGCCAGTGTAAGGTTGTCAAATGGTATATTTTGCAAAATGTGGGTTGTGGCACCAAACCAACTATGCCGACATTTTCAAGTGGCCAGGTGAATAGAAAAGGTGGTGTTTTGGTGCACAACAAGGTCGTTGCTTCCGGGCTACTTCGTTCGGGCGTAGTCCCTTAAGAGCCCTGAGACCAAAATATCGTTCAACTTTGACGGGTGACTACTCAGACTCCGTGGCACCTAGAGATGCCTCGTCTAATCCAAAACCTTAGTGTAGAGACCCTCTACAATAGCCTCTCTTAGTTTTTTCCTTCTCATTTCAGTGCTCTCGCTGCCCTATTGTTTGCAAATGCGTGAAATAGTGCAGTTGTAGCCAGTGTAAGGTTGTCAAATGCTATATTTTGCAAACGGTGGGTCATGGCACCAAACCAAATACGTCTGGCACATGTGGGTAGCTAGGTGAACACTAGAGGAGGTGGTGTTTTGGTGCGGGACAAGGTCCTTACTTCCGGGGTACTTCGTTCGGGCGTAGTCCCTTAAGAGCCCTGAGACCAAAATATTGTTCAACTTTGACGAGTGGCTACTCGGACTTCGTGGCACCTAGAGATGCCTCGTGTAACCCAACACCTTGCCATAGGTACCCTCTACAAAATCCTCTCTCAATTTTTTACTTCTCATTTCGGTGCTCTCGTTGCCCTATTGTTCGCAAATGCCTGAAATAGTGCAGTTGGAGCTAGTGTAAGGTTGTCAAACGCTATATTTTCCAAACAGTGGGTCATTGCACCAAATTGAATACACTGGCACATCTAGGTGGCTAGGTGAATGCTAGAGGAGGTGGTTTTTTGGTGCGTGACAAGGTCGTTGCTTCTGGGCTACTTCGTTCGGGCGTAGTCCCTTAAGAGCCCTGAGACCAAAATATCGTTCAACTTCGACAGGTGACTACTCAGACTCCGTGACACCTAGAGATGCCTCGTATGATCCAAAAACTTTTTGTATGGACCCTCTATAATAGCCTCTCTTGGTTTTTTCCTTCTCATATCAGTGCTCTCGCTACCCTATTGTTTGTAAACGTGCAAAATAGTGCAGTTTGAGCCAGTGTAAGGTTGTCAAACGCTATATTTTGCAAATGGTGGGTCGTGGCACCAAACCGACTACACCGACATGTCTGGGTGGCCAGGTGAACACTAGAGGAGGTGGTGTTTTGGTACACGACAAGGTCGTTACTTCCGGGCTACTTCGTTCAAGCGTAGTCCCTTAAGAGCCCTGAGACCAAAATATCAGTCAACTTCGATGGGTGACTACTTGGACTCCATGGTACCTAGAGATGCCTCGTCTAATCTGAAACCTCGGCATAGGGACCCTCTACAAAATCCTCTCTCAGTTTTTTTCTTCTCATTTCAGTGCTCTCGCTGCCCTATTGTATGCAAATGTGCAAAACAGTGCAGTTGGAGCTAGCGTAAGGTTGTCAAACGCTATATTTTGCAAACGGTGGGTCATGGCACCGAACTAACTGCACCGAAACATCCGGGTGGCCAGGTGAACACTAGAGGAGGTGGTGTTTCAATGCTTGACAAGGTCATTTCTTCCGGGCTACTTCGTTCAGGCGTAGTCCCTTAAGAGCCCTGAGACCAAAATATCATTCAAATTTGATGGGTGACTACTCAGACTCCGTGGCACCTAGAGATGTCTCATCTGATCTGACACCTCAGTGTAGGGACCCTCTATAATATCCTCTCTTGGATTTCTCCTTCCCAGATCAGTGCACATGTGTAGGTATGGTCTTGTAAACACTTGAGGAGGAGTTGTTTTCAAAATTTACAACTTTTTCAAAATTTACAACTTTTTCAAAATTTACAACTTTTTCAAAATTTACAACTTTTTCAAAATTTACAACATTTTCAAAATTTCCAACTTTTTCAAAATTTACAACTTTTTAAAAATTTACAACATTTTAAAAATTTACAACTTTTTCAAAATTTACAACTTTTTCAAATAATGAAAGCTTCTCTTAGCTTCGAGAATTTAAAATTATCTACTAACAGTGCCAACCACGTGAAGGTGGAAGCTTTTCTGACACCACTAACCTAAACATAAAAGTGTTAGTCAAAGAAATTTAAGTTTCAAATCAAAACCATATACTATCTATATATACAAAATACACAAATTTAGAATAAAATATATTCAAACTTAAATCTAGATCTTTAAACTAACAAATATATATATATATATATCACAGAAATTATGCATTGTAAATTCATTCCAATGAACCATCAGGATTGGATCTACTCTAAATAGTAGACAAGATTGCTTCATGATCTGACTCTCGAACCTTCCAAAGAATCTTGTTATTAGGCCTTCCTTGAGATCTATACAACTGAATATTTGTCGCTAGAACTAGATGCGAATATAAGAGTATTTTCCTGTGTGTCTCAAATTCTTCAAACACCCAAACAAAGGAGTTTTTTAATGGATACTGTCAAAGCCAAGTTCCAGTAACTACCACTGATCCTGTAGGATACTCAATATATTCACCATATATAATAAGAGAAGTCAACTTATTTCTTTCCTCGATGTAACAGAAAAAGAAATAGTCTGTTCCTTCTTCATTGTCTTATGTCGCAATTACTGCAAACACATGTCCTACAAAAAACAAAGGTTGAACAACTCAAATTTAAATTACATATTAAAATTTCAATGGACATAACTCAATACAAAAATTAAATAAATAACCATAAATACCTTATCGCACCAAAATCAAAATTTCATCAAAGTCCTTGGATGTTGCAACTTCATATGCAAAAACAAGTCGTAATGCTTGTGGAGGTTGATAACTAGGAAATGGAGTTAGAGGCCTACAAATCCATCCATCCACCCATTCTTGTGAATCACACTCAGTAGTGACAAATTCGATACAAGATGCACAAAAACATGTCAACTTTCTTGTCCATATGGCCCACAAAGTAGCGTCTGAGCTACAAAATGAGTGCATATCATTGGACCTAGTGAGTGTCATACAATCCTCGTACAGTTAGCAATTTTTTGTTCCTCTATCAACCAAAAATATATGCGAAATGTGTAATTTTCTTGAGAACCTTGGGCCATGTTGTCAGTACACCATTCCTATGCTCTTTGCATCTTTTAATTTAGCACCATCTTTGTACTTTAACTCTTCTCTTGCAAGATCTCTTTTCACACATGCCCTTGCACCGCCATGCTCTCCTTTTCCATGTCTAGCCTCAGTGAAAATCTAAATATGTTGCACACCCATCTTGACGTGAATTCTGATCATCCAATAAAACATTCATGCATTCTTAGACTGAGACGTGCAATTATCTGACCATATATAATGTTGTTTGAAGTGCATGTCCCTATCAGACAAGTTTCCATAAAATAACTGGAAACACCTTTTGCACAAATTCAGTAGAATGGGTATGATCATCATTGATATAAAAGTGGTACTCTCTTAAAAAATTTGATCATTCTCTGTACTGTTAGGAGAATGTAAAAATGCTATATGCACAAAAATGGCAACTTGTACTGAGTTGTAATATTGCGATTGAACCTCCATTTGTGGTTGCAATGTGTAATTCTCTGCAAAATCGACCACTGAAACAATAGTAACAATAGGAAATGTGTCTTTGCATAGCTTTAATTATTCATCCAACGATTGAGTTCTATGTGTATGCCTAGCATACTCATAAACAATTTCATCCTTAATTTTTCTCAAAACTTGGAAAATAGGCATTTGTTCTGTAACTAGCTCACACCGTTTAGACTCTTTTCCATCTTTCAACTGGTATGCAACTGATTTATATTTATCAAACTCAACTAAATTATGTCCTATTATACCTTCAATTTGCTCATGGATGCAAATTTCCAATTTAGGTAATCTGCCGCATGTACTATAACTTCCATCTAAACAATCCTGACTATAAAAAAAATTTCCAACTTATTTTTCACAAAGTATAGTAGGAATGAAATCCCTTGAAGATATTGGTGGAACTTAAACACCACATTCCGATAACATAGTTTCAGAATGAAAATTAGAACGAATACGTAAAAATTTAGCATAATGCATCGCAAATTCAACATGTTGCCTACAACAACAAGTGGTGCGAGCGTGGTTGATTTTCACATAGAATGGTTTCAACATTTCAAAAAAACGTTGACTAATTTTAATTTCTAGATTCTCTTGTTCAAACTTACGAAAAAATTGAGTTTGATTCATATCTAAGAAATGCTTTGGATGTGGTTCACGATTAGTAGAACCAACTCTCCGTTTTATAACATCTCTTGTATTAGGTGAAACTCTAGTGTTATCATGCCAAAATTTAATAAGAACTTCTCTTATAGCATCAGAATTATTTTTGTCCTTACACGGTGCTCTAGCAGAAAATGCCCAAAAATCGGCATTATTGAGTGATTGAAGGATATTACATCTTTCAATTGCTTTCATTAGAGTTTTTTTCGATTAACTTGTAACATTTGAATTGTTTGTGTAATCAAACGTTGTTTTTTTATTGATTCACTTACAACACTAGTAGCAAGTACATGACGCACAATATTACTATCCCTAGTGCGTCTCTTGACACCAACAGTGTGATATGCATCATGAAGGTTTTCAACAATTGTAGAGGTTTGACCACGTATATTAGATGTTTTCAATCCTAAGGTGTTTAATATAGGTCTCATTTTAATCAATTTCATGAAACTAACCAACAAACGACATCTTTGGGAATCATTTAAAATTTTAAAATGAGTATCCCAAATTTCAGTGGCTTTTCTTCTAATTTTTCGTTCAAAAAATTTGTTAGACATTGGTTTCAAAATGTTTTCATCAATTTCAATAAAAAAATTAGGTTTCTTACATAAAATCCTAGGAGGTGTTTTTGTCAAATTTTGCCTGTCTACAGTTTTCAACATGAATTTCCTTATTCACATTTTCATTGTCTCCTTCAATTTCAACATTTGCTACATCATGAGTATTTAATTCTTCTTCAACATTTATAATAAAAACATCTTCATCACAAGTATTTAATTCAACTTCAACATTGACAATAGAAACATTACCTAGTTCTTCATTGCTTACAATAGTTGGGGTTGAAGATGATTCTCTTCTTGATTCACAAAGTTTCTGCATTCGCTTAACATTTTGAATTTTGCTGGCCTCTAATTCGTTTGGTGTTTTTTTTACTTAATGACTTCCTTTTTTGACTTTGTTTCTTGTCTCCCATGATGTTTTTCTTCCGGTGATAAGAAAAACATCCAGAAAAAGACAGAATTTCATAGTAATTCGTATGGTAAGGTCAGAGAGTAAAAATCACATGGTAATTCAGACATTGGGATGTGTGTAAATATGATTTATGAACCGTGAGCGCACTTTATAAACCACGATTACAGTTTATAAAGTGCGCTCGCGGTTTGTGTTAAAAAAATGCGATCGCACTTTATAAACCGCGATCGCGGATCTATCTGCCGAACCTAAGCCTTGGGAAATCTTTTTTTTCCCCAACCAAAGCTATGGAAGGTCATTATGAAGTGTAAAAGGTCAAAAAACCTCAAATTTGCTCTTCCAAAGATTTGAACCATGCTAAATAACTAAAAACATTTCACAAAAATGGTTCCATTGCGTAGGGGAGACTGTTAGCTTCATAGAAATATTGATTTTAAAGTGAATAGAATAAGATAAATATCATTTTATAATTTTTTACTAACAATAGGTCTTTAAGAATTTTTTTCCCATGAATGTTCATGTCTACGTTTAAGACTGTAACTTTTGTTTCGCTTATCAAAATGTGATAAAACTTATACCATCCCAAGTGTGGAAAAATTCTATACATGTTAATATATATATATATATATATATATATATATATATATATATATATATATATATACGATTTCGATATTTTTTGATATAGTTATGGCGGGCAAAAAGAAAGTGCTCCGTTTTCTAAATATTTTCAGACCACTTTCACGGAAAAAATCATTAAAAAAAATATTGCTCAAAAAAATACAAAATAAAATCCATCCCAAGATAGACAACTACATCTAACGTTTCACCAAAGGAAAAAAAATAACAAGATTTGGTCATCCAAAATGCGGGCAAATGGACTATAATCTTATAAGTTTTTTCAAAAAAAAAAAACTAAGTCATATAATTTTAAGTGTTTAATATAGCTAAACTTGTCCCTTTTTTAAAAAAATTAGTATTTTAGAAAATAGATTTCGAATGCTACGATTCATATTTATATAAATTTTTCTAATTTTGAGTTTGTGTATAGATAATAATCCCTATAAATTGAGATTTCACTATTTTTTGCAATATGACGTCCACGGATGACCCTATATTTGTCCATCAGCTTCCTGCACTTACCTTTAATGCCTTGTTAAAATTTGAATTGGGTGGGATTTCCCCACCATTAATGACCCCAACCATTTGCGTTGCCTTCCACATTTCCACGTCAATAATTTTGAATGTTTCAAATAGTGCTTCCACATCCTACTCTAAAGGTCTTTCTGTTGGGTCCATATGGGTCACAACTGAGCTGGAGCTGGTGGGGTTCGAACCTCCATTCACAATGCCGAGGGACTGAGTAGAAAGGCTCATTCATCCACTACCCTATGAAGTCGTGTGCATTTCATGGTTCAAGTCAACCACCAGGTCGATTCCAAGAGGCAGAGGCACTCTCCAATCCTGGCCAGTTTCTTGTTGTGCATCATTTTTTCCATTACAGTCGTTTCCTCCATGCCCCACTTTACTGCATCTGCTACGAGAAACTGATGATTCTTTATATACTATTGTTTGTTTCCAAATCCCATCTCTGGTCTCCAAATTAATAAACTTCGGAGGGGAGGAACCATAGATGATGTTGACGCACATCCTTACTACAATGAATCTGGTCCTAGCCATTGTGGTTGGTTCTAGAGCAATCAAATCCCAGTAGCTTTAGCAATTCCAGCCAAAACATAAACCTCCCCAAACTCAATAGGCGGTCCTGGTAGCCTTATCCAATCAGGACATGCATCTGGAATGTTTTCTTTGGAATTGGGTTTCCATCTAGTAATGGAGAGAGTGGTTCTCCCATAGAACTAATGACCTGCTTGCATGAATTAGACAAGATCCTCTTCAAGAGAGAAAAAAAATCAGAAAGCTTCTGTCAGATAATGCAAAGGTATTTGCCTATCCCAAGATGTTTGACTTGATCTATATTCGGTCTTATTCCAGCAAAATCTCCCATGAGTGCAAAACTGAATCTAACTTAAGCTCTTTGGATCACTGAATTTGGTATTTTCAACCAAGGAGTCTCTTATATCCACTCAGGGTTGAGCTTTTACAAGACCTCCTTTGGTTGAGTTTTGAATAAATTTGAATCCCATGAGTTCCTTGTACTTTGTCTCTGCCTCGCATTCTGTTGTCCATTTGTTGTCTTCTCATTGTTGTCTATGTCCGGCTCCCTTCCTACTTGTAGCTCCCGCAACTCCTTCAATTTTATTATAAAACCAGTCATTCACCTATTAATTTGACCAATCCTTGAGGTAACAGGTTAGTGTTAATTACTTGGTTTATGCCATGATTAGAAAAGTTGATGATAATATTGATACTCTAACGTTTGAAGAATTAAGTGGTTACTTGTTGCAGGAAGAATAGAGAGTTAGAAGGAATTTTGATGAGAGTAAACCTACATTTCAAGATGCAAATTTAGAGGTAAGAAGATGTAAATTTGAGACAAGATGGCTATAAAATCCAAGCAACGGATGAACCAAGGAGAAGATAAAATAATGAAGCAAAAGCATAAGCTGAAGTGCTTTAATTGTTGGAAATTGGGAAATTTTCAATGGGAATGTACAAAAAGGAAGCTAGAGATGCAAAATTGGTCTAGAAAGAAAACCAACAACATGGTAAATTAGGTAGAAAGGGAAGTTAATCTCTTCATTGCATCTATATTTTCTCAATATACTTCAAATAATGTTTTGTATATAGCTTCAAGAGCAGGTAAGTATATGGATTTTAAGAAAGAAAGTTTCAAATTTATTGAAAAAGAAGAAGAATGTGAAAGTGAAAAGATATTTCTTGGTGACGATAGTGCCATTAATATAGAATTCCATGGTAATTTTCCTATTAAAACTAATAATGGTGAAGTACAATGTATTAATAATGTGATGTATGTACCTAGTGTAAAGAAGAATATTCTTTCAATTAGTCAAATCACAAAGTAATGTTTCAAAATTAAATTTATAAGGATAATTGTTTGAGTAAGGATATGAAACATAGTTACAAAGTGATTACATTAGGTACTTATCTGGGGGAATATATAAATTTGATACATGAAGTACATGTACGCATACTCTTGTTACATCACATAATAATGTTAGTGTGCTATGACATTTAATATTTGGGTACCTTAATTATCAAAGTTTGGGTTTGATGAAAAAATTGGACATGTTATATGGTCTTCCAAAAATTCATTCAAATTCAAATGTGTGTAAAGGATGTTTGTATGGGAAACAACATAAAGATATATTTGAGAAGAATGGAGCATTTTGAGCAAGAGAAAAACTTGAGATAGTTCATAGTGATGTTATTGGTCCATTTCATGTTCCTTCTTTTGTAGCACCAAAATATGTGTTAACTTTAATTGATTATTTCTCAAGAAAAATTGGATTTATTGTCTTAAGAAAAAAAGTGAGGTGTTTGAAAATTTTAAGACATTTAAATCTCTAGTGGAAAATGAGAGTGGGAGAAAAATTAAAGTTCTTAGAACAGATAATGGAAGAGAGTATATCACAAAAGAGTTTCAATTTTTTTGTGATAATGTAGGTATTAAAAGGAAGTTAATATTTAGATACACACCTCAACAAAATGGGGTTACAAAAAGGAAAAATAGAACCTTACAAGAAATGGATAGGTGCATGGTCAAGACTAAGGATTTTCCTAATTACTTTTGGGATGAAGAAATAGTTATGTTGCCTACATATTAAATAGATCTCCCACAAAATTTGTAAGAAATATGACACATCATGAGGCATGGTATGGTAGTAAGCCATCAATCAAGTATTTTAGAGTGTTTGCATGTAATACATATGCTCACGTTCCCAATGAATTAAGTATAAAACTTGATGTGAAAAGAATGAAATGTATCTTCATTAGCTATAGTGAACAGTCTAAAGGCTACAGATTATATGATCCTTAAACTAAAAAGTAATTATCAGTAGGGATGTTTTGTTTGATGAAGGTATTCATAATGAATCTACATTTACTTTTGAGATAGTTTCTGAAGTTGAAGATATAGAAAAGGAAGAAAATAGTGATGATAAGAAAATCCCCCCAATGAAAATAAAAAGTCTTCAAGAAATTTATCAAAAGAGTAAAAAAATTTAAGAAAGGGATCATCATGTTAACTATGCCTTGATGGCTAGAATAGAGAAAGTAAGTTATCCCCAATCTTATGAAGAAATAAAAGGAAAGAAAGAGTGGGAACATATAATACAAGAAGAGTATGATTCTTTGATGAAAAATAATACATGGGAATTGAAAAAAATTCCTAAAGGTAAAAATATTGTAGGTACTAAATGGGTCTACAAGACTAAGTTTAGATATGATGGATGTTTTGAAATATTCAAATCACATCTTATTGCAAAAGGATTTTCACAAAAATAAGGGGTTGATTTTAGTGAGACCTTTACACCAGTTGCAAATATGATAGGCTTGCTCTTGCTTTGAATTCTAACTTTAAATGGAAGGTTCATCAAATGAATGTACAAAATTCCTCAATGGTGAGCTATAGGAGGAGATCTACAAGGAGCAACCACAGGGATTTGTGAGAAAGGGATAAGAGTATTTTTTTACAAGTTGAATAAATTTTCGTATGGCTTAAAGCAAGCACCAAGGGTATGTTATGTAAATATCAAATATGAAGGTGTTGTAAAAAGTCCCTCTGACCCTAATCTTTATGTGCAAAAGAGTGGTGTTAGAATAGTAATTTTTATTCTTTGTGTGGATGATATAATAATTACAAGTAATTGTGACATGTTAATTGATGGTACAAAGAAAAGATTAAGGGAAAGCTTGAGATGACTGATTTAGGATTGCTTCATTATTGTCTTGCCATACAAGTATGGAAGAAAGATGACAAAATACTATTCTCTCAATCCAAATATGCACATGATTTTTTGGCCAAATTTAAACTGGGAAATTGTAAAGTTGCTACTACTCTAGTTGAAGTGTGGATGAAATTATCAACAAGTGATGACTTAGATTATGTAGATGGTACACTATATAAAAGGTTAGTGGGAAGTGTTATTTATCTGACAATAACTAGGTCTAACATTGCTTATGTAAGTAGCCTAGTTTCAAGGTTTATTTCATTTCCCAAAATTCCTCATTGGAAAGCGGCTCAAATAATTTCGAGATATGTGAAAAAAACTCAAAATTTGGGAATTAAGTATTTTACAGGTAGTTAAATATATTTGACATGTTTTACATATTTTGATTGGACTTGATGTATAGATGATCACAAATATACTACAAGTTTTATGTTCAACATTGGATATGGTGTTATCTCATGGTCTAGAAAAAATCCACCAATAGTTGCATTATCATAAAAATAGGTGGAGTGTGCTTCAACATGTGCAGCTACTCGTGAAGTAGTATGGTTGAGGATAATAATTGGTGATTTAAATTTTCCTCAACATAAACATTCAATATTATATTGTGAGAACAAAATTACTATTCAATTGGCAAAGAATCATGTCTATCATGCAAGAACTAAACATGTGGAGATTCATCATCACTACATCAAAGAATTGATTCAAAATGATGTGATTCAACTTATCTACGGAAACACTAAGGATCAAATTGAATATATTTTCACCAAAGCATTAAGAGAAAGAAAGTTTGTAAAATTAGAGATAAATTAAGGGTCAAAGAAATTATGTAAATGGGTACCTTATCAACCATAAGATCCATAGAGGTAGGAAAGACCCATAAAGTGTGGGGGAGTTTTTAAAAGTTTGTGTGAACATAGAAGAATAGATTTGTGGGGGAGTGTTAGAATAAATTCATTTAAAAGAGGATGTGGATGGTTGAACGGTCATGATCTACATAGACCAATGACCACAGAACAAAGACCATACCTGCAAATATTATTTTATTACACAGACCATCTAGAACTATCCTTTTGTATTTTACTCCTCTATTGTAATCTATAAGTACAAGTTGAATGAAATCCTTAGGTAATCAAACCATTCCAAATTTACTTATGTGTTTTTATGTCTAATATATCAGAAATTTGTCTATGTATGATAACACTTGTCACTAACAAATGGAAAAAAATAGATACAGTATGGAGGATCAATGTATGAGTCTACAAATTGTAAAAAATAGTGATAAATGTCATAATGATCATGAAATTGGTTTTAACTAATATTGAAATGGATGAGAAAGTGGTCCATTTTGGTTTTGTAAGAAAAAGGAAAAATTATTTTCCTAGTGTGAGATTCATGATCTAATCTTCAAAAAAATTACTCTTTTTTTTAATATTTTCTATAAGTTATTTAGAAAATTTTCTCCTTATTTGAAACCCTAACCCTATTATTTGAAACCCTAACCCTAATTCATCCTTATGGTATGTAGAATGTGTAGGAAAATCAAATTTATTTTTGGAGCTATGCAATATTAAATAAAACATGAGCTTCCTTGACATTTCTTAGGCACAACAACTAGGAAACAAAATTTAATTTAAAATACAACTATATTTCATTCAACATTATGACATGTGTATGTAATTCTACCAATGCTTATTTTTTAATGCACGTGGAAAAATAGTAGAGTACATAAATGCTTCTTTATATGCTTTAAATATTCTTTTGATTTAGGGATGCTTTATAAATATACAAGTTGTCTCCTTGCAACTTCAATATGATTCTTCTGTGAAAAGTGTGTCTTAATGTGTTTATATTAGTGCATATTTTTATTTATAGATGTCTTAAATTCAAATTGAAAACTTAATATATGATAGAAACATGCAAAAAAACTCAAGGAATCCCAGCCAAATGTAGAAATATCCTTACAGATAAAGGAATAGTTCTATAGTGGTTACAAAATTTATATGCCTAGCTCCATACCATATAATATGGTAAAACATATGAAACAATTAGATAATAACGAAGGAGAGAGGAACATAGAAAAATGGAAGAAATCATATGGAAAGAGAAAGATGAGGCCAATAGAAAGAAGGATGAGAAGTGGAAAAGGGAAAATGTGTCAAATTAAGAACTGTATAACTCAAAGGTTGATAAATATTAAAAATAATGCATAACTAAAAGTCTATCTTATATCAATGCTCAGTAAACATATAAATGCATTAACAACTTAGAAATTAATCAATCATATTGAAGTATTATCTATCTACATAATTCTCCACTTTGATGAATGATATTGTATACACACAAAAATATAATAGCAATCATGTGATCATACATAATGGAAATATTCAACTCATCATATCCAAACTCCTATGTCTATAAAATTGATGGCCTTAAAAGTAAATGAAATTGAATCACTCTATGTATAAATTGGTAGGGAATGAGCTATTGAAATATATAAAGTACAAGGAAAGGGAATATAATATGTTTCTCTTAATATATACATTAAGTTTAAATACGAGTGTATTTTTAGACACAAAATCTATGCACTTGGATACATTACTAGGTCCTAAAGCATAGTAATGTATACATGATTCATAAGCAAGAAAATTAATGGTTTACAACTCCTTTTGGGATAGGGAAAGTTTTAAGGAACCACCTGAAAAAAACTAATAGAAATCGTGGTGAATGTCATTGTAACTAGTTTCGTTGTTTCACCAAAAATGGTAAAAATATAAAAAAAATAGTTGTAGATTGAATGTTGAATCTCCTAAAACTAGTTTGGTGAATACCCTTTGTCAAATTTTCTCTCCAGTCAACAGCGGAAGTTGGACTTGGAGCTTTCTTATTAGCTTTCACTTCACAATAACTTACAAGACCCACCAAACAACTGACGTCAGGAAAAAGGTATAAGCATGGAGCTTTATTATTAGTTTGTGCTTTGGGGTGGCTAACAAAGGATATGTAGATTTTGATACTCAGTTTCATTATGAAATCCATACGTACATGGTGTTTTTTATTGGTTCGCACTTTGCAGTGAAGAATACATGACAAAAAGATCATTTAATAAAAAATGATTTGTTAAAACCATACATACATGGAGCATTCTTACTGGCTCGCCTTTCAAACCTTGACATGGTTCTTACAAATAAAAACAACTTGCAAAGCTATGAAATCTCGTCACGTGGAATTAACCAGACTAAGAGGTGAAAAGACAAAAAAAATCATGAAAACATTTAATCAATGAAAAACATATAAATGATTAAATGGCAGACTATAATTCAATGTCGTAACTATATATTTACATTTTAGCATGAATTGACAAGATTTACATGACTCTTAAAAGGAAATTATGTTCAAACACTTGGTATTTGAGCTATAGCCTATAACCAAGATTTCAAATTTTAAATTCAAGTGATCATAAGGCAAAAAAAAGTATTAGCTTTTTCCGAGATTGGGAGATTTGCATGCCTATAGTTTATCAAGTATTTTAGAGTTCATTTTTAATGGAGGCTTACCTACACACTTTCTACTCGGACCAAATATTTGGAGACACTGTTTTTGACAAACAAGTCATCAACTTCGAGCATTATACAACGTTGAAAATGAAGGTTGAAAGAGCTAGTTTGATAGATGATGATGAAGATGCAAACCAAGATGAAGCACAATTCATGGCTGATCTATAGGCCATGAGACTGAGTGGGATGCATATTTTAGCTGGAAAAAAAGAGGTAATGCATTATATCAACTTTTTTTGGGATATTTTCGTTGATGATGTAAGTTGTGTTGAAGGATTTATAAAAGCCAAAGGAGGAAATGTAATTGCTAATATAACTAAATAGGTTATTTATACTTACTACCATCTCCCTAGATATAATATTTAGTTCAATCAAGAAATAGTGGAACAATGGGGAAAGAGAAATAACCTTAAGACTGTGCTTAAATATTAGGTAGAGGACCTGACTAGTTTCAAGTCCAAAGTCTCAATAGAGAAGATGAATATAAGATTTTTCATATGTGGAGTGAGAGTGGGAATGAAGCTAATGAATAATTTTTTTGGAAAACTAAATATTGTGCATGTTAATTAGATATGGGTACCCCTGCTAGTGATGATCATCGATGATGAAAATATACCTGATTTGGTTGGAGTTATAGCTTTTAACCTTTTCAACAATCTTGTGAGAAATAGAAAGCTAGAGAAGTAGGAAAATTTCTATATGATGTATTACTTTCTATATGTCGTGTGTGTAGTCCAAAATTTTTAGGGATTCCCTAGTTGATCACCATAAAATAGTCATATAGTCCTTAATGTCTTTAATAATATGCACATGCATAATTATAATAAGAACATGGAAGTGATTTGTAATAACTACTACCCTATGATCTACAATGCCATATATGCCACCCTTATGCCTAGGGTAATTCAAAAAATCATCAATTCATTGAGAGAATGTGGAGATTTTTGGTGTTACGAAGACTATATAGTGATAAGAGTAGAAAGTGTTGGTATCCAAAAATTTTCTCCTTTTCAAGCTGAGCAACATCATAGATTTGGCACAGATCTTAGAGACAGATAGATCATGATGTATGTCATTTTGTAGCCGGGGATAAGATCTAAGTGGCCCTTTATCACTCAGATTTGTGGAGAGATGGATAGCACCTTCAAGAGGATTTGACCTATCCTCACTACTTTAGGTCATGCCTTTCGACCGGGGTGAGAGGACCTGTAGTGTAATCTCTGTTTGACGAAGGAGATGGAGATATCCTTCTTTTGCACAAATTTTATGAAGAAAATCTTGGGAAATTATGGTCAATACTCCATAATTTAACTCTCAAGAGTTTTCATTTCTAAAAGATGGAGATACTTTCAAAACAAGGCTAAGGTTACTAAAGACACTATGGGATCCTGATTTTTTTGCATATTTTAGTGAATGGATTTTGTTCCTTTGTTGATATGTAGGGAAAACAAGGGTATTTCAGGATGGATTCATGGTTTTTGAATAATTTTGGTGGGATATTAAGCAAGATAAATTTGATTATACCAGATCTCTGAGACACTTCACAACAATGGAAAACTTAACAATAGAAAACTTCAGAATAGTTAAGACGTTCCTTTCAACCAGAAGGTGTGCTTCAATGGAGGCCTAGATCAGCACATTTTCACATGATATTTGAGAATCTAGAATGAAGGATTGAGTTAAAATACTCAATTAAACACCAAAATCTCTTATCAATCAAACCATAAGGTACACCCAAAGACTTACAGACAATTCTTTATCAACATATGACAGTGGAATATTTTAAATTTATTTATCTCATCACAAAATGAAGGCTCTTCCTGAAATGAAATTGAAAATGCCACTAAACTTTCATAGGGACAAGATCCTGTGTGATTTCACAAATATTTCAATGTAATATTATAATAGGAACAAGAAAAACTACTTGTAGACATTCTGAAACAAAGCAGACACTAATTACTCCAAGATTGACACAAATTAATTTCAAAATTGCTTAAATTCATTAGCAGGGGAAAGCTTCCAAAGAAATATCAGTGTTCGTTAATGGCTATACATCTATAACCAACTTGACATAATAGAAAATATAACGCAAAGGAAATTAACTAGGTATTTTAGATGGGTTTCTCATAATACAACTTTTCTCAAATTTTTCTTATGAAATTTAATCCCTGACCCTTTACAAGAGTATTCTCATTACATTTATACATTTTACTCACTCAATTTTTCCCCCAAAAGAGAAGAATATTCAACGGACCTTTACTTGTTACCAATTTGCCTTAGAAAGCGACGTTTAACAAATTCACATCCAAATGCTACCAGGTGGACCAATTGTGAATTGATCACGTTTCTCAGACCCTCAACTAATGACTAGGATGCCATGTCATAACCTTTTTGATAATCCTTCTAATCATTATTATTCTGTCATGCAAAAAATCCCCATTTTAATCATTTTCCGAAGGCTCTGTATAGCTGGATCTGACAAGTAATCCTTTTTTCCCTCGAGGCAACACCTTTTTCATCCTTTGTGCCTGCAACCTCCATCATTTCATTCATTTCCCTCTCTTTCCTTTGCAATTCTACCCCACATCCATCTTCTTTGGTAATTCTTGTAAGTGCTTGAGTAATTCTAGCTTCAAAATATCGACCGTAATAAACCTTGGACTCACAAATTAAGTTCTAAGTCCATTCAATGGCACTTCATAGAAAAAACAACAAGGAATTTCATCAAAAATGATGAAAAACAATGCGTATTCGCATCTCCAGGAGTCTTGGAGAAAAAATGGCAGAAAAAACAGGTAAAATGCATAGCAACCATTGATTCTTCCCCTTCTCTACTTTATATTATAGTCGTCCACATGTTTCCTTAGCACAACCACAAAGGAGAAGTACAAGGGAAAGTTTCCAAATAAGCGTGGGCCTTCCACGTGCCCTGGGCCCAAGAAAAACACCTTTTGGCCTTTGAAAAAGTCTCAACAAAAAGGAGCCAGCGGAAGCCTCCACATGTTTCCTTGGCACACCTTTGGTATGGTCCTCAAAGTGGATACCTTGAACAAGCATGGGCTCACCACGTGTCTCATTTTGGCAGAGTTGTTAAAATAGTTGAAGGATCAGTGGAAGGTGCCATGTGTGCAAGGTTCGCGATAGTTTTCCTTGGCCGTTGAAAATTCCAAGCAAAGGCAAAGTGAGTGGAAGCCTCCAAGTGTCCTCCTGGTGCTTCTTCAAAATAAAAATTAGGGGGTGGTCCCCAAACAGGCGCGGTCCCTCCACATGTCCCAGGCCTTAGAAAATTTCATTGAAAAGTTTAAGTATAGAGAGGAGTCGATGGAAGCCTCCACATGTCTCCCTGTCACAATTGTTAAGGTGGGACCCTGAGGCGGATCCTCAAATGATCGTTAGCCCTCCAAGTGTCCATGGTCTGCCAAATTTGTACTGGCTGCATGAAAAATTTGTCTAAGTCTGGTTAAGGTAGTGGAAACCTCCACGTGTCTCCTGGCACAACTCTAAGGCCCAACCAAAAGGTGAATTTTCAGATGAGTGCCGACCCTCCACATGGACAAGTTTTGAGTTGAAGTGAGCCTTAGAGTTTTCAAAGTGCCTCACCAAGCTGCATCTAACTAGAAAGGGCCACATTTCCATAGATGCTGAGATGTAAATTTGATGGGAAAAACACACCTGTCAAACCGTAAAATGTAGGAAAATCACCATTTGTGCACAAAAATGAATCTTTCTTCAAGGACAGAGAATTTGGAAATGATATAAGACCAAAATATGATCCTATGAGCCACATCCAATCATGTTTTCATAGATACTTGGGACAAAAAAGATAGGGAAAACAAAATGTGATTGTGGAAAACGGAAGGAAGGGAAAAAACTTGAGTTTACGCTCAAGTTACAAACTCTTTCACACGGACAAAGGAACAAAAAAAAATTCTAGACTTTAATTGATCCTCAACCAAAGGAAGGGAATGATCATGGCAATCAAATGAAGGAAAAAGCTTTCATGCTTCAATACAGGGAGATAGAAGACATGAAAGAGCCCGCAAACTAAAGAATTTCAAGGAAAAATGGGGCAAGACCAAATTGAACACCAACAGAAAGGATTCTCACTATCCCTTTTAAACTTCCCAAATATGTTTCCGACAAGCTAGTTGTCTAGATTATTTTATATCACTTTGTCCATAGCATCAATCATGTGGTAAAGGAATAAAAGAAGAAAAATTCTACTTATCCTCCTCTACCTTTCCTAGTATGTTTAGTGGTCTTGAATGGTTATAAAAAATCTAAAAGAATATTATCCCATAAGACATAATTCCAAGTAAATTATCATACTCTTAGGAATTTTACCCTATAGGAAGAGTGGGACAATTCTGCAAGCACGCTCCTAATATGGCCACTTATAGCTACAAACATTAGACCCACAAGGATGACCTGGTTTATAAGGACGAGGTCAAAGATAAAAAAGTTGCCATAAATATGAGAAAGTTCAAAGTTAGTTATTCACCCATTAGGCAGTAGACCAGAGTTTGTGGATTGGAAGTTAGACTAGGAGAAGTATAATTATAGAGGTAAAATGAGGAAGAATATTTAGATGACGAGAGAATTGATTCAAGAAAACTTCATAATATTCTTGTTTGTGTTCCTCTTCCATCAAAAGGAAAATATGGTCATTCTCATTCTTTTCCTTCTCTAAGCATACAAACGATAAGCCCTACAGGGTCTATTGGGATAGCCAAAGTCCACATAGTCCATGAGCAACAAGTCTTCTGGTGAGTATTGTTATAATTGTACCTCTTATGTATGTTCCTTTTCTTTCTACTTATCTAGTTTCAACTTCTATAGGGATGGTTTCTTCTTCTTCTATTCCAATTCCATCTTCCTTAGGACCTTTCACTAGTAGTATTCTCATTTCTACTAGTTCTTCTTATAAAGATGAAGTACGAGGAGATCATGGGATATTGGATCCTACTAGTTATCAAAATCCTCCTTTCTCCTCCCCTATTTCTATTACTTATATTTTTTCTACTTTTCTATTTGCTTCTATTTTGGAACATGTTTCTATTTCTATGCCTTCTTCTTCACCCATTTCTTCAATTTTTTATTCTCTTTTTTCATCACCAAAAACTTTATCATTGTCTCCTCAAGTTATCGTAGTCACTTCTTCCCATCCTATTGTAGTTAGTACGATAGTATCAGAATCAATGAGTATATCTCCTACAACCATTTCTTCTATGTATTTAATTTCTTCTTCCACTCCTCTTATAGTTGTATCTTCTTCATCTCCAACATCATCTGACACTCTTGTCAGAAGACCTTCTAAGGCTAAGTTAAAGGAACCAATGCAACCTTATCCTTCTTTCATTGAATTCCTTCAATTTTTCCCCAATCTGGTCAGTATCTTCATCCACCTTTTCTTATTTCTATCACACCATATGTTTCCCAAAAATTCCTATCATGCATGCATGTGCCACTCCTTCCAATTCCCTCTTTCATTCTCATTTCTTCTTTCCAAGCTCCTATGGTCACTCAGAGCTTCATGAGCCATATGTTGGCCCCTTTGGGACCTTTTCAAGCTAAACCAACTTTTCCTTGGACACCACACACCTTACCAAAAGTAGTTATCCCTTCTTCTTCCTTGCATTCCATAACAAAAATTACATCTACTACTAGAAGGAACGTGGAATCCTCATGTTGGGTAAAAAACAATGGATTAATGACATAACTTGAAGACCTAAAGGTGTAACTCAAGTATGATACTCCCACAGGAGCCCTCAAGAGGGTCACAAAGATAAATTTTACCCAATGAGATACTTTTATGTACATGGAAACAAAGGATGAAAATTTGAGGATTTCTAAGAAAGCACACGTGGGGTAGAAGTCATTGATGCAAACCCCTAGCCAGTTAGTGATGCCACTTAGAAGATGATGGTTGATTTGGTTAAGAGAATGTAGGCTTGAATTGATTCTCTACATGATCATAAGAAATTCAGTGTGCCAAAGAACACTTTTCCCATTGTGCAAATGTTCTTGATAACTTTGTACGATCTATTAGTTTTTGTACAAAGTCATCAAGATGTACTTGAGAAAGGGTTACAATAGGTACAAGGCCAATACAAACATATCACCAAGATAAATTTCATGATGGAAAACCTACCAGTTGTCATAAACATGGGTCTTTGTCTCGATGTATTACAAATCAAAAGCTAGGACTTGAATACAAAAATTATCTACAAGGCTAAAATTTTGAAATAATTGGGTGATTGGATGGCATAGTGGAAGGATTGTTGACAGAGCTATGCGGTATAGTAGATAATATATATAAATTATTATTTGAAGTTCATATTACCTCTATACATCAGCCACAAGGCAAGTTAATTCACAAGTCAATCTTTGAGAAATAATTGTAAGCATTCATTTCTACTCTAAGTGTTTTCTGTTGCCAGGTAGATATGGCTTGGAAGACATCATATATTATGACATTGGTGACTTATAAAAATGGAAAAGTGGAGAAAGATTCACTTCTGAGTGAAAATGCTAAACCTATCTATAAAAGAGTTTCAATACTCATACAAGAAGTGTTTAATTTGATGAGGCCACCTATTTTGGACCTACTTTATATTGAGAGTGAATTCAAAGAATGTGTGACTTAACTTTAGCATATTCAAACACAGTCTACATAGGTAACTTCTTGTGGTCTAGTGGAACCTAAGTAGAGCTTGAATAAGGCACAATCAATAGCTTTCCTATTGTTAGGATTTAATATTGTTACATTTGTAATCTTAAAAATAGGAAGTATCATATTTCTTGCATGGAAGATATAGTTTTCATCCTTTAATTAGCCAATCACAAACATTTTGATTATTTGAGCTATTTTTAACTACTTATAGCCCATTTTTAAGCCATGTGGTGGTGGTAATTGTGTGTAACAATGTAACTATACCATTGGTTTACCCTCTAAGGAGGAAGATTGTTTATAAAGAAAGAGCTTGTCAACTTTATAGTCCAAGGATTGTTCAATGAGTGTTTTTCAATTTCTATGTATTGCCTTCTCAATTGCGTTGTAAAGTTTCTTATATCTATTTTGATTAAATAATCACTGTATAATTTTCTTTGTGATAAAATTTTTAGATATGTAGAAGCTATTTACATAGTCATAAATTTGATTAGTTTACTATTTTACTACTTATAGAAACCTACTGGAACTATCAGTATTAAGGTTATAATGTGAATAAACTTGAATACTTAGCACTATAAGACATTGTTAAGACATAGTGATGCAAGATTATCTACACCATGTCAAAAAAACATTTGAAACATATTCAAAAATATCCTAAGCATTCCATTGAGAATAACTATGTTTTGATATACTTTAATTTCATTTTTTGCATTTGTTTGTTCATTTCATCTTCCTATGGTATGCCTTATCAAAATATTTTACCTAATAACCTATAAAAGGCTATATAAGAGAGTCAATATCATTTTATAACATGTGAAACACAATCACACAAGAAGTTTCAGATCCATATTGTCAAAGGTTAAGGTTTGGAGGATTAAACTCAAGACCATAATAATTAGTTCATGACAATATAGTAGTTATAACTTATATAGTCTTCTCCCTTAGCAATTCCAAGATTGATAGTGGTACCAAATAAGTTATAGTCTTTAATCTTCATGTTTATCTATGTTGCACATATAGATAATTCCTTCTCTTTCATATATAGTTATGTTTCTCTCCGCTCTTGTGTATTTTCAAGAAATTGCTTCATGTTTATCAAATGTTACAATTGTAAACACATAATTATAATTATGAATGGTTAATTTGGAAGGTAAGTTTGATAATTTTGGCTTTATTAAACCATTGATAACCTTGTTAATAATTTTACATACAACAATAAAAGAAATCTCAACTTCCACTCTTAGTTATGAATTGCTAACAAAGTTACATGTCAGTCACTCTGGTTTACAAAAAAATTGTCATTTCAACAAATGAAGAGTTGTACATGTTATAGTCTTACAGAAGATGAGATAATTAAGAATAATTTTATTTTGAAAATTATTCAAAACCATCAAACTATTCCAAACATAAAATTATTCCAACCACTAAATATTGAAAAGGAAAAAGTAGTTTCAGTGTTTTTTAAAAATTGAGAACACTTCTATTAATAATAAAATGTTACGACAATAAAAAAAACTAAACTGTAACAAAAAGAAAGGCCCCAACAGAGACCAAGCTATGAACCAACTTCCAAGTTATTATTTTACTATTTCACATGTTACTGTTTTGTTTTTTACATAATAGAAGAGGGATCTATTGGGGTCCTCAAACTTGAAACTTATATATATTAAAGCCATATCACTGTACTACCTAAAGTTACAAAAGATATCCTATAGGAGGAAACAAAGATATTGACATAAAAACTTATAAATTGACAAAATAGATATACGTTATACGGCTATACGAGACTATTCTTTCTCACAGCTCCATATGATCATGACAACCTGAGAGTGGTGCAGAGCTAGAGATTTTTCCCTCCTTACTTTATTAAATTCCTTGTAATCATCAATGGCCTGAAATACATAAAAAATTTGAATGATGTAGGATGTAGACACCCCCTTTTCAATCAAACTCCTCTAGGAGGGAAAAGGGCTAGTTATAACCTTTAGAATCTCAACCTTCCCTTTAGGTGTGGTCAACCACTTGTGCATCATTTTTCCACCATAGGATAAGGGTTGTTTTCCATCCCCTAACAATCATGATTCATTGTTCTCCCTCAAGCACAATGTTACTCTCACATTTATCTATTTGAAGACCTTGCACACCTTTTACTCTAATCTTCCCACTTTCTTTAACAACTCAAAAAAAAATTTTGTCAGAGAATATACGTCAGGGCATGCGCACCTTGTACTCCCATAACCTTTGGGTGAAAGTTATTTTAGATATTATTTATGGCAAGGTCATCCTCGAAAGTAAAATCTGAATATCCTTTAGGCAAAATATTTTGAATGAGGAATTGATACATTTGAAATATAGGGGTAACGCTAGCTATCCTGGCAAGAAAACAAAATGGAAACTGTTAAAATAAGAAAATTCCTCCACTGATTCCATGGGATTAGACAAGGTTAAGACATGATTGAAAAAATCTAATTTAACATCACTAGCAAAAAATATTTTACGCAATAAGCTCCTTTTAATATAAGCCATAGTGGAGTGACTAGGTAAACAAAAATAACATATTTTAATGGAAAACTCTAAATCTTAAACAACACAGGATGAGAAAAGAAAGAGAGAGAAAGAGAGAGCTTAAATTGACATGCTTATAAATTTTTTGAATTATACCAATTCTAACTTGTCCTTATATATAATTCACCATGACTACAAGATAAAAACAATAATGCATTTAATTCAAATTCATGTGAACTGTGAAAAAATAGAAAAGTGTATTTGACGTTAAATTGTGCAAACTGTAACAAAATTAAAAAAGTGTAATGATAAAAAAATTATAGTTGAGCTAATATTAATTATATTCATGGGAAGCTACATTAATGACATATGTGTGACATGTGTACCCCCAAAATTTCTTATCTTTTCATATATAAGTCATGTTAATTCATATGTTTATTTCCCCCTTTTCCCATGTAGCCTCATTACTTTATAAAAATGACGATGCAAAATTAACGAGATTGAGGAGACCTCTAAAACGAGACCAATTTTGTAAGAATTAGAGTAGTGGATCAAAAGTTATGGTCATTTGAAATTTTATAGATCGAGAGGAACAATAGAATGACACATGGAAGATTTTGATTGGTCATTAAGATTTCCTTTGCCACGTGTGCCCCTGATTTCCCCTATTTCACACCTCACCTACATCGTGGACCTAAAAATTTATTGAATCGGTTCATTCTATGGGCTTAGAGTCAGGGGAATGCATTTTCCTTGAGGAGGTCCAGAATCCTGCCACATGTCCATCTGATATTCAATTTTAGACGTCAGGGTTTTTTTACATACATTTACACTTAGGTTCCCAGAATAGGTGAAACTTGGATGATCCTTATTCATTTTGTCTTATCAAAATGTTTAGTGGAGTATTTTAGCGGCTTCCAAATATGGCTTTATTCTGTGGGATTTTAAACAAGATCCGCCTAATTCCATTATAAATGAGTTATCTAGATTCCAAATTAATCTAGGGGTTAATTTTTTTTTTTTATAACAATTCCCTTTACTCTTTTGTAACATTAAAATGCTTCCACATGTGACGTTACCACATATAGATACTAAGATACGTATGGATACGTGATAAAAAGTATGATTTTATTAAATTATTTTAAATCTTCTACATCATTTGATATATTATAATCATTGGCGCAATCTCAATTCTAGGGTGAAGGCCTGGCACACTCACATTTTGAATGGATGTGCCTGGAATAGGCCTAGTGAAGTGACAACTTTCATCCACTGAATGAAATTTGAAAAGAGACTAAATTTGACATCTACATTGAAAGACGTAATCAATGTCTATTATCATTTATAATGATGTGCTACTTCTTGCGAGGTGATATTTAATGCCCATTAAATTCTATTTATGGAAGGAATAATGCAACTGAGGGATGAATAGATCCATAGAATTTGTGGACTATGTAAAAATAAAAATATTCATTTTTTTGAGTAAGTGTCATCCTGTATTTGATTATTTAAATATTATCTTTTTATAAGTAGCATTGTGTAAGCCTTCAATTTGAAATATTTCAATATAAGAGTTTGTAAATTAGGGTTAAGGGTTTCCAGAATAAAAAATTCCAAACATGTCTACTTCCACAGGAGCCCAAAATAAAACCCTAATCCCATATGCAAAACTGCTTAAAACCCTTGGTTTTACTGATGAATATCATGATATGTATGATCCTATCATTGGCACAAGAACCTCAAAACTTAGATACATGTCTACGAATAAGGAAATTGCAAATAAGCATTTGAATCGATCAGGTTGGATAACACGAGGGATTGGATTATGATGCATTAGGGAAAATTTTAAGGAACCCACCTGAAAAAACTTATAGAAATGATGGTGAATATGACTGGAACTAGATTCACTGGGTTGGTGAATTATCTAAAATTAGTGATCATGGCATTGGTGAAATAGAATATTTTTTTTGAAGGAAATTTTAGATGGAGTGGCGAATGAAGGATAACTTATCATATTATGGAATTACCCATTATTTGCAAGAAAAGAACTACTTCACGTTTGAAATGCTACCAAATTTAAAATACCTACCAGTTATAGAGAATCTTCCAAATATCTAAAAGTCCACCAAATACACAACACGTGTCACCATTCTGGTGATCTCCCAACCAAATAATTTTGGCGGACTTGAAGCCCACATAATAAGCTGTAATTAATATAACTTTGGGTCCATAGTGGGGGTCAAGTCTTGTGTCAGTAATCAATGGAGGACATGTGTTGGCAAAAGAAGGATGCACATGGAACTGATCAATAGCATCAACAGGGACATGTAACATTCTGGCCCTCTTCAAAATAATTAGGTTTTTCTTGGTGATTAGTTTCTACAATATTATTCTATGTATGTATGTATGTATGTATATATATATATATATGGTGAATTTAATCAAATTTCAAAATATATTCTCAAACATGTCGCTGAATGAGACAAAATGAACATGAAGGTTCCATATATTTCTACACGATTCAAGAATGTTTTAAAATCCCTGCCCGTCAATCACGCAGTGATTTAATAAAAAATAATATGTTGGGATTGGAGATCCATTGGCTATTTGCATGGGAAAAAATATTGTTTGTGGAATTTTTGGGTGAAACATGGGCACTGCTATGGTCATCAAAATAGACAAATTTATATTCCAAAATTCCTACTATTTTCCAAATTACAAATATTCACCACTAAAATTTTCTATGGGATGTAAGATTCTTTATATTTTTTATAGTGCCTTGAATTTTTCATTCTCTGTGCCCAGAATTACGATGGGGAGCAAGTAATTGTTGTAAATAGAACCAGAGAAGAAATGTTGTCCATTACGGAGGTGTATATTAGCCATGTGTTTGGGTTCGAAAGTAAATAATTAGGAACTGCCAACATAAACCTAAAAACAATTGTTAACGATTATCATGCCACCACTCAAAATGCCAGAGATGATTTTTTTTTTAAAATTAACAATTGATGGAATGATACCAAAAAGGAATCCTCTATATATAGTTGTGATGTTTAAACCATGGGTTAGGGATACCATTTATATGCTATCATTTTTCCTTGGATTCGATAGTGATGAGCAAGTGGATGTAACCCCCTTCAAAATGGTAAAAAATATCCATTTCATTTCTCCACCTTGTGCATACAAATTTGTTGAGCACATTGCAAAATCTATGCATAAAAAATTCTTAACAATCAAATAAGGCTCTAACACTAAGACCTTTAGGTTCAATACCTACTTGTGTTATTTATTTTTATGTAAGTTTGTTGAATGGTTTGTGAGAAACAATCTTGTAATTTAGGTCTACAATGATTTTGAGGGCCAGCCAAAAGTGTTGCTTCCATTAACTAAGTGGACCCCCAAGAAAGGATGTTTGATAATTGAAGGGACTACAATCACTTTTTGGACAACTTTTGGACTCCAATTTATCAAAAAAATTCAAAAAGTACAATTCCTATATTTCCTATGACCTATAGAGATTGCATTCAACTGGGATAAAAAATACATTTAGCTGACTAGTACTTCGTGGAGGAATATATTGTGCTAAGGTTTTATGGACTAGGAGTGCAACCTTACTAATATCCAATACATGTGACATATATGGTTTTTTCCTTGGAATATATATGACAGATGGAAAGAAAAGATAATATGTATTTTGTTACTTAGAAAAAGAGAAGCATATTTCATTCCTTACCATTTTCATGTGAAGGTTCACATTTGAGAGAAAAGTATTCAATTTGCACATGAAATTTCAAAAAAAATTAAGTTTGATGTTAACGAGATCACTGTCTATATGAGCCATGTGAGGTGATTAAAGCAAGGGTAGTGGCGAACAAGAACTTTGCCACTAAAATTTAACATAAAAGTAAACCCCTTCTCAAAAAATTGAAAAATAATAACTCTTGGGATGATGTAAAAAATGTAATGGATGAAATTTTTAGTGAGAAAGGAATTGGTTTTCAAGAGTTCTCAACACAAATTTTTGGATTGCATCTACAAAAAGAGGAAGATGCATTTCAATATGATTTTTTTTAATGAAAAATATGATAAAAATTACTCCTTTAAAAACATGCCAAAGCATCTAGATCTTGTTTTGCAAGATAAAAATTAGACAAGCTCAAAAATAAACGTCTTTTGGTCTATGAGGTGGGACCTCGGCGATCTAAAAGTTGTTTTAGAGTATGATTATATCCCAGAAGATGTAATTTTTAGCAGAATGTGGAATAAAACGCATCCTGTAAAGGCAAGTAGTGATGATAAGTGTGAATATGAGGAGGAATTACACACTCCCCCTGTTGGGGGATAACTCATCTAAACCAAGTCTGAATGAAATCATATAAATTACACATACTATAAAGGTAGTTATAGCTGAAAAGATGGGTTTTAGTAGTGGTGGTTTGGGTTCAACAGGGTAAGGCATTTAGATTCCACAAGAGGTACATCCTAAAAGAGGTTCTGATAAGTTAGGCCTTGGAGATTTTCCTTCAGAGAAAGGACCACTACATACAAAAACTACAAGTGGTAATACAATGCATTTTTCTCTAGAGTTAAATCCTTAGCAAACGTTTCAGCCACACGTTGAAAATTCAAGGAAATTAATCTTTTAGTGTTTTTATTTTTGGTGGTGCTATTTGTAGTGATGGTGTTAGTAGTGGTAAAAAATTACCACATCAACGTATTATTCTAAAGAGGCCAATAAAGACAATTGAAGTTTTTACTGTCCAACAAGGACCCAAGAAGAGGCAAAAGACAAAGACAAATACAATCACTCTTGTGCAAGGTAGCATTTCCTCAAGGAAATTAATTATAGAAAGTGGTGCCACCCCTCAAAAAATTTCTAATCCATAGGGAAATTCTCCCTAAACTTCAATTAATCCTCCATTCAAGTAGTTCATTCCTCCAAACACCTCAAGTTTTTTTTACCAAGATGATTTTTCTCACAAGTTAGAAAGAGATAAAAGAAATAATAAGTAAATGATATATGCTACTGTAACTTCATATTCTACCACAATGAGGGTATTTCCTACATATAACCTAGACAAAAATATCATGGAATACATGTGTGTCATGGCCAAAGTTATAAAACTAGATAATCAAATGGTTTCCAATGACTGTGATGTAACCACCCTTCAAATGGATTTTATCGGAAAGAAACCTTGTGACAAAATAAATGTATCAAAAATGAATAATGGTGTGGTATACATAAAATTTCTAAAAGTAGATAGAGAAAACAATAATTTGAATAATAAAATTCAAAAATTAGAGGAAGAACTGGAAAATGAGAAAGTAAATAGAAAAGTGATAGTTAATAAGACCGGTGAGTTGGATAAGAGGATAAAATAATTTTCCTCTATGATTGTAGTTGTTGCGAATGAATAGGAACAGGTGGAGCTGGAAGAAGTGAATAAAAAGTTACAGGAAACAAAAACTCAGAATAATATATTAGAAAAAAACACTAGGAGAATTGTAAGAGGATCTGAAGGTAGAGAAAGAGAAGGCAAAAAATGGGAACATAGCCTAGAGGAAGAGATAAAAGTCAAGGAAAGATTGCAAAAGGAAGAGAGAGAACAAAATGAAATATTGCAATAGGAGCTAGTGAAATCACAAAAGAAAATACAATCTTTCAACACCAAAATATACAAATTTTATAAAAAGGAAGTGATTAATATGATGAATAATGTTTGGGGGAAATAAACCAAAAAATTGATGATTTGATTAGATTATTTGAATTCATGGATGATCTGTAGGGAATCTCTGATAATCTATGCTAATACAATATTGGTATAAAAAAAGTGATGGCTTTAAGAGAGGATATATCAAGTGAATTTTGGAATCTATCTACAAATTCAATGACATGAAACTGACATCTAGAGAAATTCAAAACCAATTTGATTCCTTAATAAAGGTATCACCTATCATTTGGAAGTGTGTGGTGCTAGGTGAAGCACATGAATTGTTGAATAAGTGTCAAATAATGTTACAAGAAATACATGGAAAGGTAAAGGATTTCACAAAGCTTAGTTTTCCATTGCCTTTTGACAAAACACACCAATTCATTAAGAAGGATGCATTCCAGAAAAACACGAAAGAAAAAAGTATACAAGAGAAGAACCAAATTCCTAAGAAGGTATATGAGACAAACTTTTTTGGCTTCATTAAACCATTGAAAACCTTATTAGTAAGTTTTCATAAAATAATAAAGGAATGCTCCACTCTTAGTTATGAATTTATAACAAATTTACATGTCAGACACTTTGATTTACAACAAATTATAACTCCAATAGATAAAGAGTGGAACATGTTACAAAAGATGAGATCATTAAGAGAAATTTAATTTTGAATTTTGTTCCATTTTTTGCAATATTCATTTTTTCATATAATGATACAAGACATGTCTTAAGCAAGTTGAATGAGGAATAGTGTTATTTTTCATTTTAATCCATAGTGGTTCACAAAACTGAAAAATATTTTATGTTAATTCTTTGTAGGTGTATGATATACATGAGTGTTTTTTAAACAATTTATTTCTATTCTAAAAACTACAAATCAATGCAATGTATTTCAACTTCAAGTTTCATTCCAAATACTACAAATTGGCATTGTTTTTTTAAAAATACAAATAAGGAAAAATATATTATCATAACAATGTACTAAATATTTGAATATATTATATGAACATCTTGTTGGTCCGAAAATCTATCAGGTGGAAAGATCTATGGATAGACGAGCCAACAGTGTGCGGGGCATAGCCCCTCTTTGAGTCAGCAAAGCGAAATTGGTTTATTGCTATTCTACCAGCAGGAATCTGTGCAAGTCTCACAATATTCTGCTTTTGGGGGTTAGGATCTCATCCCAGTAGAGGTACTTTTAACTGCAAGAAGAAGGGGAAGAAACGAGATGGGGAGATAGGAAAGATCTGAAGGGAGAAAAGAAATGAACTCCAAAGTAGAAAGGTCAGAGTGTCTATGTTTTGGGCTGGTAGTAAACATAGCCGAACTTACTCACATAGACGAACAAAGCAATAATGATGAATAAATGAAAAAAAAGTAGAGATAGATTCAACAGAATAAACGCATAAATCTGACATAAGAAATATTAAATGCCCATAACACACATATTCAGCACAAAGTCTTAATATTTGTATTACTATTTTCTTCTGTTACAAAAATCTCAAAGTCTTTTCTTCTTACTTCTATTTTTCATCTGAAAAGTATCCATCCTTGAATACAACAAGTATCCAAGTATATATAGAAGTAGGAGAAGAAAGAAGGCAAAAGGGAGCCAACAACTAATTACAAAATATCTATAAAATATCTAAAAGTCAATGTTGACTTTGGACAACTTGGTGGATGACAACATCCCATGGTGCAACATGAATGAGGTCATCACTTGTACCAACATACTATTAGATATTTTACAAAAAGAGAAGCCAAGAGGAAGGGAGCTATTCATCACCGTCTCGCGGTTGGAAGGGGGTATCTTGCTTCTGTTGTTGTTCGTGAGAGGTAATGTGGAACTGAGTCTGATATTCCATGAACTTAGTGATCATGGGCTGATGTTGATCCTGAGCAGGACCCTTCGTATGATTACCGATGACCTCACAAGTCTCCCGCCCATCTCTGAGTTTTTCAGTGAGCTTGAAATAATCATTACCTGCCTCTATCAGGAACCCCACAAAATCATGGCAAGCCAGAAGGTTATTGATGCATTCGGTGTCGAAAGTGGCTTCTGGCCCTAACCCTTGCGAGACGATCTCTTTCAATATTTGGATAGTTTTGTCTACCTTCCTCAAGGCGAAATAAGGAGTAAACAAGCCTGGAGACATTCTCAGAACGATTTTTTCCATTTGATGCATTACATCTAGGGCTTCCTCCTTCAGTTTATCAATCTTTTCCAGGATGAACTCCATCTGGTCGACCCAGTAATCCAACGCATCAAGGATCTTGCTGGGTACCCTGGGGTGATTGAAGATGCCAAATTTCACTAGATCATCAACTAAGCAGTCAAGCATTTTTTGGAATGCTTCGTGTTGCAGCCTTGCATGGTCCAATTCCTCGGAGATAGGTCCTGCAATCACCTAGAGATCTTTGTTCACCTAATTGATGTTATGATACAACTCGGTGAACTTGAATATTACCTCCTCCCTGTCTTTGAGGATTTGATCTCTCTAGGTGGAAACTGCCATACCTTGTTCACCAATTTTGGCATACTCGTTTATCTTGTCCTGACTTAGGACCTCAGGAGTTTCCGTGACAGTTGTAGGAGGTGTACTACCCATTTTTTGCAGGGCATGGAGAAGATGTTTGTTTTGTTCTTTTAGTAACCTTTTCTCTTCCTTTGCTTCTTGAAGTTTCTTGCAAAGGGAATCCACTGCAGATAGGGCCTCTCCTTGAAGACTTTCTGAAGATGTTCCCATTGTGACTTGGGTCACTATATAATCTATTGGAGATAGATCCTTTTTACCCTTTAAAGGATCGGGATACGCTATCTCCATTACTCTCTCTCCTGATGCACTCTGAGAGAAGCGGGTTATGGTATTTTGCTTCTTATTCCCCTTTGATGGGATGACAAAGAAGTCCATTGGTGCGATAGGGAATTTTCTCTTATGTTGGCTCAGGTGCTGAGAGATCCATGTTAGACTTATGGGAGTGGGACCGGATGTGGAAGAGGGAGCAGCTGCAGTGGATGAGGGGAAATGGGTAGAGACACTTGGTGGCAGCATCGAGAGGGAGGCCAAGAAAGTGCTCACAGGGGGAAGGGACACTGCAGGGGAGGAAGATGTGGGAAAATAAGGGAGCTGAGAGATGAGAGAAGAAATGGTGGGGGACAGCTCTATGAGAGAAGAGAAGATGGATGACGAGGAAGGAGGAATAGTTGAAGATGGGGGAGAGGACATGACCAAAGGAATGGTCGGTTGGTTCACGCAAGGAGGAGAAGGAGGAGAGGGAGAAGGGACCTCAGCAGTTATAGTAGTGGCAACACCTTGAGTGGATGTGCCCGTCGAAACACCTTCCGCTGCTTCTTTCTATGGGGAAGCCAGAGTTACAACTTGTTCTTGTACAGCGGAAGGAGGACTCTCAGGAGCTCCTTCTTGGGTAGAGCTTGATTTGCCCTCTTTATCCTTGCCTTTTACTTTTGGTAGATGTTTCAACCTGACAGGTGCATTGCCCAATGGAGATGTAGTAAAATCTACCCCAAGGTAGATGAGGCCATTCATCCTACATCAGTGCTCTGTCCTCCGCAATATCTCCTTGACCCTTTCTTCAATGGTCTGGGGAACTTTTGTTCTATCGATTGCAGAAAATGGCTAGTTGTCCCCATCCGTATCCAAATATACCTGATCAACTTCTTGATCAGCAATTTGATAACCTTTTGGGACGATGGCCATGCCATACTGAATAATCTCTGCCAGGGCTAGGCGAGAGTGATCCTTCCTTCTAAGTTTGACCTCATGATACAGGTTGATATAGATTTCCTCGATCTATGGAAGGTGGATAGGATCGAGTTTTGCCTTGGGAATGCAATTCCTTGGATCAAAAGTGGGCCTCGCCAAGAAGTTATGTTTCAAATTGAGCAGTTCTAGCTCGGCAACCATTTCCCAGGATTTGTGGTGAGAGATTCATGTGTATCTGCCCACTGTAAGGGGGAAAGGAGTTCCACCCTTATTTCTCTTCAGGCACTTCTCATGATACGTTACAAGCTGTCTGGATAGCTCCAACAGGATCAGTTTGGGGCCGGCATATCTCGGTAATTTGGTGAGCTCACCCAGGAAGTTAGCTGCCTTGAGATAAGTGAAGGTGGGGAATTGTGTAAATAAGGCCCCCCACTTCTCTGTTGTTGTGACAATGCTCTTGGTCATTCGATCATGAGTCATGTTTGGCCTCAAAAGGCAGACGATGTCGTAGAAGAAAGCATCGTTAATCTTTATAAACTATGAAATAATGTTCTCCAGCTTCAGCTCTGGGTAGTATTTATATATTTTTACTTGGGGCCAAACCCCACATCGGCTCAATGCTAGATAATCCCTTTCCAAGGCTGCAACATAGACTACGTAGGAGTTCATGTAGAACCTCCCCGTTGTGGTGATTTATTCGAGTTGTTCGGATATGGTGCTGCTTATTATCTCCACCCACTTGAATCGTTGATCAGGTATGTTCTTATTCATGGTCTCCAGGTACCTGAACATCCATTTATGAAAGTAATGGGCGTGAGAAAGCCCAAATAATTTGCTTAGGAACATGATAGTATCACTCAGTTCCTCAGAGAAGTCGCTACGGTGAATAACCTGTGGCCATCTGGTTATCACCTTCTTGTTATTTACGTACACCTCATTCATCATTTGCATGCACTGGTCTTCATTTTCCTCCTAAGCCTTGGTGCAGTCTTCTTGGCTTATAGCCACAAAGTGTCGGTGGTGAGGGATTCCTAACATGATTTCGAAGTGTCGGGTGGTGAGGTTGATCACGACTTTTCCCTTTTCATTTTGGACACACCTTGTGTCTTTGTTGTAGCAGTGGGCCACTACCATCATGAATTCATTGTTCACTAATCTGACGGGGATCCCCCCAGCAAAATGTAGGCCACTGCCTTCTAGTTTATCCATCTAGGGACTCCCTATGACTATCCTAGTTCTGGCCCAGAAATATTCCATATCGATGTGATCGAGTTCAGAGTCTCTTATATCCAGGTCACATTCTACCTGTGACTCGGGCATTCTGACCCTTTGGTACTTGTATTTCATTTCTTCTTCAGTAAGCTTAGCTTTACCTTTTGACTTGGTTGGCCGCTTGCTTGATGTAGACATATGTGGATCTGAATTCAGTTGTTGATCTGCAAGAAGAAGAAGAGAAGTCCAATGATAAAGAGCCATATTAGTTGTCAGTTCTTCCATTAAAGTACTGTAGAATAGAATGAGGAGTTAGCAATTTGAAGGCCTCAGGGTGTATAAACACTGCAAGCTGCAGAGTTAATAGAAAGGTGCACTAAATCAGAATGTTACAAGGAACAAATCAGCGCCAAAGGCGCAGGGCGCATGTATTTTGCATATGACATCATGTCATTGTAGACAGGGGTGCACCTGCGCCATCTATATAAGGTTAGGCTAGGTGCAAATAAACTTTTTGTTGCATGAGATCAGGGTTTTCCCATGGCACATGTAATTGGAATGCAGCAGGGGATGTTGATGCGCCGAATGGCGTAGGGTAAATGCGTGTTGCACGATCTTTCCGTGCATAAAATGGAATTTGGTGCAGTGCAGGGAAGGCTTGCATGACATCATGTTATTGTAAGAGGGTATGTGCCAACACCAATTTTTAGGATTTAATTGGTTTTCTCATGGTGCGGGGATAAAGTGTGTTGTAAGCGGGAAAAGTGTGCCTTCTTGGCGTGACTGTATTTTATGTAGCAGGAGTGGCGATTGCGCTAAGGGAAAAACATAGTTTTAAACTTATGTTTCAGGTTTTCTCTCTTTCTTGATAGGCTTTTGATATTTCAGGCCTCTTTTTCAGGGTTTTTTGGATGGTGAAGGGGGCACAACAAGGAGATCCAAGTGATTTTTTTAGGTAGATCCCTCCTTACTTGCAGATGTGGAAAGAGGAGGAAGAGTTTGGGGGAGAAAGACAGTAAGAACAACAAAAAAAAGGGGGGGGGTTTACAAATCCATTACCTCCTACCATAAAAATAATCAAAACAAAACATAGGAGGAGTAAGAACCACCTACCTGGAATATATAGAATGTGAGAGGTGAAACGGGGTCCACGAATGCGATACGAGGATAATGAGCATGCTGACAGGTGCATAGGAATAAAGTTATCACGTGTTTTCTGACTGGTGAAAGTGATATGGCGGATGTGCCTATATATATAGCAAAGGGTGTAATAAATGTGCCAACCACTTTTTCAAGAGGTGCATCAAAACATGTGTCGACACGTAAAACAGTGTGCCCTTTGGCGCGGATAAATGCGTGTCAACACGGGGATTACTATGCGCCTTTGGTGTATGTTTTAAGAACTGTCAACACTCCACTCCTTGCGCCCTTTGGCACACGAAAACATGGTTGCAACAATTTATGTGTTAAAATGAAGGCGCATGTGCCTTGGCGCACGCAAGGAATTTCACATCACGGGAATGCACACCAAAACATGTGTTGACACGTCAAATGGTGTGCCAAAGGAAATGAAGGGGGCACATATTTACTCTGTGTAACACAGATAAAAGGTGTGCCTAGCCAAAAAGGGACCAAAAAAGGATAAGTTTGGAGAACTAGATTTCTTAGAAAGGGATTTTGCAACATTCCAGAATGCAGAGGGGTCCACTGACGAGGGACGAGGACAAAATTTTGGTATGGTTACCTATAAAATTACCCTCCGTTAATTTTACAGGATAATAGCCGGCTCTTTTTGGGGACTATCTTTGAGCGAAACTCAAGGGTAGAGAACCCCAGATTAGTCATGTGCCTATCCATTGGGTCAAGAGAGTTAAAAAAAACAAGGGCGATAATGGAAGAAAACACATGACGAAAGCAAACACACAACAAAAGCAAATTGTACAAAGAAGAGAGCAAGCTCTACTTTTTGAATATTTTGAGGTGCTGCCCACTATAGGGAAGTGAGAGATCAGTTCTGTCCAAATATGAGAGATAGAAGCTATTTTCTCCATTGAGTTGTTTGATCTTAAAAGGCCCTCTCCATAGAGAATCAAATTTCCAGTGCATGCCCTTCGTCTCTCTCTGTTTGTCCCACAAAAGGACGAGATCTCCCACTTGGAAATCTCTTTGCTTAGCCCTTTTATCAGAACAATCTCTTAACTTGATTATGATGTTTGGTGATCCTCGTTGACCACTCTTATTCTTTTCTCTTCAAGATCTGATAGATACATGATCATATTTTTAAGGGAATTTTGGAAACTCTCATCTTCTATTGCTTGTGCAAAGTGTAGAGTACGGGAAGTTCTGTAGAAATGGGAAGCTCAGCGTTGATTCCATATAACACTTGAAAAGGTGACATGCCGAGAGACCTTTTGGGAGTAATGTGGTCCACCCACAAAGCATCGTATAATGATTTGTGCCACATTCGCTGATTCTCATCAACTAGCTTCCGTATGATGGTCACTAAGTTTTTGTTACTAGATTCTACGTGACCATTTCCCTGAGGGGTAATAATCCGAGGCGTGAGCCAAGGTTATCTCGTATTCATAGCAAAAACCAACAACTTCCCTTGAGGAGAATTTGGAAGCGTTATCAACAACATTCTTATTTGGAACACCAAACATGACAATGATATTCTCTTTGATGAAACTGCAAACAATCTCGGAAGTGGCATGCTTGATAGGTATGGCCTCTACCCATTTGGTGAAGTAATCTATTGTTGTCAGGACATAACTATTTCTGGCACTCAATTAGTGATGGAGTGCTCTGATAAAGTCGATTCCCCACTGTCTGAATGGTTCATCAATAATGACCAAACTGAGGGGAAAAGCAGCTAATTTTGGCTTGCCAAAAAATTGTTGGCAGAGCTCGCACTTTTCTACCTAGGTGACTGTATCTTGAAATAGCATTGGCCAGTAGTACCTGGCCCAGATGATCTTGTGTACTGTAACGGAAGAGGAGAAGTGACCACCACAGGTCGAGTCATGAAAAATCTCAAGTAACTTTATCTGCTATGGTTTGTCAACACATCGCAAGAAGATTCCATCAATTCCACGTTTGTATAAACTGTCATCCCAGATAACATATCTGTTCGCTCTGATATTTATAGCACGCTTCTCCTTTGTAGTTAGATGAGCTGGACACTCACCATAAGTGAGAAAGAAAGTGATGTCAGAATACCATTTTTCGTTGGTCGTGACAAATAGAACCATGGGTAGAGAATCAACCTTTTCCAGCTGGCTCTGCGCTCCCTTGGTGCAATCATCCTTTTTCTCAGGGTCTTCTGAATCCCAGTTTTCAGCCATAAGCTGACATAGGCCCTTACCCCTTACCATCTTGGTGGGTTTTATATCTAGATCATACTCTTGGAATTTTGCAATCCAATTTCCTCGCAAACTCCCTAACTCCTGTTGAGTTAGGATGGACTTGACTGCCATGTCAGGGACCAGTACCGTTGTATGAGAATTTAGAATGTAATACCTGAAGTTCTTGATTGCTTTGACCACAGTGAAGGCATTCTTTTCCAACTGAGATGTCTTTAATTCGTGAGGCTTGAGAGGAGAGCTCATGAACGCAATCGGGGATTCAACATCTTCAAAATTCTTTTGCATTAAGATAGTTGACACAGTATGTTCAGATGCATAGCTATACATAATGAAATCCTTGGAGAAATCGAGACACACCAGGACTGGCACATGAGCAACGAAGGATTTTATATCTTCGAATGACTTCTTTCCTTCTTCGCTCCACTGGAAAGTTGGTGATCCTTTCATCATGTTTGATATGTGGCAAGTATTTTCAGCAAAAGTCAGGAACAAAGCGCCTGAGAAAATTCACTTTTCCGAAGAAAGAGTGAACGTCGGTCTTGCTTGTAGGTAAAGTAAGGCTTTGAATAGCCTTAACCCTTTCGGCATCTATCTTTGTCCCTTCCTTGCTTACAATGTGTCCCAACAACTTTCCCTCTGTGACTCCGAAAACAAAAATTTTCAGATTTAGGGAGATTCCATGTTCCCGGAATCTAATCAATACTTTCTCTAAATGGTCACAATGATCATTCCGCTATTTAGAGAACACGGGTTAAGTCATACAAGTAAACTACGATGAATTTTCGCATCATTCCTTTGAATGAAAAGTCCATGGCCCGCTAAAAAGTGGCACTGACATTGGTCAGACCAGAAGGCATCTTGCTATAAGAAAATGTACCCCAAGGGGTAGTGAATGCTGTTTTGAATTGGTCTTCGGGCGAGACTTCAATCTGATTGTAGCCTAAAAAACCATCAAGCATGGACAACATTTTTGATCCAATCACTGCTTGCAGAACCTGATCCATTATGGGAAGGGGGGTAGTTGTCCTTTAAGGAGGCTTGATTCAAGTTATGAAAATCTACGCATATGCGTATCTCGCCATTCTTCTTGAGTACTGGTACAATGTTCGCCACCCAGGTACTGTGATGGATAGGAAAAATGATCCTTGTGTCCAGCATTTTCTGAATTTCAGACTGGATAGTACCTGAGATCTTAGGATTGTAGTGTCTCTGCTTCTGGAAAAAGGGTTTTTGACATCCTCTTTCAACGGGATGTCATGTGGATGTCCTTCGGCTTGAAATACTTTAGGTCAGCATAGGACCATGCCAATACATCCATGTATTTCTTTAGCAACTTAACGAATTTCCGCTTCTCTTCGGGTGTGCAACATTTTCCAATGTTCACAAACTGTGGATGTTCTACCGAACCTAAATTGACCGGTTCGGTTTCTGGGGAGGAGTTAGGATCATCTCACCTTTTCTTTTTGACAAAACGATCATGCTTGTCAAACAACCGTTCTAGGGAAACCAGGCCTTTTGGGATTTTTTTCCTTTGAGCTGACATATGCCGTTGTTTCCTTCGGATTCCCCGTTCTGAACAGTAACAGACTCATGGCATGTGGAAGTGGATCCTTCAAAATGAATCTCACTAAAATTTTCCACTTTTTCAAGAAAGGCAACGAGTTGATTGTCATCGTTGAATACCTGCCAAATGCTAAGAATTGTTCTGGCATGCTTGGGGACAGAAAAACCACCTCAAATTGTATATGTGTCTGTTTTTTAAACCTCGGGTGAGGGAGAAATGAGGGATGCTGAGATGACTAATGAGTTCGGCCATGTCATTCTAAGCTCTAGGAATGTATTTTATTGAAAAAAGCATCAAACTCCTCAATTACTGTCCCATACCACAATTGTGGTAATGTCTGAGCCTTTCATTCTTCACTTGGCATATCCTCTTAACTTGATTTACGACCAGCTCTACATCACCCTGTACTTTCAGATTATTGATTCCTATTTCCCTTGCGGCTTGCATGGCCTAGTAGCAAAGATTCATACTCAACAGTATTATTTGTATTGAAAAAACTACAACTTGAAGGAGAGAGAGGGATAATCTCTTCCTCGGCAAATATTAGCACGGGCTCCAGTGCTGCAATCCGCTAGTTGCGGCAACTACCGATCAAACTGCAGTGTCCCAGATTTTTGTTAAGGTTCTCTGCTTGGACGAGGACATCCATTTTTTCAGACTCAGATAGACAAGAAATAGTTTTCCCATCCATGATGATTCGAAGAGAATTCAGGCTTTGGGGTCATCAGAAATTAGTAACCAGGTACTTCTTTTGCGATTCCGGCTCCAATGTTTGCATTACAAATTTGATGGGAATTCTAGCCTTAGACTATTCCATATGTATATCTCCACCGACCTCACTACAAAAAATCGCTTCCCAATAGAATTCCGTATGCCACCGGAATATTGGCAACAAGAACGGTCATCTTCACTCTTTTATCTGGAAATGCTGCAAATGCAAACTGCGCGTCTTTTGATTTGACCAATCAACAGAACTTGCTTGGTTTTCCAAGGAATAACATCTACCAAAAGGCTTGGTAAGGGTGAGGCCCAAGGCATGGGCAACTTTTTGCCAGCATGACGTTCTCAGAAAGCCCCAGAATCAATTATGCAGTTGCTTAGTTTGTGGCCATTGATTAGAAGGGAGAGATAGAAAGGTTCTATATATTGCCTGATGCAGATGTCGATGGCAACGTTTATGCAAGATGTAAGAGTAGTAAAAAGGATTCCTTTCGGGGAAACCTGAGTAGTTATGACACCTTAGATTTTGAATGTATTCGGTCAACCTTACAAGTTGGTCAGAATTTGACTGAAGATATTCAGCTTGAGACATCTGGATTTGTGGTCTTTTTTATCGTGATCGATTATGTCAAATGTGGGCCAAGGGGTTGTGTTGATGAAGGAATGAGTCCCTCATTTCACGCATTGGTTAGGGTGGGATTACCGGCCTTGATAGGGAACATGAGAGGACTGATTCGGAGGGGAGATAGGGGGAAAAATATCTTTTCGAAAAAGACTTAATAACAAGTTTGAGCAAGAAGGGGAGACCTACCTCGTTTTAGCGATGGTTTGGAGGCGTGTGTGGACACGGGCCTTCACTTTCTACGTAATTGGCAACCACTTCTACTTCTTTTCCTTGCGAGCGGGTAAAAAAAGCATATGACTGCCCACTTACATATCCTTGGGTACCCTCTTCTTCGTCAGATTATTCCTCATCAAATTCCATATACTCTAATAGTAGAGTCGTCAGTCGGTTTCATCGACATCTTGATCATCTTCACCTAGTGCGGTGAAGGTTCTTAATAATTTTTCTCTCCTCTTCTTTGATTTCAGCTAAAGCATTGACTGGAGGGGCCTCGAGCGCTAACAGTGGAGCAGTTGCTGGTAGGCGGGGGCCTTTGTGAGATGTTGTTAGAAGTAAATTTCCTCCGTGGAATATCCTAGTATGAAGTGCCAGGGAGAAGCCTGAGCTAGCTGCTTTTTTTAACGACGAGAAAGTCATTTGCCATCTTTTGGAATTCCAGATTGGATGAAGTGGCGGGAGAAGGAGATGAAACTTTCGGCTTGGATGGCTCTCACTTTAATTCGCCAGGTTATGAGCAAGTTGTATTCAATTTGTTATGGAGGCAGCAGCTTGGGGCAAGAACCAGAAGTAGGTGACTTTTTTCTTGCAAGAGTAAGAAAACTTACTTTTGATCTGATGGTGTTCACGAAGAAGCAATTCTGATTTTCCGGCGTTTGGCAGCATGGTAGGCGGAACTTGATTGATTACTGAGTTGAAATGGGTGATGAAATCGTGTATGGTTTCATTGACCTCCTTCTTCAAGTGAGTGATCTTGGATAGTAATGCGAACGCATCCTCATGAAGGCTTATACTCTTTCTTCAAATGCGGTTTGCAAGGTGGGCCCAACTGGTAATAGATCTGGCCGGTAAATGCCTGAAACCATTCTGCTGTGTGGGTCCTTACAAGGTTTCCAGAAAGAGGTGAACTAACACATCTTCATGGGTCATATCCAGAGATACTGCATGGCATGATGAACATGCAGATATGTGTGAATCCATGCTTTGGTTTCCCACTACCATTAAATTTAGGAAAATTTCTTTCTGGTTTCCATGTGAGTGGAGTGCTATGAACGGGGTGTGGTAAAGTGAGTGGGCCCATAGCTTTTCCCCATGGTACTGCCATATTGAGTAGCCAAAAAAAAGAACGTGTGCTAGGGAGGATGGTCCCATTGAGCAACAAAGCACTACAAAGATGATGTGGATGTACCTTGTGAGAGGCACTTCCTTCGTGGAGGTTAGACACTCCTAGATGAATGACCGGTCAGCTGAGCTTAGCAATGAGAAGCGTGTTGGTGTAACATTGAATTTGTGCCTTTGAAGCAGATTGAAAGTAGGATCAACTTCTCCACGAAGCTCTCCTTATTACAAGTAAATGGTTCACACTGCCAGTTGTACCTTCCAGATCTGCAATATTTTGATGCAAAATCCTAAAAACTCTTTTTTGGTAGTACTTGCTGATTTTTTTGGATTTTCTGACAAAAAATCAGTAGCATGTACTTTTCTAAATATTTAATTTTATCCCTCTTTTAACAATCGATTGCGGGTTTTTAATAAAAAAGATCAATGAGGAATAAAATGATGGTAAAGCTTAGTAAGTTGATTTTCAGATCTAGAGTTGAACTTTTCAAAGAGTGTTGAAAAATTTTAGTAAAACTATCATAAACTCAGATCTACGGAATAGAGAATACAGGTTTTTGTATAGAATCAGCGAACTAAACATCTCTAACTAGTCCAGATCTAGGTATCTTTAAATAAAATTTTTAGCTCTGGATCATTTATAACCGAAGCAAATTTGGATTTTGGTGAAAAGTTTAAAATTTGCAGACAGGTAGTGATTTTTTGATTTTTTCCTAAGCCTCTAATATGATCACAATCATATATCAGTAGATCTGTTCGATCCTGCCATTAGAGTCGTCAAAAACTGTTGGTCCAAAAATCTTTCGGGTGGATAGATATATGGATAGACGAGCCAACAGTGTGTGGGGCGTAGCCCCTCTTTGAGTCAGCAAAGATAAAATGGTTTATTGCTATTCTAACCAGTAGGAATCTGTGCAAGTATCACAATATTCTACCTTCGGAGGGGTTGGGATCTCCTCCTAATAGAGGTACTTTCCCAACTGTGAGAAGAAGGGGGAAGAAACGATATGGGGAGATAGGAATAGATCTGAATGGAAGAAAAGAAATGGATTCTAAAGCAGAAAAGGTTAGAGGGTCTATGTTTTGGGCTTGGTAGTAAACAGATCCGAACCTATTTGCATAGATGAACAAAGCAATACTAATGAATAAATGAAAAAAAAAGAAGAGATTGATTTAATAGAATAAACACATAAATCTGGCATAAGAAAGATTAAAATGCCTATAACACGCATATTCAGCACAAAGTCTCAATATTTTGTATTAATGTTTTTCTTCTGTTATAAAAAGCTCAAAGTCTTTTCTTCTTTACTTCTATTTTTCATCTAAAAAAGTATTCAGTCCTTGAATACAACAAGTAATCCAAGTATATATAGAAGAAAGAGAAGAAAGAAGTCCAAAAGGGAACCCAACAACTAATGATAAAATATCTACAAAAATATCTAAAAAGTCAATGTTGACTTTTGGACAACTTTGGTGGATGACAACATCCCATGGTGTAACATGGATGAGGTCATCGTTTTGTACCAACATACTATTAGATATTTTACAAAAAAGAGAAGCCAAGAGGAAGGGAGTTATTCATCGTCGTCTCGCGGCTAGAAGGGGGTATCTTGCTTTCTACTTTTGTTTGGGAGAGGTGATGTGGAAACTGAGTTTGATAGTCCATGAACTTAGTGATCATGGGCTGAAGTTGATCCTGGAGCAGAACCCTTCGTGTATGATCACTGATGACCTCACAAGTCTCTCGCTCATCTCTAAGTTTTTTTAGGGAGCTTGAAATAATCATTACTTTCCTCCATCAAGAACCCCACAAAATCACGCAGCAAGCCAGAAGGTTGTTGATGCATACGGTATCGAAAGTGGCTTCTGACCCTAACCCTTGCGAGATGATTTCTTTATATATTCGGATAGTTTCATCTACCTTCCTTAAGGAGAAAGAAGGAGTAAGCAAGCCTTGGAGACATTCTCAGAATGAATTTGTTCCATTTGATGCATTTCATCCAGGACTTCCTCCTTTAGTTTTATCAATCTTTTCTAGGGACGAACTCCATCTGGTCAACTCGGTAATCTAACATAGCAAGGATCTTGTTGGGTAACTCTGGGTGAGACTGAAGATGCCAAATTTTACTAGATCATCGATACTGAGTAGTTCGAGTATTTTCTGGAATGTTTACCTGTTGTAGCCTTGCATGGTCCAACTCCTTAGAGATAGGTCCTGCAATCGCTTGGAGATATTTGTTCGCCTGATTGATGTTATGATACAACTTGGTGAACTTGACTACTAGCCTCCTCACTGTATTTGAGGATCTGATCTCTCTAGGCGGAAACAGCCATACCTTGTTCACACAGTTTCGGACATACTCGTTTATCTTGTCCTGACTTAGGACCTCAAGATTTTCCATGGTAGATGTAGGAGGTGCAATGCCCATTTTCTACAGGGCATGGAGAAGATTTTTTTTTTGTTATTTTAACAACCTTTTCTCCTCCTTTGCTTCTTGAAGTTTCTTGCAAAGGGGCATCCACTACAGATAGGGCCTCTCCTTGAAAAATTTCTGAAGACGTTCCCATTGTGACTTGGGTCACTGTATAATCTATCGGAGACAGATCCTTTTTACCCTTTAAAAGGATCGGAATACGCTTATCTCCATTACTATCTCTCCTGATGCACTCCGAGAGAGAAGTGGGATATGGGATTTTGCTTTCTTAGTCCCATTTGATGGGATGATAGAGAAGTCCATTTGGTGTGATGGGGACTTTTCTCTTATGTTGGATCAGGTGCTGAGAGATCCATGCTGGACTTATGGGGATTGGGATCCGGAGGTGGAAGAGGGTGAGTAGCTGCAGTGGATGAGAGGAAATGGGTAGAGACACTTGGTGGGCGGCATCGAGAGGGAGGCTGAGAAGAAGTGATCACAGGGGGGAAGGGGACACTGTAGGGGAGGAAGACGTGGGAAAGGAAGGGAACTAAGAGATGAGAGAATAAATGGTGGGGGAAAAATCCACGAGAGAAGAGAAGATGGATGACGAGGAAAGGTGGGTGACAGTAGAAGATGGGGGAGAAGGACATGACTAAAGGAATGGTTTCTTGGGTCACGCGAGGAGGAGGAGGAGGAGAGGAGAGAAGGGATAGAAGGGACCTCTGTGGTTATAGTAGTGGTGACACCCTGAGTGGATGTGCCCAATCGAAACACCTTCCACTGCTTCTTTCTCTGCGGGAAGCTAGAGTTACAACTTTTTCTTGTACAACGGAAGGAGGACTTTAAGGAGCTCCTTCTTGAGTAGAGCTTTATTCGCCCTCTTTATCCTTTCCTTTGACTTTTAGCAGATGTTTTGGCTTAACAAGTTACATTTCCCAATGGATACGTAGTGAAATCTACCCCGAGATAGATGAGGCCATTCATCCTGCACCAGTGTTCTATCCTTCGCAGTGTCTCCTTGACCCTTTCTTTAATGGTCTGGGGTACTTTTTGTTCTAATCGATTGCAGCAAACGGCCAGTTTTTCCCCATCTGTATCCAAAAATATCTGATCAACTTCTTGATCAGCAGTTTTGATAACCTTTTGAGATGATGGCCACGCCATACTGAATAATCTCATCCAGGGCTAGGCGAGAGTGATCCTTCCTTTTAAGTTTGACCCCATGATACAGGTCGATATAGATGTCCTCGATATATGGAAGGTGGATAGGATCAAGTTTTTTCCTTGGGAAGGTAATTCCTTGGATCAAAAAGTGGGCCTCGCTGGGGAAGTCGTGCTTCAGATTGAGTAGTTTCTAGCTCCATAACCATTGCCCAAGAATTTGTGGTGAAGAGATGCATGTGTATCTACCCACTATAATGGGGAAAGGAGTTCCACGCTTCTTTCTCTTCAGGCACTTCTCGTGGTATGTTATGAGATATCTGGATAGCTCCAACAGGATCAGATTGGGGGTTGGCATATCTTTGGAAATTTGGTGAGCTCACCCAGGGAAGTTAGCTGCCCTGAGGTAGGTGAAGGTGGGAAATTGTGTAAATAAGGCCCCCCCACTTCTCTGTTGTTTGTGACAATGCTCTTGGTCGTTCGGCTCTGTGAGTAATGTTTGGACCTCAATAGGTAGACGATGCCCGTAGAAGAAGGCATCGTTGATTTTTTGTAAACTATGAAATACTGTTTCTGCAGCTTTAGCTTTAGGTAGTATTCATATATTTTTACTTGGGGCCAAACCCCTTGCATCAGCTCAATGTTAGATAATCCCTTTTCTGAGGCTACAACATAGAGTATGTAAGAGTTCATGTAGAACCTCCCTGTTGTGGTGAGTTGTTTGGAGCTTCATTCAGATATGGTGATGCTTATTATCTCCGCCCACTCGAAGCGTTGATCAGGTATGTTCTTGTTCATGGTCTCCAGGTACTTGAGCATTCATTTATGAAAGTAATGGGTGTCCAGAAAGCCCAAATACTCTTCTTAGGAATGTGATAGTATCACTCATTTCCTTAGAGAAGTCGCTACGGTGAATAACCCTGTGGCCATCTGGTTATCACCTTCTTGTTCTTTAGGTACACCTCATTCATTAGCTACATGCACCGGTCTTCATTTTCCTTCTAAGCCTTGGTGCAGCCTTCTTGGCTTACAACCACAAAATGTTGGTGGTGAGGGATGCCTAACATGATTTTAAAGTGTCGGCCGGTGAGGTTGATCACGACTTCACCCTTTTCATTTTGGACACACCTTGTTTCTTTGTTGTAGCAGCGGGACACTACCATCATGAATTCATTGTTCACTGCACTGACGAGGATCCCCCCAGCAAAATGCAGGCCACTACCTACTATTTTATCCATCCAGGGACTCCTGTGACTTTCCTCGTTTTGGCCCAGAAATATTCCATATCGATGTGACCAAGTTCAGAGTCTCTTATATCCATGTCACATTCTACCTATGACTTGGGAATTTTGACCGTTTGGTACTTGTATTTCATTTCTTCTTCAGTAAGCTTAGCTTTACCTTTTGACTTGGTTGGCCGCTTGCCTTGATGTAGATATATGCAGATCTGAATTCAGTTGTTGATCTTCAAGAAGAAGAAGAGAAGTCCAACGCCAAAGAGCCATATTAGCTGTCAGTTCTTCCATTAAAGTACTAAAGAATAGAATGAGGAGTTAGCAATTTTAAGGCCTCAGGGCGCAGGGTGCATGAACATTGCAGGCTGCAGAGTTAATAGAAAGGCACACCGAATTGGAATGTTACAAAGAACAAATCATCGTCAAAGGTGCAATGCACATGTATTTTTCATATGACATCATATTATTGAAGATAGGGGTGTGCATGCGCCATCTATATAAGGTTAGGTGGGGCGCAAATAAACTTGGTGTTGCATGAGATCAGGGTGCGCCCATGGCGCATGTAATTGGAATGCAACAGGGGATGTTGATGTGCCGAATGGCGCAGGGTAAATGCATGTTGCACGATCTTTCCGTGCGTAAAAGGGAATTTGGCGCGGCGCAAGGAAGGCTTGCATGACATCATGTTATTGTAAGAGGGTATGCGCCCGTGCCAATTTTTAGGATTTACTTGGTTTTCTCATGGCGCAGGGATAAAGCATGTTGCAAGTGGGAAAATTGCGCCTTCTTGGCATGACTATATTTTATGCAGCAGGAGTGGTGATTGCGCCAAGGGAAAAATATAGTTTTAAACTAATCTTTCAGGTTTTCTCTCTTTCTTGACAGGTTTGTGATCTTTCAGGCCCCTTTTACAGGTTTTCTGGATGGTGAAGGGGGCACAACAAGGAGATCCAAGTGATTTTTGAGGTAGAGCCCTTCTTACCAGCAGATCTGGAAAGAGGAGGAAGAGCTTGGGGGAGAAAGACAGCAAGAACATCAAAAAAGGGGGGGGGGGGTTTTACAAATCCATTGCCTCCTACCATACAAATAATCAAAACAAAACATAGGAGGAGTAAGAACCACCTACCCGGAATATATAGAATGTGAGAGGTGAAATGGGGTCCACGAACGTGCTGACAGGTGCAGAGGAATACAGTTATCATGTATTTTCAATTGTGAAAGTGACAGGGCGGATGCGCCTATATATATAGACAAGGGTGTAATAAATGCGCCAACCACTTTTTCAAGTGGTGCACCAAAACACGTGTCAACACATAAAACTTTGTGCCCTTTGGCGTAGATAAACGCATGTCAAAATGAAATTATGTGTGCCTTTGGCACATTTAAAGGACTGTCAGCACTTCATTTCTTGTGCCCTTTGGTGCACCAAAACACGACGCAACATTTGATGTGTCAACATGAAGGCGCATGCGCCTTGACGCACGCAAGGAAGGCGCACCAAAACATGTGTCGACACTTCAAAGGGTGCGCCAAAGGAAATGAAGGGGGCGTAGATTTACTCTGTGTAACATAGATAAAACATGCGCCCAGCCAAAAAGGGATCAAAAAAGGCTAAGTTCGGAGAACTAGATTTCCCGGAAAGGGATTTTGCAACGTTCCGAACGCAGAGGGGTCCACGATGAGGGACTAGGACAAATTTTTTGTATGGTTACCTATGAAATTGCCCTCCTCAATTTTATAGGATAACACATCTATATCATGTGATTTCCATATCATAAGTGTTTTTAAAACAATTTATTTCTATTATGAATACTACAAATTAATGCAATGTATTTCAAGTTTCATTCCAAAGACTACAAATTGACATGTGTTTTAAAAAAAATACAAATAAGGAAAAATTTATTATCAAAACAATATACTGAATATTTTAATATATTATACGAACAACTATATCATGTGATATCCACAAATGGAAGCTTCTAGTTTGATGGTGGATCATCTCTATCATTTTCTTGACCAGTTCTTTGACTCTCACTTCGTTGATAGTCAACTTCTGCAATAGGGTCATCTGTTGTATTTTTGGCATTGTTTTCAGCCCCTCTCCATTCATTAATCGACTTTCATATTACCAAAGCCCTATCATAGAGAAGGCTATCCACTTCCTACTGTGATGTGTAAATTCTCAAACAGTTTTCCAAATTTTTGTCAAGCTTGTTTCCCAATTTTTACTTTATAAAGGTCAAGGAACTGAAAATTCTTTCATCTTCAAATGAACCCAAAAACATTGTTTGAAATAGCTCAGCCAATGATAAAAATTCAGACATGGTTTTCTATAAAATAGTACTTAACCCAATTTTTTTTCTATAGTCAGGTTATTGCTCCACACTCTAAGGGATTATCTAAACATTTAAATTGTTCAATCATTCTAGAGGAAAATTAATGAGATTGATCAGTCAAACTATCCTTACTTAAATTACATAGAATATTCATTCCATAAATATGAACACATGTACAAAAATGTTGAATCAATGTAGTCAATCTCTTGTGGCAGTCTTCTTGCAAAACTCTTTCATTTTGGACATTATTCCAATAGGTGGGATTTCTAAAGCCATTGCTTCAAGTAAAGCATCCCTAATAAAATATTCCCTTATTTCTTATAGTAGGGAAACTGTAATTTCTCTTAACCTTTCCCTTATTGATGATACAATGTTATCAAACAACATTCCTATAACATTTACCTTCTCAACCTTACCAGAAACTACTTAAAACGGGTGCATTGGTATCTCATATCCACATAGAGAATAACATACTTGCCCAAACAAGTTGAAATTTAGAAAGCTACTTGATTTTCCAATATTTATCAAATTATTCAAACCATTAATCTTTGGACCTAAAAAAGTTGTGTTATTGACGAACAAATATTCTATTGCCATACAAACTTGTTTCCTCAAAATAAAAAAAAAATCAATGACATAAATAGTTATTTCCTGGGCTTGTTTAATTAAACAATGCATTTCATCCAATATGGGAAAGAGACCGCACAATAGTATAAATGTATCTGCATCAGTAAAATGATGTATCAAATCCCAAGCCTTGTCCACTTCCATGTGATTCTGCCACATTACTCTGAATAAGGATTGATACTTGTTGTACACCCTAACAACCAGTTGATATAATGAGATCTACCTATTGTCGACATATTTTAATAGTTTATGCCCATTTTTCAGTCCTTCTACAAATATTTGGAATTTTATGAACCTTTTAGGAATACAACAAAAATAAGCATGCACCTCTCAAACACGTTCTTCAACTTTTTCTAAAGGTTTAAATTTTCCAACTATTTTGTATGCTAGATTCAGTCTATGAGCCATAAAATGAATGAAAATCATATATGGGAAATGAGATGTTTGAAGTCTTACACAGGAAATAATGATTACCTTTCATTAAATATGCCCCATCTACCCCAACACATACCAATTTTGATGCAATCATAGCATTATACATGTCATTGATCTCCTTAAAACTTTTTATCACCAATTTACAAAGGTTTTTCAGCATTGGAGTTCTCTCTCATCTTGTGAATAGTAAGTAAGTGAGTCTGTCTCACATGATTCTCAACAATATAAACATGCATACAAACCTAAATAGTATTATCTACTAGTGTAACCTCATCGATAGATAAAGACATGTATTTTGCAAACTTTGGTTTCTCTTTCAAGTCTTCTTTCTCAACCATAACTATGCATTTTTCCCAATCCCAACCACTAATTTCACACTAGTGAGAATGAGGAAAATGTGGGACACCAAGAAAATAAAACATCTTTTTTTAAAGAAAAATCTATCATAGGATGACCTCTTTTCAGAATGTGAAAAACAATAGCTAGTTGAACTGTTTTACCTAAAAGACTGTTTTGAATGACCTTGTTGAATTGAGAGGTAATTGTCTCTCCATTCAATGAAACTATTCTTTCAATTCTCTTATTATCTTAAAATTATTTTTCATACCTAATTTGAATAAAATCATCCATAGTTTTCCATCTAGATACATTCTTCACAACGTCATCTATAATTTTCTTTTCACATATATTTCCTACATGATTCTCAATAGCATCTAACTTAAGTTGCATTGTCTTGTCCATGCCTAGTTTCCAACTACATATTATACATTTGCATTATTTGGGAGGTTCAAATTTATTCTCATTTGGAATAGGTTCAATAAATGGATACTTAGAAACCCACTCTAAACTAAAACTCCTTCCCAAGTCTCATTTTCTTTCCTTTCTCTTTCTTCCAAATATAGGTGTCCATTGAGTATATGTCATGGTGGGATTTAATTTTTAATTTACTGCCAAAATTTTCACCTCGAAAATCCAATTGGGCAGGTGATGCAATTTCTATTAGAGATCACAAGCACTAAGAGGGGGGGTGAATCAGTGTTTATTCAAAAATTTCGCTTAATGTAAATTTAAAACCCTTTAATGATGTGCGGATTTAAACTATGAGCAGTTAATCAAACATATGCCATGCACAATAACACAGAACACATAGATTACCATGGGAAACCCTTTCAAGAGAAAACCCCACCAAAACCATTGCTTATATTACACAAAGCAAGGACTTGTAATAATATTACGCATCTTACAAGATTTGTTTAGTGAGGCACCAAATCCACAAGGAGCATCAACCCCTACACCTTTGTTGATATTACGCACAAAAAATAACTCAAGCGAATATTACACATCACAAGATATTTCTTTAGTGAGGCAAAAACCCCACAAGGAGAACTAGCTCCCAAATATGTTAAGCTACAACTTAGACTTAATTTACATATACATTTTGATCATCTAGTTACAACACTTGCTTTTGCAATAGATTATGATCACCTTTTTGTATCTATCTGCATTCTTCTTTGAACTCTCTTCTTCTCATCTGATTCAATCCATCTTTCTCAATCAATTTTTTTCTCTTAATGCTCTTCTCATTTGATAAATCAATCCTTCATCAGTCTACTCTCCTCTTTCCTATTTCTTTTCTTCAGTAGCTCTTTCTAAACTTTATGGCATCATCTTCTTTCTTGTGTCGCTCTGCCTTAGCTCAAATGCTTCTTTTCTTACTTGAGAAACACTCAAAATAGCTCTGAGTTCAAACTATATTCACAATCGACCCAATTCTTCACTTCGATTTGTGTGTCATGCACCTTCCTTCTTGGTCACCTGAGAATTCGGATAATTAAATGCATTCAACTAACTCCAGATATTTTCCCTTCTATATTTGAATTGATTACACCACTTTCCATGCATTTCTGGAAGATATTTATCATCCATTTTACAAAGATAGATTTTCCACATTTTTAACGTGACCCAGATGAGCGAGCCATTTTCTTATTCAATATTTTATTTTGCCTTGAAACTCAGGACCTCATAGAGAATGTAATTGCATTTCCATAAAGTCAATATGCATTAAATGTTGGTAGTTGGAATAGTGGATTTCTTCATCTTTGTGGAGTTAAAGTCATATCCTTATCTACAATCACCTGACAGTCAAATCACCATCGATTTTAGAGAAATAACTCTCACTTGTACATGTTTGAATCAATTTGATTGCCTTCGACCCTTATCCAGTCTATATTCCATCATTTCACGACTTTCCTTTTCTCCTTTGAATTTCTCCTTTGTATCGTGGCACTTTCCTTTATTCGGTGGTATTTCTCCTTCCTTACTGGATTTTTAATTATCTGTGACTCTTCTATACTTCTTGCGGCTTCTACAATGTCTTGCAGATATGCTCCTTTTCCTTTACCTTTCCACAACTTATTCCTTATATGCAGCTCTTTCTTCTTATCTGTGTTTCCTTCTTGCAACTTTTTTTCACATCCACAACTCTATCTCTTTTACTTGTGTATTTTATAGTCTTTCACGGATATCTTCCATCCTTAATGAATTCTCTAGTTCTTTGTGGATTTTCTCTTTGTTAACAAATTTTCCTTTCACTTACGCGGCTCTTCCTTCACATCCACAAATTTTCCTTTGGCTCTATTTTTCTTCGTGGATTCATCCCTTTATCCTTGGCCTCTTCTATACCTTTGTGGATATCCTTAGACTTCAGCAGCTACTCTAGGCTTCGACGGTTATCTTTAGTCTTTGACAACTATCTTCAATACTTTGGTGGATATATCCTCATCTTCGTGGCTTGTCTAAAAGCTGATGAAGTCCCTTAGAACTTGTCCTTAATCATCTTGAATCCTTATCTACTTGAGCATGCAAATATCTCTTTCATGAGGCTATTATTCCATGAAATCATCTGGTTCAACCTTCAATCTTCTCCACATGCTTTCCTAAGCTACTTTCTATGTTCGCTGACACTACCAATCAACCTTCGTCTCCATTACTTGCTCACTTTACTAATTAACCATTTTTCCATCAATGTCACTTCTTCCAACTTCTTCATCTTTGACATCAATGAAAACACATATGACACATGACAAAGGTTTAATATTGTCAACTTCATTCAATGGAATGTATTCAAGGGGAGAAACTTCATTTCCGCCATCATTTACAACATCATTCATCAAATAAAAAATATACACATTATGAGTTTCATTTAGAAGGCAATCAATATCCCTTGACTGTGTTGGTCCTATTGGAGAAGGATGGGATTCCTTAGATGGTTTCTCAAAATAAGATTTATTTTTCAAATGTCAATACCACTACCAGGAGGGGTTGGAATTGATTTTTTTCCTAAACTTCCCTTTTTTAGTTTACATTTTCTTGAATCCTGTAAGGAAATTTTTTGAGTTGGTAAAGCTATGGGATGAAAATCAACGAAGGAATTACAGTGTGATGACATTCATGATACCGTAAAATCAAAAAATGACAAAAATAACTTACAAAAGAAGATAAAGCAATGCAACATGAAAGAAGAATAGTTATATATAAACTTACTGCAGTAAGTGCTTGTAAGATGTAAACTACAACGCAGTAGCCAACAAGACCTTGATTTAATTTATTTTTGTAAGAAAATTTGAATATATTGATTCCTTAAATCCTTTTCTACTACTTCAAACTTTCATAAATTGGAGAATCAGAAAAGATTAAAAAAACCTTTGAACTTTTCTCAATGCTTATTGATTCTACATTTACAATCTAAATTTATACATACATACATACATATATGACGAATAACCCCAAAGGACCAATAAGGTTTCATAGATTTCTTGGCAATCCAAGAATGTTTTAAAATCCTGAACCGTCAATCACATGGCTATTCAATAAAAAATATATATTGGGATTGAATATTCATTAGCTAATCACATGTGACAAATTATTGTTTGTGAAATTTTTGGGTGAAACCTGGGCACTATCATGGCTATAAAAATAGCTAAAATCAAATTTTGGAATTCCTAATATTCACAAAATTACTAATATTTTCCACTAAAAGTTTCCTTGTTTTGGGCCTTTTGCTTTATCTTTTACATTCTTATTGGATTTACACATCCTATACATTTTCCGGAACTAGAATTATTTATTTTTTATATCCTTAGACACTAGCACCCAACTATGATAGAAGCGTCCAAGCGTTCCTGTCCCTCTTGAGCACTCCTAAACCTCTCTACCCTTTTCTCACCCTTTTGGGACTCTTTTACTTCTTGATTTGAAAACTATTTAAAATATGTTAAACCCTTATTGTAGATTCACAATATAATAAATACTAAATAATGTACAAAAATTTCCTAAGCTATAAGTAATTAATTTTAAAACCCTAATTGCAAGGGAAGGGATAAAGTACTTAACTGATTTCGTGATTAATCATGGATTGTGCCAAAATGGAAAATTGATAAATAGGAGGAGGAAACTATTATTACTATGCCTAGAAAAAATGTGTGACTATCAGATCTGCCTGGACTAGGGCACATGGGTGATGTAGACTACTTCTAGGCACCCGTGACTACAAAAAATGGTTGAAAAGTGAATTTTTTGTGTTACTTCTATGTCACTACCCTTCATTATTAATCCCATGTGTGTCATACTATTCCCGTAGAATTTTCTTGTAACTTTAAAAGAGAAAGTGTACCTACAAACCCCTAAAACACATCAAATACTAAAAAGAAAAAGATACAAATGGGGAGTCATACTTACCATGGTTGTCACCCGATTGAGTAAACTTATAATTTGGGCATTGCACTATATTTTAGACTTGATGTAGTTCTATGTATTTGTGTGTGTATAATTTTTCCCTAACTGGCTCTTGTGAAAGATGCAATGAATAATGAGAAATAGCTAGATGTAGCAATGTAAGTAGATGTGTAGATGTCGAAATAAAATTCCCCTCCTATGAATTGTATGTAGAATCATGTCCATTGAATGAATTTATATGGATGCTTTGATGCTCTTGAAAGGCCTTTGGATGCAACCTTAGGTGATAGTAATAGATGTTTAGAGATCGGTCCTTTATTATGGTCACGTAGTTTTGTATTTATATGATTCCCTTGTTTGAATTTTGTAAATAAACACTAAAAGGCCAAGAAAAAAAAAAGATTCCCATTGGCCAGAAAAGACCCAAAATATGCAAGAAAGATACAAAGAGGTTGGGGGCGCCCAAAGGAGACGAGGGAACCTGAGTGCTAACATCCTGGCTGGGCACTGGTGTCCAGACTCACAACATCTGAAGTATCAAAAGTCAGAATGGGAAAAAGGATGTGTAATACCAAGAAAGAAACTAGAAATAAAGCAAAGAGGCCAAAGATAGTGGTCAATTAGTAATTTTCTCACTTAGGAATCATATGAATAGTGATATGTGATCATGACCTAGAAATGTATCTAAAGTGCATGATTTAGTGTCTACATTTTCCACCACTTAATGTTGTTGAGAGAATTCTCGATAACATAAAGTAGATAAGATATGCATACCTCATAATCATGTAGATTGATTGCGAAAAACATCCCGAGGTGACAAAAAAATCATGGAGTGACAAAAATGAAGTGTGGAAGCTAGAGAAGAGGAAGTGACCCTAGGGGTAAAAGTGTATGTGTATATGTCACATTGTACTTGTTTTTGATATCACTTGATGCTTGATGATGTGAATATTGATTCCCATAATAATGGACATGTAAAAGAGAAGAGAAAAAGAGTATTCAAATTTGTGTATACAAAAAATTTGTTCCAATTATGTAAAAGAAAGTAAAAAATGTGAAAGGAACATGCACACCTGATCTATGATGAGTGAAAGGATAGAAAGCGTCCTAAAATGTGGTAGAAGAGTGATTTTTTTATGATACCTCACACCAAGTGTGAGTTTTCTGGGTGATCTCACGCCATGATAGAAGAGTGTAGGGAGAAAGGTCTAGTGTTATTATCCAAACTTTGACTACTTCAAAAAATTTATACACCAATGCAGATGGTGTGATCTTACTTTGTTTAAGTTTGATCCAACATAAATATAAAATGGAGATACCATGCATGCTGATCTCTCAAAGACTGTGCCTAATTTGTGAAAATCGTTGTGTAAATTTTTGTGAACCATGTTGATATAAGAAAAACTCTATAACTTTCCCCTGGTCATAGGCACTCATGAAGGGTCAGGAAGTTCCCAGATGCCCATGTCTATATTTTATTGCTGGCATTTGTGTTATGATGAGGTCCCAAGTCAGATTCTGGGCCATTTCTGAGACTATAGACTGTGTTTTTATGTACTAAACTATGTTGTACTGTGAGTGTGAAATTCTGAATGGGGTGACTAATTCACCCAATGTATTCCCCCTCATTTTGGGTGCATGCGATGTCACTAGGTGTATGTGTCCCAAAGGAGAAGACTGACCACTGATATGAAATTGATACCCTGTAGGGGTGGGAATGTGCTTGATAGAAACCAAGTCACACGCAAACAAAATGGCTAGAAAACATGTGTTAGTACAAACAAGACAAATACACATATATAAGACAATATGTAAGCTAGCAAGCAAAAATACAATGAAATACTACAAAAATTGGGTTTCAAACATGTGACATCACTCACAATGTCACAAGACAATCAGGGTTGAAGTGACTAATAGCATACAGTGTGCACACATGACAAATGGCATAGCCCGTGAACAATGGCAAAAAATGGTAAACAATGACAAGAAAAGAGTAACAGACAACCATGGTAGCAAATAGTTATTGCAAAGAAAATGTTGCACATAAAGCACCCATTAGCATGTTAGAAAGATATAAAGTATGTCAAAGTGTGTATGATCTGATATAGTAATGTGCTAGCATGAATAGGAAATAGTGTAAAATGAAATAATATCACATGTAGTATGTACAAAAATAGATACCCCCAGGAGCCATTGTGGGTCTAGTAATAGGTACAGTGTGAAGCATCTATACTACGTGTAATGATCTATGTAAATTCTACATCCACAACTAGAAGGTAAGTGAACACGCATGTGTATATAGAAAAGATAATGAGATATGAAATATTTGTCTAACATAGTAAGAAAACTGTACATATGATTATAAGAAAACATGAGTAAGTGTAACCAATATATGAAATATAATGTGAGTGTGACATGGAATGGAATGTAGTGTGAGTGTGATAGGAGAAGATTTCCCACCATGTGAATGTGAATGAGTATGCATGAGATGAGGTTCATTTATAAAAGATCCCTTAACAGTTTAGAATGAACCATAGAAAAAGAGTGCTTCATCGGGAAATGCTTTGATAGTGTGCGCCAAAAATATATGATTGATGAAGCATAGATCATAGAGAACGAGAAATTGTGGTGAGGTTCATTTCAGATTTAGACCCTCAATAGTTGATTATTAACCTTGGAACTAGAGTGCATCATAGGGAAGTGTGTTGTGATGAATGTGTACAAGAAATATGTGTCACGGATGCACCAATTGTAAAATGTGTCGTATGTATAATATGAGGTTACTATATGTAGTAAGACCTCAACAGTCAAGTGTGAACCATAGCACAAGAGTACGTCATTGGGTAATGATGATACAAGTGTATCAAGATGTGAAAGATGTGTGTGAAATACTAGATGTGAAGCATAAAGTGAAATAGTAGAAATGTGAGACACCAGATAATGCTCAAGGGAGGAATAGTAAGCATAATACCCACTCAAGTGTATGTCAATGAATATGCTATCTGAAAAAAGTGAAGTATAAGGGTCCTCCACCTAATGCTTGTGGAGAGGACTAGCATGTAACAATGCTTTAATATTTTCGAGGTATCAAATATATGGTGTATTGTTGAATGAGACCTATGTGCATGAGACATAGGAGGTGATCGACACCTATGTGAAAGAGAACGTGGAGGTGATGAACACCGATGTGAAGGAGAGCATGAAGATGATGAAAACCTATGTGAAGTAGAGAATGGAGGTGATGAACACCTATGTGAACAAAATTGAGGATGTGATGTATACCTATGTGAAGGAGCCACCCAAGTGGTGGATCTAGACTGATGCGATAGACTAATAGACCGATGAGACCATGTTGGCCATGTGTGAATAGGAGAGCTAGGAACATAGTTTGCCTTAGATTTGAGAGGTCACAGGGACCTAGATTCTCTAGTGAGTGCAATGGAAACCTCAAGAGGAAGCTACAACCATGGTGTGCATGGTAGAACACCATTGATAGTAATGACTTGCATGTTGTGAATGAAATTTAGACACAATTGATTCATGGAAATGATATCCTAAGTTTCATGAAGCCAAGGAAGACCTAAGAGCATGTCACACCCTTTGATTGAAGGTGCCACAAGAAATGGTACAAGCATGGTAATAGGATCAATTGTGACTGGAAGCTTGACGTAAACTTATGATTTAGGAACTGGATATGAAATATGCGATAACGGATAGTCGATAACAACAAGAAGTGCAATAGATATCACACACATATGAATTGATGGATCAATCATTGTGTTATTGATAACATGAATCCCAGTAGAAGAATGGATGTGTAATGTTTCAAAAAATAATGGGGCATGATATTCACGATCACATAATGTAATAAATAGTGGAGATGCCTCACATGATCAACTAGAAAATCAAGAACCCCCGATGCAGGAATAGGCACTGCGTGATATGTATGATTGGCTGAAGAGTCAGTCAATTTATTTTCATGTTTAGGAATAGGATTTTTGAGTATTTTGAGATTGTTATTTTCATTTACTGGCTTGATGTTGTATCTCAGGAAGCTTGATTGCATTATTGTCGATAAGATCTTAAATAAGACTTTAAAGTTTGAAACATCAATCTGTAGAATGCCTAATGTATTGATGATAGTCACATATTACATTTTCATTGTAATTGTGACCTTTAGGATGAGATGGGTCTAGATTGATCATAGGAGGAAGAGTAATAAGATTGCTCTCAAAGAGTTGTGGAAATAGAATATGCGGAGAAAAAGGAAATTTAGTAAACCTACACTTAGGTGGTTGCCGTTGAAGCTTTTCAAGATTAGAGACAAAATTAATAGTAGATTTAGCTTTAGAAGGTTTTTTAGATGGCTTGAAAGTGTATTTTCCTTAAAATTGCATAGAGGATGAAGCCTTCTCATGATACTTAAGCTTACCCGTAGATAATAGTTTACTTTCACGTAGCTTAAGAGTATAACACAAATGATTGAATAATGGAGATGTCTCGAAAATAACACTCTCCTAGAGTGGAATAAATATACTTTGGATGAATAGATCTTGAATTTTAGAATCTTCAAGAACATTAGACATATTAGATATTTTAACTTGAAGATCCTAATTAAGAGAGGATATATATTTAGTGTCATCGGAAGAGTCTTGTCACATTTGAGAAATAAGGGGTGGCATGAAGTGTTTGGTAGGATCAAGAACAAAAATGGGAACAATAGAAGTAGGTGGAAGATTGGAAGTAGGTGGTTGAATAGAAATAGTCATGGAAGGGGGATGGACACATGAATGTTCAGATCAAAAATATTAGTGGCCTCCTCAAGAGCAACAAAAAAAAGTAGATCTAGATCCTAGAGATGTTTAACAAGATGATCATTGATCTCTTGGAGATGAAATTCTGTAAAATTTTCATAAGACTGAGCCATAATAAAGAAGAAGAGGAGAGTATTCAAAGGACAAGCTCACCAAATGATTTTAAAAATATTGAAAATATGTTAAACCCTAATTACAGAGTCAAAACACAATAGATAAGAAATAAAGTACATATCTGACCTGATCAATAAGAAATTAATTTTAAAATCTTAATTGTAAGGGAAGGGATAAAGTACATAGCTAATTTTGTAATTAATTCTAGATTGTGCTGAACTGTAAAGCTAATAAACAAGAGGAGGAAGTTTTTGGTAATGTGCCCATAAAATTATGTGACTATCGGATCTGCTTGGATTGGGTTAGGGGAGTTTGGTCGTTATAAACTTCTTCTGGGTGCCCATGACTATGAAAATGGCTGAAAAGTAATTTCTTATGTGTTGTTTCTATGTTATTACACTTCAATTTTGATCACATGTGTGTTACAATATATCCACAAAAATTTCATGTAGCCTACAAATAGAAAGAGCACCTATAAATCTCCAAAACACATCAAATCCAAATAAAGAAAAAGATGAAAATGGGGAGTCAAACTGACCCAGATGGTCACCCAACTGATTGAAATTACGATCTGAGTGTTGCGCTAAATTTCATACTCCATGTAGTTTTGTGTGCGTGTGTGTATGTAGAATGGTGCCATGGGTGACTCTTGTGTAATATGCACTGAATAACGAGTAATAGATAGATTTAACAATGTAAGTAGATGTGTGCATTTTAAAATGAACTTCTTCTCCTATGAAGTGTATGTAGAAGAATGCATTCCCTTGTCCCTTTAATGAAGCTAGATGGATTCTTTGATGCTCTTGAAATACCTTTGTGTAACCTTAGGTGATAGTAATAGATGCTTAGAGATTGGTCCTTTATTATCATCAAATAGCTTTGTATTTATATGATTCCCTTGTTTAAATTTTGTAATTAACCACTAAAAGGCTGAACACCAAGAAAAAAATATTCCCAATGGCTAGAAAAGACCCAAAAGATGCGATAAAGATAAAAAAGAGGTTAGGGGCACCCAAAGGGGATGAGGGCGCCTAGGTGCTGACATCTTGGCTATTTGCTGGTGTCTAGACTCAAAACATCTGAAGTATCGAAATTCATACTGGGAAATAGGGTGTGTGAAGAAGGAAACTAGAAAGAAATCAAAGAAGCCAAAGACAATGGTTAATTAGTACTTTTCTCTCGTAGGAATCATATGAATAGTGGTATGTGATCAAGACCTATAAATGTACCCAAAGTGTGTGATTTAGTGTCTACACATCTTAGAAATATTTTAATACTTTGGGTCAGCCTTCTAGTTTCTAATTACAAAATTAAAACAAGGGAATCATTTATATACTTAGTTATTACAATCAAATAAGGGTTCAAGCACTAAAAATTACCTATTATCACCTAAGGTTGGATCAAAGGCATAAGAACATTTTAAAGGAATATATCTAGAAAACTCATACATGGGAAAAGAGTTGCATCACTCTATATACAAAAAATAGGAGGGGAAGTTCATTTTATTCCATCTCACATATTTGCATACTTGGAGAAATATATATCTAGCCCACTATCATCATGAAACTTACACAAGGGCAATAAAGGGCATCATTTCACACACATACACATAGAACTACATGGAGTTTGAGATGTAGTACAACACTCAGTCGTAAGATCACTTTTCGGGTGACCATCGAAGTCAGTCTAACTCCCTATTATGCATATTGTTTATTAGGTTTAATGTGGTTTATGGGTATGTGTAGCTAGCTATTTATTTTTTAGGTTACAAGTATGCCCTGTGACATTGGCACAAAACCAAAGTGACAAAAGAGGATCAATAGTGAATCTCTTCCAGCCTAGAAAATACAAGCACTTGAACATCTTAGTAGACACTAGCAACCAATTCAATCACTAGTACCCAAACAATCTTCTCCTCCCATGGTCACTTCTATCACATGTAGTTCTAAGTCCCAAAACCCTTGATGAGCCTTAACAACACTCTTCCTAGTTGTTATCAACCAATTTTGACTTCACAAAATTGAATTTTAAAAAAAATGGAAGTTTTGAATTTTTTCAAAAGTGTTACTTTGCATGGTTTATCACTCTCATGACGACTGTCTCATTTTTGTGATCATTTTGGTCTTCGTTTCATCCATTTCGGGCGAGAACTCCTCTCGTCAGGATTTGAACTACATTAAAATTAATTAATTAATTAATTACTCTTTGTTTGATAAAAGTAATTTTTGATAACGTAGGAGTATTTAATTAAATAAATATTAATTAAAATTCATTCGACAAGTTTTATTTTAATTTCCGGGGAAAAATAAGCTTCTTCTTCCCATTGCCGGGAATGCCAAATTGGCTTCTCGAACCCGGATTTCCCCTTTCCTGGAAAATTTATTTTACTTTCCCACTTGTGGGATTTTCTCCACCAATTGCCAAATCAATGAATTGGAAAACGAGAAAGAAATCTCTTGATTTCCCACATGGGGAAATTGAATGGAGAATGCTAACCCACCTTACCATTCTTGTTGGCAATTGGTCCTTGCTTTCCCCATTTCCCTTGGAAATTAATTCCACTACCGGGAAGAGGGGAAGTCGGTTTAGCCTTCACAAATTCCTCCGTCGGACTCGTTGGAAAGAGTCCTACGAGGATTTCTAAAATTTCTTCTCACTTCTTCTAAGGAACATCATAGTATTTTTATCACATTCCACAATATTGTGAACGTCATTGTGAAGGAGAAGTAGTAGGTATAGGCCAAAGAAAAGGCCAGAACAGTCCAAACAATTAATCTCTGCACAGCCCAAGGGAGATAAAGGAATTTTGTAGAAGTATTTGGCATAAGAAAAAACAAAAGAAGAATCCATATGCAGCAAGACAATAGGAAGGAACAGTTTGAAGGAATAGTCCAAAAAATAGGAAAAAGACAGAAGGAATCTCCACGCATTAGCAGCAGGCAAGAGCATTAAACAAAAAAAAGCTACGCAGGTTTTGTTTTTAATATAAAGTCATATTTTAATGCCCAGCCAGGAGGAATTAAAACACCATGCATAAGGGAGATACAACTAGATATCAAAAGAACACACCTTCCCATGCTCAGCCAGGAGAAAACAAGAACTAATTTTCCAACGCTTGGAGGGAGAAAGACAAAAAAAAAAGAAAACAAGAAAGGCCCCACACATGTTTTAGGAGCACACGTTGAAGCAAAGAAGAGCCACATGCTGGAGAAAGTAACCCACATAGACCAAAGGGTAAAATAACCCACGTTTGCATAAGAAAGAGACAGTAAAGGCCAATATACCACGCATTTTCAGAAGGAGAAATCCATGCATTGGTAGAAGGCCACGAATCCACACAGGCCAAAGCTAGGACAAAGAAGCACGTAGGTTTTGAGAAGAAAAATATAAATAAATCTCTTATGCATTTACAAAATATAGATTCCCACATTAGGAGAAGAAAGGAAGTTTCAACACAATCTAAAAAATGCAATTACCAACACGCAGTCAGCCATGTTGGAAAATAACAGTCCCAAACAGTTTTGAACACATACCGCGTGCCAAGGATAGTTGAGGTTGTCAAGGAAATAAAGAAAATAATAAACTTTGTAGAGAAGAACATGTTTTCCTAGCCGAGCAAAGATTAAATCATTTATATTTCCAACACAAGAAATCATGCATTCTCCAGGGGTATCAACGCATTTACAAGAAGTTTCAATCACGCATCGATCAGACGATCGCAATGAAGAAGTGAATCTCAAAGTACGTGGCTATTTAAATCAGGAAATTTTCACACATATCAGGGAGAATTTACTCTGAAAAATTACATAAAAATCGATATTGAACTCGGGTGATTTCAATACCTAGTCTCGGTGTGTGATTTTGTAAACAAGACTAGTTAGTATTATTATTATTATTATTGATTTTAAATAATAATAATAATATTACAATGAATCATATTGTTCTTGCACTGACAGGGATTTCAGAGACTGAGACCCGGCCCCGCTTGCATTGTTTTACGTGCCTAAGTCATTTTTTCTGTAAATTTCATAATGGCTGAAAAATCCAACAAATCTGCAAGAAGATCGAGGAAGCCAATGGAGAAATCAAACAAATCCCCACTCAAGTATGAATTCTAAGAAATCATCCCTCCCAGTTCCATTAAGTCAGCGTATGACAATATCAATGATACAAATCTAGGTCACATCAATATGCAACAATTCTGCGAGTGGGTGAAAAATTAAGGTAAGACCATATTCTCAGATAGGCTTTTCCATAGTGGTCTACCCCAAGTAGCAACATTTCTTGTCTCGGTGCAGCATCCAGATTTGGTTATCACTTGTGTTGAGCACTATGATCCTGAGAGACGGGGAATTTTTAAAGATAATTGCGAGCCTTTCCTCTTAATCACACAAGAGCACATTGAGGAATTTCTTGGCATACTTGACTTTCCTAAGAATGCAGATATCACTCACCAATCAACACAAGAATTTTGGGATGAAGAACCCCTTAGGTGGAGCAAGATGGTTAATAACAATTGGTTAGTAACCAAGAGGCCTCTAATTGATAGGCTTCCCAAAGAACTGTACTGCATTGAGTTCATGGAAGAAATTAGGGACATGATTACTCTCCTAAGTCAAGTTTTCGGTCTACCTTCTGCTAGAATTTTCCACCCATGGATGTATCATTTTATCTGTATCATCCTTGCCAAGAAAGAGTTTGTGGATTGGACCACCATCATCAATAACACCCTTCACAAACAATTGATAAAAGTTAAGATGATTGGATGCTTCTACATGACATCGTATCTGACTTATGTAGTAGCAATAAGAAAGCTATTTTCAGGTCTTAAAATGAGAGGAGTCATGGGGCTGTCAAATAGTGTTTTTAAATATTACCTGTAACTCAGTTTATAAAATATCTCTCACCATTTTAGAAGAGTCAACAATGGAATCACCTTCCGCGTGATTTGGAACTTGAATCGGAATATAAAGGAAATATTTTCTAAAGAATCTATGAGTGTCATTTCCCAATGGGGAACATGGTTTATTCAATTTTCATCATTTTCCTACATTCGCGTGAGTGGCTTTGCTGGTACTCCGTGGAAGCTTCCCAAGTACATTAGTGACAGATGGGCATTAATGGAACTTGAGCGACAACTATTCCAAGTTCACTATCTTCTCAGTGACAAGCACCGTTCAAGAATTCATTTCCCAATTCAAATTGGGGGATATTAATGTCCAAATCTTTTCAGTGCACAACTCATGGAAAAAGAGATCGCCCCTCATCAAAATTCATCCATATGTGAAGAGAGCCCAGATTGATATCAATGGATATATGCAGAAGATTCTTGGAGAAAAGTATCAACATAACCCTACCATGGAAGATTTCTGGGCTGCCTGTTCGGACGAACATGAAGTAAGAAGACAAGATGTTTATCGCCTAACACTTTCTCAGATCAAGGCCTTCCACTCAAGAACCCTCCTGATTCATCCATAAATGTTGGTGAAGATGTCATTGATCCCTCATATGATGTAGTTTCTTTAACCCCATTGCCTCAAATTGACTAGACCAAAAGAGATGAATTTTCTCTTGATAGCAAGAATCAACCGATTCTTGAAAGAAGCATATCTTGGTATGATAGAGAACTTTCCAAGTTATAATCAATTCAAGATCATGCTTCAGGATCACAAAAATTGCCAACATGAGGAGGCATTCATTAAACCAAATCCTCTTCTTGATCAACCTCTATACCATCCAATCATACACAACAAGCAAGAAAGGAGTGGTTCCCAAAATCCAATTCACCAAGTAACATGTCACGACGAGAAAAATATAAAGATCCTAACCCCGAAGAAGGAAGAGAGTGTGTATCAAGATTTTCTACCTCAAGTAGAGATTCTTCTACCCACATTGTTAATAGTTCTCAGAAGCTCATCGCAAACAATCCTCAGCCATGCTTCGAACAAGCATCCAATCAGGTGTAGGTAGTTCAAATATCAAAGACCCCGGAGCATGTAGTTCATGAAGGGATATCCCAAAATCTCCCAAATGACCAGGAGGTGGATATTGACGTTGTTTCTCCTAAAATCAAGGTTGTAGATAAGATTCAAGCAGGATCTCATGATGTCAAGAATAATGAGAATATTGATTTGAGCTCTAGGATTTTGTATGCATAAATAGTGCATGATACTCCTTCTTGGGTTGATTCCGAGGTTAAGAAAAGGAACATGGTTGTCAAGGTGAATGACATTGATTCTGATGCCCTTTTCAAACTTTCAAATGACGTCATTCCAAAGAAACCTAAGGTTCTTTCTTGAATAATGGTGGATAGTGACGGAAATAGATTTGTAGATCTCACCATCCCACAAGCTGATAAGGAGCGTCATGCCATAACACCTGCTAATTATGAAGTTTCAAGAATTTGACTTGAGAGGTCCACATTAGAAAGTGACATGGCGATGGCTCGAGATTCAATTGATATCATGTTGAAGAGACTTGAGAAATATAAGTCTTAGAACTCTCATCTCAAGGCCAAAAAGAATCAATTGGTGGAATATGCTCAACATTTGATAAATCCCATATCGTCCACTTTCCCAGTACCTGATGTAGTGGCCACCCCTGGTAAAGAAACTCTCAATTTTTCAAAAGAAGTAAACACATTAGGACATGTCACTAAAACTTGGCTTTCAAATATTCTCGTTTTAGGCCAAGAGACGATCAAGACCGTAGCTAAGCTTCATGAAGATTTCAGTGCATATCTTGATCTAATTCTTTCTTTCAAAGAAAATTTTGTTTTGAATATATCAAATTTGGATGAGATATTGCCCAGTTTGCAGGAGACGACAAGTATGGAATCCTCAGTTTTAGCCATTGAAGGAATTCTCAAATTTGAACATCGAGGGACACGTTTTCTTTGGTGTCTACATCTCAAATCAAGGAAGATGCTTCTCAAGGATTCTATGATCCATTATGAGAGCATGTGTAATGAAGCCTTCACTTCACTCTCCTTGATTCAAGAATTCATAGCTGAGATTCCTTACAACCTCGTAAATGAGCATAATCAAAGGTGTTCATTGGAGCAGGTGGAAGAGAAATTTTCACAATTGTTTAAGGACATGTACACTCCCTCCAACAATTTCTCATAAGTTTCAATGGAGCGGTGCATCAAATTAAAGAACTTATTTGAGAACGCACAATCCAAAATTGTTAATTTAATTGATATGCCAGGTAGGATTCTTGAATTGTAGGTATTTTGTGAGGCTATTCTTTGACCAAACAAACCTCCAATAGAAGAAAAGATGTTTGAAACTTTGGGAAGGTTTAGATCCTTTGAACTAGAAAAAGCGGTAGATCCTAATTTCACCAGAGGTTCAGGGAGTTAATTTTCTTGGTATCTAACAAAGTGGGAGAGTCCATTTCTCATACGCTTGAGATAGGCAGACCCCATTTCAATGGATAAGGAACTGGTTATTATTATATATTTTAAAAATTTGATATTTAAGAAAAGGATTTTGTTATTTGTTTTCAGGAATTGTGGGTAACTTAAGTGATTTCTATTTTTGGTTGTCTTTAATAAAGTTGGTTAGAAAAAGTCAAAGGTCACTTAGGTGCCTTAGTTAATGATCATGTTAAACCCTAACTACTTTGTAACCAACCTTTGGGTTATAAAAGGAAGTGAGGGGCTCATTTGTAAAGGTGACGTTGAGAGAGGAGAAGAAATTATTTTGTGTGCAATATTTGTTTCAGAAAGAAACTTTGTGTTCTTTTGTGAAAATAGTTTTGAGTTAATGAAATATGACTTTGTGTCTCATTCATTGTCTTTTGTAACATTTGATGTTCTTATGTTCATTAGATGTTAATGTTATCACCGAATCACAACACCCCTGTGCATATACTTGAACTCACAGTGTGATTGGATAACATGGGTACTATCTCCAAGTTGTGGGACTTGCTACTTGAGATAGACCTCCAGAGAAAGCTGGTTCTTGCTCCTAAACTACCTGCCACAATCTACTCTAATGCAGGATAAGATAACTGTTCTAATCTAAATTTCCAAGGGACCAGGGAAAGAGAATGCATAAAATGAAATCCTACACTAAAGCGGTGATACACCAGAAAAGGAGGATGTGAGAGTAGTCTCCAAATGTGTGAAATACAGAGGCAAAGTGCACACTAGAAGAGGTGATGACAGTTCTCCATAATCTAGCAAAATGCATTCATAGCAATATTCCAAGCACACACAATGATAATAAATTCCTGCAAGAACCATAATAATAGACACAATATTCTTGTAGAAAGATAAAAGGGGAAAGAAGAATGCAAGAAAACATAGCAGGGGAAGATACATCCACAAACTTGTATTTTATTGATTCCTGGTATGCACAGTTCAGTCTATTACAAGATAAGGGCCTGGATCACCATACAAGGAGTCCACTACAAGGGCCTGCAACACACTGGCTTCACAAATAAATTTTGGTAAAGCTTTGCTACCCAAAAAACTATCCCCTTTACAATGAGCCCAACACTCCGATTTATAGAAAAAAGAGAAGGAAAAGAGAAGGAAAAGAGAAGGGAAAATGGAAATCCCAAAATCTGTCCTTCAACCACCTGTAAGAGGCATTAAATTGAGTGAAATGATTGAAAATTACTTGCAAAAGGCTCCCCATACTGCCCCATGTGCTGCAACAGAGAAAGAATGATGACCATGCCTCTTAATTGCACTCCCAGCTACCAAATAAAACACTATTCTGAACCCGGCCACGTTTTCTTAAAAAAACTCAATCAATTTCTAATCAAATCTGGAATTTCTTTATTTCTATGCATTGGGCTCAGAACCACGATTCCAACGATATCAATTTTGTGTGATTTCATTGAGAACTGCAAAAGTTATGGCCTTCTGAGTGTGGGCAGCTATTTTGGGCATGGCAGGCGTTTTCTGTCAGTTGACGGGAATGAGCATTAACTGACTAGAGCCAAACACATTTCCTGGAGGTGTAGAGGATGTTGTGCTCGTTCCAGAAAGTCCAATTTTGTGAAAATCGGAGCTCGGAGTCAAAAGATATGGCCGTTTGAAGTTTTAGGGCACAAAACAGGCGAAACTGTGTTTTGAAGATTTTTCCCCGCGCTCTGCCACCTGGATGACACGTGGCGGTGCTTTGATTGGGTCACGGGTCTGGTGGATTTTTTATGCCCTTCGCATCCTTCTGTCTCGGATGTCCCAAACCGTTTGGGATATAAACTCCCGATCCGCCCGAAATGGGCTTCCTTGTCCCTCATTCGGCTGGTGACAAGTGTCGCTTTTCCATTCGCTTTTGGATTTTTTGGATATCTGCGTCCCATGCGTCCCTTTGTCCCACTTTTCCTAGTGCTGAAGTTCCCTGTTTCGGCTGAACCGGCCGGTTCGCGCCCTTTTTTTCCCCGCACGTCCCGGACTGTTTGGGACAAATTTTCCTGATTTGCCCGGTTCGGCCGGGTTCGCGTACTTTTGTCCCGCGCGTCTCGGACTGTTTCGGGCTGCCTTGACTCATTTCACCCGGTTCAGCCGGTTCACGTACTTTTGTCCCACGCGTCCCAGACTGTTTCGGGCTGCCTTGACTCATTTCGCCCGGTTCGGCCGGTTTGCATACTTTTGTCCCAATTGTCCCAAGGACTGCCTGGACTAGGACTTAGCCATTTTTCGTGATTTTTCCTGGCCCGAGCTTGTTTTTGCAATTTTTTCACATTTTCTCAGAACTTGCTCTCTTCTTCTTGGACAGGGGAGTTAGAAAAATATGAGGGGACCCTAGAAACATTACTTTTCGCCCTGAATCAATATAATTGCTTGGGACTTGAGAATTTAATGCATGTTATCAAAATTACCTTGAGGGGTGAATTTTGGATAATAGTTAGATGTTTGAATCTTGCATGCAAATATTTTCTTTGATCTTATTTTCAATGTTATTAATCTATTGTTCTAGTTCATAGTGATCAAGATCTGATTATCTACTTGCTCATGTGTGTTCCCTTTTACACATTCTTGTTTGGATAACTCAAACTCCATTTTATTTGTGTTGGTTATTCACCTTTCTTCTTCATGCAATATTAGGCTCTATTTTTACCTAACTCTTGCATGTTATTTCAATTTATTCCATTCCACTCCTTTCCTTCATTCCATTCCATCTTCCCCATTCACTTTTCTTTCCATTGATGTTCCAAAACACCCCCCACATACAATTTTGAATGTAACGATGTAAATACAATTTTGGTTTTCAATAAAGGAAGCCTCACCTTCATTAAGGAGGGACTTCATTCCCACACTGTTGCATATCATTTACATGCGTGCAAATCCAAATGCTAACATTTTTTGGTGACTTTACTAGGGATTCAGGTATCATTAACCAGTTCTTGGTTAAATTTTTATGACTATCCCCTCTGCACAAGCTCCAGTTCTTCAACCGAACCTTGTGCCCAATGAATGTTTTCAAGGAGACATTGCTGCCAACATTCAAACAGTAGCTTGGGATAATCGTGAAAGCTTGTAGCAATTTTTGGTTGTTGATAGAGCCATTGATAGAGAAATCTACATCGAAGAAATTACAAGAAGAGCACCAGCACTTGTGGCCATGAAGACCTCCTGGACACGTGTTGATCATTGTTCACCGACCCGGTCCTCTTCCACCAAGGTAATAAGTTGTATGACTATTACAGGTAGCCCACCTATCTTGCAACAAAATCTTATTTTGATAGATACTCAAGAAGATATATCATCAGATTTGAGGCAGGCTATTTGGGAAAAGCACACCAATAACTATAATTTTCACCTTACTGCATTAGTACTAGATAACAAATAAGAGGAAGCCACGAGAGTTGCTAGAGGTATTCAGGTACAAATAGCTCAAGAAAGAGAGTGAAGAGAAAAGGATAGAGCTGATCGGAAAATGCCAGTGATCCCTTCACAATAAAAATTTCAAACTGGAAGGAAAGAGGTTTACGTGAGGAGAAAAAGCTAAAGGTCAATATGATCCCATTTTTGACTTTCAAGAAAAGTTTGGTTTCAAGTTATCTCCTCCAAAGAAGAACATACCTCATAGATCTGCAAGCCTTACATGCAAGTCCTGAAAGAGCAAGCAAGGAAGGAATCACTACCAGTCAAGCACTTGTCCTTAGCTCATGTTGTTTTACCTTTGCATACCACATTTCCCAAATATGGCAGTCAACGTAACATGTGGAAATGCCATAGGCCCATTGGCCTTACCAACTCGACATGAACTCCCACGAGGGTCAAGAAAGATTCTTCCCAAGTTCAATGGAGATGGGAAGACATCACTAGATGACCATATTTTTTCCTTTTTCGCTACATGTGCTATTTTGTCGGTAGAATATGAAGATATTGCTGTTCACCTTTTCATTGAAACATTGCATGATGTTGCTACAGATTGGTTTCATCATCTACTAAATGGATGCATTACCAATTGGAATGATATGAAAACTAAGTTTAAAGATCAATTCAAGACAAAAAAAGATGAACATGACCTTCTTTCCCAACTATCTTAGGTGAATAAAGAGCCAAAAAAACCCATGAGGAACTTCGTGGCTAAATTCAACAAAATGGTGAACAAAGTTCCATCCGGGATTTGCCCAAACCCTGATGGAATGAAAATGTTTCTTTATTAATGCACAAGGAACCAGAAGTGTACTATCAGCTGAGAAGGGCTAGAGTGGCTACCCTAGAACTTTTTTAGTCCTTGGCCATCAAAATTTAGGATGAATTAATCATGGTGGGTAAATTCAAGAAAACTTCCCTCAAAGGAAAGAGTTAAGAAATCTCTAATGCTTCAGAAGCTATACTCGCTAAGTTAGCTAATGATTTTCTAGCTTTGAAAAAGCAAGTTGCTCAGAGTAGTAAACCCGCTCCTTACAAAGACATCCCAAGGAAAGGCTATCTTCCCAACAAATTTAGGATTGCAGGTCCTCCAACGAGGCTTGCTATTGAAGCAGTTGTAAACAATAAAATCAGGTCACACTCCCCTTTCGTCCCTCGACAAATAAAAACATTCATCACATTCACCTAGCCATGGCCCCCTTCACCCCACTCCAATATTAATTTAATTTATTTAATTAAATTAATTTAGTATGTTCACCATATTTATTATTTAAATATATTAATTGGGATAATGCCCACATATCCACCTCACCTAGACACCTCATCTAGCCACCTCACCATGGGACCTATCCTTAGTCCCTTGTCATAACTAACTAAGACCTGACCCAAACCCTAAAAATCAATGCTTACATTCCATCTAACCGCATTCCTGGATGCTTAAAATAAGCTTGGATCCTAATCCATGGGGCCAACACACAAGATCCCAAAAAATCAAGCGGATCTGCCTAGTTTAGTAAACCTAGGAAATCCCACTTTAACCTACGTCGCTGACCGTTAACCACCGCCAGTTTCGGCTGAACCACTGCCGGTCACCTTTTAACGCGCAAAACAACCTTATTTTGTAGGTTGGCAGATTCCTGAGACGATATCACATCTTTTGAGAACAATTTTCAGGGACAACACACATGTAAAGAAGGAGATAAAGTATTTGCCCGGTACACGGACATCCAACATTCGCGTAAAAACTGTCCCGCGCGTCACCCCAGCATAGATTTGATCTAATCAGGAAAGCTGGAGAGCACTTGTAGCCCATGTAATTGCACCCCAAAATTTGGTGACCCTCTAGCAACGGTCAACCTCGTATCAGCACCTTCATTCCTCACTCATAGATGTCCCAGACTAGATTCCAAGTAAGTAGAACATTTTACTCCTCTTGTTCACTCATTTCGCCGTCGTATTTTCGGCCTTTGTTCTCCTAGCCACCCACTACCTCCTTTAATCCTCACCCCTCCATAGTCCTTATTAGGACCTCACCAAATATCGTCCAAACAACTTAATACCATTTTTCGACCAGGCTAGATCCTTTGTACAATCATATGGGAGATCGAAAGCTTGTTTTGTGACAATTCCCAGTACCCCATTTTAACTCGGAACTGATGCTCTCAAACTGACGTCGGTCACCCTTAACTTGGAATCGGTCTTTGTAGTCTAGAAAAATAGTCTAGAACAGTACCCTACCTAACTATTTCTTTATCGCCCTGAATCACCTGTGACCTACCTAATTGACCTCTGGGAAACCTGCAGAGACCCAAAACCAGTTAATTGACATGTCAAATCAAAATTTAACCTAGCCTGAGGGGTGAATTTTGGATAATAGTTAGATGTTTGAATCTTGCATGTAAATATTTTCTTTGATCTTAGGATTAAATTGTTTTAAATAGTGGATTGATAGCCATCTAGGAAGTATCACACTTCTTGGATCTAGCATACGCTAGGCAGTCCATTGCATATATTGTTTAACTCTTTCTGGTGGTCTTGCTTTTTATTTCAGGTAGTTCCTCCCAGCTAAAAGGAATCTCTCACGATTAGTTGTGGATCAAGGATTCAACACGCATGCAATAACCTATCAACCAACATTTCAACAAGTATTCCTCCTACGACCGTTACCCTATATACTTCATCATTTGTGAAGAAACGTCTAAGAATCAAGTGAAACATTTTGGCACACTTGGTGGGACCCATTCGTGGTTCTTTGCATCCATTCATAACTAGGTGAAAAGTTGCATGTTTGTTTCCTTTCTAAAAGGTTCTCACATTAAAATTTCTTCCTTGGAATCTTCTTTTCTTTCTATTCTCTCAAAGCAATCATGTTTTGGTGCTTAAAAAGAAATCTTCTTCTATTTCATCTGCATTGCATTATTGAAAGATCATACTTTCTCTTATTCCTCTTATTGTGTCATCGAATTCCATATTTCAATTTGGGCTTAAAAATCATTGCATTTCATTTTGTGTTTCTACATTATCTCACATTAAATGAGGGTAACCTATATGCTAGAAGTCATGACCAACTGATGGTTGACAAACGAATCGTAGAAAATAACTTCTTTCCTTTTCTCCTTCTCTGAGTCTTACCAAACACCACAAAAATTTAAAATACACACATTCTTAAACAACATCTTTCCTAGAAGAAGTTGTAGGTGATCACTGTTGGTTCGAAAATCTGTCGCTTGCACAGATTTATGGATAGATGAGCCAACAGTGTGCAGGGCATAGCCCCTCTTTGAGTCAGCAAAGTGAAACTGGTTTATTGCTATTCTACCAGCAGGAATCTATGCAAGTCTCACAAATTCTGCCATCGGGGGTTTGGGATCTCATCCCAGTAGGGGTGTTTCTGATTGCGAAAAGAAAGGAAAGGAAGAGGGGATGAAGAAAGAGAAAGTCCGAAGGAAGAAAAGAAATGAATTCCAAAGCAGAAAGGTCAGAAGGTTTATGTTTTGGGATTGGTAGTAAACAGAGCCAAACCTACTTGCATAAACGAGCAAAGCAATACTGATGATAAATAAATGACAATAAAACAGAAGCAGATCCAACAGAATAAACACACAGATCTAACGTAAGAAAGATCTAATGCACATAACACATGTATTCATCACAAAGTCTAAATATTGTATTAATATTTTCCTTCTGTTACAAAAAGCTCAAAGTCTTTTCTCCTCACTTCTATTTTTCATCTGAAAGATATTCATCCATCCATAATACAAGAAGTATTGGGGTATTTATAGAAGAAGAAGAGAAAAGAAGGCCAAAAGGAGCCAACAACTTATTTACAAAGATATTTACAAAATATCTAAAAGTCATGTTGACTTTTTACAACTTGATGGATGACATCATCCCATGATGCAACATGGATGATGTCACCATCTGTATCAACATACTCCAGATATTCTCGAAAAGAAAGCCAAAGAAGAGAGAGAGAAGAAGAAGAAGAAGAAGAAGAAGAAGCTACTCATCGTCGTCATCCTGCAGCCGAAAGGGGGTGGACTGCTTTTGTTGTTGCTCAGGTGACGAGATATGGAATTGAGAGCGGTATTCCATAAACTTGTTGATCATTGGCCCTAGCTGATCCTGGGAAGGATCCTTGTGCCTATCACTTATCACCTCACAAGTTTCCCGCTCATCTGTGAGTTTCTCGGGGAGCTTGGAATAGTATTTTTCCACCTCAATGAGTAGCCCAATGAAGTCTCGGCAGGCCAGCAGGTTGTTGATAGACTCTGCGTCAAAAGTGACCTCTAGCCCTACGCCTTGAGAAATGATCTCTTTGAAGATCTGAATGGTCTCCTCAGCTTTTCTTAAAGTAAAGGAAGGAGTAACCCTGGTGACATGTTAAGAACGATTCGTTCCATTTGGTGCATCACGTCCAGGGCTCCTTCCTTTACCTTGTCAATCTTTTCCAAGACAAATTCTAGCTGATCCACCCGGTAGTCCAGAGTGGACATGATTTTGTTAAGGGCCCTGGGATGGCCAAAGACTCCGAACTTAACCAGATCTTCGAATGAACAGTCGAACATTTGTTGGAAGGTTTCGTGTTGCAGTCTAGCATGTTCCAGCTCTTATGATATGGGCCCTGCCAATGCTTGGAGCTCTTTATTCACCTTATTGATGTTCAAATACAAGTTAGAGAACTCGGTGATTACTTTTTCACTGTCTTTGATGATTTGGCTCCTCCAAGCAGAAATAACCATACCCTGCTCGCCGATTTTCGCATACTCATTAATTTTCTCCTGGCTGAGAAGCTCAGAAGTCTCGGTGGCAGTTGTGGGAGGCGCACTACCCATCTTCTGTAAGGCTTAGAGCAGATATTTGTTTTGCTCTTTAAATTTCCTTTTCTCTTCTTTTGTATTTTGAAGCTTCTTGCAGAGGGCCAACAAAACCCATGAAACCCATAAGGAACTTCGTGGCTAAATTCAACAAAATGGTGAACAAAGTTCCATCCGGGATTCGTCCAAACCTTGATGGAAAAAAATGTTTCTTTATTAATGCACAACAACCAGAAGTGTAACTATCCTCTTTTATTGACTCAAGGGCTAGGAGATCTAGGCTGGACTTGTGGGAGAAGGACTTGAAATAGTCCTTGGGGCATCAAAATTAGTAGAAGGGATGAACTTGGAGACACTTGGTGGGTAGCATTCAGAGGGAAGTCGAGGAAGTCCCTCAAAGGAGGAAGAGTTATTGAAGGGGAGGAATGACTTCAGGAATGGAAGGGAGCTCAGAGATGAGGGAAGAAATGGCTGGGGGATAGCTTTTCTAGCTTTGAGAAGATGGCATGTTGAAGAAGGGGGAACAGTAGTAAGACGGGGGAGAGGACACGCTCCTTACAGGAATGGTCACTTGGGTCACTTAAGGAGGGGAAGGAGGCTATTTTCCAAGGGACATAATGGACCTTAATTGATACAGTAGTGTCAACATCCTGACGAGGCTGTGCCTATCGAAGCATCTTTCGCTGCTTCTTCTTCTAATCTTTCCGGGATCACACTCCCCTTCTCGTCCCTCAGAAGGAGGAATAAAAGGAGCTTCCTCTTGGGTGGAGCTGGATTCACCCTCTTTGCCATGGCCCTTGCCCTTTGGTAGCTGTTTTGACAGAGGAGGTGCGTTGCCCAACGGAGATGTGATTTAATTAAATCCGAGGTAAATGATAACGTTCATTTTGCACCATATGCTCTATTATTTACAGAGTATCCTTGACCCTTTCTTCTATTGGGATGAGGTGCTTTGTTCATGTCCACCTCACGGCTAGACAGGCTCAATCGTAGCCACCTCATGTCAAGATAGACTCGATCAACTTCTTGCTCAATAGCTTGATAGCCTTTTGTCATAATGGCCACACCGTACTGGATGACCTACGGCCAAACCCTAAGCGGGAATCATCTTTCCTACTGAGCTCGAGCTCATGATATAAGTCGATGTACATATCCTCGATCTGATGGATGTGGATCGGATAAAGCTTTGGCCCTGAGGAGATAATTTCTTGGGTCGAAATTGGGCCATGCTGGGCCAGTTATGTTTTACATTTAGCATCTCCAGTTCTGCAAACATATCCTTCACCTTGTGGTGAGAGAGCCTAAGTTTACCTAAACACTGTGAGGGGGAAAGGAGTTCCACCCTTCTTTCTCTTGAGACACGTCTCATGGTAGGTGATAAGCTATCTCGACAGCACCAACCAGATCAAGCTTGGGACCGGCATATCTCGGTCAATTTAGTTGGTAACCCCCAAGAAGTTGACTGCCCTCAGATAGGTGAAGGCGGGGGAATTGAGTGAACAAGGCCCCCCATTTCTCTGTGGCTGAGACGATCACATCTTGGTCGTACGACCGTGAGTCATATTTGGCCTCAGAAGGCAGAACATGCACATAGTAAAGAAGGCATCGATGAAGTATTTTCTAAACTGGGGAATACTATTTTCCAGACATCCAGTTCCGGATAGTCATTCATATATTTTAACTTGGGGCCAATACCCCACCCTGCATTAAAGCAGGATAGTCTCTCTCTGAAGCCGCATCATAGACTACGTAGGAGAGCACATAGTACTTCCTCATTGTGGTAAGTTGTTGGAGCTCCCCAAATATTGTGCTGCTTGTGATCTCCGCCTACTCAAAGCGTTGATCGAGCACATTTTTATTCATTGTTTCTTCATTACCTCAGCATCCACTTGTGAAAGTAATGTCCATCAGGAAGCCCAGATACTCTGCTCAGTAACGTAGATTGTATCACTGAGTTCCTCTAAAAAGTCACTACAATGAATGACTTGTGGCCATCGGGTCACCACCTTTTCATCCTTTAGGTATACTTCATTCATTAACTGCATACGCTGATCCTCACTGTCATCCCAAGCCTTGATGCAATCCCCCCGGCTTACGGCCACAAAGTGCCTGGTGATTAGGAATGCCGAGCATTATTTCAAAGTATCGTCCAGTGAGGTTGACTTAATGACCTCGCCCTTCTCATTATGGACACAGGCTAGTGTCTTTGTTGTAGCAATCATACTGGGACCATCATAAAGCTCATTGTTTACAACACTAATTGGGATCCCACCAGCAAAATGCAGCCCACTGCCCATCAGTTTGTCCATCCATGGACTTCTTGTGAACCTCTGGGTTCTGGCCCAGAAATCCTTCACGTCAATGTCACCAAGTTCTGAATCTCTGATGTTTATGTCACACTCTGCCTGGGATTCTAGGCAATATGAGTCTCTGATATTTGTAACCTCATTTCTACTTCTGTGAGCTTGGCCATATCACCCTTAGATTTGGTAGGTCTCTTGCCTGATGTTGACATATGTAACTCTAAGACTCAGTTGCTGATCTGCAAGAACCTGCAGTGAAACCTAACGCAAGAAAGTCATATTAGTTGTTTGATCTTCCATTAAAGCGTTGATAGAAGAAAGAGTCTAGTGATTTTAAGGCCTCAGGGCGCAGGGCGCATTAGATACTGCAGGTTATTGTGTTAAACAATATGGCGCACGGAAAAGGGTTGCTGCAAGGGATGAATTAGCGCCAAAGGGCGCATGGCACACGGATACTGTAGGTTACATTTATTGTTGTTGCAAGCAAAAGTGCGCCTGCGCCATATGTATGTTATTATACAAAGGATTGATAGCCATCTAGGAAGTATCACACTTCCACGGATCTAGCATACGCTAAAGGGCGCAGGTCCAATGCGTGTAACATCATATTGTAATGTGCCACAGGGGAACTTGGCGCGGTGCATGGTGGGTCTGCATAACATGATGTTTATTGTAACAATGGATGTGCCTGTCCTGTTTACATTTTTACACTTGGCGCAAATAAAGTTGGTGTTGCATGGATGTAGGGTGCGCCAATGGTGCAAGTTTTAATGATGCAACAAATGAGTTTGGTACGCCAAGTAGGGCGTAGGGAAAGCGGTTGCAACAAGCGGAAGTGCGCCTTGAGGGCGCAGCTGTTCTTTATGTAACAGGCATGGTATAGGCACCATTGGCGCGACTGTATGTCATGTTGCAGGGGTGATAGATGCGCTAAAAGAGGAAATGACATTGTCTTATTTTCAAGCCATGATTCTTTCTCCTGAGGGGTTACATGCATTTTAAACTTCTTTTGCAGGATGTCTTTACCCTGATGAAGAAGCTTAATCAAAGAGTTTCAAGCAATCTTTTCAAGAAGAGAGTCCCCTTTACCAGCAGATCTGGAAAGTGGGGGAAATGCATTTTGAAGAATAGCACGAAACAACAAAGGTGGGACCCAGTTCGTGGTTTCACAGCCTTATTTAACCCAATCCACACCATTCATGCAGCTAAAAACCAAAACATAAAACACACAAAAGAAATGAGGACCTCTTACCAGGATTCTATAATGGAGAAGTGTCTCAACCAGGTCCACGAATTTCTTCAAAAATGGACATCTTCTTTTGCGCTTTCTATTCTACTCAGGGAAGAGAAAATCACGTGATTCTGGTGCTTATGAAAATGACAGCGCAGATGCGCCTATCTATCTATTTCATGGTGCATTGCATTAGTGCCAACCACTTTTTCAAGTGGCGCACCAAAAGTGCTGTCGACTTACGGAAAGCATGCGCCTCTTATTGTGTCATCGAAACACCTGCCATATTTCGAAGTTATGTGCGCCTTTGGCACACCAAAAGTGCTGTTGACACAAGAATCATTTGCGCCATTGGCTGCATTAAAACTCGGTGCATTAAAAGTATTGTTGACATGAAGGCGCATGCGCCTATGGCGCATACAAGAAAGGCGCAACATTGTGAGGCACACCAACTGATGTGTTGACACTTCACAACCATGCGCCAAAGGATTTAAAGGGGGCGCACCAAAACTTGATGTTGCATAGACATTATGTGCTCCTTCGACCAAAAAAGACCAAAAATGTCTTAGTTCAAAAAACTAGATTTCCTGGGAAGGGATTTTAAAACGTACCGAACGCAAGGAGTCCCTGATGAGGGACTTAGAACAACATCTGGGTAGGGTTATCTGGAAGAATTGCCCTTGCCAATTGTACGGGATAACAGGTCCCAAGCTAAGTTGGGATAAAATTGCACTAATAAAGGACATCATCAGCTCGATGCTCTTGTCCAAGGGCAATGACTTCAAAGTATGGCCTGTACCCCGCAATGGTCATACCTTCATAACCTCACCTTATTAGATCTCCTTCTTTATAGGAAGCCATCCTCACCAAGAAAATCTATTAGCACAGTTCATGATGTCAGTCCCTAAATAGCATAAGCTAAAAAAAACATACTAGAAATATCACTCTTAGGATCACATTTTTCTTAGTGTTTCTGCTTGGACTTGCATTTTGAGGTGAGAGATCACGTTCATCATTTTTCATTTGTTCACTACATGCATGCTCCTCATCACAGTTACTGTATTCCAGCTTCATCTGATTGTTCCTAGGCCATATCATCATCATTCTCAGAATTCTGTCAAAGTCTGATTGCCACATGTTGAATTTTAACTCACAACCATTTTTATTTCATCACTATTTCAATTTCACAGTAACTTGTTTCGGTCCAACGACCCATCAGCTTACCCCTTACCAGGCATCGAGTTATACCCAACCGGTGATCAGTTCCATTGTCCTTTTGAGGTCTAACCTACTTCAAAAGCTAAACCTTTATTCATTTTCTTCCACTTTTCAGGAGTCCCTGTCACTGCCATCATATACATTGACAAGTTCATAAAGTGCAATCATCAAATTTGGCATACCTGTCAGATTTAGAGCCTTATACCTTGTTTTTCAGCAGTTGTCCATTTCCTACAGAGACACGGTAGAGGTTACCCCTTGGCATCACCCTAACTGGCATAAAATATCATGTGGGCAATTCTTCTGACACATCCATTTTAGCACTTAATAGCTACTGTTTTAGGTCTTTACCAGATTTACCTGTTCCTATTGCTCATTTTCTGTGTCATTTACAGAGAATCAACCTTACCTGAATCAGTACCTGTTCACATGGTACTAACCTGTCGACAAGCAAGTGCCCTCGTATTTTACATGCCAATTTTCAACCACTCCCACCTATAGGTCCTTCACCACCTAGGATTGTTTTATCACCAATTTTCCATGGAACCTGATCCAACCTAACACTATCACTACCAGAGATGAGGAGTTCTCACGAATCCTTGACCATAACCTTGTCACCTTACAGTTTTACCTCTCCCACTTGTCCACTCGAGACGCCTCGGGTCAGTTGATATATGAAATGTCCATATCTATCCCTCCGACCTCTCGCACCCACTCCCATATCGGCCCCATCTGGCTCCGTGCTGCTCACATCCACCTTACCCCCAGTCGTTTCATAGTTAGGTCCTATACCCGCTATGACTGCAACGTTTGTTACCTCTGTGTTTCTTGTTACATCGAGTGTACCCTCAATGACTACCCGCCACATCTCACACATACCTTCGATATTTTACCACCTCCCATATTGGTGACCCCTACCCATTTTCAAAACATGGTCCTTTCTATTCCACAATCATTGGCCCCCCATTGCCACTAGGGTCACCATGACCCTTCCACCTCCCATATACGTATTAATTAGCAGCCTCCTGTTTCATCTGTTATTCACTCTGGGTATGTATCCCCTATTTCACTACCTTCTTCTCAATCTACCTTATGTGGTAGCACCATGTACTGGAATTCCACCCTTGTTACATGCCCAACACCAACCCTCTTACGCTACAGTTGAGGTACCCAATCCATACACAACCTACCAACGACCTAATAAAATTAATGATGGACAAGATGCAGACATTGGAGGCATCAGTTTCTTGATCCCGCAACATTCTCACATATGATGAGATTTGTAATGAGCCTATCCACCCATCCGTTCCTATCCGTCCATACCCTAAAATGCATTAGGGAAATGCCTAAATTCAATTGTTTCAATAGAAAGGAAGACTCGTAACAACATTTGTGGTCATTCAAACATGGGTGTCTACCTAATCACCCCACATTTAGGATGATGCTTTTCTTTTGAGGTCCTTTCCCATGTCTCAGACTGGACCTACGTTAGATTGGTACAGTGGGTTACCTAGACACTCTATATTTTCATTTAATTAGGTAGCCCAAGCCTTCTTGGATCACTTTCTCCATTAATTTCATTAATAAGGTTACCATGACTAACCTATACTCCACGTGTCAGTATGATGATGAATCTATCATAGATTTTATCACTCGCTGGCATAGCATGATCAATTAACTCACCTTCCAACTACCACAAATGGAACTCATCAAGCTCTTCACGTGGGCTTGTGCTAGACATATCTCACTGACCCTACAGGTCCAAACTGTTTGAACCTTTGACGAAGCATTCACCATGGCATGAAAGTGTAGAGATTAGGGCCATTGAAGAGAAGAAAATCCAATTACGTAATAAAAAAATTGTGCATTCAAGTCAAACAATACCTCTTCTTCTTCTAAACCATAGAACCAAATATTCAAAAGCTGAGGGAACCGCTAATGTAGTGGTACTCAAAAGCCGGCCTAGCTCATCCATCAAATTAGGCTATCCCCTCATCTAATCTATCACCCATTCATACTTTTCAATTCAGACGGGAACAACAGAAATATACCCCAATTGGGGAGTCTTACTCTTCTATCTTATAAAAGCTCATCAAAGCTGGGGCCATCGCCCTTCTACCCATAAAACCACACACTGGTTTTGACCTTGCTCGCCTCATGTCCACATGGTATAAAGAACATGACTTTCGTAACTATCACTGAGTAAAGGGTCATAGTGACAGAAATTGCATTGTCCAGGAAATTCTCGAGAAAGGTGAGTTAACCGTGGATAATCCTAACGCACCTACCAATCAAAACCTACAAATATTTAAGAATCCTTTTCCTAATCATGTCCCTTCGTCTGATCAAACCGGTGAAACCTCAACTCATGATAGCCATACCCGCGAGGTCCACACTATTTTCAGTGACGCACCCGTTGCTTCCAAATTACCTCATATCCCTTCCATATAGGAAATTCTAGCCCAAATTCCTCCACCTACACTTTAACCCACTTCACCTATTCCTTCACCCATAGAGGAACACCTTTCACTTCCTTCATTACCCGCGGAGGAGCCCTCTGCTAATATCGAGACTATTTCACCTTTGGCTTCTCCACCTAGAGAACTGTCACCCACGACACTTATTCAGTCCATGGAGGATATTTTTTTTATCTCCTCCACCCATAGAGGAGAACCTATCATCTCCTTCACCTACAGATGATCACCCATTTTCTCCTCCACCTATCAAGGATCCAGTAGAGATACCTTTTCCTCTAGGTGACCATTCTCCATCAGCTACCCAAGATCATGCAGACCTACTTTTGTCTCTCTTACCCACGGAAGCTGAAGCTAGCCAATTCCCATTTCTAAGACACATTTTATAGGAATTTCCACTAGGCCCTCATTAAACTCACCTACAGATGCACCATTCTCACGCTTGGCCAATTTCTTAGATTATGTGGATAGAGCCTTACTTTGGGGGCACCTTCTTCTTCTCGTCTCAATGCAAATGCATATGTCACTTGCTAATACTTCCACCATCTACCCAAAAATATTTCGACCAACTGAACCAAACATAACCAACTTTACCACAAATTCTTCCACAACACCCATCATAGCTCCACACACACCCTTACCCATAACCCAACATACATCTAAATCCAAACCCACGCCTACATCATCTTCCTCTACTAAACCTATCACTACCTTAGGGGTCATCCCAACCACCAACCTTACTCAACCACCTATCAAACTAGATTTATCTAAATCCTCCAAAGTCAACATGAAACTTACTTCGGCACCTAAACAGAAAAACCAAGCCCATAGAACTCATACCCCCTGCGCCATTCATACCAACATCACCTTCACCCTTTCCGTCCGTCTTAGGACCTCAACCTCCCAGTGTAGTTAAGAAACCTCCACCTGTCAATAAACCAAAAACATAACATCCCACTCCTTCCTTACAAACCTATAACATACCCAAGCACCCGACACGACTTACACTCGTACCTAAAACATCTTTACAACCCATACCTCCAATACCCTCAGCAACTTCTTCACTACTCCCTACACTTTTGTCTCTGTCCCTCACACCCCCTGCATGACCTGTGTCATCTACCCTCACAGCACTTCCGTTATCTCCCTAGGTAACTCGCCCTCTTCCCTCATTCCTTTTCCCTCTAGATCTCATACACGCATATCACCTTTACCCAAGAAGGTGTAACCCACAAAAAAAAATATGCTACCCTCCAATAAGGTAGTCAAAACAACCATACACCCTCCTTCCCATTCATCTACCATACCCCTACCCAAGCAAACATGAAGAACACCCAAGACCACTCCAACACCCAAAACCATAGCTCAACCCACTCCCCCTCCTGCAAGGACCATTCCTCAACAATCAGCTACACTGATGCCCAAACCCACTTTCACTTCCCATTGTGACCCACTAGCAGGGTCATATGCCAAAATCTTAACCAATCTCCTTAAGACTTATGTCATCGCATTACTACCGCTCAAACCTTATGACCCCTTCAAATCCAAGCCAAAAGGGTTTGATGACACTAAAATTTGTGCCTACCATCGTGTGCCAGGGCATGATGTGGAGAACTATAAGGCTTTGAAAATTGTCCTTATCTAGTTGTGTCCTCCTTATGCCAACTTTTATGATGATGACCTTCTTTATGAGGACCTTGCTTCACCAACGCCCATTCCCACAGTCCTTCCCTAAATTTCTACTCAACAACCACACCCTTCACCCCAACAGCTCCTAGAACCACCCCCAAGATTTGAAATTAACATGGTTCACATCAAAGAACTTGCCACACCATTACCTAAATGTCATTGCGCCTAACTCACTTCACAAGGCTTTTTCTCCTCCAGTAGGTTTTTTTCCCTTCATTTCGTTATACAACTCATCCTACACCTTCTCCCATTTTCCAACTCCCCTCAAATCAACATGACACATGTCACTACTCGTGTGTGCAGAGAGTCAAAGGTAAGGAAAAGGGAAACTGACTCTACCATACAATCCTATACCCAACACACCATCTACACCCATACCTAAAATAACTATCTGCGGCCCCACATACCCCATTTCTAATGGTGTCACACATCGTACCATGCTCAAACAACTACATAAATTTCCCATCAAAATGTCCTTATATGACCTCATACAAACCTCAGAATCCCATCCTCAAGCCCCCATGGAGGTTCTTCAATCTATTGAGGTTTTTACCCAATGACCCTACAACCCGTAGCCTTCATTATCACACACCCCATCATGTCGCCTCTATCACCAAATTGCCATCCTTTATCCACACCTCACACTTGTTCACCAAGTGGCCTCCCTTAGCTTCTCAGAGGAAGAGATCATGCCACACCAAAATAATGACCCAAACCCAGCCCTCTTCATCTCTATCCACATTGATGACATATGGGTACACCGTGTGATGATTAATGGAGGCACTAACATTAACATCATTTCATCCCATTTATTTTCTCAAATGCACATACCTAAAAATTGCATGCATAAACATCCAGTCATGTTGCATTCATGCAACGATGCTATCACCTCCACAGTAAGCACTATCATCCTTCACGTTCGTGTGGGCCCCTGCACTATTCTAGAATTGTTTTATGTTTTAGAGGGGGGAATTCCATATATTGTAACATTGTTATCTTGGTAAGACCTTGGATCCATGTCAATGGGTTACGTTCCTTCAACTTTTGCATCATTGTGTCCCTGTTCTGAACACGTAATTTAGACAACACTTATAGCATTCTGGCTAAACAACCATCACCTTATAACAGATAACCATATGCATCATGCTTTATCGACTCAGTAAACTACCGATCAATTCATTCCCTGACTCAGTAAGACTAGTGAATCTAATTCAAAATGTTTGAGTTTAAGTATTCAATACTTCTCTGCTGTACTGAAAATGTTACTTGGTTTCGTGAAATTGAGAAAATCTGCATTTTTGGGTCATTTTGTGTGTTTTATCTAAGGAGCCTGTCGGACATTTTTGTTACCACGTGTCCCAAGTTCAAAAGTGCTGCATCATGTTCCCCAGATTAGGCCGATTTCCCCGATAGTTTGTCTTTTTCGGGCCCGTCGGACAGCTTTTCGATCCCAAATGTCCCAAAGATTCAATCGGACATAGTTGTTCGTATTATTTATTCCTTGACGGCATACTCGTCGAACCTGCGAACTATCGTCCTTTTTACGTCCCACTCTATTATCCCAAGTCTAGAATTGTGCAAGTTGTTCTGATTTTCAGCCAGTCCTCTTGCCCGAACCGCGTACTATCACGCAAGTTCTGCGTTAACACCATAGGTTATGATCATGAAGGAGTTCACAAAGACCTATTGTTATCTAGAATTGGCATACCCGATCTAGCCGAAGTCAACCCCCATGTTTCGCGAACTTCTATCCCGTATGTCCTAAAAGGAATTTGTGCATCTTTTCCTCCTTTTTTCCCAAATTGGCCAAGCCGCATGTTTCGTGCATTCGCGTCTCACATGTCCCAAATGAACCAAGTGACATTCGTGCTTATTTTTCCACATGCTCTACCTGACTATCAGTGCTGTATCCTCGAGAAGATGGTAGGTATGTTTTCAAATGTACATTCATTGTCAGTTCTCGTCTGCCTAGCATCGGCTATATAACGAGCATACACCCGTTGTATTTTTCACATTGCTTTCATGTTATCCTTTGCTCGAACGCTTGCAATCTAATTTTGGATTCCTTAAGGTATGTATCCCTTTCCTCTGTATTTCCTACCCAGAGTCTAGTTTGCAAATCTCTGTCCTCCGAGTTACTATTCCAATATGAAGATCAAATTAACAGGGACAGGAACATCTCGCTTAAATTGAAGTCTTGCTGTTCACAATATTGGGGATACATTGAAGCTCGTCACCTTGATTTCAGCAATTTTTGGGCAAGGATGCCAACATGCTTAACCCTACATTCAATGTGCAGTTAGACTGATTCATGATAGCGAGTTTGGCTTTTGCTGGAGGTTGTCCCAATCTCGGTACAGTGTGCTGAAATGAAGTGCTAATCATGCGGAGCTCACTATCGACCCTGATTCGAGTGAATTAACCAATGTACACAGAGGAAGGATCATCCTCTTCAAGCTGGATGCTGCCAGGGTTTAGCACTACTCTTTAGGATTCCCTTAGAGATTTCATAATTTTTCATAGTAAGTTCATCACATGGGATCTTAAGCATAGGCCCTGTTTAGATCAGACACATTAACAATCTACAAGGTGTTTGGTGGCTTCAGTCATGGCTTAGGGAAAGTACCCTAAGAAGGGAGCGTCCTACGTCTATCCAAGAACTCTTATTCCAAGCAGATAATTCACATAAAGAGTTGTCAGATTTAATAGGATTCCTACTGGCTCGGGTTATGCAAAAGTACCTTATACTAACGAGTAATCCATTTCTCGTATGTGCCTACTCATTCAACATTTCCTGTGTGAAGGAACTCAAACATATACAACTTATGCATTACAGATCATACTGCATGACAGCAGCCTTCATTCAAAGGAGCATAACTGTTTCTTTTTTCAATGTACAGCTTAAGAAACAGATCAGAAGTTCTTCACATGACTTCATACCTAGATCTATACTCTGGTGGCATCATAGGCAATGGTTTGGTTTTCCTTCTTACATTGATGCCCTTACGAGGATCCATCTTGCATAAATTGCCTAGCATGCCCGTCAATTCACCCTAGAGACTAAGCATGATAAGCACTAATCCTTCAGAAGGGTAAATGATGCTTTCCACCAATGTATCTAATAAAAACAGGCCTTCTTGAGGGTGACACTGCTAGTAAGGTTCATACTCCCTAAGCATAAGTAATATCAATGAACCTGAAGATCAGATACTACAATGCTTAGGTTTATCCAAGAAGAAGAACAAAATATAATCTATAATATCTGTCCTATAAATTAAAGCTATGAGATTGACCCCATCAATTGAGGCTTTACCATGTTTTGCAAAAAAACATAAGATGGCCTTGATTCCAATCTATGCAAATATAATACAGACTCATATATTACACTAGAAAGATGCAGAAGTGTTTACAAGAATATTTCTAGTCTTGCATGTTTCCCATCTAACTTTCAGGTAAATTACACTTGTAAGCACAGCCCTGGATGCACAGAACATAGATCATCAACCCTGGTTCCTATCACTGCTCATTTCTTCAAGCCAATTAAAACCGCTTCGACTTGAAAGTAAGTCTACATTGAACATTTAACAATTTAAGATAATCTATCATCATAGGGCAGATTGACAGAGAAACTGCTGGGCTGACTGTGCATGATGATTTTGACAGTCTAGAACAGAGGCTACTATGGTAGGTTCTTTCTGCCAACCCTGACTCCAATCTTACTCGGCTTGTACTTCAGTTCAAATGACAGGTACTCCAGGACGACTAATAAACACTGAATTTATATACTCATATGAGTATGAAATATCATGTGGTTCCAAGCAAACAAACTTAACCCTTGGAGGACTTATATTGGAACATGAAGGACCTAACAGAATATGATCCCAGTTGAGATCCTTGCTCTACAACTTAGTCAGGACTAAGGTCTACCTCCTCTGACAGGAATACCTTCGAGAGGGTCTTACAATAGCACTCAGGAGAATCCTCTTCTAAGGATGTTTCAACTTACCAAGGAAAAGAAACATAATTTCGACTTTCCCATCCAAATCATACACACTTGTGCAAACCCTGGATCCTGCCATCCATTGAAACATTGCAAGGACCTGCAGCTTCCACTCCACAATCTTCATCCACTCAGTAGGTGTACTCAAAAGAAACTGTTAAAGAGGTTAAGAAGGAGCCTGTGGAACCAGAAGATCCTCAAAGATAAGAAGGTAGCATATCAACATTTCTCTTTCTTAGAGGAACATCGTTTACTCTCAAGTGAAAGTGAAGAGAGTGATCAATGCCAGCCCCTGTAACTTTCTCCTTTTAAGAAATTGACAGATAAGGATAAGGAAGTACAGAGCACTGACCCACTTTCAAGTGTTCTTGATTCGCTCTGCAGCAATCTGTCTCTAGCGCCCCACTCACATCTCAACTTGAGACCATAGATGTGCAAAGAGGTAAGCGTCATGAGCTGGTATGTTTCTTGGTCACTCTTGCCCCTCCTACTAGCTTGGAAAAGTAAAACCCATCTTTTGCGTGGGTATGCCAACGCTTTTTTACAAGACAGTAGAAATTGAGGAAATCTTCCTCTCGGAAGCTCAGGGTCAAATTTTGAAAAATAATATGTCGCAGCCTTGTTGGGAACTACTCCTTCTCATGCTCAAGAAAGCCAAAATCACCTCCAGAATAGTGTCTGATGCTCAAGTGTCTTTTCAATGTCAAGCTGGTAGTATTGCTAAAAGCCATGACAGTGGAAAAATCAAAGTTTTGGGTCATTGCAGGCATCTAACTTAGAACCTCTCAAGACATTCCAATGTCCCACATCTACTCCTAAAGGTCCGAAGATCCGCAACTGTTCCCCAATCGGCCAAACAGTCACCGAAGTTGTTCCATTGGGAGGGCCTAGTCGGAACTTTTCGTCCCAACTATTGAACAAGTTGGAGGAGTGCACTCCCAGATTCCCCGATCGACTGAAATCCCTGAACCGCGTACTTCGCTCTTTCATGTTCTAAGTGACCCAAAATTTTCGTGCGACCCTACCCCATTTTCACCCGAACTCTTCCGAGTCGCGTCCTTCTGAACTTTTTGAGCCAAGATGAAGTACCAGAGTATCAAAGACAAGTGCACAAGTTGTTCTAATCTATCGGTAGAAACTACCCGAGGCGCGTACTGGTAGAAGATATGCTTGTTGTCCCAAGATGTCCCAACTTCAGATCGATGTAAATTGTTCAAACTTCGGCTGATTTCACCTGAACCGCGTCCTTCGCACGTTTGCAACAAAGATGTTCTCCAAAATCCACTATTGGGTGTCATAGATAAAGAGCTTCGCCCGAACTCGGCCAAGCAGTGTGTATTGTAGCACCTCGCGTCTCACATGGGACAGACAGATGACCAACATTTCATTGGAAAATAAGGTTTTTGATGATGCTTACCAGGATAATCTGTATTTTTCAAAGTGATGGGTTTGATAGCGTGGATGCGGATTGATCAAAGTTCTCTCTCCTCAGGACGGCTATATGGGAGACGTTGAAGCAGACCCCCTGGTAGCAAGGGTTCCAAGCTGTTTCAATGCTACACTTGTTCGTATCAACTCGCAACTTAGATTCCCTGCGCGTTGTCATCCCTTTTCAGGATGAAACTTCCTCCCCGAATTTAAGTTGCGGCTCTAATCCTTGTAAGAAATGAAGAGCTCAAATTCCAAGGAGCTTTTGTCAGATGAGATCATCTTATTGGCAAGGAAAGATCCATTTCCAAAGAGAAAATGAAGGAGAATCTGCTTGAAGTCTTCAATCTGCCATTGAGGAGTAGCAAGATCAAAGATCCTGGATCATACTCATGTCGAGTTTGACTAAAGAACAGCTGGTAGAAGGATGAATCTTTCAAGATTTTGGGGTCAGTCTATAGCTTTCAAAGACATACAGCTGTCCCCATTAGGATGAGACTTCTGAGACATAGCCGAGGAATTGAAGAGATTTCAGGAAGTGAATTCTGAAGTCAGTGGGTCCCTCCCAGTTGACTAACCACCTGTCTTCTCCTCCTCATTCTTCTTCTCTTCCTTTCTAATTCTTTTTCTCGAATTATTTGTAACGAGTTGAGGTAATGTGATTGGAAATCCTTAACTAATCTTTAGTTAAAAGAAGCGGTTACAAAGAGTAACTGATTTGTAAGCTATATAATGGCCTTCTCCACGCCATTTTGAAAGGAGGAAGAACTTGGTTTATTTTCTGAAACTGTAAATAGATAATAAAGAAATCAATACAGAAGGGCTTTCCGTTCTTTGTCTATCTGATATCTGTTATCCCTAAGATTTCATTTAATTTCTGTGCGAAGATCATTTGTCTCTAGTTTTTTAGTCTTGATGATTGCATACTCTTTGACTTTGCAAGCATGATGATCTTGTATAACCAAGAAGGAACTTTGTGTCCTTGATTAATGAATCTATGTTACGTTAAGAAACTTTGTGTTCTAGAAGATGTTATTTACAGAACTTTGTGTCTTTAAATTCCATCTTATTTATCCGACACGAATGATCTTGTTCTCAATTCACTGTAACTTCACATACATAAAGAATTACTCTGTTATCTATAATTCTGCATGTTTCCTTTCTACTCATTCTCGAACTTCTCATTTCTCAATCCTTTTGTAATTGATGATCTTTATAGAAAGAACTTTCATAATATCCAAGTTCAACCAGAAAATCTTGTGTTGTATATTTGTAAATAGGTTCATTTCTGAATAAGGGAACCTCTCCCATTAAAGAGGAGGAACTTCTTGTCCCCTGACTGTTTCTCTTCGTAAAAGTTCTATTTGACGACCAATAGTTTTTGGTGACTGCGCTGGGGAAAATCACATTCCAGTTCTGTAATTTTTTATCATCCTTTGATCTGGTGACTCCACGTTTTACTCGAGGGAGAAGGGCCCTTGGTATTGAAGATTCTTAGTTTCAGCTTTTGGAGCAACAGGGTTTTCCTTTCCCTTCAACAAGAAATATAAGGACTCGTTCAACAAGTACTCCACCTGTTCAAGATAGAAGTCCTACGGGTGGTATTCCTTCAGCGCCAGCTAGTCCTAATCTTTTAGCTTTAATTCTTATTGGTGTTGCAGTTCCTCTCCAAGCCATATTTCTAAGAATGGTGGCACCATTGCCATGGGGTCATCGTGTCAGGCCCCTTGCTCTTCCTCAACCTTTGTATGAGTTACACAGAGGTAACTGAAAAAACTTCCCTAAATTCAAAGGCGATGGTAAAGTGCATCCTGATGAACACATAGCAGCCTTCATAGTTTCATGTGGAGTTCTGGGAGTTGAACATGAAGACGTCTCCGTGAGACTGTTCGTTGAGACTTTGCAAGATAATGTTGCTGATTAGTTCTATCACCTCCCGGCTAGTGCTATCACCGAGCTGGGACACCATGAGAACTCAGGTTTGAAAACCATTTCAAACCAGAAAAAGATGTACATGCCTTGCTAGCCCAAATCTCTCAGATAAAGAAAGATTAACCAGAGCCCATGAGAGAATTTTTGGCCTGGTTCAACAAATTAATCAATAAAATTCTGGCAGCCTACTCTAACTTGTTGATCAAATTCAAAAATGTTTCTTCCTAAATGCTCAATCACCCAAAGTTAGTTATGCACTAAAAAGGGCTAATCTCACAACATTGGTCAAGGATCAAGCTCTCGTTGTTAGTATCGAGGATGACTTGATCATGTTAGGGAAGTTGAGAAGAGACCTTCCCAAATCTAAGTCTGCTACTTCTTCCTCTTCCACCCCTGGACCTAACACTGATCCATTTGTTCAGAAACTTGCAAATGATCTTCATTGCTATAAAGAAACAATTGGCTCAGTACGCTCCTTATGCAGACGTTCCAAGGAGAAATTTTCAGCCTAGAAATCATTTCCCTACTTCTCAAACAAGATTAGTGCACTTGAGGGACCTCTTGTTAAAGTCCCTGTCAATGCGACCTGCGAGGTGGAGGAACCAGATGATGATGAAGATAACGAAGCCTGCGAAGAGTTTGTCGAGAGAAGTTGATGACGAAGCAGACGAATTTTAAGGATCTAGAGTAAATTTCTTCACCACTAAGGGCATTGATGATGGAGATTACTATGATGAAGTAGTAGCAGACATGAATAGCGTAAATCATTCACTGTCATGACTCGAGAACAGACCAATCAAAGGGATAAAGTAACACAACCCCCTCAAGAAATCTAAGGAGCAGTCAGATAACTATTCCCATTGTAATTACAAAAAGAGGATCTCCTATCCCCACTTCGTCTACACCAAAGGTGAGTCCTATCAATCATGATACTAAAATTGCTTCTTCTTTTTCCCCTAAAGTTGATAAACCTAGGATCTCAAATGATGATGGCCCGTCCACTTCTGGATCCTTTGACATTGTTGATCACCTGAAAAGGACCAAGGTCCAAATCTTTGAAGCTGATTATCATCAAACCCATCCCAAAGATTTTGCTAAAATGATTCACTTTGTCAATTCCCATTCTAAAACCACATCTAAAGGCCTTTTTCCTACTCCTCCTTCTGTAACCACAACCTAGTCTGGTAGCTGCTATCACCTTGCCCATATTGACAAAATCAAGCCTTTTTATGTAACTCTTTTTATAGCTGGCCATAGGCTTAGTAATTGTGTCATAGATTTCAGGAGCTTCAGATAATGTGATGCATGCTAAAGTAGCTCATGCCTTAGGCTTGAATCTCACATCGCACTTACAGATCTTGTTACTCCATGGAGAGTAAGGAAGTGCCCCTGGTCGGAAGAATTAAAGATGCACAAGTGGCTTTTGCTACTTTTCCTGAAAAGAGAGTTTTGACTACCATCTTAGTAACAGATATTCCCCCTTCATAAGGGATGTTGCTAAGTAGGAACTTCTGTAAAGATGTGGGTGGAGAAATTCAAATGGATTGGTCACATGCACTTGTACCTGTTAATGGACAAATGAGGAAGTTGCTGCCTGAGAAGCAATCTGAGTATATTGTGCAAAAAACGGATTATCCTAAAGCACAAATACTCTATGAGGATATGGGTCATGGTAACTATATGATTATGTCCCCTGATGAAATCCAACTCCCCAAAGTGTCACCTAAAGATCCTAATGGTATTTGGATTTTAGAGTTTGATGGAAGTTATTCCTCAGCTGGTTCTAGAGTTGGTGTCCTACTGGTGTCACCTGGAAGGTGAGCCTTCATCCTTTTTCATTTAAGTTGCAGTTTGAAAATACTAATAATACATAGCAGAGTATGAGGCTCTCATTCTCGTATTGCAAGTGGCCAAAGAACAAGGTGTAAAGAATCTTCTGGCTCGTGGTGATGTAGAATTGATTGTAAAGCAAGTTAGAAGCCTTTTTTAGGTAAAAAATGGAAGGTTGAAACATTACCGGAATCAGGTTTGGGATTCCATTGAATTTCTTGATGTTTTCTCCATTAAAGCAATACCTAGGGAGAAGAACATCAGGGATGATTCACTAGCAGTCTCAGGGTCACTACTGATTCCTCATCCTAACTTCTCTCAGGATAAGTTCACCATTGAGATGGTCCATCGGCCTAGTGTACCTGATAATACCAATAACTGGCAAGTTTTCAATGATGATCAACACTTGATTTATTTCCTTGAACTCAAGGGTAATTTCGAACAGCTATATTTTGAAGGAAGTGACAACCTGCCTCGTGAAAGTGTGCCCTTTGACAAAGCAGTCACCCAAGGAGAAGAAACGGATCAGGATGGATGCATCAATCTCAAAGGAAACAAGATTCCTAAAGGATTAGTGAGTTTGGAGGAACTATTTGATAAACATGATAGGTATGTGAAGTCTAGAGCTTCCACTGGGCCTCAACAATCAGTTGAGCATGAAAAAATCAATATTGGGAGTCCTATACTGATCCTAAGCTCGTGAACATTGGAAAATGTTGCACATCAGATGAGAGGAGAGAAAGCAATTGATCTTCTAAGGAGGTATAAGGATGTTCTTGCTTACTCTTATGAGGATCTAAAAGCCTTCAGGCCAAAAGATATGCAGCATTCTATTCCTCTTAAGCCTGGAATTAAGCCTTTTAAGAAGAAACAGAGGCAATACAACCCCAAAATAGCTGACACCATCTTTTAGGAAATTCAAAAGTTGTTGAAGGCTAAAATCATTTTTCCCATTCACCATTCAACATGGATTGCAAATATTGTGCCTGTTAGGAAGAAGAATGGTGAGATCCGCATCTGTGTTGATTTCAGGAACCTGAATCAGGCGTCTTTGAAAGATAATTATCCTTTTCCTATGATGGATCAGGTCTTGCAAGCAGTTACATAGGATCTGAAATGTTATCCATGCTCGATGGATTCTCGGGATACAATCAGGTAGAGGTTGATACTGCAGATCAACACAAGATAGCTTTCACTACTCCATGGGGTACCTTCACTTACAAGAGGATGCCTTTTGGGCTCATTAATGCTGGTGCCACTTTTCAGAGAGCTATGGATCTGGCTTTTGGAAGATTGAAAGGGAAGTGTATTGTCATATATCTTGATGACCTGACAGTGTTTTCCAAGACAAGAGCGGATCATTTTGATCACCTAGAGACAGTTCTGCTGAGATGCAGAGAGCATGGGATCTCTCTGAACCCTAAAAAATCTATCTTTTGTGTCACAGAGGGAAAGTTATTAGGGCACATCGTTTCCAAGGATGGTATTAAGATTGATCCTGAACGAGTTCAAGCTATCCAACAAATTCCTATCCCAACCAGCAAAAAGGGCGTGCACTCCTTCTTTGGTAAGATAAATTTCTTGAGAAGATTCATCCCTGATTTTGCAGAGTTAACTTTGAATATTTCTCAGATGATGAAAGGGAAGCAAACATTTGGTTGGTCTTCTGAAGGAAAGGAATCCTTTGAAGGTATCAAGAGAGCTATTGCTAGAACTCCTGTTTTAGCCTGTCCTGATTTCAGCAAAGATTTCATCATCTATTGCTATGCTACAGATAATACCTTGGCTGCTGTCTTAACTCAAGAAGACTCTAATGAGCATGAACTCCCAATTGCGTTCATGAGCTATATTCTGAAAGATCATGAGTTGAAATACACCATGATGGAGAAGCATGCTTTTGCAGTGGTTAAAGCTGTAAAGCAGTTTCGCTTTTACATCCTAAACTCTCATTCCATGGTGCTGGTTCCAGATACAACTGTCAAGTCAATTCTCACACAACAAGAATTTGGATCCAAGAGAGGGAACTGGGTTGCTAAGGTCCAAGAGTATGACATTGACATCAAACCGACCAAGCTGGTTCGTGGAAAAGGCCTTTGTGAGCTCATTGCTGAAGGAGCCAAACATGAGTTGCTGGAGGAGAAAGTTGACCTTCCTACCGTTCTGTTCCTTAGTTCAGTTGATGAATGGTATGCTGACATCGCCCATTTTCTCACCTATGGGGAATGCCCCTCTCATTTAACTACCAAAGAAAAGAGGACTGTTAAATTGAGGTCAGTGCAATATGTATTGTGGGAAAACGCCTTGTTCAAGCGTGGGTTAGATGGGAGATTTTTGAAGTGTGTGGACAAGGAACAATAGAGAAAGTTGCTCTCAGCTTTTCATGATCAGGCATGTGGAGGGCACTATTCATCAACGGTTACAGCTCATAAGATACTCCGTGGAGGATACTATTGGCCTTCCTTGTTCAGAGATGCATCCAAGTGGGTTGACAAATGTGAGGCTTGTCAGACTTTTGTGGGAAGACCTAAATTAGCTTCTTTGCCTCTCAAGCCAGTTGTGATTGAGGAACCATTTCAACAGTGGGGTTTGGACTTCATTGGTACACTTAATCCTACTTCTAGTGCTGGTCACACTCATGTGCTAACTGCCACTGACTATTTCACCAAATGGGTGGAAGCTATTCCAGTCAAGAGTACTACTTCTGAAGTGGTGTGCAGCTTCATTAAAGAGAACATCTTGGTAAGGTATGGTGTACCTAATAAGATTGTAACAGATAATGCTTCGAATTTCTCTTCAACTGAGATAATGGATTTCTGCTACGGGTATGGCATCTCCCTGGCTCATTCTTCAGATTATTACCCCCAGGGAAATGGGCAAGCAGAATCCACTAACAAAAATCTGGTGACTATCATAAGGAAGTTGGTCAATGAGTCTCAACGAAACTGGCACAAGAAGCTCTATGATGCTCTTTGGGCAGACAGGATTACACCAAAGAGAGCTATTGGAATGTCTCCTTTTCAAGTGGTGTATGGAGTAGAAGCTCAATTGCCAGTGACAGTGGAACTGCCAGCCTTGCACCTAATGAAGGCCATTGAGGATACTAGTTTCAGAGATGCTTTGGACAAGAGAATTATGTACCTGCACAAACTGAATGAGGACAGATTGGAGGTTGCTGATAGGATATCTGTTCACCAGCAGAAGGTAAAGGTCTTGTTTGACAAGAAAGCTAGGTTCAGAGATTTCCAAGTTGGAGACACCGTGCTGTTATGGGACAAAAGACATGAACCTCGTGGCAGCCATGGAAAGTTTGATTCCCTGTGGCTCGGACCTTTCAAGATCAGACACTTTGCTGGTGAGAATTCCTTTTATCTTGATTACATGGATGGTTCTTCTCTCCCACTTCCTTATAGTGGGCAGTATCTCAAGTTGTTCAAGTCCTAGGTGATTAGGGAGTCCCTTGTATATTCTGTACAGCGTTTTTTTTCTTGTCTTTCCTTTTTGTTTTGGTGTGTTGTCCTCTGTATTGATCTGCTTTTTGACTCCGTTGCCCAATGGATAAGGTACTGGTCTACTTCCCCCGAGTTTTTCTAAGTTCTTACCTTGTCTCATTCCTTGAATTCATGTCAAGTCATCCCCAAAAGGAGCCAGCTGTTGTCCACTCAAAATTCCCCCTGCTCTGAAGAAGGTGAACTTTCAAAATTTTGAGTTTAAGTGTCTTTTTGCTGTCAAACTGGTAGTATGAAAAAGTCCGTGAAATTGAAAAAATCTATGTTTTGGGTCATTTTGTATGTATTTCAGGCCTGTCGGACATTTTTGTCCCGCATGTCCCAAGTTCTGAAGTGCGCTCTGTTCCCCAATCGGCCCAAATCCACAAAGTTGTTCCCATTTTCGGGCATGTTGGATCTTTTCGTCCCAACTATCCCAAGTTCAAAAGTGCGCTCTGTTCCCCGATCGGCTGAAATCTCCGAAGTTGTTCCATTTTCAGGCCTGTCGAAACTTTCATGTTCCATCTGTCCCAAACTTTTCAAAAGTGCGAGTCTGTTCCCCAATCGGCCGAAATTCCCGAACCGTTGTTCCGATTTTCGGGTCCTTTCGGATCTTTTCGTCCTAAATGTCCCAAATGGAATTTTGCAAGTTGTTCCAATTTTCGGCTGATTTGCCCGAATCGCATCCTTCGGAACTTTTCGTCCCGAATGTCCCAAAGTTCAAACAGTGCCTCATCGTCACCATTTTCGGCCGAAATGCCCAAACTGCGTCCTTCGCAGCGTTTTCATTCCAAAGGTCCCAAAATGCATTTGTGTGTCTTCTCCCTGTTTCACCCGAAGCCAGCCGAGCCACGTGTTTCACGCATTCACATCTCACATGTCCCAAGCGAACCAAATGTCATTCATACTTAGTTTTTCCCGCTCTACCCGAGATATGTTATTTTTCAAATTGATGGATATGAATTTAATGTGCATTGATCACCTTTCTCTCTCCTCAATGACTATATAACGGGCATTCCCCCTTTGCAATTTTCCACATACTACTTTCCATGCTATCCTTTGCTCGAACCCTTGCAATTTGAATTCCCTACGCGTGCATCCCTTTTCTCTGAAATTCCTTTCCGAAGTCTAAGTTTGCGGCTCTGATACTATCAATATGAAGACCAAATTCCAGGGACAGGCAAATGAGAACATTTTACTAGCAAGTAAAGTTTTCGATGATGCAAAGGACAATTTGTCAAAGTCCTGGGTCTACAGTGTGGAGTAGAAGATCAAAGTCCTAGAGGAGGCTTGGGAGATCTGAAGAACAGCTGGCAGAAGGATGAAGTTTTCAAGACACTGGTCATCTCTGCTTTCCCAAGATATATACTGTCATCTTCAAGATGAGACTTCTGGGGACATAGCTGAGGCGTTAAAGAAATTAGGCAGTGGATTTTGAAGTCAGTGGGTCCCTCCCATCGACTGGCCATCTGTCTTCTTCTCCTTGTTCTTTTCTCTTCTTCCCTTTCTTTTTCCGTTTTCTTTGTAAGAAGTTAAGGTATTGCAATTGGCAGTTCTTAACTATTCTTTAGTTAAAAGAAACGGTTACGAAGAGTAACTGATTTGCAAGCTATATAATGGCCTTCTTTATGCCATTCAAAAAGGAGGAAGAACTTGGCATATTTTCTGAAAGTGTAAATAGATCATAAAGAAATCAATACAGAAGGACTTTCCATTCTTTGTCTATCTGATCTCTTTTATTCCTAAGCTTTCATTTATTTTCTTTGCGAAGATCATTTGTCTCAAGTTTATTAGTCTTGCCGATTGCATACTCTTCGACTTTGCAAGCACGGTGATCTTGTATAACCAAGAAGGAACTTTGTGTCCTTGATTAATGAATCTGTGTTATGTTAAGAAACTTTTTGTTCTAGCATATGTTATTTACAGAACTTTGTGTCTTTGAATTCCATCTTATTTATCCGACACGAATGATCTTGTTCTAAATTCACTGTAACTTCACATACATAAAGAATTATTCTGTTATCTATAATTCTGCATGTTGCCTTTCTGCTTTTTCTCGTCTTCCCATTCCTCTGTCCTTTTGTACTTGAACATCCTCATTGAAAACACTTTCGTAATATCCAAGTTTAACCAGAAAATAATGTTTTGTACATTTGTAAATAAGTTCGTTTCTGAATAAGGGAACCTCTCCCATTAAAGAGGAGGGACTTCTTGTCCCCTGACTATTTCTCTTCTTAAAAGTCCTATTTGACGACCAACAATAGTCTAGGACTCAATTACAATTCCGAGCACTATGAAAAGCATAAACGCCATCGAAGAATCAAGACCATTCAAATATATGTAACCAAGTTAGGATAACAACATGTTCCTTCAATAGTTTATAAAATAATCAAAAGACTATAATATCTGAATCAACACAACATTCAGGTTACCATTTCAATTTAAAAACACCAAGTAAACAAAACAATTGTACAGGGATGTATCACAATTTCTCAATCACAAATCCCTAAATACACTAGCACTATACAGCTAGATTGAGTAAGAGGAGACTTCTTATAAAATAGTTCAGAGTAAGAAAAGAGCTTCCCTTCCTAGTTATTTATCCAATCAAACCCGGTTCCATACTAAATGTAGGATACTTAACAAAGTTCATACCAAACGACTACAAAACATGAAAGCTGGGTTCACAACGAACCTACAATGATAGTTAAATAGTCATAAGGAAAATAGTTCACAAGCACCCTTCCTAAAGTAGCTTCGAACAACAGTACAATCTATCCAAGATAACAAATGCAAAAATACAAATTCAATATTGTTCCAAAAACAATCAAGTTTTTGCAGGATGAAATAAAAAACTAAACCATATACAGTTTTTCCTATGCATGCAAGTTTTAATAGCAGTTAATGTTTTTCGCAAGGAGAAATACGGAAACAAAACTATATACGGTTTTTCCAGTGCATGCAAACTTTGCAATAGTCAAAGTTTCCACAAGGTGATACGAAAACAACAAGCCATATACGGTTTAATTCCCAGTTAATTATCCAATCAAATAGCTTGAAGTAGTTTGTGAGTTTCCATAAGAACTAGAGTTACTTACCATCATGGCTATATAAAACACAACAAGTTTGCAACACTAAACTCAACAAATACAGACAAGTCTCAGTAACAATTTTAGGCCAAAAAATAAGTCGAATCCAACAACTATTTCCAACCACTGAAGAAGTTAAACAGAGTTACTAGTTTTGTTCACATATTCACAGTTCTGTTGTGAAAATGGTAATCTAAAATAAGCTTCCAACATAATCATGTATAGCCTAGATTCAAAACCCAGAATACAAGTTATACAAAACCCATCAATCAATTTACCAGATAAAGCATGAATGCACAGAACTCATTAGAGAAAATTTTTTTTTAATGAAAACACTTAGAGGAAAGAAATATATTTTAACAGTTAGGGGCTATCATGCCTGATAGTGTCGCTGTAAAATTGTAGAAGACCTCTAGCTGAGCTTGCTTCTTCCCTTCTTCTCCACGAAAGATCAAACAACCAGATACTTCTTCCACAATGCTTCATATACTCTCCACGACACAAAAATAGATTTAAAACATCCAAAATAGCCATGCAGTGTAGTTTAAACTGCTAGTTTGAAAAACTAGAGTGTATGTAGAAATAAAATCAGAGAGCATGCAAAATGAAACAACCAAACAAAAATCCGTTCCCATGCCTACCAAAGCGGTTCGGGCTCATGAAACAAATTTCATTAATTGTATTAATTCCATGTCTCCCACCCAATCTTCCTTGCCACCTCCTGCCAAGTCTGATGAGTTCCAAATAAAAAATAACATGTGTTTCCGTTTTTAGAGATGTTGCCACCTAAGCCTCCACCAAACCAATTAACCCCTGCCAAAGCTGGCAGTCTATATGAATTAATAAACCTTATCATCTTTATAAATGCCTTAGGAACTGTCTCCAATGTGCATGTGACCCTTTAGGTTCCCCTTCATGCCAATAACTTAGGATTGATTAATGGCTTAGGTTAGATATTAGGTAGATTAATGTTTATACCTTAGGATATAACACTAACCACTAACCCCCAACATAGGTCCTTAACAATTAGGTTAGAGAACTCCACATAGGTGAGTAATTAAAAATATAATAGATTTTAGAAACTAGTTTAGATCACCAAATAACCTTGTAGTGTTAGGTTCTAGTTTTTATACTTAGCAACCCTTCTAACTCTTTAGTACCAGTTTAGGTTAGAAACATAATTGTATCAAGTAACGTAGCTTGGGTAGGAAGTAATTTTACCTAGCATAGGATCCGTGGGTTGGTCCTCATTAGGATCTTGAATATCTTTCTCTTGTGTTGTGAACAACTGCATTCCCATCTTTATCAGTAATGACCTTTCATGGTCGATCTTCAAGGACTCAAGCCAAAGAACCTAATAAATGGAAGTGTGTTCACACAAAATTCAAATAACTTTCAACAACAAAGTTCAGTCTAACGTGTAGCTTAACTCATGGAATGTCAATTTTACCATTCATTCAATAGAGTAGTTTTAAAACATTCTTTATATCACTAAAATTGATCCAAGGATGAGTCGGATAAAAAGACAAGTTTACAAATATTAAACTAGATTGCAAATCACCAACCAGAAGTGAAAAATGGATTCAGAGAAGTCATACCAGTTTGATCAAAAGATCTTAAGAGCAGAAAAGACTTATCCATATCAAGCATGATTTCCAATAATCAAAAGAACATATCCATATAAGGAAAATCACATATCAACACTTGAATGTAAAGTAGGAAAATAACAACAGTCAAGGGTGTTACATGCTTCCCTCCTAAAAGAATCATCTTCCCAATGATTACAACATTTTAACAATTTACATCAAGGATAGTCAATTCATTCACTTCTCTTATCCTAAGTCAAATATTTCAAAACCTTATAGTTCCAGAAATCAGTATTAAATAACTTTTGATTCAAATCAAGTAAATATCTACCCAAAACTGGCTTACTTAATGTCATAAAGGATAAATTCATATAATTTTTTCAGTCAATAGATTTAATTCTATTCAAATAGATATGGAAAATCAGTTTTCATATCCTTTAGGTTTTCCCAAGTTGCACTCTCCTTGTTAAAATGGTCCCCACCGGACATTATATTGAATTATTTCTCTATTTCTTAAATTCAACTGGTGAGTTTCCAACACTTGAATGGGCTTAACCACGATTATTCTTGGGTCTTGGACCTTCAAGGAATTCCAATTTAACACATGTGATAAATCTGAAACGTATTTCTTAAGAAAAGAAATATGGAAAACATCATGCATTCGTGACAAAGTAGGTGGTAGTGCTAGATGATAAGCTACAGGGTTGATTACTTCAACTATTTCAAAAGGTCCCACATAACTTGGTGATAACTTGGAATTCTTGCCAAAAGTTATGGAACTCTTTTTTGGTTTAACCTGAAGAAAAATATTTTCTCCAAGTTCAAATTTCCTGTCAACCCACTTTAAGTCAGCATAACTCTTTTGCCTATTTGTAGCTTCTTTCAAGCGTTCACAAATCATTTTAACTTTTTGTTCCATTTCCTTAAGGATTTTAGGTCCAATTACCTCTCTATACTCAATGTTATCCCAACTAATAGGGGTTCTGCATTTCCTTCCGTAAAGTGCCTCAAAAGGTGCCATCTTAAGAGAATCATGATATGTGTTATTGTATGCAAATTCAACTAATGGAAGATACTCCTCCCACTTATACTGTTGATCCATACAATACATCCGTAACATATCTTCCAAAACCTAATTTACTCTTTCAGTCTGTCCATTCGTTTCCAGATGATACGCAGAACTGAAATTAAATTTAGTGCCAAGAGCTACATTAAGCATTTGCCAAAACCTTGATGTCATTCTAGGGTCTCTATCAGATATGATTAATTCAAGTACCTCATGTAATATAAAAATTTCATGTACAAATCTTTTAGCCAAAACAAGAGAATCATCTTTTAGATTTCTAGCAATAAAATGAGCTACTTTTGTCAATTTTTCAACTACTACCAAAATAACATCGTGTTTATTTCTTGACATAGGAAATCCTTGTACAAAATCCATGCTTATTACTTTCCATTTGTACTGCGGTATGCTATGAGGATACAATAAACCAGCTGCATGCATATGTTCCACTTTTACTTGTTGACATTCTAGACAATGAGTCACAAAATCTATAACATCCTTTTTTATTCTTTTCTAGAAATATTGTTGTTTAATATCAGCAAGCATTTTTGTAATGCCAAGGTGTCCAAAAATAGGTGAATTGTGAAACTCTGTCAACAATTTCTTTCTCAAATCACTAGGTAAGGGTACGTATACTCTGTATTCATTTCATAAGATTCCCTCATTGTCAAAGTGAAAAACCTTTATACTTTTCATCCTTCGGATATGCAGTAAGTGTTATTTTTACTTGCTAAAAGTAAGAGTCAGATTCCATAACACTTTTTACTTCATCCTTAAACTGATTTCTTAGTGTTATAAGAGCATAAATGTGCTTCCTATAATTTAGAGCATCAACCACTCTATTCTCTTTTCCTTTAATGAAACTTATGTCAAAATCATACTGAGACAAAAATTCTAACCACCTTCATTGTCTTGCATTCATATTTGGCTGAGTAAAAATGTACTTCAGTCCAAGATGATCAATTTTCAACTCAAATGGTTTACCAAGTAGGTAATGCCTCCAAACTTGAAGTGCATGAACTATGGCAGCAAGCTCTAAATCATGTGTAGCATAATTCAACTCATGTAACTTAAGTTTTTCTACTTTCATAAGCTATGACATGATCATTTTGTAACAAAATACCTCCAAGACCTTCCCCAGATGCATCCGTTACAACCGTGAAGTCTCCATTTGGATCAGGTGTAGCTAAAATAGGTGCTGAAGTCAACTGACTTTTCAAACTTTTAAAAGCAGTTTCACATTTATCATTCCAAACAAATTTCTTATCCTTTTTCTACAATGAAGTTATTGGTGTAGCCACCTTAGAAAAATCCTTAACAAATTTTCTATAATAACCTGCAAGGGCCCATGAAGCTTCTAACTTCATGTACATTCTTTGGTGTAGGCCACTCGATTATAGCTACAATTTTAGAAGGATCTATAGTAATCCCATCTTTACTTATAACATGACCTAAATAGTGAACTTCAGTGTCATAGAAAGAACATTTGGACGGCTTACCATATAACCATCTTTTTCTCAAAATTTCTAAAACTATTTTCAAGTGTTCATGATGCTCCTCCACACTTTTAGAATATATGAGAATTTCATCCAAAAATACAAGCACAAACTTGTCCAAGTATTCTTGAAAGATATTATTCATTAAGTTCATAAAATCTGCAGGTGTATTCGTTAATCCAAAGGGTAAAACCGTGAATTCATAATGTCCATACCTTGTCCTAAAAGTCATTTTATGAATGTCCTCCTCCTTAATTCATAATTGATGATATCCAGACTGAAGGTCTATCTTAGAATATACCGATGCTCCACACATCTAATAAAATAGGTCATCAATTCTAGGAAGTGGGTACATCTATTATTGATTGTTTTTTTGTATAACATCTTGTAATCAATGCACAATCTAAGGGTTCCATCCTTATTTTTCACAAAGATCACTGGTGCTCCCCAAGGTGAAACACTTGGTCTAATCAAACCCTTAGATAAAAGTTCTTGTAACTGAACCTTAAGCTCTACTAACTCTATGGTAGTCATTCAATAAGGTGCTTTAGAAATAGGTTCAATACCTAGTTTGATTTCAATTATGAAGACAAACTCCATTTTGGTTGGTAATCTAAGTAGTTCTTCCAGAAACACATCACCATAGTTCTGTAACAGTGGATAACGTTCCATGAAATCAATTTTTTCTTTCACAGATTCAAATTTTTTTACTGCATATAAAGTACATCCCTTATTTTTGGCCTTTTTAAGTTACATATCTGACAATTTCCTAATAGAAATTTCTCGTTTTACACTCTGAATCTCTGTTGTTTTCTGTAGATCATCTAAACAACTAATATGTTTTTAAAAATAGTCTACCTTTACTTTATGCTCTGCTAACCAATTTACACCTATGACTATATCATAAGATCCCAAAGGTGCTACATAGAGATCAACTTCTGTGGAAAAGCTAGGTAAGTCATGGACTACTTCCAAAAGACACATACTAACTATATGAATAGAATTATTACCATAATGTACAGTCCATGATTTATCCATTTTTCCATATTTTCTTTTAATTTTTGAAGCAAGTTTACTAGAAATAAAACATTCAGTAGCTCCCATATCAAAAAGAATAGTTATAAGTATGTTGAATAACTTACCAGGAACTTCAATAGGTGTAACTTTCTTTTTAGCTTGCTTGTCAGCTAATGCAGCATGTATCTTGTGCTACTGATTACGATCATCCTTCTTCAAAGGACATTGATTCATGTAATGATATTTTCCATAGTTATAGTAGCCTCATACCAGTCCCTTTTTGGGCTCCGAATTATTTCCAGCCTTAAAGTTGTCATTTTGACCTCCATAGGGTTTTCTCCTGTTATTATTATTCTTGGCAAAATTGTTCCGTGTATTTTCAGCAATCTTATTCATTGTTGTTTTCTTATTAATATTGGTTGGAAACTTACTTTTATTACCAAAATTTTTCCATGGTCCTTTCTTAAGTGCAAGAGAAGCTAAAGAAGAGTTTGGAACTTTCTTCCATGCCTATTCCTTGTGCGCATAAATAGCCTTTAATTTCTGTTCCTACCTTATGGATTTTTCAACAACCCCTTCCATAGTGGTTGGGCTATGAACATCAACCTCTCCCCCAATAATGGGATTCAACCCCATGATGAATTTTTGTATCCTGAACTTCTCATCAGTTTGATACTGAGGTACATACTTGAGTAGTTTCGTAAACTGTTCCTAATAATCAGTTACAGTTAACTTCCCTTGAGCGAAGTTCTAAAATTCAGTCATTTTCTGATCATAATAAAGTTGTGGTAGTCATCTTTCCCTAAAATAACCTTTAAATTGATCCCAAGTGATGTTAGTTTCATCAATGTTTAGCTCATCCTTCCGGCTGTCCCACCATGAAGATGCTTCATGGGAAAGCTGATATGCTCCCTAAATAGCTTCAGTCTCTTATGAGAAGTTCCTTATTGTAAAGTACTTCTCCATCTCATTGAGCCAATCCTCAGCTCCATCACCTAATTTGGTGCCATCAAACTTGTGGAGTTATCCTTTTTATATCATTAGTGAGTTCAACAACCAACCTAACCTTTTTACTTTCTAGCTGGTCATGCACATTAACATTGTTATTATCAACACTCATATTGGGGTTGTCCTTAGGAGGTGGCTGATTGTTATTACCAGCTTCTTCTTCCTCCTCATTACCCATCACTTGTTGCTCAAGCACAGTCAAATGATCTCTTGTGTCCAATAGGGAAACAAGGATCTCATCAAGTTTTGGGGCTGTTACTGCTCCTTCCTCAGGTGGAGCATTGTTCACAACGTTTCCTCTTGTCCTAAAAATTTTCTGTTACAAGAAAATTTAAGTTTTTTATCAGATTATGGACACAATAGGTCCAAGATCGGCAACCTTCAACTTTGATACCAAGATGTAACATTCCTATTTTAAGACTTTAGAAACAAGGGATTTTTTTTTGAGTAATGTTCCCTGTTCTAAATACGTAATTTAGAACACACATTCCAAAACAACCATTCTTATAATAGATAACCATATGCAGCTATAATGACTCGGTAAACTACCGATCTATTCATTCCATGACTCGGTAAACTAACAATCTATTCATGTTTAATATAAGTATTGAATAATTTTCTATATACTACGTATACTTGATTCTCTTACCCTGATCTGGGTATTGAGTGATCTATCTAAGGAACCTAACTGAATAGTTGTTACCAATATTCATCTGCATCATGATCCTTAGACTAGGTGACATAGGACAACGCAATCAGCAGCTTGCAATACTTTGGCCAAATATTTCTAACATATTGTTCGTATTATTTATTCCTTGATGACATACTCGTCAATCCAGAATACATCCTTCACCCTACTCTATTGTTATTTAGAATGTCCTTTACTGACTTCTGTTAGTCCTCTTGCCCAAGGTTTGATCCCTAGCTCAGGTTAGCAAAATCATAGGTTCTGATAGGTAGACAGCTCACGATGACTTAGGGTAAATGGGAATAATCAACCAACCTAGGTCAACCAAATGTTCTCAAGGTACTCTGAGTCATAAAAAGATACTTCGTCTCGCTAACTACATGCTACTAACCAGTGACCTGGAGAGAAACTAAGTTCAAGTCCAGATGTGTGTAGATCTAGATAAACAAATACGGAAGGGTGTTTCTACATGTCAATTGCAACACTGTATCCTTGAGAAGATCCTTGGTCTTCTCAAAGGTACATCCCTATAGTTGGTGTGTGCCAACATCCTATTAAAACTTAGCCTCATCGATGATATACATACCCCTTGGAAAATCATTAAAGTCATAATTAAATTGTATTCCTAAGATTCAAATTACAACAACCATGCCTAGACCCTAATTCCAACTCTCCATTAAGTTCTATATCCATAATTAGGTTCCATTTGATACCCTTAAAGAACTTCATTAAACTCATGGTTGCATTTCGATGTTCAATAGCATCGTCTATAACAAATAGTTATCTCCAAGAATTAGGGGCAAAAAACATCAAACAGTTTAATTTTTAATGTAGCCTAGTTGTCAACTATTCAAGGAAGTGTTAAAACCACCTAGGTTGCAACTTAGTAGTTTAATTTATAAAAACGAAGTAAAAAGATTAAAAATCATAACTCACCATTCCTTGCTTATTTTTCATTCTTTTGAGAGAGGAAGAGTCTTCCTCTACATGGTTAAGATGTTAGGGTTTAACATAACCTTTATGTACCATTACATTACTGATCATAGTTTTCATTGTAATGTCCAATACATATTTCGTTACCTTAATAATATGAGTTGTTTAGTTAAGAGACATTGATTATCTTTTGTAATTTAAAAAGTTGCTTCACATTATAGTAAGGAAGATACTGTATTATCCCCTTAATCCTAACTTATCTAATTGATACACTCAGTGAATACTTATAATTAGATATAAAGAATATCGACATAGATAGTATTACTATTTCTTTCATACAAAAGTATAAGAGAATTCAGACCACAATCCATGGAAGTCAGTTCTCCAAACCTTCTACAATTCATCATGATCAAAACTTATACATTGACAAGACTTATGCATTTTAGGCATACTGCATGTCGATCAACATTAAAATCATAAAATAGATATAAATTTTCTTTTTCAATACAACTCAAGAATGAATCAAAAATTCTTTACAAAAGATCTAGACTTAAATAATCCAATACATCATGTTGGTCGTCAAATAGGACTTTTTAGAAGAGCAACAGTCAGGGGACAAGAAGTCCCTCCTCTTTAATGGGAGAGGTTCCCTTATTCAGAAACGAACTTATTTACAAATGTACAGAACATTGTTTTATGGTCAAACTTGGATTTTACGAAAGTGTTTTCCACAAGGATCTTCAATTACACAAGGACTGAGGAAAGGGAATAAGGAGATGAGCAGAATAGCAACATTCAGAATTATAGATAGCAGAATAATTCTTCGTGTATGCGAAGCTTCAAAGAATTTAAGACAAGATCATTTGCGTTGGCTGAATGAGATTAAAATTACCAGACACAAAGTTCTGTAAATAACCTTCTTCAGATTCATTAATCAAGGCCACAAAGTTCCTTCTTGGTTGTACAAGATCACTATACTCGCAATATTTGAAAATATGCAATAAGTGAGACTAACGAACTATAAACAAATGATCTTCACGAAATTAAATGAAAAATGCAGAGATAACACAGATTAGATAGACAATGAATGGAAAGCCCTTTTGTATTGATTTCTCTCTGATCTATTTACACTTTTAGAAAATATGCCCAGTTCTTCCTCCTCAGAATGGCATAGAAAACACCATTATATAGCTTACAAGTCAGTTACTTTTTGTAACCGTTTCTTTTAACTAAAGAATAGTTAAGGACTGCCAACTCGCAGTACCTCAACCTATTACAAAGAAAACGGAAAAAGAAAGGGAAGAAGAGAAAAGAATGGGGAAGAAGATAGGTGTCCGATCATTGAGAGGGACCCACTGACTTCAGAATCCGCTATCTGAATCTCTTCAACGCCTCAGCTATGTCCCTGCCACGGGGAACTGACGTGTTGGCTGCAGACTGAGTCCAAAATCCCAGACACTTCTCCATCTCTTTATCAAACTCGACATGAGTATGATAATATTTATTTGCTTCTTCGATGGCAGATTGAAGAGAGCAGATCTCTTTCATTTTTTCTTTGGAGATGGAGCTTTCCTTGAATAAATTATCTTTTACAAAAGCTCTGAACTGAGCTTTGATCTCTTGTAAGGAAAGGGGCGCACCAGAAGTTTCATCTTGAAGATGACAATGTATATCTTGGAAAGCTGAGACAACCAATGTCTTGAAGGCTTCGCCCTTCTGCCAGCTGTTTTTCATTTCTCCCAAAGCCTCCTCCAAGACTCTGATATTCCACTCCATGCTATAGACCCATGATTTTGATAGATTGTCCTTTGCATCATCAAAAACTTTATTCGCCAGAAAAATGTTCTCATCTGTCTGTCCCATAAGGCAAAGGTCTACTATGCAACTGCTCCAGATTTTGAGCTCTTTATCCATGGTATTGATAGTGGAGGAGAGCTTCAGTTGCACATTGTTCACCTTTTCGTGGAGTTTGAAAGCTTCATCGATGAAGTTTAACCCAACAACAAGCATGTCTTCCACCATGGCTTCAATAGCTCTGCCATAGACAGAATGCTTGTGCATATCTTTAATACTCTGCACTTCATCTTGGCTTAGAATTACAGGAGGTGGAAGAGTAGTCAATGGGGTAGGGTCCAAAACTTTGTCCTTAGACAAAAGAAACTTGATGAAACCTGTGAGAACTTGGGCCTATTCTTCCAACTGTACAATAGTTTTTTGCCCTTTCTCTACCCTCCCAATGACTCTTGTGACTGTTTTCTGGAGGTTGTGAATTTCACCTTCAGGGGTAGACTCTCCCATTGGGATTCTCGAGAGATCCAAGTCAGATGCCTGCAAGTCCTGCTATGATTTATCCATTGTAGGCTTGGCAATCTCCAGGAATTGCTGACCTTGGGCATCAGACACTATTCTGGAGGTGACTTTGGCTTTCTTGGCACGAGAAGGAGTGGTGCCCAATAAGGCTGCGACAACATCAAAATTTGATCCTGAGCTTTGAGAGGAGAATTTCCTCTTCCTTTTGTCAACCAGAGGTTGCACCCACGCAAAAGAGGAAGAAGAATCAGCAGGAGGAACAAGGGGACCAAGAGACAGAGAGCTCATGATGCTCAAGGTCTGTGCAGCTATTGACTCGAGTTGAGAGGCGAGTGGGGCACTTGGGGCAATTGCAGCAGAAGAATCAACATTACCTGAAAGCTCAGTGCTCTGGATTTCTTTATCTTTATCATCTGGATCTTCAGGAGCACTTGCAAGAGTTGGTACTTCGCTTTCTTCACTTTCACTGAGAACAATGAGGTTCTCTGGTCCCATAGGAAACTCTGCCTGCTTTCTTTGTGGGTCACTTTCCACAGGTTTCTTCTTAACCTCCTTGAGCTTCTTCTGGTACACTTGAGGGGATGAAGGAGTAGAAACTGTAGGTCCTTGTATTGATGAGGCAGGAGGGGTCTTCACTGGGGTTTCTAACCTTGGAATAGATGCTTCTCTTCTTGGTGTTGAAGCATCCTTAGAAGAGGATTCTCCTGAATGCCTCCTAAATTCTCAAACCATCCTGTCAAACCAAACCTTAGTCCTGACTAAGACTGGAGCAAGGATCTCAGCCAGATCATCCCTCTCTTTCCTGTTCCAATCCAGGTCCTCCAAAGGAGTGTGCTTGATCACACTTTCATACTCGTACGAGTATAGATCAGAATTATCATCCTGGATACCTTCAGGAACTTGGTACAGACCGAGTTCTTGGATCAATTGCAGGGAGAACCTGCCACAATGCCTTCTCTTGGCTTCAAAATCATCTGCACAATCAGCCCAGTAGTCTTCTGTATCTGCCCTATGATGATAGATTATCTTGATGTTCTGTTCAATAAACTTCTTCAAGTCAAAGCAGGTTCTTGGCTTGAAGTCGCGCTTGTTACCTATCCAAGTTAATGCACCAAACTAAACACAGAAACCCTGAAAAACTCCAATGAAATCGATACCTGATGAAGATGTAGACGGATGAGGAAGTCGATGTAGATAAGACGGGCGCACACGAGCAATTCGCGCAATGGATCCGAGTAACCTGCAAAACACCGATGCTTGACAGAAAAAGACCACGTTAAAAGATATTTAGGTGGACTGCCCGAGAAGCGGGTCCGGGAAGCGATAAGCTTCCTCGGCGGATGTCAGTCCACGTTTTCAATTAAGAAAAGAAGCATGCATGATAAAAGATGTAAGTAAAAGGCTAGATTTTCTGATTGCAGTAATAAGACAGAATCTAAACAACAGACAGAAAGTACAGAAAACAGGGAACTATGAAATAATGCCAGATTTGTGTTACCTGTATCCTTTTACCTATCTATAGGGAAATCAGCGTCGGTTGAGACAGATCGGCGTCGACTGGGTATGATCGGCGTCGACTGGGTAAGATCGGCGTCGACTGGGTAAGATCGGTGTCGACTGGAGGCAGATCGATCAATCAGGGACTGTGCGATAAGATTCGGGAATTGGAAGGTGGATGTGGTCTGCTGGATGTGCCGAAGTTGGCGAGACACTGGAACAGAGTCACCAGATGATAGATGGTTGTGTGTGATGCTGATGTGACAGGGACAGAGTAACGGTGCTCCTCTCAGGGATTGATTCGGACAGGATCTGCCCGAATTTGATACAATTGATGCTAAAAAGATCTCTCTTTCTCACAACCTGAATCTCTCTCACCCTCTGTTCGTGCGTAAGTGCTTCCTTTTTTCGTCTGTTCACTTTTTCGCTCGTTCGTGGTCTCTTTTTCGGTCCCTAGAACTGAGTTCTGGACTAGCTTTTATAATCGGCGCCGCTCCTATAAAATCGGCGCCGACCATATGGGTCGGCGCCGATCACGGAATAGACTCCCGAGATGGCCAAAATGAGTGATTTCAAGAGGGATAAGATTTATCCCGAATACGGGAAATATCCCGCTCAGGGAAGAGGAAAAATAGATGTGATACATAGATAGAATAAATTTTGGGGTGGATAAGTGATTAGGATGCATGGGAAGAAGCGTAATTAAATAGTTAATATTTAATCACTCATGGGTAAGATATGATGGGGTGAATTAATTTTAGAGTAAGTGATTAAATCACAAATTGGATAATATCCCAAGGGGATAGTTGGTGACGTAAACGTGCCCCAGGTTACCTAAGCAGGTAAACGAATGTGAGGGACACTAAATTGAGTAACCAATTTTAAGTGTCTACATTTTGCCCCTTTTTGTCGAGTAACTTGCGATAAACAAGGTTATGAGACAAAAACACAGGGATGGAGGAAGGGAAGAATGAGTGATGATGTGATCCCCCTCAAACTTGGGATGGGATGGATGATAGAACAGACGATCCCAAGTTTGAAAAAGGTAGATGAAAAATGCAGGATGCCCCAGTCGGATGTCTGGAGTAGATATGATTATTGATGACGCATACACAGAAATAAAAGGCAGTAACCTAAGGAACTCACATTGGTAGGGCAAACTAGCCGGTCTCCTCATGAGACGACGTTAGTGCCTACAGACCCACGAGTGTAAGGAGAACTGCAAAATAGCCAGCATCTAAAGAGAGACACATTGGTAGGGACAACTAGACGGTCTGCAAAGCAGACGACGTTAGTGCCTACAGACCCATTTAACTCTAAGCTGCCAAAAAGCACGAGTGTCCCACGCAAAGGGAACAAACCCGAAATAGACAATGGTATCGAAAAGATGTGCCAAAAGGCAAAAATTTAGGACACAATAATGATCAGATAGATAAGTAAGCCAAGCATCAACACTATGGAAAACAGACATGGAAAATCGGCGGCGACCAAACTAATCGGCGACGACTAAAACAAACGGCGTCGACCCAAAAAATCGGCGCCGACCAATCCATGCACATATAAATATGCAAGCGGAAAACGTAAATGATTTATTTTCAACGTGACGATTGATTCAGAGAAAGCCAGATTTTTGATTTGAGCATCATGGAAGCCTCTGGGAGCAGTCAGAAGCGCAGGAGGACACGACCTGGGGTAAGTGGTCATTCTTGAACCCACTTTTCTTAATTTATTTTTTTTTTGTTTGGTTTTTTTTTTTTTTTTTTTTTTTGCGCATGGGAGGACAGGGTCCGGTTTATGTCCGGCCAGGCAGTCGGCGCCGATTGGTGTAATCGGCGTCGATTGGTTTTGAATCGGCGTCGATTGGTTTTGAATCGGCGCCGACTAAAATGAACAACGTCGATTTTACCAAATCGACGCCGATTGAAAGATGTTCATCATTTTTTTTTTTTGTTTTGGAGGATCTAATTTGGGGAAATAAGAGATTAATTATGCTTTTGATGTCGTGGATGCAGGCACGAGAGGTTCTTCATATGAGGGATGCCATTCCTGAGCTATTGGAGACGATTCTCCCTGATGTGACAGATGCAGACTGGCAGCATTTAGAGCTAGCCGGGCTCGGGGGTTTCCGATATTATAGACGAGTGCCACGAGATGTGGAGCTCATGCGGGCACTAGTGCGTCGATGGGACAGCCAGACGTGCACATTTTGGTTCAGGACGGGTGAGATGACTATCACCCATGAGGATATATTCAGGATCCTTAGATTACCGATTACTGGGGACCCGATTGAGATCACACCCCGGGAGCAGCAGCAGAGGGCCCTGGTGCGATTATACAGAGGGAGGGCAGATGATTCTGAGATAGTATCTGGGGCAGTGAGGATAGCCTCACAGTACAGGCAGGATAGCCCTCGGAGCAGGCAGATAGCCTTGATTCAGATGGCGATCTCCTATTTTGCCCTGCCAGACTCAGGAGGTGGGAGATTCCCATTATTACTATTAGACTGTGTGTGCGACATCTTGCAGTACAGACAGGTTTTTGCCTTCGCCGATGCCCTGATAGCTCAGATTTACCATGAGCTATGGATTTACACCACTGGCCGGACGACAGGGATCGATGTCAGTTTTGTGCTTCATTGCTGGGTGTATGAGCACATAGCGGTGATCAGGCCATCCGGGCTTCCTTGGATGCCAGCAGGAGTGGGAGGGATTGATTATGGATTTCAGAGATGGCGAGCTGACATGGCCGCAGGGGATACAGGTAGACCAGCCGGGTGGTACTCTGAGCGTTTCAGGACACTTACACCAGATCAGGTCATCTGGAGACCATATCGGGCATTTCCGACATGGGCCGGCCAGGATGCCCACTTGGTAGCATTGAGACGGAGCCGGGTGGTCAGGGGCCGGAGGCCGGATATGTGGGAGCGAGTCCCATTCATGCGGATACTGAGACAGTTCGGCCTAGTACAGACAGTGCCGACCACCTACACGCCATATAGGCGGGATAGCAGGGAGACGGATTTGCCGATTTTGATCCCGGCAGACCCATTGAGAGAGGCCCCACCCTCCACAGACAGTGATGATGACGCGGGGGTGGATGAGGGCTACGCAGCATGGTACGACACAGAGCTTCCACGACATCTCCCGCCCTCTATAGATGCTGATGAGGAGGACATAGCTGCTACGCTGGACAGATTAGAGGGAGAGCATGCCACCCTCACACAGACACATCAGGTAGCTCTGGAGGAGATCAGGGCTTTGACGGAGGAGAGGGATGCCCTGATTGTGGAGAGAGACACCGCACGCCAGGAGCGTGATACAGCGATCCAGCAAAGGGACCGCTATTTTCGACACAGGGAGGCCCTTAGGGCCAAATATGGGGAGACAGGTGCCACATCAGAATCTGGGACACAGGGCACGACCCTAGGAGGGGCACCACCAGTAGCGCCAGCAGCCCCAGCAACACCAGCAGCATCGTTACGAGCACCGGGTACTGTGAGCCTGAGCACATACCAGTCTCTCCTCGCTGAGGTGAGATATTACGAGGATGCCCTAGCGCAGCATGCCCCAGATGTGCCTCGGTACGGGGTGAGGAGGAGAGCAGCGACGGCTACGGCGAGCGGAGCCTCAGGCGGAGGGAGCACTGGGAGAGATCGAGGTGGGCCGAGACCTCCAGTAGCAGGTGCATCGAGCTCGATAGGCGGCGGTCAGGAGAGACAGCCAGGTGCAGAGGAGGGTGGAGGAGATAGTGTCCTCCACGCTTCAGATTTTACTATATAGAGATTTGATAGATTTTGTATCTGTATAGTGATGTAGCCTCGATTGGAAGGCATTGTATAGATGGCTTGATTGAAAGCCACCCATTTTTGTACAGACACACATGTATATATATATAGATTCGTGATTTGTCATATAATTGTACTCATGCTTGTAATTTTGATATACATGGATAGATGGATATAGATATAGACTGATAGATGATAGAAATAGATGTGATTAGATAGATTGATATGTGGATATAACTTTGATAGATGGATGTGATGTAACTTGGATGTACCTGTGTTTGATGTTTGGATTAGATATGGATAGATGTAATGTACCTTGGATATACATTTTGATGGATAGATTTAGATATAGATAGATGTAATTTATCTTGGATGTACATTGTGATAGATAGATAGATGGATGTGATTGATGTATGGATGTAATTTTAATGAGAAATGAATACAGATAGATGTTTTGATAGATAAGATGAATTTTGGTAAAAGATAAATTTTGATTGGATTTAACATGTGAAATGTCAATTTAACTGGATGCAAGACAAAGAAATGGGGAAAACTCCTTGCAAGAGCCAAAGATGTAAATGGAAACAACCGTGACTTAGAAGAGAAGATACTCGGATAAGAAGGGAAATGATAAGTCGGGCTTCCCACCGACCATAGATAAAATCCCAATAGGAAACCGAAAGACCATGCATACAAGGCCCTATATAAGGTTAAAATAAACCGGACACTAACTAGCCGCAAAACAGATCTAGAAGGGAAACGAAAGGAGCAATAAGTAAGTATCTTGTCAGAATTTACAAGGGACAGAATACATGTCCATAGTAGGAAAATAGGATTCTCCATATGATCGACAAAAGGTACTAAATCTCAGCTTCATGATTTTGACAGAAAAGCAAACTGATCAATGCGGGAAGTTTGCTTGATATGGAAAGACTGATCGATGCGGGAAGTCTTTCAGTGATGCTAAAAATGTATAAACTGACTGAAAGGCTGATAAATTACAAGAAGCCTTGGATATTTCTTTGAGAAACAGCCGTCCTTCAAGGGAGCGGTCTGTATTTTGGATTTTAATGATAGCCATCCTTCGAGGGTATGGTCTATATTTTTAGAATTTTGACAATAGCCATCCTTCAAGGGCATGGTCTATTTTGATTCACTTGATAATGAAGGGATAGCTGTCCTTCAAGGGATCAGTCTATCTTTTGGATAGCATCTTTTCCTTTTTTTTTGAAAACTTTTTGAAAGAAGCTGAGTTTAGACCTAGATAGATCAGATGGAGGGGAAGAGATCATAGGCGAACATGCACTCATGCCCCGAGTAGATCCGATTAAGATAAGTACTTGGGATAGATGAAGTGGTGATTAAGGTATTCCTACCATGAGGAGGAACATATCCAAAAGAAACGTGCAATGAGTAGAGCCGCGATACTCATATTTAAGGTAAACGAGGCAATAGGCGGAGAACCACACAATTTCAAATCACCACGAAAGTAGATGACTGGTTAATAGGACGGATGGAAGATCTGTGTTGCGACTAGATTTGCGTAAGATAGATTTTAACAGTAGAAGGGCCGTAAATGCAAAGCATTAAGAGGTTCCGCTTCAGGTATACCATCCATGGAAGATAAACGATAAGCCCCAGACCCATATTTGTGAGTGATAATGTAGGGGCCCATCCAGTTGGGGGCAAACTTACCACGTTGACTTCTTTCGAGTGTAGTGACATTTTGATTTTCCTTAAGAACAAGGTCACCAATTTTGAAGTCACGGTGTTGCAAGTGCTTGTTGTAAGCATGCTTGACACGTTCAAGATAGACTTGATGATGCTCAAGAGTGTTGAGACGCCGCTCATCTAGTAATTCAAGTTGTGCTAGACGATTTTGACGATAATCCTCATCAGAGACAAATTCTCTGAGAGAGACATGAAGAGATGGGATCTGGACTTCCAAAGGAAGGACATCCTCAAACCCATAGATGAGAGAGAAGGGAGTAGCACCAATAGGATTACGAATGCTAGTCCAATAAGCCCAGAGAGCAAAAGGGATATGTAAATGCCAATCCCTACCAGCTCGACTAGTTACCTTTGCGAGGATACTACGCAAAGTTTTATTGGACGCTTCGGCCTGACCATTAGCTTGAGGATAGTATGGAGAAGAAAAACTGAGTTTGATGTTGAAAGCGTTGCAGAGATTCTGCAAATCAGCGTTCTTGAAAGACTTACCATTATCTGTGATTAGCTTGTGTGGAATCCCAAAGCGACAAATGATGTGTTGATAGACGAAATCAACTATGGGTTTAGCCTTTGTTGAAGAAAGAGGGATAGCTTCTACCCACTTAGTAAAGTACTCAGTGGCAGTAATGATAGAATGATGCCGCTGTGAAGAACGGGGATTGATGAGACCAATAAGATCAAGACCCCACTGCGAAAAAGGCCACAAATCCGCCGCAGGTTGCAAAGCTTGACTAGGGATGCGCGTGAGATTGGAATGTTGTTGACACTTGACACATTTCTTAGTGTATTCACAACAATCTTGATTAAGAGAAGGCCAATAATATCCCAAACGTAAGATGCGCTTAGCTACAGCTAATCCACTAAAATGTCCACCACAGATACCGTCATGGACCTCCTGGATAGCTTTAGATGATTCATGGGTTTTGAGGCATCGAAGCAAAATACCATCAAAGTCGTGCTTGTAAAGAAGGCCACCTAGAATAGTATAGCGATTGGCGTGTTGGACAAAAGACCTTCTACCATTGGAAGTTAGATCCGGAGGAAGTATCGAATGAGATAGATAATCAACTATCTGTTGATACCACTCATCCTGAGTATGGGTTGTGACAACATTGATCGAAGTTAGTTGCTCAAGATGAGATGGTTGATCTAATCATTGCACAGCCACATAAAGACGCGAGTCCTCGGTAAAAGGCGGGATGAGTGAGGCTAATGAGGCCATTGTATCTGCGAATCGATTTGCAGTGCGAGGAATAGCTTGGATAGTGAACTTATCGAAAGATTGGAGTTGAGCAAGAACGATGTCACGATATTTTTGAAGGATATCATTTTTGCATTGATAGACGCCCGTGACTTGATTAACGATGAGTTCAGAATCACCAAAGATGTCAATATGACGAGCGCCGAGATTAATGGCATTTTGAAGACCTAAGACAAGAGTTTCGTACTCAGCCATATTATTGGTGCACTCAAAGTTCAACTTGTGTGCGACTGGGATAGGCGTACCCCAAGGAGGAATCATCACAAAACCTGCACCTCCCCCTTGCTGGCATTTGGATCCATCAAAGAAGAGCTTTACTTTAAATGGAGATAGACCAAAATCAATTTGTTGGATATATTCATCGGGGAATTGAGCAAGGGGGTCTTGAGTGTCCGGAAGAGGAGCATCAGCTAATTGATCTGCAATAACCTGACCCTTGATAGACTTTTGCGGGATAAACTCGAGGTCAAATTCTGTCATGAGCATAAGCCAACGAGTGATACGATCATTGTGATAAGGCTTTGCATGAATCGTCTTAAGTGGATTGACACTTGTGACAATGTAAGTTTTGTGATTAAGGAGATAATGACGAAGCTTAGAAGTTGCGAAGAAGAGAGCACAACATAGTTTTTCAGCTTCGGAGTAACGTGTCTCATACTCATGGAGGGTGCGACTGATGTAATAGACAGCTTGTTCTTTACCACAAGTGTCCCGATGCGAAATCATGGCTCCCAGAGCATGGTCAGTCATAGAGAAATAAAGATAGAAAGGCTCCCCCTCGCGTGGAGGTGTAAGCACGGGTGGAGAAAGAAGATAAGCTTTGAGATCATCAAAGGCCTTTTGGCAATGCTCATCCCATTCAAAATGAACATTCTTACGGAGGAGATGGTGAAAAGGTTGACAACGGTCCGACAATTGGGAGATGAAACGACGCACTGATTGAAGACGTCCTTGGAGACTGCGGAGTTGCTTCAAGTTAGAAGGGGGAGGCATCTCAAGGATGGCTTTTATTTTTGCGGGGTCCACTTCAATACCCCTGATGGAAATGATAAAACCTAAGAGTTTACCAGTGAGAACGCCAAACACGCACTTAGATGGATTTAGACGAAGACAAAAGCGGATAAGCCTCTCGAAAAGAGGTGCAAGGATGAAAAGATGATCCTGACGACGCTTGGACTTGCCGAGGAGATCGTCAACATAATCTTCCACAGTTTTGTGCAAGAGATCATGGAAGATGTAGGTCATTGCTCGTTGATAGGTTGCTCCTGCGTTCTTAAGACCAAAAGGCATGACACGATAACAAAAGGTCCCCCAAGGAGTTATGAAAGAAGTCTTATGTTGGTCTTCTGGTGCGATGAGAATTTGATTATATCCAGAGAAACCATCCATAAGAGAAAGCATCTCATGACCTGCAGTTAAATCTACGAGTTGGTCGATATTAGGTAGAGGAAAATCATCTTTTGGACAAGCAAGATTAAGATCCCGGAAGTCGGTACAAATTCGAATTTTCCCAGTAGCCTTAGTTACTGGTACTACATTGGACACCCATTGTGGATAATCGATGGGTTGGATGAAGTTAGCCGAGAGCAAGCGTTGTAATTCTTCTTTAACAAGAAGGGCTACTCGAGGGTGCATTTTACGTAATTTTTGCTTAACTGGTTTGATGTTGGGAAGGGTAACGATATTGTGGACCACAATATCGGGATCGAGTCCTGGCATATCCTCATATGACCAAGCAAAGGCTTGACGATGTTCGGAAAGAAAAGTGGTAAAATCACCTAATTCTTGTGGATTAAGGGATTGGCCGACCTTAATGATGCGAGGGTCTTCAGAAGTCCCTATATTAAGGTCGATAGTGGCTTCGTTGAGAAGCGTAGACGTGTCAGAAGGAATAGTCTTGGGGAGATATGAATCCTCTGCTCCCAGATAGGTGAGGACAGAATCGTCATCCGCACAGTGGATAGTGTTGATAGTAGGAGAGTCGTCTCCAACTATTTCAGGGAAGATTAGTGGTATGGAAGCGGACCGATTGTTAGTCTCATAGGCCAACGGCCCTAAGGAAATGGTATTGATAAAAAAAAAAGTTAGGTGGGATGGAAACGTCATCGTCCACATCAAGTGATGCTTCTGACTTAGTGGGGGAAGATGGTTCCTTAGTAGGAAGAGGCTCATCGAGAATAGTGACGGTGGCTTTTGAAAGGGGTTTAAATCCTAAACCAAATTTTTGATGTGGCATGAGAGTAGGAATGGATTTGAGGTCATGTATACCTTGTTCATATTTTCCCAGGCCAAAACCTTTCCACGCGCATCGATATAGATAAGTTTTTGCAAACGTGGGATTTTGTAGATAATCAAACCTTGTTAAGTAAGGTTTGGTCCTAGGAGGAGAATCTGGGCGATAGTGAGGCGTATCAAGACCACCGTAGATGAAATTAGTCTGTTGATTGGGCAGACCAATGGTGACGATGCGACCGAGACCTGGTTGATATTCAGGTTGTTTGTCTGGTCTACCATACTCATTAGGTTTGAGATGGGCATCAAAAGAAAAGAGAGGAAGCTCTCCTAGTGAGAAACGCTGCAATGTCTCTTCTAGATTTTGTAAATCCGGTAGTTTGGTTGCAGGTATGGAAGAAGATGAGGCCCCGTCAGGAGAACATGCATTTTCTTTTAAAGGGGCAGATCTTGTGGTCATGTCGCATTGTGCGGAAGGAAAAGGATCTCCTGGATGATTATATATTTTGCCCTCATGTTGATATTTTAAGCATCGATGGAGGGTGGATGGGACACAATGCATTGCGTGAATCCAGGAGCATCCGAGGATCATATTATAGTGGAATTTTCCTTCGACGATGTAGAAGAGTTCGTGAAGCAGCTTCTTACCTACTCGAATGGGTAAGACCACAGTTCCTAGAGTGACTGCTAGCTGATCGTTAAATGATCGAAGGGCGAAAGGCGGGGGTGACACCACATTCTTTGGTAACTTGAGTTGTTCGAATGTGTGCGAGGAGATGACGTTGAGTGCAGCTCCACTGTCGATCATAACGCGTTTTAACGTGGTGTTGTCGATTTGGACTGTGATAAAGAGGGGAGCCTCCAAATCTTCTGAAGAAAGAGGAGGAATTTCCGAATCTTCAAAAGAAATGGCGGTTGATGGTCTATTCAATCCAACAACCAACTCGTAGGGCTGGGGCTCATCTGAATTTACTGCGATGCGACGCAAATTATCAATCAGAGCCTGGCGATGTTGTGGAGAGGATTGGATGAGGTCAAAAAGAGACATTTTGACCGGAGCCTGGGTGAGTTGTTTCATAACACTCTCCTCGACTGACACGGGAATTTGGGCCCGAGGTGCAGCACGAATAGAGACTCGAGGTCGTGGGGTTAATGAGGAATGAGGAACTCCTTCAGGGGCTGCAGAAATGACAACCCGTGGTCGAGATGGTGAAGATGCAGATGGGTTATCATAGTGTTGGGTTCTAGTGGCGATATGGATTGTGTCAATTTGAGAAGGAGGAAGATCAAGTGGAGCGGAATCACCAGAGGTCTGAGTGGATGGTTGAGGCTCAGATGGGGCTAAGATGACAAGAGGTACTTGTTCCTCCTCCTCCAGCAAAAGATCACTTTCTTCCAAAAGGTTCGTTCACAACAGCTTGGAGGGCTTTACATCCCTCAGTATCGTGACCCGGGGTACGGTGGTAAGCACAAATCAAATCAGAGTTAAACCAGGTAGGTTTCACTCCTTTAGGGTTATAAGGTTTAATCGGAGGAAGGGTTATGGATGAAGATTGGATAAGTTGATGAAGGATTTCGGTGTAGAATCCGGTAGACGAAGAGGAGGATAGAGATGATGAAGGTGGTTCTTTTACATTAACCGACTGCCGAGGTAAAAGAACTTGCATGTTAGGTTTAACAGTCTTTTTAGGGATCCTTTTATTCTGTTTGGACATTTGGAGGGGCAGTCTTGGGCACTTGAGATGGAAGTAAGTCAGACATGATTGACTTTGGTGGAGGAGGAGCCCCTAAAATAGATTTTGAAGATGATGGAGATGTGACAAATTTTGCGGTCTTTGGAGACAAAGGGGGTTGCTTGGTCGAATTTACTGATGATTTAAATAATGTCGATTTAGAAGAGGAAGAAGGTCCCAAAGTAGGGGTAATCGGAGGAACATAGGGTGCCTTGGTTTTCGGTAATGAAGATGATGATCCTGATAGAAGAGGTGATGTCTTTTTAGTGGGTAAGTCTACTTTTCGGGGTATTGGTGAAGAATGTGTTGTAGAAGAAGATGATGGCTTTGATAAGTGTGCAGAAGAAGACGCCTTCTCAGCGGGCAAATCCAATCGTTTATGAGGCGTAGAGAGAGATTTTTGTGGAAGAGCACCAAGAGTCTTGATGGTCCGAAATATGGGCTTTCCTTTTTCAGGGATGGTGACAACTTCAACGGCATAAGGTGATTGTAACCTTTTCGGAGGAAGCAAGTGGGGAGGTACCGATGGTGCAACGTTAGATTTTGGTTGTTTTGGTTTAAGTTCAGGAATCGAGCGTATAGGTGTTGGTGCTACTTCTTTTGATTTTCCTTTAATAGGCAAAGTAACATTAGTGATGGAAGAAGGGGGTGATGAAGAAGCAGTTCCTTGCGAAGGGACTACTTCTGATGCAGTAATCATGGGTGGAACTACTGTAGGAAAAGAGATAGGAAGGGTCAAAATCGAAGATGCTTCCGTCGAAGTCGGCACAATGATAGGTACGTTCACCAAGGGCATAGTTGCAGCGGGAATGGGAGCAACAGAAGTAGATGTGTCTGCAGTGGAAACTCGAAGGGATGTAATTGCCTCGAGTATTGAAAGAATGTCTGACGATGAGACAGATGAGGATGACACTGTCTCGGGTATGGATGGAAGGTCAGACAAAGGAGCGGAGAGAGATGACTCCGTACTTAGTAATGTAGGAATATTCAAAGACGGGCTATCTGTAGATGGTGGAGTTCCAGTGATTGATGAAGTGGAAGGAGGTTCTGATTTGATTGATGTGTTCGCAGATGGCTTGGTTTCAGAAGAAGATTCTTCAGTAGAGATGAAGTTGATAGTGTGGTGTGTTTGGTTTTTGAGACTCTGAAGCATTATGGTTCGGGGGATGATTGGGAAAAGGTTGTTTAAAAACATCGAGTGCCTGATTTGGGGGAGCATTTGGGTTATCCAGAATGAGTTCGCCTTTATCATTGAATTTCTGGACAAGATTTTTGAAAGTCTGACATCATTCAATGTCATGACCTTTGGTTCTATGATAAGGACAGAAATCATTTTCCCTATACCAGAATGGGCGTTCTTGGTTTTCATCAATATTCCTAATGGGGGGAAGTTCGATCATGTGAACTTCCAACATTTTTTCTAAGATAGAGGCATATGATTCCCCCAATGGAGCGAAGGATCGAGATGATGAAGCCCCTTTTCGAGAAGATGAGGGGTCTCTTCGTGGTGTTTGATTAGGAGTATTATCGGCTCGTGATGCTTTTAATACGATAGCATTGGTGGATCCTTGATTTTTGTCTTTAGAAGGGGAAGAATTTGGTTTGGTAAACCGAGAAAAAATTTGGTTTAGATTTAGAGTGAAGTTTTAGCTTCCCTTGCTCAATGGCACGAGATTCAAGTTTACGTGCCATCGTGAAGGCTTCTTCAAAGGTATGAAAAGTTTGGATCCTTAAAGTGGAAGAAATGTGATTAGCACAAGATCGGGTAAACAAATCGATTTGTTGGGATTGAGGAAGGGAGAAAGACAGTTGGTTGATTATCCCTCTCCAACGAGCGACAAAGTCTGCAATAGACTCATCATCGAATTGGCGAATGTTGTAAAGATCTGTGATCGAGATCTTATGCGCGATATTTATTGAAAAGTTTTCAACAAACATCTAGGCCAATTGAGAGAAAGAAAACAAGGAATGTTGAGGAATGTTATTCTACCAGTCTAAAGCAGGACCTGCTAGGGACATAGGAAAGGTACGGAGCATAAGCTCCTGATCTTGGACTATGAGGTAGCAAGCATGCTTCAAATGCTCGCAAATGTTGTTGAGGGTCTTCCCGACTATGAAATTTTGAAAAATTAGGAAGTTCCCATTGGGGAGGATAAGGCTTGAAAGCTACTGAGGGGTGAATGGGTTCATTACACACTTCTTCAAAGGAGTATGAAGGATGAGCCCCTTTTGTGGAGGCTTCCAAGTCTGCGATTTTCTTGAAGAGGATTTGAACCACGTCTGATTGAGGAGGAGGTACATTGGTGTGTCCTACATAAGAAGCAAGTGGTGGATGTCATTGAGGTGTCAATGGGGGATTTATCTGTTGATGGATACGATGATAAGAGGAATAACCAAGTGTTCTGGGGTGACACCGGGGTGGGGTATTTGCTGTGAGGTAGCTTGCGTATAGGCAGGCTGTGAGATAATAAGTGATTGAGAAAATGAAGGTTGGATGACGGGTGGAGCCTGTGATTGGTGGACTCCTATGTTTGTTGATTGGATCGGGACAGATTGAGGGACATGGGTGTTGGTTGGATTGGACATGTTGGGGAACAAGACCTGAAAGGGACCTTCTACTGCTGGATTAGGTATCAAGGGTGCCGATGTTAGAGGATGGGCGAAGGTCACAGTTGCTAGAACACTGGAAGAAAGACCTCCTAGAGGACGAGAAGTAGGAGCCAACTGACTATTCGGAGGGAGTTGGCTCATGAAGAGGTATTGACCTTGGGACACGATGGAGGGCATAGATGAATTAACAGCGATATGTGGGTGTGCAGACGCATTCATTAAAGCCAGGGCAGAAGACCTCTCAGAAGTAGGTTGTGGGATATTCGAGGTAACTGCGGTGTTAGGAATAGGTAAGACTATTTGAGAACTATTTGATATGGTAGGTGGAAGAGAAAAGGGAGGCATAGGGGCCTCGCCTTTCTCCATGACTCGAGGCAAGAGAGATGATCCAAACTACTCTACAAAGGCTTGGGATGATCCACGAGGATAATCGTACACTTGTTGGATTGGTGGTCCTTGATCAGAGATTTGAATAGACTTGTGTACTAGGTAGTCCATGAGGGCTATCGGATTGCGGTCGAGGAACGCCTGGAATTCAGGATCCCCGCGGGGAACAGACTCCGAGCCAGATGATATTTCCGAAGGAATAGGGGAAGCTGGACGTGATGGGATTGCTTTGGCTTGATGGAAAGGATTATATGACCAGGATGGGGAACCAACTAATAGTGGTCCCGCGGAAGATTGGGGGGGTACCGAAACCTCCACACTAGTGGTGATTTCGGAGGAAGAAGGAAACAGTTGAGCCATTCTTCTAGATTGTGACCGAGTGATAACCGTCATAAACACGTAGAAAAGAAGATTGACCTAACTAATGCACAGATAATCCAAGCAGTGTAAGTGATTATCTCCTTTAAATTTTGATGCTTTTAAGAAAAGAAAATGTTAGGGAAGATTTTTTAGAACAGGAACTACTCAGATAGCCAAACTAAGGATGGTTTGGGTAATGTTTGGTGAGGAGTCCCGAAGGCACTTCAGTAATAGACCGGTACATGGCTTGATATAGGGGCCTACCCCCGCACTTCACACACCGCTGCGATAAGGGAGTTGGGTGCTTTGCCAATATATACCAAAATCTTCCGTGAATTTATAGCGCGGCCCGAGTACCGCGTAGGCTCTTCCTCTTGGATGTCACTTCCAAGTAGGCGAGGCCAAGGAAGGAGTTTTGTTTAAATGATTTATACCTAGTGATTTTGGCTTTGTGTGCAAGGGTGAAAGACAAAAATCAAATAGTGTCACTACCGATTTTGATCAATTTTCCAGCCTAATTAAAACTAGATGAAAAACATGCAGCAATGAAAAAGGAAAAGTTCTTTTTAAGCACTTAAAAACGAAGTGTTTGATTTTGATGAAGACAAGTCAAACAAATTCTTTCCCAAATGCGATTAAGTTCTTGTTAAGCACCAAAAATTGAAATGTTTGGATGTGATAGACAACCAACAAAGAAATCCTAAAAAGGAGAAAACACCGTAAAAGAGGAATACCTGTAGATTTAGCTCTCCAAGGTGTGTGGACTTCAAAAGGCGCGTTGTTGAGCTCTTCCCCTCGAACAATCCCACGAACAAGCAGAGTGATCCGCAAGAAAAGGTTAAGCAAACAACAAACAAGACCCAGAAAGATATATCCGGATAATGGTTGAACGAAAAATTTCTATTCTAAGAAAATAGAAAAATTTCAGAATAACGATTCCGCATAAAAAGCAAGATTGAAATTATGAAAAGAGATGCTCAAGCAGAACTGATAGGAATCAGTGAAGAAAAAGAACAAATCTCAAAACTAAAAAAAGAAATAAACTTACCAATAAGGGACTTTGGTTAGGTCCCACCGAGCGTGCCAGAATGTAGATCAAGAATTTCGTGCTTGTTACCTGTCCAAGTTAATGCACCAAACTAAACACAGAAACCCTGAAAAACTCCAATGAAATCGATACCTGATGAAGATGTAGACGGATGAGGAAGTTGATGTAGATAAGACGGGCGCACACGAGCAATTCACGCAATGGATCCGAGTAACCTGCAAAACACCGATGCTTGACAGAAAAAGACCACGTTAAAAGATATTTAGGTGGACTGCCCGAGAAGCGGGTCCGGGAAGCGATAAGCTTCCTCGGCGGATGTCAGTCCACGTTTTCAATTAAGAAAAGAAGCATACATGATAAAAGATGTAAGTAAAAGGCTAGATTTTCTGATTACAGTAATAAGACAGAATCTAAACGACAGACAGAAAGTACAGAAAATAGGGAACTATGAAATAATGTCGGATTTGTGTTACCTGTATCCTTTTACCTATCTGTAGGGAAATCGGCGTCGGTTGAGACGGATCGGCGTCGACTAGGTACGATTGGCGTCGACTGGGACCGATCGGCGTCGACTGGGTAAGATCGGCGTCGACTGGAGGTAGATCGATCAATCAGGGACTGTGCGATAAGATTCGGGAATTGGAAGGTGGATGTGGTCTGCTGGATGTGCCGAAGTTGGCGAGACACTGCAACAGAGTCACCAGATGATAGATGGTTGTGTGTGATGCTGATGTGACAGGGACAGAGTAACGGTGCTCCTCTCAGGGATTGATTCGGACAGGATCTGCCCGAATTTGAAACAATTGATGCTAAAAAGATCTCTCTTTCTCACAACCTGAATCTCTCTCACCCTCTGTTCATGCGTAAGTGCTTCCTTTTTTCATCTGTTCACTTTTTCGCTCGTTCTTGGTCTCTTTTTCGGTCCCTAGAACTGAGTTCTGGACTAGCTTTTATAATCGGCGCAGCTCCTATAAAATCGGCGCTGACCATATGGGTCGGCGCCGATCGCGGAATAGACTCCCGAGATGGCCAAAATGAGCGATTTCAAGAGGGATAAGATTTATCCCGAATACGGGAAATATCCCGCTTAGGGAAGAGGAAAAATAGATGTGATACATAGAATAAATTTTGGGGTGGATAAGTGATTAAGATGCATGGGAAGAAGCGTAATTAAATATTTAATATTTAATCACTCATGGGTAAGATATGATGGGGTGAATTAATTTTAGAGTAAGTGATTAAATCACAAATTGGATAATATCCCAAGGGGATAGTTGGTGACGTAAACGTGCCCCAGGTTACCTAAGCAGGTAAACGAATGTGAGGGACACTAAATTGAGTAACCAATTTTAAGTGTCTACACAGTGATAGGGACTAGGGCTCTTTCTATGTTCTGAGCATCCAGAGCTGTTTTGCAAGTGTAGTTTCCCAGAGAGATGGGAAAGTGCAAGCCAGAAATCTTCTTATCTCTGCAAGTTCTGTGCAACTTGTCTAACTGTCTGCATACTTCTATCAAGGCCATTTTATCATTGTAGAACATGGGCAGTCTCAGAGGGGTGCCCTCATAGCCGGCGAGCCTGATATAAGAGAATTTCCTGAATTGGATGAAATAAGCACCATATTGTGATATCAGGTTCATTGCTTCATCTGAAAACCATCTAGCAGTATCACCTTCGAGCAGTCTGACCACATACATGGTAAAAGTGTCATTGACCCTTCTGAAATTACGATTGCTGGTCTCCAAAGTGAACTGCGGGTAGTAGGCATATACTGGATCATCTTTTGTGCATCTATATAAGAAAAACTGAACCACTGCCTTGATGCTGCCAGAGTATACATCAGGTACAAGGTCATGTAGAACTTCTTCGTTTGCTGCACATTGGACAGCTGCTCTGTCCAAATTCATGCTTATGATTTCTGCCCAATTGATATTTTGCGTTCCTTCGCACACCATGTTGATGAGCGGGCACATCCAGAAGTGAAATTCGTTGGTAGAGGGCAAACCCATAACTTGAGCCAGCAAGATTATGAAGTCTGACAACTCTTCATTGAAATCTGCTCGGAAGAGGGTTTTGGTCAGACGAGAAGCTCCCTTCCTAGGGTTTTAAGCCAGGCCTTCACCACTCGTGCCTTATATTTGTCACTGTCTTGGTCGACAGGGCCTGTGCTTGATCACGAGAAACAACTATGGCATTATCCATCTCTGGAATCCTCAGAGCAGTGCCAATGGTGGCAGCATCCAATTTGGCGATAAGTTCCCATGTATATTAGTCAATTCGCTCGAAGCGGGGGTCGAAGTGAGCTCCGCATGAAAGCATGGTATCAGCACACTTGTACCGAGATTGGGAAACCTCCGGCGAAAGTCAAACCGCTATCGTGAATCATCTGCGCCATTGGTGTAGGGTTTTTGTCCGCCATCCTTTCCCAGAAATCGCTGAAGTCAAGATGACGAGCTTCGCTGTCCCCAATATTGCAAATGGCAGACTCAAGTGGAGAAATTTGTTCCTGTCCCTGGAATTTGATCTTCATATTGATAGTCTCTGAGGGGAAACCTAGACTCTGGAAGGAATTACAGAGGGAGGGGAACGCACGCAGGTTTGCAAATTGCAAGGGTTCGAGCAAAAGATAGCAATGGAAGTAGTGTGAAAAATGCAAATGGGAAATGCTCGTTAAATAGCCGTTTAGGAGAGAGAAATACCATGAATGCGCATTTAATACATAACCACCAATTTGAATAAGCATGATATTCGGGTAGAGCGGGAAAAATAAGCACAAATGACACTTGGTACGGTTGGGACATGTGAGACGTGAATGCGCGAAACACGTGGCTCGGCCGATTCGGGTGAAACAGGGAGAAGACACAAATTCATTTTGGGACATTTGGGACGAAAATGTGCGAAGGACGCGGTTCGGGTGTTTCGGCTGAAAATGGAACAAGAGGCCTGTTTGAAACTTGGGACATTTGAGACAAAAAGTTCCGAAGTACGTGACTCGGCCAATTCGGGCGAAAATGGAACAACTTGCACTTTTTGACTTGGGACATTTGGAACAGGAAAGTGCGAAGTACGCGGTTCGGGTTGTTTCGGCCGAAATGGAACATCTCGCAAAAAAAGTTTTAGGACACTTGGGACAAAAAGTTCCGACGGGCCCGAAAATGGAACAACTTCGGGGATTTTGGCCGATCGGGGAAAAGAATGCACTTTCGTACTTGGGACAGTTGGGACAAAAAGTTCCGACAGGCCCGAAAATCACACAAAATGACCCAAAACACAGACTTTCTCAATTTTCATGACTTAGGCACTTTAGGGAAAAACACTCAATAACTCAAAATTTTGAAATTTTACTTTTATCAGAGCAGGGAATTTTGAGTGGACAACAGCTGGCTCCTTCTGGGGATGGCTTGGCATAAATTCAAGGAATGAGGCAAGGCAAGAACTTAGACAAACTCGGGGAAAGCAGACTAGTGCCTTATCCATTGGGCAACGGAGTCAAAAAGGACACCAATACAGAGGGCAACACACTAAAAGCAGAGAAGCAAAAACACTGTACAGAATATACAAAGGACTTCCTAGTCACCTAGGACTTGAACAACTTGAGGTACTGCCCACTATAAGGAAGAGGGAGGGGAGAACCATCCATGTAATCAAGATAGAAATAATTCTTACCAGCAAAGTGTCTTATCTTGAAAGGCCCGAGCCAAAGGGAATCAAACTTTCCATGGCTGCCACGAGGTTCATGTCTTTTATCCCATAGCAACACAGTGTCTCCAACTTGTAAATCTCTGAACCTAGCTTTCTTGTCAAACAGGGCCTTTACCTTTTGCTGGTGAATAGATATCCTATCAGCAACCATCAATGTGTCTTCATTCAGTTTGTGCAGGTAGATAATTCTCTTATCCAGAGCATCACTGAAACTAGTATCCTCAATGGCCTTCATTAGGTGCAAGGCTGGCAGTTCCACTGTCACTAGCAATTGAGCCCCAACTCCATACACCACTTGAAAAGGGGACATTCCAATGGCTCTTTTAGGTGTGATCTTGTCTGCCCAAAGAGCATCATAGAGCTTCTTGTGTCAGTTTCGTTGAGACTCATTGACCAACTTCCTTATAATTGTCACCAGATTTTTGTTGGTGGATTCTGCTTGCCCATTTCCCTGGGGGAAATAATCTGAAGAATGAGCCAGTGAGATGCCATACCCGTAGCAAAAATCCATTATCTCAGTTGAGGAGAAGTTTGAAGCATTATCTGTTACAATCTTGTTAGGTACACCATACCTTACCAAGATGTTCTCTTTGATGAAGCTGCATACCACTTCAGAAGTAGTGCTCTTGACCAGAATAGCTTCCACCCATTTGGTGAAGTAGTTAGTGGCAGTTAGCACATGAGTGTGACCAGCACTAGAAGCAGGATTAAGTGCACCAATGAAGTCCAAACCCCACTGTTGAAATGGTTCCTCAATCACAACTAGCTTGAGAGGCAACGATGCCAGTTTAGGTCTTCCCACAAAATTCTGACAAGCCTCACATTTATCCACCCACTTGGATGCATCTCTGAACAAGGAAGGCTAGTAGTATCCTCCACGGAGTATCTTGTGAGCAGTGACCATTGATGAATAGTGCCCTCCCACATGCCTGATCATGAAAAGCTGAGAGCAATTTCTCTGTTGTTCCTTGTCCACACACTTCAAAAATCTCCCATCTAAGCCACGCTTGAACAAAGCATTTTCCCATAATACATATTGCGCTAACCTCAATTTAACAGTCCTCTTTTTCATTGGCAGTTAAATGAGAGGGGCATTCCCCATAGGTGAGATAATGGGCAATGTCAGCATACCATTCATCGACTGAGCTAAGGAACAGAAACAGTAGGAATGTCAGCTTTCTCCTCTAGCAACTCATGTCTAGCTCCTTCAGCAATGAGCTCACAAAGACCTTTTCCACGAACCAGCTTGGTCGGTTTGATATCAATGTCGTACTCTTAGACCTTAGCAACCCGTTCCCTCTCTTGGATCCAAATTCTTGTTGTGTGAGAATCGACTTAACAGTTGTATCTGGAACCAGCACCATGGAGTGAGAGTTGAGGATATAAAATGAAACTGCTTCACAGCTTGACCACTGCAAAAGCATGCTTCTCCATCATGGTGTATTTCAACTCATGATCCTTTAGAATATAGCTCATGAACGCAATTGGGAGTTCATACTCATTAGAGTCTTCTTGAGTTAAGACAACAGCCAGGGTATTATCTGTAGCATAGCAATAGATGATGAAATCTTTGCTGAAATCAGGACAGGCCAAAACTGGAGTTTTAGCGATAGCTCTCTTGATACCCTCAAAGGATTCCTTTCCTCCAGAAGACCAACCAAATGTTTGCTTCCCTTTCATCATTTGAGAAATATTCAAAGTTAACTCTGCAAAATCAGGGATAAACCTTCTTAAAAAATTGATCTTACCGAAGGAGTGCACACCCTTTTTACTGGTTGGGAGAGGAATTTGCTGGATAGCTTGTACTCGTTCAGGGTCAATCTTAATGCCATCCTTGGAGACAATGTGCCCTAATAGTTTTCCCTCTGTGACACAGAAAACAGATTTTTAGGATTCAAAGAAATTCCATGCTCTCTGCATCTTAACAGAACTGTCTCTAGGTGATCAAAATGATCCGCTCTTGTCTTGGAAAACACTGTCAGGTCATCAGATATATGACAATACACTTCCCTTTCAAGCTTCCAAAATCCAGATCCATGGCTCTCTGAAAAGTGGCACCACGTTAATGAGCCCAAAGGCATCCTCTGGTAAGCAAAGGTGCCCCAGGGAGTAGTGAAGGCTGTCTGTGTTGATCTGCAGTATCAACCTCTACCTGATTATAATCCAGAAAATCCATCAAGCATAGAAAAACATTTCCGATCTTGTTACTGCTTGCAATACTTGATCCATCATAGGAAAAGGATAATTAATCTTTCAGAGAAGCCTGATTCAGGTTCCTGAAATCAACACAGATGCGGATCTCACCATTCTTCTTTCTAACAAGGCAAATGTTTGCAATCCATGTTGAATGGTGAATGGGAAAGAAGATTTTAGCCTTCAACAACTTTCTGTATCTCCTGAAAGATGGTGTCAGCTACTTGGGGTTGTATTGTCTCTGTTTCTGCTAGAAAGGCTTAATTCCAGGCTTAAGAGGAATAGAGTGCTGCATATATTTTGGCTTGAAAGCTTTCAAATCTTCATAAGAATAAGCGAGAACATCCTTATAACCTTTTCAAAAGATCAATTTATTTTCTCCTCTCATCCGCTGTGCAACTTTCCCCATATTTACTAGCTTAGGGTCAGTAGGACTCCCAATGTCAATCTTATCATACTCAGCTGATTGCTGAGGCCCAGAAGAAGCTCTAGATTTCACATACCTGTCATGCTTATCAATAGTTCCTCCAAACTTACCAACCCTTTAGGAATCTTGTTTCCTTTGAGATTGATGCATCCATCTTGATCTGTTTCTTCTCCTTGGGTGACAGCTTTTCCAAAGGGCACACTTTCATGAGGCAAGTTGTCACTTCCCTCAAAATATAGTTGTTCAAAATTACCTTTGAGTTCCATGAAGGAAAGAAAATGCTGATCATTATTGAAAACCTGCCAGTTATTGGTGTTGTCAGGTACATTAGGTAGGCCGATGGACGCATTTCATGGTGAATTTTTCCTGAGGAAATCACAGATGATATTTCCGAAGGAATAGGGGAAGGGAGTGAATGGGATTTGCTTTGGCTGATGGAAAGGAATATATGACAGGAGGGGAACCAACTAATAGTGGTCCCGCGGAAGATGGGGGGGTACCGAAACCTCCAACTAGTGGTGATTTCGGCGGAGAAGGAAGGAAACAGTTAGCCATCTTGAGATTGTGACCGAGGTGATAGTGATAACCGTATAAAACACGTAGTAGAAATAGAAAAGAAGATTGACCTACTAATGCACAGATCAATCCAAGCAGTTTGTAAGTGATATCTCCTTTAAATTTTGATGCTTTTAAGAAAAGAAAGTTAGGGAAAGATTTTTTAGAAAGGAACTACTCAGATAGCCAACACTAAGGAGGTTGGGTATGTTGGTGAGGAGTCCCGAAGGACTTCAGTAATAGACCGGTTACATGGCTTGATATAGGGGCCTACCCCCGCACTTCACACACCGCTGCGCATAAGGGAGTTGGGTGCTTTGCCCAATATATACCAAAAATCTTCCGTGAATTTATAGCGCGGCCAGAGTAGAGTACCGCGTAGGCTCTTCCTCTTGGATGTCACTTCCAAGTAGGCGAGGCCAAGGAGGAGTTTTGTGTTAATGATTTCTACCTAGTGAATTTGGATTTGTGTGCAGGGTGGTGAAGACAAAAATTCAATAGTGTCACTCCGATTTTGATCAATTTTCCACCTAATAAAAACTAGATGAATAAACATTGCAAGCAATGAAAAAGGAAAAGTTCTTTTTAAGAACTTAAACAAACAAAAAAAGTGTTTGATTTTGATGAGGACAAGTCCAACAAATTCGTTCCCAAATGCCCGATTAAGTTTGTTAAGCACCAAAAATTGAAATGTTGGATGTGATAGACAAACCACAAAGAAATCCTAAAAAGGAGGAAACACCGTAAAAAGGGAAAATACCTGTTAGATTTAGCTCTCCAGGCTTGTTGTCTTTTTTTTGTGACTTCAAAAGGCGCGTTGTTAGCTCTTCCCCCGAACAATCCCCGAACAAGCAGAGTGATCCGCAAGAACAGGTTAAGCAACAAACAAACAAGACCCAGAAAAGATAATCCGGATAATGTTTGAAAACGAAAAATTTCTCTTCTAAGAAACAATAGAAAATTTCAGAAATAACGATTAAGCATTAAAAAAAGCAAGATTGAAATTATGAAAAGAGATCTCAAGCAGCCGATAGGAATCCGTGAAATGAAGAAAAGAACAAATCTCAAAACTAAAAAAAGAATAAAACTTACCAAAGGGGACTTTGGTTAGGTCCCCCGAGCGTGCCAGAATGTAGATCAAGAATTTCTGCTGTTACCTGTCCAAGTTAATGACACCAAAAAACACAGAAACCTGAAAAAAAACTCCTATGAAATCGATACCTGATGAAGAGTAGACGGATGGGAAGGTGGAAGTTGATGTTAGATAGAGACGGGCGCACACGAAGCAATCACGAATGCGATCCGAGCGTAAACCTGCAAAAAACACCGAGGGCTTGACAGAAAAAGACCACGTTTAAAAGATATTTAGGTGGACTGCCCGAGACGCGGTCCCGGGAAGCGATAAGCTTACTGGCGGAGGATGTCAAGTCAGTTTTCAATTAAGAAAAGAAGCAAACATGATAAAAGATGTAAGTAGTAAAAGGCTAGATTTTCTGATTACAGTAATTAAGGACAGAATCTAAACGACAGACAGAAAGTTACAGAAAATAGGGAAACTATGAAATAATGTCGGATTTGTGTTTACCTGTATCTTTTACCTATCGGTGAGGGAAAAACGCGTCGGTTGAGACGGATCGGCGTCGACTAGGTACGATTGCGTCGACTGGGGACCGATGGCGTCACGGGTAAGATCGGCGTCGACTGGAGTTAGATCGATCAATCAGGGGACGTGCGATGATAAGATTCGGGAATTTGAAGGGATGTGTTGCCTGGATGTGCGAAGTTGGCGAGAAACTGCCAAACAGAGTCACAAGATGATGATGGTTGGTGTGTGAGCTGATGTGACTAGGGACAGGAACGTGCTCCTTCAGGGATTGATTCGTGAAGGATCTGCCCGCATTTGAAAACATTGATGCTAAAAAGATCTCTCTTTCTCACAACCGAATCTCTCTCACCCTCTGTTCATGCGTAAGTGTTCTTTTTCATCTGTTCACTTTTCGTCTCGTTTGGTCTCTTTTTCGGTCCCTTCGAACTGAGTTCTGGACTAGCTTTTATAATCGGCGCAGCTCCTATAAAATCGGCGCTGACCATATGGGTCGGCGCCGATCGCGGAATAGACTCCCGAGATGGCCAAATGAGCGATTTCAAGAGGGATAAGATTTATCCCGAATAGGGAAATATCCCGCTTAGGGAAGAGGAAAAATAGATGTGATACATAGAATAATTTTGGGTGGATAAGTGATTAAGATGCATGGGAAGAAGCGTAATTAAATATTTAATATTTAATCACTCATGGGTAAGATATGATGGGTGAATTAATTTAGAGTAAGTGATTAAATCACAAATTGGATAATATCCCAAGGGATAGTTGGTGACGTAAACGTGCCCCAGGTTACCTAAGCAGGTAAACGAATGTGAGGACACTAAATGAGTAACCAATTTTAAGTGTCTACACAGTGATAGGGACTAGGGCTCTTTCTATGTTCTGAGCATCCAGAGCTGTTTTGCAAGTGTAGTTTCCCAGAGAGATGGGAAAGTGCAAGCCAGAAATCTTCTTATCTCTGCAAGTTCTGTGCAACTTGTCTAACTGTCTGCATACTTCTATCAAGGCCATTTTATCATTGTAGAACATGGGCAGTCTCAGAGGGGTGCCCTCATAGCCGGCGAGCCTGATATAGAGAATTTCCTGAATGGATGAAATAAGCACCATATTGTGATATCAGGTTCATTGCTTCATCTGAAAACCATCTAGCAGTATCACCTTCGAGCAGTCTGACCACATACATGGTAAAAGTGTCATTGACCCTTCTGAAATTACGATTGCTGGTCTCCAAAGTGAACTGCGGGTAGTAGGCATATACTGGATCATCTTTGTGTGCATCTATATAAGAAAAACTGAACCACTGCCTTGATGCTGCCAGAGTATACATCAGGTACAAGGTCATGTAGAACTTCTTCGTTTGCTGCACATTGGACAGCTGCTCTGTCAAATTCATGCTTATGATTTCTGCCCAATTGATATTTTGCGTTCCTTCGCACACCATGTTGATGAGCGGGCACATCCAGAAGTGAAATTCGTTGGTAGAGGGCAAACCCATAACTTGAGCCAGCAAGATTATGAAGTCTGACAACTCTTCATTGAAATCTGCTCGGAAGAGGGTTTTGGTCAGACGAGAAGCTCCCTTCCTAGGGTTTTTAAGCCAGGACTTCACCACTCGTGCCTTATATTTGTCACTGTCTTGGTCGAACAGGGCCTGTGCTTGATCACGAGAAACAACTATGGCATTATCCATCTCTGGAATCCTCAGAGCAGTGCCAATGGTGGCAGCATCCAATTTGGCGATAAGTTCCCCATGTATATTAGTCAATTCGCTCGAAGCGGGGTCGAAGTGAGCTCCGCATGAAAGCATGGTATCAGCACACTGTACCGAGATTGGGAAACCTCCGGCGAAAGTCAAACCGCTATCGTGAATCATCTGCGCCATTGGTGTAGGGTTTTTGTCCGCCATCCTTTCCCAGAAATCGCTGAAGTCAAGATGACGAGCTTCGCTGTCCCCAATATTGCAAATGGCAGACTCAAGTGGAGAAATTTGTTCCTGTCCCTGGAATTTGATCTTCATATTGATAGTCTCTGAGGGGAAACCTAGACTCTGGAAGGAATTACAGAGGGAGGGGAACGCACGCAGGTTTGCAAATTGCAAGGGTTCGAGCAAAAGATAGCAATGGAAGTAGTGTGAAAAATGCAAATGGGAAATGCTCGTTAAATAGCCGTTTAGGAGAGAGAAATACCATGAATGCGCATTTAATACATAACCACCAATTTGAATAAGCATGATATTCGGGTAGAGCGGGAAAAATAAGCACAAATGACACTTGGTACGGTTGGGACATGTGAGACGTGAATGCGCGAAACACGTGGCTCGGCCGATTCGGGTGAAACAGGGAGAAGACACAAATTCATTTTGGGACATTTGGGACGAAAATGTGCGAAGGACGCGGTTCGGGTGTTTCGGCTGAAAATGGAACAAGAGGCCTGTTTGAACTTGGGACATTTGAGACAAAAAGTTCCGAAGTACGTGACTCGGCCAATTCGGGCGAAAATGGAACAACTTGCACTTTTTGATTTGGGACATTTGGAACAGGAAAGTGCGAAGTACGCGGTTCGGGTGTTTCGGCCGAAAATGGAACATCTCGCAAAAAAAGTTTTAGGACACTTGGGACAAAAAGTTCCGACGGGCCCGAAAATGGAACAACTTCGGGGATTTTGGCCGATCGGGGAAAAGAATGCACTTTCGTACTTGGGACAGTTGGGACAAAAAGTTCCGACAGGCCCGAAAATCACACAAAATGACCCAAAACACAGACTTTCTCAATTTTCATGACTTAGGCACTTTAGGGAAAAACACTCAATAACTCAAAATTTTGAAATTTTACTTTTATCAGAGCAGGGAATTTTGAGTGGACAACAGCTGGCTCCTTCTGGGGATGGCTTGGCATAAATTCAAGGAATGAGGCAAGGCAAGAACTTAGACAAACTCGGGGAAAGCAGACTAGTGCCTTATCCATTGGGCAACGGAGTCAAAAAGGACACCAATACAGAGGGCAACACACTAAAAGCAGAGAAGCAAAAACACTGTACAGAATATACAAAGGACTTCCTAGTCACCTAGGACTTGAACAACTTGAGGTACTGCCCACTATAAGGAAGAGGGAGGGGAGAACCATCCATGTAATCAAGATAGAAATAATTCTTACCAGCAAAGTGTCTTATCTTGAAAGGCCCGAGCCAAAGGGAATCAACTTTCCATGGCTGCCACGAGGTTCATGTCTTTTATCCCATAGCAACAACAGTGTCTCCAACTTGTAAATCTCTGAACCTAGCTTTCTTGTCAAACAGGGCCTTTACCTTTTGCTGGTGAATAGATATCCTATCAGCAACCATCAATGTGTCTTCATTCAGTTTGTGCAGGTAGATAATTCTCTTATCCAGAGCATCACTGAAACTAGTATCCTCAATGGCCTTCATTAGGTGCAAGGCTGGCAGTTCCACTGTCACTAGCAATTGAGCCCCAACTCCATACACCACTTGAAAAGGGGACATTCCAATGGCTCTTTTAGGTGTGATCTTGTCTGCCCAAAGAGCATCATAGAGCTTCTTGTGTCAGTTTCGTTGAGACTCATTGACCAACTTCCTTATAATTGTCACCAGATTTTTGTTGGTGGATTCTGCTTGCCCATTTCCCTGGGGGAAATAATCTGAAGAATGAGCCAGTGAGATGCCATACCCGTAGCAAAAATCCATTATCTCAGTTGAGGAGAAGTTTGAAGCATTATCTGTTACAATCTTGTTAGGTACACCATACCTTACCAAGATGTTCTCTTTGATGAAGCTGCATACCACTTCAGAAGTAGTGCTCTTGACCAGAATAGCTTCCACCCATTTGGTGAAGTAGTTAGTGGCAGTTAGCACATGAGTGTGACCAGCACTAGAAGCAGGATTAAGTGCACCAATGAAGTCCAAACCCCACTGTTGAAATGGTTCCTCAATCACAACTAGCTTGAGAGGCAACGATGCCAGTTTAGGTCTTCCCACAAAATTCTGACAAGCCTCACATTTATCCACCCACTTGGATGCATCTCTGAACAAGGAAGGCTAGTAGTATCCTCCACGGAGTATCTTGTGAGCAGTGACCATTGATGAATAGTGCCCTCCACATGCCTGATCATGAAAAGCTGAGAGCAATTTTCTCTGTTGTTCCTTGTCCACACACTTCAAAAATCTCCCATCTAAGCCACGCTTGAACAAAGCATTTTCCCATAATACATATTGCGCTAACCTCAATTTAACAGTCCTCTTTTCCTTGGCAGTTAAATGAGAGGGGCATTCCCCATAGGTGAGATAATGGGCAATGTCAGCATACCATTCATCGACTGAGCTAAGGAACAGAACAGTAGGAATGTCAGCTTTCTCCTCTAGCAACTCATGTCTAGCTCCTTCAGCAATGAGCTCACAAAGACCTTTTCCACGAACCAGCTTGGTCGGTTTGATATCAATGTCGTACTCTTAGACCTTAGCAACCCAGTTCCCTCTCTTGGATCCAAATTCTTGTTGTGTGAGAATCGACTTAACAGTTGTATCTGGAACCAGCACCATGGAGTGAGAGTTGAGGATATAAAAATGAAACTGCTTCACAGCTTTGACCACTGCAAAAGCATGCTTCTCCATCATGGTGTATTTCAACTCATGATCCTTTAGAATATAGCTCATGAACGCAATTGGGAGTTCATACTCATTAGAGTCTTCTTGAGTTAAGACAACAGCCAGGGTATTATCTGTAGCATAGCAATAGATGATGAAATCTTTGCTGAAATCAGGACAGGCCAAAACTGGAGTTTTAGCGATAGCTCTCTTGATACCCTCAAAGGATTCCTTTCCTCCAGAAGACCAACCAAATGTTTGCTTCCCTTTCATCATTTGAGAAATATTCAAAGTTAACTCTGCAAAATCAGGGATGAACCTTCTTAAAAAATTGATCTTACCGAAGGAGTGCACACCCTTTTTACTGGTTGGGAGAGGAATTTGCTGGATAGCTTGTACTCGTTCAGGGTCAATCTTAATGCCATCCTTGGAGACAATGTGCCCTAATAGTTTTCCCTCTGTGACACAGAAAACAGATTTTTTAGGATTCAAAGAAATTCCATGCTCTCTGCATCTTAACAGAACTGTCTCTAGGTGATCAAAATGATCCGCTCTTGTCTTGGAAAACACTGTCAGGTCATCAAGATATATGACAATACACTTCCCTTTCAAGCTTCCAAAATCCAGATCCATGGCTCTCTGAAAAGTGGCACCAGCGTTAATGAGCCCAAAAGGCATCCTCTGGTAAGCAAAGGTGCCCCAGGGAGTAGTGAAGGCTGTCTTGTGTTGATCTGCAGTATCAACCTCTACCTGATTATATCCAGAAAATCCATCAAGCATAGATAACATTTCCGATCTTGTTACTGCTTGCAATACTTGATCCATCATAGGAAAAGGATAATTATCTTTCAGAGAAGCCTGATTCAGGTTCCTGAAATCAACACAGATGCGGATCTCACCATTCTTCTTTCTAACAGGCACAATGTTTGCAATCCATGTTGAATGGTGAATGGGAAAGATGATTTTAGCCTTCAACAACTTCTGTATCTCCTGAAAGATGGTGTCAGCTACTTTGGGGTTGTATTGTCTCTGTTTCTGCTAGAAAGGCTTAATTCCAGGCTTAAGAGGAATAGAGTGCTGCATATATTTTGGCTTGAAAGCTTTCAAATCTTCATAAGAATAAGCGAGAACATCCTTATACCTTTTCAAAAGATCAATTTATTTTCTCCTCTCATCCGCTGTGCAACATTTCCCAATATTTACTAGCTTAGGGTCAGTAGGACTCCCAATGTCAATCTTATCATACTCAGCTGATTGCTGAGGCCCAGAAGAAGCTCTAGATTTCACATACCTGTCATGCTTATCAAATAGTTCCTCCAAACTTACCAACCCTTTAGGAATCTTGTTTCCTTTGAGATTGATGCATCCATCTTGATCTGTTTCTTCTCCTTGGGTGACAGCTTTTCCAAAGGGCACACTTTCATGAGGCAAGTTGTCACTTCCCTCAAAATATAGTTGTTCAAAATTACCTTTGAGTTCCATGAAGGAAAGAAAATGCTGATCATTATTGAAAACCTGCCAGTTATTGGTGTTGTCAGGTACATTAGGCCGATGGACCATTTCAATGGTGAATTTTTCCTGAGAGAAATCAGGATGAGGAATCAGCAGTGACCCTGAGACAGCTAGTGAATCAGCCCGGCTGTTCTTTTCCCTAGGTATTGCTTAAATAGAGAAAGCATCAAGGAACTCAATGGAATCCCAAACTTGATTCCGGTAATGCTTCAGCCTCCTATTTTTTACCTGAAAGAGGTTTCTGACTTGCTTTACAATCAGCTCTGCATCACCACGAGCCAGGAGATTCTTTACACCTTGTTCTTTGGCCACCTGCAATCCGAGAATGAGAGCCTCGTATTCTACTGTGTTATTAGTATTCTCGAACTGTAACTTGAATGAAAAGTGGTGTAGGCTTCCTTCAGGTGACACTAGCAGGACACCAGCTCCAGAACCAGCTGAGGAACAACTTCCATCAAATTCTAAAATCCAAACCCCATTAGGATCTCTAGGAGACACTTTGGGGGGTGGGATTTCATCAGGGGACATAATCATGTAATTACCATGACCCATATCCTCATAGAGTATTTGTGCTTTAGGATCATCCGTCTTCTACACAATATACTCAGATTGTTTCTCAGGCAGCAACTTCTTCATTTGTCCATTAACCGGTACAAGGGCATGTGACCAATCCATTTGAATTTCCCCACCCACATCTTTACAAAAGTTCCTACTTAGCAACATCCCGTATGAAGGAGGGATATCTGCTACTAAGATGGTAGCCAACACTTTCTTTTCAGGCAAGGTAGCAAAAGCCACTTGTGCATCTTTAATCCTTCCAACCAGAGGCACTTCCTTACTCTCCATAGAGTAGCAAGATCCATAAGTACGAGTGAGGGTTAAGCCTAAAGCATGAGCTACTTTAGCTGGCATGACATTGTCCGAGGCTCCTGAATCTATGACACAATTACTGAGTCTATGGCCAGCTATGAGAAGTGTTACATAAAATGGTTTAATTTTGTCACCAGGTGAGGTGACAACAGCTACCAGACTGGGCTGTGGTGCAGAAGGAGGAGTAGGTAAAAGGCCTTTAGAGGTGGTCTTAGAATGGGAATTAACAAATTGAATCATCTTGGCAAAAGCTTAAGGATGGGTCTGATAGTATTCAGCTTCTGAGATTTGGACCTTGGTCTTTTTCAGGTGATCAACAATATCAAAAGACCGAGAATTGGATGGGCCATCATCATTTGAAATTCTAGGCTTATCAACTTTAGGAGAAAGAGAAGAAGCAACTTTGGTAGCGGGATTGATAGGACTCACCTTTGGTGTAGACGAAGTAGGGATAGGAGACCCTCTTTTTGCAATCACGGGAATGGTTGTCGACTGCTCCTTGGATTTCTTGATAGGCTGTGTCACTTTCTCCCTCTGACGTGTCTACTCTCGAGTCATGACAGAAAATGATTCACTATTCATGTCAGCTACCACTTCATCATAATCATCTCCATCATCAATACCCTCGGTGGTAAAGAAATTAACTCAAGATCCCTCAAGTTCTTCAGCCTCATCATCAAATTCCTCCACAAACTCCTCGCAAGCTTCATTAGCCTCATCATCATCTGGCTCTTCAACTTCACAGGTTGCATTCACAGGAACCTTAATAGGAGGTCCTTAAAGTGCTAGTCTTGTTTGAGAAGCAGGCAAACGATTCCTGGGCTGGAAATTTCTTCTTGGAACATCTGCATCAGGGGCATGCTGAGCCAATTGTTTCTTTATAGCAATAAGATCATTCGCAAGTTTCTGAACTAACGGATCAGTGTTAGGTCCAAGGGTGGAAGAGGAAGATGCAGCAGACTTAGATTTGGGAGGGTCTCTTCTTAACTTCCTTGACATGATCAAGTCATCTTCGACACTAACAGCCAGTTCTTGATCTAGAGCTAACGTTGTGAGATTAGCCCTTCTTAGTGCATAACTAACTTTAGGTGATTGGGCATTTAGAAAGAAATTTTTTTGAATCCGATCAACAGGTCGAGTGTTTGTTGGAATTTTATTTATCAACCTGTTGAACCGGGCCACAAATTCTCTCATGGGTTCTTGTGAATATTTCTTTATCTGAGAGATTTGGGCTAGCAAGGCATGGACATCTTCTGCCAGCTTGAAACCATTCTCGAACTGGGTTCTCATTGTGTCCCAGTCGGTTATAGCACCAGCCGGAAGGTGAAAGAACCAATCAGCAGCATTATCTTGTAACGTCTCCACGAACAGTCTTACGGAGACGTCTTCATGTTCAACTCCCAAAACTCCACATGCAACTATGAAGGCCATAATATGTTCATCAGGATGTACTTTGCCATCACCTTTGAATTTTGGGAAGTTCTTCCGGTTACCTCTGGGTAACTCATGTAAAGGCTGAGTAAGGGCCAGGGGCCCGAAACGTTGACCCCATGACAATGGTGCCGTCATTCTTGGAAATATGGCTTGGGGAGGAACTGTAACACCAGTGAGGATCAAAGCTCGTAGATTGGGACTAGCAGGATCTGAAGGAATACCACCCATAGGACTTCTATCTTGAACAGGTGGAGTGCTTGTCAAACGAGTCCTTCTATCTCTTGTTGAAGTTGAAAGGAAAGGAAAACCTTGTCGCTCTAAAAGATGAAACTGAGAATCTTCAATACCAAGGGCCCTTCTCCCTCGAGTGAAATGCGCAGTCGCCAGATCAAAGGATGATCAAAAATTACAGGACTGGAATGTGATTCTCCCCAGTGGAGTCGCCAAAAACTGTTGGTCGTCAAATAGGACTTTTAAGAAGAGCAACAGTCAGGGGACAAGAAAGTCCCTCCTCTTTAATGGAAGAGGTTCCCTTATTCAAAAACGAACTTATTTACAAATATACAAAACATGATTTTATGGTTGAACTTGGATACTACGAAAGTGTTTTCTACAAGGATCATCAGTTACAAAAGGACTGAGGAAAGGGAATATGAGAATGAGAAGAAGAGCAACATGTAGGATTATAGATAGCAGAATAATCCTTTATGTATGCGAAATTGCAGTGAATTTAAAACAAGATCGTTTGCATTGGATGAACAAGACGAGATTAGCAGACACAAAGTTCTGTAAATAACCTTCTTCAAATTCATTAATCAAGGACACAAAGTTCCTTCTTGGTTGTACAAGATCACTATACTCGCAATATTTGAAAATATGCAATAAGTGAGACTAACGAAATATAAACAAATGATCTTCATGAAATTTAATGAAAACACAGAGATAACAAAGATTAGATGGACAATGAATGGAAAGCCCTTTTGTATTGATTTCTCTCTGATCTATTTTCACTTTCAGAAAATATGCCCAGTTCTTCCTCTTTTAGAATGGCGTAGAAATACCATTATATAGCTTACAAGTCAGTTACTTTTTTATAACTGTTTCTTTTAACTAAAGAATAGTTAAGGACTGCCAACTCGCAGTACCTCAACCTATTACAAAGAAAACGGAAAAAGAAAGGGAAGAAGAGAAAAGAATGGGGAAGAAGACAGGTGTCCGATCACTGAGAGGGACCCACTGACTTCAGAATCCATTGTCTGAATCTCTTCAATGCCTCAGCTATGTCTCTGCCACGGGGAACTGACGTGTTGGCTGCAGATTGAGTCCAAAATCCCAGACACTTCTCCAGCTCTTTATCAAACTCGACATGAGTATGATAATCTTTATTTACTTCTTCGATGGTAGATTGAAGAGAGCAGATCTCCTTCATTTTTTCTTTGGAGATGGAGCTTTCCTTGAATAAATTGTCTTTTACAAAAGCTCTGAACTGAGCTTTGATCTCTTGTAAGGAAAGGGGCACACAAGAAGTTTCATCTTGAAGATGACAATCTATATCTTTGAAAGCCGAGACAACCAATGTCTTGAAGGCTTCGCCCTTCTGCCAGCTATTTTTCATTTCTCCCAAAGCCTCCTCCAAGACTCTGATCTTCCACTCCACGTTGTAGACCCATGATTTTGATAGATTGTCCTTTGCATCATCAAAAACTTTATTCGCCAGTAAAATGTTCTCGTCTGTCTGTCCCATAAGGCGAAGGTCTACTATGCAACCACTCCAGATTTTGAGCTCTTTATCCATGGTATTGATAGTGGAGGAGAGCTTCAGTTGCACATTGTTTACCTTTTCGTGGATTTTGAAAGCTTCATCGATGAAGTTTAACCCAGAAACAAGCATGTCTTCCACCATGGCTTCAATAGCTCTGCCATAGACAGAATGCTTGTGCATATCTTTAATACTCTGCACTTCATCTTGGCTTAGAATTACAGGAGGTGGAAGAGTAGTCAATGGGGTAGGGTCCAAAACTTTGTCCTTAGACAAAAGAGACTTGATGAAACCTGTGAGAACTTGGGCCTGTTCTTCCAACTATTCAATAGTTTGTTGCCCTTTCTCTACCCTCCCAATGACTCTTGTGACTGTTTCCTGGAGGTTGTGAATTTCACCTTCAGGGGTAGACTCTCCCATTGGGATTCTCGAGAGCTCCAAGTCAGATGCCTGCAAGTCCTGCTATGATTTATCCATTGTAGGCTTGGAAATCTCCAGGAATTGCTAACCTTGGGCATAAGACACTATTCTGGAGGTGAATTTGGCTTTCTTGGCACGAGAAGGAGTGGTGCCCAACAAGGCTGCGACAGCATCAAAATTTGATCTCGAGCTTTGAGAGGAGAATTTCCTCTCCCTTTTGTCAACCAGAGGTTACACCCATGCAAAAGAGGAAGAAGAATCAGCAGGAGGAGCAAGGGGACCAAGAGATAGAGAGCTCATGACGCTCAAGGTCTGTGTAGCTATTGACTCGAGTTGAGAGGCGAGTGGGGCACTTGGGGCAATTGCGGCAGAAGAATCAACATTACCTGAAAGCTCAGTGCTCTGGATTTCTTTATCTTTATCAGCTGGATCTTCAGGAGCACTTGTAAGAGTTGGTACTTCACTTTCTTCACTTTCACTGAGAACAATGATGTTCTCTGGTCCCATAGGAAACTCTGCCTGCTTTCTTTGTAGGTCACTTTCCACAGGTTCCTTCTTAACCTCCTTGAGCTTCTTCTGGTACACTTGAGGGGATGAAGAAGGAGTAGAAATTGCAGGTCCTTGTATTGATGATGCAGGAAGGGTCTTCACTGGGGTTTCTGACCTTGGAATAGATGCTTCTCTTCTTAGTGTTGAAGCATCCTTAGAAGAGGATTCTCCTGAATGCCTCCTGAATTCTTGAACCATCCTGTCAAACCAAACCTTAGTCCTGACTAAGACTGGAGCAAGGATCTCAGCCAGATCATCCCTCTCTTTCCTGTTCCAATCCAGGTCCTCCAAAGGAGTGTGCTTAATCACACTTTCATACTTGTACGAGTATAGATCAAAATTTTCATCCTGGAGACCTTCAGGAACTTGGTACAGACCGAGTTCTTGGATTAATTGCAGGGAGAACCTGCCACAATGCCTTCTCCTGGCTTCAAAATCATCTGCACAATCAGCCCAGTAGTCTTCTGTATCTGCCCTATGATGATAGATTATCTTGATGTTCTGTTCAATAAACTTCTTCAAGTCAAAGCAGGTTATTGGCTTGAAGAAATGAACAGTGATAGGGACCAGGGCTCTTTCTATGTTCTGAGCATCCAGAGCTGTTTTGCAAGTGTAGTTTCCTAGAGAGATGGGAAAGTGCAAGCCAGAAATCTTCTTATCTCTGCAAGTTCTGTGCAACTTGTCTAACTGTCTGCATAATTCTATCAAGGCCATTTTATCATTGCAGAACATGGGCAGTCTCAGAGGGGTGCCCTCATAGCCGGTGAGCCTGATATAAGAGAATTTCCTGAATTGGATGTAATAAGCACCATATTGTGATATCAGGTTCATTGCTTCATCTGAAAACCTTCTAGCAGTATCACCTTCGAGCAGTCTGACCACATACATGGTAAAAGCATCATTGACCCTTCTGAAATTACGATTACTGGTCTCTAAAGTGAACTGCGGGTAGTAGGCATATACTGGATCATCTTTGTGTGCATCTATATAAGAAAAACTGAACCACTACCTTGATGCTGCCAGAGTATACATCAGGTACGAGGTCATGTAGAACTTCTTCGTTTACTGCACATTGGACAGCTGCTCTGTCAAATTTATGCTTATGATTTCTGCCCAATTGATATTTTGCATTCCTTCGCACACCATGCTGATGAGCGGGCACATCCAGAAGTGAAATTTGTTGGTAGAGGGCAAACCCATAACCTGAGCCAGCAAGATTATGAAGTCTGACAACTCTTCATTGAAATCTGCTCGGAAGAGGGTTTTGGTCAGACGAGAAGCTCCCTTCCTAGGGTTTTTAAGCCAGGACTTCACCACTCGTGCCTTATATTTGTCACTGTCTTGGTCAAACAGGGCATGTGCTTGATCCCGAGAAACGACTATGGCATTATCCATCTCTGGAATCCTCAGAGCAGTGCCAATGGCGGCAGCATCCAATTTGGCGATAAGTTCCCCATGTATATTAGTCAATTCGCTCGAAGCAGGGTCGAAGTGAGCTCCACATGAAAGCACGGTATCAGCACACTGTACCAAGATTGGGAAACCTCCGGCGAAAGCCAAACCGCTATCGTGAATCATCTGCGCCATTGGTGTAGTGTTTGTGTCTGCCATCCTTGCCCAGAAATCGCCGAAGTCAAGATGACGAGCTTCGCTGTCCCCAATATTGCAAATGGCAGACTCAAGTGGAGAAATTTGTTCCTGTCCCTGGAATTTGATCTTCATATTGATAGTCTCTGAGGGGCAACCTAGACTCTGGAAGGAATTACAGAGGGAGGGGAATGCGCGCAGATTTGCAAATTGCAAGGGTTCGAGCAAAAGATAGCAATGGAAGTAGTGTGAAAAATGTAAAGGGGAAATGCTCGTTAAATAGCCGTTTAGGAGAGAGAAAGACCATGAATGCGCATTTAATACATAACCACCAATTTGAATAAGCATGATATTCGGGTAGAGCGGGAAAAATAAGCACGAATGACACTTGGTATGCTTGGGACATGTGAGACGCGAATGCATGAAACACGTGGCTCGGCCGATTCGGGTGAAACAGGGAGAAGACGCACAAATGCATTTTGGGACATTTGGGACGAAAACGCGCGAAGGATGCGGTTCGGGTGTTTTGGCCGAAAATGGAACAAGAGGCCCGTTTGAACTTGGGACATTTGAGACAAAAAGTTCCGAAGTATGCGACTCGGCCGGTTCGGGCGAAAATGGAACAACTTGCACTTTTTGATTTGGGACATTTGGAACAGGAAAGTGCGAAGTACGCGGTTCGGGTGTTTCGGCCGAAAATGGAACATCTCGCACAAAATTTTTTGGGACACTTGGGACAAAAAGTTCCGACGGGCCCGAAAATGGAACAACTTCGGGGATTTCGGCTGATCGGGGAACAGAATGCACTTTCGTACTTGGGACAGTTGGGACAAAAAGTTCCGACAGGCCCGAAAATCACACAAAATGACCCAAAACACAGACTTTCTCAATTTTCATGACTTAGGCACTTTAGGGAAAAACACTCAATAACTCAAAATTTTGAAATTTTACTTTTATCAGAGCAGGGAATTTTGAGTGGACAACAGCATCATAAAATTTTTTTCCTTCTTTTATCACTTACAAAGTCCATTTGTAAAAATTGCTAGCACAGGTCAGTTCAATGAACTGAGCATGATAAGAACTAATCCTTAAAACAAAGTGCATTCCACTAATTTTTCTAATAAAAACAACCCTGCTTTAATGAACAACAAGTAATTAATACTCCCTAAGCATAAGTAATATCAATAAAAAGAAGAGCAATACTAAACAAGTTTAACAAAAAGAAGAACATAATATAATCTATAATACCTATCCTATAAATTAAAGTATAATTGATCCCATCAATTATCTTTACCAAACAACAAGACATAACATATCATTGTTTCCAATCTACCAAATATAATACAACTAATATCTTTACTATAAGATATAGAAGTGTTTATAGGGTATTCCATCTTGGATGTTTCATCTAACTTTCAAGTAAAGAATAAGAGAAAGCAATCCATTTGCAAAAGTACATAATCATCAACAAGGCTAAAACAGGTGAATATCATGATTTAAACTGTTCCTTTAAAGTAACTCTACTTTAAAATTTAACAATTTAAGGTATTCATCAAAATAGATCCATTGAAATAAATCCAAGAAGAAGTGATGGATTAACAGTCAACAACAAGCTACAATTTCTTTTGCCAACCTAACTTCAATCTTATCTACTTTATTTTAGTCAAATGACAAGTATACAAGACTAATAAACACTGAATTTCTTTTCCAATAAGAACAAAGATCAGGAGGTTCCAACAAACGAACTTAACCCAACTGTACTAGAAAAGGAGACCTAATAGAATATGATCCCAATTTAATGTTTTCTTTACAACTTAAATAAATAGTTTTACCTCCTCTCATGCATACTGATTAAGATCTTGCAATAGTTCCAAAGAAAGAGAACAAGATCAACTTAAAGGAAAAGAAAAATAATTTCTACTTTCCCTTCCAAATCTTCACATTATAATGCCTGGATTATGCCATCCATTGAAACATTGTAATAATGAAGTTCATACACGGTCCAAGGATAGTAGGTTTCTCAGTGTATCTATTAAAGAATTAAAAATCTTTTATTGAACCAAAACAACCTGAAGATAAGAAGAAAGCATATTAACATTTCTCTTTCTTATGACCCTTTACTATTAATCAGTGATGTGCTATCAATCCTTTCCATTAACTTTCCCTTTTAAAAACTCGATAATAAAACAGTGAAGTTCAAACACAACCCGCAATCAATTTTCCAAGACATAACATACATTTATTGGACCCAACAAGAGGTAAGAATCTGAGTAGTTTGCTAACACTCAAGCCTTCCCAATAGTTTGGCAAAGTAGAACCATCTCAACGGTATGCCAACGCATCACTACAAGAACTACAGATTAGGTTTCTAACAAAAGACAAGATCAAACATCAAAAATAATACGTACAGTCCAGGAATCAATTACAATTCCGAGCACAATGCAAAGCATAAATGCCATCAAAGAATCAAGACCATTCAAATACATGTAACCAAGTTAGGATAATAACATCTTCCTTCAATAGTTTATAAAATAATCAAAATACTATATTATCTGAATCAACACAACGTTCAAGTTACCATTTCAATTTAAAAACACCAAGTAACTAAAACAATTGTACATGGATGTATCACAATTTCTCAATCACAAATCCCTAAATACACCAACACCGTACAGCTAGATCGAGTAAGAGGAGACTTCTTATAAAATAGTTTAGAATAAGAAAAGAGCTTCCCTTCCTAGTTATTTATCCAATCAAATCCAGTTTCATACTAAATGTAGGATACTTAAAAGAGTTCATACCAAACAACTACAAAACATGAAAGCTGGGTTCACAACGAACCTATAATGATAGTTAAATAGTCATAAGGAAAATAGTTCACAAGCACCCTGCCTAAAGCGGCTTCGAACAACAGTACAATCTATCCATGATAGCAAATGCAAGGTCCAGAGTCAATACTGTTCCAAAAACAATCAAGTTTTCATAGGATGAAATAAAAAACTAAATGATATACAGTTTTTCCTGTGCATGCAAGTTTCAATAACAGTCAATTTTTTACACAAGGAGAAATATAGAAACCAAACTATATATGGTTTTCCCAGTGCATGCAAACTTTGTAACAGTCAAAGTTTCCACAAGGTGATATGAAAAAAACAAGCCATATATGGGTTAATTCCCAGTTAATTATCCAATCAAATAGCTTGAACTAGTTTGTGAGTTTCCATAAGAACTAGAGTTGCTTACCAACTCGGGTATATAAAACACAACAAGTTTGCAACACTAAACTCAACAAATACAGACAGGTCTCAGTAATAATTTTAGGCCGAAAAAGAAGTCTAACCCAACAACTATTTCCAACCACTGAAGAAGCTAAATAGAGTTACCAGTTATGTTCACATATTCACAGTTCCATTGTGAAAATGGCAATGCAAAATAAGCTTCCAATAGAATCATGTATAACTCAGATTCAAAACCCAGAATACAAGTTATACAAAACCCATCAATCAATTTACCAGATAAAGCATGAATGCATAGAACTCATCAGAGAAAATTTGTTTTAATGAAAACACTTAGAGGAAAGCAAGTGATTTTAACAATTAGGGCCTATCATGCCTGATAGTGTCACTGTAAAATCAAAGAAGACCTCTAGCTGAGCTCGCTTCTTCCCTTCTTCTCCATGAAAGATCAAACAATAGATACTTCTTCCACAATACTTCATATACTCTCCACGAAACAAAAATATATTTGAAACTTCCAAAATAGCCATTCAGTGTAATTTAAACTACTGGTTCAAAAAACCAGAGTGCATGTAGAAAGAAAATCAGAGAGCATGCAAAATGAAACAACCAAACAAAAATCTGCTTCCATGCCTACCAAAGTGGTTCGGGCTCAAAAAAAAAGTTCATTAATTTCATTAAATCCATATCTCCTGCCCAATCTTCCTTGCCACTGCCTGCCAAGTCTGGCTAGTTCCAAATCAAAAATAACATGTGTTTCCATTTTTAGAGATGCTGCCACCTAAGCCTCCGCCAAACCAATTAACCCCTACCAAAGTTGGCAGTCCGTAAGAATTAATAAACCTTATCATCTTCATAAATTCCTTAGGAACCATTTCCAATGTGCATGTGACCCCTTAGGTTCCCCTTCATGCCAATAACTTAGGATCGATTAATGGCTTAGGTTAGATCTTAGGTAGATTAAAGTTTATACCTTAGGATATAACACTAACCACTAACCCCCAACATAGGTCCTTAGCAATTAGGTTAGATAACTCCACATAGGTAAGTAATTAAAAATACAATAGCTTTTAGAAACTAGGTTAGATCACAAAATAACCTTGTAGTGTTAGGTTGTAGTTTTTATACCTAGCAACCCTTCTAACTCTTTAGTACTAGTTTAGGTTAGAAATAGAATTGTATCAAGTAATGTAGCTTGGGTAGGAAGTACTTTCACCTAGCTTAGGATCCGTGGGTTGGTCCTTAATAGGATCCCAGATATCTTTCTCTTGTGCTGTGAACAATTGCATTCCCATCTTTGTCAGTAATGACCTATCATGGTCAATCTTCAAGGACCCAAGCCAAACAACCTACTAAATGGAAGTGCGTTCACACAGAAGTCAAAGAACTTGCAACAAAAAAGTTCAATCCAGCGTGTATATTAACTCATGGAATGTCGATTTTACCATTCATTCAACAGTGTAGTTTTAAAACATTCCTTGGATCACTGAAATTGATCCAAGGATGAGTCAGATAAAAAGACAAGTTTACAACTCTTAAACTAGATTGCAAATCACCTACCAGAAGTGAAAAATGGATTCAGAGAAGTCATACTAGTTCAATCAAAGGATCTTAAGAGCATAAAATACTTATCCATATCAAGCATGATTTCCAATAATCAGAATAACATATCCATATAAGGAAAATCACATATCAACACTTCAATGCGAAGGAGGAAAATAACAACAGTCATGGGTGTTACAAATATAACCTGTTGCTAGATAGACCCTCGATTCGTGTCATGGGTTATGTTCCTTCCACTTTTCATTGTTGTGTAAAGTTTGAGCATGAAGGGCACACCTATATTATTCCAGCTGATCCATCACCTTTTAAAACATGCAACATGCTTTACTAGCCCAAGGACGTGCTCATCCCCATTAAGGCATCTACCTCCATGAACACTACCACTTCATCTACACCTTCACTTACCAATACACTCACTACCTCAACTGTATATACCTCCTCCATTCCTACCACTGCCACAACCTCCATGGCCAACCCATCAGCCTCCCAATCTGTTAACTCCACCTCCGCATTGACCTCCGACACATCATCTATTCTAGCTACCCACATACCAACAACTGATCCCTTGGAAGGCATTTTTCAATGCCTCACTCTGGGGGAGTATTACCTATACAGTTTCAACACATTCCTTACTCCACAAGAGTATGGAAGTCTTCACCAATACCCTCACTACAATCACTGCATAAGAGAACACCTCATTTTTGGTCCTCCTCATCTTCGTACCAATCTCACCTATGGGGGACTTGATACTACCACTTACACACCCGAACCACCATCACAAACCCACCCATTTTCTACTGACTTCTAGTCACTCACTAATAACCATTTCACCCACACCTTCTTGCACCGATGTTTGTGGAAGGGTTTTGGTTTTGGATTTTACAAGCAAGGCTGCCATACTACTATTCCATGTACTACCCGCAAACATAATGACCGTAGTGGTATCAGATTTACTGAACCACCTACTAAGCAAGCCCACATTGAACCCATCAAGAACATCAGCCCTTCTCCACCTTCTTCACCTGCTCTGCCTTTATCACCACCTTCATTGACAGAGTCGATGGATCCTAAATCTATCCCTCCTAAAAAAAATCATAAACACCGTTTCCTTGGGGCCTTTGACTTATCAACATGAGGGTGAGGCCCCTTCCTCTCTTCCCTTCCTGTATCCTTAAATGATTGATGATGATACACCTTCAATTAACGTCGTTCAATGTTAGGATGATGACTCTATACGCACCTACCTTGGTGCAGAAGACTCATATATTCATCGGTCATTACCCTCTGATATGCAAACCATGTTGAATGGATCGACTATTGAGATCAACATTCATACTCAAGGTGACCCACACATCCTAAAGATTGATCAATATTTAGATACTACTGAACAGGAAGCCATCACTTATTTTCTCAAAAATCATAACCATGCATTTGCTTGGTCTTATGCAGACATGCCCGGTATCGACCCCACCATAGTGGTCCACAATATCGTAACCATTCCTGATGCCAAACCCATAAAACAAAAGTTGAGGAAAATGCACCCTTGCATTGCCCTTCTCATCAAAGAAGAACTTCAGTGCCTTCTTTTGTTTCCTTCATCTTACCCATTGATTATCCTCATTGGATCTCTAAAATTGTCCTTGTCACTAAGGCGATAGGGGGACTCCACATTTACACAGATTTCCATGACCTCAACCTAGCATACCCAAAGGATGACTTCCCATTACCTGGTATTGATCAACTAGTTGACCTTACTGCTAGTCACGAGATGCTATCACTCATGGATGTCTTCTCAGGTTATAACCAAATCTTTCTTTCCCCATAGGATCAACATAAAACTGCATTCATCACCCCTTGGGGGACCTTATGCTATCGAGTCATGCCTTTTGGCCTTAAAAATGCTAGTGCCACATATAAGCGAGCTATGACTTATATATTCCATGACATCATGCATCATATATTGGAAGATTACATGGACGATATCCTGACCAAATCTCAATGCCACTCCGAGCACCTTGTCATCCTCAAAACCATTTTTGACCACCTCATTAAATATTGCGTTCTCCTTCAACATAAGAAGTGTGTCTTTGTGGTCCTCTTAGGAAAGCTCCTGGGATTTATCATTTCCCTACGTGGTATAGAAGTTGACCCTACTAAAGTCAAGGCCATTCTAGAAATGCCTCTGCCCACTAACCTTAGGCAACTCTGTAGCCTGCAAGGTAAGTTACAGTCTATTTACCATTTCATTTCACACTTATCTGATCAGTGTCAACCATTTCATCATCTACTCAAGAAGGATGTCTCCTTTAAATGGGATGATGACTGCCACAAAGCTTTTGAGGCCTTAAAACAATACCTTCTCCAACCACCCGTACTCATTCCACCCAAAGATGATCAACCTTTCTACCTATACATCTCAGCTACCAATCACTCCTTGGAAGCCATGCTCGCTCATCGTGATGAACAACACAGGGAGAAGGCGGTTTATTACATAATCCATACTCTTTTGGACTACAAAACCTGATACACCCATCCCAAAAAAAATAATTAGCCTTAGTTTTCGTTGCCATAAAACTCTGCCATTACCTACTCAACCATAAAACCTATGTTGTGACCAACACTGACCCCCTACACTTCATGTATGCCAAACCTTATCAAAATTAGTGTGCCGCATGATGGCTTATGCTTTTAGCTGACCTCGACCTCAAATTCATTCATCAAAAGTCCATCAAGGGCCAAACTATCGCCAACCAATTGGTTGACGCACCTATTTCTGGGGATCGACCCTCTAATTTTGACTTTCCAGATGAGTCAATTGCTACCCTTTCCTTGGATGAACCAACTTATCAAATGACACTCTTCTTCGATGTCTCCAAGTGTCAGCATGGGGTTGGGGCTGGTGTTATCCTCATTCCACTTGATGGTGAACCTATGCCTTTGTCTTTCAAACTATATTTTGATTGTACAAACAATATTGCAGAATAAAAAGCACTCATATTAGGTCTCCAAGCCACCTATGCCCTAGATGTCAAATCAATCAACATCTTTGGTGATTCTCAATTGGTCATAAACCAAGTCAATGGTATATACCAATGTCATAATGAGATACTTCAAAATTATAAACATCATGTAGACATACTTTTGACCACCTTTGACCATTACGCCCTTCAAACTGTCCCATGTTCAACCAACAAATTTGCAGATACCATGGCCTACTTGGCCTCTCAAATACCTGTTTCACCCATCGATTATAAAATATTTGTCACCATATAACGACTTTAATTACCTTCTTATTTACCTCGTGACATTTACTCCATCGGAACTGCTACCACCGACCCGAGTGACCTTTGGTATAAACAATACTCCGACTATCTTTCTCTCTCCATCTTTCCTCCTAATCTCACCCATAATGGACAACTTGCCTTCCTTAAAAAGGTTTCTCATTATTTCATTATGGGGGGCCTCCTCTATAAGTGTAGATTTGATGGTATTATCTTACGATGCCTCACGAGTTTTTAAATTCATTATACCATTAAGGAAGTGCATGATGGCATATGTGGCGGTCACTTCAATGGCCTTGCTATTGTTAAGCGTATTCTTCACCTAGGCTATTACTGGCCGACCCTCAACCATGATTGTTGTGACTACATCAAACATTGTGTAAAATGCCAACAACATGCTAACCTTCATCATACACCTAGTCACGCCTTACAAGTCACCCATGACCTTTGGCCCTTCTCTCAATGGGGTTTGGATCTTGTCAGAGAGATCAACCCCCATTCTTCCCAATACCATCAATGGATCATCACCTCTACCGAATACTACACAAAATGGGTTGAAGCCATACCACTCATCTCCATGAAAGCTGAGAAAATATGTGAGTTCATCAATCATCACATCATTTGTCACTTTGGTGTTCCTCATCACCTCATCACTGATAATGGAAAACAATTCAAAAATAAAACATTACAAAAACTTTGTGATGCCTTTGGCATTCAACTAAGTTTCTCGTCACCTTATTACCCACAGACCAATAGCCAAGCCAAATCCACTAACAAAACCTTAAACAAAATTCTCATGAAAGTGGTTGACGATACTGGGAAGGACTGGCATACGCACATTCCTTTTTCCCTGTGGGCATACCGCACTAGTATTCACACTTCCACTGCCGCTACACCTTTTTCTCTGGTCTACGATATAGAGGTTGTTCTGCCTCTCGAAGTCCAGATCCCCTCACTCCGCATTTCTCTTCATGACATGCTCAATGATGACAAATTTTGTCAAGACTATTTAGCACAACTTGAGTTATTAGATGAACGGTGTCTTAACGCTCTTGACCACCTTCAAGTTTACCAAAAACGTATCAAACGTGCCTACAAAAAATGTGTCCATGCACAAACCTTCCAAGTCAATGACCTTGTCCTGAAAGAAAATCAACATGTAACTAAAGTAGAAAAAAGTAAATAGGGAAAAATTTGTCCTAATTGGCTTGGATCATACATTGTGACCCATACTTATGGATCAGGTGCTTATCATTTATCTTCACTCAATGGTAAACCTGAACCTGAGCCCCTTAATGCCTTGCATCTTCGACCGTTCTACTGTTGACTTTTAGTCCTACCTCACTTTTTCCCTCTTTCCATGCTCATTCCCTTGAGCACTATCCACTTATTACACCTCACCAATGATTAAACAAGAATCATGTGCGTACCCGTCACTTGTTATTTTTGCTTGAATATGTGTACCACAATGTTGTACATACCATGATTCTCATGGATACTTTTTGTCTACCTTTAGATGAGATCCCATGGTCATTTCACCTTGCTTTCTGAACAAGAATCTTATTCTTCACCTTGGTCTTGTCCATGACTCCAAAGTCATTACATGGGACCCAACTCCTTGAGTCAAACTTCTAATAAAAGGATGACTCCCTCAAAAGGACATCTTCCTCTTGGAAATCACTGCTATAAATAGACTTCTCCCTCGAAGGACAGCTATGTAAAGCATTTTTTAAAAAAAAGTGAGAGAATTTGAAGCTTCCCGCATCAATCAGCTTCACAAAGACCTCAAGGAGTTAATTTCATCATCCCATATAGACTTCCCGCATCAATCAGTCTATCTCAACTACAAGTCAAAATAGAAGACTTTTAGTCATGGACTTGCCCATTGTGACCTCAGATCTCTTGCCCAAAGAGCATGTTACCTCATACCATAAAAACTTAACCATCTTTCACCCCTCTCACCATTCCCACTCCCATTTCCTACCACCTTAAGGGACCTCCTTGGAACCATGACATTTAGTGATCATGTGACTAATTTTCACCCTTCGAACAATCAATCATGCAATGTCTTTAGGGTCTTACATTCATCACCTTCTCCAAGGTATGACCTACTCAGTATGATCCTAACCAATCAGGTGGATTTCTTTCCCCCTCTTATCTTTTAACCTTTTTTATTACATATTGATTACCTTATACAGGAATTGGTCCTCGATGCTTACCCTTGGGGTAATCTTCTTCTTTTTCCATAATCGACATCACCTATACCAATTTTCCTATAACAATCCCACACCTAACAGACCTAAACCCAAATCATGCCTAAAACCTACCGACTCATTTCCATACCTCCTCATATTCTTCCCTAGCTTATGGGAGAACTACATCGGCCTGAGGTCCCTTTTCACTGGGACTATGTAGGTAGCACTCCAAGGGCATGGGGCCCTTGGAGGTTAGCTCAGCCACTCTCTACCCTAACCAATTCATCTTTCATCTTCTTAAATCACATTTGGCCCCTACGTAGTTTCCTTTTTATATCATAGAATTGGAAATTAAACCAAACAAACAACAAGTTGCTTAACATTTTTATCATCATCACAACATACATTTATTACAACTACCATTTCTCTATCATCATCATGCATGTATTATAAACATGACCCATATCACCATTCATTGCACAAATTAATGAATCACAACTTCAACCAATTTAACCTGACTCGATCCATGCCTAACCAAACCTGACTCAATCCATACCTATAACCTAAATCAATCTATGCCTAACCAACTTGACTCAATCCATGCCTAGATCCAAAACCTGACTTAACTATGCCTCGACCACAAACCTAACTCAATCCATGCCTAAACCAACTTGAATCAATGCATGCCAGGACCTAAAACTTGACTCAACCACGCCTTGACCACAAACCTAACTCAATCCATGCCTAAACCAACCTAACCCAATCCATGCCTAAACCAACCTGACTCGATCCATGCCTAAACCAACCTAACCCAATCCATGCCTATACCACCCTGACTCCATCATGCCTCATTCACCTAGTTTCTGTCCATATCACAACAAAAAATTAAAATTCTCATAAAACACCAAAAAATCAAGAATCTCATCCATCTCATCATATAAACAAATATGTGTGTCTCAATACAATATACATGGATATCCAATCATGTCCATATCTCAAAATATTTGACACGTAGGCCGATACTCAATACAAAATGTCATCGACACACAGGCCGGTCTCGTATACAATAAAATAATAAAACAATACAAAATCTCTTTGGCACGCAGGCCGGTATATGCTCAAAATATACAAAAAAATCTCATACATCCTCACTATCTTTAGCACACAGGCCAGTATATATAAAAAAAATGACTACAATACATAAAAAATATAGGGCTGGGCATCAAGCCTCACCCTGCTAGACATCCTCCATGTCGGTCTCTCCAGTCTCCTCCTTGGCTCCTATCCGTCAGCTCTGGTATCATCTCACCACCCCCTACTAGCACATCACCTGGAGCTAGTCTCTGTGAGCTGGTGGCCTCTCCCTGATCTTGTCTCAGAGCTCGATGGCCCCCTGTGCTCTCTACACTATGAGTCTGGGATCTAGTCCTCTCACTCAAGGCCTGTTGTGCCCTGTACTCTCTATAGGATAGGAAATCTATCCCGGCCACCATCAGCTGATCCTGGTAGTATCTGGCCTCACCTAGGGCATCCCATAACCTAGATATGGGAATGGTCTGTGGTGGCCCCATAGGCCTCGGCCCCTATACCTGTCCTGTGGGACCCTGTCCCACCCCTGCCTGTGAACTGGGACCCTGTCCCGGTGCCTGTGGTGGTGCCATTGGCCCCTGCCCCTGTGCATGTATCTGGGCCTATAAATCCCCAATCTGTGCCTGTGCTATGGCCAACTAGCCCTGCAAAACTGTCACATGTTCCTGTAGGGCAGCCACCTGACCATCATCTCCATCTCCATCTCCATCCCCACCCTGGGCCATCTGGGCCTGAAGACTGGCCACCTGTACATGTAACTCAGCCACCTCTACCTCTGAGCTGGCAAGCTGTGTCTACACCATACCCAACTGGGTAATCAGCATCACCACCTGCCCCTGTAGGGCGTCCCTCTACACCGTGATGGTGGCTAGATCTGGCTGCCCTGGCCTGGGTGGTATGGCTCGTAAATGAGCCACCCACCACTGTCTGTATCTGTCTATAACCCCGACATCATCAATCCACCAGTCTACTGCCTGCTCCTCCTACCTTGTGGGCACTGTCGGCTGTGGTAGAGGTAAGGGCCTCTCCATGTCATCTCTCCTATACTACGGGAAGGGCGGAGGTATGTCCTGTAGCAGCCCAAACTACCACCTAACTCTATCAACTAGGATCATCTCGTGCTCCTCGGCATGGTGCCCCACTATCCATCTCACCAACTAAAGCCCATCTAGCTCATCACACATATGCCTATATGATGGGAAGCCCACATATGGCCTCCAAATGATGTCCACCCCAGACAACCCCTCCAATAGTCACCTGAAGTATGCTACATTATGTGTAGCCCTGTCTGATCTCTGCTCTCCAATAGCAGGCACCCATCACCTATACCCCACTCGTACAAAGCCTGGTGGAAAGGCATTGGCCTGGGGCATACCCACTGGATGCACACAGACAATGTGCTCATATGCCCAGTAGTGAAGTAAAAAGGTACAACATAGGCTGAACCTGCACAGACGCCCATACGCCCACAACTCTCTGTATAGCTACACCAGGAATGCTGGCACCCAGGAAAAGTGGGTCTGATCTATCATCATGTCATGTAATACCCCCATCAATGAGTGGGAAACCACCCACCCTCTACATCTAGTGTGCAAAGTAGCACACTGCCTCCATCAATAGAACTACTAGCCTCGTCTCCTCCAGATGGGCTAGGTACATCTATCCATAGCTCAAGCTAGCACTATGGAATGTCAGCTCATCCATCCCCTCTCCAAATACTATCAACATCAACTCCTTCAGGGCCTCAGAGGAGATCAAATAGACCTGTGTACCCAATATGGGTAGCCACAGGATCCTAAACACGTCCTCCAGGGTGACTGTAATCTCACCCATCAGTAGGTGGAACATGTTGGTCACGGAATCCCATCTATCGATGAGAGCGACCATCAGACTCGGCTACCGGACTACATGCCAGTAGCATCATACCCCACTCAAGCCCACCTCCTCCACATATTGCAACTCCTCAGGGTTCGATGTGTCGTGAACTGTCATGAGCAGGGGTGGAACCCTATCCTGCATGTGTAGCTGATCTCTCACCTGCATCCAACAAAACAATCACATTATTAAAAACTTACCCATACCTATCACTTTTTTACTGTTACTATTGACCCAAAATTCTACCAAACCCATCTACCCATACCCCAAGCCTTCATCTATTTACCTTTTCCTCTAACCCCACATCTTGACATAACCTACTTACCATCACCCAAACCCTTGGCCTCGCCACTTTACCTATCTATCCCTACCTTTCCTTATCTAATTTAACCATTGCCTACCCCTCCCTACCCACTACGCTTCCCTTGTTTATCCTCATCTAGACCGGCACCGGTTAGCATTGATCGACCCCGGTCTACCCTTGACCGACCACGGTCTCACTACGACCGGCATCAGTCACCTCTCTTGGGACCGATACCGGTCCACACCCACCGACATTGGCCACAGTGGAACCGACATCAGTCACTATCACAGTGACCACCACGTCCCCAAACCCCCTTTTTCTCTCCACACTCCCCACCCTACCCACCCATTCCTCCCCCAAACCCTCCACATCCCTTCCTACCCCTCCTTTACCTCTCTTCTACCCTCCCCCTTCCCATTTCACCCATTTTCTTTCCAATTTTACATTTAAATTTTTCCCCCCAACCCCCATTTCCTCCCCCCAAATTTCTTTCTCATTTAACTAAACAACACACACATAGGCTTTAGATCTTACCTCATCCTGCTACCTTCATCGTGGTGGCACCTCAGGCCATTGCACGGGTCCTCCCAAGCCCTCTCCTACCTCCACCATTGCCAAAAGTCCTCTGAATCTCCAACCAATCAAATCCAATGCCCCACTCTCGTGACCCCACCAATCAATCAACACTCATCGCCTACGTGGCTCGCCAACTCAACCTTTCGACACCCTCGGTTGTTTTCTTCTTCTCTTCTTCTCTCTTGTCATTTTCTCTAATTCACAAATCACAAATGAATTTTAAAACTGTGGAATTTTTCTTTTTATAACCTACCTGACCTGACCGGTGACGGTTTCCCCTTGACCGACATCGGTCTTGTGCCCTACCTTACCATGATCGGTCTACCCTTGACCGGCATCGGTCACCCTCTCTTGCACATTGCCCTAAATTTTACCCTATTACCCTACCCCCTCACTCTTTTTTCCACACCCAACCATTTACCCTGACCATTCCCCCCACCCTCTTGCCCTCATCATTTATTACCTACCCACGTCCTCAATTGGGGACTCATTATTTTACCCATACCTCGGCCCTACCCATGTCGTGACCTAAATTCTTGGACCTGGACCATCGCTAGTGACCTTTGACCTCATGTGTTCGCTATACCTTGCAACACTGTTACCTGTGTTGATTGACCTGATGACCTTACCTTGCCTCTTGCCATGACCATTTATCCTGACCCTACCTTTGGTGTACTGGAACACACCTAAACATTCCTGCACCTGACCTATGTCATGTTTCCTAACCATATCCTATACCTTGGATACCAGAATCACTTCAACCTTGTTTGGATAAACCTATCGACCTTAGACAATGTAGAGTTTTCCTGCTCTTCAACCTGGTAGCGTGTTACAGTTTATACGTGTGCGTGCATTTGACTGTTACTACCTTTGACCCTGACCCATTACCTAGATTACCCAAGTAGACCTTGCTCCTTTTTCCCCTATTACCCACCTTCCTCTTCATCACATTTACCTTTTATCAAACCACTCACCGATTCTGCCTTCTACCTCATCAGTTCCTGGTTTGAGGGGGATCACCTCCACCCACACATGGGGCAACCACATCTTATTTTTGTCAGCGTCGCTTACCAATACAAGCTACGCAACAAAAAGGGGCAAAATGTAGACACCAAAATTAGGTCACACTCCCCTTTGGTCCCTTGACAAATAAACACCTTCATCACATTCACCTAGCCATGGCCCCCTTCACCCCACTCCAATATTAATTTAATTTATTTAATTAAATTAATTCATTATCCTCACAATATTTATTATTTAAAATCTCCTAATTGGGATAATGCCCACATATCCACCTCACCTAGACACCTCATCTAGCCACCTCACCCTAAGACCTATTCTTAGTAAGTTGTCATAACTAACTAAGACCTACCCAAACCCTAAAAATCAATGCCTACATTCCCTCTAACCACATTCCTGCATGCTTAAAAGAAGCTTCCATCCTAATCCGTGGGGCCAACACACGAGATCCCAGAAAATCAAGGGGATCTTCCTAGTTTAGTAAACCTAGAAAATCCCACCCTAACTGACGCCGGTTACCCTTAACCACCACCGGTTAAGCCAAAAACACCGTCGGTCACCTTTTAACCCCCAAAACAACCTTATTTTCAAGGTTGGCAGATTCCTGAGAGATATCACATCTTTTGAGAACAAGTTTCAGGGAGAACACACATGCAAAGAAGGAGATCAAGTATTTTCTCTTGCACAGACATCCAACATTCACCCAGCAACCATCCAGCACTCACCCCAGCACATATTTGATCCAATCAGGTAAGAAGGAGAGCACATGCAGCCCATGCAAGAGCTCCCCAATGTTTGGTGACCCTCTGCAACATTCAACCTCTTATCAACACCTTCATTCCTCACTCACAGACGTCCAAACCAGATTCCAAGTAAGTAGAACATTTTACTCCTCTGGTTCACTCATTTCATCATTGTATTTTCATCCTTTGTTCTCCTAGCCACCCACTGACCTCCATTAATACTCACCCCTCCATATCCCTATTAAAACCTCACCAAATCCCATCCAAACAACTTAATACCTCATTTCGACTAGCCTAGTCCTTTGTGTAATCATAAGGGAGATCTAAAGCTCATTCTGTGACATTCCCAGTACCCCATAAGAACCGGCACTGGTTCTCCCAAACTGGCGTCAATCACCCTTAACCAGCATCAATCTCTGTATCTACCAATACAGCCCAGAACAGTAACCTACCTACCTATTCCCACATCACCCTTACTCACCTGTGACCTACCTAAGACCTCTGTCAGACCTGCAGAGACCCAGAACTAGTTACTTGACCTTCGGATCTTATTTTAACCTAGCCTGTTAGATTAGATCTTTCTTATTGTTTTTAAATGAGATACCTAAATCATTTTAACTACAATAGGATTTACTTTATTACCAACATTAAATTGTTTTAAATAGTGGATTGACAGTCGTCTAGGAAGTATCACACTTCCTGGATCTAGCATACACTAGGCAGTCCACTACATATATTGTTTAACTCTTTCTGGTGGTCTTGCTTTTTATTTCAGGTAGTTCCTCCCAGCCAAAAGGAAGCTCTCACGATCAGCTGTGGATCAAGGAGTCAACACATGCACAACAACCTATCAACCAACATTTCAATAGGTATTCCTCCTACGCTTTTTACCCTATCTATTTTTTCATTTTCGAAGAAACGTCTAAGAATCAGGTGAAACAGCAGCTCCTGTAACTAAATCAAAATGTGATGTCATTGAAGAAAGCGACGATGAGGTTGAAGTCGTCGTGGTTGATGAGGAAGAGCCAGATTCAACGACATCTAAACTTGAAATTGAAGATCCTGAGGGAGAAATTAATAATCATTTCTTTGAGTGCCATTCAGAAGAAGAAGATAGATACGAAGAGATTATAGAAGATATGAATAGTCAATCCTTCACTGTCTTCACACACTCTCAGAAAAAGGAGCAGGATACCACTAAGGTGGGAGATAAAGAGGTTTCTAAGGAACTTCAAAAATAATCTAAGATTAAGGAATTTCCAAAGAATCCAAGACAAATGAGACTCCTAAAGAGTCCAAGGAGACTAAGGTTTCAAAGGTCAAAAATGTCTTAAAGAAAGGAGGGCCTTTATTAAATCAATCAATTAATAAATCAGCCATGAAGAAAGTTTCTTCTTCCACGTCCATATCAACCTAGCTTGAGACAAAGTTTAAAAGTGTGTCATCATCAAGTTCAAAATAACTAGTATCTGAGACATCAAGTACAATTACTTTGCCCAAATTTGATATCATTGATCTTATCCGTAAAACAAAAAATTCCATGTCACTGGCAGAGTACTTGAAGTCTAATAAGGATCAACTCGAGAAATTGGTCCAGTTTATCAAAGGTGACTCTACTATTCATTCCTCCAAAGGGATTCTAAAAACTCCTAAAGATGGGAAAACTCAAAATATTGTGGCGGCCACTAAACCTTCAAATGAAATTATTGAACCTTTCTTTGTGTCCTTTTTGATCAATAGATGCAAATTAAGTAATTGTAATATAGACTCTGGAGCCTCAGATAATGTGATGCCAGAAAAAGTTACACATGCTCTTGGTTTAAATTTTACAAGAACATTCGGATCGTGTTACTCCATGCAAACCAAGAAAGTTCCTTTGATTGGGAAGATTAAAGAAGCCCAAATGGTTTTAGCCCAATTCCCTAAACAACGAGTTAAGGTAACTATTTAGCTGTTGATATTCCCACCTCATATGGAATGTTGTTGAGCAGGAAATTTTGCAGAGATTTGGGTGGTGAGATTCAAATGGACTGGTCTCGTGCCATGATCCCTATCAGTGGAGAAATGAAGAATCTTATGAAAAAAGCTCAAGAAAAGTTCACGATAACTAAAACAGAAGATCCTCGCACACAGATCCTTTTCCAAGGGTCAAGTATGGGTAATTACATGATGACTGTAGAAATTCATACCCCTGAGATCACTTTCCAAGATTCCAATGAGATATGGAATCTTGAGTTTGATGGAAGTTGTTATTTAATGGGTTATGGTGCAGGAGTGGTGCTCATATCTCCAAATGGTTAAATATTTCCTTTTTCCTACAAACTTGAATTTTCAAATACTAACAACACTCCAGAATACGAGGCATTAGTCCTTGGCCTTGAAGTTACAAAGGAGAAAGGGATGAAAAATTTGAAAGTCTTTCGAGATGCGGAATTGATCGTGAAATAGGTAAGAAATCAGTTCCAAGTAAAGAATGACTATTTGAGACACTACAAAAATAAAGTATGGGACGCAATAGAAGCTTTCAATGCTTTTTCAATAAAATCAGTCCCTCGCAAAAAGAATGACAAAGAAGATTATCTAGCAGTCTCAGCTTCATTAATGATTCCTCATTTAGAGTTTGATCAAGTCAAATACACCAATGAAATGGTTTTTAGGCCAAGTGTTCCTGACAATGCAGAAAATTGGCAAGTATTTAATGATGATCAACAAATTATTACCTTCTTGGAAAAGAGGGATAATTTTGAACAATTGTACTTTGAAGGAAGTGCTTCTGGGTTTCGTGAATCAATTACCTCACCCATTCAGGAAGGATTTTAGAATGAATATCCTAGTGATGGCATCATCCACCTCAAAGGAAATAAAAATCCCAAAGGATTGGTTTCACTTGAAGCAATTTTTGACAAACATGACAGGTTTATCAAAGAGAAAGAGCAGGCAGGACCTATGAATTCTACTGACTATGAGTAATTTAACATCGGTACCAAGGATAAACCTCACTTGGTCAATATTGGTAAGTGTTGCTCACCTGAGGAACATAGGAAATTCATAAGCCTCCTTACCAAATATTTTGACATTTTGGATTACTCATATGAAGACTTGAAGTCTTTCCAACCCAGGGAAATGGAGCATGCCATACCCTTGAAGCCTGGTGCAGTTCCATTTAGGAAAAAGCAAAGACAATATAATCCCAAGATTGTAGGGACAATATTTCATGAAGTTCAAAAGATGCTAGATGCATGAATAGCATTTCCTATTCGACATTTGACCTGGATAGCTAATATTGTACCCATTCACAAGAAAAATGGAGAAATTAGGACTTGCATGGATTTTCACAATCTTATTCAGGCTTCCTTGAAGGATAACTACCCACTTCCAGTCATGGACCATATTCTATAGGCGGTAATTGGATCGAAAATGCTATCTATGCTAGATGGATTCTCTGGCCATAATCAGATTGAAGTGGCTAGAGAAGATCAACATAAAACTACATTCACTACTCCCTAGGGTACGCTCGCGTATAAAATAATGCCCTTTGGTTTGATTAATGTTGGTGCTACCTTTCAAAGGGCTATGGATATGACATTCGCAGATTATAAAGACAAGATCATCATGATATACCTAGATGAATTGAAAATGTTCTCCAAGAAGCGAGAAGATCACCCAAGAGATTTAGAGAAAATATTGCAAAGATGCAGACTTCATAAGATTTCTTTAAATCCAAAAAAGTTTGTGTTCGGATTTACATAAGGGAAAATCCTAGGTCATATTGTTTCTAAGGAAGGAACTAAGATCGATCCTGAGCGTGTTCAAGCTATCAAGAATTTTTCCTTGCTTACAAGTAAGCCTGGAATGCACTCCTTCTTTGGGAAGGTGAACTTTTTGAGAAGATTTGTGCCAGATTTTTCTGAGCTTACTAAATAAATCGCTGATATGATGAAAGGAAAATAATCTTTCAAATGGTCAAAGAAAGCTAGAGAGGGATTTGAGAAAATCAAGGGTGCTATTGCAAAATTTCCTATATTGGTGTGTCCCAATTTTAAAAAGGATTTCATAATTTATTGTTATGCTTCGTCGCACACAATCTCTGCCATTTTGACTCAACACAATCAAGAGGGAATTGAATCTCCTATTACATTTATGAGTTCTAGATTTAAGAAACATGAACTTAATTACACTCCTAAGAGACATGCGTATGCGGTGGTGATAGCCTTGAAACACTTCAGGTACAATGTGTTAAATTCTCACACCAAAGTCTTAGTTCTAGACACCGCAGTTAAATCGATGTTGACACAACAGGAACCAAGATCTAAAAGAGGTAATTGGGTCTCAAATATCTAGGAATATGATTTTGATATCAATCCTACCAAGTTGTTTTGAGGAAGAGGACTCTGCCAACTCATCGTAGAGAATGAACCACGAGATGACTCTGAACAAGAACCAGTTGAAGAAAATTTACCAATGGTAGTTTTTGTCAGTACCACAGACGAATGGTATTTTGATATTACCTACTTTCTCACATATGGTGAGTTTCTAGAGAATCTAACAACTAAGGAGAAATGAACTATCAAACTAAGATCTACCAAGTGCGTCATTTGGGACAACACGTTGTTCAAGAAATGAATCAACAACATGTTCCTCAGATGTGTTGATAAAGAGCAACAACCTAGATTGTTGGAAGCCTTCCACAATCATGTTTGCGGTCATTTCTTTGGCCCAGTAACGGCTCATAAAATTTTTTGAGCACATTATTACTGGCCCACTATGTTTTCCGATGCTTAGAAATGGGTGACAAAATGTGAAGCTTTTCAGCAATTTGTTGGAAGACCAAAGTTGTTAGCTTTGCCTTTGAAGCCAGTCGTCATTAAAGAACCCTTTCAACAATGGGGTTTAGATTTCATTAGGGTTTTGAATCCTAATTCTAGTGCTAGTCATACTCACGTGCTCACCAAAAATGACTACTTTACAAAGTGGGTAGAAGCTATACCAGTGAAATAAACATATACTACAGTGATATGTGATTTCATCAAAGAAAATATATTGATTCGTTATGGAATTCCACACAATATTGTGATAGACAATCCCTCAAAAAAAATTCGACAGAGATGATAGGTTTTTGTTATGGGTATGGGATATCTTTGTCTCATTCGTCAAATTACTACCCTCAGGGAAATGGTCAGGCTGAATCCAGTAACAAAAAAATCATTACTATTGTGCGCAAATTCGTTGAAGAAAATCAAAGAACTTGGCACAAAAAGTTATATGATGCATTGTGGGTTGACTGCATAACTCCCAAAAGGGAAATCAGGATGTCTCCATTTCAGCTTTTGTATGGAACCGATGCTCAAATTCCCATCACACTGGAGTTACCAACTTAAAATTAGCCCAGGCGGTTGATGATGAATGCTTCACCGATGCATTAGATAGAAGAATCATGTTCCTAAGCAATTTTAAGGAACAAAGAAGTAAATTGGCAAACAGGATTAAGGAACATCAATCCAAGGTAAAGAGGTTGTTTGACAAGAAAACCAAGGAGAGACAATTTCAAATCAATGACTTAGTTCTTCTCTAGGACAAAAGACGTGAACCAAAAGGAAAACACGGGAAGTTTGATTCAATGTGGCTAGGCCCATTCAAAATAAGACATTTCTGTGTAGATAACACGCATTATTTGGTGCATCCTGATGGAACTCATTTACCTTTTCCCTACAGTGGAAAATATATCAAGCACTATCAAAATTGAAAAAGGTTTGTTCCCCATATATACATAGGTAATTAGGATTTTGGTTTGTTTCTTTTCTCCATCTTTCGGTCTCCTCTCTTATGTCACCCCATTTTTGTGCCCCATCGTTTTGAGATCATGTTCATGAATATTTTGGTCTGGGTCCATTGCTGCGTCCATGAAGTCCTTGTGCCCAATTAGAGCCAACTATTATCAGCTAATTTTGACTTCGCAAAATTGAATTTTTTTTTAAAATGGAAATTTTGATTTTTTTTCAAAAAGTGTTACTTTGTATGGTTTATCACTCTCATGATGACCCTCTCATTTTTGTGATCGTTCTGGTCTTCGTTTTGTTCATTTCGGGTGAGAACTCCTCCCACCAGGCTTTGAACTACGTTAAAATTAATTAATTAATTAATTACTCATTGTTTGATAAAATTAATTTTTAATAACTTAGGAGTATTTAATTAAATGACTATCAATTAAAATTCATTCGAAAAGTTTTATTTTAATTTCCGGGGAAAAATAAGCTTCCACTTCCCACTACCGGGAACGCCAAATTGGCTTCCCGAACTCAGATTTCCCCTTTCCTGGAAAATTTATTTTAATTTCCCGCTTGTGGGATTTTCTCCACCAATTGCCAAATCAATGAATTGGAAAACGGGAAAGAAATATCTCTCTTTCCCACATGGGGAAATTGAACGGAGATTTTCAGCCCACCTTGTCATTCCCATTGGCAATTGGCTGTTACTTTCCCCATTTCCCCTGGCAATTAATTGCACTACCCGGGAAGAGGGGAAGTCAGTTTAGCCTTCATAAATTCCTCCATCGGAATCATTGGAAAGAGTCCTATGAGGCTTTCTAAAATTGCTTCTCACTTCTTCTACGGAACATCATAATACTTTTATCACATTCCAAAATACTATGAACACCATTGTGAAGGAGAAGTAGCAGGTATAGGCCAAAGAAAAGGCCAGAACAGTCCAAAGAATTAATCTCTGCGTAACCCAAGGGAGATATAGGAATTTTGTAGAAGTATTTAGCATAAGACAAAACACAAGAAGAATCCATGTGTAGCAAGGCAATAGGAAGGAATAGTTTGAAGGAACAGTCCAAAAATAGGAAAAAGACAAAGAAGGAATCTCCATGCATTAGCAGAAGGCAAGAGCATTAAAAAAAAAGCTACGTAGATTTTGTTTTTTATATAAATTCATATTTTAATGCCCATCTAGGAGGAATTCAAACACCACGCATAAGGGAGATACAACCAAATATCAAAAGAACATAGCTTTCCATGCTCATCCAGGAGAAAACAAGAACTGGTTTTCCAACACTTGGAGGGAGATAGACAGTAAAAAAAGAAAATAAGAAAGGCCCCACGCATTGGGCAGAGGTGATCTTCCATGCACATTTTAGGAGCACACGTTGAAGCAAAGAATACCCACGTGCTAGAGAAAGGAACCCATGTTTGCATAAGAAAGAGACAGTAAAAGCCAACATACCACACATTTTTCAGAATGAGAAATCCACACATTGGTAGAAGGCCATGAATTCACACATGCCAAATCTAGGACAAAGAAGCACGTAGGCTTTGAGAAGAAAAATATAAATAAATCTCTTACGCATTTGTAAAAGATATATTTCCACTAATTTACCTGAGCATCTACCCACACTGGGATAAGAAAGGAAGTTTCCACGTAATCTAAAAACCACAATCACCAACACGCAATCAGCCATGTTGGAAAATAATAGTCCCAAATAGTTTTGAATGCATACCACGTGCTAAGGATAGCTGGGGTTGTCAAGGAAATAAATAAAATAATAAAATTTGTATAGAAGAACACATTTTCCTAGCTGAGCAAAGATTAAATCATTTCTATTTTTGACACAATAAATCATGCATTCTCCAGGGGTATCAATGCATTTACAAGAATTTTCAATCACACATCAATCTGATGATCGTAATGAAGAAGTGAATTTCAAAGTACGTGGCTATTTAAATCAGGAAATTTTCACACATACCAGGGAGAATTTGGTCTGGAAAATTACATAAAAATCGATATTGAACTTGGGTGATTTCGTTTATTTAAAATAAATAAATTAAAATTTGTCTCCCGAGTCGAAATTCAAAACCTAGTCTCGGTGTGTGATTTTGTAAACAAGACTAGTTATTATTATTATTGATTTTAAATAATAATAATAATATTAAAACGAATCATATTGTTCTTGCACTGACAGGGATTTCAGAGACTAAGACCCGACCCCGCTTGCGTTGTTTTGCATTTTTTCTATAAATTTCATAATAGCTGAAAAATATAATAAATCTGCAGGAAGATCGAGGAAGCCAGTGGAAAAATCAAAAAAATATGTGTTCAAATATGAATTCCAAGGAATCATCCCTCCCAGTTCCATTAAGTCAGTGTATGACAATATCACTGATATAAATCTAGGTCACATTAATTTGCAACAATTCTGTAAGCGGGTGAAAACTAAAGGTAAGACCATATTCTCGAATAGGCTTTACCATAGTTTTCTATCCCAAGAAACAATATTTCCTATCTCGGTGTAGCATCTAGAGTTGGATATCGCTTGTGTTGAGCACTATGATCCTAAGAGACGAGGAATTTTTAAAGATAATTACGAGCCTTACCTCTTAATCACACTAGAGCACATTGAGGAATATCTCAGCATACCTGACTTTCTTGAGAATGCAGATATCACTCACCAGTCAGCACAATAATTTTGGGATGAAGAACCCCTTAGGTGGAGCAAGATGGTTAATAATAACTGGTTAGTAACCAAGAGGCCTCGAATTGACAGGCTTGCCAAAGAACTGTACCGCATTGAGTTTGTGGAAGAAATTGGGGACATGATTACTCTCCTAAGTCGATTTTTTAGTCTACCTTATGCTCAGATTTTCCACCCATGGATGTGTCATTTTATCTGTATCATCCTTACCAAGAAATTGTTTGTGGATTGGGCCACTATCATCAGTAACACCCTTCAAAAATAATTAATAGAAGTTAAGATGACTAGATGCTTCTACATGACATCATATCTGACTTATGTAGTAGCAAGAAGAAAGATATTTTTGGGACTTGAAATGAGAGGAGTCATGGGGCCGTCAAATAGTGTTTTTCATTATTACCCATAACTCAATTTCAAAAATATATCTCACCATTTTAGAAGAGTCAACGATGCATTCACCTTCTGCGTGATTTGGAACCTGAATCGAAATACAGAGGAAATATTTTCTAAAGAAGCCATGAGTTTCATTTCCCAATGGGGAACATGGTTAATTCAATTTTCATCCTTTTCCTACATTCACGTGAGTGGATTTGCTGGTACTCCGTGGAAGCTTCCTAATTATGTTAGTGACAGATGGACATTAATGGAACTTGCATGACAACTATTCCAAGTTCACTTTCTTCTCAGTGACAAGCACCATTCAGGAATTCATTTCCCAATTCAAATTGGGGGATATCAATCTCCAAATCTTTTCAATGCACAACTCATGGAAAAATAGTTCTCCCTCATCACAATTCATCCATATGTGAAGAGATCCCAGTTTGATATCAATATATATATATATATGTAGAAGATTCTTGGAGCAAAGTATCAACATAACCCTACCATGGAAGATTTCTGGGCTACCTGTTCAGACGAACATGAAGTAAGAAGATGAGAGTTTTCTCACCTAACACTTACTTATATCAACACCTTCCACATCAAGAACCCTCCCGATTCATTCATAAATGATGATGAAGATTTCATTTATCCCTCATATGATGTAGTTTCTTTTACCCCATTGCCTCAAATTGACTGGACCTAAAGAGATGAATTTTCTATTGATAGCAAGAATCAACCAATTCTTGAAAAAATCATATCTTGGTATGACAGAGAACTTGCCAAGTTACAATCAATTCAAGATCATGTTTTAGGATCACAAAAATTGCCAACATGAGGAGGCCTTCATTCAACCAAAGACTCTTCTCAATCAACCTCTATACCATCCAATCATACGTAACAAGAAAGAAAGGAGTGGTTGCCAAAATCCACTTCGTAAAGTAACATGTCACGAGGAGAAAAATCTAAAGATCCTAACCCCGAAGAAGGAAGAGAGCATGTATCAGGATTTTCTACCTCGAGTAGAGATTCTTCTACCCACATTGTTAATAGTTCTCAGAAGCTCATGGAAAATGATCCTTAGCTATGCTTTGAACAAGCGTCCACTCGGGTGCAGGTAGATCAAATATCAAACACTTCAGAGCATGTAGTTCATGAAGGAATTTCCCAAAATCTCCCTAATGATCAGGAGGTGGATATTGAGGTTGTTTCTCCTCAAATCAAGGTCATAGATAAGATTCAAGTAGGATCTCATGATGTTGAGAACACTAAGAATATTGATTTGAGCTCTAGGATTTTGTATGCGGAAATAGTGCATGATACTCCTTCCTGGGTTGATCCCAAGGTTAAGAAAAGGAAGAGGGTTTTCAAGGTGATTGAAATTGATTTTGATGCCCTTTTCAAACTTTCAAATGATGTCATTCTACAGAAACCTAAGGTTCTTTCTCGAATAATGGTGGATAGTGATGGAAATAGATTTACAGATCTCACCATCCCATAAGTTGATAAGGAGCGTCATGCCCTAACACCTGTTGATTATGAAGTTTCCATACTTGGACTTGGGAGGTCCACATTAGAAAGTGACATGGTGATGGCTCGAGATTCAATTGATATCGTGCTAAAGAGACTTAAGAAATATAAGTCTCAGAACTCTCAATTCAAGGTTGAAAAAGAATCAATTAGTGGAATATGTTCAACATTTGATAAATCCCATATCATCCACTTTCCCAGTTCCTGATGTAGTGGTTGCCCCTAATTAATAAACTCTCAATTTCTCAAAAGAAATAAACACATTAGGACATGTCACTAAAACTTAGCTATCAGAGATTCTCATTTTACACCAAGGGACGATCAAGACTGTTGTTAAGCTTCATGAATATGTCAGTGTGTATCTTGATCCAATTCTTTCTTTCAAAGAAACTTTTGTTTCTAATATATCAAATTTGGATGAGATATTGCCCAGTTTGTAGGAGATGACAAGTATGGAATCCTCAGTTTTAGCCATTGAAGGAATTCTCAAATTTGAACATCAAGGGACACATTTTCTTTGGTGTCTGCATCTCAAATCAAGGAAGACGCTTCTCAAGGATTCTATGATCAATTATGAGAGCATGTGCAATGAAGCCTTCACTTCACTCTCCTTGATTCAAGAATTCATTGCTAAGATTCCTTGCAACCTCATAAATGAGCATAATCAAAGGTTTTCATCGGAGCATGTGGAAGAGAAATTTTCACAATTGTTTAAGGACATGTACACTCCCTCCAACAATTTCTCATAAGTTTCAATGGAGTGGTGCATCAAATTAAAGAACTTATTTGAGAACGCACAATCCAAAATTGTTAATTTAAATGATATGCCAGGTAGGATTCTTGAATTGTAGGTATTTTGTGAGGCTATTCTTCGACCAAATGAACCTCCAGAAGAAGAAAAGATGTTTGAAACTTTGGGAAGGTTTAGATCCTTTCAACTAGTAAAATCGACAAATCTTAATTTCACCGGCGGTTCAGGGAGTTAATTTTCTTAGTATCTAACGAAGTGGGAGAGTCCATTTCTCATACGCTTGAGATAGGCAGAACCCATTTCAATGGATAAGGAACTAGTTATTATTGTATATTTTAAAAAGTGGATTTTTAAGAAAAACATGTTATTTATTTTTTGGGAATTGTGGGTAACTTAAGTGATTTCTATTTTTGGTTGTCTTTAATAAAGTTGGTTAGAAAAAGTCAAAGGTCACTTAGGTGCCTTATTTAATGATCATGTTAAACCCTAACTACTTTGTAACCAACTTTTGGGTTATAAAAGGAAGTGAGGGGATCATTTGTAAAGGTGACTTTGAGAGAGGAGAAGAAATACTTTTGTGTGCAAGCTTTGTTTCAAAAAGAAACTTTGTGTTCTTTTGTGAAATTTTTTTTTGAGTTATTGAAATACGAACTTTGTGTCTCATTCATTGTCTCTTGTAACATTTGATGTTCTTACGTTCATTAGATGTTAGATGTTTTAATCTTGCATACAAATATAGTCTTTGATCTTATTGTCAGCGTTATTAATTTGTTGTTCTAATTCACAGTGATCAAGCTCTGATTATCTACTTTCTCATGTGTGTTCCCTTTTACACATTCTTGTTTGGCTAACTCAAACTCTATTTTATTTTTGTTGGTTATTCACCTTTCTTCTTCATGCAATATTAGGTTTTGTTTTTACCTAACTCTTGCATGTTCTTTTAGTTAATTCCATTCCACTCCTTTCCTTCATTCCATTCCATCTCCCCCATTCACTTTTCTTTCCATTGATGTTCCAAAACACCCCCCACATACAATTTTAAATGTATAGATGTAAATATAGTTTTGGTTTTCAATAAAGGAAGCCTCACCTTCATTGAGGAGGGACTTCATTCCCACACTGTTGCATGTCATTTGCATGCGTGTAAATCCATATGCTAACACTAGCTGATTCCAATAGTTTCCCAATTCATATCACTTCCAGATCACTCTGAAATAATTTAATTCACCTCCTCTCTCTCTCTCTTGATTAGGGTTTCATATTGTATATGATTATTGATTGTGTATTACTATATATTATCACTTTTATATCATTAGTTACAATATTTACTCTAAAATTAATATTTAATTCAATTTAAGTTAATTCATTTGGTAAACCCGAACCTCATTCGAACACCAACTCTTCGTCTTGTATATTAGCTCCTTCTTTATTTCTTTCTTAGATAACCTTGTATCCTTCCATTCTCACCACCATGAGTGTCTCCCTCCCTAACTTCTTGTAGGCCAATCCTAAATGTGAGAATAAAATTCAATCTTTTTGATCTAACACTTATATTCATCCAAATACTTCTCTTTAATATGTCTGTCATAGATTCACTACAACATTATCTTTTAATGATGATCCTTTTACTTGTACATCTGCTAAACTTCATTTTTAAACTATTTTATATAATGATCCCCCTTTAGACACTCAAAATTCATCAACTCATTTCTTCATTTTTACCACACGTAATAAAAATCATACATTTATCACATCGTTTAAGTCCTTTATAATAAGCTCAACATTACCTCAGTCATATAAAATCTACACCCCTTATATTTTTCTAAATCATTTATTAAACATATCGATATCTCTCACCTTTTTCACATTAATTAAATACATTAACATCCCACACTTACAACCTTCATTATTATTTAATTAATTAATTAAATATATGAATATTTCATTATACACCATTTAATTGCATTACATTTTATTCTAATCTTAGTATTTCATTTCTAAATTATCCAAATCTCCAAAATCTATCTAAATCCATTTCTAATATATCCCTAACTTCTGCATCAACTGTTACCTTACCAAAATCTTATATTATCACAAATAATCATATATTTGTATGTTTGATATATCTTAATCAAATAACTTAATACATATCCTAAACAAACTTAGGTTAAATCAAAACATATCTATCTAATAAAATCCTTTCCCCGACACCTCATTAGATAAAATGACATTTTCAAAACCGTGAAACAAACCCATCCTTTGAAATTTCAAAAAAAAAAATCAAATCAGGAATTTTTTCCAAAACAACTCAAGAATCCTGAAATCATTGGTGATTTGTAATCATCGGTGATTACTTAAGCTCAAATTGCATCCTTTTTACGGGATCATCTTCTCATACTCTCAAACCTCATTTTTTAATCACATTCTATTGTTGTTGTACTTGCATCCACTTCAACACAATATCATCCATCCTGGTCATTTATAATCGTCAAGAAAGTTTGACGATTGTTCTGGAGCCTATCAGGACCAACAAATCATCATTCAATTGTAACTCCGAGTTTCCCAAAATTCAATCCATGAATTCTAATTATCAATATATCCTGGAGATAAATTTGGTATATATTCAATTCCTATGGACATTTCCTCAATTTCTCACAACTAGCAGCTTAAAAAATGTGCAAAAAACATGGACCTGGAAGTAGCTGTGTAATTTTTATAGGGATTTCCAATAATTATGGACTTGTAAAAAAAATCCAAATATTGGCTAAATCTCCAACGATTCATAAAAATCACCAATGATTCTCTACATCACTGGAAAGGTCTTGAAGTCATATTTTTGACACATTTTTCGGTTTGTAAAATGGAGCTACGGTTCTCAAGTTATCGTCAAAACATCAGAGGTTGGTTTTTTGTCAGATCCAAAGATTCAACATCAATAAAATTATCATCCACAACCTTCTCATATCTACTTAAATCAATGATCCCTTTGGACATCTACAAATATGTGTAACACCTATTCTTAGCCTTGACTATCATCTAAACTAGGTATGTACGTTATTTACACATCATTACTTTAATCATTCAACATTTAAAAGTTTTGATCAATTTTTTCTTGCCATTTTTCAATATGTGTGTATTTTACCCTGATCTCCAGTGATTTACCCAATTGTCGGCAATTCATGTCTGTCAAACTCCTTTACCATTGCAGCTTTCCTTTTAGACATTCAACCATCAATTCTAAACAACACTCTGTCTCTGTGAGCATTTATCAATCCCATAAATCTCCTTTAAGCCAACTACAACACTTATTTATCAACCAAATCAGACTTATCATTCCTCTTAACCATGTGAGTGTATATAATTACTCGGATCTCATCCCTTGCCATCATGTTGCTTTTTCATAATCTTATTAAGCTCTCTTGAGTCATCCAAAACATTTTACCAGTTAGTTGATCCAACATATTACCTCGCTCACCTTTGCGAGAACATAAATTATCAACATCTTGGCTCCTTTAATCCATATTGTGACTCCCTAAACTCCTTTTGGATCAGGTATCACCATCAAACCAATATATAGCCTTAGACCGTGTCAGTCCCTTTTTCTTTACATTGATTGGTTATATTGTATGTTATCATTTTATTATATATCGTCATATTATCATTATTCAAATAATTTCTTGACAGTGGATTGACATCCTTGCAAGGAAGTCCATTGAATTTTGGGGATTGGCCTTTTCCTGGCAATCCACCATATATTTGTTTAATCTCGTCTTATGTAGTGTCTATGATTACAAGTTTCATCACAGGAGAGGAGCTGATATTCTTGTATATACATAATGAAACAATAAAACATCAGCCATCCACATCCACGGGTATCTCTAAACCCCACCATCTCAAGGTTTGGTGAGTTTTATCATCTTGCTTATTAGGTTAAGTTGAAGAGGTAAAATTTACTCTAAATATTTTAGCATGCCTAGTGGGACATTGTCCCTTGTATTTTTGTTTTATTCCATCAATTAAATTGCATTTTTTATTTTTCTGATTCTCTATGTGATAATCACCTGCGATTAGGCTAATCGTAAGTAATTTGTCTATGTTTTTCACAGCCTCATAGTTTTCTTCTTCCTTCTTATTTATTTCTTTCTACTTTTTGTTTTTCCTAACCTTCCTATAAGGTATTGTTTTTGGAAAGCTCATTTTCTAGATTCCTAAATTTCTTACTTAAAAGAAAAAATGTTAAAAAAAAGAGCATTTAACGATGAGTCCTAAAAAAATTCTTATTTTTTCCAATATTGCACTTTGGTTGATTGTCTTCATTGAAAATAATATTTTGAGTTGGGTTTTAAAACAAAGTTTTCATCCTTCCTGATTCACATAGTATTAATTAGGTGGGAAATCCATTGCATTAACTTTTCTTTCCCTCACACAAAACCTAACCACTTAAACACAAAACAAATTTAAAACAATTCCTACCTAGGTGGATACCTACTTAGATTTGATCACCAAGAGGAGAATCCGACTCAGTGTTCTGGCCGAGTATAATCATCTATCTATTGGTATATATTGGTTAAGCACCTGACACCCTTATCACTACAGGACCTTGAAGTGAAGGGGTAGGCCCTAATACCACGCCCGTATTAGTAGTAGTACAGATTTGCATCTCACGTACCTTCAGGTATATCGAGGACTCCACCCATAAACATACCTAAAACCATCGATAGCTTCCCATTTCCTAGGACCCTATTAGCTATTTTACACATTTCATTCTTTGTGATTAATTCAAGATAATTAAAATTCTTTTTCTTGACATGTCTGTTATATTTAAAATCTCTTTTAGCATTTTTGTTGTATCATTTTCAGCTGATTATTGTTTAAAATGGATCAATCCTTTGTATTTGTATATCCTTATAATCATTATGCATCATCTTTTTATCAATATCAAAACATTCCCTATACATAATCTATTCCTTATCAGTCTTATAAACCCAATACATCTTATTTAACTTCATTTAGCTTTGGCATGTTTCTGGAGTCATCTAGACCATCCTATGTTTCTTATGGAACTTCTACCCTTTAGACCATCCAATAATCATACAACAACCCCTTTCAAAAAACTTATCATTATTATTTATAACCAAGTTATTTCCAAATTATCACTTCCCAACCCTTGTCCAATCAAACAGTATTTTCCAAAGCCTCTCCTTCATCACAATTACATCAAAATCTTAATATTCCCTATCCTTTATATAATCAATCCATCTCTACTTCAATCTTGTTTTCGGTATCCCAGACATCCCAAACCCATACAAATATCCCTACTCAATCTCAATTAATCCCTCTCATCTAACAACAACATACTCGATATTTTTCCACATCTCCCCACATCCCTTTATCACAACCCAGTTTATAAACAATATCTTCTCAAGCTACCCCTTACCAAACTCCACATCAAACTGATCCACAGTAAAATCCTCCTACCTTCAATCCTCATCAGCCAAATTAATCACATCCTTTTGTTAATACTTCCTTCACATCTACTCCCACAAATTATCCTTTGCAAGACTTGTCACATATGTTAGAAAATTTATAATCCACTACCAAGGGATCCAAACACATCCTCACTTATGATTGGTTTTGTAATGAACTCGTCCATTCATCCGTACCATGTAAATCATACCCTCTGCATTGGGAAATGTCTGATTTTACCTTGTTCTATGGCTATGAGGACCCTCAACAACACATACTATTGTTGTTGCAAATCAGCAGCACCCCTGGATGCAAATCAGGGTTCTAAGTTGATGTTTCAGGCATCTAGTGTGATTGCACAACATTGAAACCTCTCTCCAAGTGTGGGACTTGTAAAATGAGAGAGGAATCTCCAAATTAGAGGTTGGTTCCTCAAACTCCTCTGATTAGATCTATTATTTACACAATTGCAGAGGTTTGAATCCTAATCCTACTCTAAATTCCAAGGGGACAGAGATAGAAAGTGCAAAAATTGAAACTAAACTAATAGGTGATACACCAAAGGAGTGGTGAACACTTCTTGTTCATGAAAATTGACACAATTTCATAAAATGCAACATGAAACATCATACACAGGTTGATAAGATGCAATTAGAGGTCTGAAATGAAGCAAGACAATATAAACAAAGGACTGAAAATTGATCACAGAGTCTGCACTATCATTTTTACTGTCAAAATCCTTGCATTTGCAACATCAAAGAGGTAGAAACCTATTAAAATCATGAAGAATGTCTGATACTTGCAAAAATAACTTGTTGAAGGTGAAAAAAGAAGCTTGCTATCTGAAAAAATGTTCCACCCTCAAAAAATGAGCCAAATCTGGCTTTTACAATGCATGGGTCGAGCCCATGAGAGAGAAAATGTGTAAAAAACGTGGGAGCCATTCCCTATTGAATGAAGATGCATTAAAATAGTATGGGCATCCTTACAGATCCATGCCCTGACATTTTTGGCCATGCTGAAGAAGAATGCGACCCATTTTGCATTAAAATTGGTTGTCGAAACATCATTTCTGGCCATTACCACGTGCCAGAGACGTTTCTTGATTTTCTCTCTCCATACTGAACCAAAATGCAAAATTGACCCCAGAATCGTGTAGAGAATTTCACCAGATTTCCATTGATATAAAGAACACAAAAATCCAAGCTCTAGATCGAAATATATGGCGATTTGAAAATTTAGGGCAAAAACAGGCCAAAAACAGATCAGCGGGCAAAAAGTTTGAATTTTTTACCTGTTTGGTCTTTGGCAAAAAATTTCAAATTTTCCCCGCGCTCCACCACTCCATGTGCCACGTGGCATGTCCTGATTGGCTGTGGGCCTTTTAGGGGAAAATTTCCCACAAAAACTCCGCCGAGCCATAACTTGAAAAATATGAGGAGTTAGGAGGAAAACTTTACCTTTCTAGAAAGTTGAGAGATAGCTCTATCCAATGGTGCCATTTCCAGAAGATTTTGAGTGCCTGAAAAGAAAAATTTTATGTCTGAGGCACAAGAGAAGGAAAGATGAAAGGAGTTAGCCAGAAAATGAGCAGGGGACACATTTTGGATAACAATTTTGGTGACTCAGAGGGGTCATATGCCTGCTGGATGAAGTTACCATTTGCCTGAAGCAATCCATTGGGCATGGAGTCACCTGATTCTTTGTTTAATACCCCAACTGGCTAGAACATTGCAAGGAGGAAGATGGAATATCACTTGATGGAGCAAGGCATGCAAACACATTCCTAGGAATAGCAAGCTGTGCCAAAGCACTTAGGGAAAGTAAAAATAACCTACATCAAAACAATGTGCACAAGCACTTGGAGGAATGAAAACCTAAGCTAATATTTACAAGGTGGAGAATTTCCCTTTAGTAGCAATGCTTTAGATAGATTCCATTGACTGGAACCTGTAGTTCTTTGCCATCCAATGAAGACAATTGGAAGGCATTGCTGTCCTTACACTTTGTGACTATGTATGGGCCACTCCAAATGGCATCAAATTTTGAATTCCTTCCCGGTTTTTCTCTATCTGCATCCCATTTTAACACTAGATCTCCAAATTGGAAATATCTACTCTTGGCCTTCCTATCAAAGGTCTTTTTGATCAAAGCTTGATCCTTCTCCATTGCTTGGGATGCCTGATCTCTGATCTCTTGGAGCTCCATCAATTCTGCATATCTGACTTCCATGGGCTCAAACTCCAACAACTCCAATTGTTTCATGAGTTCCAATGTTGGCAACTCAAGTGACATGGGCAAGATTGTCTCTCTTCCATAAACAAGCCTGAATGGAGAGTTACTTGTGGATCTCTTGGGAGTTATCCTATCATCCCATAAGGCTGATTTCAGTTTGGTATGCCAAGACCTCTGATTCTCATCAAGAGTCCTCCTAATGATCCTCAACAAGTTCTTGTTTGTAGACTCAGCTTGGCCATTACCCTAAGGGTAGTAGTTCGATGAAGTACTTAGGTAGGTCTTGTTCTTGACAGCCCATTCAGTCACCTTGGATCCAATGAATGCTAATGCATTATCTGAGATTATTGTAGTAGGTATGCCAAATCTGGTTACTATCCCCTCATAGAAGTCTAAGATGCTAGACTCATTTGCTTCCTTGAGTGCTACTACTTCAGTCCACTTGGTGAAGTAGTTTGTGGCTATCAAAATCCACTTATGCCCTTGGCTTGAATTGGGATTAATGACTCCAATGAAGTCCAAACCCCATTGCATGAATGGCTGGTCAACTGAAATTGGATGCAATGGAAGGGCAACAAGCCTCTCTTTACCTGTGAAGAATGCACAATTCTTGCACCTTTTGATCCACACAAAGAAATCACTGAAAATCTTGGGCCAATAATAACCAGCCTTCATGATTTTTAGAGCTGTCACTCTTGGTGCAAAATGACCACCAGCTGGTCCACCATGGAACTCTTCCAACACCCTATGAATATGATTTGTGCTAATGCATCTCAGCAGCACTCCATTCACATCTTTCTTGAACAAAACACCGTCTACTATGGCATATGGGACAGCCTGCAATCTAAAGTGTCTTCTTTGGGTTTTGTTCATCTCTGGAGGGCATAGGCCTGTGCTTAGGAAGTTCATTATACCTTGGGTCCAGCAAGGAGTGGGGACAACATTATCCTCTTCTTGAGTTCTACCTTGCACATGACTGTCTTGAACTGTCAAAACAGCCTCTTCTTTATTGCATACTCCTTTTTGCTTGCCCAAAATTAGCTACTCACACAATCCTTTTCCTCTTACTAGCTTAGTGACCTTGATCTAAATGTAATACTCCATGACACGAGAGATCCAACCTGCCCTTTTCTCATTCAAATCCTTGTTGAGGAGGAAGTCCTTTACTCCCGCATGAGAGACCAACAACTGAACCTTGTTGTTTGAGACTAGATGCTTGAATTTCTTCAAGCTTCTGATTACTGCAAGTACATGCTTCTCAATAAAAGAATATCTCACCTCATAGTCATCTAGGCTTTGGCTGAAGAAAGCAATTGGCTGCTCATCATTGTCCTTGTTCTGCTGTACCAAAATGGCAAAAATAGTATCATTACCTCCAAATGCATAGAGGATGAAATCCTTGGAGAAATCTGGGTTGATGAGAGTTGGTGCTTGGGAGATGGCTTCTTTGATTTCTTCAAAACTCTCCTTTCCTTCTACTGTCCACTTGAAAGCCATGCTTTTCTTTAACATTTTGGTGATAGGTTTGACAAGGGCTGCAAAATCTGGGACAAACCTCTGAACAAAGTTTATTCTCCCCAAGAAACTCTGAAGGGCCTTCTTGTGGCTTGGCAATGGTAGTGCTCTTATGTCTTCAACCCTCTCTGGATCAATTGCTAATCCTTCTTTGGAGACAATATGGCCAAGGAGCTTTCCTTCATGTGCTAGGAAGATACACTTCTTAGGATTCAAAGACACTCCAAATCTCCTACACCTTTGGAAGACTTGTCTCAAATGAGAGAGGTGGTTTGCTGCATTCTTTGAAAAAATAGTGATATCATCAAGGTATATCAGCACCATGTTGTTAATCAAACCTTTGAACACCATGTCCATTGCTCTTTGGAAGGTAGCTCCAGCGTTGGACAGCCCAAATGGCATTTTCATGTATGCATAAGTTCCCCATTTGGTTGTGAAGGTTGTCTTGAACTGATCTTCTTCCTTCACCATAATCTGATTGTAGCCCAAGTAGCCATCAAGTAGTGAAAACCTCTCAGAGCCAGCCACAACTTGCAAAATTTTCTCTATAGAAAGGAGTGGGTAATGGTCCTTGAGAGATGCTCTATTCAAGTCTCTGAAGTCAACACACAATCTGATCTCTCCACTCTTCTTTCTGACTGGAACTAAGTTGGCAACCCAACTAGAATGCTTGATTGGGAATATGATTCTTGACTCAATCAACTTGTTCAATTCCTTCCTCATGAGAGGTTCCATTTGTGGATTGATTGGCCTTTGTTTATGCCTGATGGGCTTAGTATTTGGATCCAACTCAATGGTGTGCTAAGCTAACTCGGGATTGAAACCATTCAAATCTTCGTAGCTCCAAGCAAACACATCAGGGAACTCTTGACATAGCTGTATGAACTCATACCTTTCTTGTTCAGTTGTCATCTTTCCAATTTGCAATGGTTTGTTCTCTTCCACCAAGATGGATACTGAATCTTCTCTCTTAACCTGAATGTTTGCTTTCTCTTTCCTAAACTGATCATTGGGATTGAAAATGGACTCCAAAGTGATAAGTCCCTTGGGCATCTTGTTAGTTCTCAGCTGTACCACTTGGTCACCATACTGCTGTTCCAATTTTTCCTAATTTTTAGCTGAGAACTCAACTTCTTCTTGTAAGAAATGGATGATTTACTGGTCATTCTCAAACACTTGCCAACTTACATTGTTATCTGGCACTGAAGGCCTCATAATCACATGGATGTTTGGCTGTACCTTGTCCTTTTGAATGCTTTCCACAATATCAAAGGCTGCCCCAACTGCTACAAGCCTATCAACAACTTGGTTTTCTTTTCTAGGAATGGATTTTATGCTAAAGCCCTTAAAATCTTCAATGAGGTCCCACACCCTGTTCTTGTAGCACTTGAGAAGATTATTCTTGACAGCATGCTACCCTTTAACTTGGTTTACAATCAATTCACTGCCACCAAAGACTTGTAAGTTATTTATTCCTCTCTTTATTGACCAATGCATCCCTTGCACCAAGGTTTCATATTTAGTAGTGTTATTGGAGCATGCAAACTAAAATCTAAAAGCTGAATAGTATTTTACTCCTTGAGGTGAAATAAGCATAGCTCCACCTCCCGTACCTTGTCTACTCCTTGATCCATCAAAAAATAGCTGCCATACCTCATTGTCATCCTTGTGGTTTGGCTTGGTGATGCTAGGAATGGGTTGATCTTCTTGATGTATGCAATAGACCCCTAGCTTAGATTCTTCTACTTCTTGATAAGGATCAAAAGCATGCACCTTGTTTGCCCATTCATCAAGAGTTAGATCCGGGATGCTTCCAACCTTGGTGTCAGCTTCATCGGTGCTTGGGTGATCTTCTTGATCAAATGCCGAACAGTTGGCATTGATCTGACTTGGAGTGTAGGGCTCAATGTGGAAGTTTACAATAGGTTCAGACCTGATTGTAGCTTTGGTTCCATACCTCATTCTGAATAGCATGTGTGACCAATCAGTAGACAAATATCCTCCAATCTTGTCTGTGAAATCTCTTGACAAACATAGGGCAAAGAGTGGTGGAAGGTCTATAACTAATACATCTTGTAAAACAACAACATTTGGACATGCATGCAAGGTAAGACTCAAGTTTATAATCACCCCAACTGTTGTTACTGTTGTCCCATCCAACTGCACTACCCCTTTGGATATGGTTTCATATTGAATTCCTAGCTGATCAGCTATTTTCTTGGGCATCACTGAGCTATTTTCCCCGGAATCAATCATGCAATTGTGCACCAATTGGTTTCCAATGATTAATGAGACATAAAAAGGAGGGGGCTTCAACATTTTACCTTGATGTCCTCCATGATTCCCTTTAGGCTGGGCAACATTTGTGAGCACCTTCTCTTGCATTTAGACTTGCTGATTCGAAGTTGGCCAGTCCTTCATGGCAGCTTGTAGAAAATCTCTTTGGCCTGGGATAGATAGGGATTCCCACATTGATATATTTACATTTGTCTTCTTCATCTGATCAATGATACTAAATGGTGATGGAGGATCTCTTTTCTGTCCCTTGGTTTGCATATTCATCCCTTGCATGTGGGCAGCAACAACTGGTATTTGAGTTAGCCTAGGAGTTGTTCTTGGCTGCCCTTGTGCATTTACAACTGGATTTTTTTTGCCAACCATTTGTGGAGCCATAAAATATTGTGAATTGGTTGGAGCTAATGGCTGTTCTTCACCTAAATTCCTTCTTTTTGACCTTGTGTTGGCTGCAACACCTTGAGATACTGTTTGATTTATGCCACAAAAATCCTCTACCTGTCAGTTCACAAGTGTGGTGTCATTTGGAGCTGATTGCTGCTAGAATTTTTCTTATTGTTGGTTGTTTCCTTGACTGCCCTCACCCTCCACACCAGTAGTTGTCACCATTAATGCTCGATTCAAGGCACCATTGAAGCACATAGACTGGTTGTGAGGTTAATTGCATGGAAAGCACCAATCATACTCCTGAGCAACGTTGTTTTGTGTTGGCACCAATGCCTTAGAGGAAGATATAGCATTTAGATTATAGGGCTGAAATGGTCTGTTGGCAGGAGGCCTTGCTTGATTTAGATTTGCAGCTGGATTGGGTGGTCTATGAGGTTGATATGGCTGCCTGTTAGGATGAGCTTGAGGTTGGAAGGAAGGTCTAAAACTTTGGGCTTGTTGCCTCTTGAGAGTAACCAGCTCATTACCTAAATTTTGCAATTGCTTCATGACTTCTTGAAGCTCATTTGGGGCAATTGGAGATGAAGTAGAAGCTTCATTTGAACTTTGATTTCTAGGAGTGGGAGAAGGAGCCAAATTAGGTGCTTGATTAGTGTTTGGGCTCTCTAAACTTGGAAACAATGGCATAAGAGGTCTAGGGGCTAGTTTGCCAGCTTGGATCAAACAATTTTCAGCCCTAATGAAAATGCTATAAGCCATAGAGATAGTTATGCCTCCCATTGACTGAATCAACATAGAAATATCAGAATTTAGAGCTTTGAGATAGTAAAGAAAAGCACCTTCTTCTATTGGCCTGACTGCCACTGGAATTCTCTCCCAAGTCCTTTTAAATCTGAAATTAAAATCAGTCAGCTGCTCATTGGGAGCTCTTTTGATAGTTGTTAGCTGCTCCAAAAGGGACAAGTTGTCTCCCTTTTCTCCAAACTACTCATGGAGGGCTATATATAGTTGATTCCAATTTTGAATAGAACCTGAGACAAGACTTCTGAACCATTGCAAAGCTTTCCCTTTTAATGAAGATGCCATTAGTTTGACAGCAACTTGCATCTCATTGATCTCATGGATTGCACAAATGTTAGCAATATCCTTAACATGATCACCAGGTGAGGTCTGATTTTCTCCATTGAAGTATGGAATGTTCTTCAATGCTGCAACTGGGATTGGATTTTGTGCATTGAGAGCAAGTGGGCTGCTACCAGTGAAATTGACATAGGGGTTGTTTTGTGCCATTCTAATTGGTCTTAGAACCCTTGTTGACTGAATGAAAGGCCTACCAGGTGGAGGAGTTGAGAGAGTTATGTTTGGTGGAGATGGAGACCTTTGGATTCTCCTCCCACTTTGCCTTATTCTTGGAGATAACTGTAGATATTCAAACAACACCTCTTCCTCTCTAGCTCTTGACCTTGTGTTGATTCTTCTCATGAGTTTTCAGGTCTGCACTGCTAAAACTAGTTGATTCTTCCCCTTGGAGTCGCCAAATGTGTAATTTATAGCTCTTTTAAGCAAGAAAATTGCAGCAGATGCACATCAACTTTGTTGTAATGAAAATGAGACCTCTAAGGTCCCATCGGGTGTGCCAAAACTGTTGTTACAAATCAGCAGCACCCCTGGATGCAAATCAAGTTTCTAAGTTGATGTTTCAGGCATCCAGTGTGATTGCACAACATTGAAACCTCTCTCCAAGTGTGGGACTTGTAAAATGAGAGAGGAATCTCCAAATTAGAGGCTAGTTCCTCAAACTCCTCTGATTAGATTTGTTATTTGCACAATTGTGGAGGTTTGAATCCTAATCCTACTCTGAATTCCAAGGAGACAGAGATAGAAAGTGTAAAAATTGAAACTAAACTAATAGATGATACACCAAAGGAGTGGTGAACACTTCTTGTTCATGCAAATTGACACAATTTCATAAAATGCAACATGAAACATCATACAAAGGCTGATAAGATGTAATTAGAGGTCTGAAATAAAGCAAGACAATACAAACAAAGGACTGAAAATTGATCACAGAGTCTGCACTGTCATTTTTCACTGTCAAAATCCTTGCATTTGCAACATTAAAGAGGTAAAAACCTGTTACAATCATGAAGAAGGTTTGATACTTGCAAAAATCACTTGTTGAAGGTGAAAGAAGAAGCTTGCTATCCAAAAAATGTTCCACCCTAAAAAAATGAGCCAAATCTAGCTTTTACAATGCATGGGTCAAGCCCAGGAGAGAGAAAACGTGTAAAAAATGTGGGAGCCATTCCCCATTGAATGAAGATGCATTAAAACAGAATGGGCGTCCTTATAGACCCATGCCCTAACATTTTTGGCCATGCTGAAGAAGAATGCGACCCATTTTGCAATAAAACTGGTTGTTGAAACGTCATTTCTGGCCATTACCACATGCCAGAGATGTTTCTTGATTTTATCTCTCCAAACTGAACCAAAATTCAAAATTGACCTCGAAATCATGTATAGAATTTTTCAAGCTTTCCATTGATATAAATAACGTGAAAATATGAGCTCTGGATCGAAAGATATGGCGATTTGAAAATTTAGGGCAAAAACAGGCCAAAATCGGATCGGCGGGCAAAAAGTTTGAATTTTTACCCGTTTGGTCTTTGGAAAAAATTTCAAATTTTCCCCGTACTCCACCACTCCAGGTGCCACATGGCACGTCCTGATTGGCTGCGGGCCTTCTAGGTGAAAATTTCCGACAAAAACTCCGCCAAGCCATAACTTGAAAAATACGTGGAGTTAGGAGGAAAACTTTACCTTTCTGGAAAGCTGAGAAAGAGCTCTATCCAATGGTGCCATTTCCAAAAGATTTTGAGTTCCTGAAAAGCAAAATTTTATGTCTGAGGCACAAGAGAAGGAAAGATGAAAGGAGTTAGCCAAAAAATGAGCAGGGGGCACATTTTGGGTAACAACTATATTTTAGACACTCATGTTATCTTATCATTCATGATCAGGATCTTCTCTTTAGAACCTTTCCTATGTCACTAACAGGACTCACTTTGGATTGGTACAACTCCCTTCCTCAAAATTCTTTGGTCTCTTTCACATAGTTAGCCATGTTATTCCTCAATCACTGCACTTTCAATGTCACTCATAAAATCACCATCTCTTATCTTGCTAATATCAAACAATCTGAAAATGAATCCCTTGTTGAATTTGTCACTAGATGGAAAAATCCTATCAATCAATTTTCGTTTCCACTTCCACAAGTAGAATTAATTGAGTTGTTCACTCGATCATGTTCTCATCCCATCTCATCCAATCTTCAGAACCATACATTCGAAAGTTTCGATGAAGCCTTTTCCATGGCAAAGAAATTAGAAAACTAAGCCCTCAAAGAAATCCATCTTGATCCTCAACCTACAAATGTTTCATCTAATTCTCCTTGGTCTTCCTATGATTCATATGATATTATTTCTTTTGATTTTCCTAGGTATTCCTACAATTCAGATGAAACTACCTTATACGATGACTTTACTGGTCTTCTTGATCTAACCCCCTCAATAGAATCTTTCCATATAGATATTGTATATCATTTAAGTCATACCATCAACACTATTACATAGGTTTTTCCCCATGCAGAGACCCCTTCATCACTAGTGACTCCACTTGAAGGCCTAGAACCCGTGCATCCTCTTTTTGATGATCATCACACATCGGCATTACCTGTGTCCATTTTCTAATCATCTATTACCTACTCGCAACCTTTATATTCCACAATTGAATTCATTACTAAGGAGGTGCCTATAATCAAATATCATGACATCCAATTAACCTGTAAACCGATCAAAGAATTAGAAAGCTTACATAATCCACTGCAATCACATCTGGAAATAACACCTCCCTCATCTGAATTAGACCCAATCCTATCTATAACTCCTCACTTGCCATCTATCCTAGAAACTTTTCCTGAATCAAATACCCCACAATCAAATACCATCACACTTACAGACTCACCCTCGTCACTTGACGTGAATCCCTCTCCTCTATCTAACACAAATGTTACTAAATCAAAACCTATCACACCCACCATATCATCCTCATTATATATCGTGAAATCCCCTCCTTTTCCTAAAATAAAAATTACAAATCCAAAGTACGCATCATCTAATGTCTCAAAATTTCCATCCATTTTGGGACCCCATCCTCTCTCACAATCCAAATCTTTCAATTCTACAATTTCACCTTTACCATCAATCCTAGGACCTCATCCTTTATCTCAACATTCTATCACACAGTCGTATACTATTAATCCCTCCTCTTCTATTTTGGGATCTGATCCATCATCTAATTCTATCATTCCTATATCTTACCAACCTCACAATGTCCCTACGATGTCTCAATACCATACAACATCTACGAATCTACCCCCATCCAAAAACAAGACGCATTATACTAAGCATCCTCGTAAAACAAAATACATTAATCCTAACCCTCTAAAAGGGACTTATATCTACATCCTCATGAGGCTCTTACAAGATTCTCTCATCACATTACCACCAATTAAAACACCCAACCCACAAACTCAATAACCCACATGGTACAATCAAAACAAAACATGTGCCTATCATAGAATCCTAGGTCATAATATGGAAAGTTTTAAATAATTAAAAGACATAATCCAATGAATCTTCCTCATCAATGATATTCTCCCAAAAGAGGACCATCCTAACCCATCATCAACATTACCAACATCTCCATCCTCATTAGTGTTCTCAAGGACATCTGTAAGTCAAGGGGGACATCCTAATTCTTCCTTTAGAAGACCTTTGTCAAACATCTCTTTAGTAATTTCCATTAAAGGTCCATCAATTTTGTCAGCACCTTCCTTTGAAGGTCTAATAAACTCATTACCACCTTCCATTGGTGGTCCCTTCATCTTGTTATCACCTTCCATTAAAGGTCCGTAAATCTCATTAACACCTTCCATTGAAGGTCTCTGAGTCTCATTAACACCTTCCTTTAAAGGTCACTCAATCTTATCAGCACCTTCCATTGAATATCCTTCAACCTTGCCAACATCTACATCCAAGTCATTAACAATGTTCTTACCGACATCAGCAAGACTAGGAGGTCGAACTCAACCAAATCTCGACAAACCTTTTTCATCCATCTTCTCATCACATTCCGTTGAAGGTCCTTCATCTCAAATCAATGTGGTTCACCCACTGATATGAATCCAAAATCAACATACATGAAGAAAAGGTAAAACCAAAGCTTCATTATTAACCCCTCTTTACCAACCCACATTCTTAATGATCCTTTGTTAAAAGTTCCACATCTCCATTTGTTAACCATATACTCAATCAATCAAGATCAAAACTTTCATCATCCTAACCTGAGAGGTATTTTTCCTTTCAGTGAACATTGTTTCTATCCACAATATCAAGCTAGGGGGATTCCTCTCTACTCAAGCTTCGAAAGTATTATCAAACACATTCCCCTAACACATCTTCATGAAATCTATCAATCCAATCAAAATTTCACTACTATGGGAAGGAGTAAATGTGTAAATTTTTCCCCTAATTGGATCGGTCCATATAGCAGGGGGAAATATTTGAATGTCTTGCAATTGTAACCTTTCTACTATTAACACATCAACTGTTAAGATAGTAGTCACATCAAAGATCTTATTTCACTGTCCACTAGCCATCTTATCATTGTAATGATTTGAAAACATGTAGTATTCCATCACTATCCTCACAAACCTTAAATATGAGCACCACAAATCCATTCATTACATCTTTCACATGGAAAAGTTCTTCCTTAGCAAGAACCCTGCAATCATTACTTCCATTTACCTTGTCCACCAACCAAATACATGTCTTGGGGAATGTGTGTGTAGTTAGTACACATCTCTTCCCCCTCCATAAAACGGTCTATTAAGATCTTGCCCTCAACTCAAAATAAAGTAAAAAAAATCAAAAAAATCATTTGGATGCATTTCTCAAAAATCAAAATAAATGAAAGATGGATCCCTTGGAGGAACGATATCCATAAAAGTTATAGGTTGATCACTTGAAGGACGGCCATTTGTAAAAATCAAAAGTAAAAAGTAGATTGATCCCTCAAAGGAAAACTACCAGTCAAAATTATAAATAATACCCTCGAATGATGGCTACCCATAAAAAAGGCTTCCCGCATTGATCAACCTTACAAAATATAAAAAATCAAAAGCATCTAGGAAAGTTTCCTGCATTGATCATATTTCCCGTAGTAAGAAAACTTCCCGCATTGATAATTTTTCTTCAAAATCAAATAATGTAAAGTTGGGGCATTTCCCTATGAAACCTTTGGAAAGACATCATATTCTCCCACACAACCTACATATGTCATCCCTTCTCATGTCATAGGAAGGTACATATTTATCATCTCTAGATCCAAGATCCTACGTGTGACTACCCATTGTTAGTCATCTGTTAACAATTATTGTAAAGGATGAAAGTACAAGAAAATTTATTCTATTGCTTCCCATCACATATGTATCAAATCCAGTACAAAGCAATCAATCCACATTTCATTATTATGAAAAACATTAAGATCAAACTAATGAATCTTAACATTAACATCAACATCTAAAACATCATTAATATCGACATCAACATCATCACAAAGAAATAAAATCTCTTAACAACAACACAATCCTCAATACATTTCAACATGACTTTATTGTGTCTAAGACGTCACATTTATTCAATCAAATCAACATTTGTCAACTGATTGCCTCATCACCCTTATCCTTAATTAATTAATTAAATATATCAACTCCCCATATCCTAAGTCATATACTATAACCCTTTATATTTATCCAATCAATTACTTAAATACATTAATATTTCATACCCACCATTTAATCACACTACATTATTAAAATCATTTATCCTAATTTATACACCATATCTCTCACCTTTATCTAATTAATTAAATATATCCTTAATTAAATCAACATCCCATATCCTAAGCCCATTATTATTTAATTAAAATTAATATCCCATCACTATCACACTCATCTCATGATTATCCTTTTGTACGATTGATGAATCCTACTTAATCACCTAGAATCTTCTTAAAACTAAACATAAATAAAAAATAAATATAAATTAAATCATATCTAACTAAATCTAATTTAAATCATATATATCCTATTCAAACACTTGGAATCTTCCTAAAATCAATCAAAATCAAATCATATCTAATCTAAATAAATCATATCGAATGTCACTTTATCTATCCTAAAAATCACCATCAAATGTAAGATTTAAAAAAATATCCACACGCACCAAAATATCACATCAACTCATTAAAAACAACATTTTTGAAATCAAATGCCTCCTCAAGTGTCAAACCTCTAATCACTGTCAAGACCCCCTATCATGTCAAACCATCTTTGTGGCAATGTTAGCTTTTGGTCCTTTGACCTTGTCAAACCAAAATCATTTTGTGTCTTATTTGGGGAACCATCTGTTATCCAAGCTCATAAAAAATTCCACCTTTGTGGCCATACATTTTCATGTCTTTATCCTAGACACCAGTTAGACCTTTTCCTTGACCATCTTTGTAGTTTTGTGCATATTTTGATGTCTTCCAGTGACCCTTTGGTCCCACAGGCTTTATACATCCATACAAGCAAATTCCCTTTGGATTCCTTCCATCTTTGTAGCAGTCTTTTGGCTCACGAGTTTGTAGTTCATTAATGCCATCTCCTTTGAGGTCATGTTATGTTCCTTACCAATGTGTTTCGAAGGTTACTACCATGTTTCAATTTTTTTTCAATATGGTCATTTCAAACTCCAGTTATTCTAGTAAGGAATCACCTCTCATTTTCCCATCCTTTTCCAAACTCATGATCGACTCCCTTTTTAGTCCATCAACCCCTAGTTTGAGGGGAAGCACTTCATCATTTACTTTTGCATCCTTATCCCCCGTGTCTTATTTTTGTCTCACGTCTTGCCTACATGAAACCACTCAAGAAAAAGGGCAAACATGTAGACACTCAAATTTGTCAACTCATTTCTTCATTTTTTACCACACGTAACAAAAATCATACATTTATCTTAAGCTCAACATTACCTTAATCATACAAAATCTACATCCCTCATATTTGTCTAAATCATTAATTAAACATATCGATATCTCTCACCTTTGTCACATTAATTGAATACATTAACATCCCGCACTTACACCCTTCATTCTTATTTATTTAATTAATTAATTAATTATATGAATATTTCATTATACACCATTTAATCCCATTTAATTGCATTACATTTTATTCTAAGCTTAGTATTTCATTTATAAATTATCCAAAACTCCAAAATCCATCTAAATCCATTTCTAATATATCTGTAACTTCCTAATCTCCAGTTATCTTACCAAAATATTATATCATCACAAATAATCATATATTTCTATTTTTGATATATCTTAATCAAATAACTTAGTACATATCATAAACAAACTTAGGCTAAATTGGAACATATCTAACTAATAAAATCCTTTCTGCGATACCTCATTAGACAACACGACATTTTCAAAACCATCCAACAAACCCATCCTTCTAAATTTCAAACAAAATTTCAAATTAGGAATTTTTTCCAAAAGAAACTCAAGAATCCCGAAATTGTCGGTGATTTGTTAAATCGCCAGCGATTATTTAAGCCTAAATTGCAGCCTCTTTATGGGATCATCTTCTCATACTCTCAAACCTCATTTTTCAATCAGAGTTTATTGTTGTTGTACTTGCATCCACATCAACACAATATCATCCATCCTAGTCATTTCTAATCATCAAGTAAGTTTGAAGATTTTTCTGGAGCCTATCAGGACCAAAAAATCACCATTCAACTGCAACTCTGGGTTTCCCAAAATTCAATCAAAAAATTATAATTATTAGCATATCTTGGAGCTCAATTTGGTATATATTCAGTTCTTGTGGATGCTTCCTTTGTTTCTCATAACCTACAACTTCAAAAATGTGTGAAAAACAAAGACTTGGAAGTAATTGTGTAATTTTTACGGGGATTACTAATAATTCTGTACCTACAAAAAAATCACCAAATATTGGCTGAATCACCAGAGATTAACAACATCATTGGAAATATCTTGAAGTCATATTTTTGATGCATTTTTTGGTTTGTAAAATGGACCTATAGTTCTCAAGTTATCATCAAAACATCAGAGGTTAGTTTTTTGTCAGATCTAGAGCTTCACCAGTAACAAAATGATCATCCACATCCTTCTCATATCTGCTTAAATCAACGACCCCTTTAGACATCTATAGCTCTGAGTAACACCTATTCTCAGCCTTGAATATCATCTGAACTAGGTATGTACCTTATTTGCACCATCATTTCTTTAATCATTCTTCATTTAAAAGTTTTGATCAATTATGTCTCAGCATTTTTCAATCTGTGTGTATTTTACCCCAATCACAATTCCTATCTATCAAACTCATTTACCATTTCAAATTTCCTTTCAGACATTCAACCTTTAATTCTAAACAAAATTTTGTCTCTATGGGCATTTATCAATCCCATCAACCTCCTTTAAGCCAAATACAACACTTATTTATCAACCAAATCAAACTTATCATTCGGCTTTCCCATGTGAGTGTATATAATTACTCAGATCCTATCCCTTGCCATCATTCTTCCTTTGCAAAAGCTTATTAAGCTCTCTTGAGTCATCCACAACATTTTATCCATTAGCTGATCCAACCCATTACTTATTTTGCCTTTGGGAGCACATAAATTATCAACATCCTTTCTCCTTTGAGCGATACCGTGATTCTCAAAATCCCTTTAGATCAGAAACCACCATTAAACTAACATATAACCTTGGACTGCGTCAGTCACTTTGCCTTTGCATTGTGGGTTTTATTGTTTGTTATCATTTTATCATATGTTATCAGTCTATTTGATCATTATTTGATTATTTGTTTAATAGTGGATTGACATCCTTGCAAGGAATTCCATTGACTTCCTGGGACTGGCCTTTTCCAGGAAATCCACCATATATTTGTTTAATCTTGTCTTGTGTAGTGTTTGTGATTGTAGGTTTCCTCACAGGAGAAGAGATAACATTCTTGTATATATGGAGTGCAACAATCAAACATCGTCTATCCACATCTGTAGGTATCTCTAAACCCTGCTATGTCAAGGTTTGGTTAGTTTTATCATCTTGCTTATTAGGTTAAGTTGAAAAGGTAAATTTTACTCTAAACACCCCCTTTATATTCAGGTTTGTATCAATAAAATAAGCGTTAAACAAGCTTTAGTTGATAATGGATCCAAGCTTAATATTTATAATTTATCATTTCTTAAGCATATGATCCTTTTTGAATCCTCCCTAACTCATTCGTCTATTGTTATTCGTGTCTTTGATAATGTTCCTAAACATTTCCTAAGTACTACCACTCTTCCCATTACCATTGGGCCATGCACTTTTCCTATCCATTTCCAGGTAATGCCTAATCATCTTAATTATAATATTCTTCTCGGATGACCTTGAATCCATACTATGTATGTGATCCCTTCAACCCTTCATACATGTCTTAAATTCCTATCTAAAGGTATCATCCATGAGGCCTTAGTTGATCCATCCCCATTCACATTTTGCAATACTATTGAGCATTAACATGAAGCTCTCGTTTCTACTACATCTCACCCTCATTTCACCAAGTATGGTCCTAGTTATAATTACAAGCTTTGTTACAACTTCACTGGCACCAGATTAGGTGAAGATGGAAAATAATTCACATAACCACTCTTTATTCCCACACAATATACCAAAATTGGCATCATATATCTCCCTCCATCCACTCCTCTTTTTCATGCCACATCTTCTCTTGATATTTATATTACTTTTCATGCTCCTCCACTCCCTATACTACATCCTGAGCTTATTAATCTCACTTCCACCACTTGGCCTAAACTGGACACATTCCTTACCAATGATGCTCTACTAGAATGCATGGGGACTTGCAACTATTTCCCTCCTTACCACCACAATTTTTTTTTCCATTTATTCTCAATGCTACTACTTACTTTGGCCCATCTGATCCTCCTAAGACCAACACTGATACTCCTGATACCAATCCCATTTATCCATACATAAAATATCACTCCAGTCTCCTAAATGAGGAAACTATTCAGTACAACATAGGCATTGATGAAAAACCCCGTATGGTTTTATTAGCTTCCTCTCTTACACTGTCTAAGAAAGATAAAAAAAGGGGGAAATTCAATCCTGATTGGCTTGGGCCATATGTCATTACTGCCAAGCTTTGAGGAAGCATATATTGTCTAGAAAATGTCCTCAAGAACCCACTTAATGTTATGCACCTTAATTGCTATTATGCATAAACACCTTCATTACCCGATGAAACACTCTAGTTCCACGGTGCATACTCAACTGTTAAGGCTCAAATTATTAAAATAACCTCACATCATCCACACTTCATGTTCAATGCTTCATGATAAATCTTTCTTAACATCTATTCTCAAATCGCATATAATATATTCATTACCTGATGACGCACTCCTGTGCTATGGTTCACACTTGATTGTTAAGGGAGAAATTATAAACAAACCTCATCTCACGCACATCTGCTAGGGGGAAATGCTTCTCCTATCATTTTCACCTCTTACATATCACAGCACACTATCACACTCACACCAAATTTAGACATCTTGGTTACAATTATTTTTGTTAACTTATACTAGTTACATGTTGCACTTTGTTTCCTACGCTATTCAGATTCTTAGTATGTCATTATATTTTTCTATATACACATGCATGTTCAATTGGTATCTTGAGGTGAATACTAGACATTTATAAATTATCACACAATGTATGATGTTTGACACTACTATTTACCAGTCCCAACGAGGCTCTTGGGGGAATCTACCTTTGCTACTCTCATACTCTACACATCACAGGCTATATTGTTACATCCTTTACTTATTCTTGTTACTATTACTTAATTTTCACTGATATATACATGCTTTAACATACTACTTATATTTCTAACATACTAACGGGTGCTTCATGTGTAGCATTTTCCTTGCAAGATCAATACCACCATGGTTATATGTCACTCTTTGCTTGCTATTATTTTTTATTGTTTTTGGGCTATGCCCTATGTCTTTCTTGATCATTATTTGTTTATAGCCACTTTGGCCCTAATTGTCTTGTGACATTTTAAGTGACATCCCATATATGAAACCCACTTTTCACACTCCCTATTATCTTCCTAGTTTCTTGCTACAATGTCTTCTATTTAATTCAAGGTATTTTTACAACTAAAACTTGTTACAAGCCTATCTTGGTTTCATCTGCCTTGGTTTCTACCATGTACATCCCCTACCCCTTGCATGTTTCCATGATCAAGTATGCATATTAGCTTCTGGTCCTCTCTTTTGGGCCACATTCTCCTACAAATTTCACATGCACCCCAAATGAGGGGGGCATCTATTGGGTGAACAAATCACCCTTATAACATCTCAGAGTTGTAGAACAACTTATGATAGTACAAAATTGGCATAGGTACACAGTCACATATTGGTATAGAATTAGAATTAGAGCTAAAGCATAGAGAAACCACTAGCACTCAGTCTATGATAGTAGCATTGGTACTTGTGTCCCCCCTGGGCACTTGTGTCATGGGTGTAAAAATAATCAATTTCTTAGTTTAGCATAGTTTCTAGTAGTTTACAATACAGTTATCCAATATCAAACACTTTCCTCTAGTTATAGAATGCATGTAATCAATTTTAACAGGAACAATAGGTTACAAATTAGGGACGTACCATCTGTAGTGGTTATTATTTGGGAAACATCATGGAAGGAGATAAAAACTAGACCTCTCTCCCAAACACTCTTCTCTTGGTGTGAGATCACCAAAAAAATTCGCTCTTGGCATGAGATTTCCCAAAAACCTCACTCTTAGTGTGAGACCACCCAAAAACCTCACCATCAGTAACAAGGCATTCAAATCCAACAACATCACTACAACATGAAAGGAAATATCTCTATCCTTTACTCTCTTATACATCAAGTGCACATTTTTCTGTTACATACTTTTACTTATACATACATTTCTTTGATTTTTCATATACAGGACTTTGACTACTTTCTCACTCTTGTTTTGCACGTTTGTCCTTAATACGAAATAAGAAGAATATCACATGATAAAACACAAGCTCCAACAACATGATACTATGAATACACTTCACCCTTAGGGTCTACTTCCTTTTCTTATTTTCCATGCTTCACATTACTGTCACTCTACGCTTCACTTTTCCACTTAACACATTATCAATTACACTCTTCTCTACAATATTACAAGGTACGCATCTTCTATCTACTTTATGCTATTGAGTATTCACTCAAAATCATAAATTGGGGGAAAATGTAGACAAAAAATTTATGCACTTGGGTACATTACTAGGTCATAAAGCATACAAATATATACGTTATTCCTAAGTAATAAAACTAGCTATTGAAAACTCCTTTTGGGACTTTTGTTTTATCTTTTACATTCTTATTGGCTTTACACATCTTACATATTTTCCAAAACTTGACTTATTTATCATTTATGGCCTCAGATATTAGCACCTAGCTAGGAAAGAAGTGCCCATGTGCTCTTGTCCCTCCTGGGAGATCCTAACCGTCTCTACCCTTTTCTCATTGTTTTCAGTCTCTTTTACTTCGTGAGCATATATTAATACTTTGGGTCATCCTTCCAATTTCCAATTATGAAATTCAAAGAAGGGAATCACTTAGTTATTGCACTCAAATAAGGCTCCAAGAACTAAGCATTATCTGTATCTATCACCTAAGCTTTCATCAAAGGTAAAAGATAATTTCAAAGGCATACATCTAGCACACTCATACAAGGGACAAGGGTTGCATCACTTTGCATACACAACATATGAAGGGAAGTTCATTTTATTCCATCTCACACATTTGCAGACTCACAGTAATCTAGATCTATCGTGTTATCACGATGTAACTTACACAAGGGAAACCTAGGGGATCATTACATACACATACACATAGAACTACATGGAGTCTGAGATGTAGTGTAGTACTCAATCGTAAGATCACTCTTCAAGTAGTCATTGGGGTCATTCAGACTCCCCACTTTACATCTTATTTATTAGGTTTGATGTGGTTTGTGGGTATGTGTAGCTAGCTATCTGTTTTTTAGTTTAACAGGTATAACCAATGACATTGGAGTGAAACCAGAGAAATAAAAGAGGATCAATATAAAATCTCTTCCATCCTAGAAAATACCAGAACCTAAACATCTAAGTGGACACTAGCTTTTAGTTTAGTCACTAGCACCCAAGTGCTCTTGTCCTCTCATGGGTGCTTCTTTCCTGTGCATTTTTGAGTTCCAAAACCTTCGATTAGCCTTAACGACACTCTTCCCTATTTATTCCAGTAGTTTCCCATCTCAAATCACTTAGACATAAGCTAAGTCACCTCCTCTCTCTCTATTGCTTAGGGTTTCATGTTGTATATGTTTATTTCTTGTGTCTTGTTGTATATTATCACTTGTATATCATTAGTTACTATGAAATTAATATTTAATTAAATTTAAATTAAATTAGTATCTCATGATGAGACCAAGGTACATGAATCTCATACTAGAGTATTCTTATTCAAGATGAGATCATATTATTAATATTTAATTGTTGTAAATCATGTGTCATATTGGAGAAATGTTTAAGTAAATATATGTAATGGAGTGTATAATTGGACACCATATATGTTATCTAAATATTGTTCCCTTTTTGAATTGTGGGATGAACCTATGTATCACATATCTCAAAAAGTAATGAATTATGTGAAGTATATGTATAATAGGAATAGTAAATCTCTTATACAAACATATACATATCTCATCATACAAGCGTATATGTTTAGGAACCTAATTTTTATAAAAGGCATGTGCTAGAATTTTATTCTCACTTTTTTAACATTTGTACCAATAGTTCACATTACGATCACTTTGGCATAATTTTTCCATTGTATTTGAACCCTCACAAATTTTATCACAATTAATTTTGGAAAATATTTTACAAACTGGCAGAAAATTGACACACTCGAGTTGATTGATAAAGTGATGTTGTTGATTCAGCATTCAAATAACTATAACAAGATTATTTCAAAGTTCCTATTATCGAGGTAGAAAGACAAGCTAGGAAATAATTTCTTCCTAAATCCTAACTTTCGTCTTAAAGATCCAATTGAAGAAATAGTTACAGAACTACTTGATATCCTTCCTCTGGAAGAATAAGAAGAATAAATGGTTGCACCTATGCCATGGGGATAGAACATCGATTTGCTAGGGTTGGATCTTCACTTCATGAATTGTCAGAGAAGCACCATGGATCTACTGGCTCAAAGAATGCATAGGTGATTGATGTGAGATGTGAATTGTTCCAAGACAAAATAATGCAAGCATACACGACTGAAAATTTTGAAAATATAAGAGAGATAATCACAATAACACAAAAATAGCTCAAACTCAATATGATCCAATAGAATAATGCAAGAGATATACATATAGGAGGTGAATGTGTAACCTCCTCCTAGAATGGTGTGGTCAAGTGGTAAGCAACACCTAGAATAGTGTATTCAACTAGTAACCAACACCAAGAATAGTGTAGTCAAGTGTACACCTAAGAAAGCATATCTCATAAGTGTAGGGAAACTTCAAGTGAGGTCAAATATCCCAAGCAGGATGATAAAAAATGAGGAAAATGAATCCTATACAAACATAAATTACCAAAAGGATCAAGAAATAATTTTTCCAATTTCTATGGAGATGGAAAGCAACGTCCATACATCCATATCATCATACTACAATGTTTATCACATATTGTGGCATTATTGGACTGTGATCTGTAAACTCTTCAACTTTGGAATCATCCACAGAAACACAAATAAATGTTGTTGTTCTACTTTCTATTAGAAAATGGCAGAGATAGCAAGTGAATGAATTTTACTTCAACTTTGGAATTATCCATAGAAACACAAATAAATTTTGTTTGTTCTACTTTCTATTAGAAAATGGCAGAGATAGCTAATGAATGAATTTTACTTATGCTTAGAATCCACAATTACATGAAAGGAAGGAATTAATTTTTATCCTGGAAACCTCCAGAGGAGGAAAACCCAATTGGGAAGGGAAATTTCTCTTTCTTCCCACTTTTATTGGCCAATTCAAAATAACAAGTACAAAATCTACAATAAGTATGAAAGAGAAGTAGACACTTCCTCCCAGATACTTGTTTGCTCTGTCTCAACACTCCTTTCTTCTATAAAACACAATTCCAGCACTAAGAACTTCTTTCTCACTTTCTTTCATGCTTCCATGATCCTATTCCCTTCTAAAAACATGTATTTATAGCCTCTCCCATGTCCTCCCGTGCACAGGAGAATGGGAAAGGTCATGGAGGAGAAGAGATATGAACAATTATCCAAATTATGGATTGTTCATTTCATATTTTCATTTTCTATCTGAAAGAGCCAGGAATGCCTCCCAATGCAGTCTAGTGGTCCTAAGACTATAGCCCTGGTTGGGTGGTAGTTCTGTAACCGCCGCTTTGCACAGAGTGGTGATCATGTTACTAAAAGGAAAGAATCTTCGTGTATCATTTTTCCCTCTTCGTGTTGACTGTTTTGATGAAGTAGATTTATTTTGGATCCCTATGGATCACACCTCCCCTACTTAGGAGGATTTTGGGTCCCACAAAAGCTTAGTGGCGGAGTAGATGAGGAAATAATTCCCTCACTTTCTCCTTTGAGTACCATCGGGCCTACCTTGGTGTCTTTCCTTTCAGTCCAATCTGCCAAGAATCCTATGGACCTCTCCTAGTCTCTCTGACCTTTTTCTGCAGCACTACATCCTCCTCCAATTCAGCTCATGAGTCTAAGATGCAATCCTCAATGGAAGGTAGCAACTGTAGTCCTTCATCTTCATCTAGCATGGATGGCTCATATAGGTGCAAGTTCTTATAGTTTACTATAGAACACATCCTCATAAATGGTGGCAAGTCAATTCAAAAATCATTTTCTCCAACCTACTCTAATATGGTGAAGGGCCCATATCGTAGTGGCTTGAGTTTCCATGCTTGACCTTGTAATCTCTCCTTGCTCAAGTAAAATCCAAACTCTATCTCTAACATGTAGCTTATGTTCTTTATGATGTTGATCATGCCTAGCTTTGTACTTGGCTTGAGATTTCTCTAGCTATTCTTTGACTTTGAGATGGATTTTTTGGATCCTCTCAATGAATTTGTTTGCTCTAGTCACCTCTATGTCTCATGTCTCCTCCTCATCCTACTACCCAACTGCTATATCTAGTGTATTTGTAGGTATATATCCCAAGTATGCTTCAAATGGTGACTTCATAGTGGATGTGTGTACTGCCCGGTTATAGGAATGTTGAATGTAGGCTAAGGATTCATCCCAAGTCCTTGGATATTTGATATTATACCCTCTAATCAGTTGTACCAAATTCTTGTTTACCACCTTTGTCTATCCATACGTTTGTGGATGGAAAGTTGTGCTCCTTTGTAACCTATTATCCATCATGTTCCATAAAGTAGTCCAAAAATTCCCCAAGCACCTAGAATCCTTGTCAGAAATAATAGACTTTGGAAAACCAAAATGCACCCATACATTAGCAAAGAAAAGATATGTTTCCTCATGTGCTTTTACTATCTTTTTACATGCCATAAGAATACACATCTTACTGAATCTATCAACAACAACATATAGATAGTCATGACCATGTTTAGACATAGGTAATCCTCCTACAAAATCCATAGAAATGTCTTCCCACATATGAGTAGGTACTGGCAAAGGCATATACAAACTCTCCTTCCTAGTCTTAGGCTTGCTAGTAAAAAAAAATTTACATCCACGTATAAATTTTGATATTTCTTCTTGCATATTGGGCTAATACATGTACATTTGCAAGTGGTCTAGGGTCTTACCAACACTGAAATGTCCCACTACTTTCGAGGTATGCACTTCCTCATCAATAGAATTCTTTCTTCTTTTGGAAAACAAAGATTCCCCCATCGGTAGAGCATCATGTCTTTGAGATAAAAATATCCAATCCCTATCCTTTCATCCCCTTAGGACTACGACTACTGAAATGTCACCCCAAATTATTTGTTCTGGGCATATCTCTCCGTAAGCTTCCTTTGTGATGGGCTCGATTTGAGAGATAGTGGCCAAACAGGAAAACTTCTCCTATGTGGGTGGCCTAGACAACATGTCTTCCACCAAGTTTGTACTACCCTTCTTGTATTTGATCACCAGATGGAATTTTTGAAGGAACCCCATCCATTAGTAGTGCCTTGCCTGCTATAATTTAGACTGTGCTTGCAAATACTAGAGAGATTTGTGGTCAGTGTGCACAATAGTTTCTTTACCCACCAAATATTGCTCCCATTTTTTAATTTCTTGAACTATTACATACATTTCCTTATCATATACTGAATATCCTTTAATTATTGAAGTGAAATTTTCATAATGATAATACATGGGTTTACCTCCTTGAAGGAACATTGTGCCCATGGCGTAATCACTAGCATATTTCTCTACTTCAAAAGGCTACTGCAAATTAGGAAGAGAAAGTACTAGAGCATGAATAATCTTGTATTTTAATAACTTAAAGGATTTGTCTTGTTCCTTACCCCAATCAAAACCCTTACTCTTTGCGGCCATTGTGTGTAGAGGTGTTGCAATTGTAGAGAATCCCGAAATAAATTTCCGCATGTACTGTACTACTCCCACAAAACTCCTAGACTCTGTGGCTCCTGTTGGTGTTGGCTAGTTAGTGATGGCTTCCACTTTATTTGGATCCACTCATAGCTCTCCTCCTCTAATCACATGCCCAAGGTAGACAAGTGATTTTTTGGAAAACTTACATTTCTTCATATTACAAAGTAGTTATTTCTCCCTGAGAACTTGCAAGACTTGTTGTAAATGGGTTAGATGTTATTCCCATGTGGCACTAAAAATTAGAATATCATTTAGATATAAAATGACACATGAATCTATGAAATCCTGCAATACATCATTCATCAATCTCATAAATGTAGCGGGTGCATTGGATAACCCAAAAGGAAATACAAACCATTCATACAAACCCTATTTTGTTTTGAAGGTAGTCTTCTATATATCCTCCTCCTTCATTCTAACTTGGTGATAACTAGACTTGAGATCCAACTTCATGAAGAATTTGGCATGCTAAATCTGGTCCAAGAGATCATCTATGTGGGGAAGTGGATATATGTTCTTTATGGTGATCTTGTTCAAAGTGGGATAGTCGATGCACATTCTCCAAGAACCATCCTTATTTGGCACCATCACAATAGGTGAACCACATGGTGAGGTGCTCAGATGTATCACCTCTTGGTCTAGTAGTTCCTGGAGTTGTTTCTTTACTTCAGTACTCTCAAGCAAGGATTGCCTATACAACTCAATGTTTGGTAAAGGGGACTCTGGCAATAGTTGAATCTCATGTTCTACTTCCCGTTTTAGTGGTAACCCACTAGGATCCTGAAAAACTGCCTGAAAGGACTGAATAATACTATCCAAATCATACTTTCCCTAGTTAGAAATATCTGAAACTTCTACCCCATCTTGTTTATCCTTTAACAAAAGTAAACAAAACTAATTATGATTTTCATGAATAATTCATTTTACTTGGTTAGTATACACCATAGTAACCTATGTCTTACGGTGGTGCGCCTAGATTTTGTAGCTGATCCCTTCCTTGACCCATCTATACCGGTTTTCCCTTCTCATTAATATAGCATCCCTAATAAACAAGTAAGGACTCCTAAATAAAACATCAAAAACATCAAGTGAAATAACATCAGCTTCCAAAACATCAATTTACTGGGAATTTATCCCAAAATTGACCTTACATCTTCTTGTTACTTGAATTTCAACACCCTTCTTCACCTAACCCAAAGGATAAGGGTGTGGATGCTCGTAAGTTTCAAGACCAAGATTCTTTACAATTGCTTCAGAAATCAAGTTAGACTAAGAACCGGTATCAACCAAAGCATTTACCTTAGCTCTCTTGATCTGGATGTTGATCTGGAATAGTCTACTCATATCCTCTTCCTGAGTGTCCATGTTGGTGGTTGTGCATCCAAGCCTTTCATCTACATCAGAGTCATTTTCAATTTCCACCTCCCCTTGTGTTCTTACAGTTGTCATGTACTTCTTTGAGTCCTTGGTTTGGTTCTTCAGATGGAACTCTGGATGTAACTTCCAACATGTACGTCAGTATGACCATTAATATCATAGTTCTTACAAAAAAATTTGGGATATTTACAAGTATTTAAAGTAGTGGCAGCTCGTTTACCTTTCCCTTTCCACTTACCCTTGTTACTTGTTTTCCCATACTCTTTTTTCTACTGATTTGCCCTCAAATTTACTTCCCCTTACTAATTTTCACCATCTATGTAGTATGCTTGCACACACACCTCGTTGATATCTTTGGGCTTGGTGGAGATGAATTTTCTTTGAAGGTGAGTGTGAAGTCCTCCCAAGTACTTAGTCAGAATATCCTCATCCTTCAAGTCCATGTTTAGCAACATGGCCTGTCTCTGAAACTTTGTAGTATAGTTCTACATACTTTGACCACTACCCTATCTAAAATATTTCCATTTAATCATTTGGTCAGTCTCGTGGCCAATAGGATAGAATTTAGCTCTAAGTAATTTTTTAAAATCTTGTTAATATTTCACAATATGACACTTTTTCTTTTCACAAGTGGTTAGATGGGTTTCCCACCAAACCAGAGCATGTCCCTCCATTTTGAGACATGAAAAGGTGATCTTCTATGCCTTGGTGACATTATGAATGCTAAAGTAGACTTCTAACTATTTTAACCATTTATCAAGCAACTCCACGTCTACTTTTCCTTCAAAGCTTTTAATATCAACTTTCATCTCAACTTTAAAAGGAGTATGATCTGATTTTACCTTTTCTCTTGTGTTTGAAGTCTCTTCTTCATGCTCTTCCCCATAACTTTCCTTATGGTGGCTCCTTCCTATGCCAAAATTTTCAGCTAAGCCCAAACCATTGAGTCCATTGAGTATTGTTTGATAGAATTTGTCTTTTGTAAATTAGCAAGCTATTCTTACCTTCTAAACATCCTATCCATCATGGTCTCTAGCATCTCGATTCTATGGACCAAGTTCTCTTCCTCCATTTGTCCCTGAATTCTCTGTTTCCACTTCTTTGTAGAAATTTTTGGATCGCAAGGTAAAGTCTCTTCACCTTTAGATCTCATCACTGTCATACAAATCCAAGAATGAATACCATAGTCCTAGATAATTGTTAGCTCTGATACCAAAATGATTTGTAAACTCTTTAACTTTGGAATTACCCATAGAAACAAAAATAAACATTGTTGTTCTACTTTCTATTAGAAAATGACAGAGATAGCTAGTGAATGAATTTTTCTTATGCTTAAAATCCACAATTACAGGAAAGGAAGGAATTTAAGCTCATAAACAACAACCAATTTTATCTTGAAAACCTCCAAAGGAGGAAAAACCAATTGGGAAGGGAAATTTCTCTTTCTTCCCACTTTTATTGGCCAATTCAAAATAACAAGTAAAAAATTTACAATAAGTATGAAAGAGAAGTAGATAATATCTCACACTTCCTCCCAGATACTTGTTTGCTCTATCTCAACACTCCTTTCTTCTACAAAACACAATTACAGCACTAAGAACTTCTTTCTCACTTGCTTTCATGCTTCCATGATCCTATTCTCTTCTACAAACATGTATTTATAGCATCTCTCATGTCCTCCTGTGCACAGGAGAATGGGAAAGGTCGTAGAGGAGAAGAGATACAAATAACTGTCCAAATTCTAGGTTGTTCATTTCATATTTTCATTTTTTGTCTGAAAGAGCTAGGACCGCCGCCAAATGCAGACTAGCAATCCCAGGACCACCACCCTGGTTGGATAGCAGTTCTATAATCGCTGCTCTGCACAAAGTGGTGGTCCTGTTACTAAAAGGAAATAACCTTCGTGTATCACTTTTCCCTCTTCATCATGATTGTTTTGATGAAGTAGATTCATTTTAGATCCCTATGGATCAAACTTGGACGTGAATATGTTTTTGTTTGATTATTTGTGGAGTCATTGTAATATTTCACTACAAATTGGTTCTACTACTTACCACCTCACTCCATTACTTATTGAGAAGATGATTCATGAAATGTTTTTCCACCGAGTATAGATTCCATCATATAAGAAACGTGGAAATATTTCTGGGAAAAACATCCTATATATTTCATATAATATCGAACATAAGTGGTTGGATCATCAAACCCACAAACAAAACTACCAAAGTACATATCTCATTAAAAAGGCAAGAAATAAATGGAGGAGCAATTGCAGAAAGCACCCAAATTATATACATAGAAAAATGTGACCACCGAAAGGTGAAAGAAACCAACAACATAAAAGCCCAAGAAAATTAATGTATAAAATGATGCACTAAATTCTATTTTAGAACAATGATATGATGAAGAGGATAGTTATGAATAGGGGTATAACAGAGAATTTTTGTTTTCCAAATTTAACTTAATAAAATGAAATAATAATAAAAACTAGCCTCAGAGGATGGCGGGGTTTACCGATACCCACAATGATGAATGCTAATACGGTTAGATGTAGCTCCTCCTCCTTTCTCCGATGAAGAAATTTACAAATCAAAGACAACTAAACATAATAGAATCGATAAATGAGCTACTTGACAATGGCTGATTCCAAGAATCTAAAGGGGATTCCTTGAAGGATGTCAGCTCACTTTGATATAATTAAGTAGATTGAAAAGGATAATGATAAGGATATGTAAATGAAAAGGACAAATAGATGATGGATAAGAGGTTTTAGAACTCAAGATCAAAGAGTAAGTCTTGTGCAACTTCATAGGTAGCCCAAGAAAGAATAGATACTATCAAGGAAGATTCAAATTAATCGTACCACTAGTCATCTAAATCTTGTTGGATCTCATGGAGGAACTCGATCTAATCCTTAATGTTGTTGATGTTGGTGGAAAAAATAATTGCACACAATGTAAGCTCATGAATAATGTTTTATTGTTCCCAAAACAATGGCTACTGAACTATTGGAAGGTCATAGATGTTGGTAATAGAATGGGGCTGTCAAGGTACTTCCATCTAAAGTAAATCCATACTTGCAGAGGAAAAGTTAAATCCAAAATATTAATGAAAATTGATGGAAAACTGATGAATTGATTAAAAGGTGCAAATTGATATGGATCACTAGCAATTAAAGGGAACCACAGACGATTGGGTAGAATTGTGAATGATTCAAGAAATTACTGGTGATTCAATAAATCACTGGAGATTACTATGAAAAAGATAAACTTTTATAAAAAAATGTTGAACAAAGCTTTTGAGTGATAATTTTTTATTATTTTTTATGTTTCTATTAAATATAAATGATAAAAAACACAGATAAATACCTCTTAATGTGGAATTAGGCTAAAGGATATCTTCAAATGCCAAATGAAGATGATTAAATTTGATGTCCAGTTGTTTAGCTTCCTAAGAAATGATTGATGAAAATAATATCAAATTTATGTGTTACAAGAGCTTGAGGTTGATACAGGCCCTTGATGATCTTTGGAATGATAAAGACTCATTGCTATGTTGGAGAAAAAGTACAAGAGTGAGAAAAATATTAATGAAGATCCCTGAGAGAAGAACAAAAAATTCCATTTATAATCGCTAGAGATTCATTAGAATAGTTGGTGATCCAAGATTCTTGGGAAAACATTTAAGAAATGGTTTCAACCACTTCCTAAATGGGGTTTTCAGGTAAATGATGATGGAAAATTGTTTGAAGGAGGTTATGGTCAAGTTGGGGAGGTTAGGATGTTAATATAAAATAGGCTTAAGGTGGTTTTGAGATGTTCATGGGTTTAGAAGAGGTTTGAGGTAGGTTGGGATGGGTAACTAGTAATTTTTAAGGGGGTTAAAAATGATTTTACTAGATGAGTAGAAGGTGACTTAGGATAATGATATAATGATAGATTTTAGATTGAATAATGTGTATATAAGTTGAAGTAGGTGGGTTAGCGAAAACCTAGTGTCTACATTTACCCCTTTTTGTCGAGTAGTTCATGATGACCGAACTACAAAATAAAAATGGTATGAGATATGCTTGTTTTGTGTTTGGATTGGTGATACTCCCTCAAACTGGGGGTGATTGAGATGCAGTGAAAGGATCACCAATTTTATTGAGTTGATTGTATAGGTTTGACATGTGTGTTTTTTTTGAAATTTCCCCAAGACAGGGTATCGAAATAAGATGGATATCACCATAGAATCATGTGATAGGGGAGCCAAAGGGTTCATGTCTTATAGACGTATGATTCATAGGTATAGCTAAAATAATTATTGATCTAATTGATAGGTGGACCAATGATTTCATAGCCTATAGATGTATGGCTTACTAATGTCGATGTCATAAAAAGAATATTGTGAAGGATGGCCAATTTTGTGTTCTTCAAAATGAAGCACACTGTTGGAAAATAAAATAATGTGGTTGAAAATAATTGTTGACATTGAAAAATGGATTTTTTGATAGAAAATGTTGAATTACTAGTGATTGATAGGAATCATGAGTTATTAAGGTGGATCACCGATGATTAGGGTGAATTTTTGGTGATTACAGGAATTGTCAGCAATTCCTGCATGAGATAATTGTGCCTAGAAATAGTCAATTTTCTTAAGAAAATTTTCATTTACAATTTGTGTTTTACGAATGTAGAGAGCTTAATTGAGTTATTAGACACTGATAATTGAAAAATGGTGGCTAGATGAGTGTCTGGAAGGTAGAGGAGGCCCATTGAGGCAAAGGTATGTACCCTTATTTGTCACTCTATGTGTTTTTATTTATTTCTATGATTTTTTCATTTTTAATGTTTGTACGAGGGAATGTTTGTGTAATCACCTGAATCACTGGTGATTTTAATGGATCGTTGATGATTTTGATGGATTGTTGATGATTTTGATGGATTGCTAATGATTTTTATGGATCGCTAATTGTTGGACTGAATTGTTAGAAAATGATGCTTTTTTGTATAAATTTGATAAAGTTTTGATGAAAACTTGTTCTAATCACCTTTTTTTGTTTTGTGGATGTAGGTGAAAGAAAAATTAACTCTTAGAGATAAGATTCCATATTTTAAAAGATGTGAGAGTATATATGTCAGATGATGATTGGTCACATCTAGCAGCTATAGGTTTTGGGGTCATGTATTACTATAGATGCATCCACAGGCATCGAGGATTGTTGTTGGCACTGATAGAGAGGTAGGATCCTGCTACCTGTACTTTTTGGTTTCTGATGGGTGAGATAACCATCACCCTGGAGGATGTTCATATGATCATGAGATTTCCCATGCATGTAGAGGGAATATATTGTATTAAGGATACTGAGAGGGAAGATGTCGATGATGTGGGGTTTGTAGAAAGTGGTTTCTATTATCATAATTTATATTTTCTAGAGATAGAGGGTCGTGTTCTTATGACTATGATGATAGGGATTACATGTTTCAATTTACTCAATTTTGAGGGTTGTTGGTTTCCTTAGATAATGGCGGGTGTAGTGAGACAAATGGTGGAGTGGAGTATAGTCTATGCATGGGCCCTTGCTTTAATTTCACAAACCCAAAGGGGGCTATGAGATTGGAAGATTGAGAATAGGTTTGAGATTGATATTTCTTTTCTACTAAAATGTTGGGATTTTGAGCATATTATCGTTTCCATGGGGAGGTGTTAATATGGTAGGGATATTAGTTGGGTTTATACGATGGCATTCAGATGTAGGGGAGGCTAGACTAATATGGAGTGAGGAGTATTATAGACAGATCCTATTGGGTTACAGGAAGGGGATGTGATATGGAGGCCTTACATTGGATTTCCAGTGTGAGATGGACATGAGTGTCAGTTGAATTCTACTCAACAAGATTTTTGGATGCATGGTTGTTGAGGAGGGGAGTGTGAGATTATTATATTCAGTTTCGTCAAGAAATAGTTTTGTTTGATCTAGGATATGCTAGAGGCTCCATTTTGTATAAATGTGATGATGGTGATGTAGAGAATCCATTACCAGTGTGTTAGTTGCAATGTTATATTCCTGAAAAGGAGGGAGTCATAGGTGTTGATGATCAGGGAACACTTGTTCTTTTGGATGATGTCAGTGTGACTGAGGCATTTTTTGCATGGTGGAGAGCCCAGAAAACTCAAGAAGATAGACAGGTGTGGGCTTGTGTGGAGGCAACACACTTGGGAGGTGGTGGTGCTATTGCAGATCTCCATACTACTATAGCACAATTGGAGGTCGAGAAGGCCACAGTGTAGGTAGAGCAGGATACAGTGACCGCTGAGAGATATAGTTTGAGGACCAAGCATGATGGTTTAGTCGTACAGAGGGATGGGATGAGGGGTGAGAATGATATCCTTAGTTAGCAATTGGAACAGGCTACAACTGATTGAGACCATTATAAACAACAATAATATACCATGAGAAGGGATCTTGAGATTATGTGGACTTCACCGATAGGTGCTAATTTTGCGGAAGCTAGAGCTCAGGCTAGTGGTTAGATGGGACCACATGGTATGGTTATCTTAGCTAAATATTATTCAGTACGTGATGAATTTTCCTACTATGATGATCTAGTTGTATGGAACATGCCTATTGCACTCCATTATGTAGCATATTTGGCTCATAGAGGGGCATTTCCTAGTGTTAAAGAGACTAGTGTGGGTCAACCAAATTGGGGTCTAGATGGAGGAGGGCCATGTAGAGGACCTAATGGAGGTGATGGTGGTGTTGGGGATGCTCAGGGGAGAATCATTGGAGGGAGTACCTTTTTTGTGATTTTTTTGTTCACCCAGTAGATATGATATTTGTGATGTATATGGATCTTTGTGAAGCCTATTATTAGATGTATAGTTTTTGATATACGGAGCTTTTGAGACTCCAGATGATGTAAAAAGATATTTTGAATATATCTATATGATGATTTTGACTCCTAATTCACATATTGGTTTTTATTTTGATGTGTTATAATGAGTCTTTAGTATAGCATAAATGTTTGATAATGTTGTTATTATATGGATGTTGATGGATGTTTGATAAATATAGATGTTATCTAAATTTTATATGATATGGACGTTAATGTGATCTTATTGTCTATCAAAATGTGTTTTAACTCTTAAATAAGAATAAACTTGGACTAATTTTTTTTACATTGGATTTGATGCATACGTGATGGGAATAGATTTGATGAAGGAACTTGCACTTTTGGTCGTTATAACAAATGTTAACATATGACTAACAATGGGTAGTCACACGTAGGATCTAGGATATAGACGGGAGTGATATGTATACCATCCTATGACATGGGAAGGGTTGGCATATGTGGGTTTATGTGGGAGATTAGGTTCTCCTTTTAATGGTTTCATAGAGAGATGCCCCATCTGTATACTTTATTTTTACGCAAACTGATCAATGCGGGAAATTTACTTTGATAGGAAATTTGATCGATGCAGGAAGTTTTCCTAGCATGATTTTTATATTTGAATTTTGAAAGATGATCGATGTGTGAAGAATTTTTACATAGGTATCCAACCTTCGAGGGATTGGTCTACAAGTTTGACTTTTTATTTTTTTGGTTTTGGATAGCCGTCCTTTGAGGGATCGGTCTATGATTTTATTGGGTATATGTCCTTCGAGGGTGATAAGTCATTTTATTTCCTTTTTAAACACCTCATATACTATATTTTTTTTAGCCAATTGTTCCCTTGAACTTGTATTTCCTAGTGATAATGTTGAACATCTCCATTATAACTTGAACTCATGGCATAGATATTAGTTAATATAATTATTACTAAGGTTTAATTTATTTTGTGGATTATGAGTATGCATTTATTCTTTTGGTTACAATACGATGTTACATGATGCTTTATATAAATTTCATCCGTGTTTGCAAAGAAATTTTTATATGTTGTAACTAACATGCAACAAAGGATCCATACACATCAACCGACATGCAGCCAAAGGAACTCATCAGTAGTAAAGAGTTTTTCTGCAACAACTGACATGCAGCAAAAGGGATTCATCTACAACAATGCATCCACAACCAAAGGAGGTCACACACATACATAAAGCCATGATTCTTAGGAGCTTGCACAATGTGGACACTGCACCTAAGATCGCACGTTTTTATAGAAGAATAAATTATGTGAACAAGAAGAAGACTTAATTCCATCACTTGATTATGCGTTGCAACTCAAACAAAGAACTAATTGATTTAACTTGTAATTTAATAACAGGTTGATCAATTGATCGGTTAGTTAGGTTATGTTATTATATGAGAACATCTATTACATAGTTTTATTACATGCATGTCAGTTTTTGGATTGTTTAGTTGAGATATTTTACTTAATCCATCTAGAACTCCTAGCATGACTTTAACTTTTCACGTCCCTGTTGTAATGAAAGTGTTAGCCCCCTCAAAATTCCCCCCTCATTTTTTAAGTCAAATTCAAAAATTTTGAGCTCACACCCTCTAGAAGTGTTCAAGTAAAGTTGGAAGTCTGAGAAGATAGAGAAATTCATGCTTTGAAGTTGTTTAGACTCTCCAGTCTATGTGGTTTCATCAATTTTCCGTCTCCTCGTCTGGATGCATGAAAATTCTATTGCAGCCTTCATTTGAATAAAATTGCCTGTATTTTCTATGGTCATCGATCATCGAATCTTGTATTGTTCTCAATTCCTTGGTTAGTGAAATAATTTTGAAAATCAGGCGTGAAATGGTGGAGTTTTCTTCTTTTCTACACTTTTTCCACAGTCGTGAATGACGGGTGTTTTCTTCCCCATCAAATTTTGGCTCCATTATCCATGGGTATGTGGACATATCTAATTGGAGGTGGGTTGGTGGAGCAATTTGTGTTTCTGAGCCTTTATGTAAAAAGGGATAAAAGTCATAAAGTGACCCATAACCCCGATCATGCTATAAGGGAGAAAGTTAAACATTAAGCCCGCATCGAAGGTCAAAGTAGGTGGATGGGCCGGCGGAGCAATTTGTGTTTTTGAGCCCGCATTGAAAAAAGGTAAAATTATAAAAGTGGCCCATGACTCTGTCTCCACTCAAGTGAGGCCATGTGTTAAGACCATATCAAAAGTAGGTGAGCGGGCCAAAATGTTCCAAAATTCTAAATCTCTATAAAGTCACAAAATGCAAAAGGAATCCTCCACACCCGCTCCAGTAAATTTCTCCCACGTGGACGAATCTGGTTTAAAGTTTCAAAGGTAAGATGAATGGTTCAAATTCAAAGTTACAAAACGAGTGTAACAGTTGCATTATGAAAAGTCTGGTTTTTTTCTCACCATTAGCATTTCTTTACGAATCAAGAATCTAAATAGATGTAAATGATTGAAAAGAAATTGTAAATTGTTTCTTGCTAAAAAAGAAGAATTTGTAACCGTTTCTTGGAGGAGATTTAATGGCTTCTTCACGCCATTATATAGGGTTGACAATTGATCTTGTAAACTCATGAGTGCATTGTACTTAGAGAAATCAAAGGAGATAGTCATTTTCTTCTACTTCCCTCCATTCTCAAATTTCTTACATTCCCACATTATGTACAACTTCTATCTAAGCATCAATACAAGAAGAAGGATTTTGTAGCCTTTTTGATGAGGAGATTTTAGAAACTTTGAGTTTGCAAGCTTATCTCGTCTGGTTGCCATTTGCAGGGTTGTTTCTTCTCATAAATGCATGTGTTAAAGTTCTAACTAATGTGTGCAGGAATATGATTTTCTACCTGCAACATTAGTTCTCCTACCTCTTTCCTCACTCCCTTTCCCACCTTCATAGAAAATTTCCCCCCTTGCAGATAACTGCAAGCATTTTCTATAGGGTCAGTGGAGTACCCTTGTTGGATCCTTGGCCAAAAGGCCACCACATAAACCCACACTTTCTCATGCATGCATACATGGCAGCTGCACCGGTTAAGTAGAAGGACTTAGATTCCCAGAGCGTTGGCAAGGAATTCACAAATTTTTCCACCTAAAAAATTCCATTGCCAACAGTTTTTGGCACCCACCTTGGGGCAGATTTAGCAGCATCTGCACCTGAATATGACCACAAGGTCAAAAAATTCAAAATTCAAAAAAGAGAAAAAAATATGGAATTTGAATGGCTATATGAGCCACATGGATTCAAACCATGGCTATTCTGGGAAAACCTCCTATTAAAAGACCCAAATTTCTCTTCCACATCCAAGAAGATGTTGCTTCATAGTTGAGAGAAGCTATCTAACATAATAGACAAAGTGTCAATCACTACTTCATTGCTGCAAGAATTCTGGACCTTGAAGAAGAACGCGTTGTTGAATTGGAGAGGAAAAGACAAATTCTAGCACCACAAAAGAAGATCATAGATTTTCAGGCTGGTGGATTGAATATACACCCAGCAACAGAAAAACTAATCCCATTTTTGAGTAACTTCAAAGGAGATAAAAACTACTCGAAATCCATAGGCTTCCTTTTCAAGAAACAGGACACATTGGGAACCTAAGTGTTCCCAATCCTTTGGATGGTGAATTTCCATACATCAATGAGAACCTTTTATACTTCACTGACGTGAAGACTGAAGAAGAAACTAGAGAAAGAGATGCTAGATTCGATGAAGAAATAAGAGCTCAACTCGAAGAAATCGATAGACTTCAAGCCAAGGCAGACGAAAGAGTAGTAGTAGAAGCCTCAGCCTTAGTAAGGTTGGAAGCTAGAAACATAAATAGAATGGGGGATCATGAGCATGAATGTGATCGTGAGGCCCTTAGGCATAATGTACCATGGGTAGGAAACACCGGTCCAATTGCTCTTGCTCAACCACTTTATGAGCTACCGAGAGGCTCAAGAAAAAACTTCCCAGAATTCAAAGGGGATGGTTCTCATCTCCCCGAAGAACATGTAGTAGCATTTATCACTGCTTGCGATGTGTTGGGAATTGAGGATGAATATGTTTCAGTCTGAATCTTTGTGGATTCACTTCAAAAGAAAGCTACCAGATTTTTCTACATGTTACCCCCGAGGTCCATCACCTGTTGGGAGGATATAAGAAGTGCATTCAAACACAGGTTCAAGAGCATAGAAGATTTTCAGGATCTTTTGGTCAAATTGGTACAAATGAATAAATAAACCTCTAAGTCAATGAGGGACTTTGTAGCAAGATATGAAAGAGTGATAAGAAGGATCCTTGAAGATGTGGTGCCTCCCAAAAATAATTTGAAGAGATTTTTCATTAGTGCTTTGCCATCAGAACTAGGTTTCTTCCTTAGAAGAGCCCAACCAAGAACATTGAGGGAATCCAAGAACTATGCAATAGAAACTGATGATGATCTAATCCTTCTAGAAAGGTGAAAGACCCAAATGGAAAGAAAAAGGGTAAGAATTCAAACTTTTTCACCACATATTCGATGTTCCAAAAAATGGCAAATGACTTGGTTTCCTTGAAGAAGCAGCTATATCAGATCATAATGCAGAATGCTTCAAGGATACAAAACCCTCCAGATAGGTCAAGGATTGCTCCACCTCCTCGTCATTTTTCTCTTGGAGCACCACTAGTCAATGCCATCTGTGACACCAAAGAGTCGGAGGAGGAAGAAGAAATTGATGAAACTAAAGAAGAAAATATGGAAGACTATGAAAACTATCTTGAGGTTGAGGAAGTTGATATGCACAATGGCCTAATTGAGTATGTTGATGATGAAGATGAGGATGATGAAGAATCTCCAAGTTTATCATTTGTTGTTTTCACTCATGCACAATCTAGGAAAGCTTCTTCATCCTCAATTATTGTGGTAAAGGATAAGAAGAATAAAGAAGATTCTCCTCCAGAGGTCACACAAAATAAAATCATCAGCAGAGGATCACCATTACCACCTTCTATGGAGTCGGCCAAAGAAAAATAAGACTCGCTGGTTGTCAGGGATCATGCTACTATGCCAAGTAAGTCATCTAATTCTTCTCCTTGCTCAAAAGTTGTTAAGAATAATTATCCTTTAAATGGTGTTCCTGAAAAAACATCTAAGGTTCAATCAAAAGCTACACCCTCACCCCCTTCCAAGCAAATTACTACACCTGAAAAGGAGAATTCAACACGCAAATTAGCAAAGCCTCTACCATGTAAATCTTCCTCCATTTCCAAAACCTCTTCCTCACTCACCATAACCCCATTTAACTTTGTGGAACATGCAAGCAAAACCAAAGTCTAGCTCTCAGAAATAAAATACCTACAAACACACCCTGCCCAGTTTGAAAAGTTCATTAATGCAGTTTATGGTGGTAATATTTGATCCTCGAGTCCTAATTCTAAAGGCTTACTACACACACCATCCACACCACCTTCCCAAAACATGCTAGCCCTCAGTGCCTCCAAAACCAACAGGGTTGAACCTTTCTACCTGTCACTCATTAAAGGCTTCCACCTAAATACTTGTATCATAGATTCTGGAGCCTCAGAAAATGTGATGTTAGCCAAAGTTGCAAATCCTCTAGGCCTTACCTTGATCCTAGTAAATGGCACCTGATACTCAATGGAATCAAAACAAGTGCCATTGGTAGGAAGAATCAAAGATGCATAAGTAGCACTAGCTGATTTTCTAGACAAGAAGGTGCTCCTAACCATACTGGTAGCAGACATCCCAGCATCCTTTGGTATGCTATTGAGTAGAATTTTCTGCAGAGACCTGGGTGGAGAGATAAAAATAGATTGGTAATCTATAACTATCCTAGTAAAACATGAGATGAAGAAGGTTCTACCAGTAAGAAAGATGAAGTTCATAGTATGAAAGTATGATGATCTGAAATCTAACATTCTCTTTCAAGATTGTGGGCTAGGAAAGTACTTCCTCACGTCAGAAAAAGAGAACTTTCCACTTCTCATGGAGGAAGAGGAATATCAAATTTAGACAATGGAATTTGATGGTATTCATTCCAATGTAGGCTCAGGAGTTGGTGTAGTATTGTACTCTCCTTCCAATGAGTTGTACCCATTTGCCTATAATCTGCAATTTGATAATACAAATAACACTACAAAGTATGAAGTAGTACTCTTTGGCATGAGTGTAGTAGAGGACATGGGAATTAAGAAATTGAGATGCCAAGGTGATGCAGAGGTTGTAGTAAAGCAGGTCCGCTAGCAATATCAGGTGAAGAATCCAAGACTCTGGCATTACAGAAACAGAGTTTGGGAGTGCATTGAATCTTTCAATGCATTTTTCATTGAAGCTATTCCAAGGGAACAAAATGAAAAGGCTGATTATCTTACAGTGTCATCTTCCATAGTAACACCTTATCCTTCTTTTGGTATATACAAAATGACCTTGAAATGGTATTCAGGCCTAGTGTACCAGACAATGCAAATCATTGGCAAGTCTTCAATGATGATAACCAAATTCTAGCCTTTTTAGAGTAAAGGGATAATTTCAATAATCTCTTCTTTGAAGGAGGTGAAAATCCACACTAAGAATCAGTCCCCAAAGAAGAGAAAGAAGGAATTGAAGGGATTGATGATTAGGTAGTAATCAAATTGAAAGGGAACAAAATTCCTAAAGGCCTAGTCTCTTAAGAAGACCTCTTTGACAAACATGACTAATTCATTCAAGAGAAATAAAATCAATCTTCTCAATGCCCAGCTGATTTTGATAAAGAAAACATTGGTACCCCAATGATGGTCAATATTCGAAAATGTTACTTGCCTGAAGAAAAAAGGTTTGTTGCATTACTCAATAAATACTCAGATTTCTTGGCCTACTCTTATTATGAACTCAAATCCTTCCATCCAAAGGAAATGCATCACTCAATTCCTTTGAAGCAGGGTGTTAATCCCTTCACATAGAAATAAAGGTCGTACAACCCAAATATTATTGATAACATCAAGGAGAAGGTAACGAATATTCTTAATGTAAGGATCATTTTTCCTATCCACCATTCAACATGGGTGGCTAACATTGTGCCAGTGTGGAATAAGAATGATGAAATAATAATATGTGTAGATTTTCACAACCTAAACTAGGCATCACTAAAGGACAATTATCCTCTTCCTATCATGGACCATATCCTACAAGCAGTCATTGGATCTGAAATGCTTTCATTACTTGATGGATTCTCAAGATATAATCAAATCAAAGTGGCAGAGGAGGACCACACCAAGACAGCCTTTACAACACCTTGGGGAAATTTTGCCTATAGCATAATACCTTTTGGCTTAATCAATGCAGGAGCTACATTCCAAAGGGCGATGGATTTGGCCTTCAAATATCTGAAGCATTACAATGTCATATATCTTGATGATCTCACAATATTTTCAAAGAAGAGTGGAGATCATATCTATCACTTAGAATAGGTACTTGCAAGGTGTAGGAAAGATGGCATATCATTCAATCCAAAAAAGTGTTTTTTTGGAGTCACAGAAGGCAAGTTATTGGGGCACATCATGAACAAACATGGAGCACACATTGATCCTGAGAGGATTAGATCCATTCAAGCATTAGTCCTACCCACCAGCAAGAAATGAGTTCATTCATTCTTTGCAAAGGTGAACTTTATTCATCGTTTTGTGCCTGAGTTTGTTGAGTTGATGAAGCACATCACTTCCATGATAAAACCACAAGAAAAATTTAAATGGAACAATGAAGGGAAGGCATAATTCGAAGATATCAAGAAATCCATTGCCAAGGCTCCAAATCTTGTATCTCCATATTTTAACAAAGAATTCATCATGTATTGTTATGCATCAGAACATACCCTCTCTACCGTTCTCGTTCAAAAAAATGATGCAAGCATGGAAGCACCTATTAATTTCAAGAGTTTTCCTTTGAAAAATCATGAGCTAGAATATAGATAATTAGAGAAGCATGCCTATGTAGTGGTCAAGGCTGTAAAAAAATTTAGGTTTTGCATCCTCAATTCCCATACAGTGGTGATGGTCCCTGGTAGTGCAATCAATTCCATCTTGACACAGCAGGATACCAGAGCTAAAAGAGGAAATTGGATTGCAAAGACTCAAGAATATGACTTGGATATTCGACCCTCCAATCTAGTAAGGGTAAATAGCTTGTGCAACTTGTTTGCTAAATACAAAACACTCAAAGTTTGACATGGTGAAGAAAATTGTGCTTGCTCAACTTGTTCAGAAGACAACCCACAGGTTCTCTTTGTCACCATTATTGATGACTAGTATGTTGATATTACCTATTACCTGACTTATGGTGAATCCCCTCCCCATCTTGATTACAAGAAAAGGAGAACACTCAAGCTAAAGGTAGCTAAATTTGTAATATGGAATCATGCGCTTTACAAAAGAGGCCTGGATGGTTGTTTCCTCAAGTGCGTAGATAAAGAACAACAAGAAAAGTTGCTTAAAGCATACCATGACCAAGCATGTGGTGGACATTTTTTAGCAATGGTAACTGCACACAATATCCTCCGAGGAAGGTATTATTGGCCCATAATCTTTGCAGACACTCAAGATTGGGTTTCTAAATGCAAAGCATGCCAAAATTTCGTTGGAAGACCACAACTCACTACATTACCACTCATGCTTGTGGTTATTAAAGAACCATTTCAACAATGGGGGTTGGACTTCATTGGTGTTTTGAACCCTCACTCAATCACAGGGAACACCTATGTACTCATAGCAATAAACTACTTCACCAAATGCGTGGAATCCATTCCGGCCAAACAAGCCAACACTGCAATAGTATACAACTTCATCAAGGAGACTATCATAGTCCATTTTAGAGTGCCATAGAAGATTGTAGCAAATAATACTACCTATTTCTCTTCAAGAGAACTAACTAAGTTTTTTTATGGCTATGGAATCTCCCTATCTCATTCTTCTTACTATTATCCATAAGGAAATGGGCATGCCAAATCAAGCAACAAGAACATTGTGACCATTGTCCGCAAGCTTGTAAACGATAATCAAAGGAATTGGCAAAAAACGTTGTATTACGCATTATAGGTAGATAGGATCACTCCCAAGAAGGAAATAGGTATGTCACCATTCCAACTATTGTATGGAGTCAAAGCATAAATTCCTCTCACAATCGAGATGTCAGCTCTCAAGCTACTAAAGGCAATAGAAGATGTTCAGTACAAGAATTCCATTGACAAGAGGATCCTCTTTCTTGAGAAGCTAGAATAAAATAGACTCCAAGTGGTGGATCGTATTAAGGAGCACCAATTGAAAGTAAAGAAGATTTTTGATAAGAAGGCCAAGGTAAGAGAATTTAAAGTTGGAGACTTCATCCTGCTATGGGACAAGAGAAGAGAACCAAAAGGCAACCATGGAAAGTTCGATTCATTATGGCTTAGTCCATTCCATATTCGTGATGCTTAGGGTGAGAATTTTTTTCTTCTCTCATATTTTGATGGAATGCCACTTGAATTGCCTCAGAGTGAGCAATACTTGAAATTGTATCATCCATGAAAGTGGGTTGTTCCCCCGCCTTGTACTGTCATCACCAATCCGGAACTATGATAATTCTTCACCGGGAACTCCTCATGCTATGATTATTTACTAATGCACAACTTTGAGTTTGGTGGATTTAATCTGGAAACACAACAACAAACATAACACAAGAATACCATAGACTATGATAAGAAGGAATGATGATAAAGCTAAAATATCAGTGTAAATTATAATATCAACATGAAATTGTTACAATCTCACCCATGAGGTACTTCAAGTATTACTGACTTCACTTGCCTTCCAACAATAACTATGGGAGAAACTTCACAATTACACCTCTTAATGGCTTCTTTAACACACCTTCAAAATGATGGCTTCCTTTACACACTTACTCATACAATATTTCTCACTACTTCCTTCTATGCTAAATGAGGGGGTGGCATCTCTATTTATAGAACTTCCAAGCTTATCCATCTTATCTCTAAGATAGGATAAGAAATCTACCTTGACGAATCATATCCCATGCCTAAACTCTTTCCTTTACATGTAGGCTTATCTTCTAAGATAAGATAAACCTTATCATCTCACATGGGTTCCACCTTTTTAGAATTTTCCACAAATAAAATACACAAAATATTTATGACATCACTCTTTGTCCTTATTACAAATATAATATTTCTAATTCCTAACCATGTAGACCCTACTTCTCTACTTACCCCAAATTTGAAATTTTAACATTACTGGACCACTTACGACAAATATTTACTTTTTGCCACAACATTCCTATTGTACTTTGACTATTACCATACTCTACTTTATTGGCAGCACCGTATTGACGGCGTTGTTATCTTCTATCATATGCCACCACTAATCATACTTAACAACATCCTATTCTTAATACATACATAACAAAATAGAAATTACGGAGGAAATTTTTAATGTTGACATTTTCCCCCTTCCTAGATTCTACTTCGTCCTCGGAGTAGACTATTCTGGTGCTTGGAAAATCTTTAACTTGTCGTGGTTGATCCATCTCGTAATGGGAGTGCCATCCAATTCCTCCAGTCGATATATACCATTTTCATGCACAACTGCTATTTTGTAGGGCCCCATCCATTTTGGAAGAAATTTTCTCTGTCTTCTTTTTTGTATCTGAAATCATATACTAGAACCAAGTCATTCACATGAAATGGAGACCAACGGATCTTTTGATCAAAGTATTCCTTCTGCTTCATTTTCTTCTTATAGCTTGTATCCTTCGCTATTTCCCTCATTTCCTATAGCAAATGAAGATATACCAACCTTTCTTTTACTGAATCACTTTCATCCATCCTTTCATTTTTCATAACTCTCACAGTGGGAATATCAAACTCAATAGGAAGAACTAGATCAATGTCATAAGCCAACTGAAATGGGGAGTATCATGTTGCTGACTTTGATGTTGCCCTATATGCCCACAATGATGCATGAATCCTTTTATCCCACTTATGTACCTACAAGGCTGCATCTTTTGCTAGAATTTGACATAACACAAAATTTTTTCGTTCCACCTATCCAGTTGTGCTTGGCTTGTATGTTGTTTCCTTCCTGTGCTTAATAGAAAATTTATTGACTAGGGATTATACCACCTCATTAATTAAGTGGCTTCCTTGATCTATTACAATTTCTAATGGGCAACCAAATTTGGTGGCAATGCATTCATAAATGAACCTTGCCACTTCATCCATGGAAGTTGTTTTCAATGGCCTAACTTCAACCCATTTGGTTAAATAATCTATGGCAACTACAAGATACTTATTTTGGCGTGGGGTAGTTGGAATTGGACCTATAATGTATATTCCCCACTTTTCAAAGGGACAAAGTGGAATAATAGGGCATAATGGAGCTGATGAAGTCTTACGGTTACCATGTCTTTGATAAATATCACATGTCTTATAATAATTATAACAATATCTAAAAAGAGTGGGCCAGTGATAACCTGCATCCAAAATCCTTCTTGTTGTAAGTTATCCAGAGAAGTGTCCTCCACATGTACCATTGTGGAATTCTTCTATCATCTCCTTCCCTTGATCATGTCCAATTTCCATCTTGTGATGTCCATCAAGTCTTATTGAAAATAATACTCCATGCAGAATACAATATGGACGACTGGCTTGAGTAATCTTCCTCTTATTCTTTACATTGGCACCATCAGGAAACTTGAATTCATTCAGATAATTCCAAATATCTATGTATTCACTAAGGATTGTGTCAAGGGATAAAAATTTTGCATCTGGGAAATCATCATCATCACAAGATGATCCTAAAACATCATAGGCTCAAGAGAGTGCATCTGCATTGACATGCTTCTTTCCTGGCCTATCTATAATATCAAATTCAAATTCTTGTAGCAAAATTATCCATCTTGCTATCCTCCCTGATGGGTTAGGCTTATTTACAATATATTTTAGAGCCTGATGATCTGTTACAACTATAAATTTCTTCCCTAGAAAGTAATTTCTAAACTTCTTTACAGCAAAAATGATAGCTAGAGCCTCTTTTTCAGTTACAATATAATTTACCTCAACACTGCTCATTTGTCTGCTCCCAAAGTAAACTGGATGATCATTCCCATTTTCATCCTTTTGGCTCAGAGTACTTCCTAGTGTTGTATCTGAGGCATCAGTATACACAATGAATGGCTTGCTCCAATCTGGAATCTTTAAAATAGGTGAAGATATCAAAGCTTCCTTTAGTTGTTCAAAAGCTTCATGCGCCTTATTTCCTAGTTCATAAGTAACATCCTTCTTCAAGAACTGGGTTAGTGGCTGTGTAATTTTTGAGAAATTCTTGATGAACCTTCTATAGTAACCCACATGGCCTAAAAATGATCTCAACTTACTTCTATTCATAGGAAATGGTAACTCTTTGATTTTGAAACTTTATCAGGATCAGTACAAATACCATCTCTAGATATAACATGCCCTAACAAAATGTCTTTAGAACATCCAAAGACACTTTGTAGGGTTTAGTGAGGCTTTTGCTTCATCTAACCTTTGAAATTTTGTCTCCATCTAGTGTAGGTGGTCCATCTTGCTCCCATAGATGCAAAATCATCCAGAAATACTCTAATGAAGTTCCCAATGTAGGTTTCAAACACCATATTCATCAAGCACTGGAAAATTTCCGGAGCATTACACAACCCAAAAGGCATAACTCTATAAGAAAACATTCCCCAAGGAGTGGTGAATGTGGTCTTCAGCTGATCTTTCTCTGCTATACAAACTTGGTTGTATCTGTTATATCCATCAACAAAACTATAGCACTCCTGGCCAGCTACTTCATCCAAGATCTGATCTGAGAATGGAAGTAATGATCCTTCTTTGTTGCCTTGTTGAGCTTCCTATAATCAACAAAAATGTGTAGTTTCCCATTCTTTTTTATTGAGATCACAATGGGAGAAACCCATTCTGAATTCTCCACAGCAAATATGAATCCTGCATCAAGCAACTTATCTATTTCTTCTTTTATAGTCTTGAAAAAATTAGGATTCATTCTATATGGCATTTGCTTTATGGGCTTAGCACCATCTACCAGCTCAATATAATGTTCTACCCAGCTTACTTGACGGAGTTCCTTGTAATCAAAAGTGAATAGGTGTATGTACCTTCGAAAGAGCTGAAGGTAGGATTCCTTCTCACTCTCCATCATAGCATCACCAATATTTATTTGTTGGGGACGATCAACAATTTCTTTTTCAGATAATCTTATGGGTTCATGAGTCGGTGTGACTGGAAGGATATCCATGACCGAAACATTAACCTCACTTTCTTCATCTTCTGTGTCCACTTCACTGGTACTAGAGTAATCATAGGATGTCCAATCATCAGTTTCATCACTTGAATCCATAGGTTCTGCCTTATGATGTCGAGGGATCACGTTTATCTTCACCCTCTCTCTGTCATGTCCAAGTGTCATGAAGCCTTCATTCCAGTAGTTTCTTACATGAACTCTCCTTAGCCATGGCCTTCCCAACAACATTGGGTACGTAACAGTACCATTTTTCATCACCTGAAAGTCTACCACACATACAACACCCATAACAGATATTGTCACATTTAAAACAACACCTTCTAGTTTAGTTTAACCCTTATTTAATAAACTTAACATAAGTGTTAGAGGGGTGATCAATTTTTAAACCACACATATTCATTACAGACTCAGTCATTACATTAACTGCAGTACCTCCATCAACTAAGACATCATGAATTGAAACACCATTACATAATACCTCATCTTTTAGAGCGTAAGGATCTACCTCTTCCTCCAAAACAAGTACCTCAACCTCCTTACTTCATCAAGCATTAAGTCCACTTCGTAGCTCCCGCCTCTTCTCAGAAGACATAGCCAGAAGTTGACCATATGTAATATTAGTAGGCCTTTTGGATAGATCTTCTAAGATGGGAGTATGGTCCTTGTCCTGGTGAAATTAGAAAATCCTACACACCCAACTTTCTTCTCCTATGTTTCTTACTAGTTTCTCCTTTCATCTTCTTAGGATCATTTCCATCTTGGTTATCTTTTTCTTTCTTTCTTTTTGTTACAAACACATATGCTTCATTATTTATGCTCATATCTACTACATCAAAAGAATTCACAGGTACTTTTCCTTTATCATTATCTCTTGTACCAAATGTAGAAGCTCTCTCTGGACAATTATACTTATACTGACCCTTTTTATGACAACCATAACATAAAACTTCAGTTATATTTCTTTTTTGACCTCTATCTCCTCCTTGAGAAATAAATTCATTTCCTTAAAGAAGATTAATAGTTAACTGACCCATCTTCTTGAGTAGATATTCATACTCAGTAGATGTACTAGGGAAAATATTTGTGCTCACCGAGAGTGGTTGTGGATTTTGGACCAAAGGTGTTGGTGTAGGCTCTACCTTAGCAGCAATTTCTTTGGGCTCCTCTTCCATGCTTTCTTATTTCCTTCTTGCAATCTCCTTTGCTTGTTCAATGGTAGTTGGGCAGTCATACTTCACTCGTTGTCTGATCTTTGGCTTCATCCTAAGAATGAAGTGCTTACAGAGGAGATTATCCACGTCATTCATCAACCCATCTGCTAATCTTTCCTTCTGGATTTGGGCATCGAGCTTCCTCCTTAGCTCTAGAACACGAGCATGATAATCCCTTATCTTCTCCTTCTCTCCTTGGGATAGCTTTGTGATATCGATCATGAGATCTGCATATTTCTATTGTTCACCAAATTTTTCAAGAAAACTTTCAGTTAATAAATCCCATGAGTTTTTCATATTATCACCTAGTGTTTCAAACCACCTAAGGGCTAAACCATCCAAAAAGGTAGGAAAAAATTCAGTCCATTGTTCCCTTCTTATAAGGCCATTACAAATACAAGATCGTTTAAACTCTTGAATGAAAGAGGAAGCATCTTCATTAGATTGAGCTGAAAAATAAGAATCTTCCCCATTTTCAAAAGTAACCATAGTGAAATACCAACCCACAAGTACAATCAACAAGACTTATGTGCACAAATAATTGGAATCACTATAATAGAAAATAGAAATGACCATGGTAAACTATGGTAAAAATTGACTTACTGTGGTAAAAACTGACTTTACTGTGGTAAACAATATTCACAGTAAAAAGTGAAGTTACTATGGTAAATACTATTCACGGTAAAAAGTGACTTTACTACAGTAAATACTATTCACAGTAAAAAGTGACTTTACCATGGTAACTACTATGCACAGTAAAAACAAGGTTACCCTCCAAATATTTTCTGACTAAGTGGGAATATCTCTCCAGAAAATCCACCAACGAGGAATGGTCCTAGCAATGGAACCAAAATGTCATCACCAATCTAGCACTATGATAATTCTTCACCGAGAACTCCTCGTGCTATGATTATTTACTAATGCACAGATTTTAGTTTGGCGGATGTAATCTGGAAACACAACAACAAACATAACACAAGAATACCATAGGCTATGATAATAAGGAATGATGATAAATTTGAAATATCAGTGTAAATTATAATATCAACATGAAATTGTTACAATCTCACCCATGAGGTACTTCTAGTGTTACTGACTTCACTTGCCTTCCAACAATAAATATGGGAGAAACTTCACAATTACACCTGTTAATGGCTTCTTTAACACACCTTCAAAATGATGGCTTCCTTTACACACTTACTCATACAATATTTATCACTACTTCTATGCTAAATGAGGGGGGTGGCATCTCTATTTATAGAACTTCCAAGCTTATCCATCTTATCTCTAAGATAGGATAAGAAATCTACTCTGATGAATCATATCCCATGCCCAAACTCTTTCCTTTATATGTAGGCTTATCTTCTAAGATAAAATAAACCTTATCATCTCACATGCGTTCCACCTTTTTAGACTTTTCCACAAATAAAATACACAAAATATTTATGACATCACTCTTTGTCCTTATTACAAATATAATATTTCTAATTCCTAATCATGTAGACCATACTTCTCTACTTACCCCAGCTTTGACATTTTAACATTACTGGACCAATTACGACAAATATTTACTTTTTGTCACAACATTTCTATTGTAATTTGACTATTACCGTACTCTACTTTATTGGCGGCACCGTACTGACGGCGTTGTTATCTTCTATCAGATGCCACTACTAATCATACTTAACAACATCCTATTCTTAATACATACATAACAAAATAGAAATTACAGAGGAAAATTTTAATGTCGACAGTACCATAGGTGTGTTTCCCTTCCTATTGTGTGTCGTGTGTTTCCTTTTCATCCTTTGTGTGTGTGTGTGTGTGTCTTGCTTATTTATCTCTTGTTATAGGTTGTACATGACTCTGCAAGGCCTAATGGATAAGGCACTGGTCAACGAACTACAGGGTCTAGAGATTGATATTATGGATTCTCATGTCATGTCTTCACTATGCTCATTCCATGTCATGTCCCCAAACTAGAGCTAGATGTTTTTGCCCTTGAAATCCCCCCCTCATTTTTAAATTCAAATTCAAAAAATTTGAGCTCACGCCCTTTAGAAGTGTTCAAGTAAAGTTGGAAGTCTAAAAAGATAGAGAAATTCATGCTTTGAAGTTTTTTGAACTCTCCAATCTACGTGGTTTGATCAATTTTCCGTTTCCCCATCTAGACGTGTGAAAATTCTATTACAGCATCCATTTGAATGAAATTTCCCATCTTTTCTATGGTCATGGATTGTTGAGTCTTGTATTGTTCTCAATTCCTTGGTTCGCGAAAGAATTTTGAAAACCAGGCATGAAATGGTGGAGTTTTCTTCTTCTCTGCATTTTTTCCATGGTCGTGAATGACAAGCATTTTCATCCCTATAAAATTTTGGCTCCATTATCCACTGGTACATGGACATATCTGATTGGAGGTAGGTCGGTGGAGAAATTTTTGTTTTTGAGCCTTTATGTAAAAAGGGATAAAATTCATAAAGTGACCTGTAGCCCCGATCATGCTATAAGGGAGAAAGTCAAACATTAATCCCACATTGAAGGTCAAAGCAGGTGGGTGGGCCGGTGGAGCAATTTGTGTATTTGAGCCCGCATTGAAAAAAGATAAAATTATAATAGTGGCCCGTAACTCTTTCTCCACTCAAGTGAGGCCACGTGTCAAGACCATATCAAAAGCAGGTGAGTAGGTTAAAATGTTCCAAAATGCCAAATCTCTATAAAGTCACAAAATGTAAAAGGAATCCTCCACGCCCGCTCCAGTAAATTTCTCCCACGTGGATGACTCTGGTTGAAAGTTTCAAAGGTAAAAAAAATAATTCAAATTCAAAGTTACAAAAGTAGTGTAACGGCTGCATTATGAAAATTTGGGTTTTTTTCTTGTCATTAGCGTTTCTTCGTGAATCAAGAATTTAAACGGACATGAATGATTGAAAAGAAATTGTAAACTGTTTCTTCCTAAACAGAATAATTTCTAACTGATTCTTGGAGGATATTTAATGGCTTCTTCACGCCATTGTACAATGTTGGTAATTGATCTTGTAAACTCACGAGTGCATTATACTTAGAGAAAGCAAATGAGATAGCCATTTTCTTCTACTTCCCTCCATTCTCAAATTTCTTCCATTCCCACATTATGTATAACTTCTGTCTAAGCATCAATACAAGAAGAAGGATTTTCTAGCCTTTTTTATGAAGAGATTTTAGAAACTTTGAGTTCACAATCTTATCTCATCTTGTTTCCATTTGCAGGGTTGTTTCTTCTCATAAATGCATGTGTTAAAATTTCTAACTAATGTGTGCAGGAATCTGATTTTCTACCTGCAACATTAGTTCTCCTACCTCTTTTCTCACTCCCTTTCCCACCTTCATAGGAAATTTCCCCCCTTCCAAATAACTACAAGCATTTTCCATAGGGTCAGTGGAGTGCCCCTATTGGATCCCCGACCGAAAAGACACCATTGAAATCCACACTTTCTCGTGCATGCTTACACAGAAGCTGCACTGGTTAAGTAGAGGGACTTAGATTCCCAGAGCATTGGTAAGGAATTCAAAAAAAAATTCCACCTAAAAATTTTTGTCACCAACAGAAAGATATAAAATTTAAAGATTAATATTGTAGAGGGGATGCATACAGAAGAGATAGATCTATAGATATGGAACTTGTATTTTCCACTTGTAATCTTCATGCTAATGAAATAAGAATCTGAGTTCTGTTAAATTTTTGTAGACACAAGCCTTAGGAGGGATTAACACCCAAGGTAGGACCCACTTTTGGTTTTCTAACCCTCTCCTTTTGTTTTTTGTTTTAGTTCATTGTATGGTTAGAATTGCAGCAATGTATTCCTTTATCTGTATTCTATTTTTACATGTTTTTTCATAGTCATAGTATTCATTTCACTCATAGTCTAGTTCATTTCCAATATTTTTATTTCTTAATTGTAGTGAAAACAATTTACCTTTACACTCCTCAAACATCTATAACTATGTATACAACACTGGAAATATTGAAAGTTTACATCTCTAGGTATGATAATTAAATGAATGTAGATTGATTAAAAACATATTAATTGCTGCAATTTAATTTGCACCACCATTTTTGGTATTGTTTCTAGGGATACTGCCAAGTTATAAGGTTTTTGAAGAGTTTTTTCATTTCTTAGAGCAAATTAGGTTTTAGGAAATTCAGTTCCAAACCAACCCCCAACTAATTTTCCATTGATAGAGTTGAGTAGTTTATGTATGCACCACCCAAGGGATTCCCATGGTAGAATTTTTCCTAATCCAAAGGTAGCATAAATATCTTCATGTACCTCTAAGGATTCTAAAGAAGAAACCTCCGTGGTAGGTTTGTTGTTCAAAGACAATCCTCCAAGTGAAAGTTGTGAAGCTGCTCCTAAGCAACCAGAGATGGTAGAATAAGTAAATAATAATGTTTAAAATGTTTGAAATGGGGAAACAAAATTTGAGTTCCCCATCACTGACAATGATGTAGTTGTTGATATGAATAATATTTCTCCCTTATCCTTTCCCAACTTTCATGGATCCATGTTTGAAGATGCAAATACATTTCTATTTGAGTTTGATGTTTTGTGCAGGAGTTATGATTATAATACTAATGCACATAAATTAAATTTATTTCCTTCTACACTCAAGGATGTAGCATTGAGATGGTTCATGGGATTGAGAAGAAATTTTTTAACCACATGGGCACAAATGAAGGAGAAATTCCTTGATAAGTATCAGGATTATTGCAAACTAAGCAGCAGAGGAGGTGATGAAATCTACATAATGGAAAAAAAAAAGAGAATGAACCATTGGAATATCATCTGTAAAGGTTCTTCTTTTGCATTCAGAATTCAAGGCATGCTAAATTACCACCTAAATATCTCAAATTACTCTTTTTGAAGGATCTCAATGAGGAGGACACGGATGCTTTGGATCTGATAGGAGTAGGAGACATTTCAAAATCTAATTTTTTAGACATCTGTGAAGCTGGAAAATATTACTCAAGAGCTACTGTGAAGAGGGTAAGAAGTGTAAGATCAAGAGGTGGATCAAATGCCAAAACAATTGGGTACATATCCACATAAGAGATTGTCAATATGTTTAAAACATGAAGCATGAGATTTTCAATGACATGGCTAATCAATTAGATGCTCTACATGCCAAAAATAAAAAGGGAAATGCAAAAGCAACACTCACAAAGTATTGTCATGCATACAGAAGGAAGAGATCTAACTGTAGATGTAGAGAATTGGCCAACATTGCTCAAGAAAGGGAGGATTCGCCTGAGTTCAAGATGTTGGAGATAGAGGATGGGAAAGTTTTCTATGTTTCTCAAAGAAAACCATGGCCACTGACACAAGGAGGTATGACACAAGACCCTATTCATTCATTTCAAAATTGGTCTAATAATTCAAAAATGTAGTCCCCACTTTGGGCTAATCCTCAAGGTTAGGCCCCATACCCCAACCAATATCAACAATAGTGGCGACCTCAATTCCAAGGCCAAACAAAAATGGCAATAGCCCCCTCAATCATGGAAAAATTCTTGGAGAGGAGGACAATAGTAAAAAAACCCACCTCCAAATTACCAACAATCTTATCAGCAACCTCCTTATCCAAAAAAGTAAGCTTTGATGCCAAACCACTAAACAGGATCTCGACCAAAAGCTAACTAACTACCAATTCAGCTAATTCATAACCCTAACACTAAAGCTACTCAGCCAACCCATTCTATTGAGCCATCTCAATACCCTACTTATTATGTTGATATCAACAATATTCATCTTCACTCAGGTAGAGCACTTCCTCCACTAGCTGGACCCACCATTACTAAGATTGTTGAGGAACCACATACGTTGCAGGATGACCCACAGCAAAGAAATAAAATTTTGTACACAGTAGATCCGTAAAAACAACAAAAAATGACTACATGATGATCTACGTAACAATTTGAAAAAAATTCCATAGCAAGGGTAAAACATTGGGTAATGAGCCACCATTTCTTGAAAGGTTACAAAAAAATAAGACTAAACATCAAATCAGAATCTAATTATGATTTTATCAACCATCTAAAAGGCATTTCTGTCAAAATTCCATTAATTCAAGCTGATTAAGGATGTGCCCATCTATAAAAAATTGGTTAAATATCTATACATAAAGAAACTAGGTACGAAAAATAAAATATCCAACTATTGTGCAGGTCATTGGACAACTTAGCTGATATTATGCTTGGGAACTCAATTTTTCCCAATTACATAGATCTAGGCAGTGCTTTGGTAAATGCCACAATTAATGGCATAGTAATCAAGAACACATTGATTGACTTGAAGGTGCAAAAATTAATGTAATTCTAAAAAATAGATCATGGATGATTTGAAGTTAGAGAGGCTAAGACCAACAACCACAATCTTGTACATCTTGCAGAAAGATCAATAATTAAGCTTGAAGGAGTCTTGGAGGACGTAGTAGTAGTGGTATAATCTTGGGAGTATGTTGCAAATTCTATTGTTCTTCAAGCTAAAAGTAATCTTGGGAAGTATATCCTATCATCATAGGAAGACCATGGTTGGTACCTTCTGACGGATTCATAGGATGAAAATCTAGTAATATAATTATATCTAATGGAAGTGGTACCAAAATTCTCATGCTTTACCCCCTTGCACGACCATTCAATGATGAAGACCAACCCACTTGGGTTTGAGAGCTAGAAGAAGAAAAAAGCTCAATTCAACAACTTGTGATGCTGGAGAATTCATGTACAATTGAAGGGAAAGAAGAAGATGTTGTTCTTTCTAACATCCTACAAAATAATTATGGGAAGAATGAAGAAGTAGATGACAAATTACAGTGTATAAAATTTCCTAAGAAATCAAATCCATACCACAGCAAAATCACTATGAACATGTCCAAGTAAGAATTGCATCCTCTGTCAACTTATTTCACATAATTGTATATTGAATTCTAGTAAGTAGAAATGTATTCTCCACGACTAATTTGTCTAAGTAAGTGTAAATTCCTCCCGGAAAGCCACTTAATCTAAACAAAACTCTAAGCATGTAGCAAGAGAAAAAATGTTAATTTCTCTTCCACAGAAATGCATAAGACAACATTTACATGGGACTATGGAGACATACATTGGATACATCACTAAGCTCTGTACACATAAGATATACATCAAAGATAAGTTGCAAGTCAATAAGACAACCACAAAGAAGAATGAATCCAATAATGAGGGATATAGTGAAAGAATAATTAAAAAAATAAATTAGATCTTGGATTCATATATCTAATTTCTAGACAATCAATGGGTGTCAGCCCTTGTTACTGTACCTAAGAAGAATGGAAAATGGAGAATTCTTCATGGACTATAGAGAGTTAAATGTAACAACAAAAAAGGATCATTTTCCATGCTTCCTTTCACTGATTAGGTACTTGAACACTCTTACTTGGTAAGAAATATTTTTATTTTTTCTGGATGGTTATAGTGGATACAAAAAAATTTAGATTGCACTTGAGGATGAAGACAAGACCACATTCACTTGCCCATGGGGAATGTTTGCATATTATGGTCTTCCTTTTGGTTTGTGCAATGCACCTACTACATTTCAGCAAGGAGAAATTTTGAGCATATTTTTCAGAAATAACTAATGACTACATAGAGGTATATATGGATAATGTTACACTATATGGCAATTAATTTTGATGAAGCAATGAAGGAATCTAGACAAACTTTCTCAAGATATGCAAGGAGCATAATATGTCCTTAAGTAACGAAAAATGCTACATGATGATGTATGAAGGAATAATGTTAGGACATTATCTATCAACTATTGGAATTCAGGTACATCCAGCAAAAATATATGTGATTATAAATTTTCCAACACCAAAGAAACAAAAGGATGTGAGGAGATTCTTGGGACATGTTTGGTATTATAGAAGATTTATACAGGAATTCAGTAATATTGCAACACCATTATTTGTCTTGTTGGGAAAAAATGTTTCCTTTGAATGTACGGAGAAATGTGAGGTTGCATTCCAAAATTTGAAGTAAATGTTGACTTCAGCACCTGTGTTAAGAGGACCAGATTGGATTTTTCCATTTCACGTTCATATTGATTCCTCATATCACACCATTAGAGATGTTCTAGGACAGAAACATGGAATTCAAAACTATGCAATCTACTATGTCAATAATAACTTACAACACACTGAACTTAACTATACAGTCACATAGAAATAATTCTGAGCAATGGTTTATGCTATAAATAAGTTCAGGAACTACATTACAGGTTATCTAGTATTCATTCATATTGATCATGCAACAATTAAATATTTGATCAACAAACGAGTTGTAAGCAGTAGAATAATCAGATGGTTGTTAATCTTGCAAGATTTTTACGTCACCATTTTGGATAAGATTTTCAAGGAAAATGTTGTGGCTGATTTTCTTTCAAGAATGGAGATTAATAATGAAGAACAAGTAGTGGATGACTCTTTCCCAGATGAGCACCTATTTTCCATTTCCACAGAACACCCTAGTATGTTGATATAGCTAATTATTTAGTCTCAGGTAAGACACCTCCAAACTATTTATATTATGAAAAGAAATACATAGTTGAGAAAAGCATGAATTTTTCTTAGATAGTCGGTTTTATATTCCACACGAGGTAGGATAATGTTATGATAAGATGCACGGATGATGAGGAAATTTATGATGTCCTCAAAGCCTACCATAGTGAACCATGTGGAGGAAAATTTTCTATAAAAAGAACACATAAAGTGAAAATAGGTTATTACTGGCCTACACTACATAAGGATGCATCATTGTATACAAGAAGGTGTGGTAAGTGCCAAAGAATGGGTAAGCCTACCAAGTCAGATTAAATTCCATTACAACCTCATTTAGTATTACAACCATTTGACAAATGGGTTTTGGTCCAATAGATCCTAAATCTCAACAGAAAGATTACATTTTGGTGTGTACAGATTATCTCACTAAATAGACAGAAGTGAATTCATTACCAAATCAGAAGAGTGAGAAATTTTCTAAATTCTTATATGATCACACTTTCACAAGGTATGGAGTACCAACAGAAATTTTTATAGATAAAGGTACAGACTTCACTGCTGAAGTTATTTATGATCTAGCTAAGGAATATGAAATTAGACACAAGAAGTATACACCTTATCACCCTCAATCTAATGGTCAAGTTGAGGTAATAAACAAGGAAATAGAAGCCATCTTGAAAAAAAATATTGCACTCCACATGAGAGATTGGGTAGAAAAACTTCAAGAGGCAATTTGGGTGTTCAACACAACTTGGAAGAAAACAACAGGCTTCACACCATTCAATTTTTTGTACGGTAGGACTTTTGTTCTCCTTATTGAATTTGAGCACAAGACATTAAGGACTGCACTTGAACTAGGCATAGATTTGTCTAAAGCTCAAAGGCAGAGGATTCTCCAACTCAATGAGTTAGATGAAATGAGGAGACAAGATGTACATAATACAAAAGTGATATAAAATCAAAGGATCAAATGGCATGATAGATGAATCAAGATAAGAAAATTTCAAGAAGGTGATTAGGATCTCTTACTTTACTCCAAGTATAAGGACTACATGGGAAAACTAAGGACAAAGTGGTTATGTCCATATGAGATTAAGAAAATCTTTCCCAGTGGAGTTGTGAAACTCACCACCATAGATCTTGTGAGATTCAAACTATTGGTGAATGGTCATAGGTTGAGATTGTGCAAAAATCCAACTGATAGGAGCATCTTCATGCAGTAGTTCAAAGGAGGTCAAAACAGGATGAATTATGACCTCTATGTCATGGAACAACCCAATACAACCCATTATACCCCCATTTCATCCTTTGTGCAAAGTTTATGAGCTACAAGTATCCCTCAAAACACATATCACAATCTAAAAAAGGACTTCAAGACTCAAATTGCACTTTTGGAGGGAAAACGAATAATTTGAAATTTGAAATGCCTAGAACAAAGCTAGTAACATATTTAGACTCCTATTAACCCCAAAAACCTATGACCATTTTTGAAAGACCAAAATTTGATACATTCATGGCTTATTTATGTACTTGAAGTGATGCTCTTGCATCACCTATCTTTAATGATAACCCATCTGATAGGTGTTTTGCACATTCTTCCATACAAGGATTCGAAAGGAGCCATTTTTAGCGATGAGTGATATGTATTATTGTAAGAAAATTCAACCAAGTGAAGATATTCTTCCCACATGTATTATTGATCCATGAAATACATCCTTAGAATATCCTCCAAGACTTTATTTACCCTTTCTATATATCCATTGGTTTCTGGGTGATAAGTGTTTACTAAAATCTAGAAGTCATTCTAGGATCTCTATCTGATATAATCAGCTCTGGAATTCCACGTAATCTAAATATTTCTTGAACAAATCTTTTTTCTAGTACCACTAAATCATCTTTCATATTCATAAATATAAGATGTGCCACTTTTGTGAGCTTATTCACCGCAGCCAAAATTACATCATGTTTATTTTTGGACAAGGGTAGTACTTGGATGAAGTCAATGCTAATTAATTACCATTTATAATGTGGTACATTATGTGGATACAACAATCCTGGACTAGATGTAAATGTCATGTATTAACCCTTGGCATTCTAAGCAATGAATTACATTATTTGTTATATCCTTTTGCATTCCTTTCCAGAAGTATTAACTTTTTATGTAAGCTAATAATTTTGTTACTCCCTAATGACCTGAATAAGGCGCATCATAGAATTCCTTAAGTACTTTATTTTTTAATTCATTTCCCAAAGGTAAATATATTCTGCTGAAATAATACAGAATTCCATCAAGTTCAAATTTAAAACCACCATACCTCTTGTCACAAGGATTGTTTTCTAATGATGTTTCAACTTTCTGATAATATGGATCTAACTGAAGTTTTTCTCTAACTTCATCTTTGAATTGAGTTCTTAAATTAATAATAGCATAAATTTGCTTCCTACGGCTTAATCCATTTGTTTCATGGTTTTATTTTCCCTAAGTGGCACATTTTAGCATAAAATCATCCTCCAAATGGATTTGGCACCAAAATGTGCCACATAAGTGCCACTTAGGTGCCACAAATGGGGATTCATGTGAAGTGGGGTTCACCCGAAGGGGGTTCGCGTGAAGCCCCCTTCGCCCGAACCCCCCTAAACCCTAAATCTACCGCCCACAACTATATAAATATCTATATATAAATTTTTCCCACCAAAATTATTTGAATCCAAAGGGGTTTACGTGAAGGGGTGTTCACACGAACTCCCCTTCACATGAACCACTTTTTTGTCCTACGTGGCAGTTCAGGCAAAGTGGGTTCACGCGAAAGGGGTGTCCGCATGAACACCCTAAATTTCTCATCCCACCTAACCTTTTACTCATTTTTTTGGGACACAAAGTGGGACACAGTATTGTTCTTTGACCCCATCTTTGAATTTAGTTCTTAAATTAATAATAGCATAAATTTGCTTCCTACGGCTTAATGCATTTGTTACATGGTTTTATTTTCCCTTAATATAAATTATATCAAAATCATATTGCGATAAAAATTCTAAGCATATGTGTTTTCTTACATTTAATTTTGGTTGTGAAAAAATGTATTTCAAACCCAAATGGTATATTTTTAACTCAAATGGTTTTTCCAACAAATAGTGTCTCCAAACTTGAAAAGCATGGACAATAATAACAAGCTCTAAGTCATGGGGACCATAATTATTTTCATGTAATTTTAATTTTATGCTCTCAAAAGCTACTACATGTTCCTTTTGAAGAAATACTCCTCCCAATCCTTCTCCAGAAGCATATGCTACTACAGTAAAATTCCTATATGGATCTAGAACCTTTAATATTGGAGATGAAGTTAATTTTTTATTTAATAAATTGAAGGATTCTTCACACTTATCATCCCAAAAAAAATTATTATTTTTCCTTCGGAAGGCAGTGATTGGACCTTCCACTCTAGAGAAGTCCTTAATGAACTTCCTATAATAACCAGTCAGTCTCATGAAGCTTCTAACTTCATGTACATCTTTAGGAGTTGGCCATTCCATGATAGCCTTTATCTTATAAGGGTCAACTGAAATTCCTTCTTTGTTGATTATGTGACCCAAATATTGTACTTATTTTTATAAAAAGTATAGTTGGACCACTTACCATACATTTTATGCTTCCTATTCTCAAAACACGTTGTTCATCAAATTCATGAAGGTTGTAGGTGCATTAATGAGTCCAAAAGCTAAAACAGTAAACTCATAATTATTATAACGTGTTCTAAAAGTTGTTTTATGGATATCTTCATCTTTAATTCTCAACTAATGGTAACCAAATTACATATTGAAGTTTGAATAAACCGAAGCACCACTCATTTGATCAAAAAGATCATTAATTTTAGGAAAGGTGTGTCTGTTTTTAATTGTTACCTTGTTTAACATTCGATAATCAATGCACAGTCTTAAAGAACCATCCTTCTTCTTTACAAATATTACCGATGCCCCCAATGTGATACGCTTGGTCGGATCAATCCTTTGGATAAAAACTCATGAATTTGAGCTTTCAACTCTAATAATTCAATTGCAGTCATTATGTATGGTACTTTTTACATAGGTTCAGATCTCAGTTTGAGGTCTATGATGAAGTCAAACTCTTATCTTGGCGGTAAACCTCAGGTATTTCTTCAAGAAAAACATCTCTGAATTCACTTAAAAGAGGAAAATCCTCTATTTTTAGGTCATTTTCTTCATTGTAATCTTTTATTTTTACTGCATATATCATACAACCTTTATTTTTATCCTTTTTAGTTGTATGGGAGAGATTTTCCTCACAACAAAATGTCTTTTCTACACCTTATATTATTACTATTTTCTATTGATAATCAAGGCATAATATTTGTTTTCTTAAGAAAACTATGGAAGTTTGGTGCTGAGACTTCTAGTTTATACCTATAACAACATGATAAGACCCTAAGGGAGATATAAAAAAGTTCAAATTTGTAGTAAACTCAAGTAGTTCTTTTTATATCTTTAGTCAATTCAGCAATCATGCGAGCCTTCTTATTATCTCACTGATTTTCATTATCTTGCTTCCTACGATGTACTTCCTCATGATCCTCTCCATGTTCCTCCTCATGATCTTCATTTTCACCCCCAAACTAATGCTCCAAGGAAACAATCCAATTATGAGTATCTTAGAGAACCAAAAGGATCTCATCTAATTTTTCATTAGTTGAACCCTTGATATTTTCTAATTTTTTGCAACATCATTTTTCATTCTCCTTCTTACCATTATATCCTTTTGAAATAGGAATAACTTAATATTAGCATAATGAACCCTTTAAGTCCGAGAGTTGGAACCTACATCTCTGATATCAAAATGTAACACCTTAATTATTTCCCAAAACCTAAATGATTTTTGTAATTGTAAAATCATCTTTCCATGTTAAAAAACAAAGTATGTAATAGAGTTAAATCAAAACAAAACCTATTTAACAAATTTTAAACAACTAGTTATTTATTTTTGGTTTGATCCATCCAATAAACTCTTTTGCATTTCAACCTTTGTGCAGTTAAGAAGGATTTTTCCTTATCTCCTTTCTAATTCACTCTATGAGAGCAACCTTACAATATGTAGTATGTTTTGGTTTACCTTTTTCTAGGTCGAGACAAGCTATGTTTTCCATCCTTAAATGTATACCACAAAATTCAATTTCTTAAATTCATAATTCTATTATATGAAATATTTAAAATAAGGATACGGTGAATAGATAATGCAATCAACTACTTACATTAATTTCACCAAAGTTTCCATTTACACATAAAGAACATATCTTGAGACCGCATAAAATTCCTAGGGATATAGTCTTCCGTAAAAAAACAATTATCTCAACATAATTATCTATATATTTTTGTTTAAGAAGGTGAACATGTTAAGAAAGAGGAAGTGTATTCTGTATAGGACCATCTTCGTAAATGAAAAGAACCACATACTTCCTTTAGGTTCATTATGGATTAGGTAGAGAACACATGTAATGGAATTACAGTCATTATGTCCTCTTTCCCTCTTTCTGTAACTACCCCAAATTATCACTATGTCAAGTTATTTGTATGATGATGTGATATTACATCCAATCTATGTCGTATTTAAGGTTTTTCTACTGCAAACATAGTTCATCTTGTGAAAATTTATATGGGATTTAAGTTACTTCTTGTTTACCTAAGTCATATTCATGAAGTCTTAATTAAGAATTCTTAAATTCATTCATTATGTTTCCCAAAACTTTATGAATTATTCATGTTATGGAGTAAAATATTAATTACCCTCTTGTAAGGTCATCTTGTTGAAGTTATAAGTTACCAAGTCAAAGGTTGGTTTATTTTACTAACCATTTTCTTATTATAGAGATGATAATATTATTTGCTTACAAATGTTATCTTAATATTTCATAAGGAAATAATGATTTAAGAATAATCATTTGGCATTAACCATGCCCATTTTATTCTCAACTAGGAGTTTATTATCCACACTCACTATTTTTCGTATCTTCTCATTATGAAATATAGATTATATCATTATTATTCATGATCAATATACATTTACTTTATAAAATCATTGATGATCCATACTATTATTTCCATAATAAAACATTTTTTCAATAACTTGCTTTCTACTGTTCTAATTTAATCATAAGACTAGTCAAGGCAGAGAATTAGATAAAGTAATAACTTGATATTTAATCTACAGGTATTTTGACCACTTATTAAATTAATAGATCAGTAGAATTTTATACAAGATATAGCCATTAAATAGGGACATAGATAATAACTCCTCATGTATATATCATGGTCGAGTAAATAGGCCATTCATTTCTTATTAACAAAAAATCACATGAAGTTGCAAAATCAACTTTATTCATTATAAAGTTATCAAAATCCATAATTAGGATTATACATTTGGGCCATATTCCCATCCTTTCAATTAGGATTTCTTCATGAAACATTTTAATATAAATATTATAAATTTTAAAAGGAACCTTTTTACATATGAACACAAGGTCATAATCAATCAGAAATTATTAAATCAATCCCATTATTCACTTCAAAGCTTCTCCTATTTACTTTGGATACATTAGTTAGGAAAGAGAAATATACATGGTTCAGTTCGATAAAATTGGCATGAGTCAACTCACTTATTTTATACATCATAAACATTATATAATGATAATAACAATCGAGGTTTGACCCTATACTAATTCTAAGCATTTTACTAATTTAAAAAATGTAAATCAAATCGACAAGTATATCATTATTATATTGCATCATACTGGTTTAGCTCATAATAATCAACTTCTTTGTACTTCATATTAAATCATATTTAATTAACAAATAATGATCTTCAACTTGAAATCTATACTTATATCTCATTAAATTCATTTAAAGCAAATTTACATAGACTATCCTTATTTTTCTTGCAATCCAATATTAAAGTATCTATTAATAAAACCATTATTATCTACCAACTAAATCTCTTTTCCTTGTTAAAGTAATATGTTTAAATTTTCTTACAGTTTCATTTTTCATTAAGACCCAATTTAAAATCAATTACACACAGTGTTCTATATTTATCAATTTATAAAAAAACATACATCTGTAGTGCTTGGTTTCCTACTAAGTACTTATATCCTCGAGTAGGGATAGATATATAAATTAATAGCTTTAAATATTCAAACCCAAAAGGACATAAAAACATTATTAAATCCCTACGATAAAGCTTAGATCCTATAAGATAAACATGTAACAAACAACTTCATACTTTCCAAACTTTTCTTATCAAATATTGGGAAAAATAAACCTTTAAAAAAAGGGAAAAATAAATAGCACTACCTATATCATAATAGGTTCGCATAAGGATTCAACAAATCCTTAACACACAAATCCGTTATGGGTGTATTTTAAAATGTAACATTTCTTACATATACACCCCAAAAGAAAGGAAAATAGTCTTAATATTTTACAAGGATCTAACATCCTAAAAAGAAAAACAATAAAAACACCGCACACATATTTTAACTAAGCATACCTAGTAATGGGATTATTGTACTTAAAGAAAACTATGGTTTCCTAATATCAAATTTGCATATACAGTTCTCACTTATAAATAATATGCAGAACCAATATGATGGTATTCAACTATACTAGTAAAAGGAAGGCTAAAAACATTAATACACAGTCTTAACTAAATATATATATTTTCATTCTTCCTTTAAATATATGTAGACCAACACACAATTATCCATGAAACTAATAACTATTTTCTTCTTATAAATAAAATGTAAACCCAAACAACACTAAACAATGAACGCTCATGCACTTTTTTTCTCACAAAAATACACCTATCCTAGATAATATTATAACCTTCAAACACAAAAATTTGTATGCCATTTCCATGTGTAATGCAATCACAAACGTAATAGTTAGTAAATCCAACATACAAATATTTTGAGATAAAAAACATATATATAAAAGAATAACACAAAACTTCCGCCCATAAAAAATATCAAATTCATAATATACCCAGTATACAATTATCAAAATAATTACTATTGTCTTATATATAATTAGGGAGAATCTCATGCATGTGATACCCATGTCTTGCTCAATTTTTCTTCTTTATTCCTGAAATATCCCTTCTAGAAATCAATAAATAGAAATACTCTTACTGAAGCATTTATTTTTGCAACCGAGATTGTTATCTTATCCATTATCAAAATTGCATTCATGGCTGAAAATCAAGCACAATGGAAATGATTCCACTTCCTTCAAAAATCCCCAAATATAGCTCAACAGTAACAAACAATAATCAAATGATTAAGAAGGAATGAGACCAACATTTAGGGTTGAATTCCCAGGGAAGCTAACCATTCTTGGAGTTTCAGGTCTGCATATTAAATTTCATTAAACTCAAAATCCATAGATACAACTTTCGCATGTCATGTACTCCACTTAACAATTATCTCTATATTAACCAAACATGGTTCAAATAACATTGTCTAGACTTTGGTTAAATTTTTAATATCCCGTTAAATATGCCACCAATTTAAACCAAGTTATATGCAAAATAGGTCCAATAAAACATTGTTATATGCCATCCACTTATATTAAATGGTTTAATATGCCAAGCTTCCTATTTATAATTAAAACCCATGTCTTTATCCATCTTGCATGCCACAGCTAACATAATTAATATATGTCGTGAAATCCAAGTGATTTTTCAATGCATACCAAGTTCACTTAATATACAACGAAATACCAACAAAACATGTTTATATATATATATATATATATATATATATATATATATATATTCCATAGGCAATGCTAAGTGATCTAGTAAGTGATTAATAACCTTACAATCATGATCTAACATACGATAAAACATATAATTGACAGAAATGTCAGTGTGAACTAAAACTCTCAATTGTTAACTTTTTTAAACCATCTGACAGTCTATTGGTCATCTATATGGTCATAAAATTTGGAACTCGAAAGGGCAGGATGTTGAATACTTCTTGTGGCATTGTTTCATCTTTCTCTAATGCTACTAATATACACTCTCTTTGCATGCGATCCACAATCAATGTAGAACACACACTATTTTTGTTCATCTCATTCAGGAATTGCTTACCTAACAGTAAAAGAGCTTTAGGTCCATACATTGCTCTTTTACCTTTATCCTTCATTAGATTTAGAGTGTACTCTCTCCTATCTTTCATCACTCTATATGTATTTGAGTGGGCATCATGTTATCCCTTTCAATTAAATTTTCATGGACTTCTAACTAGCACATGATATGCATCTTGGACCATATCACTTCCTCCTAACACATTCTAATCTAGAATTTCACTGTACATTTCTCAATCGCTAACAATTTCTGTCCCTTATACAACCAAAATACCTTGTAGGGATTAGGATGCTCAATTCTCTTCAATCCCAACATGTCTAACATCTCTTGCAAAATGAAATTATCAATATTTCCACTATCCACAATCAATTTGAAAACCTTAACACCTGACATGCATGTTGTTCTAAACAAATTCTTCCTCTACTTAGGACCAATGTTGTCTTTTACTTGTTTTAACAACATGCATTTAAAAATCAATGCTTCACCTATCTTTGTGTCTTCTCCACAACCTTGTGCATCATATATATCACCTTGTGAAATATACGCACTTACATTATTCTTCTTCTCATCATGTTAGGCTTACACGCGTGCTCAAAAGCTTTATGCCTTGTTTCCCACACCTATAACAAGTTTCATTGAATCCATGTGACTAAAGGATCCTCTAGCCTTGGTAGCATTACCTCCTCATCTACTTGTTCACTCATTGTGGTAAGATAAATATGAATCAAGATACCATCATATTATTGTTGAACCCTCAAAAAAAACCTTCAAATCTCATAGCCCTATTTGAATATCAATTTCTTATTATAAATCTTCTCAAAAAGACTAAAATTAAAGTTGTGCAACTAATAAGCATGAGTTCCGAGTTGATTGATGAATCTCTCCACCTCAAAATCAAATACATAAACTTTGCTATTGTTTCGTGTCAAGCCTTGATGTTTTGTTATTATTTTATATTTTTTCAATTTTTTTATTTTCAATCTCCACTATTTCATTATTAGATAATAGGTGGACAGCTACCAAATAGGTGATATAGAATTCATCTGTGTGTGTGTGTGTGTGTGTGTAAATATAGATGTAACTGTTCTATAATATATATAACTATACGTATAGTATACATACACATATAAATGTGTGTGTGTATATACATATGTGTGTGTGTGTGTGTGTGTGTACATATGTAATTTTATGCTTCTTGTTTGATCTTGTTGAGAATTATAAGTTTGTCATTTGATCTTATAAAATGTAAATAGAGTAAATAAATTTTAGTCTTAAAGGTAAGATTGTGCGACAAGGTAAGAGAAGGCTGGGTGATAGATTAATAGAAATTTGGAATGTTATTGCTATGGAGATTCCATACGTTACACATGCTGTGCTCCTTTGTTAGAAATTCAAGGTCGCTCTCTCATATCACTCCCCAAGAGAACAACCCTAAGAGAGCAATAATCACAATGGGCATCGACTTGAATATTTATGAGACAACAAAATACATACATAATTTTCAATTTCTAGACTTCAGTTAGCAAAAGGGAAACTTTAAAGTGTTAGTCGTTGTTAAAGACTCCACATTCTCTGCGAATTTCTCCTTGGTTGCCAGTCTTAATACCCACATTCCCCAGCCTTATCATGGAAAGCCCAAAGTAAGTAAAAAACTTTTCCTTGGACAAGGCAAATAGATTAATATAAGCACGCGTGCGAGGATCCCCATACAAGATTTGGTCTGTAGCCAGCAGGGCAAATCCTTTCTTAACATTCTGATAATAAGCATTGTCGAAGGCAGTGGGTGTGGAGACATCATTGAAGGCTACCACATCTGGATCAAGACCATCCCTTGGACAAGCAGCTTTAAGCCTTTTGGCATAGCTTGAATCCATTGTCGGATCGACTTGGTGCGTTTTGTTGTAGTTATAAATTCGATACATGAATTCGTTGCAGTGTGCGAATCCAATAGTGTGACCACCTGATCAAACAAACAAGATTAGATTGTGCAACAACACCTTTCAATCCAATAGTTTCTATAATGCCAATAACACCTTACAATGCAATCACTAAGCTTAAAGTTCACATATGTTTGCAGGTTGAATTGGTAGACCAACTAATGAAAGAGCACCCAAAAAAAGATTGGTTTTTCCACAATCACTCGTTTGCTATGGAAATACATAAAAATGTCCCTACCGAAAGAACCTACACATTACACTGCAATGCTTATTGGGTAGGGAGGTGGGCCTTATTTATAAGAAACTGCTTCATTTGATTGTTTATGTACAGAGAGAAAATGTGTTGAGCTATTGGCTTTACCAGAGAGAGTCACCATGTCAGCTTGGGTTAGACCTTTGGAATGAAACAATGAAATGAGCTGATCCACTGTCATGTTTACAGTTGGCAAGTTTCCTGCCACCCTTGATGCCTTTGAGACGAGTCCATCTCTGCGCCCCTTGAGAACGTCCCAAGTTGGTCCTCCAACCTGATTCTTAAGAATGAGACATTAATGGCTGAACCATTTTGTGGACTAGTTTGTAGCTTTTGTTTCAATATTGCTAATTGCTTGAACTATCTGCATTGTATCTGCAATATTGTATTGAGAGCATAGAAAACAAACTTTCTGCAATGTATAGAGAGCATTAAAAAGCACATCTCTGAAGGAAATGAACCATATAATTAACAATATATCAGTAGTACTGAATAAAGCTGGAAAACAAATTATTAAAAAAGTCAAGTATATAGAGCGAGAGATCACCATAGAGACTAGATGTCTGGTTGCCATTGCCATAATATCAGCAAACGACACAACATTTGGGCACTGTAACTCCAATGCTCTCTTCGCTCTAAAGAATACATCGAACCCATCTCCAGGTAAAGACAGGTTTATGTCTGCATCTCTCTCTGCTACATTATCCTCAGTCGAGGTAATAAGGACAGATGCATCACACCCCTGTAAACCATTAAATTCAATAGCGCATTAGTTGACATTGTAAGAAGAAAGATTTAAGAAAGAAGGTTATATCAATAGATCATACTACATTAGTTGAAATTGTAGATGGAAGATTAAAAACAAGGTAATATTAACAGATTGTACTGTAAGACTAAATGTCCAATTGGCATATAGCAATGTGGGAGATGACCTTATCTAGCACTCACAAACATGGTGGGGTACATGCTCTCCTCCAATAAAAAAAAATGTAGGTATTTAGGGATTTAATGAAACTCCAACACAAGAGTGGTTTTGAGACTGGAGTCTGTTAGAGGATATCATATGGAAGAGCTTAAACAGTAGGTATCTTCTGTTTTTAATGTTTTGTTTGTAGAAGTATTATACCAGTCCATGGATTTATGTTGTGCATATGCCCATCCTGCCATTACACTACCTGACTCCTATTGTAAGAACGCATCTAGTCCATGTATTTATATTATGCATATGCCCATGTATATGGCTCCTACACAGTGTGACACGTACCTCTAAAAAACAATCATGAAAGAAATGGAATAGCTCCTAACAGTGTAACCGCTCAGCCTAAACATCACATATAACACATACCTCTACAAAACAATCATGAAAGAAAAGGCGAAGAGCTCCAGGAGCCGAAGTAGGATTCTCCTTCAGTTTCTGTCTCACCACATTTCTCACAATCCTTTCAACATTAGGACATGAGTCTGCGTAGAAATTCTTGCTCAGCTGCTGTGCTTGAACAACAACTCTCTCACCACAGAACCATCCCAAGACCATGACATACACAAGGCTGAAAACAAGAACAGACCCCATTGTTGAAGACCCTCCTCTTCGTGCAAATGCTAGTTTAAGATAACCTTTATAAAGAAGCTTCTACATGAAAAACAACAAAGCACCTATCACCATCAAAATGAGTAAATCTGTAAGGATTGCTAGGTACTGGAAACTTATGAGTAAATTGACAAAGTGCTGCAGCAGCCTTGTTGTTGATAAAGCTGCATGTCACTGAAAATGTGGGCTTTGTTCTCGAATCGAGTGATGTGTCTTGTGGTGTTTGTGTTTGTTCTCGAATCGAATAATGCAATACTGAGTAACGAGGGGAATTGGGTTATATTCATCTGTAACAGCTCAAATAAGCAGAGACTGAGAAATGTGCAGTCGAGAATGTGATTATTCACGGGTTTGAGAAAGGACTTTTTCGTCGCCATTCAAGATTTCAGATTTGCACTGATGGCTTCCCCCTCCTTCAAGGGCGAGCAAGATCAGTTCTGGGTTTTTATCTTATTTAATTTTAACTGAATTTTACCTAATGAATTGTCTTATGTAAATGTTTTTTATCAAATTCGCCATCACGGACAAGTTATAGATTCGATGAATAACATAACATACCCATAATATGGGTATTTAGGATTTTGGTGTTCCATATTAGAATTAATATTTGTGAAAAATATAAATGGAATAAATAATTTAAGTGATTGTAATTCAGGGAACAATCACATAATAATAAAAGTTGGTAGAGAGAATAATACATAATATAAGTAATTGATTATTCATGTCACAATTACATTAGAATAGAGGTTGTAAGAGATTGGAGAGATTTGAATATTATCTACTATATAATTTTGACTTCCTACTTTTAAGAGATCTTCTCTCTATATAATGTACTATCTAGATTATTGAATAAACATGTTGATTAAATCTTATTGAGTATATGCTTTCTCTAAGTAAAGGGGACAGCCCTAACATCAAATGTTTTACACGATCCTAGTTTACATTATCACATATGATTTTTTTTAATATTTTTTTTTTTAATAAAAAAACTCAAGTCATTACAAACGAAAACCTATAAATTTGGCTTCGGGGTTGGAACATCATGGTATTTGGTAAAGGATTACCATGAAACCTAAGAATTCATTAGGGGTGAGGTAAGAGTAGGGTGAACTTAGGACAAAGAGAAATTAGCTCAAGGGAAAGTACCATATTATATGGTCTACTTTGGAGTTAACTACCAATAGTTCTTATGATAGTACACTTTTTATAATAATAAAAATTGTTTCTACATTATCATAAACTTAAACACTTTGTGATTGAAATGACATGCTAGTTTGATATGTTCGGCCTTGTTATATGTGTGGATAGACTACTAGACTTAGAATCTATGTGCATGGATGAGAGAGAGTGTCCTTTTAACTTTCAAATTGGTTCTTAAGAAATTAGACTAGATCTATCTTGCTAATAGTGGTAACCTCGATGCTAAAACTTGCCCCATAAAAGATCTAGATTCAATTCAAAATGTAAATGCAATCTCAACAAAGCAAAATGGAAAAGTATTAGGGCTTCCATTGGGAATTCTAAAGCTAAAGCTATGTCCCAAATTACTTTTTTGAAGCTTTGTTCAATAAGCTTCCTCTTAGCGGCAATATTTGATTTATCAATGTCAATACGCTTAAGTGTCCAGTCTTCAAACAACATAAGACTGTCATTCACATCTTATGGAGGGACAGATTTGTAAACACACAAATATTGTTGTCCACAATGATCTCATTACTATCTTTGGACACTCGTTATCTTGGAAACAAGTTGTTCTATGTTGGATAAGTAATGATGTTCGAACACTTGGCGCAGTATTAATTAAATTTTATTCCATATTTGAAACTAATACAATTTCTTTAAAAAAAACTAGAGGATATTAGATAGAATATCCATGTAGATAAGGGATAAATATATTTTTAATTAGTTTCATGATTTAGTCTATTTAGTGATGGAAAAAAATAAAGTCACAGTAAGGCTATAAATAGATTGTTTTATTTTAAGCCAATAGTTTTATATTTATCTATTTTTAGAAAGGTCTAGATTAGTCAATAATAACATGTTAGTTTTCAACAATAAGTACATTGTTATGGGCCAATTCTGTTGTCTAAAGAAAAACAAGGAAAAAGCTTATGAAGGTCTACAATTTTAGTGAATAAAATAGAGAACTTTGGTTTTCAATTTTATGTTGCAAGTGTTTTGAATAGTTTTTACATTGTCTTGCTAAATGTTTTTTCTTTGTTGAAGAGTGAGGAGTGGGTTTGTTAAAATCTTCAATTGGTATTAGAGCAATTGGTTGTTTAGTTATTTTGATTTTTAGATTTTTGTTTTAGATCTCTTAAGCAATTGATTGTGTCAAAATATAATTCTCTTCTCATTCAAGAATTCATTGGAAGGGACTATAATTATTGGAGCATCAAGACGATGTTTCCATTGACAAGAAAATACTTATGGGAGATTGTAGAAGCTATTTATGAAGAGCCATTTGATTGGATCATTGTTCCATCCAATGAAATATAACCAAAAAGGGAAGTTAAGACGAAGAACTCAGAAGACATGTTTTTCAAACAACTCTAGATAAAATTATATTTCCAAAAATTGTAGGTGTAAATGCAACTAAGGATGTATGGAAGACTCTACAAGAATCTTGAAAATGTAGTGATCAACTCAAAGTGGTTAAACTATAGACCTCATGAGAGGATTTGAGAATACAATAAGCTGAAAGAGTGAGTGATTATTGTGTTAAAGGATGTGGTCAATAAGATAGATACTCTTGGAGAAATTTTGGATAATGAAGTTGTTGTGAAAAAGGTGCTAAGAACTCTAACACAAATGTGGAACCATTTTCCCTCATCATTGAAGAAAGAAAAAAAATGACTACTTTTTTTAATCATCTAGTTGGATCTCATATGCCCCATGAAGAAATATTAAGAAACATAGTGGAAGAAAGCAATGCAATGGTGTTTTCCTCAAAATTGACAACATTAAGAGTAAAGGTATTGAGTAGACATAATATTTTTCTAAGGAGAAGACAAAGAATACGCACACGGGAACAAGGCATATTTGAAGGTGCGGAATGATAGGAAAGGAAACATGCGTCAGAACAGTTTGGTTCGGACTTAGCCATATTTATGGATACAAACTATATTTGGAGATAGTGTGCAAAGCACACATTGGGATGGAGGCTTGTGCGACACGCAAATGGTATTTTGGGAACGAGCGGATGATAAGCGTCATGCATGGTTGTAGTTAATAATAGGATTACTTCTTCCAGTTAACTATAGGACATCTATTATTAGCGCATTTGCATGTGTGCATGTTATTGTAAAGGTACATGGCTATTATCATCATGCGGCCTATTTTGAGAAGTGCGTAAGATGTGAAGGGAAAGTACCCACCTCTATAAATATGTATTGAACTATGTAGTTTAGAGTGTGTGAGTTATTGTAGAGTTATGATGTTGGATCTTATGTGTGCATGACTTATGGATATACTTTATAATGTAAGAAGCTTCTGTGTTTTACAGTGTTTAATGCAATGGATAATATTGGCTCGTTAATGGTGTTAAATGTAATTGAATCTGGTTCATGTGTGGTTAACCTTATTATAGTTATTATTTGATTAATGATTCTCTAAGATCTAGATCTAGATTATCCATTGTGGAATGTTTATATTTAATTACGGATCTGAATATGTCTTATATTCATCACACTAACATCCTACACACACAACTATAAAGAGGTTCATGGTACCTTTGCATGCTTCGGGTGAGCACTCATCTCAGGTTGGGTGATGTGTCAGTGTGCCTGGGTTATTCACAGTAGATTGTATGTTGCATCATTGGTTCCATTTCCGAGACCTCTTTTTCAATTTTTTTTAGGATGTTTCACGATGAATACGTATCGGTTGACCTTAGCAAGTGTTGAGGAGTGGATAAAATATCTAGAACAAGAGTACGCTTAGAGGTTTAGTACTGGATCTGAGTTTGACACACGTGTGTGGGTGGAGCAGAATTTGTATTACTATTTGTATGAGAGATTATTTGTGATCTTTTTTGTAGAGCTGTACGAGTGGTTAGTTTTTTATGAATCTAAAAGGAATAGGAGATATCGCACACTTTTCTGGATGCAGGAAGAATCTTAGGCCCTCTATGATGTTGATCTGATTTGGATGCACGTTGTGGACACTTGGTTCTGTGGTGTTTTGAATAGCTATAGGATACAATGTGCCCTAGAAAATCAGTGGATGCCAAAGTTAGCACCAGAACCTGAGGTAGTACGTGTGAAGATTTATACACATGTTGAAGTTGTGCGCACCAAAGAGACGTTACAGCAAAATCCTACCATTACTCAAGAGGAGGTTTTACATGAATGATAGCCAGATCCTACACATCAAAAGGAGGTTTATCAAGAGACCACGGAGGTGCTCAAAAAATTTCAAGGTGAAATATAGTGTTTACAAGAACAGTCAAGGAAGTTAGAACAAAATAAGGTAGCATAGACGGTCCAGTCGGATATTGATGATTTAAAAGAGGTATGCAAGATGTTACGCTAGAGAATATCATTCCATTACTAAGGAATTGGCTAAGGGAAACATTCCACGTGTAAGTATTAAGAATGGACGGTGGATCCTGCATGCTAGTATTCCCCCTCATAGCTTGGATTATGACAAGGAGATCACTTTGAATGTTGTTGAGGATGGATGGATTTTGAAGAATATATTTATTGACTCAAGCGCGGAAGTGAATGTGCTTACTTTAGATGCATGGGTATATATGGGAAGACCCCCATTATAGCCATCATCTAATGTAATGTTTATGGCTAATCGAACTAAGGCCACTCCAATCATAGTTTTAAAGGATGCATCCATTACTATACAAGGGGGTCAAGTTCACTAGGGAATTTGAGGTCTTAGCACTTACAGAAGTGGACAACTTCCTAGCTGTACTTGGGCACCCTTGGTGTTATGCAAATAATGCTGATCTACGATTCAACAAGGGGTATATAAGTTTTGAGAGCAAGGAAGAAAGAGTTATTATTCCTTCGACGTATGAGAATTCTGCACCTTATGTTGAACCATTGAGTGAGGAAGACCTAAATAGAATTTATGTATGCACCATTCGAGATCTGGAAGTATTTGAGCCATCTAAAGAAGGAATCCTCCAATGGGAAGATACACGGTCTATTAGTTATAATACACGGTCTATTAGTGATATTGCAAGTATTGCTTATGACAATTGGGAACATGGAACCTATGAGATGGTTGGGAATGAATTAAGAAGTGCATTTACATGGAGGAGAAAACCTCATTATATTAGGAGGATAGGTAATAACTTTGTACCCCGTTATACTAGAGAAGAAGATCCTACGGTATTCCTGTGCGCAAAGGAGGAGCAATGGACAAATCAAGTTGAAAGAAGAAATATCGGAGTGTATACCCTGTGTGGGACGGTAGCGCGCTAGTGGATAGTTCACAGGGATAATCTCATAGAATGGAATGAAGTCATAATTGCTCTAACAACTTGGTTTTTCCAGAGCAATGTGCCTACTCAAATATTCATATATCATGGTAATCAACCTATCTAGCACCACGTTCAACAGTGTGAGAGACTCTAGATAGAGGGGTAGGAAGCTTTACCACCTTCACTATGGGTGCACAAACTTTATTCCACTTTGCAAGGTTGTGTACATGCTTGGTATGTTTATGAAGAACTGCATAGGGAGATTGGAAATTGGCAAGACTTGATTGTAGGAATGACCCAAAATTTTGAGTACTTATCTATTAAACCTCTAGTAAGAGAGGCATTACAGGTTATGGAGCACTTTACTATGGGTTATGGGGCATTAAACCTCTGGTAAGAGAGGCATTACGGGTTAGTCATAATTTCTCTAAAAACAGTGCCAAGGTTGAAGAGCTCATTCAGGATTTATTTGGTGACGAAGAACAAGGAGTGCATTTTTATGAAGTTGATGATACAGATTCTAATCTATTTATGTGTGCTTAATTTGAGAAGGAGAAAGGAAAGATGGTCTACATAGTGGATGATGAGGAAGTATAAGATTTGGACATAGCTCATTCAGCAGGTACGCGTGAGGTTTTAGACAGTGTGGATAAAAACGTGTGCGCCTATCATGAACCTATGAAGACCAAGAAAGTGAAAATTGACATGGATGTTGAACCCAAGGAGGCCATAATTAGAGATTATTGGTCTGATTCTATAATAGCAAATACAATTGAGTTACTACATGATTTCTAAGACTTATCCCCTAGGGGATACCATGAGTTAAAGGGGGTACATGAATCATTAGATGAGATGAAGATTAAGCTAAAGGGAGTGCACTCGATCAGGAAGAGACCTTATAGGATGAACTTGAACCTGTGCGTAAAAGTTAAAGAAGAAATTGACAAAATGCTAAAATCTGGCATCATTAATCCCCTGGAAGAATCATAGTGGGTTAGCCCCATGGTAATTAGTATAAATAAATATGGTTGGATTAGGATTTGTGTGGATTACAGGGAGTTGAATGTTGCATGTGTGATTGATCCTTTTCCTATGCCTTTCACCGAGGAAATATTAGAAGGTGTTGCAGGGTGCGAAGTTTACTCTTTCATAGATGGATTCTCAGGGTATCACTAGGTTAGAATTGCATAGGAGGATCAAGAGAAAATGACTTTCACCACTGAATGGGGAAGTTTTGCATATATAGTGATGCCCTTTGGTTTAAAGAATTCTCCTGCTGTATTTTTGTGCATAGTTGTTCAAACATTCCAGAATTATATTCACAAATTCTTGCAGGTTTACTTGGATGATTGGACGGTATATGGGATTGTTAAGGATCATTTTGACAATTTTCGCTTAATGTTTGAAATATGTAGAGAGTTAAGCATCTCTTTAAACATCAAAAAGTGTGTGTTTGCTACACCTTTTGGAACTTTGTTAGGGCATATCATCTGAAAGGAAGGTTTGTTAGTGGATCCAACTAAGGTTGCAATTATTGTAGGCATGGAGGAATCTACCTGTCAAAGTGAGGTGCACAGATTCTTTGGCCACATAGGGTATTACAAAAAATTTAGCAAAGGATATGATAGAATTTTTGCACCCCTAGAGAAGTTACTTAAAAGAAAAGGAACATTTTATTGGGGAGAACCACAGCAGTGCGCATTTGAGGCATTAAAGGAGAGACTTACTACAGTGCCTATTATACATTTTCCCTCATGGAGCCAACCATTTCACGTACATGTGGATGCCTCTGGCACAGCCATTGGCACAATGGTATCTTATCCTGGAGAAGGTATTATAGATCATCCTATTTTCTTTGCTAGTAGAAATTTGAATCCTGCACAACGAAATTATACAAATACAGAGCATGAGGCCTTGTCAATGATCTATGTGCTGCATAAATTCAGACAGTACTTGCTAGCAACACCTTTTGTATTTTATACATATCACATGGCATTAAAATACTTGGTAAATAAGCCCATTTTACAGGGGTGCATATGTCAATGGGTGCTCTTATTCCAAGAATTTGACTTTACAGTTGTGGTAAAACTAGGTAAAAGTAATTTTGGCCCAGACCACTTATACAGAATTCAATCAGGAGAGGATGCGAAGACAATTAAATATACCATGTTGGATGCACAATTATATAGATTACATCACACGCCTTCAAAATTGGAGGATATTGCTCTCTTTTTATGCATAAGTATGGAACCAAAAGAAATGAAAGCCTTAGATAAGAAACATCTTGTAATTCACGCAGCGCCCTTCATTTTGATCAGTGGTGACTTATACAAACTAGGTTGAGATGAAGTATTATGTCGATGTGTAATGGAGCATGAGATCACAGATATCATGGAAATGGATCATGGTGGTATTTTTGATGGGCACTATGTAGGTGACGCCACTGCGCACAAGATTCTACTTACTGGATTATGGTGGGAGACCCTGTACAAGGATTATAAAGAGTATTGTAAGGCATGTGATCACTTTCAGTGCCTTGGAAAACCTGGGAAAAGAGATGAAATGCCTTTGAGGCATATTACTAGTGCAGAGCCATTTGAAAAATGGGATATAGACTTTGTGGGTCCTATTTCCCTAGTCACATGTAGAACCGGATCACGCTACATCATCACTTGCACAGATTATCTTACAAGGTGGGAAGAAGTAGCACCTATAAGGATTGTATAGAAGCTATGGCAGCAAGGTTCTTATGGGAAAATATTCTCACTAGGTATGGATGTCTGCTAATCTTGACAAGTGATAAGGGCACACACTTCTTGAATGAGAAAATCAGGATATTATTGGATGAATTTATGGTTGTGCACCACAATTCTACTCCTTATCACCCCCAAGAAATTGGGACTGCTGAGGCCTTCAACAAGATATTGAGCCAGAATTTAACAAAAAAATTTGATGTTGGAAAGAAATATTGGGATGATAAATTTTTTATTATACTTTGGGCATATAGAACAACCTACAAAATGTTGAATAAGGCCACACCCTTTCAGTTGGTGTTTGGTGTAAAATTATTTCTTCCAATGGAATTCATGTTACCATCATTACATATTGCATGTGCTAGAGGTCTAGCTTATGAACATGCATTAGAAGAAAGAATTGAAAATTTAATACAATTGGATGAGAGGCGCGCCATAACATGTTGGAGTCAAAAGCAAGAAAATGCTAGGAAGAATGCATGGCATGACAAACACACCAGGGATAAGAATATTGAGGTTTGACAGATGGTACTCCTTTATGATTCCAAGTTTCTACACCATCTAAGCAAACTTAAGGTGCATTGTTTGGGACCGTATGTTATCACTCACATCCTCGAAACAGGTGCTTATCAGTTAGAGGTGTTTGATGGAACATGGTTACCCTGTTACTTCAATGAGAGTATGTTTAAGCCCTACTATAAATAATTCTTCTTGGTGTTTGTAATAAGGCAGTATTTCCATTTTGTATATATTTCCCTTTCTGTATTTATTTTAATGTATTTCCTTCTTCGTCGCTGTGCTTTTTCAATTTAGTTTGGTGTTTTGTGTAATAAGCGCATTTACGCGCTGGAAGCTAATTACAATCTATTTATATGAACAGAGGACTGCACATACCATTGGTATGGGGTGGTTATTATGTGTTATTCAAAAAAATGGGAACACATGAGAACATACTGGTATATGTGTTATTCAAGAATGGAAAGGAGCTACTAGAAAGAAGATTGATCCTAGAAAAGACCATAGATAGAAATAAAGGGATGCACAGTAAACGCGAGGTAAGCAACGGCTGTAAAAAATACTAGGGGAAGGTGTAGTGGTGAGGTACTTTGGTGCATGGAAGTGCATAGAAGGAGGTCTATAGCCAGAAGGTAGGAAGGCGCGCTAGAAGGTTATAGCTGGGGCGCGAAGGTGTACCATGCGGAAATTGGTAAAATGGTCAATTAATGAGAGGATTAGTGGTAGGTGAAGAAGTAATAAATGCAATAAATTTTTGAAAATCTATATAAGGACATGATGTGGGTTCATTTTTACCTTTGTGATCACAAGTATTTGAGTGAGCTAAGTGCGACCGAGCCAAGAGAAATGTGTTGAGGTGTGGAGAGCTACAAAACTAGACGTGGAGAGCATATTTGTGCACGGAAGTGACTTGCATGCCCATTGGTGAAGGGTTTGAGCATAGTAGAAGCATTGAGAAGGAGCTAGGGAACACAGTTTCTAGCTAGGGTTTTATCTTACTCGACATAGAAGACAAAAGGTTGGATTTTTATAATCACACCGAAGAAAGCACCTATAGCAGGTACAAAGGGGAAGAAAAAGGTGGAAGTTGAGGTCAAAGTTGTTCCCGAGAGAAATTTTTCAGAGATGTAGTATCCAAAAAGAGTTATAATCAGACGAGATTGGGATTCCCCTATCCACATATGCAAAGTAAGTGATTACAACTACCGCACCACTAACAAGGGAGAGTTGGATTCTTTGTTGAATAAGAAGACCAAAAAGTGTACAGTGGATGACATGTCAGTGTATGATGCCATTGGGGAGAAGCTTCTCAAGAAATTAGGGGTTTATCAACTGTATGAACTCCCATATTTTGGAAAACCAGAAGCTTTATACCAATGACTTATGAGCAGAGTCCATGAGGAATTTTTCTATTTTGTTGGATGGGGGGTAAGGATCACAGTAGCTCTGATTGCTACATTGACAAGATTGAAGGGAACAGTGATAGATATTATTTCTAATTTGACTGATAAAAAAAAAATTGTAGCCATGAGAAAGGATTTGGGATACTCCAAGGGTCTGTGCAGAATTAACATATACAAATTAAGGAAGTATCTTGTGGTGCCGGAAGCCTTTCTCCTACTCACTGAGTTGAATGATCAAGAGAGATGATCATAGGTAAATACCATTTGGCTACATATCACGAAGAAAATGTCAGAAGGAGAGGTCTACAACTTAGCTGGCTACATTGCAGAAACTAGTACTGAGGAAGCACACATAGGTGAGAAGATAATTTTTGGCACTATTCTATTATTTCTTGTATTTGTAGAAATTAGACTGCCCGATGGGCTAAAGAACAAAATTTGGGAATACCCCATAGAGAAAAATTCCCTCACGGAGAGGTTCAAGAAGTACTTGTGTGAAGGAACAATGAGTGGCCCATTCAAGCAAAGGGAATACTATGGTATGACTGACTTCGTATGGTGTTCGAGGAGGAATGACACATTCTAAATAAGTTACCCTTGGTAGTGGGTAAGGTAGTACGGTTCACATTGTATCAGGATTTCTGCATCGCGCGGTTTGCAATGAAGGATGAGACATGGAGACCATGGTGCAAACCTCCCTATGCCTTCACACCGTGCTATTTCCAGGCCTCAGTACACAGGTTTACCGATGCATTTCAGTTGAGCTTTAATACAGACTAGGTAGATTGTGACTACCATACTCTCTAAAAAACTTATGTATATCCAGGTCGATCTACCTATATTGAGAGGCTCATTTCAGATGTTATAAATATGAAGCCAGTAAGTTTTTCTATTGGTGAAAGTGGAGACGCACTCATATATCTTTAGCTTAAGCCTAGGTTGGAGATTAACAAGTATGTGGAGAATTAATTTATGCTCCCATGGCCACCTTAGGGAAAACACACAGTTGATAATGTGGAAGCTCTAAATCCTACCTTGACCATAGAGATAGAGGAAGAAGAAGAACATGAGGATAATAGAGGCTTGGACCATAGAATCTGGAGGAAGCCCATAGATAAAGTGGAAATTTAGTGCACAAATACTCCATCTTAGGCGCAAGAACGAGAGGAGAACTTGGACAAGAATATAGTCCCTAAAGAGCACCAATTTAATAAGGTATTTAGAAGAAACGTGACTCAAGGTGTAAGAACATCATAGCCTGTATGAAAATCACCTCGACTCTCCCCTTAGAAAGAAGCACCTGAGAAAAATAAAAGAAAAAAGTTACAGCTTAACGATGAGGTGGAGGAGTCCGAAGAGAGCATGCCAAGAACCCCGGTTCAACCAGAATATGTAGATGAACCCAGGGACGAAGAAATGAGAGATGAAGTATAAGGGGTGAAAGAAATAGAAGAAACTATCCATGATCATACCAACAAGCCTGTTACGACTCAGGTAGGAGAAGGTCCAACTCTAGACCTTGGCGCTCATGTTCCTAAGGGGCCAAGGACAAAGAGAAGTGAAGAGTATGTTGTACCTATGTTGAGGACACAAGAAAAATCATTTACACCTGGTTTCAAATCATTGTGGACCTTAAGGAATTATATGGATGGGAGGTGATGGATCTAGATATGGCCACTACACGTGCAAGGAAACAACTATACTGGTCCATGCAGACCCATATGGATGAACTATATTTTGATGTATGTGAGGAGTCTTATGTCTTAAGAAGAGTAAAGAAATCACCACATAGTAGGCACATCGCCATAAAGCCAACTCTTATGTCTAATGAGTAGGTCAGGAATGCCTTGGTTAAGGTATCTATTGAGGTAGCATGGAGAAATATTGATAAGGCTGCCACCATTAGAGCGTTGATGGAGGATAACAAGGACAAAAATACAGAGCTAGAGCAGTTAAAGGAATAGAAGGAATGATAACGTGTAAAGAATGAGACATTTGTTTGCATGGGTGAAGAAATTGATGATTACATTATGAAGACAAGGCCTCATCTTGAACCAAAGGTACCTAAAAAAAATTCCTTCTACTATGCATTATGTGTGCACTTTGGTTGATTTGGTGTTAGAAGACGGACCAATTCGAATGCCCGCACCAAAATATGTTGAACAAGAAGTAGGGAGGGAAAGGGCCTTATGATTAGAAGAATTTCAACTTACAAGGCATTGCTCCAAACTTTAAAGGAGGAGCTGAAGAATGTAGACCAAGCTCTTAATTTGTGTGCAGCTCCAAAGGTAGTAATAAGGACCAGAACTCTGGTTGAAGATAATGAAGTTCTGGAAGAAATGAAAGATGAGACTTTAGGACTTGTATAAATATCAGCACTAGTAAGACAAAATCACAAATCCCTTGCAGCAACTTAGGATCCACATAAGGAGAGGATAGATGAGCTTGGGAAGCTCATAGCATAGAAGATGGATCTCATGGAAGGAATGATGTCAGGTATGGCCAATGTTGTCTGGGTACTGTTGAATGAGAAAGAAAAGATTACTCAGGATGAAATAGATGTCATAGCCACAAACATTCTAGAAAAGACAAGGATGACACTAGATGACTGGCAAACAATGGAGGCAAAAATCAGACTTGAATATCCAGAGCTAATCCTCCCAGTTGAAGAAGAGGAAGCTGCAGATTAAAGATTCATTCTTTTGTACAATGATTATTTAATTATTTCAATTCTTATTATTTATTATTGGTGACACCTGAAGGAATTCCCCATTTTCGGGAAGGCAATGTTCTTTAGTGTGGGGTGATGTTTTTGCAGACATAATATTGTTCTGAGAAGACACACAAAGAATACACGTGTGGGAACAAGGCGCATTTGAAGGCGTAAAATGATAGGAAAGGAAACGTGTGCCAAAATAGTTTGGTTCAGACTTGTTGGTCGTCAAATAGGACTTCAAGAAGAGCAACAGTCAGGGGACAAGAAGTCCCTCCTCTTTAATGGGAGAGGTTCCCTTATTCAGAAACGAACCTATTTACACATATACAAAGTATGGTTTTCTTGTGGAACTTGGATATTATGAAAGTGTTTTCTATAAGGATCATCAATTACAAAAGGACTGAGGAATGAAAATGCGAGAACGAGCAGAAAGGCACTGTTCAAAATTATAGATGACAGAGTAATTCCTTATGCATGCGAGGGTACAACAAATTAGAACAAGATCATTTGTATCATATTAAGAAGATGAAATTTGAAAAGACACAAAGTTCTGTAAATAACATCTGTGAGAATACAAAGCTTCTCAGCATAATACAGACAAATGATCTAATAAAAGTAAATGAATAGCTTGGGAATAAAGGAAACCAGATAGACAAAGAATGAAAAGTCCTTCTGTATTGATTTCTTTATGATTTATTTACACTTTCAGAAATAAGCCAAGTTCTTCCTCCTTCAAAATGGTGAGGAGAGGCCATTATATAGTTTACAAATCAGTTACTCTCGGTAACTACTTCTTTTAACTAAAGATTAGTTAAAAGGGTTGTTAATAGCAACATCCCAACTAATTACAACAAATCCGAGAGAAAGAATGGGAAGAGAAGAGAAGAATTAGGAGAAGAAGACAGGTGCTTATGACTGGGAGGGACCCACTGACTTTAAGATCCGCTGTCTGAATCTCTTCAATGCCTCGGCTATGTCTCTGCCATGTGGGACTGATGTGTTGGTGGTAGACTGAGTCCAAAATCTGAGGCACTTCTCCATTTCCTTATCGAACTCGACATGAGTATGATAATCTTTATTTTCTTCTTCAATGGAAGATTGAAGAGAACAGATCTCCTTCATTTTTTCTTTGGAAATGGAGCTTTCCTTGAATAGATCCCCTTTGACAAAAGCTCTGAATTGAGCTTTGATTTCTTGTAAGGAGAGAGGCACACCAGAAGTCTCATCCTGAAGATGGCAATGTATATCTTTGAAAGCAGATACAACTAGTGTTTTGAAGGCCTCACCCTTCTGCCAGCTATTCCTTAATCCTCCCAAAGCCTCCTCCTGGACCTTGATTTTCCATTGCACACTGTAGACCCAGGAATTTGACAAATTATCCTTTGTATCCTCGAAGACTTTGCTTGCCATCAAAATATTTTCATCTGTTTGTCCCATGAGGCGGAGGTCTACTATGCAACTGCTCCAAAGTTTAAGTTCTTTATCAATGCTCCCAATAGTGGAGGAGAGCTTCTGTTGCAAGTTGTTCACCTTCCCTTGGAGTTTGAAAGCTTCATCAATGAAGTTCAATCCCGCAACAAGCATATCATCCACCATGGCCTCCATAGCTCTGCCATAGATGGAATACTTGTGCATATCTTTGATACTTTGTACTTCATCTTGGCTCAAAATTACAGGTGGTGGAAGAGTAGTCAATGGGGTAGGGTCCAAAACTTTGTCCTTGGACAAAAGAGATTTGATGAAACCTGTAATAATTTGGGCTTGTTCTTCCAACTGTTCTATGGTTTGCTGCCCTTTCTCTACCCTCCCAATGACTCTGGTAACTGTTTCCTGAAGATTGTGGATCTCACCTTCAGGGGTAGACTCTCCCATGGGAATTCTTGAGAGCTCAAGATCAGACGCTTGCAAATCTTGTTCTGGCTTATCTACCATAGGCTTGGCTATCTCCAGGAATTGTTGGCCTTGAGCATCAGACACTATCCTAGAGGTAATTCTAGATTTTTTGGTGCGAGAAGGAGGAGTAGTGCCTAACAAGGCTGCCACAACATCAAAATTTGGTCCTGAGCTCCGGGAGGAAGACTTTCTCTTCCTACTGTCGACAAGAGGCTGCACCCATGCAAAAGAGGAGGAGGAAGAAGCAGGTGGGGCAAGAGGACCAAGAGAAAGAGAACTCATGGTGCCCAAGGTTTGTACTAATGTTGCCTCGAGTTGAGATATGAGTGGAGCGCTTGAGGTGATTGGTGTAGAGGAATCAACAGTGCTTGGAAGTTCAGTGCTTTGGACTTCTTTTTTCTTATCCATTGAGGCTTCAGGGGCCCTTGCAAGAGCTGGCACTTCACTCTCTTCACTTTCACTGAGAACAACAATGTTCTCTCATCCTGAAGGCAATTCTGCATGCTTTCTCAGGGGATCTTCTTCCACAGGCTCCTTCTTAATTTCTTTGAACTTCTTCTGATACACCTGGGTGGATGAGGAAGGAGTAGAGACTACAGGTCCTTGAGTTGACGAGGTAGGACTATTTTACACAGGTGCTTCTAATCTAGGAGTCGATGCTTCGCTCCTTGGTGTTGAAGCATCCTTGGAGGAAGATTCCCTTGAGTGTCTCCTAAGCTCACAGACTTTCCTATCAAACCAGATTTTGGTCTTGACTAAGACTGGAGCCAGGATTTCAGCCAAATCATCTTTCTCCTTTTTGAACCAATCCAAGTCCTCCAAGGGATTGTCATTTGACCACATTGTCATACTCATATGAGTACAGGTCATAATTATCATCTTGAAGCCCTTCAGGAACTTGGTACAAATTGAGTTCATGAATCAACTGTAGGGAAAACCTGTCATAATGCCTTCTTTTGGCTTCAAAATCATCAGCAAAGTTAGCCCAATAGTCCTCTGTGTCTACCCTATGATGATAGGTTATCTTGATGTTCTGCTCAATAAACTTTTTCAAGTCAAAGCAAGTTCTGGGCCTGAAGAAATGGACAGTAATGGGAGCTAGGGCCCTTTCTATATTTTGTGCATCCAGGGCTGTTTTGCAGGTGTAATTTCCCAAAGAGATGGGGAAGTGCAAACCAGTAATTTTCTTGTCTCTGTAGGTTCTATGTAATTTTTCTAATTACCTGCACACTTCTATCAAGGCCATCTTGTCATTGCAGAACATAGGGAGCTTGAGAGGAGTGCTCTCATAACTAGCAAGCCTGATATAGGAAAATTTTCTGAATTGGATAAAATAAGCACTGTAGTGTGATATCAGACTCACAGCTTCATCAGAAAATATTCTTGTTGTGTCACTCTCAAGAATCCTGACCATGTACATGGTGAAAGCATCATTCACCCTTCAGAAATTGTGATTGCTGGTCTCTAGGGTGAACTGCAGGTAGTAGGCATACACGGGGTCATCCTTGTGAGCATCGATGTATGAAAAGCCAAACCATTGCCTCGATGCTGCTAGAGTATACATCAGGTATGAAGTCATATAGAATTTCTTCATTTGTTGTACATTAGACAGCTGCTCCGCTAGGTTCATACTAATGATCTCTGCCTAGTTGATATTCTGAGTTCCCTCACACACCATATTGATAAGCGGGCACATCCAGAAATGGAACTCATTTGTAGAGGGTAAACCCATGACCTGAGCCAGTAGGATTATGAAATCTAACAATTATTCATTGAAATCCGCATGGAAAAGAGCCTTGGATAGATGAGATGCCCCCTTCTTAGGGTTTTTTAGCCAGGACTTCGCCACCCATGCCCTTATAGTTATCACTGTCTTGATTTTAAAGGGCCTGTGCTTGATTCTAGGAGATAACTATAGCATGGTCTATTTCTAGAATCCTTAGTGTAGTGCCAATGGTGGTAGTGTCAAGTTTGGCGATGAGCTCCCCATGCACATTTGTGTAATTTCACTTAAATCAGGGTTGAAATGAGCCCCGCATGAGAGCACTGTATCTACGCATTGTACTGAGATAGGGAAACCACCAATAAAAGCTAGACCACTATCATGAATCATCTGTGCCATTGGTGAAGGGTTTGCGTCTGTCATCCTTGTCCAAAAATCTCCAAATTCAAGGTGGCGAACTTCATTGTCCCCGATATTGGGAACGGCATGGACTCGAGTGGTGAAATTTGTTCCTTCCCCTGTAATTTGATCTTCATGTTGATAGTAACTCGAAGAGCAGAGCTACAAGCTAGAATTGGGATGGAATTATAGGGGGAATGGATACGCGTGCGTAGGAATTTTGGTTGCAAGGGTTCGAGCAATAGATAGCATGAAAGCAGTGTGTAAAAACGCATAGGGGGTAGTTTCATTATATAGTCGTTTAGGAGAGAGAAAGGAAATAAATGCGCATTAAATACATATCTACCAAATTGAAAAGCAAGATATTCAGGTAGAGCGGGAAAAATTAGCACGAATGGCACTTGGTTCATTTGGGACATGAGGGACGTGAAAGTGCAAAGTACGCAGTTCGGCCGATTCGGGCGATGCGGGGAAAAGATGCACAAATATTTTTGGGACATGCGGGACGAAAGTACGTGGAGTACGCAACTCGGCCGAATCGGGTGAAAATGGAACAACTGGTCTAAGCGAACTCGGTACATTTGGGACAAAAAGTTCTGACGGGCCCGAAAAGAATAGACTTCAGGTAAACCGGCCTATCGAGGAACAAAGGGCCCAATTGAACTTGGGAGACGTGGGACAAAAATGTTTAACAGGCCCGAAAAACACACAAAATGACCCAAAAACGTAGATTTTCCCAATTTCTTGACTTTTGACATTATCTAGTACAACAGAAAAGACACTTATCCTCAAAAATTAAATTTTCAACCACTTAAAAGCCAGGGAATTTTGAGTGGACAACAGTTGGCTCCTTCTGGGGATGACTTGGCATAAATTCAAAGAATGAGACAAGGAAAGAAGTTAGATGAACTCAGGGAAGTAGACCAGTACCTTATCCATTGGGCCACGGAATCATCGAATCAAACCAATACAGAGGACAACACACAAAAACAAGGGTAGGAAAGGAGGACCCTCACTATATAGAATATATAAAGGGACTCCCTAATCACCTATGACTTGAACAATTTCAAGTACTGCCCACTATAAGGAAGTGGGAGAGAAGAACCATCCATATAATCAAGGTAAAAATAATTCTTACCAGCGAAGTGCCTGATCTTGAAAGGTCCGAGCCAAAGGGAATCAAACTTGCCATGGTTGCCACGAGGTTCATGCCTTTTATCCCACAACAAAACAGTGTCTCCAACTTGGAAATCTCTAAACCTGGCTTTCTTATCAAACAGGACCTTTACTTTCTACTAGTGATTAGATATCTTATCAGTAACTTTCAATCTGTCCTCATTCAATTTGTGAAGATACATGATTCTCTTATCCAAATAATCATTAAAACTAGTATCTTCAATGGCCTTCATTAGATGCAAGGCTGGTAGCTCCACCATTACTGGCAATTGAGCTTCTACTCCATATACTACCTGAAAAGGAGACATCCCAATGGCTCTCTTAGGTGTGATCCTATCTGCCCAAAGAGCATCATAGAGTTTCTTGTGCCAGTTTCGTTGGGACTCATTGACTAATTTCCTTATTATGGTCACCAGATTTTTATTTGTGGATTTTGCTTGCCCATTTCCCTGAGGATATTAATCTAAGGAGTGAGCCAGAGAGATGCCATATCCATAGCAAAAATCCATTATCTCAGTTGAATAAAAAATTGAAGCATTATCTGTCACAATCTTGTTTGGCACACCATACCTTACCAAGATGTTTTCTTTGATGAAACTGCATACTACTTCAGAAGTAGTATTCTTTACTGGAATCGCTTCTACCCATTTGGTGAAATAATCAGTGGTAGTTAATACATGAGTATGACTACCACTAGAGGAGGGATTAAGTGTTCCAATGAAATCCAAACCCCATTGCTGAAAAGGTTCTTTGATCACAACTAATTTCAGGGGCAAAGAGGCCAATTTGGGTCTACCCACAAAAGTCTGACAAGCCTCACATTTATCAACCCACTTTGATGCATCTCTGAACAAGGTAGGCCAGTAATATCCTCCACGAAGTATTTTATGAGCAGTGACAGTTGATGAGTAATGCCCTCCACATTCCTAATCATGAAAAGCTGAGAGTAGCTTTTTTTGCTATTCCTTGTCCACACATTTCAAAAACCTCCCATCTAACCCACGTTTAAACAAGGTGTTTTCCCACAACACATATTGCACAGACCTTAGTTTAACAGCCCTATTTTCTTTGGTAGTCAAATGAGAGGGGCATTCCCCATAGGTGAGAAAATGAGAGATATCAGCATACCATTCGTCAACTAAGCTAAGAAATAGAATGGTAGGAAGACCAACTTCATCCTCCAGTAACTCGTGTCTAGCTCCTTCAGCGATGAGTTCACACAAGCCTTTTCCACAGACGAGCTTGGTCAGTTTGATGTCAATATCATATTCTTGGACCTTTCCCACCTAGTTCCCTCTCTTGGATCCAAATTCTTGTTGTGTGATAATCGACTTAACAGTTGTATCTGGTACCAACACCATGGAGTGAGAATTAAGAATGTAAAAACGAAACTGCTTGACAGCTGTAACCACTGCAAAAGCATGTTTTTCCATTATGGTGTATTTTAACTCATGATCTTTTAGAATATAGCTCATAAATGCAATTGGGAATTCATGCTCATTATAATCTTCCTGAATCAAAACAACAGCCAAGGTGTTATATGTGGCGTAGCAATAGATAATGAAATCTTTGCTGAAATCTAGACATGCTAAAACAGGAGTTTTAGCAATGGCTCTTTTAATACCTTCAAAGGATTCTTTCCCTTCAGGAAACCAACCAAAAATTTGTTTGCCTTTCATCATTTGGGAGATATTCAAAGTTAGCTCAGCAAAATCAGGGATGAACCTTCTCAAAAAGTTGATCTTACCAAAGAAAGAGTGCACACCATTTTTACTGGTTGGAAGAGGAATTTGCTGAATAGCTTGAACTCGCTCAGGATCGATTTTTATACCATATTTGGAGACAATGTGCCCCAATAATTTCCCCTCTATGACACAAAAGAAATATTTCTTAAGATTCAAAGAGATCCCATGTTCTCTACATCTCAAAAGAATTGTTTCCAGATGCTGAAAATGATCGGCCCTTGTTTTAGAATACACAATCAAGTCATCAAGGTATACAACAATACACTTCCCTTTCAAAATTCCAAAGGCTAAGTCCATAGCTCTCTGAAAAGTAGCACCGGCATTAATGAGCCCAAAAGGCATCCTTTTGTAAGCAAAGGTACCCCAAGGGGTAGTGAAAGCCATTTTGTGTTGATCTGCAGTATTAACTTCTACCTGGTTATATCCCGAGAATCCATCAAGCATAGAAAAAATTTCGGATCATGTTACTGCTTGCAAGACTTGATCCATCATAGGCAAGGGATAATTATCTTTCAAGGAATCTTGATTCATATTCCTTAAGTCAACACAGATACGAATCTTACCATTTTTCTTTCTAACGGGCACAATATTGGCAATCCATGTTGAATGATGGATAGGAAAAATGATTTTGGCTTTCAACAACTTCTGTATTTCTTGAAAAATGGTGTCATTTATTTTAGGATTGTATTGCCTCTGCTTCTATTTAAAAGGCTTAATCCCAAGTTTGAGAGGGATAAAATGTTGCATCTCCTTTGGTTGGAAAGCTTTTAAATCTTCATAGGAATAAGCAAGAACATCCTTATACTTCTTTAAAAGATCAATTACCTTCTTCCTCTCATCTAGTGTGTAACATTTTCCAATGTTCACGAGTTTAGGTTCAGTAGAACTCCCAATATTAATTTTTTCATATTCAGCTGATTGTTGAGGTCCAGCAGAAGCTCTAGAATTTACATACCTATCGTGTTTATCAAACAATTCCTCTAAACTCACAAATCCTTTTGGAATCTTGTTTCCCTTGAGTTTGATACATCTATCCTAATCCGTTTCTTCTTCTTGGGTGACTTATTTGTCAAAGGGCACACTTTCACAAGGCAAATTATCGCTTCCTTCAAAGTACAACTGTTCAAAATTATCCTTAAGTTCTAAGAAAGAAAGCAAGTGTTGATCATCATTGAAAACTTTCCAGTTACTTGTATTATCAGGTACACTAGGTCGATGGATCATCTTAATGGTGAACTTATCTTGAGAAAATTTGGGATTAGGTATGAGTAGTGACCCTGAGACTGCTAGTGAATCAGCCCTGGTATTCTGCTCCCTGGGTATTGCTTTGATGGAGAATGCATCAAGAAATTCAATGGAATCCCAAACCTGATTCCTGTAATGTTTCAACCTTCCATTTTTTACCTGGAAGAGGTTTCTAACTTGCTTAACAATCAATTCTGCATCCCCACGAGCTAGAAGATTCTTCACACCCTGTTCTTTTGCTACCTGGAGTCCAAGAATGAGAGCCTCATACTCTGTTGTATTATTGGTATTTTCAAACTGTAACTTGAATGAGAAAGGGTGAAGGCTTCCTTCAGGAAACACCAATATGACACCAGCTCCAGAACCAGCTGAGGAACAACTTCCATCAAACTCTAAAATCCAAACACCATTAGGATCTTTAGGTGACACTTTGGGAAGTTGGATTTCTTCAGGAGACATAATCATGTAGTTGTCATGCCCCATATCCTCATAGAGTATTTGTGCTTTGGGATCATTAGTTTTTTTTACAATATACTCAGACTACTTCTCAGGTAGTAGCTTCTTCATTTTCCCATTAACAGGTATGAGGGCATGTGACTAATCCATTTGAATTTCTCCACCCACATCCTTACAGAAGTTTCTTCTTAGCAACATCCCGTATGAAGGAGGAATATCTGCTACTAAGATAGTAGCCAAAACTTTCTTCTCAGGAAAATCAATAAAATCCAATTGTGCATCTTTAATTCTTCCAACCAAGGGCACTTCCTTACTCTCCATAGAGTAACAAGATCCATAAGTGCGTGTGAGAGTCAAGCCTAAGGCATGAGCTACTTTAGCAGGCATCACATTGTCTGATGCTCCTGAGTCTATGACGCAATTACTTAGCCTATGGCCAGCTATAAGAAGTGTCACATAGAATGGTTTGATTTTGTCACTGGGTGAGGTGACAGTGGCTACCAGATTAGGCTGTGGTGTAGAAGAAGGAGTGGGTAAAAGGCCTTTAGAAGTAGTTTTAAAATGGGAATTGACAGAGTGAATCATTTTAGGAAAAGCCTTGGGATGGGTTTGATAATATTCAACCTCTGAGATTTGAACCTTAGTCTTTTTTAGGTGGTCAATAATATCAAAAGACCCAAAAGTGGATGGGTTATTATCACTTGAGATCCTAGGTTTATCAATTTTAGGGGAAAAAGAAGTAACTTCAGTAGCAGAATTGACAGGACTCACCTTTGGTGTAGATGAAATGGGGATCGGAGATGCTCTTTTTACAATTATAGGGATAGTTGTTGGCTGCTCCTTAGATTTCTTGGTGCGCTGCATCACTTTCTCCCTCTGATTTTTCTACTCTCGAGTCATGACAGTGTATGATTTGCTATTCATGTCTACCACTACTTCGTTGTAATCATCCCCTTCATCAATGCCTTCGGCAGTGAAGAAATTAACTCGAGATCCCTCAAGTTCATCTGTTTCATCGTCAACCTCTTCAACAAATTCCTCGCAATCTTCATTAACCTCCTCATCCTTTGGTTCCTCAACTTCACAGGTTGCATTGACAGGAACTTTAATAGGAGGTCCTTCAAGCGGTAGCCTTTTTTAGGAAGCAGGCAAATGATTTCTGGGTTTAAAATTCCTCCTTGGAACATTTGCATAGGGAGCATGCTGAGCCAATTTTTTCTTAATGGTAATGAGATCATTTGCAAGTTTTTGTACCAATGGATCAATATTAGGTCCAGGAGTGGAAGAGGAGGAAGAAGAAAACTTAGATTTAGAAGGGTCTCTCCTCAACTTCCCAGACATGATTAAATCATCTTCAACACTGACAACAAGAGTTTGATCCTCGGCTAATGTTGCGAGATTAGCTCTTCTCAGTGCATAACTAACTTCAGGCAATTGGGCGTTTAGGAAGAAGCATTTTTGAATTTTATCTACAGGTTGAGTATTTGGAAGAATTTTGTTAATCAACCTGTTTAATCGAGCCACAAATTCTCTCATGGGCTCTTGTGAATTCCTTCCTTCTTTGAGAAATTTGGACTAGCAAAGCATGCACGTCTTCCACCGGTTTGAAATGGTTTTCAAACCTAGTTCTCATTGTGTCCCGGCTAGTGATAGCACTGGCTGGAAGGTGATAGAACCAATCAGCAGCATTATCTTGTAAAGTCTCAACAAAAAGCCTTATGGAGATGTCTTCATGTTTAACTCCCAGAACTCTGCATGCGACTATGAAGGTTGGGATGTGTTCATCAGGATGTACTTTGCCATCACCTTTGAATTTAGGGAAGTTCTTCCAGTTACCTCTAGGTAACTCATGCAAAGCCTAAGGAAGGGCAAGAGGCCCAACATGATGACCCCAAGGCAATGGTACCACCATTCTTGGAAAAATGGCTTGAAGAGGAACTGAAACACCAACAAGAATCAAAGCTTGAAGATTAGGACTGATTGGCTTTGAAGGAATACCACCCGTAGGGATTCTATCTTGGACAGGTGGAGTGCTTGTTGAATGAGTCTTTCTATTTCTTCTTGTTGAAGGGAAAGGAAAACCATGTTGTTCCAAAAGCTGAAACTGAGAATCTTCAATACCAAGGGCCCTTCTCCCTCGAGTAAAATGCGGAATCACCAAATCAAAAGATGGTCAATAAATGATTACAGAACTGGAATATGATTCCCCAGTGGAGTCACCAAAAAATTGTTGGTCATCAAATAGGACTTCAGGAAGAGCAACAGTCAGGGGACAAGAAGTACCTCCTCTTTAATGGGAGAGGTTCCCTTATTCAAAAATGAACCTATTTACACATATACAAAGTATGGTTTTCTTGTGGAACTTGGATATTATGAAAGTGTTTTCTATAAGGATCATCAACTACAAAAGGACTGAGGAATGAAAATGTGAGAAAGAGTAGAAAGGCACCATTCAGAATTATAGATGACAGAGTAATTCCTTATGCATGTGAGGGTACGGAGAATTAGAACAAGATCATTTGTATCATATTAAGAAGATGAAATTTGAAAAGACACAAAGTTCTGTAAATAACATATGTGAGAATACAAAGCTTCTCAGCATAATACAGACAAATGATCTAATAAAAGTAAATGAATAGCCTAGGAATAAAGGAAACCAGATAGATAAAGAATGAAAAGTCCTTCTGTATTGATTTCTTTATGATTTATTTACACTTTCAGAAATAAGCCAAGTTCTTCCACCCTCAAAATGGTGAGGAGAGGCCATTATATAGTTTACAAATCAGTTACTCTCAGTAACTACTTCTTTTAGCAAAAGATTAGTTAAAGGGTTGCTAACCGCAAAACCCAAACTAATTACAAAAAATCCGAGAGAAAGAATGGGAAGAGAAGAGAAGAATTAGGAGAAGAAGACAGGTGCTTATGACTGGGAGGGACCCACCGACTTTAAGATCCACTTTCTGAATCTCTTCAACGCCTCGGCTATGTCTCTGCCACATGGGACTGATGTGCTGGCAGTAGACAAAGTCCAAAATCCGAGGCACTTCTCCATTTCCTTATCAAACTCGACATGAGTATGATAATATTTATTTGCTTCTTTAATGGCAGATTGAAGAGAACAAATCTCCTTCATTTTCTCTTTGGAAATGGAGCTTTCCTTGAATAGATCCCCTTTGACAAAATCTCTGAATTGAGCTTTGATTTCTTGTAAGGAGAGAGGCACACCAGAAGTCTCATCCTCAAGATGGCAATGTATATCTTTGAAAGTAGATACAACTAGTGTTTGAAGGCCTCACACTTCTACCAGCTATTCCTTAATTCTCCCAAAGCCTCCTCCAGGACCTTGATCTTCCATTCCATGTTGTAGACCCAAGACTTAGACAAATTATCCTTTGTATCCTCGAATACTTTTCTTTCCATCAAAATATTTTCATCTATTTGTCCCATGAGGTGGAGGTCTATTATGCAACTACTCCAAATTTTAAGTTCTTTATCAACGCTCCCAATAGTGGAGGAGAGCTTCTGTTGTAAGTTGTTCACCTTCCCGTAGAGTTTGAAAGCTTCATCAATGAATTTCAATCCCACAACAAGCATATCATCCACCATGGCCTCCATAGCTCTGTCATAGATGGAATACTTGTGCATATCTTTGATACTTTTTACTTCATCTTGGCTCAAAATTATAGGTGGTGGAAGAGTAGTCAATGGGGTAGGGTCCAAAACTTTATCCTTGGACAAAAGAGATTTGATGAAACCTGTAAGAATTTGGGCTTGTTCTTCCAACTGTTCTATGGTTTTCTGCCCTTTCTCTACCCTCCCAATGACTCTGGTAACTGTTTCCTGAAGATTGTGGATCTCACCTTCAGGGGTAGACTCTCCCATGGGAATTCTTGAGAGCTCAAGATCAGATGCTTGCAAATCTTATTCTGCCTTTTCTACCATAGGCTTGGCTATCTCCAGGAATTGCTGGCTTTGAGCATCAGACACTATCCTAGAGGTAATTCTAGATTTTTTGGCATGAGAAGGAGGAGTAGTGCCTAACAAGGCTACCACAGCATCAAAATTTGGTCCTGAGCTCCAGGAGGAATATTTTCTCTTCCTACTGTCGACAAGAGGCTACACCCATACAAAAGAGGAGGAAGAAGTAGGTGGGGCAAGAGGACCAAGAGACAGAGAACTCATGGCACCCAAGGTTTGTACTATTGTTGCCTCGAGTTGAGATATGAGTGGAGTGCTTGAGGCAACTGGTGCAGAGGAATCAACTGTGCTTGGAAGTTCCGTGCTCTGGACTTCTTTGTTCTTATCCATTGGGGATTCAGAGGCGCTTGCAGGAGCTAGAACTTCACTTTCTTCACTTTCACTGAGAATAATAATGTTTTCTGGTCCTGAAGGAAATTCTGCATGCTTTCTCAGGGGATCTTCTTCCACAGGCTCCTTAATTTCTTTGAATTTCTTTTGATACACCTGGGTGGATGAGGAAGGAGTAAAGACTGCAGGTCCTAGAGTTAACAAGGCAAGAGGAGTTTACACAGGTCCTTCTGATCTGGGATTCAATGCATCCCTCCTTGGTGTTGAAGCATCCTTGGAGGAAGATTCCCCTGAGTGCCTCCTAAGCTCACAGACTTTCCTATCAAACCAGATTTTGGTCCTGACTAAGACTGGAGCCAGGATTTTAGCCAAATCATATTTCTCCTTTTTGAACCAATCCAATTCCTCCAAGGGAGTGTGTTTGACCACATTTTCATACTCATATGAGTACATGTCAGAATTATCATCTTGAAGCCCTTCAGGAATTTGGTACAAATTGAGTTCCTGAATCAACTGTAGGGAAAACCTACCATAATGCCTCCTTCTGGCTTCAAAATCATCAGCACAGTCAGCCCAATAGTCCTCTGTGTCTGCCCTATGATGATAAGTTATCTTGATGTTCTACTCAATAAAAATTTTCAAGTCAAAGAAAGTTCTGGGCCTGAAGAAATGGACAGTAATAAGAGCTAGGGCCCTTTCTATATTTTGTGCATCCAAGGTTGTTTTGCAGGTGTAATTTCCCAAAGAGATGGGGAAGTGCAAACCAGTAATTTTCTTGTCTCTGTAGGTTCTATGAAATTTGTCCAATTGCCTGCACACTTCTATCAATGCCATCTTGTCATTACAGAACATAGGGAGCTTGAGAGGAGTGCTCTCATAGCCAGCAAGCCTGATATAGGAAAATTTTCTGAATTAGATAAAATAAGCACCGTAGTGCGATATCAGACTCATGGCTTCATCAAAAAATCTTCTCGCTATGTCACTCTAAAGAATCCTGACCATGTACATGGTGAAAGCATCATTCACCCTTCGGAAATTGCGATTGCTGGTTTCTTGGGTTAACTGCGGGTAGTAGGCATACACGGGGTCATCCTTGTGAGCATCGATGTATGAAAAACCAAACCATTGCCTCGATGCTGCTAAAGTATACATCAGGTATGAAGTCATATAGAATTTCTTTGTTTTTTGTACATTAGATAGCTGCTCCACTAGGTTCATACTGATGATCTCTGCCCAGTTGATATTCTAAGTTCCCTCGCACACCATATTGATAAGCGGGAACATCCAGAAATGGAACTCATTAGTAGAGGGTAAACCCATGACCCGAGCTAGTAGGATTATGAAATGTGAAAATTCTTCATTGAAATCCACACGGAAAAGAGTCTTGGACAGACGATATGCCCCCTTCTTAGGGTTTTTCAGCCAAGACTTCGCCACCCGCGCATTATAGTTATCACTATCTTGATTGAAAAGGGCCTGTGCTTGATTCTGGGAGATAACTATAGCATTGTCCATTTCTGGAATCCATAGTGCAATGCCAATGGTGGCAGCATCAAGTTTGGTGATGATCTCCCCATGCACATTTTTCAGTTCACTCGAATCAGGGTTGAAATGAGCCCCGCATGAGAGCACTATGTCTGTGCATTGCACTGAGATAGGGAAACCACCAGCGAAAGCTAGACCACTGTCATGAATCATATGTGCCATCGGTGAAGGGTTCGCGTCTGTCATCCTTGTCCAAAAATCTCCAAAGTCAAGGTGGCAAACTTCACTGTCCCCGATATCGGGAACGGCGGACTCGAGTGGTGAAATCTATTCCTGCCGCTGGAATTTGATCTTCATGTTGATAGTAACTCGAAGAGCAAAGATGCATGCTAGACTTAGGATGGAATTGTAAGGGGAATGGATACGCGCATAGGAATTTTTTGTTGCAAGGGTTTGAGCAATAGATAGCATGAAAGCAGTGTGTAAAAATGCATAGGGGGCAGTTTCATTATATAGCCATTTAGGAGAGAGAAAGGCAATAAATGTGCATTAAATACATATCTACCAAATTGAAAAGCAAGATATTCAGGTAGAGTGGGAAAAATTAGCACGAATGGCACTTGGTTCATTTGGGACATGAGGGATGCGAAAGCGCGAAGTACGCGGTTCGGCCGATTCGAGCGATGCGGGGAAAAGATGCACAAATGCAGGAAATAGAGTTCTTATAGTTGTTAAAATGACCAAGAAAAATTTGGAGAACAGAGCAGGAACCTCACCAATATAGCAATTGAAGATAAAATTTGGTTGTGGTATTTCAGGTATGGACTCTTGATTTATTAAAGTTTGAAGTTACTGACATCATAAAAATTAATTTTTGATTTTTTAAAAATTTGAAGAGCAAGAAAGATTTTGAAGGATGTGTTAAATGAAAACATGCAAAAGAAAAATTTCCCAAAAGTTAGTGAATGGAGTGCTCATTATCTCCTTCAATTACTTCACTCTAAAAAAATTGTCCTATGAAAACAAAATATTTGTGTGATCATCATATTTCATGACATTTCTTGATGATTGCTTATGAAAGGATTAGGTTTACTTATTTAAGCACAAATATGAAAACTTTGATATATTTAATATGTTTAATACCTTTGTAGAGAATGAAATTGGTTGTAGAGTAAAGTTTTTAAATGCTAATTACATAGAGGTAAATTTTATTTAAAATATTTTATGAATTATTGTGATATGAATGGCATAAAAATAAATCTCACAACTACATATATACGTCAAAAAAAATGATTTATCTTAAAAGAAAAATCATATTCATCAAAATGGCAAGGAGTATATTACAACTAAAGGTATTGAGAAACTCTTTATATGGTGATGTAATTGCTACAGTAATATATATTCTCAATCAGAGTCCCACTAGTGCACTTGACAAGATGAAAATATATGAAGCATGGTATGAAAATAATCTTAAGGTCAAACACTTCAATTGTTTTGGTTGTTTAGCCTATGTTCATATAGTTGATTGGAAGAAAAATAAGCTATAACCAAAGAGTGAGTTTTGTATTTTTTTGTTATTTTGAAAAATAAAAAGCTTATATATTTTAGAATCGTCTCACTTATAACATTCTTTGGTTAAAATATGTATTTTTTATGGAGGAGTGTATGGTGATAAAAAATACCATGTTGACAAGTTTAAATCCATTTATAATGGTGATATTATTAATAAGTAGTGTGCTAGTATTTCAGTTCTAAGTATTATTGATCCACTAAGCATTTTCTCATCTAGTTTTTTTATTCCAAGTGAAATTCTAGCTTCAATTCCATGTTCTTCAAAAAATATGTTGGCTATGCAGTTGGATCTTTATTTCTTTGATGACAGATCTTATTGCAGCCTCAATGACTGCACTAAGTGTTTTTGGATATTTTTTTCCCCATTTTTGGTTCTTCTTAGGTGCATAATTCAATGAACTTTTTTAGCATTCTATTTCAATAGCACGAATTTACATCCCCACTTCCCTTTCATGGTAACTATATTTTGACCTACTAAATTAATTTTCCAACATGCCTAGACTATGGTAAAGGGATGAGCCATATGATTTTCCATTGTACATTGGAACTTCCATCATGGGTGGGATGTGTTCTAGTTGTTTGATATGATGAAAATTATCTATTTGTAAGAAGTTAATATTATATGATTTTCACTCAACACTATTGTCACATTGATGAACCTTGAGTGAAATATATCAAAGGAGTAATCACATTATAAGAACTCAAGTGCATGAAGCACATGAAAAATATACAAGATGTGAGATGGTAAATTTTACTTTATTTTTGTATCTTAATTTTAAACCATCATGTTTCAAATACTATTGTGTCAATGATGTTTGGGTGAAATAAATATAATAATAAATGGATTCCATTCATGGGATTTGACATTTAGAGTTGACATAACTTTCACATGACAAGTTGTGTTGAATGGGTTTATAAGACTCAGTACAATAATGGTGGTAGTGTTAAAAGACACAAGGCACATTTAGTTGTAGAACGAATAACACAAAGCTATGGCATATATTATGAAGATAAAAAATTTTGGTGACAAGACAAGATACCATTAAAATATTGTTTTCACTAGCAGCTCAAATGAAATGGAGCATACATTACATACATGTGAAAAGTTCCTTCTTGAATGGGTACTTATAAGAGGAAATCTATGTACAGCAACTACAATTTTTGAAGTATGAGGCAAAGAATGTCGAGTATATATGTTTTGTTTATGACATCAAGAAAAAAAGTACCAAGATCCTGGTATGCTCTAAATGATCAATATTTTAAGTGGAATTGCTTCAAAAGAAGCAAGAGTGAGCCTACTATTTATTACAAGGAAATATATAATGATATCCTTATTATAAGTTTGTATGGTGATGATTTCTTGTATATGGGAAACAATGAGATGATATAAGAATTCAAAATTTCTATGATGAATGAATATGAAATGAAGGATTCGGGTCTCATGTAATATTTCCTAGGGTTGGAGACTCATCAAAGTGAGGATGGAATTTCTATTTGTCAAACAAATTATTCAAAAATTATGTTATAGAATTTTATCATAGTTGATTATAAACCATTATCCAGTTCTATTTCTTGTGGATTTATGTTATGTGCAGAGAATATGGTGTAGAAAACTTGATGAGATAGTTTATATAAGTATTGTTGGAAGCTTAATGTTTCTAAATCACATGGCCAAATATTACTTATTCAATTTCTCTTATTTTGAGGTTATGTCTACATAATCCTAAATTCATATGAAGGTAGATAAGACAATATTAAGGTATGTGAAAGGTAGTGTTAATTTTGGTATTCATTATTGTGTTTTTAAAAGGTTTGAACCAATTGGTTATAGTGATTATGATAAGTAAGGTTCTTTGGATGACCTAAAGTCAACATACGACAATTTTTTCGCTTGGTTTGTGTTTGATTACATACATATCAAAGAAGAATATTTTAGTTTCCCTTTCATATATGTAAGTGTAATAAATTACAGTAACTTCAACAATTACACAAGAATTATGGCTCTCAAAATTTCTAGAAAAAATTAGGGAGAAACAAAACCATGCTTTGAAAATGTGAAAGCATAAAACTATGTCCCACGTTTTTGCAGTTTTTGTATCTTAAGAAAAATATTTTCAACAACCAAAACTTTACCAAACACATATAAAATGACCAAACAATTTTTGTTAAGATTTTAAATATACTGTGGTACATGGAATCCATGATTTACCTAATTTTTTTAAGTTTTAAAATTATTTTTTAATATTTATTTACCAATCAGATATTAAAATATTTTTGGCCACAAAGTGGAACACGCTTATATGCTTTTACTAGAGGGCACTATGATTAAGATCAAATTAGATAAGAATCCAAATCATGATAATAGGTAAAAAAAATTGATTTCAAGTACTATTTCATTTGATACTTGGTTCAAAAGAAAGATGTGGAATCAGCGTATATAAATATTATTGAAAAACTTGCATATATATTCACTAAGTTGTTGTAAAAGTTCAATCTTTGAAGCTCTGAGATTAAATTTCTAGTCCACTCAACATCAAGGAGGAGAATGTTTGATAAATGTTTATTATTTTAATGTAAAATTTAGGGTTATTTCCTAATTAGGTTAATTACAATTATGTAAAAAAAAATTAGATCTTAATATAATAAACATATAGATCTTAAATCATGTCCATACCAATATAACTACAGTACCATGGGTGAGCTAAATAAATAAAGGTAAAAGCTAGTGTTAGAGAGGATTGCACCAATTTTAGGTTGAGATGGGTTGAATATGATCTAAGAGTGTGTAGAAAACATGTTCAGGGTGTCATCAAGTTATTCTTAAAATTTGGGAGTGTGATTATGAATGCATGAAAAAGTCACTTGTTATGAAAAATTCACCTAGGGGAATTTGTTTGGGATTGACATATTTGTCCCTTGCCAATTTTGATTGGATCTTACCTACAACATTATGCTCCTCTATGTCTATACCTTCATCTTCTATGGTTGAAATTGTATGATTGTAATTATGTATTTGATTAGAGATTCTTTCTTATTCAAACCTTAACTCTTTCTTTAGGTTTGAATGGCCCCTACCACACCTATGTAGGAATACTTCAAAAGACATTAAACCATCATATTCCCCCACCTAATGTATTTTTGTAATATGAATCTTGTATTTTGTTTGTAAATGAATACCCTAATAGGACCTTCAACACTCAAAAATGATTTTTTTTGTATGATATGTAGCTTTACAAGTTTTCATAGGGCACCTATGTGAGATGTGTGTAGACTTGGAGATAGTTAATATTCTTAAGAGACTAATTTTTCAATTGGGCTAAATTTTTTGATTCCAAAATAACCTAAATATGTGATATGTGAGGCCCATATATGGGTTGTGTGTACGTGCTTTTATAATTGATTTTTGAGACAATATTTCCTATTAAAATGAAACTAGACCAACCAGGGTAACTTATGAAATAAAAAATATGACCATTAGAGCTTTGGAGGAAACGTTCATTAGCTTAGGAAAAAATTGCTTGAGCACCTTTTTTTCATGGTTGAATTTATGTGGATGACTTTTTTATTACAAACTGTCTTTTGGAAATGGTGGCCATATATCCAAAGATTTGTTTTGTATTCTAAAAATGACATAGACATTGTTATGGTTCTAAAAAAGAGACACCTTAAACCACACAGTCCTCATAATCGTGTATGGAAATCATACAAATAATGCATATAATATATAATTCAATATCATATATTAACACAAATCAACATTTTTTTATTAATATAAGCATAGAGGAATAACACACACATTGTATCGTTGATGGGGCTTACGTGTAATGGTTAAGTTAGATGGTTGTTTCTGGCCCCACCCAGGTTAAATCGCCACTAAGGTGCAATCCCTGTTAGGGGTGGTAGTCTATGGTTACGGGGAGATCGGGTTGGTGTCTTGCCGGAGGCTCATGGTTCACCTATTTTTCATCGGGGATGTTAGTCCTTCGTGATGTGGCTCATGGAGGATCTTTAAAATGGTAATCATCTAGAGAATAAGACCAAATTTGTAATGGGAACCAAACCCCTCAACCTAATTTAATGATAAAAACACACACATGTTATTTAATTGGCAGTGATACATTCAATGTGTCATATAATCATTCTCTACTCAAATACACATTGTTTTTATCCTAAAGATTGCATCCACACTTTTCTCTTATTCACAAAGTTAGTATGAGATAATCATAATTCACTTATAAAAGTGATTCTTTAAAGAAATGGGGATTTGTTTATATAGTCAACCAATGCAAAAAACTTAACTACTAAAACTAATATGACATTAAGGTACAAAAGAACCACTATATATTGAATCAAAATTTTCAAGCTTTTTGGATTTAAATGACCTTTCTCCAATTCTCTCCATCTTCTACACATCATAGTAGTATTTCATGGCTCTAAATGAATACTTCGCATATTTAATTCAATTTTTTTACTGCTACACAACTTCCCTTAAGCTTGTGTAGCTACGTATAATGTTCCACAACTCCCAACATACTTTCATGATTTCTTTAGTGTTTCATAAGATCTACCAACACACCAATACTTGTAATAGTAACTTTCTTGGTTTTTACAACTTACACCAAGATCCTACAGGATTTTGTAGAATGTGTAAAGGCTTGTGTGGATTTCACAATATACCTGAAATTATGTAATGGGATTACGCACTTTTGTTAACATTGTGTAATGGAATTTTACACAACTTTAATAGTGCAAAAATGCAATACTAGTACTTCATGGCATACCAACAAAACAATCCTTTAGAGCGTGGCCAACTTAAAATAGAAAATGAAAAAATAAAAAGGAAAAAACTAACTCATATTGTTTAAACTTGTTTTTGGTTAATGCGGGATTTTTTAAGGACTTGGATTATCCTACATCATATGATTTGACATTAAGGTCAAACCATATGGAAAGTAACTACCCATAAAAGATATCAAATTGAAAAAATGACCATTGGGTGGCCCTAGACAAAGCCACCATTTTTGGACCAAACTATTGGAGGTATTAGTCCAAGAGGAAAGTACAACACCATAATGTTTTTTGCATGATGTCTAAAAGTAACATATTTCTTTCAAATTATCTAAGAATTTGTTTGAGTAATTGAAAAGTGAAATGAAGAGATAAATTCTTGTAATAGGGCTAAGGATAGAATAGGGTATAATAATTGAACTCAAAATATATGCACAAGTCATGAAAAGGGGATTAGGAAAATTTAAAATAAAATCCATACTAATGCCTTCTAGTGTCTTCTTTGGATTAGTTAATGGTTGATATATCCCTACATTTTGACTTCTACATTTTTCTAGTTGATTAACCCTACACTCTTACACATGATTACATAAATATATGCTTATTCTAGGGGGGAAATAATTATCATCTAATTACACACAATTATTTCCATTACCAAAATGAACTACAATAACGCCATTATTGTTTTCAACCGAAATTTGTATGCACAATTTTTTATCTTTTAATAATAAACGTTCATGAGAAAAATAATCTAGAAAATAAGTTTTTCCCATGCTTACTAGTTCCACACATGCATGGAATTAATCCTTTAAATATTTATCATATTTTTATAAATCCTTCATATAATGAAATTGTGTGACTTCTACCTATAGTTTAATCAATGAAATATTTATTCTACTCAATGCAATAGAAAATTGAAGAGCTGGGGAAGATGCAATAAGGAGAGAAGTGGTTAGAATTAGATCTTCCAAGAGCCATGGATTTTTTAACTAAATTGTATCAATAAGTGTGAGAGAAGAGTTATAAAATTTGATCCGCGAAGATCTGTGGAAGGCGGAAAAAACTAGTGGAGAGGTAGCATATACATCTATAGAAGAAAGATACCATTGAAGAAGTAGAATGGAGGATCAAGGGCATCGTGGTGTAGATAATGGTCTAGATTTGGTATGAGTTTGTTGAAAATAAATACATTAATGGAGGTAAATGGTGTGCAATAGATAATACACTATGATATGAAACCAAAAATGAAGTTATTTTGACTAAGGATGATGGGATTGGATATTAGATCTTTTATCTATGATGATATGATGCTTTCCTTAGTTTTTTATATTTATTTTATACTGATCCCTAGATCTAAAGTTAATTAGAAGATGTTACATAAAGAGATAATGGGTGAGCATTGTAGATCTGAGGAGGTGGTGATATATTTTTAGGAGGATAAAAATAGAAACGATTTTACAGCTTCAAATCAACTTCTGATGTTAGATGATAGTGGTACTTATGTTATGGATTTGGATGCACATACATTGAAGTTTGAATCCCCTAAAATCTCCCCAAACCCTAGTTTAGATATGCTAGAAGAGAATAAATATTTTGAATGCTTTATGTTGGCTAATTATAGTGTCCTAGACATGTAGCTAAGCACATGTAAACATTATTCTATAAATATGGAGTTGGGTGTGAATTCATTGGTGCTACATCTACCATTTTTTTTGTTACAAATATTGGTTTGGATATGGAACACTATTCAAATTTGGAAAACTTGCAAGGAGAGAATGAAGATATGCAAGATTTTAAGAAAAATAATGGTTTTGTGGTAATGTGGATTTTTCTGAACAAAAAACCTTTAAATAAGGTAAGGATTTCTCCAGATCTAATGGTTTCTCTCTTTCTCCTTCAATTTGTGTGCTCTCATTTCATCTTGTGGTTATAATAAGACATTTTATTATAAAAGGGTATGGATTTGATAAAATAAAACATCTATTATCTTTTATAGTATTTTGATTTCCAAATGTGAGGAAAGATTTCATTAAAGTTAATAGGAGGGGTGTTAGGAGAAAGAGGGAACCTGATAAAGCTTCTTGATGGGGGATGTTGTTGTACAAATATGTAAAAATTAAATTATCATAGATCATATTTTATGTGGATCTAGAAAAAATGTAGGGGTAACAATCACCCAATTTAAAGGAAAAGGGATGTTTCAGTCCATCTATCATGTTTTCATATTCAATTTATGCATTTTTGATACATTTTAGGTGATGTGTTTGTTATTTTAATGGTGGGAGCTAGTGGTGAAAATTTAATATTGGTTGGAGAATTTGTTTCTTAATATTTTACTTTAAAATTTGGATTTATAAGTATATATGTAGCTACATAAAATATGATTCAAAAAGGAAAGGTTATGTTTTTTTTTGTTTTTGGCATGGGGAAGGTGTCGATGATGATTTTTTAATATAATGAAATATGTTTGGGGAATTTGAATATCTACTTAAAAAACCTATTTTTTATGGAAGATAATTTTGGGTTGTACAATACTTTGTCTGGTTGTTATGGATATAACATTGTGTGGATATTTTATAACCAAGATCGAGAATATTTGATGTCACTTGAGGTTTTGGGTTGTGTCTGATTGATTTTCCTTTTTTATCATAGGTCATGTGATGGTGCATTTTTTATAATATTTTAAACCATGGGGTCTTTCTTTCCTTCAATGGTGTATGCCCTACATCTCCTTTTCCTATCAATTGTTGTCACTTTATTCTCTTTGATATTATTTTTTGGTTTTTTGAGCTAATTTGGTTTGGTGGTTTTAAGTTTAATGTAGATCTTGTTGGAGATGGTTAGGGTGATCTAATTGAGGGTTGGAAGTGAAAATAATATCTATAGAAGGGAAACTTGAAGATGGAATCGAGGCCAAATGAGAAGCGAAAGTGGGTGATGGATATTCCTGGGGCTATTATTTTTCAAGGTATGTAACAATAAGTGTGTAAGAATAGCTACAAAAAGAGAAACGTGGAGTCTTGAGGGAGATAAAAAAAATATCTAGTGGAGGCCCAGAATGAAGAGTTATGGATGAAAGAACCCTTTGAGCAAGTAGATTTTAAGATCTTATGTATGGTAGAGGAGATAATGGAACATATCTTAAAGAAAGAATTTTTTGGAGTGATGGACAAGGATGGAGCTAAGAAGGGTAGGAGTTGGAAAAGTTTGATATATTAAATACATATTATATAAGAATATTTTAGCTGCAAAAGAAATTTTAGTTTAGTTTAAGCTACAGAATTCTTTTGTCGGTTACAAAAGACTATGTTGTGAAAGAGTTATTACATTTGCATTTGGTTATATATTTTGGTTGGGTTTTTGTTTCAAAAGTTTTACAGGTTATTGTGCATAGATTTAGATCTGGTTGGGCTACGGTAGACCTATTTTTACTACTAAACATTTTTTTTGTTATGGAAGAATTATATACTTGGTCTTCCTTGGGTTTGAAAATTTTCTTAATGAATATTTAATGAAGTAGAGTTACTTTGTTACCTTTCTTGAAACATTGATTTTGTAATGACTATCCTCATGATTATTAATGAAAGGATGAGGGACTCACTAACCCTCTTTTTTACAGATAAAAAAATCTATTCAATTTAATACTTGAACTTTGTATCATTTAATTTCTTAGAGTGATAAATTATACACACACACACACACACACTCTTTAGGTACTAGAAAATGTCTCTATTTTTTGAGTGATTACACAATTACATAGAAATCGTGATCACATACAAAATACTTGCACTTTGTACCATTTAATTTTTCACTCAATCTTCCTTTTTTACTTAATGATTTATAAAATAATGTACCAATTTCATCACAATCAACCTAAAAAAATTATTTGAAATATGGAAATGCCAATATTAGATTCTCATTCACTTTGTTCTTAAAATTTTAAATTAAAAGCGAAACTGGTTTATTGCTATTCTACCAGCAGGAATCTATGCAAGTCTCATAGATTCTGCCTTCGGGGGTTTGGGATCTCATCCCAGTAGGTTTATTTCCGGCTGCGAAAAGAAAGGAATGAAAGAGAGGAGGTAGAAAGAACAGGTCCGAAGGGAGAAAAGAAATGAATTCCAAAGCAGAAAGGTCAGAGGATTTATGTTTTTGGGTTGGTATTAAACAGATCCAAACCTACTTGCATAAATAAACAAAGCAATACTGATGAGAAAATGACAGAAAAGTAGATCTGAATCTAACAGAATAAACACGTGCAGATCTAACATAAGAAAGTTCTGACACATAACACAGGTATTCAGCACAAAGTCTCAATATTTGTATTACTGTTTTCTTCAGTTACAAGAAAGCTCAAAGTCTTTCTCTCCTCACTTCTATTTTCATCTAAAAAATGTTCACTCCTGAATACAACAAGTATTCCAGTATTTATAGAAGAGAGGAGAAGGAAAGAAGGCAAAAAGGAGTTAACCACCTATTTACAAAGATATTTACAAAATATCTAAAAGTCATGTTGACTTTGACAACTTGATGGATGACATCATCCCATGATGCAACATGGATGATGTCATCATTTGTGCCAACATACTTCAGACATTTCACCAAGAAAGTCGGAGAATAGAGAGAAGAAGAAGAAGAAGAAGAAGGAGTAGTTACTCGTCGTCATCATCCTGCAGCCAAAAGGAAGTAGCCTGCTTCTGATGCTGCTTAGGTGATGATATATGGAACTAAGCGCGGTATTCCAAAAACTTGTTAATCATGGGCCCAAATTGATCCTGGGAAGGATCCTTGTGCCGCTCACTGATCGCTTCACAAGTCTCCCGCTCGTCTATGAGCTTTTATGGGAGTTTGGAATAATCCTTCTCCGCCTCAATGAGGAACCCGACGAAGTCCCTACAGGCCAGCAGGTTGTTGATAGATTCGGTGTCAAATGTGACCTCTGGCCCTGTTCCTTGAGAAGCAATATCCTTGAAGATCTGGATAGTTTCATCAGCTGATCTCAAGGTAAAGGAAGAAGTGAGCAACCCTAGAGACATGTTGAGAACAATTCTCTCCATTTGATGCATTACATCCAGGGCCTCTTCCTTTACCTTTTCTATCTTTTCCAGGACAAATTCAAGCTAATCCACTCGATAGTCCAGAGTAGACATGGTTTTTTTGAGGGCCCTTAGATGGCCGAAGACACCGAACTTGACCAAATCTTTGACTGGACAGTCAAACATTTGTTGAAAGGTCTCGTGTTGGAGTCTAGCATGTTCTAGCTCTTCTGATATGGGCCCCGCCAATGCTTGGAGTTCCTTTTTCGCCTTTCCGATGTTTAGATACAAATTGACAAACTCGACGATCACTCTTTCACTGTCCTTGAGGATCTGGCTCCTCCAAGCAGAAACGGCCATACCCTGCTCACCGATCTTTGAATATTTCTTGATTTTCTCCTGGCTGAGAAGCTCAGAAGTCTCGGCGGTAGTTGTGGGTGGCGCATTACCCATCTTCTGTAAGGCTTGAAGCAGATATTTGTTCTGCTCCTTAAGTAGCCTTTTCTCTTCTTTGGTCTCTTGAAGCTTTTTACAGAGGGCATCAACTGCGGAAAGAGCTTCCCCATGGAGACTTTCAGAAGATGTCCCCATTGTGACTTGGGTCACAGTAAAATCTTTCGGAGACAGATCTTTTTTCTCTTTGAGGGGATTGGGGTATGCAATTTCCATGATTCTCTCACCTGCAGCACTTTGAGAGAAGCGTGTAACAGGCTTCTGCTTCTTCGCCCCTTTGGCTGGAATCACTGAAAAGTCCATCGGAGCGATGGGAACTTTCCTCTTTTGCTGGCTCAGCTGCTAAGAGATCCAGACCGGTCCTATGGAAGAAGGACCAGAGACAGAGGAGGAGGCAGCTACAGTAGAAGAGGGGAAAAACGTGGAGACACGCGGCGGCGGCATTGAGAGAATAGCCGAAGAAGTGTCCACGGGAGGAAGAGAAACTATAGCTACGGAAGACATAGGAAGGGAAGGGAGCCCAGAGATGAGGGAAGAAATGGAGGAGGACAAATCAGTGAGGGAGGAGAAGATAGACGAAGAAGCAGGGGAAAGAGTAGAAGAAGGGACAGAGGACACAACCAAAGGGATGGTCACTTGAGTCTCTCGAGGAGGGGAAGGAAGAGAAGAAGAAGGGATAGAAGGGACCTCTGTTGCGGTAGCAATGCCGACATCCTGAGTGGATGGGCCAATTGGAACTTCCTCTTCTGCTTCTTTCTTTGGTGTGACCAGAGACATTACCTGCTTGGGTGCCGCGGAAGGAGGACTCTCAAGGGCTTCTTCCTGAATGGTGCTAGATTCACCTTCTACACCTTTGCCTTTAAGCTGCTTCTTGGATCGTGAAGGTGCGCTGCCCAATGGGGATGTTGTAAAATCAACCCCGAGGTAGATTAGGCCGTTCATCTGGCACCAATGTTCTGTCCTCCACAAAGTCTCCTTGACCCTCTCCTCAATTGTCTGAGGAGCTGTAGTTCTATCAATGGCTGGGAAGGGCCAATCGTCCCCATCTGTATCATTATATACCTTGTCTACTTCATCTTCTGTTGTTTGGAAGCCTTTGGGGACAATGGCTACCCCATATTGGATGATTTCTACCAATGCTAGGCGAGAATGATCCTTTCTTCTGAGCTCTACCTCATGGAGGACGTCAATATAAATATCCTCGATCTAAGGAACATGGATCGGATCAAGCTTTGCCCTTAGCAGGCAGCCCCTTGGGTCGAAGGTAGGCCTGGCTGGGAAGTCGTGTTTCAAATTAAGCAACTCCAGCTCTGCAAACATTTCCTTCACCTTGTGGTGGGTAGGGCATGTGTATCGGCCCACTGTGAGGGGGAAAGGAGTTCCACCCTTCTTCCTTTTCAGGCATTTTTCATGGTATGTGACTAGCTGCCTTGACAGTTCCAGCAGAATCAGCTTAGGCCCAGCATACCTTGGTAGCTTGGTTGGCTCTCCCAAAAAGTTGGCAGCCCTTAGATAGGTGAATGTAGGAAATTGGGTGAACAGGGCTCCCCATTTTTCCGTGGCTTCCACTATGTTTTTGGTTGTACGACTATGAGTCATATTCGGCCTCAGCAGGTAGATGATGTGATAGAAAAACACATCGTTAACTTTTTTGAACTGGGAGATGCTATTCTCCAGCCTTAATTCAGGATAATATTCGTATATTTTGACCTGAGGCCGAATTCCACTCTAGGTTAGGCCTGGATAATCCCTCTCTGACGCTGCAGCATAGACCACGTAGGAGTTCATATGAAATACTCCCATTGTGCTGAATTATTGTAGCTGTTTGGAGATGGTGCTGCTTATAATTTCTCCCCAGCAAAAGCGCTGATCAGGAAAATTCTTGTTCATTGTTTCCAAGTAGCGCAGCATCCATTTATGGAAGTAATGGGCGTCAGAAAGCCCGAAGACCCTACTCAAGAAGGTGATGGTATCGCTGAGATCTTCTGAGAAGTCACTGCGGTGGATGATTTGGGGCCACCGGGTTACCACCTTCTTATTTTTCAGATATACTTCGTTCATTAGCTGCATACATTGGTATTCATTGTCTTCCTAGGCCTTGATGCACTCTGCTTGGCTAATGGCCACAAAGTGCTGGTGGTGAGGGATGCCGAGTATGATCTCAAAATGACGAGCAGTGAGGTTAATGACTACCTCACCCTTACTATTTTCGACACATCTTGTGTCTTTATTGTAACACTGGGCAACCACCATCATAAATTCATTGTTGACGGTGCTGACGGGGATTCCTCTGGTGAAGTGCAGGGCACTGCCTATTAGTTTTTCCATCCATGGACTCCTTGTAACTTTCTGAGTTTTGGCCCAGAATTCCTCCATGTCGATATGCCCCAATTCTGAGTCTCTGACGTCCATGCTGCATTCAGCCTGTGACTCGGGCATTCTGACCCTTTGATATTTATACTTCATCTCTTCCTCTGTAAGTTTGGCCTTTCCTTTTGGTTTGGTGGGTCTCCTGCTGGATGTAGACATATGTTCTTTTGAACTTAGTTGCTGATCTGCATGAATAAGAAGCGAGACCCAATCCGAAAAGGTTGAATTAGCCATTTGATCTTCCATTGGAATGTTAGCAGAAGAAAGAGTTAGAGATTTTCAGGCCCAGGGCGCAGGAAAATTGTAGCTTACAGGGCTAAAATAGGTAAGGCGCACGGGAAAGGGCTATTGCAAAGGTTAAACTGGCATTAAAGGCGCATAACGCATGCATACTGCAGAGTGCATTTTAGTAAAGGGTGCATGGGAACATCGTGTTACATGGAGACAGGATGCGCCAAAGGTGCATAGGCTTTTCATGTTACATTGTGATTTGGTGCGCCTTTTGGCGCATGGGAAAAGTGTGTAACAGGAACTTTTCGTGTGCCAAAGGAAATATGGCGCGGCGCAGGGAGGGTTTGCACAACACAAATGTTACTGTAAGGAGGGACGCGCATGCGCTTTTACTTGGCGCAGATAAAGCTTGTGCTACATGGGTGTCGGGTGTGCCATTGGCGCATGGGAAGGTGATGTAGCAAGGAAGGTTGGCACGCCTTTGGGGCGTAAGTTCAGCGCTTGTAGCATATGGAAGAGGCGCGCCTTGAGGGCGCAGAAGTTAATGATGCAGTAGGCAAGATGGGTGCACCATTGGCGCAGGTTTTGGTTATGCTTCAGGGGGAACAGATGTGCCATGGGGGCGCAACTGTTTATAATGTAACAAGACACGCTGGTGCGCCCAAGGGAAAAACAGTGTTTTCATATGGTTCAACCTTTCTTCCTTTATTTCATTTCAAAGATTGGTTCGAGAGATATAATGGTTCAAGCCAAAGGGGGTTTAGACCAAGTTTTTCAGGATAACATCCTCTTCCAGCAGATCTGGAAAGAGGAAAACAAGGAAAGAAAGCAGGAGGAGGGAAGAGCTAGCTCAAAAGATGCATCTCAAAAACCAATCAGCAAGCAAAAACCAGATCAACAAATCACATGGACGAGATAGGAGCACTTACCCAAATAAATAGTGAAAATCTTGAGCACGGGTCCACAACGCGTTGAAAATAACGAGGCAGAGGCTGACAGGCTCAGAGGATAAACAACACGTGATATGCGTCTGATGATAATGACATTTGGGTGCGCAAACCATATATATATAGGTGAGCTGGTCATTAATGCGCCACCCACTTTTTGAAAGGCGCATGAAAGTGGCTTTTGACATGGGAAGGAATGCGCCCTTTGGCACACCAAAACACCTGCCAACATGAAACAAAGCACGCTTTTGGCGCACCAAAAGCGATGTCGACACAGGATTATGTGCGTCCTTTGGCGCACCAAAAAGGGGCACAACAAACGTCGTTATAACACAGGCGCATGCGCCTTGGCGCACGCAGGGAAGGCTCAACAAGCTTTGGCGCACCAAAAGGTGTGTTGACACTGAAAATCATGCACCAAAGGTTTTAAAGGGGGCGCACCAAAAGTTGGTGTTACATAGCAATTTCATGCGCCCAGCCAAAAAAGGCTCAAAAGACTAAGTTCGAAAAACCAGATTTCCCGGGAAGGGATTTAACAACGTTTCGAACGCAAGGGATCCCTAACGAGAGATCGGAACAAAATTTCGGTATGGTTATCGGTAAAATTGCCCTTGTCAATTTTACGGGATAACAGCTGGCTCTTTCTGGGGACTATCCCTAAGCAAACTCAGGGGTAGAGAATCCCAGATCACTTGTGCCTATCCATTGGGTAACAGAGTCAAAAACAAGGGGGACCAGAGGGAGAACAAATGGAACACACAACAAACCGAAAGAAAACACACGACGAAAGCAAACACACAACTTAAAGCAAACTGTACAAAGAAGAGAGTAAGCTCTACTTCCTGAAGATTTTCAGATGCTGCCCGCTATAGGGAAGCAGGAGCTCAGTTCCATCCAGATATGAGAGATAGAAACTATTCTCTCTGTTGAGCTGCTTGATTTTGACAGGCCCTCTCCATAGGGAATCAAACTTTCCGTGCATGCCCTTTGGTTCTCTTTGCTTGTCCCATAGAAGGATGAGATCTCCCACTTGAAAATCTCTTTGCTTGGCCTTCTTATCAAAAAGCCTCTTAACTTGATTCTGATGTTCAGTGATCCTGTCGACCACCCTTACTCTCTTTTCTTCAAGTTCTGCCAGGTACACGATTCTCTTTTCAAGAGAATTTTGGAAAGTTTCATCTTCGATAGCTCGCGCCAAGCGTAGAGCAGAAAGTTCCACAGAAATGGGAAGCTCGGCATCAGTGCCATATAACACTTAAAAAGGTGACATGCTGAGAGATCTCTTGGGAGTAATACGATCGGCCCACAAAGCATCATACAAAGACTTGTGCCACATTCGTTGATTCTCCTCTACTAACTTCCGTATGATGGTCACCAAGTTCTTGTTACTGGATTCTGCCTGACCATTTTCCTCATCCTCAATTTATACCTTAGAACAAGTGAATTTTATTTTTTTTTTGATAATTGCATCCTGGTTCTAAATACATAATTTAGAACTCACAAATCAAATAACCATTCTTATAACAGACAACCATATGCAGCTGTAATGACTCGGAGTACCTCCGATCTATTCATTCCATGACTCGGTAATCTACCGATCTATTCATGAGTAATAAGAGTTGGCGTTTTTATTTAACACTTCACTCTTGCGGTTCTCTTCCCTATTCTGGGATTCAGAATGCTCTGTCCAAGGAACCTAACTGAATAATTGTTACCATTATTCATCGGCATCTCATCCCTTGGGCTAGGTGAATTAGGACAACGCAATCAGCAGCTTGCGATACTTTGGCCAAAGATTTGAAACATACTGTTTATGTCTCGTATTCCTTAACGGCATACTCGTCAATCTGGAATATGCCCTTCACCCCATTCTTATGTTATATAGAATGTCTTATACCGACTTCTGTCAGTCCTTCCTATCACAACTCAATCACTCGGAGACAGAATAACAAGGTGATAATGTTATATGGATGCCCATGAGGATTAGGGATACGGTGACATACTGGTTCAACCCTGCAGTTAAACCAGTGTGTCATGATACCCCGAATCTCCTAGGCAGCCTTATAACATGACCACATTCCTAATCGGTCCCTGAGTAACTCGTTCGAGATCAAAGTGTAAATCTTAGCGATCAATGCAAAGGGTGTCGTCAAAAGTCACCTGCATTGTTGTAACTTCGAGAAGATCCTAATCTTCTCGGAGGTACAACCCTGCAGTTGACTTGTGCCGTCAACCTTTAAATCCACCTCGAAAAGATCTACTTAATAATATGCGTTACGCACGTTGAGTTTTAAATTACATTAAAGACTTTCCCCTAAGGTTAGCCTTTCCCGATCCCTGGATTCTTCGTCTTAAGATGACCTTCCTCAATAAAACCCATTGCATAGTGGAGATATTAAGGCTAAGGTCTCATCAAGGAGTTTTTAGAATATACATGATTCTAAAACAACAGAATTGGACAATATCTCATAACCTTCACATGAGATTGCCATCTGAACCCCATTAGATTTATATCAGTTCTCCTAACTGAATTTATATCATACTTATTAGTATAAAGATATAAATGATTAAGAATCCAATTTAATGTTGTCCTGTCATACTCAGGACTAGGGATTAGTAATTTAATCCAGCTTGATTAGCATTCTGCTTAGGTTCATTTTATCCCTATCTTTTAGAAAGACAATGATTTAAATTTCAATTTAGCTTTCGATAGAACAAATTAGAACTACTAAACACTCATAAGAATTCAATCACATTTTCATATATGCTTTCATTGACAATCACAAAAGCATCCAAATTACACAAAGATAACATTGCCACTCCGGTATATAAACCGAAGAAGGTCAACTAACAGAATTAAGAATACAACACATAAGTAACAAATACTTATTTCCATTCCTTTCAGAACTATACAATTACATTTTATGCAAGCAGCATACTTGATACAATGCTTAATGGAAAAAGAACATCTTTCCTCATATAGAACATTTAGAAAATCAAGCTGTAATTCATTATAAATCAAATTAAACAATCTGATCATCCTGTCAGATCTGCATGCTTTTACCACTTACGGCAACCATCTGCAAAAATAGTCAACATGAGTCAGTTCGATGAACTGAGCATGATAAGCACTAACTTTTAAAACAATTGCAATCCGTCAATTGTTTTCATTAAACACCCTGTTTAAATGATATAAAATCATCAATCAAGTAAGCATGATTCAAACCAAACGTTAGGAATATATCATGTCTATAACGTGTAATAATAATTTTCGTTACAGAGTAGTCCTATATGCTTCTCAATTATTTCATCAAAAATATTAGGGATCAAGAAGAACAAAAGTATCCTAAGCAATTATTCATCGTAAATCCCAAGATGAACAAACATCAGACAATCATTATATTCAACTTAAAGGAGGAATATCATATCAATCCTGATACTGTCATTATGTAAAAACAATTACAGATGTTAGCTGGACAATTATTTCATCTTAATATTTACAACAGAAGAGAAATAAACAAATTGAACATGTTGCCCTCTGAACTAGCTCATGACTATACCTTCTGTCCAAAAGCAAGGCATTCACTTAATACACATGCAAGTAAATCAGTCGAGTCCATAAACAGCACACTGTTTTGTTAAAACTTACAATAAAGCAACTACAGTACAGTAGCCCCCATGCCGAACAACATGTTCATTCTACCAGACAGACTCAGAATGACCTTTCGCAAGAAGCGACGGACAAGAAGATAAACACTGCCATTACCGGCTTAGGTACAGTCAACAACTCTAACATTCAATCAACAAAAGAATGGATAACAATGCGAAGAAGACGTAACCTGACATCAATCCCAATAACAACCTACAGCCCGTTCAAGCCCTTTTCTACTGTGTAAGGCTTTAGACCCAAGGTCGAATTCAAAGGATCTCCTTTGTTGTCGCAGTCGACAAGAGGCTCGAAAACATTAAGCCATGACATTTACTTATAACTAAGCAAAGAGATTTTTAAACGAAAACCACGCACCATGTACAGTCACATCAATCGGGAGTGAAATCAGAATGGAAACAAAACATGGGATAACGAAGTCACTTCTGAACGCAATCAGAACTGAAAGTATGGTGTTTACAACCTACTTTATAGAAGCCATAATTCATGACGCCAAGATATTAAAGAAAGCCAACAACAGCCAAGAACAAAGCACCAAGATATTAAAGCCAACAAAGCCAAGAACATTTCCTGTTCAAACTCGGGCTTATACATACAACAGTGAACCATAATATACGATTCATTCAGAGGACTCCAAGAGTCATTTCAATATAATAATCATATGTATATATATCAATACTATCAATGGGTTGAATCCCCATAACCTCCACGCAAGGGGAAAAACAACTCCAGCAAGGTCGTAAAAGAATTCTGTAACACAGAGAATTTCCTTTCACAATAACTATAAAATTTTATAATGAAACCCAACCAGAATCCTTTATCACCACTAGATAACAACCACGACAGAGCTTATAAAAGAAGAAAGGTCAATTAACTAAACAATCAAACAATGTCCATCAGTATCCCTTCCGACAGTTTCCACAACAAGAATCGACGACCAAAAATCGACAACATAACAATGGCCTATACCCATCACAGGAATAATTTATGGGCTCACGCCGAACAGGCCGAGCATTCATACATTTCATATATTTCGCATATTTAAGCCAGAGTGCAAACATAGAGAAATAAGGCCACAGTTCGAATTTAATAAACACCCATCAAGGGATAAACGAAAAATCGAACCAGTAAGAAGATACAGTACCAAAAATCACACAAGACCACCATAGAAAATCATCTATTACCATAAACCATTTGAACAGAGTTGTTCTAATGAAATCACTTGAAAGACAGCAAGATTTTTAAAGGTTAGGGCCTAACATGCCTGGATTTTTGCTCAAATTTCCGAAGCAGACCACTGAAAGAGCTCGGACTTCCTTTTCCTTTTCCAAGTTAGAGCGACCAACAAAATTTTGCTATCCCCATGACATATATATTTTCCTTGCCAGAGAAAAGAGCTAGCTAAGCTCATACTCGCCATGCAACACAAAGAAGACTGGTGCGAAGAACCAGTGAACAGGCAGAAGAAAAACCGAAATTCGCGATAATCCAAACAAAACAACAACTTTCCACATTGCATGCCTTCTCGCGAATTCCGAGCTCGACTTCCAAGCTCATTGAATGCATTAACTCCTAATTTCCCGCTCAAACTCCACTGCCACCGACCGCCAAAGTTGGCGATAGACAAATAAAATCTCAAGTCCATTTCCAGTTTTGGCGATCTGCCACGTCGGCTAAGGTTAGCCGTTTCTAAAACCTCCGCCAATACCTGTCCTTCATACTTATCCACTGTATTTAATGACATAGAAAATGCCGCCCATGGTTCGCACCCCTCCATAAGTCCCCTTACATTCTTGCTCAATAGATAGGTTAGTAACTTAGGTTAGAATTTAGGATAATAATTATTCTAACTTCAAAGAACATAGATACTAACTTAGGACATTAGCACTTAGCCTAGGTCTAGGTTAGATTAACACTAATCTAACCCCTAGGTTAGGTTTAGTTTTAGGTTACTAATCATTAATAATTCCAGTTAGGTCTACATTCCGTACACTCAGAAAAAGACCTACATCATACATTCTTGAACAGGGTTAGCTCCTGTTCTGCCTTAGGCTACAGAATTATATGAAACCGAATTATTACCTGGTCCACGATCGAGACCTTCCAGATATACTTCGATATCGGGAACCAATTCATTTCACATGATCAACCTGAGTCATACTCCGGACTAGCTTATTCAATGCTTCTAGACCTTGCAACCTGTTCAAGGTCTGTAATTTTAATTCATCACGAACAAACTTAAAGCAATACTTGGATCAATTCCACTGATCCAAGGTTAGGTATTATAGATGGATAACTCTATAATTCGTTCTGAGATCAGATTTAACTCAGATACAAAATGAAAGAAATAAAAGAGTCCAATCATATTCCGACTCAGTCAAGATCTGCAATCTGCAAGAAAATACAGTACATATCAAGCATGATTTCTTAATCGAGGAACCCATCCTTTTACCAGAAATCACATATACACTTCGCCACCCAGATGGCTGTATCTTGAAAGAGCTTCGGCCAATAGTACCTAGCTCGAATGATCTTGTGTGCAGTTACGGAGGAAGAGAAATGCCCTCCGCAGGCTGAATTGTGAAAACTTTCCAGTAGTTTTACTTGCTGGGGTTTGTCGACACATCGTAGGAAGACACCATCTATTCCACGTTTATATAAACCGTCATCCCAGATGACATATTTAGCCGCTCTGAGCTTTACAGTGCGCTTCTCCTTTGCAGTTAGGTGCATTGGGCATTCGCCGTAGGTAAGGAAGAAAGTGATGTCGGAGTACCACTCATCACTAGTTGCAACAAATAGAACCAGAGGCAGAGGATCAGCCTCTTCCTGCTGGTCCTATGTTTCGTCGGTGCAGTCACCCCTATCATCAGGGTTTTCTAAATCTTTGTTTTCAGCCATTAGCTAACACAGGCCCTTGCCCCTCACCAGCTTAGTTGGTTTAATATCCAGGTCATATTCATGGACCTTTGCGATCCAATTTCCTCGCAAACTTCCTAACTCCTGTTGAGTTAGGATTGACTTCACTGCTGTGTCAGGAACTATTACTACTGTATGAGAATTTAAAATATAGTACCTGAAACTCTTAACTGCTTTGACAACAGCAAAGGCATGCTTTTCCAGTTGAGTCATCTTTAGTTCGTGAGGCTTGAGAGGAGAACTCATGAATGCAATCGGGGATTCAACGTCTTTTGAATTCTTTTGCATTAATATTGTAGACACAGTATGCTCGGATGCGTAACTATACATGATGAAGTCTTTGGAGAAATCGGGACATACCAGGATTGGTGCGTGAGCAACAGAAGCTTTTATTTCTTCAAATGACCTTTGTCCCTCTTCACTCCATCTGAAAGTTGGTGACCCCTTCATCATGTTCAATATGTGATGGGTCTTCTCAGCAAAGTCAGGAACAAAACGCCTGAGAAAATTCACCTTTCCAAAGAAAGAATGAACACCAGTCTTGCTTGTAGGCAGGGTAAGGCTTTGAATAGCCTTAACTCTTTCGGCATCTATCTTTGTTCCTTCTTTGCTAACCACATGCCCTAGCAACTTCCCTTATGTGACTCCAAAAATAGACTTCTTTGGGTTTAGGGAAATCCCATGTTCTCGGCACCTGGCCAACACTTGCTCTAAATGATCACAATGATCATTTCGTCGTTTAGAGAACACGGTCAAGTCATCTAGATAAACCATAATGAATTTCCCCATCATGCCTTTGAATGCGAAATCCATGGCCCGCTGAAAAGTGGCACGAGCATTAGTTAGGCCAAAAGGCATCCTGCTGTAGGAAAATGTACCCCAGGGAGTAGTGAATGGTGTTTTAAACTGATCTTCAAGTGAAACTTCAATCTGATTGTAACCTGAAAAACCGTCAAGCATGGACAGCATTTTTGATCCAGTTACTGCTTGCAGAACTTGATCCATTATCGGAAGAGGGTAGTTTTCTTTCAGCGAAGCTTGATTCAAATTTCGAAAGTCCACGCATATGCGTATTTCACCGTTCTTCATGCGTACTGGCACAATGTTTGCTACCCAAGTACTGTGATGGATCGGGAAGATGATTCTTGCATCCAGCATCTTCTGAATCTCGGCCTGGATAGTACCCGAGATCTTAGAATTATAGTGCCTCTGCTTCTGGCGAAAGGCTTTGACGTATTCTTTCAATGGGATATCATGCTGAACGTCCTTTGGCTTAAAAGACTTTAAATCGGCATAGGACCATGCCAATACATCCATGTATTTCTTTAGTAGCTTGACATATTTCTGCTTCTCTTCTGGTGTGCAACATTTCCCAATGTTCACAAATTGCGGATGTGTCTCCGAACCTATATTGACTGGTTCGGTCTCTGGGGATGAGTCAGGATCGTCTCGCCTCTTCTTTTTCACAAAACGGTCATGCCTGTCAAATAGTCGTTTGAGAGAAACCAGGCCCTTCGGGATTTTATTTCCTTTGAGCTGACATATGCCGTCGTTCTCCTCTGATTCGTGGTTTTGACCGGTGACTGATTCACGGCACTCAGAAGTGGATCCTTCGAAATGAAAATCCTTAAAATTTTCCAATTTTTCCAGAAAGGCAATGAGTTGGTTGTCATCGTTGAAAACTTTCCAGTGCTGAGAATTGTCTGGCACACTTGGGCGGAAAACCACCTCAATGGTGTATTTATCTGTTTTCAAACCTGGGTGTGGGAGCATGAGGGACGCTGAAACAGCCAATGAATCGGCCATGTCATTTTGAGCTCTTGGAATTGCCTCTATTGAAAAAGCATCAAATTCTTCGACGTTGTCCCATACTGCATTACAGTAGTGCTTGAGCCTCTCATTTTTTACTTGATAAATCCTTTTGACCTGATTTACAACTAGCTCTACATCACCTTGTACTTTTAGATTTTTAATTCCTCTTTCTTTTGCGGCTTGCATACCGAGTAACATAGATTCATACTCAGCAGTATTGTTAGTGTTGAAAAACTGCAATTTGAAAGAGAGAGGAATTACCTCCTCTTCGGGAGATATCAGCACGGCCCCAGCGCCACATCCACTAGTTGCACAGCTGCCATCAAACTGCAAGGTCCAGATCTTATTAAGATCCTTTTCCTGAACGAGAACACCCATTTTATCTGTCTCGGTAGATAAGAAGTAGTTCCCCATCCCTGATGATTCGAAAAGGATTTGGGCCTTGGGGTCTTCAGAACTAGTAACCAAGAAGTTCTTTTGTGATTCCGGCTCCAAAGTCTACATTACGCCTTTGACTGGAATTCTAGCTTTAGACCAGTCCATATGAATTTCTCCACCAACTTCGCTGTAAAAACTTCTTCCCAGCAAAATTCCATAGGCTGCTAGAATATCAGCAACGAGGACTGTCATTTTTACTCTTTTATCTGGGAAAGCTAAAAATGCGAATTGCGCGTCTTTGATTTGGCCAACCAACGGAACCTGCTTGGTTTCCAATGAATAACATCTGCCGAAAGGCTTGGTAAGGGTGAGACCCAAGGCATGGGCGACCTTCGCCGGCATGATGTTATCTGAAGCTCCGGAATCAATTATGCAGTTACTCAACTTATGGCCATTGATTAGGAGAGAGAGATAGAAAGGCTCTATCTTGCCTGACGCAGACGTTGAAGCAACTTTTATGTGGTATTCAGGGGGAGTGGAAAGGATTCCTTTTGGGGAAACCTACTTAGATGCAACAGCCTGACTCTGAATATATTTGGTCAATCTTACAAGCTGTTCGGGATTTTACTGAAGGTACTCAACTTCAGACATTTGGATCTTGGTTTTTTTTGCATGATCTATGATATCAAATGCGGCCAAGGGTTGCGTTGGTGAGGGAATGAGTCCCTCATCTCGCGATGATGGAATAGGATTTGTGGTCTTGGTAGGAATGTGAGAGGATTGATTTGGAGGAGAGATAGGGGGAAAAGATTTCTTTGTAAAAGACTTAACAGGGAGTTGAGTAGGAAGAGGATTACCTCTTTTAGCAATGGTTGGAGGCACGTTTGACACGGCCTTCTCCTTCTGCACGTGGGAAGCCACTTCTGCCTCTTTTCCTTGCGAGCGGGTAAAAATAGCATATGATTGTCCGCTTGCATAGCCCTGAGTACCCTCTTCTTCATCAGATTCTTCCTCATCAAATTCCATGTATCCAATAGTAGAGTCGCCAGTCGGCTCACCGACATCTTGATCATCTTTGCCTTGAGACGAAGGTTCTTCATAGTACTGCTCTTCTTCTTCAATCTCAGCCAGAGCATTGACCGGAGGAGCTTCAAGCGCTAACCGTGGAGCAGTTGCAGGTAGGCGCGGCCTTTGTGAAACATTGTTAGGAACAAAATTCCTCCGCGGAATATCCCAGTATGAGGAACTGGGAGTTTGGGCCAACTGCTTCTTTAATGCAAGCAAATCGTTCGCCATCTTTTGGAATTCCGGATCAGACGAAGTAGTGGGCGAAGGGCCCAAAGATTTAGGCTTGGCTTATTCCTTTTTCAATTCACCAGATATTATCAGATTATCCTCTATCCGAATGGTGGTAGCCTGAGCGAGGACTAAAGTAGCTACTCACTCCTGAAGGAGAAAGAAACTAACTTTCGAGCTCATAGCATTTACGAAGAAACACTTCTGATTCTCCGGTGTTGGAAGCATGGCAACAAGGACACGGTTGATTAGTGCATTAAACCGGGCGAAAAAATCGTGCATGGTCTCATTTGCCTCTTTCTTCAAGTGAGTGATCCGTGATAATAATGCAAATGCATCCTCTGAAGGCTTGTATCTGTCTTCGAAAGCCTCCCGCAAAGTGGCCCAACTGGTAATAGACCCGGCTGACAAATGCTGAAACCATTCAGCTACGGGCCCTTGTAGAGTTTCCAGAAAAAGGTGAACCGACACATCTTCGTGAGTCACATCCAAAATACTACATGACATGATTAATGCAGATATGTGGGAATCCATGCTTTGATTTCCGCTCCCGTCAAATTTGGGAAAATTCTTTCGGTTTCCGTGAGGGAGCGCGTGAACTTGATGTGGTAGTGCGAGAGGACCCATCGCGTTTCCCCATGGTACCGCCATCTGAAAAGCCGGAAAGAGAACACGAGATGGAAGTGTAGTTCCGCTGAGTAGCAAGGCACTACAAAGGGATGTGGATGCCCCCTGTGAAAGAATTTTTCTTTGTGAAGGTGAGACACTCCTGGACGTTTGGCTAGCCGAGCTTAGCGCTAAAAAACGTGTCAGCGTTACGCTGAAATTGTCCCTTTGAAACAGATCGAAAGTCGGATCAGCTTCTCCGCGAGCTCTCCTACTGTGCGTAAAAGGTTCACTCGCCAGTGTACCTTCCAGATCTGCGATATTATGGCGCAGATTCAAACTTTCTTTTTGGTTGTACTTGCTGATTTTCTGGTTTTTCTGATAAAAGGGTATGGATTTGATAAAATAAAACATCTATTATCTTTTATAGTATTTTGATTTCCAAATGTGAGGAAAGATTTCATTAAAGTTAATAGGAGGGGTGTTAGGAGAAAGAGGGAACCTGATAAAGCTTCTTGATGGGGGATGTTGTTGTATAAATCTATAAAAATTAAATTATCATAGATCATATTTTATGTGGATCTAGAAAAAATGTAGGGGTAATAATCACCCAATTAAAGGAAAAGAGATGTTTCAGTCCATCTATCATGTTTTCATATTCAATTTATGCATTTTTGATACATTTTAGGTGATGTGTTTGTTATTGTGGGAGCTAGTGGTGAAAATTTAATTTTGGTTGGAGAATTCGTTTCTTAATATTTTACTTTAAAATTTGGATTTATAAGTATATATGTAGCTACATAAAATATGATTCAAAAAGGAAAGGTTATGTTTTTTTTTTTGTTTTTGGCATGGGGAAGGTGTCAATGATGATTTTTTAATATAATGACATAAGTTTGGGGAATTTGAATATCTACTTAAAAAAACCTATTTTTATGGAAGATAATTTTGGGTTGTACAATACTTTTTCTGGTTGTTATGGATATAACATTGTGTGGATATTTTATAACCAAGATCGAGAATATTTGATGTCACTTGAGGTTTTGGGTTGTGTCTAATTTATTTTCCTTTTTTATCATAGGTCATGTGATGGTGCATTTTTTATAATATTTTAAACCATGGGGTCTTTCTTTCCTTCAATGGTGTATGCCCTACATCTCCTTTTCCTATCAATTTTTGTCACTTTATTCTCTTTGATATTATTTTTTGGTTTTTTGAGATAATTTGGTATGTTGGTTTTAAGTTTAATATAGATCCTGTTGGAGAGGGTTAGGGTGATCTAATGGAGGGTTGGAAGTGAAAATAATATCTATAGAAGGGAAACTTGAAGATGGAATCGGGGCCAGATGAGAAGCGAAAGTGGGCGATGGATATCCCTGGGGCTATTATTTTTCAAGGTATGTAACAATAAGTGTGTATGAATAGCTACAAAAAGAGAAACATGGATTCTTGAGGGAGATAAAAAAATATCTAGTGGAGGCCCAGAATGAAGAGCTATGGATGAAAGAACCCTTTGATCAAGTAGATTTTAAGATCTTATGTAGGGTAGAGGAGATAATGGAACATATCTTAAAGAAAGAAGTTTTTGGAGTGATGGACAAGGATGGAGCTAAGAAGGGTAGGAGTTGGAAAAGTTTGATATATTAAATACATATTATAAAAGAATAGTTTAGCTGTAAAATAAATTTTAGTTTAGTTTAAGCTACAAAATTATTGTGTTGGTTACAAAAGACTATGTTGTGAAAGAGTTATTACATTTGCATTTGGTTATATATTTTGGTTGGGTTTTTGTTTCAAAAGTTTTTCAGGTTATTTTGCATAGATTTAGATCTATTTGGGCTACGGTAGACCTATTTTTTACTACTAAACATTTGTTTTGTTATGGAATACTTATATACTTTGTCTTCCTTGGGTTTGAAAATTTTCTTAATGAAGTAGAGTTACTTTGTTACCTTTCTAGAAACATCGATTTTGTAATGACTATCCTCATGATTATTAATGAAAGGATGAGGAACTCACTAACCCTCTTTTTTACAGATAAAAAAATCTATTCAATTTAATACTTGAACTTTGTATCATTTAATTTATCAGAGTGAGAAATTATACACACACACACTCTCTCTCTTTAGGTACTACAAAATGTCTCTATTTTTTGAGTGATTACACAATTACATAGAAATCATGATCATATACAAAATACTTGCACTTTGTACCATTTAATTTTTCACTCAATCTTCCTTTTTTACTTAATGATTTATAAAATAATGCACCGATTTCATCACAATCAACCTAAAAAAATTATTTGAAATATGGAAATGCCAATATTAGATTCTCATTCACTTTGTTCTTAAAATTTTAAATTAAACAATCTGTGTTTTTTTCCAAGAAAATTATTTTATATCTCCTTGCATAACCTTTTGTTGGTCCAAAAATCTGTCGTTTGGGCAGATCTATGGATAAACGAGCCAACAGTGTGCAGGGCAAAGCCCCTCTTTGAGTCAGCAAAGCGAAATTGGTTTATTGCTATTCTACCAGCAGGAATCTATGCAAGTCTCACAGATTCTGCCTTCGGGGGTTTGGGATCTCATCCCAGTAGGTTTATTTCCGGCTGCGAAAAGAAAGGAATGAAAGAGAGGAGGTAGAAAGAACAGGTCTGAAGGGAGAAAAGAAATGAATTCCAAAGCAGAAAGGTCAGAGGATTTATTTTTTTGGGTTGGTAGTAAACAGAGCCAAACCTACTTGCATAAATAAACAAAGCAATACTGATGAGCAAATGACAAAAAAGTATATCTGAATCTAACAGAATAAACACGTGCAGATCTAACATAAGAAAGTTCTGACACATAACACAGGTATTCAGCACAAAGTCTCAATATTTGTATTACTTTTTTCTTCAGTTACAAGAAAGCTCAAAGTCTTTCTCTCCTCACTTCTATTTTCATCTAAAAAATGTTCACTCCTGAATACAACAAGTATTCCAGTATTTATAGAAGAGAGGAGAAGGAAAGAAGGCAAAAAGGAGCCAACCACCTATTTACAAAGATATTTACAAAATATCTAAAAGTCATGTTGACTTTGAAAACTTGATGGATGACATCATCCCATGATGCAACATGGATGATGTCATCATTTGTGCCAACATACTTCAGACATTTCACCAAGAAAGTCAGAGAATAGAGAGAAGAAGAAGAAGAAGAAGAAGAAGGAGTAGCTACTCGTCGTCATCATCTTGTGGCTGAAAGGAAGTAGCCTGCTTCTGATGCTGCTCAGGTGATGATATATGGAACTGAGCGCGGTATTCCAAAAACATGTTAACCATGGGCCCAAATTGATCCTGGGAAGGATCCTTGTGCCGCTCGCTGATCGCTTCACAAGTCTCCCGCTCATCTATGAGCTTTTCTAGGAGTTTGGAATAATCCTTCTCCGCCTCAATGAGGAACCCGACGAATTCCCTACAGGCCAGCAGGTTGTTGATAGATTCGGTGTCAAATGTGACCTCTGGCCCTGTTCCTTGAGAAGCAATATCCTTGAAGATCTGGATAGTTTCAGCAGCTGATCTCAAGGTAAAGGAAGGAGTGAGAAACCCTGGAGACATGTTGAGAACAATTCTCTCCATTTGATGCATTCCATCTAGGGCCTCTTCCTTTACCTTGTCTATCTTTTCCAAGAAAAATTCAAGCTGATCCACCCGATAGTCCAGAGTAGACATGGTTTTGTTGAGGGCCCTTGGATGGCCGAAGACACCGAACTTGACCAGATCTTCGACTGGACAGTCAAACATTTGTTGAAAGGTCTCGTGTTGGAGTCTAGCATGTTCTAGCTCTTCTGATATGGGCCCCGCTAATGCTTGGAGTTCTTTGTTCGCCTTTCCGATGTTTAGATACAAATTGACAAACTCGACGATCACTCTTTCACTTTCCTTGAGGATCTGGCTCCTCCAAGCAGAAACGGCCATACCCTGCTCACCGATCTTTGAATATTCATTGATTTTCTCCCGGCTGAGAAGCTCAGAAGTCTCGGCGGCAGTCGTGGGTGGCGCATTACCCTTCTTCTATAAGGATTGAAGCAGATATTTGTTCTGTTCCTTAAGTAGCCTTTTCTCTTCTTTGGTCTCTTGAAGCTTTTTGCAGAGGGCATCAACTGCGGAAAGAGCTTCCCCCTGGAGACTTTCAGAAGATGTCCCCATTGTGACTTGGGTCACAGTAAAATCTGTCGGAGACAGATCTTTTTTCTCTTTGAGGGGATTGAGGTATGCAATTTCCATGATTCTCTCACTTGTAGCACTTTGAGAGAAGCGTGTAACAGGCTTCTGCTTCTTCGCCCCTTTGGCTGGAATCACTGAAAAGTCCATCAGAGCGATGGGAACTTTCCTCTTTTGCTGGCTCAGTTGCTGAGAGATCCAGACCGGTCCTATGGAAGAAGGACCAGAGACAGAGGAGGAGGCAGCTACAGTAGAAGAGGGGAAAAACGTGGAGACACGCGGCGGCGGCATTGAGAGAATAGCCGAAGAAGTGTCCACGGGAGGAAGGGAAACTGTAGCTGCGGAAGACATAGGAAGGGAAGGGAGCCCAGAGATGAGGGAAGAAATGGAGGAGGACAAATCAGCGAGGGAGGAGAAGATAGACGAAAAAGCAGGGGAAAGAGTAGAAGAAGGGACAGAGGACACGACCAAAGGGATGGTCGCTTGAGTCTCTCGAGGAGGGGAAGGAAGAGAAGAAGAAGGGATAGAAGGGACCTCTGTTGCGGTAGCAATGCCGACATCCTGAGTGGATGGGCCAATTGGAACTTCCTCTTCTGCTTCTTTCTCTGGTGTGACCAGAGATATTACCTGCTCGGGTGCCGCGGAAGGAGGACTCTCAGGGGCTTCTTCCTGAATGGTGTTTGATTCACCTTCTACACCTTTGCCTTTAAGCTGCTTCTTGGATCATGAAGGTGCGCTGCCCAATGGGGATGTTGTAAAATCAACCCTGAGGTAGATTAGGCCGTTCATCTGGCACCAATGTTTTGTCCTCCGCAAAGTCTCCTTAACCCTCTCCTCAATTGTCTGAGGAGCTTTAGTTCTATCAATGGCCGGGAAGGGCCAATCGTCCCCATCTGTATCATTATATACCTTGTCTACTTCATCTTCTGTTGTTTGGAAGCCTTTGGGGACAATAGCTACCCCATATTGGATGATTTCTACCAATGCTAGGCGAGAATGATCCTTTCTTCTGAGCTCTACCTCATGGAGGACGTCAATATAAATATCCTCGATCTGAGGAACATGGATCGGATCAAGCTTTGCCCTTGGCAGGCAGCCCCTTGGGTCGAAGGTAGGCCTGGCTGGGAAGTCGTGTTTCAAATTAAGCAACTCCAGCTCTGCAAACATTTCCTTCGCCTTGTGGTGGGTAGGGCATGTGTATCGGCCCACTGTGAGGGGGAAAGGAGTTCCACCCTTCTTCCTTTTCAGGCATTTTTCGTGGTATGTGACTAGCTGCCTTGACAGTTCCAGCAGAAACAGCTTAGGCCCAGCATACCTTGGTAGCTTGGTTGGCTCTCCCAAAAAGTTGGCAGCCCTTAGATAGGTGAATGTAGGAAATTGGGTGAACAGGGCTCCCCATTTTTCCGTGGCTTCCACTATGTTTTTGGTTGTACGACTATGAGTCATATTCGGCCTCAGCAGGCAGATGATGTGATAGAAAAACACATCGTTAACTTTTGTGAACTGGGAGATGCTATTCTCCAGCCTTAATTCTGGATAATATTCGTATATTTTGACCTGAGGCCGAACTCCACTCCGGGTTAGGCCTGGATAATCCCTCTCTGACGCTGCAGCGTAGACCACGTAGGAGTTCATATGAAATACTCCCGTTATGCTGAATTGTTGTAGCTGTTCGGAGATGGTGTTGCTTATAATTTCTCCCCAGCAAAAGCGCTGATCAGGAAAATTCTTGTTCATTGTTTCCAAGTAGTGCAGCATCCATTTATGGAAGTAATGGGCGTCAGAAATCCCGAAGACCATGCTCAGGAAGGTGATGGTATCGATGAGCTCTTCTGAGAAGTCACCGCGGTGGATGATTTGGGGCCACCGGGTTACCACCTTCTTATTTTTCAGATATACTTCGTTCATTAGCTGCATACATTGGTCTTCATTGTCTTCCCAGGCCTTGATGCACTCTTCTTGGCTAACGGCCACAAAGTTTCGGTGGTGAGGGATGCCGAGTATGATCTCAAAATGACGGGCAGTGAGGTTAATGACTACCTCGCCCTTACTATTTTCGACACATCTTGTGTCTTTGTTGTAACACTGGGCAACCACCATCATAAATTCATTGTTCATGGCGCTGACGGGGATTCCTCCGGCGAAGTGCAGGGCACTGGCTATTAGTTTGTCCATCCATGGACTCCTTGTAACTTTCTGAGTTCTAGCCCAGAATTCCTCCATGTCGATATGCCCCAATTCTGAGTCTCTGACATCCATACTGCATTCAGCCTGTGACTTGGGCATTCTGACCCTTTGATATTTATACTTCATCTCTTCCTCTATAAGCTTGGCCTTTCCTTTTGGTTTGGTGGGTCTCCTGCTGGATGTAGACATATGTTCTTTCGAACTTAGTTGCTGATCTGCATGAATAAGAAGCGAGACCCAATCTGAAAAGGTTGAATTAGCCATTTGATCTTCCATTGGAATGTTAGCAGAAGAAAGAGTTAGAGATTTTCAGGCCCAAGGCGCAGGAGAATTGCAGCTTACAGGGCTAAAATAGGTAAGGCGCACGAGAAAGGGCTGTTGCAAAGGTTAAACTGGCGTTAAAGGCGCATGGCGCATGCATACTGTAGAGTGCATTTTAGTAAAGGGTGCATGGGAACATCGTGTTGCATGGAGACAGGATGCGCCAAAGGCGCATAGGCTTTTCATGTTACATTGTGATTTGGTGCACCTTTTTGGCGCATGGGAAAAGTGTGTAACAGGAAATTTTCCTGCGCCAAAGGAAATATGGCGCGGCGCACGGAGGGTTTGCACAACAAAAATTTTACTGTAAGGAGGGACGCGCCTGCGCTTTTACTTGGCGCAGATAAAGCTTGTGCTGCATGGGTGCCGAGTGCACCATTGGCGCATGGGAAGGTGATGTAGCAAGGAAGGTTGATGCGCCTTTGGGGCGCAAGTTCAGCGCTTGTAGCATATGGAAGAGGCGCGCCTTGAGGACGCAGAAGTTAATGATGCAGCAGGCAAGATGGGTGCGCCATTGGCGCGGGTTTTGGTTATGCTACAAGGGGAACAGATGTGCCATGGGGGCGCAACTGTTTATAATGTAACAAGACACGCTGGTGTGCCCAAGGGAAAAATAGTGTTTTCATATGGTTCAGCCTTTCTTCCTTTCTTTCATTTCAAAGATTGGTTCGAGAGATATAATGGTTCAAGCCAAAGGGGGTTTAGACCAAGTTTTTCAGGATAACATCCTCTTCCAGCAGATCTGGAAAGAGGAAAACAAGGAAAGAAAGCAGGAGGAGGGAAGAGCTAGCTCAAAAGATGCATCTCAAAAACTAATCAGCAAGCAAAAACCAGATCAACAAATCACATGGACGAGATAGGAGCACTTACCTGAATAAATAGTTAAAATCTTGAGCACGGGTCCACAACGCATTGAAAACGACGAGGCAGAGGCTGACAGGCTCAGAGAATAAACAACACGTGATATGCGTCTGATGATAATGACATTTGGGTGCGCAAACCATATATATATAGGTGAGCTGGTCATTAATGCACCACCCACTTTTTGAAAGGCACATGAAAGTGGCTGTCGACATGGGAAGGAATGCTCCCTTTGGCACACCAAAACGCCTGCCAACATGAAATAAAGCGCGCTTTTAGCGCACCAAAATCGATGTCGACATGGGATTATGTGTGTCCTTAGGTGCACCAAAAGGGGCGCAACAAACGTCGTTATAACACAGGCGCATGCACCTTGGCGCACGCAGGGAAGGCTCAACAAGCTTTGGCGCACCAAAAGGTGTGTTGACACTGAAAATCATGCGCCAAAGGTTTTAAAGGGGGCACACCAAAATTTGGTGTTATATAGCAATTTCATGCGCCCAGCCAAAAAAGGCTCAAAAGACTAAGTTCGAAAAACCATATTTCCCGAGAAGGGATTTTACAACGTTTCGAACGCAAGGGATCCCTAACGAGAGATCAGAACAAAATTTCGGTATGGTTATCGGTAAAATTGCCCTTTTCAATTTTACGGGATAACACCTTTATAATAGGTGCACATGTAATATTGAAATTTTTAATGAACATCCTATAAAATTTACCAAGATATGAAAGCTTCATGCTCCAAAAATACTCATATGTGACATCCAATCAGGTATTTATTTCACCTTTTTTTATCCATTTTCAAACCTTCTCATGAAATCACAAAACCCATGTATATAAATTATTCCTTCATGAAATTACATTTATTCATATTTATCAATAATTTCTCCTCTTACAACCATTACAATACTTTTCAAATTTTCATTAAATTCTCCTATTTTGTACTACTCAATATTAAAATAACATATAGATAAGTTATGATAAACTTACCCAAGAATGTCTTCAGTACCTCATTCATGAGTCACATGAAAGTACTCAATACATTAGTCAATACGGATTATATAACCAACCTCTCATACAATCTCTCTTATGATTTCAACACAACCTTCTATAACCTTCCTTATGAAGATTTGGTGAAATATTCTCTTTAATGTCATATTTTTGCAATATTGTGCCCTTATAAGTAGCCCATAGAGTATTCCACCATGCAATTTGCGGGAGAAGAATCTTAAATTTGGAAAAAATTATGACTTATAATGAGAAAAATGTTTGTATTATTAGGGAAGGAAAAGAGAAACAAACAATACTTGTTGGATGAAAAATTGAAAAATATGTTTCAGTCCAAAAGCTACTTATCAATCTTCAAAAGAATGATTAATTTTCATATGGGATGGATTTATCAAGTAGTAATTTTTATGAGCATGAATTTGTGAAAGGTGTTGATTTTTTTTCCACTTGTTTTTCATCTAAAATCATGAGTCACAATAGAGGTAATGATGTTTTAAATATTTTGTAGGATTCTAAATCAGAAACAGAAGGTAAAAATTTTAATGATCTTATTTATAGGGAGGTTAGCAATAGTAAGGATTTATTACATCATCTTCATACTATATTATTACAGCAGCGAACGAAACCTTTGGGGCAGCGAAATAAGTCTTTTGGAAAGTCAAAAACTACTTCAAACAAAGAGCAAAAAGCAAAAAAAATTGGGTAGCAACTGGTAAACCATTAGATTGATGTATTTATAGATGATGATGATGATGATGAAAAATAAGAAGAAGAAAAGAATGTTGATCTAGAAGAATTTTTTTTACAAGGTATGAGGAATGGTACTCCTCAAGTGGTGACAACCAAGAGCATGGAAGGTTCCTTCAAAAAATGGCATATTTCATGAGATTTGGATTATGTGGTAAGTAGTACATATTCTTTTTTATTGCAGAAGTGTTATCAAGATGATATTTTTACCACTTTGGACAAGGATGCTAAGGAATTGGTAAAAAAAATTCAAGTTATCGTGAAGATAAAGAGTGATGAAGATATTGGTGATACTCCAAGGTATGAAGAGAATAATAATGGATCATATTTATTGATGCATAGTAAACCATTTCATTTTTTCTTTTCTAATGATAAATATGGTAATACAAATTGTAATATGGAGGATATGGATCCCTTGTTCCTAATTCATGTGTATGAGCATCATGAGAGCTATATATTTTGGCAATAGCTCTCTCTTTTAACCGATACATGATCAAGACTCTTGGAGCACTACATCTTGTTTTATCTATTGTATATGGCACTTAGGCATAAGAGTGTAATTGCTTGAGGGAAAGCAATTTAGGGAAGAAAGGATTGTAATATCCCATTCTCGCTCGAAGACCCTTAGCCCATTCATTATTTCCTGATAGCCAAGGGATAAGAAAAAGGGAAACTAAGTCATAGTAAATTAATTATAAAGTGCATCATAAATTGTTATTTAAGCACTTAATTTAATTTATTAATTAAAAAATAGAAAATAAAAAGAAAAAGTAACTTTATGTTTTATTTGTCCGTAGAGGAAAAATGTGACCCATAGGGGGATGAAATAAAGCAAGTGAAAAACATTAAATGAGGAAAAATAAGTTGATTGGTTGTTTTAGGGGGGGAAAGGCCAAGACAACTTATAAAAGGAGGTCGCATACATAGGAGAGGACATATTTTTGACATCTTATATTTTTTGACACTTGGTCTAAGCTTGAATACTTTCCATTTTCACTCCAAAGGATGAAAACCCTTTGAAATTGGCTTTAGTGGATGAAAACCCTCTCTAGCATTGGAATAAGAACAAAAAAAAATATTCCCTTATGTGAGGAGGTTATATCCAAGATATTTCATTTATTTTCAAAGTTATATTTCATATTCCCAGCATTTGTTGAAGGGAAAAGTTGCATATTTATATTGCTTCTAACTAGGTTTTGAAGACACAAGTGTTGGGACAAATTTCTACCTTTAGATTTAGCCACCCCAGTGGGTGGATTTTGATACATTCTATGGCACGGTTTTTCCGGATCTCCTCACCAACATCTTTTTCATATTTTTAGAGGCTAAAATTAGCTAAGTTGCATATTTTTTGGGTCAAGGAAACTTTTTTTTCAGTCTTGTCTGAGAATTGTCCATATACAAATGTTAATAAATAAATTGCATCCTTCATTTTCTCAAAATCTAGTGTTTTTCTAATGTTTTTGTCCATATAAAAATTGTTGATCTATTTGGGTGAAGAATTGATTTTCTTTACTTTATTTTTTGTGGATTTTTATTCCTAGAGCAAGTCACATTATTTGTCTGAAATTTATATATGCATTGTTTATTTCAAGTACCTTATCTATAAATTGCTATTTTGGATCGGATTTATTGTTGTTCTGTTTGGGGCAGAAATTGTCCCATTGGGGACTTTACGTAAGAATTATTAGTGACAAGCATCTTAAATTTGGTTGGTTAACTTTTATTGGGGTTGATTTGTAGGTTCCCAAATAAGTCTTTATCAAAATTATTGTCTCTTGATCACCATTCTTATCTGATACATTCTTTAATCATATATCCCACATCCTTCTTGGCTCTTGGTGTTGAGCCCTCGCACCTTACTATTTTTGTGGGGTCAATAATGGAGTGATAATTCTCATCATTCTATCATCTACAACATTATTTTCCAATGGAATGGAATATCTAAGCATTTTTTGAAAAATGAGTTTCCTAGGTGTGACTTGTAGACTGTGTTTCTATACCTCATTTTGTTTACCATACTACACTATCATTCATAGCATTCATTTAAAATCTTCAAAAACATCGAACATTCCTAGCTATCAGAAGTGCATAGATCAAGTGTGGAATACAAAAACAACCATACAAAGTGTCAATCCAAAAAGATAGCCATATATTTATATCTTCCATTGTCTTAGTACAATGTGTAGACATCTAAAATGTTGAAATAATTAATTCCAATTAATTTATCCCACAAATATCCTAACATCATCATATCTAATTAATACCTTTCCTAAAGAATACAACATGTACCCTTTATTCCAATTAATTTCATCATTTATCTAATATCCCATCATTTTTTCATCAATATCTTTAATGCATTATTATATCCTATTATCCCACCTTAATCCTTATTATCATTTTCTAGGAATTTAATATTCCAACACCTACCTACCCACCTACTCCGCATTTACCCTACATCTAGCCTCTCTAAACTTCTTCCCTCCATTGAATTTTAAATTCAATGGAAGCTTCTTCCCTCCATGAATTTTAAAATCAATGGAGACTTTTCTCAAATTATAGAAATCTCCATTCTAGAAATTTCTAATCTTCTCCTCAATCATCATCCATTGATCTTCATCCCATTTGGATCAATCCTCGCCATCCATTCTCCTAACCACAATCTATAAATTGGAATATCACCCTCCATGGAATCCAACTTGGAAATCCATATCAAATATTTGTCATTTTATCTTCCCTCAATCATCCACAATATTCAACCAATCAATCCCCTTTATCATCCAATCTATCAATCCATCATCATCCAAGCATTAATCAACCCAAGCTAATCAAAAGGAGGTGTTTCCCATTTGTCTCCACAAAAATGTGAAGCAATAAAATACATCCTTGATAAAATCCAACACAACAAAGGAGGACTATTTCATTTTATTGGTAATTGTAAGTATTAATTATCTCCCCCTTTACATCTTCTTGCTCAATCTGAGGTATTTTTGAGGAGGATTAGATATAAGAATCAAATTGTCTTGTTTTCTAGCTTTCATTTGCATCTAACCACTCTTTTACATCTATATTTTGGTGCCCACCATGGGGCTTACCCTCCACTTTATTGTTTTCAATCTTATTTCATCCCTAAAACAAGCTGTCAAAGTTTGAAAGTTTTTCATTTTCTTTTGCACCTTCAAATTTTTAATGTTTTTGTTCATCTATCATTTTTAGCATGAATTAGTGCCCATACCCTATTTTTTTGTGTCTATGCTACACTTTGGTTCCTTTTTTCTTAATAAAAATCTTTGTTTCATGATTAACTTATAATTTTGCATATTTGTCAATTGGTTCCTATGTTACATAGTTCAGTTCCTATGCTCTATGTTGTAGTGCTTATGTTTCGCCTTTTGTTTTCCTTCCTTATGAGAGTCATAACTTTTGATCCCAAACTTGACAAGACTCCATTTTTTTGGAAATGTATCGAAAAGATATATGTAATGAAAGTGTTAATTTATCATTTTATAATACAATTTATTCACATTTTTTTTTCTAAATATTTTCATTTTAACTACATATCGAGTTATATTTTCTTGTTCTAAAATACTAACACTTTGTGTGTAGCTTCCTACACCTACTAAAGATAAAATCAATCTAAAACTACTAAACCTTTGTTTTTTAGCATGATAGGTCCAAGACATTTGGGTTTATAAATCAATTACTAATGTTTGTTTTACACAACCTCCCCTTGAAGACTCAATCACGTAATCTTTATCGTTTAATTTTATTATCTTGCATCATATTTCTTGTGTGTTTAGTATCATTGCTTGTTTATCCTGAAGGTGAAACTGTGTATGCTCTTATCTTGCATCCTAGGACGACCTTGAGAATCAAAATCAGATAGCCTTCCACTTTTTCTTTTATAGGGAAACATGACGTGGATGTGACATCCACGCACTTTCCATAATCTCAGGGGTCTCATGACCATGGAATTCACCTCCATGCATGTAGACACACCTTGTGTTCTGGAAGGGTACATAAATTCGTGGAGAGCTGTCATTATTGGCTAAGAGCTTGCTAATTTTAAGAGCAGTGTGAAGTGAGGGGCTTCCACATCCTAATACCCAAGCCTTAGACAACATCCTTACATCATGGACTTGGGCCCCATGTACCATAAGGTATATCAGGGACTCATTTAATGAGCTCATACATCCTATACTATGAAACCTTTTAGTCACAATCAAATTATAGTGTAAGGAGGCCACACTCCCTAAGACTACTCGTTATCCAACCCCACATTGACACATAGGTGGAGATCCATTTTTTGGAACCATCATCAATGTGTGGTATTTAAAGCGGGTTATAGTTTGATTATAATCCCACTTGACTAGTTAGGGTGTGTGTTAAATGTTTTTTTCTTGCTTGTGAACACCCTTAACCATCCTATCACCTTAAAATTTTAATCAATCAAACATCATCATAATCAACCATCCTTAATCAAAAAATTCCAATCCAAATCCCATCACCATTCTTAATCAACCAACCTAATCCAAATCTAATCACTCATGCATCCTATCAAACCATAGCCTTTGATCCTCAATCCCTGTCCTCTCTAAACCAATGTCCAAACCCTTACCTATTTTCTAAATCAATCAACCAGACTATCCCATCATCCCCCACCCATCAAAGTCAACCATATATCTTTGATCATGAAATCACACACATTATCCAATACCTTAATAAACAAATATCAAATCTCACATCCTACCTCAACCAATCCCCTTATTGTCATCCAAATCAACCATCCCATGTTGATCCTAACATCCTAAAAACCATCCAAAAACTCAATAAGTAAATATCCAATCTTAAATCATGTATCAACCAATCATCATCTCCCAACCATCCACAATTTCCCCTTCTGAATATCCTTACACCTCACCCCATTGAATTCCTCTTTGACAAACTTGAATCATCTCAATCCACACCCCGACCCAATCAACATAAACCACTATCCCCACAAGCCAATTTCATCAACTTTGACAGCCTCACTAACTTTGACCTAGACCAAGAGGACCTCCTTTATGTCCTTGCTAATCTAGTAACCAATCCCAAGCCCACACAGCTATCCCAAATTCCAACCTCCAAATCCCCTATCAATAATCATGACCTCAACTTTCCTCCCATCAAAAATCATGTAGATAATCCACCACCATCCAAAATCTGAACTCCTAAATACAATCATCATAAAACCTATGATTGATTCCCGTTCACATATCCACAATAATCCCAAAAAATTAACCGAAAATTATTATTCCCCACATCTCATCTTATTCCTCCATCCTCATCATATTCATCATCCCAATTTTATCCTAAATACTTTATCCTAGATATTCCTACATCCCCTAATCCACCATCAAATTCATCTTCTAAGCCTATGTCATCCCCTACATCACCGAAGCCCAATCCTTTCAAAACTATCTTATCCACTATGACTCCTAAGTCACCCTCATCCCCTTCTACCCCCAATCCTAAACCATTTAATGTGGCTCCTACACCACCCTCATCCTCTTCATCGATGCCTAATCTTATCTTACCCCCTTCATCACCTAAACCTAACACTTAAAAAAAATCCAAATATAAAAAAGTAAAAATCATATCAAATAAAATCCACCTCAAGACTCTCTCTAGGGGTGTTTCCAGAATCTCTACCAAGGCTATGAACACATGACTGACAGTAGATTAATGCATGGCTTAACTTTCCATTCACCCTCCATCCACCTATTTGACTTAAGAACTCCCTATACATTTGATGGTTTATCTTCACATACTACCCATTAAGTCTTCACTTCAAGTGATAATTAACCATCAAAATCACACACACTTTGATCTTATAGAGACATAAGGCTAACATCTTGCCAGGCATTATTCAAACCTTGGTCACACTTCTATTTTAAGTCCAACTCTTTACTTACAGCATGTGTCGTTAGGATCATCTTTTGTTTCATCACTAATGTTATTTTCCTTCCATCCATCACATCCACATCATTTTTTCCCTTAGATCGAACATCAATGGGAAGACGATGGTCCTTTATTTTTCATCCTATCCTCTTCACGTCCCTTTTCAACTGTCATCATCACAACTGGGGGAAGCCTTATGACCATTCATTAGGGGAATAATCCATTTTAGATACCCCTCACTTCCCATCCCACCCTACACCTAGGGCTAAATTGAATCTATCCATCCATCCACATAGGCCACCCTACTTTACACTTGGGGGCACACCACATCTATCCCCCAATCCATCCCCCCAATACCTGGGGGAATATCTTATTGTATTCCATATCCCCCATCTTATCATATACCACATCCCTCATCATATCTATCTATCTCCCATCCCACATCCCATCTAATCCTAACCTATCAACCAATCCCTATCCTATCCAACTTATCCAATTTCCCTCAATCCTTCCCTTTCATCCTACCCAAACATGCTTTGGGACTTATAGGAGAAATTGCATCCCACCTTACATCCCTTCTCATCCCCCCATGAGCTATCCCATCCCGAATCCTTTCATCTTACCTATCCTCAACCATTCCCCCATCCCAAATCCAAAATCTCAACATCCAACATCAAATAATCTAAACATCCAAAATCCAAAATCTAAAAATCAAAACATTAAAAAAAATCCATAAAAATATCACAAAAACACCAACAAAAAAATGTATAAAAAATGCAATGTGTGTGTTTTCTTGTTTGTCAGCATTTACAGTTTAGTTGATGATATGATGCTCATTTTATTTCTTTTTCTTTTTGCACAGGTGAAATGATATGAGGACCATCCTTTCTGCATTAATATTGTCTAATGATACGAGGACAAGGGAATTTGCCAATTCAATCATCATGGTCTTTATACCTTGGTGCATTTTTCTCTATGCCACATCAATAACATTGCTAATGATGATAATTGTGGAAAATTTATGGTAGAACACCCCCTTTCTATCATCATCTTTTAGCCTTATCATCATCCACACCTAATCCTCATAATCATCTAACTAACTATCTAACCTCTCCTCATCCCCCTATCCAATCAATCCTTTATCAATCAATCAATATCCACATCCAAATCTTATCATCTCACCTCCAACATCCAAAATCCTCACCCCTTGGATGAGGCATCTTCTAACATCCTCTCATCAATCAAACTTGAACATTCCTTCTCATTGCTTTATCAATCATCATTCCAATCCTCTCCTCATCAATGAACTATCATCCAAATCAATCCAAAAACCAATCCTTATTCTCTCATCCAAACATTCTCAATATTATAATCCTCCAAATCTAACCAATACCCTATCTTCCTATCTAACCAATCCTTAAATGTAACATCCTCACATCTAACATCCAAATCTATCCTCAAATCTCAATCCCAACCTTCCTTGAACCCCTTGACTGGGGAATCTTCTAATCCACCAATCCTAAATCTTCACCCTTATCATACATCATTGACTAGGGCATCCTCTACTCCAAAATCCAATATCTCCTAATCTTCTAATCTCCTACTCCTTTAATCCTCTCTCCTATCTTCTAATCCTCTAATCTTGCATCCTCATCAATATCCTAATCAACATCAACAATCCTTCTATTCTCTAATCCTCAAATCTAATATCCTTAATCTAAACCCCTTGACTGGGGAATCCTATAATCCCACCCCTTCAATTAATCTTCTAATCCTCTAATCCTCTCTCCTCTCCTATCTTATCAACCTCTAATCATCTCTCCTCTACTATCTTCTCATCCTCTAATCCTCTCTCATCTACTAACTTGGGCCTCTCCTCTTTTCGAGTGGTTACTGTTGTCTAAATTCTGCACCTGTTGTTAAATTTGACAACTTGCAAGATTCGAACTTGGCCATTTTATATGAGCATGTGACATGTGGATGGCCATCATTTTTAACATCAAAATTCAGTCTTCATCAGGAAAAGGAAAAGTGTTACCGACCAACGCTAGTTACAGTTATTACCGGCTGACACCAGTTACAACTATTACCAGCCAATAATGAGAAGTGTTACTAGCTGACAACATGTACAGTTGTTACTAACCAGTAACAAAGAAAATCCTCCCATACTGATAACACCTTTGGGCTGACATATGTGTCAAATATTACTGGTCGACACTAGTTATAGTTATTACCAACCGATAACGAGAAAAGTGTTACCGGCTGACACCAATTACAGTTGTTACTAGCCGACACCAATGATAGTTATCGACCAACACTAGATACATCTATTATCGGTCAACAATGTAGGAATATCGATGAAGGGCCTTGGATTAGGTGAGGTAGGTGGGTGAAAAGATAGCTCAACAATTGGTTTTAATGAAGTATGGTGCCCATGTCTTCTTCTACCAAAAAATTACCCTCAGGAAGCAAATTTTTATGGCTGCCCATACCTCTTTTCATAGAATTGAATCCAAATTGTCAGTTGGTGAGGAAAATCTGAGTTTCTTTCTCTATATAATGTGATAAACCCCTCATTTGTAAGGGATACTCTTTGTAATGTAAAGAAACTCTGTCAAAATTATTTCAGAGATATTGTGAGCTAAAGGCCTCGAATTGGGGATTTTTGTAAAGGATCTTTCCCTATTCCTATATTGTAATGTAATGTGCATGTTTTTTAGCAATAAAATTGGTATTCTAGGTATTTTCTTACCCTAATTCGAGTTTTATTGCATCTTTTTCCTTCCATTATGTTTGCAGGTATATTGTACATGTTTATATCTCTTTGCAAGACCTTTTAATTTTTTGTGCTTTATGAATATATGGAATTAAATATTTTCTTGGGCTGTGGTGCCTCCACCTACCCTCTCTTACCTTTTTTACTCCATATCCTTCACTCACTTAGATTGTCTCACCCTTTCTTGGTGTGTCACCTTCGCTTAGAGTAGATTTACTTTTATGCATTCTTCCATCCATGTCTCCTTGGAAAGCATTAGGCTAGAATTAGTTTATTTTTCCATTCTCTACACTTTGGATAAGTTGGCACGAGAAAGGAGAAGAATCTAACTTTTTCCAAAGGATTATGCTACTTGCAAGGTCCCAAACTGCATGATAATCCCATGTTATGCAGATGGCACTGATTCCTCACACACAAATCACAAGAAATCAAGGGTGCTGTAATTTTGCATTAACAGTTACCCAAATCATTCCTCCCCACCTAACCCCTCAAGGGGGCATCATATCACCATCCTAACATATTCTCTTCTTTTTCTTTGAACAGTCATTGTTGCACAATAATCATTCAAAGAGGGGCAAACTGTAGACATCTAAAATGTCAACATAATTAATTCAGATTAATTTATCCCGCAAATATCCTAACATCATCAATATCTAATTTATCACTTTCCTATAAAATACCACATGTGCCCTTTATCCCAATTAATTTCATAATTTATCTAATATCCCATCATTTCGTCATTGATCTCTTTAATTCATTATTATATCTCACTATCCCACTTTAATCCTTATTGTCATTTTCTAGGAATTTAATATTCTTACACCTACCTACCCGCCTACTTTATATCTACCCTACACCTAGCCAATCCATGTAATCACATCCCTAATCATATTTTATTAACCTAACCTAATCCCAAATTAATCATATCCTCTACCTCTAAATCTAGATGCTTCTATTTATAAAATCCTCTCTAAAATTCTTCCCTCCATTAAATTTTAAATTCAATAGAATATTCTTACCTCCATGAATTTTAAATTCAATGGATACTTCTCACAAATTCTATAAATTTCTTATCCTCTCCTCAATCCTCATCCATTAATCTCCATCCCACTTGGATCAATTCTCACCATCCATTCTCATAACCACAAGCTATAAATTGGCATGTCACCCTCTGTGGAAGCCAACTTGGAAATCCATAACAAATATCTGCCATTTTCTCTTCCCTCAATCATCCACAATCTTCAACCAATTAATCCACTCTATTATCCAATCTATCAATCTAGCATCATCCAATCATCAATCAATTCAAGTTAATCAGAAGGAGGTGATGCCTATTTGTCTCTACAAAATTTTGAAGTAATCAAATACATCCTTGAGAAAATACAACACAAAAAAAGAGGATTATTGCATTTTATTGGTAAGTGTAGGTATTAATTCTCTCCCCCTTTACATATCCTTGCTTAATCTAAGGTAGTGTTGAGGAGGAATAGATTTAGGAATCAAATTGTCTTGGTTTCTAGCTTGCATTTGCATCTAACCACTCTTTTGCATCTACACAATGTCATCACACCAAAGGGGAAGTGTGGTCAAAATGTTCAATCACAAGCCAAAAATCCATAAAAATTGATACATAAATGAAAATTTGAGACTAAGAAATAAAGGCACTCTTCCTATCCATCCATGTGAGACCTCTTATAATCACTTTGACTTTAGTTTTTCCAAAAAATTCCCTTGATCTATTTCAAAATCAAAAACCTGAGCCTAATGCAAAAGACCAAATATCTCATTTCTAACCTCTTCTTATTCCCCATCCAATTCTGCTAGGTCCATAGCCATCATTTCTAAATACCCACCGATTTAACTATTCTCATGCGGGAAATGGTTACCATAAATCTTGGCCCGATAATAACAAATACATATGGGATAAATGATTTCTAAAAAATAAAAAAATGACATATATATAACAAACATTTTAGTTTTCTAATGTTTCTTTGAGTGAGTGTATGTAGGGCTGACACACACGAGACAGGTAGTCTTCTCACTCCCACACAAATGGTACGTAATCTTATCTTTTTTCTTTCAAAATTTTTGTACAAATTTCTCTTTACTGAACTTGATTCCCATTTTTATTTTGCAAGTAGCAGGAAGGCTTAGATGACATCGAATCGACATGTGGTTAGGTAAGGTAAATTTCTAATCCTCCCATTTGGTACTGCTATTCTCAAAAATCATGTTTTATCCCATTCGTGGCTAAAGCACTCTTCTGAGGGGGCAATATGTATGCACTCAAAAACTACACGGTGTAACATAGAAAACGCGATATGTATCCTATAATGAAAAAAATCTCTTCCAAGGTAAAAATGAAATCTAGATCCCTCCCTCTCTTCTTTGCATCCCTCATTTGACTCAAATCAACCATTTTTCTTTTTCTTCGAACTTTAATTTGTTTGTAAGACCAATTTTTGGCTTTTAGCATTATTTTTAGTAGTGGTTGCGCAATCGTCACTTGCCAAAGAGTGGCAGTTACACAAACACACCAGTGGTTGTGTAACCTCCCCTTTGGTAATAGCAGTAGTTGTGTAACTGTCCCTCTAGCAACATCGGCAGTCCTATCACCATCAAGCGTGAAATTAAAATATGTGTTTTAAATGTGTGTTTTGATTTCAGGCGTGATTTTCTCCCTTTTTTCTCAACCAAGTTTTCTATTTTTAGGCTTGTTGGATTTGTGTTGAATTCCTCTTCTTCATTTAATAAATTTAGAATGTTGAATCCTTATTTTTGGTTTTTTTTTCACTTCTTGTTTGACACTCATAGATTGACTTCTTCTTTCCCAACATTGTATAAAAATTATAATTTTACCCGTATGATGGGTTGGATATTTCACATTTTTTAGGTAAAGTTATGCTGCTGAATATTTGAGAGGAACCACTCAAAAAACCAACTCATTTCTTTTTTCTTTTCTACCATATGCTTTCATTCATTTCTTGCACCAAGCCAGCCACAGCCAGTCTTTCACTTTTTTTTGTTACCAGCCAAATTTTACACATATCGGGATCAACTTGACATCATTTCTAAAAAAGGAAACAAATCCGAGGAGACAACAAATGCAACATCACATTTTTGGATCTATCATAGTTCAATAATAACTAGGTTGGATGTGTATTTGAATTCTTTTAAAGCTTTGGTTAATTATATCTGTTGTAATAGAAGAAATCTCTTGTTTAGATTTGTAGAAGTGAAAGATTTCTTTGTTTCATGTCTACAATATTTTTCTGTGCATCATTTTTAAAACATTTCTTACATAAATCTTATGTTGATATCGTATTCCCCTCTTATCCATGTGTATTTATACAAGAAGAAGGTTGGAGGAAGATAGAGTGCCATAAATCTTCTTTTATTTCTTCATTTTTATTATCCGTGTGATTCAAATTCATTTATCGGGAAAGTTTTTGGGTAAAGAATAAATTGCTTCTAAGAATCTTTTTCCCTTTCTGGAGAACTTAAGGTAGAAGTCTTATTTGAAAAAATATTGCTTTGTTAGATTAATAACTTTCAAGTACATTATTTTAGAATAACTTTTTTATGCAACCTTGCAAATTTGGAATAGCTACATCTGGCTATTCTTTGTTCTATTTTATTTTATTAGAAGTATTAGTATTTTATTTTAATTCCTTTCCTTTGTCTATAGAATAGTTTATTTATTTGTTTTTATTTAAATTCTAAAAAATACAAAAATCGATAGTTGTGTAGTTTGTTTCATTTAATTCATTTCTTGTTTAAAATCTTGTTAGAATACATACAAATAGAGTAGATGGTTTATTTTGTATTATTTAATGAATTGGGAATGAATCTAGTTAATTAAAATATTAAACATAATTGTCTTTTATTTAAACTAATTTTATTTCTATTATTTAATTAAAACTAATATTTAACACAATTTATCAACCCAAACCAAAACAAAGAAATCAAGCCATAGGGAATCCATGTTACCCATTCATAACCTTTGTTTATCCCTTTGACTGACTCAACTATTAGGAATTCACACTACCAGTTCTTAGCCCTTGATTTTTCTCTAGTTGTCTATCAACATCCATTTAATCTTACACACTTCAGTTGTCTCGGCACAACCTCAGGAAATTGATTACATCAGGAATCCTTGTCATTTTTCTGATGTATAGTACCTCAGAAGCATTGTGATCAAGTACAAAATGGATTTCAAATACATGAGGTGGAGTAGAAATTGTGATGTCTCAATGTTTGTGAGTAGGAGGAGAAATCTCAGTATGCTAAATAGGTTGATAATTAAACTCATTGTTGTGCTCAAATGCCATATAAAGAAAGCATATGAATACTAAAAAGTGAAACTATAAGACAACTAGGGTTTGGAAAAATAAATAGATTTGATCAAACATCTAGCTCACCAAATTTTTATACCCTAAAAACATATAGAAAAATGTGATGTATAAATAATATACAAGATGTAAGGTTTTGTTACAGGATTTATTCTGAATTAATTAACTTAAAATTACCCATGCATAGTCAGAATAATACATCAATACTTGTAACAAGTATAAATGATATGAATATAACTCAAAAACATAATAGGATGTGGAGACTTAGTTCTATAAAGTGGAATAGAGGAGATATGGGTGTGCAAACTTGGAAAATAATTTGATCTAATCTTGAAGATGCTTTGATCTTGATACATTAGCTATAAATTGTCTTTCTATAGAACTCTATGACATTCCTTTATTTTGTACAATTCTACCCTCTTCAGTATGGTCTTGTACCTAATTGCAATGGATTCTAAAAAAATGTATTCCCTTCACTTGTATAGAAATCTCTATCGATGTATATCATTCTAGCTTGTACATCCTGTAATGATTTACAATAAGTGGAAACCCTGGATAGTTGTAATACCCTTCATAAAAACATTAGAAAACAAAAGGATAAATTAGTGTGTGGGTGAGCTTTTACTACCCTTAGTGGTCAATACCTACCAAACACTTCTGAGTGCTACACTACATTCCCTCGAGTGGGATCAAGTCTCATGTAGTTATCTTAGTGTTTTGTACAAGTTTGAATGTGATCTAAACCAGCCCCAGATGTGTGCCCTCATGTCTATTAACACAAATATAGTGAGCTAAATATAGAGTAGATAATGTAACCAATGTGGAAGTAGTGTGATATGGTATTTTTTAGCTGCTAGACTTAACCCTTTTATCCCTCAAAGACATTTGAAAATGCTTGGAGTGGCATTGCTCTTGCTAAGACATGGCTTTATGACCTTTGAAAGATTTTAAATGGAGGAAGATAGACTCTTTGACCTAGGTGAATGCTTTAGACCTATATTAGTGACTACTCTAAATGATGTACAACTAATTTTGGAAGATTTAAGAGATAATAATTTGGTCATATTTTAACAATCAAAACTCTCTGTATATTTATAAAAATAATGATATAAAAATATATAGGAACATAGATATCCTTAATATAAGAGGGTAAATGCAACTGCTCACTATTATTATGTGAGTTTTTATAACTCACATAACATTATTCAAATGTATAAAAAAATAACTCACACATGTGAGTAGTAATATGAATATTTCTAACACTCCCCCCTTAGTACAAGCATGGGGAGAAACATCTTCTTCAACCAATAAGCATGTTGCTCTATAGCTTGCACATGGTCTTGATCCTCAAATATGACTCTGGGAACTACATCATCCATAAATAGGGGCCCTTCAACCTATTCATGTGAATACATGAATTGGGACCCATCAACCAATTCACATCAAGCATCTAGTCACTCTGATTAAGAAAACTTCCTATAATAATATCAAAGGTATAAATCTCCACATCATCATCATAATAGGGAAAACATAGAAATTTTACTGCACACAGGAACAAGGATGCTCTTCTATTCTTATTCATCATACAACAAACTAAAAAAAATTAAAATAAAATGATGTCACAAAATCATCAAGTGACGTCGTCGCTAATGGCTGATGAGAGGACATTGGTTATCCTCCTTCCTTTGTTATACAACAAACTAAAAAAAATTAAAATAAAATGATGTCACAAAATCATCAAGTGACGTCGTCGCTAATGGCTGATGAGAGGACATTGGTTATCCTCCTTCCTTTGTTACCTACATCCTCCAATGAATTTATTTCATATAAATAATCTTCATCACTAGGATAACTAATCGGTTCATTTTCACTTCCTTGAGGAGAGAAACCTTCTTAATGATTTTTAGCAGCCAAAGCTTTTTGATCTATATTATTATCTAAAATACCTTGGGCTCTTTTTATACAGTTCACAAATCAATATCTTGACTACTTGTAATAATGACACATGAGATATTTTCTTAAAGATATAAAAAAAATTACCTTTCTGAAATGATGATCTACTTTTCACGATCATTATAGTATCCTCTTCTAGCACACATATTTTGTTTCTATTATCTTCTTCAAACAAGGATGAGATTAGGTATTCCAAACTAGGATTGATTTTACTAAGAGTAAAAACAATGCTTGAGTAACTATTTGACATGTTATTTATTAGATCAACTTTAAAATCAACTTAAAATCTTGCTAACTAGTTCAATATGGAGTGAAAATTACTGATATGTTGTACCATATTGTAGTTTTATCTCATTTTTATCCAGAAAAATCTTTACTTTAGCGCCATTGTTAAACTTTGAGCTTCATATCCAAATAGATTTTTCAATGTCACCCATATGTCATTAGATTACTTAGTCAGATCTATATGATGCAACTATGCATAAAATAGTCCTAAGCTGAAAATTATTGTCGTTATTTGATCCTTGCTTTCCCATTTCGCTACTTAATCTTCATCTTTCATTGTTTTTATTTTTCCATCCATAATTTCTCATAGGTCTTTGTCAATCAATTGCAATTGGGTTTAGATTTTCCATGTATGGAAGTATTTTCGATAAGACTCAATTTTTTCATTTTTCAGCTTCCTTACAAATCAATTCAATGGATGTAAGTTACCCCGATAATGCGTCATTTTTACAAAATAGAAACTGACTATAGACTATGATGACTTATAATGACAATGAATAATAAATTTAATCCAATATTTAATTAGATAAATTACAATTATTGACTTATAGAACCATGATATTTATTTTGAAATATCTACCGAATTACATATAAAATAAAACAAAAACTAAATAAGAAATAGACCTAATTACATAGAAAATATTTTCATGAAAAAATTGGAAGTAATTTGACATTTAAAATTCATTATTGAGACTTGAAATTTTGACCTTTCATCCCAAGAATGAAATGCCTTGTTTGATGTGGATGTCAACTCTTTTATACATTGTATCATGAATGTAGAGGGATAAAAATCTATATAAAGATTAAAAAATCAAATTTATGTAAACCAGACCTCTTCCACACACCACAGTTTTACTTAAAGGTGGTTTTGAAAGGTGGTTTTGGATGCTAAAAGGAAGTTTTAAATATTTATGATTTGTAGGCCTTCTCCTTACTTGGAATCTTTAGAAGAATAGGTTGACAAAGACAACATCAAAAACATGCATGATGGTACACATATCCAATCTTAATTGCAATGTATTTTTCTTTCCAGGATAGGTGCTTCAATGGACTATACACTTGCACTTTGTTGGATCATGTGACGCCAGATAATAATAAAAAATATCACCAAATGTTATGCAAACTCAACGTCCTTCCTTCAAGATCCTTCCCTAAGCGACTCCCTTCACAACTCACAACTATTGAAAATGCTTTGGAGCTTTGATTATAAGAAACAAATAATTTCTTCTCACTTTATTTCTCCATCACATACTAAGGCATGAAATTTGTCTGATACCAAATAATACTTTGGTCAGAGTTTAAAAATCAAAACGCTCTATATATTTATGATAAAATTATATACAAATATATAGGCACATAGGTCTCCTTAATACAAGGATGTACATGTGACCACTCACTATTTTATATGATTTTTTATAACCTACATAACAATATATTTAAATGTATAAAACAAATTACTAAACACAAATAGCTCACCCATGTGATTAGTAATACAAATATTTCTAATAGGATATCCTTGAGTGCTTTTATATTAATATTTGTAATAGGAATGTTTGACGAGTTTTACACTATTGTTCCAAGTTAATTAAATGGTATGCAAGAAAACATGAAATTCCAAAATATGGGAGGGTCTAAGAATACCTCCTGATGTGTGATGATTATGAGGATGAGATACTAGAGAAAAGATCCTTTATCTGGCGAGATCAATACCCTGCACAATAAAGAGACAACTAGACAAGAAAAATATTAGTAGATTAAATGGTGGCTTCCTGACAAAGTCATTCCCAAGAAGTGATAAAATTCCTAGGGAGGATGTAAACCCACATGATTATAATATGGATTGAAAATAAAATATAGATAACATACAAAAGATGACCAAAATGGAACCAAGATTAGAGATATAATAGATGTGCTAAGATAAAGATCTAATAACAATAATTTGAAATAAAAGGATGTAAACATGCCAATTTTGACGGTGACCTAAGACAGACAGAGATAATTAATAGTTACTGTAGTAGAAAATATCATAATATGTAAAGACATCAAATATGGATCTGATTGTGAGGTGCTGAGGATGTCATGGATCTGATGCAGAACTACAGAAAATAGAAAGGACAAATTGTAGATAAATTGGATGGATGCAGATTGGTTCAAAAATGAATGAAGGTAGATCTAGTATAGTTGACAATTATTGGGAAAGGATAGTGAGATATGAGCTGTCAGACAGGAATAACAGAGAGCTTGCAAAATTTGAGGGATCTGGGTGATGTAGAAACTAAGAAACATATGGCGAGATGATAGAAAGTAGAGAAAATAATTAATGCAAATCGGGTTGATGGTGACCAAGGCACAATTGACAGCAAATGGGGTTGGATTAGGGTTTAATGAAGGCCGAAGAGTGGAAAAAGGATCATAGGAAAGAGATAAGGATGGATGATAAGGCTTCAGATCTGCAAGACGACGAACAGACCTGTAGAGTTGATAAAGAGATGATGAAAAAAGATAGGGCTCCAAGTAGAATTTAAGCTTCCAATCTCCAAAAATGACATACAAGGGCTTTAATATGACTCCAAGTTGATGATAGCATCTCACAAGAAGAGAAGAAAACAAGAAAATCTCGTAAGAACTCAAATACCCAAAATTTCATCCTCTTTAGGAGGGGGATAATGACATATTTATAGGGTCACCGACAACCCGATAGGGTTTCTGTCGACTGCATACAGCTGTGTATTTGGGCGGTGGATCTGATGCAAAACTCAATACAATAGGTCCTAATGAGGTTATATTAGGGTTTTGAGCCGTTTAGGTTGATCATGGTTGTATATGGATGATAAAAGGTGGTTGAACAATAAGGAGGTATTAAATGAGGGTAGATGAGAGTCTAGGAAGGATAAATGGGGTGTTTATGGATGTGATTAAGATAATAAGTGTGATTAGGGATAAATAAATGTGATTATGGGTGAATAATGGGGGATAAGATAATGATGGGTTTAAGATGGGAAAATAGGAATTTAGATGAAATAAATGGGATTTAGGAGGGAAGAAGGGATTTGAATAGAAAAAGGGGTGCACATGTGCAAGATGCGGATGAAAGGGAGAAAATGTGGGATGGAGGACAAGTGAACCAAAATTTGATGTCTACATTTTCCCCTTTTTGTCAAGTGGTTTATGTTAAGAAAGCCACAAGACAAAAACTAGAAGGTATAGAAGATTGTGGTTAAGGTGATCCCCCTCAAACTATGGATCGATGACACAAAGAAGAATTGGTCACTAGGTTGAAAGAGATAGATGGAAGAAGGGAGAAAAGGATGGAAATATGAGAAAATTATGAGGGAAGAGATGCCCCAAATGAACAGTGATATGACCATTGCAAGAAGGATAGGATAAAAATAAAAAATAAAAATATGGCAGGGATCCTAGAATCACAATGGTAGGGGACATAGCATGGCCTCAATGGAGGCAACGTTAATGTCTTACAGACCCATGAGTCAACAAATATCGTTGTAATATGGGATAAAGATGGAAGGAACCTATAAACACATCGGTAAGGAACATAACACTACCTCAATGGAGGTGACGTTAATATCCTATGAACTCGTGAGTTAGCAAAGATCACTAAAGGATGGGATAAACATGGAAGGAACCTTATAAACACATTGGTAGGAAACATAGCACAACCTCAACAAAGGTGACATTAATGTCCTATGTACTCGTGACTTGGAAAAGGTTGTTGCAGAATGGATGGAATTTGATGGGAATCCACTTGGATGGATACATAAGCTATACAACCAATAGGTCAAAGGTAGACATCAAGAGTACGTGCTAGAATGCAAGGATGGTCAAGAAAATGGTTTGAAAAAATTGTTGGGAAACAAAGTTGGGGCAAGAGTATTTGCTATCTATTATCACCAAATTAAAGCACCCTCTGATTTTCTTGCAAGTGAGTTATCTAGGTAATCAATGTAACTGGGTAACATGGAGTTATCTTTAGGTGTGGGACCATGAGCTTGAGATAACTCTCCAAGGTATTTTGGTTCCTCTTCCTAATCAAATGCAACATCTACTCCTAATGACATGAAAACTACAATCTAATCCTATCCTATCAATTTCAAGGGACCAAGGAGAAAGAAAGAACATAAAAAATGAGTAAATCCTACACTATGGGGGTGATAAGACCAAGAGAAGGGTAGTTTCAATAGTCTCCAAGACTGAAAATGGGGTAAAACATGGAGATAGAGAGGAAATTCACAACATCACATTCTATAGCACTTATTTAGAACACCATTTTAGAGAAACACAACTATTTTAAAGTATGCAAGAACAATTAAAATGCACAAAATACCTTGAAAGTGCAATGTAGAGTCCAGATAATGCAAGAAAACACAAGAGAATGGTTTCAAAATAACCACAAAGCTTGATTTTATTGCTTCAATGAGTGACACATTTCATTACAATGAGATACTAAGGCATCTAATCCTTAAGGAATCTCCAAAATAGAAGGATTGAAACTCACAATGCATACAAAAACCTGTGTAGAGGGAGAGGAGAAAAAATGGAGATGTCTAACTACTGAAAGAATGAGTTTCTTTTTACAGTATATGAGTGAAAGAGAGGAGCTTGAAATTCCTCTTCAACCACCAACAAATGACATTGAATTCCTGGAAAAAATCATGGGCACCCTGCCAAACCCATTTCCCCATGTCACTTTACTTGTTGGAGAAGCCAAGACACCATACCTCATCATTTTTTGTGGTTGAACTACCTTAAATTGTCCCTCTAAATGGTGGATTGTATTTCCCATTTTTAAACTACTTAATGATAAGGCCAAAATATGTCTCGTTAATGTGCAATAAATGATTTTATTTTACTCTCCTTTTTATCAAGTTTGACTGCATTTTGTGACTTTTGTTTGATCTAATGTAAGTTAGGATGTAATTTTCCATATTTTGTTGAATTTAGTTCTAACATTTAAAAACTCTGTAATTTCTAACAAAGTGTGTGGAAATTCAGTTTTTGTAATAAAACAAGTCATAATCAATCATAAGAACAAAGTATGAAGTGATTAGCATGTTTTTGGGAGCCTTGGCTTCAATACATCTTAGTTTTGGAACTCTATCACACAATTTATGAGCTCTATCGCTAAGTTCCAGAACTTTTGGACTTAGTTATGGAACTCCAACACTTAGTTCCGAAACTCCAACACTTAGTTTCAGAACTCTTGTGTTTAGCTCCAGAACTTTCATGGTTAGATCAAGAATAATCCCCTTTAATTCCAGAACTTCTCCAAAGTTTCGGAACCAATGAGAATCTATTTATTTTGATGACATCCAATGATAGAGCAATCAATGAGCCTTTCAATCAGAAGCAAATCAAAAGATTTACAATTCTTCATACTCGAAGATCCAGGGATAACTTATCAGATAGATGTACATTCAGTAAGGTTCCAAATTTAACATCTATTTTTGGCATTATTCAATTCCATCTAAATAGGTAGAACAGATATGGCCATAAATACATCTTTGAATGAAATATATATATATATATATAAAGACATGTAGATAGATTTAGGATAGAAGAGATATACATATAGATACATAGAGATAGAGATATAGAAAGATATAGTACGTTTTTGTAAGACATAAAATGTCAGTAATAAAATTTCCACTTCATTTTGAGAGAATATTACTTTGTCAAATCCTGATTCAAGGTGGAGCAAGGGCCCACTCCTCCAAGAACTAGGATCCTCATTTTATTGGTATTTATATTTCTAAAGAAAATAGTGTATATCCGTTAATTCTATAAATGCTTTTGATTCTTTAAGTTGAACTTTTTTGTATACTTGTCCGTGCAGGTGTTATAGACTTGATTTTCCTTTCCTTGCAATTTTTTCACAGAATCTTCAACCATGTGTTTATTTCCAAGAAAAGTGTGTTTACTTGTGTATCATGTGTTTATTTTAAGCGATATATTTACTTTTATATGTGTGTTTATTTTCAGCAATGAGTGTTTATTTCAGCAAGTTTCTTACATCATAGAGATAATAAGGCTTTGGCCATAGAATCCTAAGGACACTACAAAAAACCCCTAGAAAATAAAATAAAAAAATACCTATAGTCAATTACTAGATCACTAGGATTTTCTTGTTACATATAGCTTCAGACACACCCCTAGTTTAAATATGGAATCAACAAAGAGTTGATTAAATGAAGGGAATAATGACACCCATCACTTAACCTCGTTAATTGTAGTGTAGAGGATGCTAAGATATTTCTAAAAAGTCCATTTTTTTCAAAATCAGAGCTTCTGGGAGAAATTTATGGCCATTTTAAGTTATGGTTGAGTTGTTAAATCATTCCTTTATCATAGCTTCAATCATGAAAAACATCTTCTGAAACCTTAAACAAGGGAAATCAGGTTTCAGAGATTGCAAACAACTGGAAAAATACATGTGTTTGGGTTCCCATGTTCCGATGTTGAAGAGTTTTGAAATCCTGAAATGATTTAGGTTGTCGGAAGTTTGACTCTGCTTTGCACCCGTTGACCTCTGAAATATGAAAGTGGAACTTGGAACCAGAAATGTACCTCTGAAATTCTAACTTGGTCTTAGGTGGAACTCGACCACCCTTTTGCAGCTTTCAGGTTTTGGGCTCTTGGGAATTCAGGTTTCAGGATGTAATTTGCATGTCTTTAAGTCATGATGTTTCAATGTTCTGAAACCCCAAAATCCAAAACCTTTAAACACTATTGACCATTAGGTTTCAAAAATGGAAAAAAATTACACCGAACATGCATTTGGGTCGTGATGTTCCGATGCAAGAGAGTCCTAAAACCCCAAAATGAAAGGGCGGAACTTTGGCCTTGCATTGCACATTGGAAAATCTGAAACAAAGGAAATTTGGGATTTGGGGGACGAAAAACCAACGACATGGAACATGTTAATGGATCAACATGTTCTGATGCATGAAGGACTTAAGAACCTGAAACACTCAAAAAATGAACTTCTCAAACCCAAAACATTTACAAATTCACCCAAGTCCAAAAATGAAGATTTGGGTTGCTAAAATATCCCAGGGGGGTTATTTTAGACAACAATATCCTTAAAATATGAGGAATCAAGAAAATATGCATCTTGGTGCGACGAAGATGGAAAAGATAGCCACAAAGGTGGCTTAAGATGAGAGATGGTGCCCCGAAAGGGAACACAAAGATGGCCATGGAGTGGGATTCTAGATGTGATTAAGGATGTGCTTGAAATATAAGATTATAGGAAAAGATAACAAGATAAGCCACATAAGGAAAAGATCAATATGTTATAGGTAACACACAAGCCTAAAGTGGAAGAAAATATAATTTGGATAAAGAAATTGGATGATATGTGATAATAAATTGGGTGAGATGAGATAACAAATTGGATGAGATGAGATGAGATAAAATATTGGATAAGATGAGATAAGAGATTGGATGAGATGAGATAATACATTGGGTGAGATGAGATAATACATTGGAAAAATGATGTGATGGATTTAAATATTAAATATGATGTAATGGATGTTGATTAGATGTGTTAATTGGATTGGATAAGAGATAAGATGATGAAATTGGATTGGATTGGATGATAGGAATATAACATGACCTTGTTAGAGTGGTCCAAATATAGAAAGGTACACTTCATCATAGTAAGGAGCATGTATAGGATAGATAATTTTGGACTAGATTGGAGGTAAACGTGAAAGGAACATGAAAAAAGTGATGCACTTCCATCATATGGCAGGTGTTAACACATAACTAAAGATAGTTAGTCACATATAAGATCATGAGGGGAAGATAGAAGAATGTACTGATGAGGCCAGAATATACCCGTTAAATGTATAATAAATGATCTCATCTTACTCTCCTTTTCATTAAGTTTGATTGCATTTTGTGACTTTTATTTGGTCTAATATGAGTTGGGATGTAATTTTCTGTCTTTTGATTTATTATGATTCTAACGTTTAAAATATTTGAAATTCCTGATGAAGTGTGTTTGAAATTCAGTTTTGTAATAAAGCAAGTCTAATCAGTCAAAGAAATGAAGTATTCAGCATTTAGCATGTTTTCGGTAGCATCTGTTCCGATACGGATTTAGCACCGGAACTTCCAAGCTAGTTCTAGAACTCCATTACATAGTCATCATCTAGTTTCGGAACTTTCGGACTTAGTTCCGGAACTCCAGTATTTAGTTCCGGAATTTTCGGACTTAGTTTCGGAACTCTCACGGTTTTGATCCTTAATGATTTCCTATGGTTCTGGAACTTCTCTGAAGTTTCGGAACCGATGGAAGTTTATCTATTCTAACCACATCTAGAGATTTTACATCAACGACCCTTTCAATCAGGAAAGGATGAGAAGATTTCTAAACGCAGATCCACGGATAGTTATCTTATAGTTGTCTGATTAGCCACAATCTGAGTCAACATCTATTCTGGGCACGATTTGATTTCATCATAATCGTAGAGACATCTATGATTGTAAATGTATATATAAGCAGACCTGCAGTAGATAGATAGATAGATATAGAACAGAGAAGATAGATAGAGATAGAGAATAAGTACACAGATCCGGTTTGTTTTGTAAGACCAAATGTTTTATCAATAAATAGCCATTCTTGTTTGAGAGAATTCTAAGTTGTTAAATCCTGATTCAAGGAGGAGCAATGGCCCACTCCCCCAAGGACCAGGATATTCGTCTATTTGGTATTTATATTTCCTAAGAAAATAGTTTAGATATGTTAATTCTGTATCACTTTTAATTATTCTAGTTAAACTCTGTTGTATACTTGTTCATGCAAGTGTCTAGATAGATTCTTATTTTTCTTGCAATCGTTTTTTAAGCATTCTAAGTTGTGTGTGTTTATTTCAAAAAGCAAGTGTGTTTACTTTCAAAAGTAAGTGTGTTTACTTCCAAAAGCAAGTGTGTTTATTTCCAAAAGCAAGTGTGTTTATTTCCATTCTGCAAAGTGTGTTTCCTTTCAACAAATTTTTCATAGTATGATTTAAATAAGGTTTTTACCAAGAAGTCCTTAAGACATTGAAAAGATCCCCTAGAAAATACAAAAATAACTACAGTCAACTACTAGATCGATAGGATTACTCTTGTTGCATATAGCTTTAGACACACCCCTGGTTTGAATATGACATCAATAAGAAGTTGATTAAATGAAGGGAATAACGACACCCATCATTTTTGGCACCATTTATAGGGACGCATAGTTGGAATTTTCTAATTAAGTGTTAGCAAGAGCAACAATCATACATCTAGTAGTTGAAGGATCTTCCCTACTATATCATAAAATATATGAGTAGACCAAGAGACTCAAAGGGTAGATTCCTCCCAAAAACATATTCACAAGAATTCATAACATCCTCTAGTCCAAATAAGGAAATTGATCAAGAATTGGAGGCACCATCATCCCCTGTTATACAAGAAACAGAATTGCCACCTTTGGAATTCTTAGATCAGTCACCTGAAGGAAGTAGAACTTTTAGGAGAAGGCGTATTACTCAAGATCCATTTAGGGAAAGTTTTGATTCTCAATTGAGTAGTCAAGCTCCTACTCCTTATTTTTCACCTTCCTTAAGGCATACCACATTCCACATTGATTGGGAGGAAAATTCAAAAATTATTTTAAAAATGACACAGGAACCTGATAGGACCTTTACTTATCCAATCCAATTGGGTGATGATGATACACCAATGAAAAATATCTCACCTGCACATTTACCCACATTTAGAGGGATGTCATCTGAAGACCTGACCAATTTCTGTTTGAGTTCAAGGTACTATGTCAGACCTATGACTACAAAATGGATAATCAAAAACTCAAGTTGTTTCCATCCACTCTGAAGGATGTAGCAATGAGGTGGTTCATGGGATTACCATCCAACTCTATTACCACTTGGGCACAAATGGAGACTACCTTCCTAGACAAATACTAGGATTATTGTAGAGGGAGAAATAGGAAGGAAGAATTCTTCAAAATCAAGTAGGAGGAAGATGAAAATATAGAAGACTATTTAGACAGATTCCTCTTTGTGAGAAAAAGGTGTGGATTTGTACTTCAAGAGGAGTTAAGTAAAACCATTTTTCTTAAAGGTTTGGATGATGAATCTAGGGAAGCCCTTAACTTGATAGGAGGTGGAGACATTGATTAATTAAGGATGAATGAAATTAAGGAGATTTGTAGAAGCTATTCCAGAACAAGGGGTGGACCTAGAAAAGGAAAATCGGTGAAAAGTCTGAATCTAGATATGAACAAACTAATGGATGAGTTAGAAAACTTTAAAATAGACATTTTAGTTCAATTAACCTCTACTATGGATGGATTACAAGCTAAAGAAAATGCCAAAACTGAACCATTGGCTATGTATTGTCCTAGATGTAGGAAGAAGCATGCAATAAGAGACTGTCCTTTGGATAAAATAGAAATGTGTCTTATATGTGAATCTAAAGAACATGATATTGATGCTTTTTCTCTACTTCCAGTCATAAAGAATCAGCTTAAACAAACCAGTACATCATCCACAATAGAAGAATTGAATTTTGTTCAGAGACAACCTCAACAAGGGCAGTTTATGCCAAGATCAGTTCCTAATCCCTGGACGATGCCATGGGCTACTCAGATAGTACCAAAAAATTGGGGACAACCACCTTGGGTACCTCAACCAACATGGAACCCTCAAGATTGGGCAAGTCAAGCTTGGTATGCTCAGGGACATCAACAACCATGGGTTGGTCAAGGAAATCCTTATGCTTGGTCACAACCTAGATGGAACCCTAGTAATTATGCTCAAGGAAAAACATATCCAAATCAAAATCAATAGGCCATCATGGGATCCCCTACACAGAATTCACAAACTGATAATATAGTCCAAATGTAAATACCAGCACAACCAGTAGCAAACCCAAGAAACAAACAAACAACTCCTGTTTATGGAACAGAACCAGAAAAATCAGTTGATCTACATGTCATGGATTGTAAGGATATTCAAACTAGATCTGGGAAAATAATTAGCAGTCCACCTGTTATAATCACTGAAATGATAGAAGAAAATGAAACCCCTAGTACTGTTGTTCCAAAAGAGGATATAAAAAGAAAAGAAAAGGAGCCAGATAGTGACAATACTGAAGACTCCATTTCCAGAGAGATTTAAAGAAGCTATAGAAACCAAGGAGTCTGAATTGGTACAAGAACTAAGGAAATTGAATATTGAAATACCATTGTTACAAGAAATTAAGGACATTCCAGAATTGAACAAATTAATCAAAATGTTATGTTTGAAAAATCCTGGAAGGAAGAAACAGTACCCCAAGACTATCAAAGTAGATGGGAAACTTGTTGATTTATTAGTAGGAAAACTTTTACTTCCCAAATATGGAGATCCTGGAAGTCCTGTTATTTCTGTCTCTATAGGAAATAAGGATATACATAACATTTTGGTAGATTTGGGAGTGGCTATAAATGTAATGACAGTGGACACTTTGAAAACATTACCATTAATGGGTATACAACCTACTAATACCATATTGCAGATGGCAGACCAGTCTGTAGCAAAACTAGAAGGAATTATTGAAGATGTGGTGGTTATGGTGGAGTCATGGGAATATCCAGTTGACTTCCTTATACTGCAGCCAAAAGGTAAAACATTGGGTTATCCCATTATTTTGGGTAGACCATGGTTAGCTACAGTTGTTTCTTTAATTGATTGCAGGTCAGGTGATATGACAATCTCAAATGGTAAGAACTCTAAGAAAATTTCCTTATATCCTTCTACATGACCTTTTATTGACAATCAAGAACAATTGTGGGTTGATTCTCCTGATACTAATAAGAAAAATTTGTCTTCTTTGGCTATGATCACATTGCAGGATCATGTAAGAGAAGTAGAAGAGATGATTAATCCACCATTGGATGAGCACCAATTGTCCTCAAAGCAATCAGAAATAGTTCTGGAACCTGCGACTATAGTTCCAGAACCTACGAACTTAGTTCCGGAACCTGTGAACTTAGTTCCGGAACCTGCGCATTTAGTTCCGGAACCACCACATGAAGTTCTGGAACCACGACAACAGCAGTTCTCTGTGATTGGAAATAATTTCACTCCAGAGGAACGATATTTCTCGTGGGGAGAGGAAGAATCAATAGCTTCAGTTTCAAATACATCAGGGAGTGGTGAAGACTTTCTGAAAGTAACAGTGACGAAGAGTTTGACCTACAAAGAGATAAGTATCATAATTCTCATTACTGTCCTTTTTCCAGTATTCTGTCTCAAGGAACTTTTGGAGATGTTGCTACATATCATATGTTGTTACCACATGCATGTCCACTAAATACTTTAATGGAACCCTTTCAACAAATCAGTTCATCACACATTGGAACCAAGCATGTTGAGATTCAACCGGGTAAAACTTTGAACATTAACAGCTGGTTGAAGGATGATGAAGAAGCTAAATTGTTTGATGTTCTAAAAAATCATACTAAAGCTTTTTCTTGGGATTACAAAGACATGAAGGGAATTCACCCAAGTATCTGCACTCATCACATCTATACTGAAAATGTTAAACCAGTTAGGTAGCCTCAGAGAAGGATTAACCCAGCCTTAAGGGATATAGTCAAACAAGAAATTGAAAAACTATTACAAGTAGGTTTTATCTACCCTATCTCAGATAGTCAGTGGGTATCTCCTCTTGTAATTGTTCCTAAAAAGAATGGAAAATAGAGAATATGTGTTGACTATAGGGAACTGAACAAAGCCACACTGAGAGATTATTTTCCCTTACCATTCATAGATCAAGTCCTAGACAACCTTTCAGGTAAACAATACTTTTCCTTCTTGGATGGCTTTAGTGGATACAATCAAATCAGAGTTGCTGCTGAAGATCAGGACAAAACTACATTTACATGTCCATGGGGTACCTTTTCCTATAGGGTGTTACCATTTGGCTTATGCAATGCTCCTGTAACTTTCCAGAGAGTTGTACTTGTAATCTTTGTTGATCTAACAAATGATTGTGTTGAGGTATATATGGATGACTTCATTGTACACAGAGATACATTTGATGATTCTTTGAGAAATCTGGACAGAGTGTTAACAAGATGTGAACAACACAATCTATCTCTTAGTCATGAAAAGTGTTTAATGATGGTTGATGAGGGTATTGTATTAGGACACCATATTTCAAAAAGAGGAATTCAGGTTGATCAAAACAAAATTAGGATCATTTCAGATTTACCTATTCCTCAGACCCCCACAGATATCAAGTCATTTTTAGGACATGCTGGGTACTATAGGTGCTTTATCAAATATTTCAGTAAAATTGCTGCCCCCATGTTTAATTTTCTAACCAAGGACTATGAATTTCTTTGGGATGAAAAGTGTCAGCATGCTTTTGAAGAAATTAAAGAAAAATTAATCACTGCCCCAATATTGAGAGGACCTAATTGGGAAAAGCCATTTCATATCCAAACAGATGCCTCAAATAATTCCATTGGTGCAGTTTTGGGACAGAAAGATGAAGAAGGAAAAATGTATGCTATTTATTATCTTAGTAAAAATCTTACTCCCACTAAAAATAATTACACCACCACTGAAAAATAATTTCTTGTTGTGATTTATGCAATCAATAAATTTAGACATTACATTACAGGGTACAAGATATTTGTACACACAGATCATTCAACAATTAAATATTTAATGAACAAACTAGTGGTTGGAGGAAGAATAATTAGATGGTTATTACTTTTACAAGAATTTGATATTACCATTGTGGACAATCCAGGTAAATCTAATGTGGTAGCTGATTTTTTGTCAAGACTAACCACTACAGGGGAGCAAGATCCAGTCAAGGATAACTTTCCAGATGAACAATTATTTGCTATTTCAATAGTTACACCATGGTTTGTCGATATGGAAAATTATCTTGCAACAGGGAAGTTTCCTCCTTCTTTCACTAAGAAACAAATAAAGAAGTTAATCAAAACCAGTGCACAATTCAAATGGTTAAATGGAATGCTATTTAAATGTGGTCCTGATTTTGTTTTACGCAGGTGTGTAAGAGAAGATGAAATATTTGACATCCTCAGAGCATGTCATGATGAACCAAGTGGAGGACACTATTTAGTGAAAATAACAGCTCATAAGATACTTGGCACTGGTTATTATTGGCCATCTCTGTACAAGGATGTGAAGAGATATATCAAGCAGTGTGATCCTTGTCAAAGGATGGGACAACCAACTTTCACCAATGAAATGCCTCTTCAACCTCAAGTAGTGATTGAACCATTTGAGAGATGGGGATTGGATTTTTTTGGTCCCTTTAATCCTCCTTCACAAGGAAAGGAATATATTCTTGTGTGTACTGACTATGTGACAAAGTGGGTAGAAGTGCAGGCATTGACAAATGCCACTGAAGAAGAAGTTGCTGATTTCCTTTGGCATAAATTATGGTAAATTTTAGAGCACCAAGGAGCATAGTTTCATATCAAGGACCACAATTTATGTCTAATATGATCCAAGCTTTCACAATGTATTACCAAATCAATCATAGGAAGTCATCTCCTTATCACCCACAATCAAATGGACAAGCTGAAGTAACAAACAGAGAATTGGAAAACATCCTTACCAAAATAGTTGAAGCTGGGAGAAAAGATTGGGTAAAGAGACTACCTGAAGTTGTCTGGGCTTATAATACAACTTGGAAAACTACAACAGGGTTTTCACCATATGAGTTAGTCTATGGGAAAAATCCCTTGTTGCCCATTGAGTTTGAACTACAAACATTGAGGACAACAGTTAAGGTGGGTATTGAGTTGGATGCAGCTCAAAAGGAAAGAATCCTTCAACTCAATGAATTGGATGAATTGAGGATGGAAGCACTTCAACAGATAGAGATAATCCAAGATCAAAGGAAGCAATGGCATGACACACATATCAAGAAAAGGAAATTCAAAGTAGGAGACTGGGTATTGCTGTTTGATTCTAAGTACCAACAATTCAAGGGAAAATTGAGAACCAGATGGTTGGGACCCTATCAGATTGAGTAGATATTTGAAAATGGTTCTATTCAGTTACTTCCCATTGATGGCAGCAGAAGAACACTCTTGGTCAATGGACATAGGCTAAAACTCTATAGAAGCCTCCCACTAAGGATGAATTCTTGAGGAAGATTGAAGCAGATGAAGAATTTGATCATATGGAAGAACCTAGTTCTTCCAAAATGATCAAATAACCAGATGATAGATCCAGAATAAAGGGAAGAAAATGAAAAATAGTAAATGGTGTTTTCTTCCCCAAAAAATAAAAGTAAAAAATAAAAAATAAAAAATAAAATAAAAATTCTCTCAGAGGTCAATTGAAAACCAGCAATGGTGGTTGACCTCCTCATATGACTAATTCAAATAAAAGGGAATTATTTGGAATTCCAGCTATCTTATCTAACCATTTTTTGTTCCACTTGTAGGAATGATGAGTCATCATAACAAAAGGATTACATCATCAAGGATGGTAATTATATCTTTTAACTTATTTAGGGTTAAATTAAAAATTTGCATGTGTGATTTGACTTGATTTAAAAGTTGGTATGATGAGTCATCTATTTATACATTATGATTACAAGTGAGTAATCATGAAGATGATTTGGATGGAATAAGTGGTGGCATAGTTATCATGAGTAATCATTAGTGCAAAATCAAGTGAAATAAGTTGCAGAGAGATTTTGAGGGAGAAGCAGTGAATTAAGCTTGTGTTCCGCAGCAAAGAACAGAGGTTCCACAACTAAGAATAGAGGTTCCGCAACTAAGAATGAAGGTTCCGTAGATAAAATTGTCAGTTCTGCAGCTAAGCAAGAAGCCCTGCAGCCGATTTACACATAATCAAAGGAAATAGAATTCAAGTCGATATGGGGATTAAAAAGAAATCAGAACTAGAGGATGATTCCCAACTACTCGCGGATGAAGAAGTGGCATCTATCTTTGAGCATGCAGGATGGCTAGAGTTCCTGAAAAAGTTTTCAAAGTATAATGATGAATTAGTAAGAGAATTCGTCATAAACCTAGAGCAATCCAGGAAAAAGGTGAGAAATATTTTTATTCCTTTTTCTATGAATACAATAAGTAATGTGTCTGGAGTGCCAATTGTGCATGTCCCACATCCTACCAAAGGGACCTTGAAAGAACTGGTTGAAACCCTACTACAAGAAGGAGAAACTGAACCCCAATACATTTACAATACAAAGAAAATCATAAAAGGGGTCAAAAGGGCCAGTTTTCCCAAACCCTTTGACAGGGTAGCATTTTGGATAGTGAAGTATTTAACCTGTGATGGTCAATTTGGGTCCGTAGGAAAAGAAGTCTTAAAAATGCTCATATATCTGAAATATGGAGCCACAAAACCAGAATACATAATAAACCTTCCAGGGTTTCTTTTTTATTCTATCCAGACCATGGCCCAGAGGTATTCCTGGGGTGTTGGGACAATCAGGCATCATGGGTTAGTTCATTTAGTATGCCAACACCATTTTCTGTCAAAGAAAAATGGAGAAGAAATTTGGGAAAATTTCCTTGGCAAGTTTAAGAAAAACCCTGATATTATCAGAAGGACAATACCAGCTCCATTTTCTCCTTCAACTAATTTGGAAATTGATGCCCCTGCAGAAGAACAAAAGGAAGTGGGAAGAGAGAATATACCAAAAAGAAGAAGGTCTGTGAGAAAGATCAAAACAACAGAGCCTTCTGTGCCTTTGAAGGAAATTCCTTCTTCTGCAGCAGCTATAGGGGAGCTAATATATATCTTTGATGGTGATAGCTCACCCGTGAAAGATCAGGAAACAAAAGTAAGAAGAAACTCTAGATGGAAATCCACCACTGGGCATGTTGAAATTCCCCAAAGAAGGAAAATTCATAAGAGGTCAAGGGAAACCCCAGAGGGAAGGAGTGAATAGGAAAAGATGGAAAAAGAAGTTGCTGATATTTTGGGCAGCATGGCCATGACTCCTCCTGAACCAAGCCAAGCTGAGATGGACAAAGGAGATGAGAGACTTGAGGAGCAGGATTTTCAAGAATTGGCTGAACCATCAGCATTGTCACATGAAGAAGAAGAGTTGGCATCCTAGAGATGAAAAGGTAAATTTCCTTTGATAGAAGAAGAATTCTCAACTCCTCAAGTAATTTCAGAGGAAGAAGAAAGACATCAGGTTAAACAGGCTTTGTTCTTGTCTAGAGTAGAGCTCATTATCAGGGAAAAGGATGAGGAATTGGATTTCCTCAAACTCAAATTAGAACAGAGGGAAATTCTCATTGGAGAGCTAACAACTCAGCTTGCAGTTAGGATTGAGGAATTATCAGTAATTAAAAAATAGCTGATAGAGAAAGAGGAAGAATGTCAAACTTCCAGAAAACAGAATGTTGTGTCCACAGTCTCTGCACAAACTGAGTTAACTTATTTTCCACTCAAACAACTATGGAATGACACTTGCAGGGAACTCAGAGAAGCTAAAACATCAAATGAAGATTTGAATACCAAGATGGAAGAAGAAAAGAAGGCAAGAAAAGAGTGGGAAGAAAATTTTTATAAGGAAGAAGGAAACAAATATAAATGTCTTGCAAAAATACATATGGTCTGCATTATGAGTGAAAAATTGCTTGCCTGTAGGAGGCCCTCTCCTGCATATAGTGTGTTTTTAGAAGAACAATTCATTCACTAGCAGCTGTCAAGGATTGCATGTGGACTTCCACATGAACTAAAAGATGAATCTGAATTCATGACAGCTTATTCTTTAGCCAGTCCTGAGCAGAAAAATCTTCTATGTGAATTCTATCTTTGTAATCTGATGCTAGAGAAAAACACAGGATTTATGATCAATTTGTATGTGGGGGAAAGTCAGCTCAATGCATTTGTCTCTGTTCTACAAAACCAAATTGCATGGAAGGAAAGGGATTCTGAGTTTTTATTGAAAGCTAGCTCAACTGGTCTCTGCATGAGAGCTCACTATGGTAAACCTTCTGCCTTCCTCATACATTTTAGAACTCATGCCTTTGATGAACAATTCAAGACACATTATTTTTCCAACTTACAAAAAAGTATTGATAGCTTTACCTCCTATGAGGAGGATAAGTTTGAAGATATTTATGAGGGATGCTCGAAAAAGTGGGAACTTCTTAAAGTTTCCTTGAGAAGAAGGGAAGTAATATCCCCTACAAATCTGATCTGGAGTTTAGAAAGAGCAAAAGCTTTATGCACAATAATTCCTTAGATCAATGAGACCTATGGGAAAATATGGATGGGAATGTGAACAAGGCCCCCTCTACTTCTCACCCCCATGTCTCCTTGGAAAAATAGAGAACCTCAAGATCCTACTCAATTTGAAGAGTGGCAGAGGAAAATAGAAGTAGGAGCAGGGTACAACACCTCTAAGTTTAAGCATTGGAAGATCCAGTTTTAGCCATTTGATCTGAATAATCAAATGGAATGCAGAACATATAACACCACTTTTAAAGAATGAAGTTTGTAAAGGGACTTACAAATAAGTAAGTTTTGGGGGAAATGATGAGGCCAGAATATGCCCGTTAAATGTATAATAAATGATCTCATCTTACTCTCCTTTTTATTAAGTTTGATTGCATTTTGTGACTTTTATTTGATCTGATATGAGTTAGGATGTAATTTTCCATCTTTTGATTGATTGTGATTCTAATGTTTAAAAGATCTGAAATTCTTGACGAAGTGTGTTTGAAATTCAGTTTTGTAATAAAGAAGGTCTAATCAGTCAAAGAAATGAAGTATGTAGCATTCAGCATGTTTTCGGTAGCATCTATTCCAATACAACTTAGTTCTAGAACTTCCAAGCTAGTTCCAGAACTCCATTACACAGTCATCATCTAGTTCTAGAACTTTTGGACTTAGTTTCTAGAACTCCAGTATTTAGTTTCAGAATTGTCAGACTTAGTTCCGGAACTCCTGGGTATAGCTCTAGAACTCTCACAGTTTTGATCTTTAACAATTTCCTATGGTTCTGGAACTTCTCTGAAGTTCTGGAACCGATGGAAGTTTATCTATTCTAACCACATCTTGTGATTTAGCATCAACGACCCTTTCAATCAGGAAAGGATGAGAAGATTTCTAAATGCAGATCCAGGGATAGTTATCTTACAGCTGTCTGATCAACCACAATCTGAGTCAGCATCTATTTTGGGCACAATTCGATTTCATCATAATCATAGAGACAACTATGATTGTAAATGTATATATAATATAGACCTGCATATATATATATATATATATATATATATATATATATATAAGTAGATAAAATAGATAGATATAATATAACAGAGAAGATAGATATAGATAGAGAATAAGTACATAGATCTAGTACGTTTTGTAATACCGAATGTTTTATCAATAAATAGCCATTCCTGTTTGAGAGAATTCTAAGTTGTTAAATCCTGATTCAAGGAGGAGCAAGGGCCCACTCCCCCAAGGACTAGGATATTCATCTATTTGGTATTTATATTTCCTAAGAAAATAGTTTAGATCTGTTAATTCTGTATTGCTTTTAATTCTTCTAGTTAGACTTTGTTGTATACTCGTTCCTGTAGGTGTCTAGATAGATTCTTATTTTTCTTGCAACCATTTTTAAGCACTCTAAGTTGTGTGTTTATTTCCAAAAGCAAGTGTGTTTATTTCAAAAGCAAGTGTGTTTATTTCCAACTGCAAGTGTGTTTCCTTTCAAAGTGTTTTTCCTTTCAGCAAATTTTTCATAGTATGATTTAAATAAGGTTTTTACCAAGAATTCCTTAAGACATTGAAAAGATCCCCCAGAAAATACAAAAATAACTACAGTCAACTACTAGATTGATAGGATTACTCTTGTTGCATATAGATTTAGACACACCCCTGGTTTGAATATGACATCAACAGGAAGTTGATTAAATGAAGGGAATAACGACACCCATCATGTACTTATATACCTAATATAGACACAACAAGGGGTTTAAATGTAGCTTGTACAGGGGAAGTAGTTTCTCCTTACGTGATTTTCCTAGTTTTATGCCCCAGCTCTGAGTAATATTGTGCAAACTGATCAATGCGGGAAGTTTTCCTTTAATTAAAAAGTTGATCGATGTGGGAATATTTCTTAGGATGTTTCCTTTTGGATTTGCTTTTGCTTTTGATATTTTAGAAGGTTGATCAATGCAGGAAGCCCTTACTACCATGATATAAGAAAGTAGCCATCCTTCAAGGGAGTGGTCTACCATTAGGAAGTTTTTCTTTGGATTTTTTATTTTTGCTTTAGATGATAGGATAAGATGCATATAAACACCAAAATTTGGTATTGGTACCCTTGTCGCCCTGCATTCACTTCTTTTCACCATGGTCGTTTATCTAGACCCTTTATTTTAATTCATATTTTATCAATATTCCCATCTTTCTCATCTATTATTCTATCTATTGATAATCCTTGTTAATTATCTTCTAATCTTCATCTCATTATCTAATTATTTCTAAATCACCCCTAATAAATTCTAATTCTCCTCCCTAGTTTGTTTATCATCCCTAAACCACCTAATTGTCTTATCCTTGGGCTCCTCTTTTCCTTTATTTACTCCATTTCATCTCCTTATGAAACCCTAAACCATCATAAGCCTCCTAAAACCCAAATATCACTCTTAATGGGCTTGACTCCTCAAGTTAGGCATCCTCCCACCACCTAAATGGGCAGTTCCATGTAGTTGGCAGTGACCCTAACCAAGTCACCGTCTACCCTATACAGCCCCATTTACCCCTCTTTCCAAAAGGATGAAAAAATATTAATCTTCTTATGATCCTACGATCTTGTCTTCGTGCTTGAGCTTCTTTGAAACTATTCTTGTCTTCTTGGAATCCCTTTGAGCTTGCTTGCATCATCTAAGGAGACATTGGGGAGATCATCTTTTCCTGTGTTGGTTATTTCATTATTGTGTTATTATTCTCACTATTATCATCTATTAACATTTTACAGGTCCAATTTCCAACAGAGAGCCACATGAAGTATCTTTTTTTATCCATTTTGTGTGTAGGTTCACAATCCAACCCATCCACTTTAGGTCACACCTAGTCATCTGTAGTAACTATTGACCCTTCTCCTATTGCATCATCTATTTTTTCATTGAAATACATATTATATTTTCATTCTTTTTATGTTTCCCTATAGTTCTCATATATATCATTTTTTCACTTTGTCAGCCCCGAGTCACTGCCAACACAACCTAGTTGTTGTCAACTTGATCCATATTTTCATCTTGTCACCTTATATCTCTATGTTTCTTAAATCCTTTCTGATCCTATCTTTAGGTCCTTACCAATCACTACAGGTGTTGCATCAGCTTCATATATGTATACAAATCCTCTCAAATCTACATTTTTAGTTTTTCTTTTGATCCATTTTCCCTAGTCACCATCGACTGGACCTCTACAGCCTAGGTCACCATCGACCCAACCAGGTATGATTTCATTTGTTTGTAAATATATATAATATCTACTTCTATCTATCTTAGATCCATCTTATTCATTTTGTATTAGGTCTCAGATTCTAGGATGTTATCTCAGATCCTTTATCTATTTATTTTATCCTATCTTTATCAAACATGAGGGTTGACATCCACATAAGGAAGTTCCATGCTTCTTGGAACTGACTTCGTCAGGGAACCCTCCGTCCTATCATACTAATCCGTTTTTCTTTCTTAGTCTATATTTTTTTGTGTAGAGTCATCTAGCTCACAGTCGAGGAGGAGTTCATATTTGTGTACCCATCCATCATCATCATCTTATCACTAAGGTACCTTAAACCCTTGCATGTTTTGAGTTGTTTGATTTTTCTTTAGTAGCTAGTTCACTAATTTGGATAAGAAAGAGAAAAAAATTCATCCAACATTTTGGCATGCCAATTGGGAACACCCTCTTAAGTGATTCTCTTGAAATTTGTTTCATTTTTCATATTTCTTCTATCTTCCACTAACATTGTCAATTAGGATGCTTTGTATTTTTCTTGTTTCATGTTGGGATTTTAGGATTACTTGGATATTGCTTTTTCACTTGCATTATTTTGAAGATCATATCAAAAGGAAAAATTGAAAACTAGTTATTCCACTTCTTGTCTTAGTTTCTCCTTTTTATGTCACATTTTCCATTCCTTGTGTGGTTGTTCTCGTCAAAGCTCCCCATATTTGGTTTTGGGTTTCAAATGAGACTCTTTCATTCATGCTTCCAAATATAGTGTAAGTAGGGATTTAATTGGATGTACATCTCACATTTCTTCACACACATCCAAACACACAAATAAATTCACACATAAATAATCAATCCCTTTCTAGGTTGAACCCAATTAGGTATTTGATCATTCAATAGGGAAGTCACCACAGTGTTCTAGTCGTATTATAATTCTTATACAGACTTGGGCCTCATGTATACCTTTGAGTATATCGAAGGACTCCATAGCCAAAACTACCTGAAACTAGCCATACAATATCATTTACTTAGGTGCCCTCACCATCCACTTTTCTCTTTCCCACATATTCTAATTAATCTTGATGATTAAAAATTGGATGCTTGATTTTTTTTATTAAAAAATTACATAAAAAAATGTTCACCTATTTCATACCTATTGTGAACCTTTCTCAAATCAAAGATCACGCAAAAATCTAATCTATCCAATGATATCCCTTCCTCTAATTAGATTTTCCAAAAATATTCTAAAATTGAGACCATACCTTTGATCTCCCAATCTCTGTGTTTCCATCAGTCTTGCTTCATGAATACCATGTCATCAAAATTGATCCCCATATTGAAACCAATTATCCTACCTCTATTCAGTCTATTTCCTCTAGACCAGCTACACCTCCATCTCTTTCTCCTTTAAAAACTATTGGACCTCCTTCTATCACCCTTCAATGACTACTTATTTTTTAGATCCTCCAAAATCATCCAAATCCTATCAATTCACTCAATTGGTGGATCCCATTCCACCCCCATCACCTCATTTTCAACTTTATCCCCATTTCATTTTTTATTATCACTACTATGCCTATTCAACCATCTCAACCTCTTAACACTCACAATCAAACATCCCCATCTCACCTCTTTTCCTACTTAGCATATGCCTCAACAATCAGACATCCCCATCTCACAAAAACCCATCCAATATCAATAATCACATAACATTTTTGTTTCTCAACAGACAATCATTATCACAACCCATACAATTCCATCACATTCCTATTTCCCCAAATCAAAAATTCTCCAAACTATTTCAATCTCAACCTCTCAATTGTATATTCCCTCTTACTGAAACGTTCCCTTATACATCAACATAGCCCCCGAGATTCCCAATCATATCAAACAAACCTAGTTCAGACACTTCTCATATCCCACAGTTGCAACCATTTACTTATCATCCAACCACTTCAAATGATCATATCCATGCCTTGATGAATAGGTTGGCTAACCTCTAAGTTGTTACCTTGGGATCTAAAATCACATTCTCCTAGAAATATATATGTAACTGGGACCTATCAATCTATCTGTACCTATCAATTCTTACCCTCCTCATTGGGAACTTCTAAAATTTACCAAATTTAATATTAAGGAGGATCCCCAACAAACACCTTCCTGCGTTTAGGCATGCGTCATATCTCATTTCCCATGACCAAGGCCTCATGCTTTGCAATTTTCCTATGTCATTGGTTGGTCCCACATTAGATTGGTATAATGGAATCCCTCAACACTCATTGTTCTCATTTACCAAATTTTTGCAACTATTCTTAGAACATTTCTTAATCAAAATTATGTGCAAGATCACCATTATAGACTTATATGTCATTTGACAAATTGATGATGAATCTATCACAGAACTTCAGTCACATGATGGCATGTAGAATTATGAAGAAATTATTATTTCACCCTTCCCTAGATTTAGAGCTTATTGATATTATTCTCACGGTATTGTGCAAATCATATCTCATCAACCATACAAATCTAATCATTTCAAGACATTCGAAGAAGCCTTCACCATGACTCAAAAACTTGAAACTTGTGTCACTTCAGTAAGGCCAACTCAAGCTTCACTCGAAAAAGCCCAAGACCGAGTTCATCAAACCCTTTACACATAGTGACGAGTCGAAAACTACCGCCAAGACCATCATGGTTCAATCTCTATCCACATCTTCCTCTCACGCATGGAGTATTCACAAAGAGATTTTAGACCATATCATAACTATACCCCTTTGGAGTGAATCTTATAGTTTTGTTTTTGACAAGTTAAAGATAGTCCACTTCATCCAACTCCCTCCCATACGAGCCATGGATGACTCAGCAACCCACAGCCCTCTTAGTATCATGATCACCACTATTGTAAATATCATCAATTCATAGGTCACGACATTGAGAAGTTTTCATTCCTTTAAATATTGCATCCATTAACTTATAAATTAGGGGGATCTCAAAATAGAAAATTCCACCACATCACCTAACCAACCCCTCGACATTTTTAAACATCCATTTCCTAATCAGTCACAAATAAATCAAACCGTCTCTCCTATATATCAATCATCAAATGCTTATGTCATCAACACCATTAACACCATCTATTAAGAATCTTCATTATTACCTATATCCACAACCCCATCACCTACCACATCTACCCCTAGCTCAAACATTATGCTTACATATACTAATTCCTCAATATCTACCCCAATCACATCCGTGACTATCATACCTATATCAACTTCTACTACTTATACATATCTTCATCCAAGTTTCCTAGTGTGATACAGTGTCCATCGCTGGGGGAGTATCCACTCCTTACTCTTAACCATTGTTCATCTTCTCCCTCATCCACATATCCCTAGAACATTGATCCATTCATCTCTCCATCAAATAGCTCCCTGAATGCTTGGGGAATTCACTATTGGACTAGTCTAATATGATATTATTTCCTTTCATCTTAATCCTCAACATTGCCTTATCTATCTCTAACCTTATCTAAATTTACTATCTCATCTTATAGAATCTATCTATCCATTTATCTAGACCATCCTAAGTCCACCTTTGTGGCCATATTTTTACCTCTCTCAAGGCACCATATTTCATCATAAGCCCACTATTGTAGCCATCTTCGTCTTACTAAGACACATGTTTCCTTGCTTCCTCAATTTTGAAGGGTAATGCATAGTTTTTATCATTTATCTCATCCTATTTGAATATTTTGCAAGATATCATCCTATTTCATCGTGAATTTAACATCAACAACCTGATCCTTAAAATTAGAATGTTACTACTCTAGAAAGGGGCCAACGTGGAAAATTTTCCCCCAACTAGATTGGACCTTACATTATCATGCATAAGTATAGGTCGAGAGCCTATAGTTTTTCCTCCTTTGATGGTCAACCATAAGTGGAACCCATTAATTCATTACACTTGGGATAATTCTAGTGTTAGCATACCTACTAGTGAGCCCTTAGTCATATTCTTAGATCATTCCTCCATTATTAGCCTCTTCCATCTCTTATCGTAATGATTTGGAATTATGTGGTCTACCTTCACCTTCCTCTACATGACCTTAAATATGGTCACCATGGCTTTGTCCATAGCATTTTCCTTATGGATAGGTTCTCCCTTCTTGGTGAGAAATCCATGATCATTACATCCATCACCCTCTCATCTACCTATTGGAGCCATATATCGGGTCTAAGGATGTCTCTTGTATGTCTTTTATCCCTTCCTAAGTGATCTGCTTATCTATACCAAACTCTTCCCCATAAAAATTCAAAAATTCAAAATTATTGGATGCTCATATCTCATACTATCTAAAAACAAACTGATCCCTCAAAGGACAATTGTTCATATAATGAAAAAATATAAAAATAGAATGATCTGTCAAAGGTCATGTAGCATGCATATCTTATCATGCCATCTAAAAAAAGCAAAATGAAAAATACCATAAAGAAAAAAGTAGACCACTCCCTCGAAGGATGGGTACTCTAATATATCATGACAATGAAGGATTCCCACATTGATCAACATTCTATGTATCCAAAATCAAAATCATATATAAACAATATAAAAAATCAAGCATCCTAAGAAAGCTTCCCACATTGATCAACTTTCTCATATATTGCAAACTTCTCGCATTGATTAATTTGCACTTTTTCCTCCACCCAGAGTAGGGCCATAGTCCTAGGAATAACCACCTATGGAGAAACTTCTTCCCCCATACAAGTTACATCTAAACCCCTTTTTCATGTCTATACTAGGTTTATAAGCTCATTTCATCTATATTTCCCTCATTATCTTTGGTATAATTAACTATCATTGGTTATGTGTTAACATATGTTATTGGTTATAAGTGGATTTTCTTAATTGGCTCCCTTTCTTGTTTACCTCCAATCTGGTTTGAAGCATCACTTCCTCACGATCTCCTTGCTATGAAATAATATCATTCATACCCTTTGGTAACCACCTATCAATTCACATTCCTTTTCTTCCATCTATCTCATCCATCCTATCTATATTATCCCATCTAATATGCCATATTTTTTCTCACCTTATCAATATTATCTCATCCCATCTTATCAACTTGTCTTATCTCATCCAATCTATCTTATCTTAAGTCTAATTTTTTGGCCATCATTGTGTTCCTTCTCGGGGCACCATATCTCACAATTTCCAATCTCACCTTTTTTGTCATCTTTTTGTCCTTTTTTGAGGCACCATTATTTTCATCATCATCCTCGTCCTTTATGGACACATAGCTTTCCTTGATTCCTCATGTACGAAGGATTTCTCATTATTCTCACATTTGGTTGTGTATGATTTTGATGTGTGCCTATGACCCATTGGTCCCCACATATTGCATCCATTTTAGTGGTTTCCCATTGGATTCCCTCCATTATGTAATGTTTTTTGCCGATTCACAATCCTGTAGGACATTACCATCATCTCCTTGAAGACCATGCCCTTTGTTTCCTTCCAAAGTGACTCCTAAAATCACCACCATATTTTAATTATTTTACTTGAATCATTCTTGCTTGGGGAATCTTTCCTCGGCTCGTCATTTACCATTCCTTCTTTTCCCACCCTTCTTCATCTATTTCTTTCAAACTCATGATCAATTCCTTGTTATGTCATCAATCCCTACTTTGAGGGGGAGCACATCATCAATCCTCCATAATCCTCCATAATCCTCTAACCCACCTTTCATCTCCCATCATTTTTGTCTCGTGGCTTGCTTGCGTAAACCACTTGACAAAAAGGGGGAAATGTAGACACCAAAATTTAGTATCACTACCCTTGTCACCCTACGTTTGTTTCTTTTCACCATAGTCGCTTATCTAGACCCTTTATTTTAATTCATATTTTATCAATATTCCCATCTATTATTCTATCCATTCCTAATCCTCATTAATTATCTTCTAATCCTCATCTCATTATCTAATTATTTCTAAGTCACCCCTAATCAATTATAATTCTCCTCTCTAGGTTGTTTATCATCCCCCAACCACCTAGTTTTTTATCCCTATGCTCTCCTTAGCCTTTATTTACTCCATTTCATCCCTCACCTACCCATTTCATCTCCCTATGCAACCCTAACCTGTATAAGCCTTCTAAAACCCTAATCCTGCTCATAATGGGCTTGATGCCTCGAGTTAGGCATCCTCTCACCACCAAAATGGATCGTTCCCCATAGTTGGTGGTGACGCACCCAGGTCTTCGTCGACACTATAAAGCCCCATTCACTCCTCCTTACAAAAGGATGAAAAATCATAATTTTCTTGTTAAATTGTGATCTTTTCTTTTTGTTTGATTTTATCTATAGCTGTCTCAATCTTTTTAGAGTTCCTTTGATCTTACTTTCATCATTTATTCATAATTTGGGAAGATCATCTTGTTCAAGTGTTGGTTTGTTTCATTGTTACATTATTATTATCGCTACTATAAACTACTAATGTTTTGCATGTCCAGCTGCCATTAGAGATCCTGATCTAGCCTCATCTTTTTTCCATTTTTTGTGCAGGTTCATAAACCAACCCATCCACTTTCATTCACAACTAGGTTATCCTATGTCACCATCGACCCTTCTCCTACTGCATCATCTATTCTATTATCCAAATCCATAGCAGTTTTTCATTCTGCTTTTGTTTCCCTATAGTTCTCAGATATGTCATTTTGTCACTCTTTCAATCCCCGGTCGCTACCAACCCAGCCTAGTCATTGTCGACCTGATCCATATTTTCATTTTGTCACCTTAGATATCCATTTTCTTGCACCCTTTCTATTTCTCTTGTTTTTAATCCTTTATGCATATCATTACTAATCACTACAAGTGTTGCATCAGCTTCATATATGTATACATAGCCTTTCAAATCTACATTTTTAGTTGTTGTTTTGATCCATCTTACCTAGTGGTTTTCGAGTGGACCTCTACAGCTTAGGTCATCATTAACCTAGCCAGGTATGATTTATTTTATGTCAATTTAGATCAAATATATTTATATTGTCTTAGATCCATCGTTTCAGTTTTTGTTATCACAAATTCTACATTTTATATCAGATCCATATCCATTTACTTTATTTATCTTTATAAACCATGAGGGTTGACATCCATGTAAGGAATTCCACGCTTCTTAGAAAAAAATTCGTCGGGAAACCCCCCTCCCATCTACCATATAATCCATTTTTTCTTTCTAGTTATCTTTGTTGTTAGATTCATCTAGCTCGCAGTGAGGAGGATTTCATCTTTTCACCCATCCATCATCATCATCTTATCCCAAGGTGCCTTAAAACCTTGCATGTTTTGAGTTGTTTGATTTTCTTTAGTATCTATTTCACTAATCTGAATAGGAAAGAGAAAATTACGTCCAACAATGCATGATAATTGTCCTTTGAGGGAGTAGTCTGTGTTTTTAGATAAGATAGCTTTAATGAGCATCCATGAGTTTTTGGAATTTTATATATTGAGATGAGGATGGCCAAGTAGATCACTTAGGGAGGGGAAATAATTTGTACAAGTTATACATGTGGACCCTTATCATGGTTCTAGTAGGTAGATAAGAATAAAATGGATGTAATGATTGTAGTATTCCCACCTAGAAGGAGGAAATTTTTCATAAGGAATATGTTATGAGGAGAACTATGGTGCTCATATTCAAGGTCATATATAGTATAGTAACATAAGACCACATGATTCCAAATCATTATGATGGAAGATAGAGAGGGATAATAATGGAAATAGGATCATTAGTGTGACTAAGATCGTGTTGGTAGGTCTATTAGTAGTAGAAAGGCCACAAGTGCAAGGCATTGAGAGGTTCCATTTTTGGTTTAGCATCAAGAGAGGCTAAGTGATAATCATCAGACCCATACTTATGAGGGATAAATTATGGTCCAATCCAGTTTGGAGTAAACTTTCCACGTTGGCTCCTTTCCAGAGTAGTGACTTTCTAATTTTCTTTTAAGACAAGGTCATCAATGTTAAATTCACGTTGTTTAAGATGTTTACAATGTGATGATATTGGAGGGTGATTAAGCAACATTCATCTAACCATTCACGTTATGTTAGATGCTCTTGGTGATAGTCCTTTTCAGAGATGCATTCAAAAAGATAAATGTGTAAGGATGGGATTTTCTCTTTGAGAGGGAGGATGGCCTCAAAGCCATATATGAGAGATAAGGTAGTAGTTCTCGTAGAGGTGTGCATGTTAGTCTGATAATCCCCAATAATGAAAGGGATATGAAGATGTCAATCTTGACCTGCCTTATCAATACTTTTGGAAATAATTTTGTAAAGAGTCTTGATAGTATGGAGAAGAGAAGATAATATTGATTTTGAAGGTTTCGCAATGCTTCTTAAGATATTTATTTTTGAAGGAATTTTTGTTGTTTGTGATGATTTTATGAGGAACACCAAAGTGACATATGATGTACTAATAGATAAAATTGATTATTTTGTTATCTTTGGTTAATGTGAGTGCAATGGTTTCCTCCCATTTAGTGAAGTATTCAGTAGCGGTGAGGATGGAATGATGATGCTGAGAAGGGTGTGGATTAATGAGGCCAATGAGGTTGAGTACCCATTATGAGAAATTTCATAGCTCTTGAACCGAATGTAAGGCTTAGCTAGGGATATGGATGAGGTTGGAATGCTACTGGAACTTGATGCACTTCTTAATGTATTCACAGTAATCTTGATTAAGGGTGGGCTAATAGTAGCCCATCCTAAGGACATACTTGGTGACAGCCAAACCACTAAATTTTCAACCACATATTTTGTCATGGACTTTTTGGATAGGGAGGATAGATTCATGGTATTTAAGGCATCATAGTAAAATAATATCATACCCACATTTATAGAGGATGTTTTCAAGAATGACATAGAGGTTAGCATGTTGAAAAAATAACCTCCTACTATTCTTGGATAGGTCAAAGGGGCTTTTGGATTGAGAGAGATAGTTATCTATATACCAAAGATCATATTGGTCGATTTCAATGAGATTAATACGGGGAAGATCATTGCTATGGGATGGTTCATTGATGCAATGAACAACAATGAAGAGTTTAGATTCTTTCATTGTCTAAGGTATGAGTGATGTAAGGGAGGCCATGGTGTCTATGAAGCAGTTGAATGAACGAGTGACTATTTGGATGGTGTATTGATCGAAGGCCTTTAGGAGAAAGTCAATGATGTCCTTGTATTTTTAAAGGACTTCATTTTTTATATTGATAGACTCCCTTGATTTGATTAATGATAAGCTGAGAATCATCGTAGCTATCGAGGATTTGGATGTTGAGAATCACCACAGTTTGGAGGCCTAGGATGAGGGCTTCATACTCGACCATGTTTTTAGTACACTAAAAATTGATTTTGTAGGCGATGGGGATAGGATTTTCTAAAGGAGGGATAATGATGATGTCGATACCTCCTGACTTAGATTCATCAAAGAAAAGTGTCATTTTGAGGGGAGAATACCCGTGATCGATTATGTTGATGGATTCGTCAGGAAATTTCTCATGAGGGAGTTTATTATCAGGAAGAGGGGCATCAATGAATTGATTAACAATGGCTTGGGCCTTGATCTATTTTTGAGAGATGAAATCTAGGTCAAACTCAGTCATGAGCATGATCCATCGAGTGATACAATCATCATGATGAATTTTGGAATGCATGGTTTTAAGAGGATTTAAGCTAGTGACAACTTAATTCTATTGGTTTAGAAGATAGTGATGAAGCTTGGAAGTGGCAAAGAACAGAGTGTAACAAAAAAAAATAGCCTCGATGTAGCAAGTCTCATAGTCGTGAAGTGTGTGGATGATATAATAAACAACTTGTTCCCTACCCTGCTCATCACAGTGTGTAAACATGACACCTAAAGCATGGTCAGTGGCAGAGATGTAAAGGTAGAAAGTCTCCCCCTTATGTGGAGGTGTGAGCATAGGTGGCGACAAAAGACACTGTTTGAGTTTGTCGAAGGCTTTTTGGAAAATGGCATCCCACTTAAAATGGATGTCTTTTGGGAGGATATGATAAAAAGGTTGGAAATAATTAGAGAGTTGTGAGATGAAGCGATGGACTGATTGAAGTTAGCCTTGGAGACTATGAAATTAATTTAGATTGGAAGTAGGAGGCATCTCAAGGATAGATTTGATATTGGAGGGGTCAACTTCAATACCCCTGGTAGAAACTATGAAGCTAAGGAGTTTTCAAGTTAGAACTCTGAACACACACTTGGTTGGATTGAGATGAAGGAAGAAACAGATAATGAATGTGAATATGATTTCAAGGATAGTAAGATGGTCCCACAAATGCTTGTATTTACCCATGAGTTCATGAACATAATCCTCTACATTTTTTTGCATGATATCATGGAAGATATAGGCCATGACACATCAATAGGTGGCCTCTACGTTTTTCAAACTGAAGGGCATAATGCGGTAGTAGAAGGTTCCCCAAAGGGTGATGAAGGATGTCTTATGTTGGTCTTCTGGTGTGATAAGGATATGATTGTAACCGAAAAAATCATCTATAAGATAAAACATTTTGTGGCCAATGGTGAGGTCGATGAGATGATCGATGTTAGGAAGGGGAAAGTCATCTTTGGGGAAAACAAGATTCAAGTCTTGAAATTTGGTACATATACAAAGCTTCCTATAGTTTTTGATGATGTCTATGATGTTAGAAACCCATTTTGGATAATCAATGGGTTAGATGAAGTTGGAAGAAAGAAAACATTTAAGTTCATCTTTGACAAGGAGAGCTATGTGAAGATGCATACGACATAGCTTTTGCTTGACCAATTTAACATTACGGATGGTGACGATGTTATGGATGAAGATGTAAGGATCGAGGCCTGGCATGTTAGTGTACAACCATATGAAGGCCTAGCTATTCTTGGAGAGGAAAGAAATGAAGGCATCTAGCTCTTGTGCATCAATATATTGGCTGATTTTAAGGATGTGGGACTCTTGCAAAGTCCCTATGTTGATATCAATGGTGGATTCATTGAGAAAGGTGGATTTTTTGGGAGGTAATGCCTTATAAAGATGAGAATATTCTCCACCCATGTAGAAAAGAATAGATTCATCATCATTGCACTGAAGAATGTCAATGGTATGGGAATCCTCCTCTACCATGTCAATGAATTTAAGAGGAAAGGACCTAATTTCACCTTCATCCTGATAGATGACCAGTCTTAAAGTCATCATGGAGATTAAAAAAATAGAAGGAAGATACACAGTGTCATTCATGTCCATGGGGTCATTGGATGGAGAAGGAAGTGATGGATTGATTTTCACGAGAGATTCAGAAGAAGGGTGTGTAAGAGAGTCGGTGGGTTGTTATTTGAATCCTAATCTAGACTTCTCATGGGGTTTACGGGATTGATCAAGGATAATATCATGTATGCCTTGTTGGTAACATCCAAGAAAAATATCTTCCATGTACAGCGGTGGAGATAAGTGTAAGCGAATGATTTATCATAGAGGAATTCAAATCCATTAGTATATGGCTTAGTATGGGGTATATTGTCGATGTGAGAATACAAGTGATCGATGCCACCATAGAAAAGATTGGTTTTCAAATGAGGTAGACTTAAGGAAATGATATTACCGACGTTAGGTTGATACATAGGATCTTTTTCAGATCTACCAAGTCGATTGGGTGTCGGAAGAGCATCGAGGGCGAGGATTTGATACTCCCCTAATGAAATATGATGCATCATGGTGTCAAGAGATTCATCGTTGGATAATTTAGATACAGGAACTAAAGAACTAGTGGATGTTTTGAAGGACGGGTCCTACTTAGGAATGAGCACGTCATTTGGGGGGTAGGTCAAGTGGTATGCCTTGAAGGGAGGAAGGTTGGTGGGGAGTGTGTGGATTTTCCCTCATGTTCATACTTAAGATAGCAATGAAGAGTACATGGGATGCAATGCATAGCTCTGATCCATGGGCATCCAAATAAGATATTATATTGGAACTCCCCCTCAATGATGTAGAAGATTTCATGGAGGATTTTTTCACCAACGTGGATGGGGAGGATAACTGCTCCTAATGCAAGGGAAACATCATCATTAAAAGTGCAAAGGACCATGAATGATTGGGAAACAATGGTGTTGGGAATCTTGAGTTGGTTGAAGGTATGGGATGAGATGATGTTGATGCTAGTACCATTGTCAATCATAGACTATTAGATGAATGTATCATTGATATATATGGTGATAAAAATGGGAAGGTCATGATCTTTAGGTAGAATGTCAAGAATTTCAAAATTATCGAAGGAGATGGAGGTGGAAGTTGTAAGATCTCCAATGAGGGACACGAAAGGTTGAGGTTCATCAGTTGTAATTGTGATACATTGTAAATATTCAATGAGATCTTGTCAATGGTTAAGGGAGATTTGGATAAGCTCATATAGAGACATCTTGATGGGGGCCTGATGTACTTAGTTCACAATGGTTTTTTCTGTAGCAACAAGCTTTTGGGTTCGTGGAGCAACTAGGATAGATACATTAGCCTTGGATGAAGAGGGTGATGGAGTGGGTTTGTCAGAAGGGAAATTGATGATAACTCTTTTTTTTATTGGGTGGGTGGTTGAGAATCATGAGAGAGAGAATGAGTAGAAATATGAACAACATTTATAAAAAGAGGGGGGCCTTCTTTGGAAGAGGTAGATTTTGGTCGTAGTATTGTGACAAAGGATTTGGGTGGAGGGTCAAATTTAGAGGCCTTGGAAGTTGTAGATTTGATTTGTGGGTTGCCTTTGGATGTGGATGAGATAGTGGATGGAAGAGGATGGTCTTCATCGATGATAAGATCATCCTCTTCGATGAGATTGTTGATGAGGGTTTGAAGAGCCTTACAATGCTTTGTATCATGCCCAGGAACACGATGGTAGGCATAGAGAGCATTATAATTAAACCATGTGGGTTTTGATCTATGTGAATCGAAGGACTTGATGGGGGAAGGGTGATTGGAGATGTTTGGATGAGATGATGAAATATCTTATTGTAAGATCCAATGGGGGTTTTAGAAGATGGGGTTTCATGGATTTTGGATGGGTTTGGTTTAGAAGAGATAGTTGAAGGCAAGAAATGTGCCTTGTTATTATGTTATGTTATAGGAGCCTTGGATTTAGATTTGGACTTAGAAGAAGGAGTGGATGATTTTGATTCATATTTTTTGGTAATGGTGGATTTAGATAAAGGGAACGGTCCTAAAATAGATTATTAAGGCCCTAAGATATATGATTGGATGTTATATTATTAGGATAATGTGGCTTCGAAGGGAGAAGATCATATTTATTTTGTGGATGAGTAAGAAATTTTTTTATGGAAGTGCCAAGGTTCTTAGATTTTTACTACGAAGTTTTTCCCTTGGAAAGGATCAAAATGATTTCAATAATGGGATTGTCTTTGTAGGTGGGATTATATGATTTAGGTGTAGGTTATGTTGTAGATGTGGGGATTGAGGATGAAGATGATTTTTGAATATCACAATTGATGAGCTAATAAGAGGTTTCAATTTTTTTGGTATTTGGAGGTGTGGGTATAGAAATAGTCATACTTGTTGGAGATGAGGATGGGATTGGTACATCATTTGTGATAAAATCAAGGGGGATGTCTACTTAGTAGAAGTTAGAGATGATTTAGATATGGCCATGGGTTCAGATGTAAATGTAGGCATATGTATAGCTAGAGATGTCGGTGTGAAAGAAGATGTAGATGTAAGCATGGATGTAGAGGTAGATGTGGGGATAGATATAGGTATGGATGTAATTATGATGGTAGATATAGGCATAGATGAGGATATATGTGTGGATATGATAGATGAGGGTATGATAGATATGGATGGTGATGTTGAAGCCTGACTTAGAGTATTGATTGTATGGGTGTTAGCGTCTTGAGACAAGATGGGGTTGGCTTGATTGTTTGGTGGATGATTAGGGAATTGATTCTTGAAGACATCCAATGGTTTATTAAGAGGATTGTTAGGATTTTCCAATTGAAGGTCCCCACGATCGATAATCCATTGTACTAGGTCTTTAAAGGCATGAAATTTTTCGATATCATGGCCACAGACTTGAAGATGTTTGCAATAATGGTCCTTGTGATACCATGTAGGTTTGGGATGAGAATCATCAACAAGGTAGATGGGAGGAAGTTAGATAAGGCGTAGAACAATGATCTTATAGAATATTGAACTACAGGATTCACCAAGATGAGTATAATTGAGGATTAGTTTAGAAGCTCTTTATGAAGGCTCGGTATGAGATGTAGATGTGGAAGAAGTTTTGACGACAATGGCATTTGCCACATTTTTTTATTTGTTGTTATGGGTGAACGATTTGGTGAATTTTATTTTGGGCTTGTTAAACTAAAGCTTGACATGGTCTTGCTCAAGGGCATGAAATCCTAATTTGCAGAACATGGTAAAATATTCCTCAAAGCTTTAGAGAGACTAAATTTTGAGAGTGGATGAGATATGTTTAGCATGTGATCTAGAGAAGAGTTCAATTAGCTCAATTTAGGGGGAGAGAGAAGGATAATTAATTGATAATGTCGTGCCACCTAGAAATGAAATCAATGATTGATTCATCTTTGAACTATTTTATGGCATAGAGGTCAGTGATGGTGATCTTGAGTGTGATATTCATGGAGAAGTGCTCTAAGAAAACTACACAAGCTGAGTGAAGGAGAAAATTGAATGTTAAGGAATGTCATTGTAGCAATCTAAAGCAGGTCTGACCAATGACATGGGGAAGGTGAGAATAATGAGGTCTTGATCAAGTGAAATGAGATAACATGAGTGCCTAAAAGCATGAAGATGTTGTTAGGGATCCTCCTTATTGCTGAATTTAGAAAACTTGGGAAGCTCCCATTGTGGAGGATAGGTCTTATCGGGTATGGATGGGTTGATATGCTCATTGTAGATTTGTTCATAGGTGAAGATGTGCTTGGGACTCAAAGTAGCAGCCTCTGGCTAGTCATCCTACTCAACAAGGCCTACATGGGTTCATTTGATGTATGACGGTGAGGATCTGATTGATGTGGTTATGGATTTTAAGAGGTAGATGGGTTGGTTTATGGGTAAGATTGATATTATTGGGTGTAATCAGGATTTTGTGGGGGTGGTTGATAAGGAGGAAGATAATTGAAGGCTTTTGATTAGATGGGTTAGGAAATAAGATGTTGAAGAGGGATGTAATTGGATGGGTAAGATTAAGATGGTTGTTGTTGAGAGATTGGAGGAGTTTATTGGATTTACACTGGGTGATTTGGGATATGCGTATGGGATGGTTGGAATGTTTGGATGGGTTGATTAGGAAAAATGGGTCGGTTCGTCTGAGTCAACTCTAGAGGATGGGGTTGTGATATAACAACATTGGCATGGAATTGAGATTTGAATAGGGGCACCAATATTTTAATGTGTTACTTGGGTGGTGGAGGAAGTAGGTTGGATTCTTAAAGAATTCATGTGGAATATTTTATGATAACGGTGGATGAAGATGGGATGGGGATAGATGATGTAGGGATGGTATTTATATGATCTAGATTAGGTGGAATGGGGACCACCAATTATGTATATTGATGGGTTTGAGGGACCATGGTAGAAGACTCGTGAGGGACATGCTCATGTTGAGATATTGTGAACTCATTCATGGCCCCAGGGAACTAGGTGCCAAGTTATGAAGTGAGGACCTCAACAAACTCAATTTGTAGCAGATAATTGTATAGTTGTTAAAGGGGGAGTCCATCGATAGGGATATTGGTGGATTTTTGGAATAATTTATCATGAAGGGCGATGGGGTTAGCATCAAGGAGTTCCTAAAACTCCAAGCATCTGCGAGGGATGGTGGAGGTCCAAATTTCTCTAAGGAAATAGTTGATGGAGGTGTAGCTGGTATAAAGGGAATGGAATGATGGTAGATGAAAGGATTTTTTTTGACATGGGGATTAGTGGAAACCATATCGAGATCATGAGGAGGATTCATAGAAATGAGGGTTGGGAAACTAAAAACGAGGTGATCAAAGGTGTGGAAGGGATAATAGAAATTGCAGATGTTTGTTGTAAAATATTGTTTAAGGTGGGGATGTTATTGGAAGAGGCTGTTTGTTTCATTTTTTGGCTTAGAAATGAGTAATAACGAGCATTAAATAAACAAAAAAATAAACTATGTAAACTATTAACATAGCAAGCAATTCAAGTAGTAAAGTTTTGATTATCTTGTTTATTTAGAGAAGTTTGAAGGAAAGAGGCTCAAAGGGAACCTAAGAAGTGGTCGATCTAAGGATGGTTGTGGGTTTTTTTAAGGTTGAAGTCCTTGATATACCTTACATAACGCATAAATATGTGATGACTACTGGTACATGGCATAGTATTGGGGCCTACCCCACACTTCACACACCACAAGTATAAGGGTGTCAAGGGCTTAGCCCATATACCGATAGTCAAAAAAAAAATTAACACGGCCAGAAAACTGTGGTGGATTCCTTATTGGGTGATGAAATCCCATTAGATCCACCTAGTAGGAACTATTTAGATTTGTTTATTTTTTCTTTTGGTTTGGTTATGTGTGGAAGAAGTGTGAATGAAAAATATTACCACCTACTTAAACTATGTGATCAAGAAAGCAGGAAGAAGTGATATTTTTAGATCCAAAGCCAAATGTGACATTCAATGAGAATAAGAAAACAAAGGTACAAATGATGTAAAAAGGAGAATACTTGGATAACACTTATTTTATTTTTTTCCAAATTAAACACACATGTTGTTTAGTAAGCAAACAAAACACCCCAAACACATAATCAAAGAAGCTCCAACCTACAAGGTTAGTAGAAAGAGAGAAAATATAATATAATATGGAAACTAAAAATAAAAAAGGAACTTACCGAAGGAGGTAGGTAAGTACCACCGAGTGTGACAAAATGTTTGACGGATTTTCCACTCCCAATTCAAGTTAATGAAATTATATGCAAGAAAACAAGAGACTCCAAAATATGGGAGGGTTTAAGGTTACCTCATGATGTGTGATGATGATGAAGATGAGATACGGGGGGAACTATCCTCTCTATAAAAAGCTCGATACCCTGCACACCAAATGGGAAACTAGAGAAGAAAAATATTATTAGATTACATGGTGGGCTTCCTAACAAATTCAATCTAAAGAAGTGATAAACTTCCTAGGGAGGATGTCAACCCGCTTGGTAATAAGATGGTTTTAAAATAAAAGATAGATAGCATACAAAATATGGCCATAATGGAATAAAGATCAAGGATATAATAGATGTGTTGATATAAAGAAAGATATGATAACAATAATTTGAAATAAAAGGATGTAAACCTGACAGGGTCAATGGTGACCTGAGATAAATAGAGATAGTTCGACGGGGACTGTAGCATAGCATATCAGAAGATGTTTAATTATGAGGTACTGAGGATGTCCTGGATCTAATGCAAAAGTATAGAAAATATAAAGGATATAAATTGTAGATAAATTGGATGGATGGAGATCGGGTCGATGGAGACCAGAGATAGATCTGGTATAGTCTACGATGAATGGGACAAGAAAGTGAGATCTGAGCTGTCAGATAGGAAAAACATAGAGCTTGCAAGATTTGAGGGATATGGGTGATGTAGAAACTAAGAAACAATGGTAGGATGATAGAAAACAGAGAAAATAATTAATGCAGATCGAGTCGATGGTGACTTGGGTAGAATCAATGGTGAATAGAGATGTATTAGGTTTTAATGAAGGTTTATAAGTGGAAAAGGGATCATAGGAAAGAGACAAGGATGGCTGATGAGGTTGCAAATATCCAAGAAAATGAATAGACCTACAAAGCTAATAAAAAGATGATGAAATAAGATAGGGCTCCAAGTAGACTCCAAGCTTAAAATCTCCAAATATGACATGTAATGGCTTCAAGATGACTCCAATTTGATGATAACAACTCACAAGAAAAGAAGAGAACAAGAAAATCTCGCAAGAACTCGAATACCCAAAATTTCATCCTCTTGAAGAGGAGGGTAGTGACATATTTATAGGGTCATTGGAAACCTGATGGGATCGTTGTCGACTACAGACAACTATTGATTTGGGCAGTGGATCCAATGCACAACTCAAGACAAGAGTTCCTAATGAGGTTAGATTAGGGTTTCAAGTTGTTTAGGCAAGTTAGTGTTGCATAGGGATGATAAAATGTGGTTGGAGGATAGGGAGGTATTGGATGAGGGTAGATGTGAGTTTAGGGAGGATAAATAGGGTGTTTGGGGATGTGATTAGGATAATAAGCATGATTAGGGATAAATAAATGTGACTAGGGGTGAATAATGGGAGATAAGATAATTATGGGTTTAATATGGGAAAATAGGAATTTCGATGAAATAAATGGGATTTAAGAGGGAAGTAGGGATTTGAATAAGAAAAGGGGTGCACATGTGTAAGATGACAAATAAAGGGAACAAAGGTGGGATGGGGGAAAAGTGAACCAAAATGTGATGTCTACAAGGATCTTATGAAAGTGTCAAGCGAGTTATAAAGTGATATTGATGTACATATATATCCTTGCATAGGTGAAATGTCATGTTGATGCCAACACTGGGAAGATAAAATGACACATATAGTATAATTAAGGTGAAAATAGAGACAATAAAAGAGGGGCCATGATTCTATTCCACTATGGCCTTGAGCTATATGGTTTTCCACATGTAGATTTTGAGATAAAAGCTAAAGTTTGAGAATGATGCTAGGAGATAAATCACTACTTTTTGAAATTAATATTTCCTAGATGAATGATATAACATAATATGGAGATGAGAAAGTCAAGAGAGAGGTAGATTTTTTTTTATTGAGCTTTCAATGTGATAATTTGTCTTAGCAAGAGAACAAAGCCAAACTTTTCATTTTCAAAGGATAAGTTACCAATTTTGAATGTCTACGATTTCTTTTGCATTTTTTAGAAGTTAGTTAATTCAAGCTCTTAAATTTCATATTTATACTATAGCTTATATAGTTACTAGCGGTTAGAAAAGAGGCCCTTCATTCTCTCATACAAATTTTGCACATCAATGTTAATAAAATTTATTTAATTATCGAAAGGATTCTAAAATGCTTAGTGAGGAACTTTAACAATAAACCATACAAATGAATGAACTTTAACAATCAACCATATGAATGAATGGACTTTAACTATCAACGATATGAATGAATGAACTTCAACAACCATCAACCATATGAATGAATAAACTTAAACAACTAACCATTGTTATTTTAATAGCCACTCAACCATAAAATGAACTTTTACAATAAAAACATCCAATTTTATTGGAAAAGTTATCCAATTTGTTGTGACCATTAAAATACACGTATAAATTTATTCTTAATATATGAAGTATTTCCTATTTTCATAGTTTTTAAATTTTTTCTCTACATTAATTTATTGTTTGTTATCAAACCATTTAATAATGTAATTGCAATAATCCCAAAAATTATGTAGTATATAGGATATGGATCGTTGATCTCAACATTAACAACTTTTTGTATGTGTAAACACAAAATCATGCACCTACTACTACATTACTATGTCAACAAGTATGATGTTATATATATGGATCTTGAGTGAGAAAATTATTCATTAGTAACACATCCCCCTGTCCGTCCCTTTCGTTTCCATTGTTTTCTTTTGTATTTATCTTTTATATCTGTCACTTCTTCTGCATCTTTCACTCTCTCACTTCTTTCTAGTTAGGTCACAGGGATCCTTGTTTGTCTTTATTTTCACATTTTTCATCATTTTATCCAAGACACTAGTGCCTGCCCTGGACACTAGCGCCTACCCTAGACACTAGCACCCTGGCATTTGTGTCCAGATTTGGGCGCTCTTGTACTACTTATTTCTTCTTTTTATCTTGACATTTGTGGTTGGTTTTTTTAGTTATCTTAATCTTATCCCGAGGTCCTAGTCGGTATGTCATGTTACTAGTGTCGAAATTTAAACAAGAGATCCCTATAAATACACATCATATATACCATTATTGGGGGCTAAAAAAATATCAAGTGATATCTACATACAAAGGGATTACATTATTTTGTCTTCTTATACCTGCATACACTACATAGGAGGGATTTCATCTATTCAATCCACACATTTTGCATTCTATCTAGCCATAGCCCATTATCTTGGCATCATTGGTGTGAGGGAAACATAAGGACACTATTGCACATAGAGTTACAGTGGGTATGAGATATAGTGCATCGTTTGGTCATATGTTCACTTATTTGACAACCGAGGATAGTCTAACCCCTCATTTTGCATCTTTCTTTTTTAGGATTTGATGTAAATTGATGGTTTTATAGGTGGATATTGTCTTACAGGTTATAGATGACATTTTTGGGATTTGTGCAACGTACTAGAAAAAAGAAGCAAAGATCAGCGACAACTTTATGACCCCATAGAAATCAATTCCTGAGGTTCTGAGAAGACTCTAGAACCCAGATAGGGATCCTAGCGCCCAGGCGCCACAGTACCAACCTAAGCGCTCTGGTCTAGCCACATCCAAAATCTCTACAATTTTTTTCTGACATTATGATAGTCTATTATCTTTGTTTATCAGTCTTTTAACATATGAAACTTTGGGATTTAGAAAATATCAACTAATTCATTCTATCTTCTTTATTACACTTAGGGTTTCTATTTTATTAGCTTATATACTTGTATTATAGCATTTGTTAATCGTTTGTGACACTGCAATTTAAATTTAACATTTCAGATCTTGTTAAATCATTTGGTGCACCCATCCATAGTTAAACCCATTGCCATAGGGTCCTCATGGCTAAGAATCAATCTTCTTCTCCTAGTCAAGCTATGTCTCATGAAAGTGTGAACCCTATCCTTGATGATGATGATGTTTTGGATGATCTTATTGCTCTATATCATTGTGCTAAACTGATAATGAAGTTCAAAGAAATATCCTCACTCATCAATCTCAAATTCCCACTACTACTTGTTGATGTCGAATCGCAGCACCCCTGAATGTCTGCAACTTGATGGGTTGAGACTCTCAGTGTGATTGCATAACATGGAGCTTTTCCCAAGTGTGGGACCTTGCGAAATCGGAAAAGCTCTCCGGATGAAGGCCGGTTCCTATTCCTCTGTTCAGATGCACGTGTAAAAAATGCAGAGGGTTTACTCAAAACCTAAACTAACTTGCCAAGGAGACAGGGTAAGAAGATGCATAAAAATAAAACCTAAACTAACAAAGGTGATGCACCGAGGAATGAAGAACACCTGTCTTGCCAATAAACACAGACCATTAAAATGCAATGCAAGATCATGCACAGCTAACCAGGTTTGTAGTGAAAGATCAAGAGGATGCAAATAAACATAGAGATGGTTGAGAATCATCCACAGACATGCATTATTTGATCCAAATATTGATACAATATGCTACAGAATGCCAAGAGGCAAATTTGCATTACAGTTTTAAATGGGAGGTTTGAACTTCCACAAATTCACCTGCCAAAGAGAAGAAGGGAGGGGAAAAACAAGAATTTCAAACCTTTAGAAAGAAGCCCCTCCTTACAATTTATAGGAAGAATGAGAGATAAAAGAGAGAGGAATTCCAAATCTACCCCAACCACCTCTAGGTTGCATTTAATTCATCTCATTATGATGGTAGGTGAGAACCCTAGCAAACCCAAAAAGTGGCGAACTGTATTTTTCATTTTTAAGAATTTTTTCTCACCTAATTAAATATATCTAGACATATTTGGATAGAGGACCTCGTAAGATTTCCGAAAATTCCAACCTTGCATGAATCCGAGCTCCCTGTGAAAAGTTATGGGCATCTGAATATCTGCGCTAGGGTCTGCTTCATGTTAGCGCTCAAAATGTTGCACCTCCTGAAGGTGTGCCTTGGCGCATCCATCCTTATGTCGACATCCTTTTTCCTATGCCATGGGCGCATCCATTTTCATGTCGATAACTTTTTTTGTACGCCTCTTACCTGTGCCATGGGCGCATCCATTGTCATGTCGACAACTTTTGTCATGCACCTCTTACCTACGCCATGGGCGCATCCATTTTCATGTCGACAACTTTTTTCGTGCACCTCTTACCTGCACCATGGGCGCATCCATTTTCATGTCGACAAATTTTTTCATGCGACTCTTACCTGCACCATGGGCGCATCCATTTTCATGTCGACAACTTTTGTCGTGTGCCTCTTACCTGCGCCATGGGTGCATCCATTTTCATGTCGACAACTTTTGTTCTACACCTCTTACCTGCGCCATGGGCGCATCCATTTTCATGTCAACAACTTTTTTCGTGCGCATCTTACCTGTGCCATGGGTGCATCCATTTTCATGTTGACAACTTTTTTCGTGCGCCTCTTACCTACGCCATGGGCGCATCCATTTTCATGTCAACAACTTTTGTCGTGCGCCTCTTACCTGCGCCATGGGCGCATCCATTTTCATGTTGACAACTTTTTTCATGCACCTCTTACCTGCGCCATGGGTGCATCCATTTTCATGTCGACAACTTTTGTCGTGCACCTCTTACCTACGCTAGGGGCGCATCTATTTTCATGTCGACAACTTTTGTCATGTGCCTCTTACCTGCGCCATGGGCGCATCCATTTTCATGTCGAAAACTTTTTTCATGCGCCTCTTACCTGCGCCATGGGCTGTTAGTGATGCAATAAATATTGGGCTTTGATTTTTTCTTATTTCTATTTTCCTCTGCTTGTCTATATCTACCCGGGGGGAAGATATTTACAACACTACTCTTAATGGATATGGTCTTTACATAGTTACACCTGAAAAAAAAAATCACGTGATTCTCTCCTTGCTATTCCATAGGATCTTATAATGTTGTAGATTCTTCTCCCACTGTTGACATACATGTTAATGTTATAGATTTTTTTATTGATGATATGTTTTCTCCTATAGATACAAAAAAATTATATCTCTGAAAATGGAAATGCACATGTACATGATGTTGTTTCTGCTCATAGTCAAGATGAACTTAATTCTTTATCTCATAATATTTCTAGTGATTGCAATGATGTATATCATGCTATATCTTCTAACTCTTTATATTTTGATGATAGTTTTGAAAAATTGATTGCTTGCGAAAAATTGGCTAATAGTGTCATAGTTTCCATTTCTGATCATGAGCATATTAGTCAAGATATTACTTCTTTCCATACTACTGAATGTGAATTTTATACCCCTCTTTCTTCTACTTCTGATATTTCTTCCAATGGCATGTATGATGATTCTTCTCCTCTCATTGTCACTCTCGATTCCATATCTAGTGTTGTTATCGATCCTCCATGCTCTTCACCTCCTATTTTTATTCCTTCTATCAATGTACCTCTCATAGTCTCACTGGAGGTTCCACCCTACACTCCTTTTGAGTCTCCATCTTTTACATCTCCTTCCACATCACATATTCCTTCGTAAGTTACAAAGATAATTCACAATGGAAAGGTTCAACCACTCAGTGTGCCTCTTCTTTTACCTACCATTTCATCGTATGATATCTTATCACTCATGCATGTTATTGCTTACTTGCAATCTTAGGTCTAATCTATCACTCTAGAAAGAAAATCATACTATGCATCTATTGATAACAATTATATTCATGGAAATCCCATTCCAAAGAAAATTCATAATTCAACTTTTCCTAAGGATTTGGCCATGCCTACTTTCACTTGCTTGAATGGACCATGCAATCCTTACATACATCTCAAGTATTATTGTCTATCTATGGCTTCCTATTAATATGATCGATTACCACTCAAATCCTTTTGCCATAGCCTCATCGAGGATGCTCTCCAATGGTATACATAATTTCCTTTTGGGTTTATTAGCACATATTATGACATGGAAGACATTTTTCTTAGGAGATTCATGCTTAACAATGGTCCTAGAATCACTCATGATCGTTACCCTAGCTTACATCAAGGAAAGACTAAACATATACTAGAATATATCTTACGCTTCAATTCTTGCATGCATCAATTATTATTTCAGCCAATTGATTTAGAAAAGAAATTCATATTTTTTCAAGGATTGATTCTTGCATTTAAAGAACAACTATAATATGATACATGTGAATCATTTACACTTTTATGTTATAGAGTTATTGATCTAGAACAAGACTTGATTGTTGCACATGTTATAGACCCTCCCTCTATTGCTTCTACTTCCTCTTCTAAGGATTTTTATCCTCTTCCATCGTTTGAGAGTCCTCCTAGGTCTCCATCCCCTGTACCTCGCAAGTGTGTTCCATCTCGTCCACCGCATCAACGTCCTACATCTCCCCCACCATGTACATCTCCATAAAATATTCCTTATCACGTCGTCCATATTGCAATTGTTTCACCGTTGAAGGTTGAGTGTGCGCGTTTCTGATTTCCGATCCAGGCTGATTGTGTGAGCTTCCTTTTGGCTAGGAGGAACTACCCATAATACAAAGCAAGACCACAAGATACAATTAATAGCAAAATTTAGTGGACAACATAGTGTGAGCTAGATCCAGGAAGTGTAATACTTCCTTGATGGTTGTCAATCCACTGATATATAACTCAATATAAAATAACTGAACATGCAAATAAAAGAATCTAATGCTAGTGTTCTAATTTAGGTGTCTCATACTATTATTTGTGTCAATCCAATTAAATGCTTGATAACTAAACTGGTGAAGGTCCTGGGTCAAGTTCTAGGCTGGACCAGTGGTCTGAGGGTCATAGATAGGGTCTAGATAAGATTTGGTGAAGTTTGAGTTGGTTTTGGGTGATTAGTAAGCTTACTGATCTAAGGCCATTTTTACCAGGCATAGAGACCGATTCCGGTCAGGGTGACCAATGTCAGTACAGGTATGACTGATGTCGGTTAAGGTATGACTGATATCAGTTACTGTGGGAAATGACAGAATGTCACAATGGGTGTCTATTCTCTCTCTGTGTCTACAAAAAGATTTGGGAAGGTTTTTTGTGAGGTTATAAGTGGGGTATCAGGTTTGGGTGAGGTTTTGGGGAGGTTTTGGTGAAAGTTTACAGAAGGCACAATAACTGACGTCGGTCGGGTGACCGATGTTAGTGAAGAGGGGAAACCAACGATGGTTAAGACAACCAGCGTCAGTAGGGGAAATTTGGTGGTAATTAAATAAAAGGTGGATTTGGACTTCTTTGTGATTGCACAGAGGATGAAGGGAGGATGGTTGGGTTCATAATAATGTCAGGAAGTCTGAGGAATTCGTAGAGGTCAAGTATGAAGAGCTAGAAGGTCGTGAGTGGTTGGATGGGTAGATTGGTAAGAAGGTGGGAATGGAGGAATGTAGGAAAGAATAAGATCCAATAACACAAGATAATGAACTTACCCTTTAAGAAAGTACATAATGATGAAAATCAAATACACTTACTTGTATATGCAGGTCTGGTAGGTGAAGGAAGGCAGTGGTTGATCCATGGATAACTTTGTGGTCAGTGCCATGGAAATACTCTCGGAGTTCTCTCGTGAATATTTTAATGCCTTTGGACGAGTATCAGGTGCTTTCTCGGGCCTTTGGTTGAGTTATTTTGTCATCTAGATGCTGAGAAATCTTCGGTTCGTGCTTGAATGCAATAGATCTCTCAGAACTCAAAAATTGCCAGCCTCAGTAAAAGGTTGCTAAATGGTATATAAGGTGACCGATGATAGTAAAGGTGACCGATGTCGGTTGAGGGATAATCGGTGTCAGTTAAGGCAGGAAATCCTAGGTTTGCCAAAAATAGGAAACTATTTTCTTTTTTTGGTGTGCTTTGATTGTCATTCTGGGTCTCAAGTGAGGTTTAGCACTTAGCTAAGTGGAAGTGTTGTTGGAGAAGGAATAGTACTTCAATTTTACAGTTTCAAAGAGTCCCAGTTGGTTAAGATAAGTAGAGACTCGGTCTTAGTTAATTAATAGACTAAGAATAAGTCCATGGTGAGGTGTCTAGGTGATGTGGCTAGGTGGGGTGTAAATTAACTTAATTAAAGTAATTAAATTAATTAATAATGTGAGAATAAAAATTAATTCAATTGTAAGTAATTAAATTAATATGAATGTGGAGTAAGGGGTCATGGTTAGGTGAACACGTTACGTTAATTAATTAAAGGGGACCAAGGGGAGTGTGACCCACATTTGGTGTCTACAACAACTTTCACTGCATCAATGGCCATCGAGACAATGATTTTTGTGCTCTACCTGATAAATTACAACAACTTGAAGATCAAGGTGTCATTGCCTTTGGCCCTCGCTCCCATGAGTGGTATTTGTCTCATATTCCACATAAGTGTGCTTCCACTTTAGTTCACTTGTCTCCATCACCTACTTCTAAGGTCATTGCTTGTCCACCGCCTAAGATCATTCTTAATTCATGTCCTTCGCTTAGCTCTTCCATTACTGCACCATCTCATTCATCGCATGATGATATTTATTCTCATTGGTTACCTAATTTGTTGGCATCTACATTGCTTACTACCACATCTCCATTAATTTATGCTATTTTTCCAAACATTCAGTTTGGTTCTTATGCTCAAATTGTTACCATTTCACATGCTTCCATCATGCCTCGCCGACCTCTCCATCTTTGGTAGGTGATCTTCATGTGATCACCTCATTTCCCAATGATGTACTCATGTTCTTAATGTTCTTACATAAATGTTGAGGGAGATATATGATAAGAACCTCACATCACTCACTATCTACGTGTTGCGCTTCATGTTCTATCTTTTTCGCATGCACTATCACACCATTTCCCAAAGACACACTCTTGTACTATGGTTCATTCCTGACTGTTGAGGGGTATTACATAAATCAACCTCATCCTCATTTTTCTACACACACGTTGGGGGTAATCGCTCTTCTTTCCCCCCTCTTCATCACATATACACACACTTATTTACATATTGATATATTGATATATCTCTTTCAATTTACAATATATTGTCCTGTTATTTTCTACCATCATCCTACTATGATTCATTCATTCTATCTCTATCACACACATCTATATATCACATTATATCATCATTTAGTACACAATACAAATAAAAAATCACCAATCAAAATCTACAACTACCCATCACAAATCAATATAGGAACAACCATCATCACATCACACATCAATAACATAATGCACTAGTACCAAAACATCCATATCTATATATATCAACCAAAACCATCATTTCAAAATACAATCATTAGTGGGAAAGCCCCCCCATGACTTGATATATCATATACAACAAGTATTCAATATATCATACATCATCATCATTGTCACTATACGCTATCGCGGGAGCTCTATAACTAGATGGTTCTTCAATAACTCGTCATTACTAGTCTCAGTATCTATGCCTCTCTACCTATTTCTGCATTATCACTATCTCAGCCGACTGCTCTACAAATCAGTGTTGCAAATCCACAAAGCTAGCAAATATATCCTGAGCCAAAGCTACGCCTCCTATGGCATCTCTCGCTCACTCCATCTCCGCTCATGCCTCGTCATGATCACCCAACAAGACAGTATAGGTGGCCTCTGCTACTGCCGTTGGCTCAAACAAATGGGCATGCTCATCTACAATCGCATTAACTTTCTCCAATATCCCGCCTCCCAGGAGCACATCGAGAGGTATATTCCACGTCAATGTGTGGATCGAGGTATTAATAATCAATGTTGTTGTTGCCCTCAAAATCCCCCCCCCCTATTTTTTTAAGTCAAATTTGAAAATTTTGAGCTCACACCCTCCAGAAGTGTTCAAGTAAAGTTGGAAGTCTGAAAAGATAGAGAAATTCATGCTTTGAAGTTGTTTAAACTCTCTAGTCTGCGTGGTTTGATAAATTTTCCATTTCCCCGTCTGGATGCATGAAAACTCTATTATTTTCCTCATTTGATTTAAATTTCAATCTTTCTATGGTCATGGATCATCGAATCTTGTATTGTTTTCAATTCCTTGGTTCGCGAAAGAAATTTGAAAATCAGGCGAAATGGTGGAGTTTTCTTCTTCTCTGCATTTTTTCCACAGTCGTGAATGATGGAAATTTTCTTCCCCATCAAATTTTGGCTCCATTATCCATGGGTACATGGACATATCTAATTGGAGGTGGGTTGGTGGAGAAATTTGTGTTTTTGAGCCTTTATGTAAAAAGGGCTAAAAGTCATAAAGTGACCCGCAGCCCCAATAATGCTATGAAGGAAAAAGTCAAATGTTGAGCCCACATCAAAAGCATCAAAAAAGTCAAAGCGGGGAGGTGGATTGTCGGGGAGAACTTTGAGAATTTGAGCCTTTTTCATAAAAGGGGCTAAAAGTTAAAAAGTGACCTGTAGCCCCGATCAAACACAAAGGAAAAAAGTCAAATCTTGGGCCCACATCAAAAAGTCAAAGTGGGGAAAGCAGATCGGTGGGGAGATTTGAGAATTTGAGCCTTTTTGTAAAAAGGGGCTAAAAAGTTATAAAGTGACCCACAGCCCCGATCATGCTATAAGGAAAAATTCAAATATTAAGCCTGCATCGAAGGTCAAAGCAGGGGGCGGGCCGGTAAAGCAATTTGTGTTTTTGAGACCGCATTGAAAAAAGGTAAAATTATAAAAGTGACTCGTGACTCTGTCTCCACTCAAGTGAGGCCACGTGTGTCAGGCTTATATCAAAAGTGGAAGGGCAAACCAAAAATGTAAAAAATGCCAAATCTCTATAAAGTCACAAAATGCAAAAGGAATCCTCCACGCCCGCTCCAGTAAATTTCTCCCACATGGATGACTCTGGTTTAAAGTTTCAAAGGCAAGATGAACGGTTCAAATTCAAAGTTACAAAACAAGTGTAACGGCTGCATTATGAAAAGTATAGTTTTTCCCGCCATTGGTGTTTCTTCACAAATCAAGAATTTGAACAGACACGAATGATTGAAAATTTGTAAACTATTTCTTGCTAACAAAGAAGAATTTGTAACCGTTTCTTGCAAGATATTTAATGGCTTCTTTATTCCATTGTACGAGCATTGGCAATTGATCTTGTAAACTCATGAGTGCATTGTACTTAGAGAAAGAAAAGGAGATAGCCATTTTCTTCTACTTTCCTCCATTCTCAAATTTCTTCCATTCCCACATTATGTACAACTTTGTTTAAGCATCAATACAAGAAGAAGGATTTTGTAGCCTCTTTGATGAGGATATTTTAGAAACTTTGAGTTCACAATCTTATCTCGTCTTGTTGCCATTTGCAGGGTTGTTTCTTCTCATGAATGCATGTGTTGAAATTTCTAACTAGTGCGTGTAGGAATCTGATTTTCTACCTACAACATTAGTTCTCCTACCTCTTTTCTCACTCCCTTTCCCACCTTCATAGAAAATTCCCCCCTTGTAGATAACTGCAAGCATTTGCCACAGGGTCAGTGGAGTGCCCCTGTTGGATCCCCAGCCGAAAGGCCACCACAGAAATCCACAATTTCTCATGCATGCATATACGACAACTACACCGATTAAGTAGAGGGACTTAGATTCCCAGAGCGTTGGCAAGGAATCCAAAAGTTTTTCCACCTGAAAAATTTCCTCGCCAACATTTTTTGGCACCCACCATGGGGTAGATTTAGCAACATCTACACCTGAATGTGACCGCAAGGTCAGAAAATTCAAAATTCAAAAAAGAGAAAAATTTCTTGAATTTGAATGGCTATATGAGCCACATGGATTCAAATCATGGCTATTCTAGGAAACCCTCCTGTTGAAAGACCTAAATTTCTCTTCCACATCCAAGAAGACATTGCTTCATATTTGAGGGAAGTTATCTGACATAATAGACAAAGTGCCAATCACTACTTCATTGCCACAAGAATTCTGGACCTTGAAGAAGAACGTGTTGCTGAATTGGAGAGGCAAAGACAAATTCCAGCACCACAAAGAAGAGCATAGATTTTCAAGCTGGTGGATAGAAGATACACTCGGCAACAGAGACAAGGAGGACAAACTGATCCCATTTTTGAGGAACTTCAAAGGAGACAAGAGCTACTCAGAGTCCAGAGACTTCCTTTTCAAGCAATCATCATGTTGGGAACCTGAGTGTTGCCAATCCTTTGGATGGTGAATTTCCATACATCAACGAGAACCTTGTAGATTTCACTGAACGTGGAAGACCAAAGAAGAAGCTAGAGAAAGAGAGGTGAGAGCTAACGAAGAAATAAGATCTCAACTCAAAGAAATTGAGAGACTTCAAGCCGAGGCAGATGAAAGAGCAGCAACAGAAGCCGTAACCTTAGCAAGGTTGGAAGCTAGAAACAAAAATAGAATGGGGGATTGTGAGCGTGAACGTGATCGTGAGGCCCATAGGCCTAATGTACCATGGGGAGGAAACACCAGTCCACTAGCTCTTGCTCAACCACTCCATGAGCTATCGAGAGGCTCGAGAAAAAACTTCCCAAAATTTAGAGGGGATGGTTCTCAACTCCCTGAAGAGCATGTAGCAGCATTTATCACTGCTTGCAGTGTGTTGGGTGTTGAGGATGAAGATGTGTCAGTCTGAATCTTTGTGGAGTCACTTCAAGAGAAAGCTGCTGAATGGTTCTACATGCTACCCCCGAGGTCCATCACCTGTTGGGAGGATATAAGAAGTGCATTCGAACACATAGGTTCAAGAGCACAAAAGATTGTCAGGATCTCTTGGTCCAATTGGTACAAATGAAAAAAGAAACCTCTGAGTCAATGAGAGACTTCGTAGCAAGATATGATAGAGTGATAAGAAGGATCCCTGAAGATGTGGTGCCTTCTGAAAATAATTTGAAGAGGTTTTTCATCAGTGCTTTGCCATCAGAAGTAGGTTTCTTCCTTAGAAGAGCCCAACCAAGAACATTGAGGGAAGCCAAGGACTATGCAATAGAAACCGATGATGATCTAATCCTTTCTGAAAAGGTGAAATGCCCCAATGGAAAGCAAAAGGGTCAAGAATTCAAACTCTGTCACCACAGATCTGATGTTCCAAAAAATGGCAAATGACTTGGTTGCCTTGAAGAAGCAGCTATCTCAGATCACAATGTGGAATGCTTCAAGGAGACCAAACCCTCCAGATAGGCCAAGGATTTCTCCACCTCCTCGTTGGCTTGCTCTTGAAGCACCACCAGTCAATGCCATCTGTGACACCAAAGAGCCAAGGAGGAAGTAGAAATTGATGAAACTGAAGAAGAAAATATGGAAGACTATGAAAACTATCTTGAGGTCAAGGAAGTTGATATGCACAATGGCCTAATTGAGTACGTTGATGATGAAGATGAGGATGATGAAGAAGCTCCAAGTTTCTCATGTGTTATTTTCACTCGTGCACAATCCAGGAAAGGTGCTTCATCCTCAACGGTTGCGGTAAAGGATAAGAAGAATAAAGAAGATTCTCCTCTAGAGGTCACACAAAATAAAATCATCAGCAGAGGATCACCATTACCACCTTCTATGGAGTCAGCCAAAGAAAAACCAGACTCACTGGTTGTCAAGGATCATGCTACTATGCCAAGTAAGTCATCTAATTCTTCTCCCAGCTCAAAAGTTGCTAAGAACAATTCTCCTTTAAATTTTGTTCCTACAAAAACATCTAAGGTTCAATCAAAAGCTACACCGTCACCCCCTTCCAAGCCAATTACTACACCCGAAAAGGAGAATTCAACACCCAAAGTAGCAAATCCTCTACCATGTAAATCTTCCTCCATTTCCGGAACCTCTTCCTCACTCACCATAACCCCATTTGACTTTGTGGAACATGCAAGAAAAACCAAAGTCCAGCTCTCCAGAAATAGAATACCTACAAACACACCCTGTTCAGTTTGACAGGTTCATTAATGCAGTTCATGGTGGTAACCCTGTACCCTCGAGTCCTAATTCTAAAGGCTTATTGCCCACACCATCCACACCACCTTCCCAAAACATGCTAGCCCTCAGTGCCTCCAAAACCAATAGGGTTGAACCTTTCTACCTGTCACTCCTCATTAAAGGCTTCCAGCTAAATAATTGTATCATAGATTCTGGAGCCTCAGACAATGTGATGCCAGCCAAAGTTGCAAATGCTCTAGGCCTCACCTTGACCTAGGTAAATGGCACCTGTTACTCAATGGAATCCAAACAAGTGCCATTGGTAGGAAGAATCAAAGATGCACATGTAGCACTAGCTGATTTTCCAGACAAGAAGGTGCTCCTAACCATACTGGTAGCAGACATCCCAACATCCTTTGGTATGCTATTGAGTAGGAGTTTCTGCAGAGACCTGGGTGGAGAGATAAAAATGGATTGGTCATCTACAACTATCCCAGTAAAAGGTGAGATGAAGAAGTTGCTACCAGTAAGAAAGATGAAGTTCACAGTACGAAATTTCTGATGATCCGAAAGCAAACATTCTCTTTCAAGATTGTGGGCTAGGAAACTACTTCCTCACATCAAAAAAAGAGGAGAACTTGCCACTTCTCATGGAGGAAGAGGAAGATCAAATTTAGACAATGGAATTTGATGGTAGTCATTCCAGTGCAGGCTCAAGAGCTGGTATAGTATTGTACTCTCCTTCTAATGAGTTGTACCCATTTTCCTACAAGCTACAATTTGATAATACAAATAACACTACAAATCTATGAAGCATTACTCTTAGGCATGATCTGCAGCAGAGGACATGGGAATCAATTAAACTGAATATGCCGAGGTAATGCAGAGGTTGTAGTAAAGCTAGGTTTTCCAACAATATCAGGTGAAGAATCCAAGACTCCGACATTACAAAAATAGAGTGTGGGACTGCATTGAATTTTTTGATGCATTTTCCATTAAAGCTATTCCAAGGGAATAGAATGAAATGGGTGATTCTCTTGTAGTGTTAGCTTCCCTACTAACACCTCATCCTTCTTTTGGTAAAGAGTTTTGACCATTGAAATGGTATTCAGACTTGAACCTAGTGTACCAGATAATGCAAATCATTGGCAAGTCTTTAATGATGATAACCAAATTCTAGCCTTTATTAGAGCAAAGGGATAATTTAAATAATCTCTTCTTTGCTAAGGAGGTGAAATCCACACCGAATAGAAGTACATCCCTGTTGCCAAATATCTCCCTCCCCGGGAAATATAGACAAACAAAAGAATGTATGGGAGTAAATGCAAAGAAAGGGAACAAAACCTGACAGTGCATCCTTGGAGGTTAGTCTCAAGTAACCATCCCAAAACTTCACCCATGGAATCTAAATCATGAATTTGCTCGACATGTAAAAATTTAAGGCCTATATCTTTGGGGTAGATTTGGATTTCTCTCTCTTTGCAGAGTAGAAGGTTCAATTAGAAAAATGTAAAAAGTTGTGCTTACTGGTGCAGGAAGGTTGGAGGCAAGATCAGAAGGCATTGGCTTCCAAATTTGGTCAGCACCTATGGTTGCAAAGCTCACCAAATCAAAGAATGTTGGCATTTTTTGTAGGATGCTATGTGCCAAGGAATGGCACTTTGCGGTAGGAGGCATTTAACATTTTGAGCATTTTGCTGACACCTCAAACCTGGTTATCATGAAGCAACCCCTGACGTTCTATTTGCAACTGGCCATTTCCGGAATTTTCACAGGGCATAATGGCAATTCACCAAAAGGTTGGAATTTTCAGAAATCTTGTAGAGGTATCTCATAAAGGATATGTTCGTCCTTTTAAACTAACAGCTGGTTCCCTATTTAAATTGGGTGAGGTTAAAAATAGGGCCCTCAAAAATGGTGATAAAATACAATTAAGGCTATTTATAAACCTTAGCCAGTAGCATTTTCATATGCTTATCGCCATATTAGAGCGGATTACATGTTTAATTTAAAAATCCCAATTTGAGTGGCTAAGGAGAAGTGGAACTGGTTTGCATATTGATGTGGGTGTAATTCCTCACGGCCATTTGGTGCCACTTCATTATTTGGGTAAGGTTTTAACAAACCTTACCCACTCCATTCTTCACATGGAATATTCTCCTACGCATGGAGCAACATGCCCCCCTACCACCACTTCATTTCTCCTCCACGTGGAAGGCCACGTTTGGCATTTTCAGAAAATCCTACCATCGCTTCATCCTTTAACCTTGTGGTCACTTGAAAAGTTGGTGGTTTAGTAGGTAAGTGGAGGATTATGTGGTTATTCTAATGTTTGAACATTATATAATATATGGTACATATATATTTGATTCTCAATATGCGTGGCATTTGGAAATAACTATGGCAAATAATTACAAAGTAAAATGTAACTTGGTCCATGTATACTCAGCTAATTAGCTCAATGTTCCCTTGATAGGAAAATTAATTTTCAATTCGTTTGGTTTGTGTATGGACCCACCAGTGGCGTATAATACCATAGTCCTTCATGGCGAGATGGGCTCCCCTTTGTAACAAAAGTTTGAGCCTTTATTCTGACATGAGAATATCATGCTGATTGCTCTTTTATGACCATTGAAGACCAGAGATTGTAGAACCAACAAATGAATCCCTTTTGAAATATTAGTGTGGGGACTTTTAACCACATGTCACAATGTCATTTCCAATATGAACAAAATGAAAAGAGTTGACTTTCTCTTGACCGAACTTTCACTAGACATAGTGAGAGCTCATCCTTCCATTTGGTAAAGACATGACCAGTTGAAATGGAAAAGCTCCTAGTGTACTTCTGCAATGACACTTGGAAGTCTTCAATGATGATAAAAAATGATCCCCTTTTTAGAGCAAAGGGATAATTTCAATAATCTCTTCTTCAAAGGAGGTGAAAATCCACACAGAAGTAGTCCCCAAAGAAGAGAAAGAAGGAATTGAAGGGATTGATGATGAGGGAGTAATCAAATTGAAAGGGAACAAAATTCCCAAAGGCCTAGTCTCTTTAGAAGACCTCTTTGACAAACATGACAGATTCATTCAAGAGAAAGAAAAGCAATCTTCTCGGTGCCCAGCTGATTTTGATAAAGAAAACATTGGTACCCCGGAGGAGCCAAGGATGGTCAATATTGGAAAATGTTGCTCACCTAAAGAAAAAAGAAGGTTTGTTGCATTACTCAAGAAATACTCAGATGTCTTGGCCTACTCTTATGATGAACTCAAATCCTTCCAGCCAAAGGAAATGCATCACTCAATTCCTTTGAAGCAGGGTGTTAAGCCCTTCAGGCAGAAACAAAGGCCGTACAACCCAAAGATTGTTGATACCATCAAGGAGGAGGTAATGAAGATGCTTAATGCAAGGATCATCTTTCCCATCCACCATTCAACGTGGGTGGCTAACATTGTGCCAGTGCGGAAGAAGAATGGTGAAATAAGGATATGTGTAGATTTTCACAACCTAAACCAGGCATCACTAAAGGACAATTATCCTCTTCCTATCATGGACCATATCCTGCAAGCAGTCACTAGATCTGAAATGCTTTCATTACTTGATGGATTCTCAGGATATAATCAAATCAAAGTGGCAGAGGAGGATTGCACCAAGACAACCTTTACAACACCTTGGGGCACTTTTGCCTACAACATAATGCCTTTTGGCCTAATCAATGCAGGAGCTACATTCCAAAGGGCGATGGATTCAACCTTCAAAGATCTAAAGCATTGCATTGTCATATATCTTGATGATCTCACAATATTTTCAAAGAAGAGGGGAGATCATATCTATCACTTGGAATAGGTACTTGCAAGGTGTAGGAAACATGGCATATCACTAAATCCAAAAAAGTGCATTTTTGGAGTCACAGAAGGTAAGTTATTGGGGCACATTGTGAACAAACATGGAGCACACATTGATCCTGAGAGGATTAGATCCATTCAAGCATTAGCCCTTCCCACAAGCAAGAAAGGAGTTCATTCATTCTTTGGAAAGGTGAACTTTCTTTTTCATTTTGTGCCTGAGTTTGCTGAGTTGACGAAGCACATCACTTCCATGATGAAACCACAAGAAAAATTCAAATGGAACAATGAAGGGAAGGAAACATTCGAAGAGATCAAGAAATCCATTTCCAAGGCTCCGAATCTTGTATCTCTAGATTTTAACAAAGAATTCATCATGTATTGTTATGCATCAGAACATACACTCTCTGTCGTTCTCGTTCAGAAAAATGATGAAGGCGTGGAAGCACCTATTGCTTTCATGAGTTTTCCTTTGAAAAATCATGAGCTAAAATATAGCCAATTGGAGAAGCATGCCTATGCAGTGGTCAAGGCTGTAAAAAACTTCAGGTTTTACATCCTCAATTCCCATACAATGGTGATGGTCCCTGGCAGTGCAATCAAGTCCATCTTGACACAGCAGGATCCCAGAGCTAAAAGAGGAAATTGGATTGCAAAGACTCAAGAATATGACTTGGAGATTCAACCCTCCAATCTGGTAAGGGGAAATGGCTTGTGCAAGTTGATTGTTGAAGATGAAACACTCAAAGTTCAACATGGCAAAGAAAATTGTGCTTGCTCAACTTGTTCAGAAGACAACCCACAGGTTCTCTTTGTCACCACTACTGATGAGTGGTATGCTGATATTTCCTATTACCTGACTTATGGAGAATTCCCTCCCCATCTTGATTACAAGAAAAGGAGAACACTCAAGTTGAAGGTAGCTAAATTTGTAATCTAGAATCATGCGCTTTACAAAAGAGGCCTGGATGGTTGTTTCCTCAGGTGCGTAGATAAAGAGCAACAAGAAAAGTTTCTTAAAGCATACCATGACCAAGCATGTGGTGGAGATTTTTCAGCAATGGTCACTGCACACAAGATCCTCAGAGGAAGGTATTATTGGCCCACCATCTTTGCAGACACTCAAGATTGGGTTTCTAAATGCAAAGCATGCCAACAGTTTGTTGGAAGACCACAACTCGCTGCATTACCACTCAGGCATGTGGTTATTGAAGAACCATTTCAATAGTGGGGGCTGGACTTCATTGGTGTTCTGAACCCTCACTCAAGCATGGGGCACACCTATGTACTCACAACAACAGACTACTTCACCAAATGGGTGGAAGCCATTCCGGCCAAACAAGCCAACACTGAAACAATATGCAACTTCATCAAGGAGAATATCATAGTCCATTTTAGAGTGCCACAGAAGATTGTAGCAGATAATGCTACCTATTTCTCTTCAAGAGAGTTGACTGAGTTTTTCTATAGCTACAAAATCTCCCTATCTCATTCTTCTAACTACTATCCACAAGGAAACAGACAGGCCAAATCAAGCAATAAGAACATTGTGACCATTGTCCGCAAGCTTGTAAATGAGAATCAAAGGAATTGGCACAAAAGGTTGTATGATGCATTGTGGGCAGATAGGATCACTCCTAAGAAGGCAATAGGTATGTCACCATTCCAACTGCTGTATGGAGTCGAAGCAGAAATTCCTCTCACGATCGAGATGCCAACTCTCAAGCTGCTACAAGCAATAGAAGATGGTCAGTACAAGGATTCCATTGACAAGAGGATCCTCTTTCTTGAGAAGCAAGAAGAAAATAGACTCTAAGTGGTGGATCGCATTAAGGAGCACCAATTGAAAGTAAAGAAGATTTTTGATAAGAAGGCCAAGGCAAGAGAATTCAAAGTTGGAGACTTCATCCTGCTATGGGACAAGAGAAGAGAACCAAAAGGAAGCCATGGAAAGTTTGATTCATTATGGCTCGGCCCATTCCAGATTCGTGAAGCTTGCGGCGAGAATGATTTTCTTCTCTCATATTTGGATGGAACACCACTGGAATTGCCTCAGAGTGGGAAATACTTGAAATTGTATCATCAGTGAAAGCAGGTTGTCCCCCACCTTGTACCATAGGTGATTTCCCTTTCTAGGTGGTTTTGTTTCCCCTTCCTGTTGTGTGTCGTGTGTTTCCTTTTCATCCTTTTTGTGAGTGTGTGTGTTTCCTTATTCTCTCTCTTGTTAAAGGTTGTACATGACTCTGCAAGGCCCAATGGATAAGGCACTGGTCAACGAATTATAGGGTCTAGAGATTGAGATTATGGATTCCCATGTCATGTCTTCACTATGCTCAGTCCATGTCATGTCCCCAAGCTAGAGCCAACTGTTGTCACCCTCAAAATCCCCCCCTCATTTTTTAATTCAAATTCAAAATTTTTGAGCTCACGCCCTCTAGAAGTGTTCAAGTAAAGTTGGAAGTCTAAAAAGATAGAGAAATTCATGCTTTGAAGTTGTTTAAACTCTCCAATCTGCACGTGGTTTGATAAATTTTCTATTTCCCCGTCTAGACGCGTGAAAATTATATTGTTGTCCTCATTTGAATGAAATTGTCAATCTTTTCTATGGCCATGGATCATTGAACCTTTTATTGTTTTCAATTCCTTGGTTCACGAAAGAAATTTGAAAATCAAGGTGAAATGGTGGAGTTTTCTTCTTCTCTGCATTTTTCCACAATCCTGAATGACGGGCATTTTCTTCCTCATCAAAATTTGGCCCCATTATCCATGGGTACATGGAAATATCTAATTGGAGATGGGCCGACAAAGTAATTTTTGTTTCTGAGCCTTTTTATAAAAAGGGCTAAAAGTCATAAAGTGATCCGCAGCCTCAATCATGCTATGAGGAAAAATTTAAATGTTGAGCCCGCATTGGAAAGTCAAAGCGGGGAAGTGGGTCGGCGGAGAACTTTGAGGTTTTGAGCCTTTTTGTAAAAAGGGCTAAAAGTTATAAAGTGACCCGCAACCCCGATCATGCTATGAGGAAAAAATTCAAATATTGATCCCACATAAAAAAGGCAAAGCGGGGATGCAAGGGGTCGGGGAGATTTGAGGTTTTGAGCATTTTTTCATTAAAAAGGGCTAAAAGTCATAAAGTGACCCGCAGCCCCGATCATGCTAAGAGGGAAAAAGTCAAATATTAAGCCCGCATCGAAGGTCAAAGCGGGGAGGCGGGCCAGCGGAGCAATTTGTGTTTTTGAGCCTGCATTGAAAAAGGTAAAATTATAAAAGTGACCCGTGACTCTATCTCCACTCAAGTGAAGCCACGTGTTAGGCTTATATCAAAAGTGGAAGGGCAAACCAAAAATGTAAAAAATGCCAAATCTCTATAAAGTCACAAAATGCAAAAGGCATCCTCCACGCCCGCTCCAGTAAATTTCTCCCACGTGGATGACTCTGGTTTAAAGTTTCAAAGGCAAGATGAACGGTTCAAATTCAAAGTTACAAAACAAGTGTAACGACTGCATTATGAAAAGTTTGGTTTTTTCCGCCATTGGTATTTCTTTGTGAATCAAGAATATGAACAGACACGAATGATTGAAAAGATTGTAAATCATTTCTTGCTAACAAATAATAAGTTGTAACCATTTCTTGTAAGATATTTAATGGCTTCTTCACGCCATTGTAGGGGGTTGGAAATTGATCTTGTAAACTCACGGGTGCATTGTACTTAGAGAAAGCAAAGGAGATAGCCATTTTCTTCTAATTCCTCCATTCTCAAATTTCTTCCATTCCCACATTATGTACAACTTCTATTTAAGCATCAATACAAGAAGAAGGATTTTGTAGCCTCATTTGATGAGGACATTTTAGAAACTTTGAGTTTGTAATCTTATCTCGTCTTGTTGTCATTTGTAGAGTTGTTTCTTCTCATGAATGCATGTGTTGAAATTTCTAACTAGTGCATGCAGGAATTTGATTTTCTACCTGCAACATTAGTTCTCCTACCTCTTTTCTCACTCCCTTTCCCACCTTCATAGCAAATTCCCCCCTTCCAAATAACTACAAGCATTTGCCGTAGGGTCAGTGGAGTGCCCCTATTGGATCCCTAGCCGAAAGGCCACCACATAAATCCACCTTTTCATGCGCATGCATATACAACAGCTGCACCAGTTAAGTAGAGGGACTTAGATTCCCAGAGCGTTGGCAAGGAATCCACAAGTTTGACCACCCAACAAATTTCCTCACGAACAAATGTCCGATACACATCACCTACAACAACACAAGAAGGAATTTGTCACTACACATACCACAACATGAAACCAAACACAAACTCGCAAATAATAACAAATCATACTCACATTCGGCTTGCGCCGCTGCCACAACATCTCCATCAGGGGAAGGATCCTCTCCTCCTCCTCCTACTGACAGCCCACCCACCACATCTACCATCACAGGGAATAATAACACCCACATATTGGTGGCCCACCAATCAATATAGGCATGAGTACAACCTGCATCATCCACATCTATCAGCTCAATGGCCGCATCTACCTCTTTGGATCTAGATGCACTAGTTGTGCTCTTTTCGGACTTAGTCTCAAACCTGGCCACCTTGGTGCTCTAATAGCCCTCACCCAAACATATTGCTCCAGGGGCACATCTTGAGCCATGTCAAACTACCTCGATACTCTCTATGCTTAAAATAGCTAAGCCACCCCAGGAAATTGATCCTCTAACCACATCATATGATGAATGCATCTCAACTCAACTACATCCTCGACCCATCCACCATACTCTCTATATGGCCTCCATATCATGGCCCTTGGCTCCATCTGATCTAGCATGTCTCTATAGGTCGTAGTGTCCATCTGCCTACTCAAGATGCCTACCCATCTCACAGCAAATATCTCTAGTCTAGCCCACTCTACGCATGGCCCACCAAGTAGCCTCAATATAGCAATATGCTCATAAGCCCATACATCTAGTAATGTGGTGGCTCCAAGGCCACCGCCATGCTCCTCATGTGCAAACCTGTATAAGTCCCTGTATAAGTGGTTTAATACATATATCACCTAAGCAAACCGCGTACTACACTCCTCGATAAGATGACATATATAATGCATCTTATACAAGATGCCTACACTACCACCCTCTACTACTACTGACGAAACAATCACAACTATGAAGATCTTCTGCAATCATGGAACACCTGACATCAAAATGGCATCTAGGCATATATGGGTATCAGTCTGTAACCATGTCCCTATGAAATACCTTTTGGTTTCCTGCATCTGCCTTGTATTATCCTCCACTACCATAACTTGTATCCTCTCCCCCACTACTGACAATCGCAATATGCGATAAACATCCTCCAAGGTCGTGGTCATCTCTCTTGTAGGTAACCAAATTGTGCACGTATCTACAGAACATCTCTCGCATAATGTTGTAACCATAGACATATTATGAGGCACCTCCCCTAATCTTGCTATGTGTCGCAGCCCGACACGGTCTAGAAAATCCTACTCACTAAACTTATGGGATGTTCTTAGTAGTTTGAGGGTTTTGCATGTGGATATTTTCTTGCAGATTATAGGTGACATTTGGGGGAGTTATGCGACGTACTAGCGACAGGAAGCGAAGATCAACAACAACCTTGCAACCCTACGGAAATCAATTCCTGAGGTTTTGAGTAAATGCTAGCTCCCAGGTAGGGATCCTGATGCCTAGGCACCACAGTACCAGCCCAGGCGCCCTGGACCAGCCACACCCGACATCTCTGCAATTTTATGTGTGGCATTGCAACAGTCTATTATCTCTGTTTATTAGTCTTCTAACATCCGACACTTTAGAATTTAACGAATATCAACTAAGTCATTCTTCCTTCTTTATTGCATTTAGGGTTTCTATTTTACAAACTTATACATTTGTATTATAACATTTGTTAATCGTTTGTGACACTGCAATTTAAATTTAACATTTCAGATCTTGTTAAATCAATATGCCCTTCATGTAGTTTGCACCTCCTTTCTCCTTTGAGTGATTTGTACAACTAATATGTGCTATATATCTGGCTTACTAGAAGAAAGAAGAGGATCATAAATGTTAGAAGATGGATTTGAGTTGTTGGGGGCTTTCAACTGGGTTGACCATCTCCCTTTTCTTTGTCGATTCTATCCCCTTCAAATCCACTCATGTTGTGTGTGCCTCATACTTATTCTTTTATTTCATAGGACAAACCATTTGTCAATGGCATATTAAGTTCCAAGGAAACATACTTGGCCAGGAGGAATGTGAACAACATTTCTAGTTCCACCTGAGAAACAAGATAATGATAAGAACATTGTTAGGTTGTGTGTTTAAGCATTAGTGATGACATTGCTATCAACGAACCAAACAATATGAGCATTAAGAGTATTGAAAGAGAAGATGTTACTTTCATAGTTGTCTCCAGAGTATGTTGCCTCAATGATTTGCGCCTCGTACCCGTGTCTTCTTCAAATAGTTCACACAAATGACATGGTTCATATATTACTTTACAAAACAAAGAAGAGGGTCGCGAATTTACCCTCTAATATTTTCCCTCCCTCTATCTTCTCCTTCATCACGCGACTTCCTCCACTAATGTTTCTCATTAGCTTACCCTCTCAACATATCCATTATACTCATGACGTCCAAATCCTAGCAATATTTAAATCATCCTAATTCCAAACCAGCATCGCCCAAGGAATTTGTAACTTGTTTCACGAGTAAAAGTTTAGGGCTCTTTCAATTATTCCAAACCGTACATTCTAATATAACCCTAAACCTAATTTCGGCCTTGTCGCTATAAATTCACTTTGGCTTTGAGCTTATTCATTGGGCTTACATGGCGGTTTTCGTAGGAAGAGCATTGTTTGTATCAGTGAAAATAATAAAAAGAATTCATGGCGGTAATGGCAGAAAATGCATGTTATAGACGTTTTAGTGAACGCCCTATGAGGAAGCAAACCCACTGATAGGAAGTGCCGTATGAGTTGAAAAATGCGCCCCTTTTTCTCTCCTCGAGACATTTCTGCGGCGGTTCCGCTTCGGCGAAACCCCACGGGCAATTGTATTGATGGCGTTCCAGTGATTTTACATGAATCTCTGAGGGTTCTTATTCTTTACTGCCCGATGCCACGTCCTTGGTAGCTTGTGATTTTTGGCCGTGACCGCGGATGCTATGATCGGGCACATACTAATTTTTTTATTCACATTTCTGATAGGAAACCGAGGGCGTATTATTCGGTTGCTTATTGGTGCCATTCTTGTGATTACAGTTAATTGTTTTTTGTAAGTTGTTATACTTAGGAGCCAGCGATGATATGATATTAGTTGGAATTACCGACTGAGAAAATTTTCGAGGATGTCGTTAGGCATTCTGAGGCTTCAAGTTAATTTGTTTAGCATTTTGATCGAGATTAAGTACTAAGGTTTTAGCTTTGGGTTTTGTAATTTAGGTTTAGGTGTCTGGTGTGGTATTTTAGGTTTAGGGTTTAAGTATCAGGTTTAACAGTAGTTGTTTCTGATTAAGGACCAGGATGGGTTTCGGATTTGTTTAGCTTAGGGTTTGAGTTATTCATTTAATTATATTCTCGTTTGTGTTATTTCATATTGCGTTGGAATTTTTTTATAAGTTTTTTTTTTCATCGTAAGAAAAAATTGAGCAAACCATAATCCTTACCATAAATAATAATTAGAATTAATGTTTTTGATAATTGAAGTCTTCATCAGTTTATTAAATTCTCCTTAAAGGTTAATTATTTAATTATTTTTAATGTTAATCAAAAAATTTAAATGATCATATTGTTTAAAGAAAATTCAAATTGATTTTGCTATGATATTTGATGTCACATTTTTTGTCTTACTAATCGGTTATATGTTTGTTTTTGATTGAGTATGGTGCTTGTTCTTCTTTAACAAAACACTAATGGTAGTTTAACACTGAAAATAAAATATTTGAAATTAATAATGATTAATAAGATATTTTTAACTAAACATCAATTGTGCAAAATTTAGTGAGAGATTGTATTTCAAATTATAAAATGCTTACATATCTTTATATATTTCAAGCATGGGAATTGCTTCCAAAAGAAAATCGATTAATGACAAATGAAGTGAAGGCTTTTTTTTTTTTCCTTTTAAAGTAAAAATCTTTACTAGCAACGAGGTAAAAACTCAAGTATTTTATGTTTAAGAACACAAGTATTTTTATTGGTTTCAAATGAACTTATTAAATATTTTTTATTATAATTATTTTGAAGTGTATCTTCCAATGGAATTGATGCTTGTGAAATTTAATAGTTAGCCACAATCTTATGAATGTGGAGAAGGTCAAATATTAAGTTTAAATCCTGTAGGGAGTAGGGTATGTATGCCTTGTTTGTAGCAAAAATAGTTGCCTCTTGCATGTGAGTATGAGGTAGTCCTATATGCTATAAGCCGCTTGTAGACTCAAAAATAGGCCTTCCGACATCGTGGACTATAAAATCATATTATTATTATCAACGATCAAAAGAATTCTCACTCTTCAAATTGTGGCATGATATTTTTATGTAGCTTCTGTGTGGAAAACAATGTATATTAAGAATTTTTTTTTGATACATTTTAAGAATTGCATCAAAATCTCCTCTATGTTCATATATTGAGTCAGAAAAGACTTCTCCAATCATTTACTTGTTAACAAAAAATTGTAAACAATGTGTTCTATGAAAAAGAACTAGTTCATCATATGATTACTTGTGTCTCAATTTCTTGGCAGTTGGGTTCTTGATTATGTTTTTTAGTGGTTATGTTTATGAGTGAGCAAAGGGAGCAATGGTTATGTTTATGCGTGAGCGAAGGGAGCAAATCAAGCCAAAGCTCACCTTATTGCAGGGGCACCAACTTCATCAATGAGATTGAATTTTTTACACCTTGTTGTCTCTTAACAGAGTGGATAGGTTGGATGATGAATATGATGGGTAAGGGAAAAAGTATGATAGACTCAGACATGCAAGCTTCCTATCTATAAAAAATGGTGAAAGAGACTACGAAACCTCCTAAGGCAAGGAGACTATGAACATTAGCCTTTCTTCTAAGCCTTCCTCTCCACCCAAGACACCAGCGTGCTAATGCAAAGTTCTTGATCCCTCCATCACTCATGTTTGGGTGTTACATCATCATATGTATATTTTTTCATAGATAAGATTCAATTTTTTAATTATTGCTCTAGGATTTTGGCTTCTCAGAGTTATTTGCTTGATTAATTGTGTCAGAAGTTAATGCCCCGGATGTTCCAATATATGGGGAATATATTTTACTATAATATTTCAAGTTATTGAATGCGTGGTCAAATTTTAAGATTAATAGTAGTCCAGTGGGCATGTACAAAATGTATCAAACAATTTACTCGTAGCAAGTGGTGGGTATGACACCTTCATAATCAAGGTGGACAAAATCAAAGTTATTATTTTCATAGCAAGGTTTTGTGCAAGTGATGCCTTTCCTACTTAATTGGTGATCTTGGTGTTGAGGTCTCACCATGCAAAAAACTACACTCAATTTTATTTTCATGGTCATTAACAAGGTGTCGTGGAGGGAGAGAACTCCCCTTCCACCTCATTATGTCACTTCTGAAATCTCGTCTAAGGCAATACTTTTACAAAATGGCTTGACCTCTTGTGAGATCTCAATTTAATGAGAATTAAATCTCCCTTACCATCTAAACTATAGGTCTACATGCCTCACAGAAGCAAGATCTCCCCCCATGTCCACATTGATCCCCTTTGATAAGGTTTCTACCAAAATAACCAAACCTATAAGTGAGTAAAATGGCTTCATCTTAGTTTGTTTTTGTCTTGTTTCAACTATTTCGGCTATGAAAAACATGACAAAAACAAAATCTATGGCTGATTATAATGTTTCTATACCATTCACCTTCTTTTATGATATATGACAAATTATTAACATTAGAGATTAAGAACGACTAGGGTCTTACGTTCATAGACATCTTAAGATTATGAAACAACAACCTATGTATATCGTCTGTTTCTTTGATCAAAAGGTGGTCTAGGGTGTCTTGGGTAAGGGGAGGCAACATCAACGTTACTAAAAAATAGAATCAATCACCTCCTAGCTTTGCAACCCTTGTTCGTTTCTTGACATCTTTATGTATCCAAGTCGTTGTTTCCTCCTACCTTCAAGTCATAGAACTCTCTATTTTACACGTGCTTTAACAATTGCTTCTTTCTTCTCATTTAACAATTGATCTTCCCTCCTCAAAATAATGTTTCATTGGAATCAAATCTTTATCTTCACTCCGCTACCCTAAAGGCTACATTTCCATCAAATACTCCACTTTCAAATCCTCTTCCACATAGGAAACAACTAAATCATTTGCGATAATCAACATTCCCATTGCACCCCTTTGGTGTGATTGTTAGATATAACTCTATCGAATGATCTTATTTGGATACATCTCCACCACCAAGCTTCACTATTACATGATGTACCAAATAACTTATGTCATAGTATACACTAACCCCCTATGCCATTTCTTCTCTATGTCATCCTCCCAATGGACCACATCAGTAAATGGATGGTGCTCCTTAAGGAATTTAACTTACACATCAATATATAAAAGGTCATCAAAGGTCAAGTCGTTGTGAATCAACTCGTTATTACTCCAATACCTACAACCAAACCCATTCGAAAGTCCCTTCTTGATGAGGACATACTACCCATTAAGGGAATAGAACAAGATCTCACAATTAAGGACTACTACTACAACTTCATTGTTGATCTCGAGGTGCAATCTCTTGCAACTATTGATGCAAATCCCAAACCTAAAACTATAAATCCTAACACAAGACAGAAATTAGAGTCAGCCTCCATGAAGACACTCACACTCTCAATTTTGATGGAGAAAAATGTCTTCAAGGAGATGGGGCAAGTGGTGTTGTCAATGATCCCGTAGGTAAAAAACTTATTTTCTCCTTCCAACTCAAATTTGATGTCACCAGTAACATGGCTAAATATGAAGATCTCATCCTTGGCATGAAAGTCGTTGGTGCATCTAAAACCACATCTCCATACCTTAGGATGATTCCCAACTTGTTTGTTGACAAGTTAGAGGTGTTTACCAATCTTGAAGTGATAATATAAAAGCATATCATGAAACCATCCAAGACTTAGCATGAAAATACACTTCTTTAACCATTGAATATATTCCTTGAGAACAAAATGCCTTGGATGATTCTTTGACATCATCTACTACTCAATTCCAACCTCATATGGCTCTTCCACATGACCAATACATGGTCTAAATATGTAAAATACCTTCTACACAACCTTATCTCGAGTCTCCTCTTGTTTGTCACATGGATGCCATGTCTACTTATAACAGTTCATAGTATACATAAATGATCCAATTCATCCAATACCAAAATTACCCCCAAACTTTGATTCTATCAAGCACACTAAAATCTACAAGAAAGATTTAAAATATGTTCTCAAAGATAATATCCTTTATTATCGTAGCTTTGATGACACTCTACTTTGTTCTGTCTTTAAGGATGAAGTCCCTTCTATCCTTGAAGAAGGGCATGGGGGCGCTTGTAGTGTAACCATGACCTACAATACCTTTGAATGGGTTACTACCGACCTACTGTAAAATCCAATGCCCACTCCTTCGCTAAGAAATGTGAACCCAATCAATGCCACGATGACCTCATTCACTCTCCACCAACTGAACTTAAAATCCTTGAATCTCCTTGGTCCTTCAATATGTGGCGATTGGATTGCATCGATAAACCTCCTCACTCTCAAGGAGGACATCTTTTCATCATTACAACTACAAAATATTTCACCAAATGGGTTAAAGCCATGCCTCTTATCAATATGACATGTCTTACCACTTCCAAGTTCATCCTCTTAACCAAATCATTTATAACTTTAGAATTCCTCACATAATCATTTCCGACAACGGTGGGAATTTCAAATTCAATGAAATGAAACAACTCTACATGAAATTAAAAATCAAGCACAAATTCTCAACTCCTTATCATCCTCAATGCAACACACACGCTGAATCCTTTAACAAAATCCTTAACAAAACTCTTCAAAATTCTATCTATAAATCTCGCTTTGACTGGAATATCATGCTCTATCCAGCACGCTGGGCTTAAAGTACCAATTTCTAAATGACCACTAAGGCAACCTCATTCTCACTTGTATTTGGCTCCAAAGCAATCCTTCCACTCGAGACGAAACGACCTTCTCTCAGCATCTCCTTCCATGGAAGCATCCCTGATGAGGATATTCGTCAAGCCCATTGCCATGCCCTCGACCTCCTTTAGGAAAAACATGACAACATTGTACATCATAACCGCAAATATAAAAAACATGTCAATAAGCTTGTAAAACCTCACAAATTTGAATCAGGTGATCTCATCTTGAAGTTAGATTATAACTACGATAAAGAAGGCAAATAATCTCATACGTGTTGGGGTCCTTATATCTCATTAAAGACATTTTGAATGCCAATATCCATTGTGTGCAAACAAATGAGGGCCACATCTTAAAATAACCAAAAAATGCTTATTTTTTGAAGGAATCCTACACTAGATCTCTTCACTTATCCACTTGTATGTAACCACTCCTTCCATTAACAATCTCTTTAAATTCACTACTTCATCAACCTACCATTTTTCTTGAGTTTCATTCCACTGGGGTCTATCCTCCCTACATGGGTTTATCCTTCCCACTTTGGTTTATACGACCATTACTTCCTACCTCATATACTCTGACGATTCATCTATTTATTTATTGAAGCCTGCTAACTCCATGACATTGTGTCTTTGTTAGCACCTTTTGTCACACTTTATCATACTTATAACATCTAACACTTGGTTTTTTGCACTCTTCAACATTGGTATCTGCCTCTCGGCTATCATCCCTCACATACCCCTTAGCTAGGTGATTTATGTCTTATTATATTGATTATCTTCTAGTGTTTATTTTCAATCTTGTTTATTCAGGGTTCCAACTACTTTTTTCTCTCGCCACAAGCAAGCCAAGTGACACTGACAGGTAAGTATGAGGCAGGTATATTTCATTCATCATTCATTGCTTCTTTTCAACACTTTCTTTACAACAGTTTACTTTCAACATTTTCTTTCAATTTTATGTTGCATATAAATTTTTCCAAAGACCATCTCGTGTTTCACTATTGTGACATGTAATGATATTTGGTTGGCGCATATGTATACAACATATTTTTTATGCTTACTAACAATTTTGTTGTGTAGGGGTTGTTGATGTATTCTCCTTCTGAGTGGGTACCTTAAGGAACTTGCCAGGATTGAGGTATGATCAGACTTGAGCATGTGCGCTAGATAATAGCATTTGAGAGATGTCATTATTAGCCTTATTCACCCCATAATTTCCTTGTTTCTTTCATTTTTTCACACATCACACTCATTATGTCCACTTGTCCCATTATTTATGTTGGTGAAATAATAAATTAACATGAATCCTACCCATACCCAAGAAGGAGGGGCCTAGCCCCACAATTTTATGCATGAAGTCATTATTAAATGCAAGGACTAAATGAAATTGTGGGTGGCTGTTAGGCCGAAGATCACATAATAATACTCCACTAAACATGTGGCAAAGTGCTTATATAGTGTACAAGGGATGAATTTATTTGGAAATAGGTAGAGGGAAGTAGGAAATTAGAAAGAGGGGGTTAATATTGTCAGTAGGAACTTGCATATTCTCACCAACATTAACCAGAGTAGATCGACATTCAATAGGAAGAAATTAACCGTGTACGCATTATCAAGACTCATAAATCAGAGACACAAAGTTCCTTCATTTTTGTATAAGATTGCAATGCTTACAAAGTTAGAAAGTAGAGAGAATAGAAGAACATAGGAAAGGAGATAGAAGAATGTAGCTTATTGCTTGCAGTAGTAATGAAACAAAGTTCAACAAATAACAACAATAAAAAAAATGCTAATTCCTTTTGGAATGGAGAGGTCATCCCAATTTATATCTTAGAAACATTTCTCTTCATCTCCCCCGATGTGACTTTTCATCCTCCCACCACTTGTGACCTTTCATATTTCTTTAGGAATGAAATTAAGTCATTTTCTTATTTTTTAAAAAGGTACTTTTACAATGCACAATTACAAGGTCACTTAAGTGAGTAGGATGAAAGAGTAAAAAAATTCATTCTTAATGAAGAAATAGAATGTAGAGAGAAAAAGGGAGAAAGAAGAAGAGAGAGAAGTGAAAATCTGGAGATTGGGAAGCTTTTGTTGATGAAGAACCTAATTTCAATGGATCTTGAGAGAATGCTTCGAGAATACAGTTATTTTCCCTTGTCTTATTGTTGAATTGAAATTTTGTGAGTGTAATTTCCTTGACCCACAAGGTGCGAACACACTCCAAAGCCTTGATTAAGTGACACCACAAGATTTGTACTGAAAGTGTAGACACCCCAATTTCACACCTCTCCTAAATCAATTAATTTCCCCATTCCATTTCCCGCAAAAATCCACATTGAATTAATCAATGTTAATTGATTAATTAATCCGTTTCAGTTCCTAAATTAAAATCTATCTTCCTCAGATGCCAAAATTCTCCATGTCCCCCCACTTGCAAATTAAATATTCAAATTTAATTTTGGACCATTCCTCATGTCTCCCACTCACCTAATCATGTTTACTTTTTCAAATCATGATTACCCAAAACCCCCCGAATTAATCCCACTTTTAGGCTATAAATAGAGCCTTACCCCCATCTTTCAAGAACACGCTTAAAATGTTGTTAGAGCTCTTGCATCCTTCCAAAAAAGATCATCCCCTCCTCCTCATCCTAATGTCTAAATAGCCCCACTTTGGTCATCCCAAATCAATTATCCCCCCACATCCTTGGTCCAAAGTTTGAGTCGATCTTGTTGCAACAAAGGTCTTGCTCCGGTTTGAAGGAAGCACCTAAACTTTGAGCAATCTGGTCCTGTCCACATTCTATCACCCATTCTGAGGTTCATGAAGGAATCACAAAGGAGAAGGTATCTAGTTAGTTATTATACTTTCTTGTTATCAGTGTAATTTCCATAGCTCACATTCTGGCACACTCGGTGGGACTTACCCACAATTTATTATTTTGTTCTCAAAACTCGTTACTTTATCCATTATTTTTTTACTGGTATTTGTTGTTATTATTTCATTTTCTGTTCCGTATGGTATTCTCTGGCTAACGTTTACACTGTGGGAAATATTATTGTTATGTGGTGTCTTATGGTGTTTGTATAGGTTCTGATAGTGATGGATATGTTGTTTACCCCATGTCTGTGAATCCTCTTCGAGGAGATCCATCCATCTGGCATTTTCATTTTGTTCCATGTCTTGATACCTCTTATGGGCAACCATTTTAACATCCATTGATATTTTTATATTTTGGTTTGTTTCTTGTTAGTTCTTTTTCTTGTTGTCATGTTATTTTATCTTGTGTAGGTATTGAAGTACCCAAACATGAACTAATGACAAACAACTAACAACTCATAAGTTTTTGTTTTCAATTTTTCTAGTCATGCAGATATCCAGAGTCTGAAAATCTAAAAAAAAATCTTTATTTATAGTGTTTTTTTATTTTGATATTTTTTAAGGAAAAATTTACTTTTAGTTTCTAAATTTTTTGCAAGGATATACAGTTTGTTTTAATCCGTAGTATAATTTATTTTAAATTCTGCAATATAAGAGTAAAAAAATCATTTTAGTGTTGTCTTCATTCAGTTTGGTGTGTTACTTAGGTACAACTAAGTATTCTATAGTCTATATCTTGGTTATCTTAGGGGTGGCAGGGGGTTTTGTTTTTTTTTATTTCCTAGTTTTAATAATTATGGTCTTTGGTTTTAAAAGGCTTATGAACTTTGTATAAACTTGCTAAAATACAAAAACAAAAATACATATGTATGTAAAATACAATATGTAATGTATGTAATATGTATGTATATATAGAATAGATATCTATATATGTTGTAGATCCCCCCTGTATTTCCCCACTTTCCACCCTCTTACCATCCTAATGACTATTTTTTGACATATCCTCAGGGTCCCCAGGATCTGACCCATCCTTAATCTACCCACCAGGGGGTGGCTCAGGGGGATCGTGGAACCCTCGACCCCAACCCCTCCAACACCAACACCCAAATCAAACGAGCTATCCAACCCATCAAATGCTGTCTAGCCTTTCCTCCATTTGTTAGTGACCCTTTCCATACCCTAAATCCTTACTCTAACTTCCTAACCCACCACTTCCCATCCTCAACTCACACTGGGCAAAACAAACCCTATCTCCATGTCCTCACCCCATATCCCCCATATAACCTTATCCCTCAACTTGCCCTGATAGCCTCCTGATCGCCCCTCCCCAACTCACACCCAACTCTATCCCTACTCCACTTGGATCCCACCTCCTAGCTCCAGTGACCACATCCCAACCCTGATCCCTCACGTATTGCCCCAACCTAACCGTTGACTCCTAACAACTCAACCCACGCAACAAGCCTTCCATCCTTCGGAATCCACACCGTCAACCCCTATCCCATCGTAACTCCCAACCTCATAACTCACAAAGATACCTAGTTAGCACCTCCCTCACTGATTCATCCCTCTGAGCCGAGACCTCTGCTCCCTAGGCTAAACCCACTTCAACCCACCTTTGTTGCACATGGACCCTCTGGTCCAAACTCCACACACCCCTCCATGTAATCGGTTCAGCACCCCATATAAACATACCTAACACAAACCAAACACCCAAAGCCCACTCATCCCATTCGCACTTGAAACACACACCGATCTCCTGATGAACCCAGCTTAGGGTTTGCATATTACACCAAACTCCAAGCACAATCTACATTATATCACCGCATTTAACTTTGGTTTTACGACTTATTTTAGGTCTTATATATTTTCTTATTTTTACTTTGTCTTATAATCGCATTCCATCATTTACTATATATTAGGAACTCATTTTGATCATTCATTACTTCTTTAGCTTTGGTTATTTCATTTTCTTAGGCTTTTTTTCTATTAGCCATTCAACTACTCGTCTAAAGCTATTCTTTGACTTAGTGTTTATTCTAAGTTTTTAATTTAACCTTATCTTCATTCGCATTTTTTATTCTAGTCATGGTTTTGTAATAATTCACATTAGATTAGGTAATTAGTTAATTTACCTCTATTTCATCACTTAATTATTAGTTTACTTCATTATTAGTCTAGTTTTGAATACGTTTAACTACATCCATTCGACCTTCTTCCTAAATTGGCCCCTTTTTATTCTATCATCTCGTCCTTTTTTAATTAGTTAATCAATTCATTAGTATTTAATCTTTTTTCGATTAATCTGAAAAATCATTTCAAAATCATTTTTAGGCCTTTTGTGAATCTAAAAGCATTGAAAAACAAAAAAAAAATGATTTTTTCATGTTTCTTCATTAATTAGCTTATTTATTTCTCTAAGTAGCCCCTTTTCGAAAATAAAATTAGGACCTTTATATTATTTTCTCATATTTTTGACTACATGAACTAATCATATTATTTTATTTTTGCAGGAGGACTCTGCGACACTTCGACCAACTTCCTACATTATCAAAGACTAATTTTTGAAACATATACATGACCCAAACCCTTATCACTTGACTTTTTCAACATTTTGTTACATCATGAATGTTGCAAATTTAGGGTCCCTAGACGTTTCTGACACCTAGGTTTTACTTTTTTACGCATTTTGTTATCGTTTAATCACCTTGCACCATTGTTTAACACTTTTTGGTGAATCTTGTCAACGTATTGTCATCATTTTTTGTGTGAAGCTAATCGTAACCCTTCACACGTACACTCTTCTATCGTGCTTGTTACAAGTGATCTTGAGAATAAAAAATGTGATGGTGTTATCTTTCATCATTTTATCTTTGGTTCCTCAGGGTAAACTGCTAACCTCTTTTGTGCAGGCATTAAAACAGGACCATATCATTTGAAATCTTATCATGCAAAACTACTAACATTGTCTGCAAGATCCTTGATCAAATAACAGTTTAAAATTTGAATCAACATTTCATGCTAACCATCCCTTTCATTATAAGTAGCTTAATGAAATTACTTCATTTAATCTAGCTTTGTTTTTTGTCTTTAATTATCGTCTTGATCATTATTTTGTTTCTTCACATTTTTAATATTTGTCTGATTGTTGGATATGTATGCTCTTTTCCTATGCCTTCGAGTGATCTAGAAAATAAAAAATGACCACAATCATTTTCTAACACTTCATTTGTAGGATAACTACTAATTTGTTCTCTGCACAAGACCGCATCGCTAGAATTTTTCCAAAATAAAACAAAAAAAAAAATTAAACCTTCCCACAAAAACTACCACCATAAAAAACAATCATTGAAACCACTAAAAAACCAAAATTAGCACACTCAGGTACGTTGTCATTTTACACCAGTGCTTTTATTTTAATTTGGAAATAACTTTGTCATTAATCACATCATCATTTGTCTTTACATGCAGCGAAAGTGGATTTCATCACCACTTACACTACACTGTTGATGTGGACTTCACTACCACGCACCACCAACATTCACATTTGCATTGCACATTAAGACTCAGTCTCAAAACAACATTTTGGTATCTACCTTACCTTTGGTCCTTGGTTATAGGTGATGCTGTCGTGATTAGGACTACTATACTTAATTCCTAATATAGCTGTAAGAAAAAATTTTGGGCATCGTCCCCTATAAATATTGTGGGGAGTAATATGGATACCATACACACTTCCATCCCCCCATCACCTTCCACCTTTTCAAAAATCCTGTCTTAAATGTGTTGGTTCACTCCAAAGCAAGTAAGTAAGAATCAGTGAGTCTCCTCCAAGTGCTCTAAGGGCTCCCCATACCAATTATTTCCCTGTATATAATTAGGCATAACGGGACTAGGGTATATCGAAGGAAGCATCTTTTTGGAGTGATAAGAGCCTGCATCTGCCCATTCTACAACATATTGTATGTTTCATGAAACAATGATTATTCCCAATGGATCTACCTTCTTGAGCCAAAACAATCAAATGAACATTACTTCTTGTTGATTGAAAACCAGCTATTTATCAGTTTATATATCATAAAACTTGGATGATACAAATGTGTCTGTTGTAAATTAAGTCCTAGAGTGTTCCACAAAAACATTTCCAAATTACCCCAACATCAAACCAACAAATGAATCAAATTGAACAATGAAAAATCTTACATTGATGACTCATTAGCGAAGCAAACAAAATCATCATAGCTCATTTTAAGCTATATCAAAATGTATATTGAGTGACTTGCTTGAGACCACTCTTTTGTCAAGCTTGTTTAAGCTCCCTACACAAAACAAAATCTAACATAGCTTTTGTGAGATATATCTAACTTGTACTTAGTGACTTGTTTGTGCTCACTCCATATATCATAATTAAATTTTATTTAAACTATAACACAAATCCATCATAGCTTTTTTGAGCTATATCTGACTTACATTGAGTGGCTTGTTTGAGCTCACTCCATATGTCATCAGCTATCTAGTTTATTTAAACTACATCCAACACAAATCCCCTCATAGCTCGTTTTGAGCTATATCACAACTGCGTTGAGTTAACTTGTTTGAGTTTACTCTTCCCATCACCACTCAAGATCTTATTCAAGGAAAATATGAAACAAACCTGTGCTAGCTTACACCCATCTAATCATGGTATTCACACGCATTCATAAACACCCTCTAAACCATAAAAATGTTGATGATAAGGTTACACAACCATAACTTACTCAAGAATAACATGAGAAAGTAGATAAGTTATTAGAACAAAAAAGAACAAATATCTACTACATATCCTAGCCATCGGAGTAAAACTACCTCCTGATTTTGGGACTTAAAATATAACCAAAATTATAAAAATGGTGAATCAAGTCACCACAATGTAACACCAGATAACCCACATAACTCTTCAAATGACGAGTTATTTACCAAAATCCAAGAGTTGATAAGGAAACTTGAGCAAGTGACTTCTAGAGCTGAAAAGTTACATGATCACAATCTAGAACAACCTACTCACAAAGTCCTTAATACCATGTCACACGACTCTCCATTCACACAAGAATGGAAAAATATGAAAGAAAACATTAAGCGGCTACAAAAATAATCAAAATAGTCCAATTTTGAAGAACTATGCCCCTACCCATTTGATAAGGAAATGTTATGATTACCATTTTTGTCATCCTTTGAAACTACTAAATTCAAAAAATAAAAAGGAAAATACGACCCCTGTGAACGTGTCAAATATTTTTTCATGCAATGTCAGAAAGTAGCTTACCATGACATATATCTTTTATAAATATTTCCTAAGATTTTAGGAGGACAGGACTTAGATTGGTTCCTTCATCTTCCAAAAGGGTCAATCACAAATTTCACAGACCTATCAAAAAAAATTGTTAAACATTTTTCCTTCAACCTAGACTCTGAGGTAACCATGTTCGATCTTTACAACACTAAGCAAAGGCCCAACAATAAATTCACATCCTTTTTACAATGCTGGTGAGGGATTGCAAGAAGATTCCCTTTCTCAATACCAGAAAGATAATTAGTCAGCATCTTCATCCCAAACCTCATTACAAATAGTTATCATTTCATATGCAGATGCATTGTTTAAACAATTTTGAAGAAGTCATTGAGAAACGCACATAAATCAAGAAACCCCTCATTTCTAAGGGCTTACTTAAAACACCCTTTAGGGACCAACCTCCTAGGGATGCCCCTCAAAGTTAGGAAAAATATAAATTCTGTAATCGGAATACAAATGTGGTCAATGATGGCATCACCAATTCTCAGTACGTTTGAAACATTCAAAATAATCCATCCAACACAACTAAACCCAACAAACAACCCATTTTAACATATAGAAATGAAGGCTCTCTCCTCAAGACCTCAGGTGCAAAGACAGTTCACTCCACTTGGAGAAATCCTATCTAGTGTCTTCTGTCACTTAGAAAATGCCAATATGATCTCATATCCCATCATTCAAACCCTTCAAAGAAGGGAAACCCAAAACCAAACTGGTATAAAGACAATGAATATTGGGAATTCCATCACATCAAAGGGCACTCTATAGATTGATGCATGAAACTCCACCATTATGTACAATACTTAATCAAACATAGAGATATAGAGTTTGAAAATACCTCTGATACAAAAACCCCCAATGAAAAACTAAACATGTTCAAAAACCCCTTCCCTAAACATGATGACAGTTCCAAGGAAAAGGGAAAATTTTCAAACAATTTTTGAGTATGACTCATTCATCTCAACCATAGATTATGAATGAGATCTAGTGGCTACGATAAAGAGCATAGATGACTGCATAGTTATCACTAGACATATAAAAGCATGGGTCCCTACTACAAAAAATTCTACTACTTCTTCTCCAATACCACCTTCTCATCCAATATCTAATTCCACCACCACTTCCACTTCCCAATTAACGCCTTCATTCGAAATCGTCAAAAAACTAGAAAAAACCACAACAAAAATTTCCATCATGGAATTACTTAAGTCTTCTCCCTCATTACAATGTATTCTCACACAAACATTGAATGAATCTCATGTCCCACATGACATCAAATCACAAAAATTCCAAGCTTTAAGCATAAATATTTCAACATCCAATCCCATTCTATCATTCAGTCCTGATGACCTTCTTAACCCCAACCTTACTAACAATTAGTCCTTATACATTGAATCTTTTATCACCCATCACAAGATTAAACATGTACTAGTCGACAATGGGGTAACATTGAATATTTGCTCCATGAAACTACTACGATGTCTTGGTTACACTAAAGAAGACTTACAAAATCATATCATAACCATTTGTGGGTATGATGGTAATGAAATACAGTCTGAAGGACACAATCACTTTGCCACTTATGGTTGGACCAATCACTTTAGACATGTTATGTCATGTGGTAAATGTAGAAGTCTCATACAATGTTCTCCTCAGTCCTACCATGGATTCATGCTATGAAAGTCATCCCATCCACATTCCATCAGTGTATTAAATTCCCCCACTTGGATAAGGAATTTACATTGTGTGCTAATACTCAAACCTTCGAATATTTCAAATTCCTTGAAGGATGGTATATAAATGCTCACTACTGTCCATTGGTAGAGAAATACACTCTACCACACATAATCCCCTTATCTAATAAAACATGTGTCAATATAGATATGCTTCAAAAACATATTCCAAAATCATACAAGAGTCATCCTCATGACTATAATAGTCAAACATCATCTTCTAATCAACCACCGTCTCCCAATCCATCCTCTTCTGCTAATTAACCCTCTTCGTTTGACAACAATCCCCCTTCCACTAAACAATAATATTCTTTGCCTATTCAACATTCTTCATCTAACAACAAATGTTCTGTTAAAATACCACCCCCTTTGGTTAATCAAGCTTCATCCTCTAATCCAATCTCCTCTTCTTATAACCCATTCTCTCTATCTTTCAAAACTACTAAACAACCTGCTATGCTGTGTAAAGTACCTACTGGTACTTTGACGCATACATTCAAAATCATAGATAAAGGATGTGGTGAATACCAATTCCAAAAAATTATGAGTTGTTTTTAAATTACTAAATCCCCACAAAAATATGGCAAACCAAATGCTCCTCATCTTAGAATCCATCCCAGTTACAAGTTAGGTCAGTTAGTTTGGAAGAATTTCGGTTATTTAGACAACAAACATATTCCAAGTTCTTTAGGATATTGGCTATACGATGAAAAACTCACTTCTTGTTATCAGTCCCCTCAATTTTACTAAAGCTCGTCGAGTAATGAAAAACATGTGATGGAAAGGTAAATGACTTGGTCTAAGAATGAACAAGGTCATCTTAGCTCAAATCACTTACACCAAAAATCATGGTAAACACAACCTTAGTTTCAAGATACTTAATGTAACTCCCATATTAATATCAAGTACTGACGATGACACCAATTCTAAAAGTGATGCAAGGTTTATGCGCATAACCTCTTTGAAAATATTTCCAGAAACACGAATCTCCCCTTTTAACAATTATCCATTAATGTCGTTGATTTCGAGATTCTTCACCCAACTCTCATTAACCATGAAAAATTACATCATATAGCCATGGACATGTTTCAAAATGATGAGGTCGTTGAAGATTTCCTAAGAACTCATGATAAAATTCCCCTCTCTAACCATAAAAAATGATTTGAGATTAGCCTTGATGAATTTTCCTACTTCGGCGAGGACATAGAATATTTAGATCATATACCTTGAGAAGCCTCAGATAAGAAGCGAAAAAAATAAATTTCTCATAGTAAAAACCTCATCGCCACACTATCCCAAAAGACATATCAATAAAATGACCCAACATCACAAACAAAAACCTTGTGCTAATTCCCTTGAATCATCTGAAATTGATGACATACATCAACCTATAACATACTTTTTAGAAAAAGACACATCCAAAATGTTGATTGAGGAAACCAAATATATTAACATCGGTACCTATGAATAACCAAAAATGTTTACAACTTGGCATCATTTTATACGACCAAGAATGTGTAGAATTCAAATGATCATTCCTCATCTAAAATTTCAGGACATTTTTGCATGGAACTACAATGATATACCATGCTTAGATCCATCTCTTATAGTACATCACCTTGTAGTGCATCCAAGGTGCAAAGCTTGCAAAATAAAAATTATGCAAAATGCATCCCAAAGTAGCATTGCTTGTAAAAGTTGAATTCTAGAAACTATTAAAGGCAAACTTCATAAGACCTATCAACTACTCTGAATGGATATCCAACATAGTTCATGTAGTAAAGAAAACCCCCAACATTAGGGTATGCACATACTTCCACTAATATCAACAAAAGCTTATCCAAAAGATGAACTTTCTCCTACCATACATAGACATAATTGTTGACTCCATGGCAGGATATGAAATTCTCTCCCTAATAGATGGATTTTCTGGCTATAATCAAATACGCATCGTTGAAGAAGATCAGCACAAAACAACATTTACTAAACCATGGGGAACCTTCTGTTATAAGGTCATGCCTTTCAGACTGAAAAATTTAGGCGCCACATATCAATGAGCCATGATAGTTATCTTTCACGATATGTTGCATGATATCATGGAAGATTATGTTGATGACATATTAAAAAAATCTAAAACATGGATAGGTCATCTAGGTGTGTTGAGACGCATCTTTGAAAGGTTGCGTGAGTATAAAGTTCACTTTAATCCAAAGAAATGTGTATTCGGGGTGACTTCTAGAAAGTTATTAAGATTTATTGTCTCACGAATAGGTATAGAAGTCGATCCCGCCAAGGTAAAATCCATCATGGAAATGCCTCCCCAAAATATCAAATAGTTATGTCATCTTTAAGTAAAAATCCAATCCATTCGACGTTTCATATTGCAATTAGCCGATAAATGTCATCATTTTAATCAATTGCTTAAGAAAGATGCAAAATTCCAATGGTACCAAGATTTCCAAGATTCCTTTGCCAAACTCAAAGAATAATTCTCTAGTCCATGTGTTATTATGTCACTAATCACAAGTTAACCCTTGCTTCTTTATACATCTTCCACTAAACATGTCATAGGAGCTTTTTTAGCACAACCCCACGATCAAGAAAAATAAGAAGTTGTTTATTACCTTAATTGAACACTCATTAAGCATGAAGTAAGATATTTCCAAATTGAAAAAGTATGCTTAGCAACCATTTTCGCATTCCATAAGCTATGTCATTAATTTCTCAATCACACAACCAAATTGATTGTTAAGGTTGATCCCCTCAAGTATCTTTTGTCTTGACCCGTCCTCACAGGAAGAAAGTCTATTTGGATCATCCTACTTAGTTAATTTGATGTCAAGTTTGTTCCTTATAAAGTAATTAAAGGACAAGTCCTTGTAGACCAACTTGTTGAGGCATTTATTCCTAGAACATAATTGCTTCATTTTTACATTTCCTGAAGAAGATATTTTATACGCAGACATCGCAATAACCTGGAATTTATTCTTTAATGGATCTTATAACCTCCATGGATCAGGAAGTGGTATTTTTATTATCACACCTGGTGGACATGTTATCCCCAAGTCATTTCTATTAGAACTCCCATGTACCAATAATATCGTAGAGTATGAATCTCTCATAACAGGATTGAAACCCTCTATATTATGGAGCCTTAAAGAGTTGGTTGTATTTGGCGACTCTTTACTTATCTTTAAACAAGTTACTGATGAGTACTAATTCAAGGAAACAAAACTTATTCCATACAAGCACATGGTAGATAACCTCCAAAGCTATTTTCAATTAATTAGTTTTGACCAAATCCCTATAATTCATAAAAAATCCACATATGCTATGGAAACTATTGGATCTCTATTAGAAATTGCATCCAATCAACCCTAGGCACATTTTATCCTAGAACATCTCTTAATGTCTTCTTATGATCTACTTGAAAATACTATGGTATGTGATATCGTGGTTCCTAATGACCATTGGTACCATGATATTTATAACTTCATCCACGACAAAATGTTCCCTACCAACATGAAACCAAGTCATAAACATGCTTTAACACAACTTGTCATAAACTTGTCTAACATTCTAACTGAAGTCACTCTAGTATCTATGGAGCACACAGGAACAACATGGTTTTAGCTAAGAAAATCCTAGGTGTTGGGTACTATTGACCCACCATGGAGAATGACACATGCCATTTTGTCAAACGATGTCAAGCTTGTAAAAAACATGACAACCTTATACATGCACCTTATCAATCATTACAATCAATTACCACACCTTGGCCTTTCTCTCAATGGGGGCTCAATCTCATCGATAAAATCAGTCCAACTTCACCCGATGGACATAAGTTCATCATTACCATTACCGGTTACTTCACCAAGTAGGTAGAGGATATGCCTCTCACCTATATTACTGGAAGTAAAGTATCAAAGTTAATTTTTAACAATATCATTTGTTGATTTGGTATTCCATCCTCTATTGCCATGGATAATGGAAAATAATTTAAAAAACAAGATGTAAAAGACCTCGTCAAATGTTTCTGCATCAAACATTTAATGGTCTAATTCATACTACCCTGAGGGTAATGACCAAGCATAAGTAACCAATAAGACTTTAAAATCAGTCATGGAATTAATTTTCGATACACATGGATGAAATTGACATACTCAAATTTACCCTTCTCTTTGGGCTTACCACACATCTTATTGCACACCTACGCGACCCACCCCATTCTCCCTTGTCTATGGTTGTGAAGCCATTTTACCTATTGAGGTTGAACTCCCATCCTTGAGAATATCCCTTAAAGATGTAATTAATGAAGATGAATATTGAAATTCATGGCTTAATGAGCTCGAGTTTCTCGATGAAAAATGACTTAATGCCCTAAATCATTTTCAAGTCTATCAAATCCGGATGTAACGTAGTTATCATAAAAAAGTATGACCTAGAGAGTTCAAGGTTGTTGATCTTGTTCTAAAAAAAAATCAAATTAATACAACTAAAGAATGAAAAAAAGGAAAATTTGAACTTAATTGGTTAGGAACCTATGTAATTACAACTAAATTTGTCTCCGGAGCCTATAAATTGGCCATTGAAGATGGTCAGGAACTTGACGAACTGATGAATGCAATACATTTAAATAAATTCTATTCTCTAGGCACTCTCTATTTCGGGAGACAACTGCTTGTACGCTCCTTCTGTCTTACTCATATTTGAATAATTTAAAATTATTCATTTAATTGGAAGATATTCTCATTATCAAAATCACATCTTCATATGCATCATTATGAGACAAATGTTAATATAGATCCTATTAAGTTTTGTGAGTATCATACTTCTTATAATATCTCCCATTTTTTACTGCTTTCGCCTATGGCCATACCTAGAAGCTTACTGATGGTAATATATTCCCTTCAAAGAAATTCTCTCTTTCACAACAAAGCTCTAAAATTCCATTTGACCATCCATCTCAGTATTTAGTGTTAAACTTTCGTGTCCTACTAGTCATGTGGGGCTAAGATTGGGGGCAGATGTTCCTTCCCAAATAAAAAGCACTGATGTATGAGTCAATAAATTAAATAAATTATGAATAATTCATTGTTACACCTTTCGTATTTCATAGTATTGGTGTTGAGCCCACACTTATTACTAGTAGTGTGAGAATGGGAATGGAGGGAGGTGCCCTTACTCATCTACATCTTATCTTTGCCTCTTACTGGGGACATGAGGCAAAGCGTAGAGGGCAATTCATAAATCACAAAGCATAAAAAATGTTATAATTTTTTTAATTTCAAAAATAAAATAAAATAAAAATAAAATAAATTACTTGCCTATGTTTTTCCTTTGATGATGAGCCCTTGCTTCTTATTGGTAGTATGGGGCAAAGCATAGGGAGTCATTACAAAAATCCAAAATTCTATAAAATCTGAAAATTGCTTACAAATTATAAAATCCCCAAGAAGTAATTTAGATGCCTAAATGAAGAGAGAACTATCCCTTCACCTCATATCTTACCAATAATTAGGCCATGTAACTGTTTAAGTCTAGTATGTGACCTTTAAAGCTGAAGACTACTAAAAGTTCTAAAGCAAAGCTAAACTAACAAGACTAACACCAATAGCCTAGTTAACAAATGCTTATTTAATCTAACAATAGTTACATCAATGATTAAAGATTAATGGAATTATTGAAAGAACTAACATGATATATCAATCTATCATAGCTAGAGCATGCCTACTTAATATTCAATTAACTGACATAGACTTGAATAGATCTGAGCAATCAAATTGGGATTTCATGTTACTCCAAGGAAGGAGAGATGGTCTCTCCAATAATGATTTCAAGATCATATTGGATGCCCATCTACTAAGCCCATTGAAGACTTGAGGAAAGGATTGAGCTTCGCTATAAATCATATTCCTTATATGATATGTAATTCAAAGTATGGAGTAAAGTTTAAAGGTATGTGATGAGTCCTTTTTATAGTTTTATATTTGGGGAAAACCTGCATCTTGGTGCATGTGGGACTAAAGTTATAAATTATATTAAGGGTTGCTGATCATAATTAAGGCTTTGGTAATCACAATTAGAGAATTAACAAGTGATTAAGATGCGAGGAGCCTTAATCAACCACTTATGGTCAATTAGGAGGCATGATAAGTTCTTAAAGCTTGCTGAGATGTTGTGGATGAAAGTGGGGTGATTTTGAAAGGCTGCAAGAGGGGTTTGAGCCAATAATAGGGTATATTGATCAAAACAAGGGTAAAGTAGGCTTAATTAGCTAATAATCACTAATTGTCTATTTCAAAGAGGATCTTAACTTACGATGTGTTTTAAAGTGGAATCCTGAATGCGAAAGAGGATAAGTAATCAACAAATCACTGTTAATTGACTAAAATGGTAAGAAACATTAGTTAATTAGTGGAAATCACTAATTATAATAGAAATGGTAAGAATGAGAGTGATTTGTGTGCTTTTGGCAATAAGATTGTAAAAGGGGAATTTAGGTGTCTACATTTGCCCTTGTTTTAGGTGAAGTAAGTAAATTCACTTCAAATATAGTAGACAAGCATAAAAAAGTAATTTTTTGAAGAAAAAATAGTAGAAAGAAGGATTAACCCTCCAATGTTAATGGGGTAATAAGAGAAGTCAATCAACAATCGAAAATATGGTCGAAACAGATAGAAGAAATAGGGATATGCATAAACATGGGTGTTTATTTCCCCAGGTGATTTAGAAGAAAAATTAGTATTGATAAAAAATGATAATGGAAAATATAGGTCCAACCCAATCTTTACATCCAATATTTTCATTAAGTAACTTTGTTGTATCATTTTTCCCCTATGATCTACATCATCGGCCTTTATTAAAAATAACATGAAAAGCTATATTACTAACATTTGTTCATTATTGAAAATACGTAACTCCATGCAACATACATAATGTAATGCAATACGAGAAAGTAAGATGATGCTGAACTCCATGCAACATACATAATGCAATGCAATACGAGAAAGTAAATGAACTAACCTAACAAAGAAACAAGTACAATCACATATACTCAAACAAACAACATTCAAGATAGTAGCACCAATGTTTTTGTTATCAAGATTCAGTTCCTAAATGTTTGTGTTGTAACAACAAGGGTTACAAACGGTGCCCCAAGAAAGGATACATGAGAGGGGAATAATTGAGGACACAAGTAGTCCCATGGAAATAATTCGTTCACTATGACACACTCTCTGACAACTCACTGTTGCATGAGAGTACTGACATAATAAGCAAACTAGCTTTGTTAATGGAGGTAGATCACTATGATCCACGAGTTGTTTGAGATAAGAACAAGTAAGAACTAAGAAAGATGTTTTTGTAGGAAAAAATTCTATGTTTGAGGAAAATGCATTTGATACAAGCTTTAGCTACATGCATGTTATTTACCAATTTTTGAAAAAAAATGAATTTTTGTAATTTTTTGGATTTTTAATAATTTTAACAATTTTTTTTTTTGAATTTTTTATATTGTTTTAAATTTTGAATTTTTAGGAAGAAAGTATTGTAGAAGAAATAATGAAGTCATGAGACATCGCCAAAAGTCACTGTGAGGCATGAATATGCCCCAGGTAGTAGAAAAGGCCGTCGAGAAGCAAAAACATGACCCATGGTAGCAAAAATGGGTGTGAAAATAATTATTTATTAAAAAATATCATCACGGTGAGTGCTAGAAGAATTTAGAAGAACCACAACGGTTCCAAGGCACCTCGAGGGCGAGAAACATGTTGCAGGGGGTAAAAATGGGTATATAAACCATCGTGGCAAGTTTATTTACCACATTCACTTACCAGTTTACTGCTGATTGAGCTTTGACCTATGAGAGGAAATAGAGAGGGTGCAAAACTAGAGACACCATGTGGATCACATGAGAGACTACATGAGAGTTCAAGTAGATGGCCCACATGTACACAAGGTTGAACGTTTCACCTTTGTATTTATAACATTTAATTTTGGTTAAAAAAGGCATTTATTAGGGTAGTTTAGGGTAGAAAAAGGTGCACTAATGTGCCAACGTGGCCCCTAGCACGTGCCTGTGCTCATGGGTTACACCTATGCTTGTGTATGTGTGGGCGCGTATGCGCTAGTGCCAAAATAAGGGTGCCTATGTAAAATGTGCAGTGATGTGTGGGTGCATATGTGCCTATACAAATAAGAATTTGTTGGCACATTAAGGGGGTTTTAATGGAGAAATATGAGTGTGCTTATGCAAAGATGGGGACACTGATGCACAAAAGACACTTTTGGAGTGATTTATAGAAGAAAAGAAGGTTTTTACGAAAACCTAGATGGTAGAGATAGATGAATTAGGTAACAAAATAGAAGAAAATCATGGTAGAATAGAAAAATTAAATGATACACAAATGGGGACACTGATGCACAAAAGACACTTTTGGAGTGATTTATAGAAGAAAAGAAGGTTTTTACGAAAACCTAGATGGTAGAGATAGATGAATTAGGTAACAAAATAGAAGAAAATCATGGTAGAATAGAAAAATTAAATGATAGAATAAAAGAATAAGATCATATTAAATGACTTGATTGACCTTTCATATGGAATTAAAGGTATTAGAGACACAAGAGTGACATGGGAGGATCTGGACCTATAAGGTGATGTTTAGACGACGTAACCAGATTTTTCTAGAGATCACACTGGAGGTGACCGGTTTAGCACATGTCGCCCACATGCTACAGATTACTTTAGATCACAACATACTCACAAACTTAGTTGAAAGATGGTGGAGTGAGAGTTAGACATTCTATCTTCCTACCAGTGAGATGAGCATCACCTTAGAGGATGTGTGGTAGATTCTACGAGTTCATATCCAGGGTTGCTTGATCACATATGATGGTCGTCAGGACCATATTAAGTGATGCATAGCCGAGATGTTTGGAGTGGTAGACATACCCTGCTAGGGTATGAAAATATTCATTAAGAGGTGCATGGCTGATCAATGGCTATGATGAGTCTCTGTATTATTATTAGCTCATGTCAGTGACATATTGTTTCCTGACAAGACTAGCACTCGGTTTCCTATGGGCCTTATTGGAGTGATTCATGACCTTATTTAAGGAGATATTTACTACTAGGGTCAGTGTATACTAGCTCATTTATACGCAGATTTAAACTTGATAGCTTATCATAGAAAGATTTTTGTGGGTCCTGCCACTTTGTTGCAGATATGGGCCTTGGACCATATTGTGATAGGATACCTTGCAGGAGCAATGAGAGCTCGAGTCATTGGAGAGCCTTCCATCATGGGATGGGTTCCAGATGAAGATGATATTCATGGTCACATGGGGATATAAACTATTCTAGGTGAACGTTTGATGAAGTAAAACCTCACATGATCACATGACGGCCATACAGGTTATACTAGTGGCCTCAAGATACATGTGAGTTGAGAATTACTATAGTGGATCATTTTATTCTTAGGAGTAGGAGCCACATCATGGAGTGGTATAGAGTGGACCGGGTCTAGCAGTAGTTTGGTCTTATTTAGGGGATTCCATGAGATGAGATTTGGTATGCTCGAAGATACAGAGAGGCCATTCATATGGGGCTCCGGACCAGGTTAGGACGGGCTCACACCATCTTATTACAAGTGGTTCCACATCCTTGGGTGTAGCTAGCGCAGGTAGTAGATCTAGAGACAACCCCAAATTACACATGATGGTACGTGATAGTGTTTCCACGAAGATTGACCATTGCACATGAGGTACTAGATGCATCAGTGTAGGGATTACAAGGTCCAGATCATAGGGCATAGGTACATGTATAGGAACATGGAGGTCCATAGATAGGAGTACCAGAATGGTAGGTGCTAGTCAGGTAGCAAGTTTTAGTGCAGTAGTAGGTGGTGGTGAAGCCAAAGGTATTGGCACCACATATGCCCCTTCAGGTTCCATTGTAGGAACCTCCATCACCCCCTCACGTGATTCCACCACATAGTCCATCAGGAGGTGGAAGAGATAACAAGGATGGAGTGGATATTAAGGGGGATGTACAAGATGTATAACTTCAGGTTATAGCTGAGAGGGACCATACCATTACACAGAGAGAACATGTTATCAATGAGAGGGATCAAATCATGACAGAGTGAGATCAGGCTAGGACCAAGAGAGTAAAAATCATGATAGAGCGAAATCAGGTGACTGTAGAGAGTATATAACTACATGCAGAGAGGGACCAAGATATAGCAGATAGATGCCAGCTACAGATAGAGCTAACCAATGTGAGGGAAACATGTGACATGCTCCAGGAGGTGGGTACTACTTCAGGAGTACAGTTTTTTATTGGCCAGAGTACCTCCCTAGTAGCTGAGGCTACATATTACTAGATGTAGTATCATGCTACCATCCTAGCCGAGCGGAGAGCTCCCGAGTTCAACCAAATATCGGACAATATGTCATGATCTAGAGGAAAAATCCCATCACGATCAATGTGATATGTACATGATCCTTTAGGACAACATGATTTAGAGAAACATGGATTAACATAGCATGGTACAACACCTTCTACACTTCCAGCACCTCAAATGCCCCCACCTAGCAATAGACCCATACTAGGCAGTCTCGGAGAGGGTGAGAGTCGTGGTTGACTCTCTTATTGATGTACTAGATGTATATTTTTGGTGTATCACCTTGATATGAAGGCATAGTTTTGTACGTATATGTATGTATTATTTTTTATCATGCCTAGAGATGAAGGCACAATTTTGTATAGATGTATGTTATGTATTATTTTTGATTATGCCTTGTGATGAAAGTACATTTTTTATCCATGCCCATGATGGTTTTTTAGTATCTGATATGTATTGAGACACATTGATTTTATACAGGGACATTTGATATTTATGATGATATATGATGATTGATGGATTACTGAAGTATCACATTTTGTTTATGAGATATCATGCTTACTCTGTATGTTTATGTTTTTATCACATGTTGTTAGATCTATGTGATATCCTTAGCTAATTTCATATTGCATGTTGATGAGATAATTTGAGAAAAAATGTTTTTATTTTTGATACTTGTATGGGGGAGATATATTTTTGATCATGTGCAACCCCTCTTGCCCCATTGATGATATGGTATTGATGATTAGCTTTAATATACACGTGTGATGTAGACTTAGCATTTATTGATATATGATGTATAAATGTGATTGTTTATTTGATATGATGATGAAATGGTAACAAAATGTACAAGTAAAATAACAAGCACAATTTAAACAAATTTAATCAAAACAACACAACTATCTACAAGTATGCAAGATAAAATGAACTCAATGTAATGCACCACAAATTAAAGTAACACTCAATCTAAGTAAGAAAGTGAATCCAAATTAAAGCACAAAATACGAAAAAGAAATGCAACTAAAACCATACAAACCAACAACTATAAGTGAGCAAACTACTACTTTGTTTTTTGTGGGATAGTTTTGGGATGTTTTTCGTTGTTTTTGGGTATTATCTTGAGACAATTTTCTATTGTTTTGGAATTTTGTATGAAACATATTTGAATGTTTTTGAGGTTTTCAAAGTTACATGAATGTTATTGATGTTTTCTAAAAAGTCTTCCAAAGTGAACGTGTAAGGAAATGAAGAAACGTGGATGCCCCCAATGTTAGATGGGATGCACAAGGGTAGGATGCCACGTGTTATGTGTAAGAAAGTGATGATACAAAGTTTCCCCCAACATGAGTTGGGATTATTCAAATTCAAACTCTCCACATTCAAAATTAGGATTAGCTGGATCAGGGAAAAGAGGGACATGCTCACAAGGGACTCAGACGAAGTCAAAGAGCATCTTAGGACAAAGCTATCATACTCCTAAACCTAAAATGCTTATGAATAACGGACCCTCCAATGTCGTTGAAAACTAGTTTTCACCAAAGGACTTATCTGAAGTGCCACTATTGTGTGGTTTTCACTATTGGATGCACCTACTTATTTCTCTTTTTATTTATCTATTTTTATATTATTATTTTTTTGTCATTTTTTGATATTTTAGGGACCCCACACCTAAACATAGAATAGCTTAAGATGCATGACATTCATGGGTTTCCGAAGTTCTTGTCCATCTGAATAGGAAAGCTTATAGGCACCTGAACTGAACTTGGCCACCATAAAATATGGCCCTAGCCAATTGGGATCAAATTTCCATTTATTTTCTTCATCCTTATTGGTGTTCTTTTGATTCTCTTTTAAAACCAAGTCTCCTACCTCAAATTGACAAGGTATTACTCTTTTATTTTAGCTTTACCGCACTCAATCCTTATTCACTTTAAGGTGATTGAGGGTGTGAAGTATTTTCTCATCCAATAGCCCTAACTCTTCCAGTCAAATTACTTTGTAGTCCTCCTCTTCATTCAAGTAATCCATTAGCTCAATACGCAAAGAGGGTATCTTGATCTCTAGGGGTAGTACAAATTTTGTGCCAAATACCAAGGAGTATGGAGTGACACCTATAGGAGTGTAGATAGATGTTCTGAATGCCCAGAGGGCAGGGTGAATCTTAAATTCTAGTTGCGGCCTGTGGTATTCACCATATTCTCCATAATATGAATGAGGGTTTTATTGGAAACTTGATCCATGAGTAAGTTGATCCATGAGCATTAAGTTGATCCAATTATCCATCTTTCCTATAAGTAAGTTGAAAGATGGCTAATTGAATCAATTAGCTTAGGCTCGAGAACTTGAGAGAGATTTGAAAACACTTGTAGAGTACTTTCATAGTTTTATTTTTAAATAGCTTACCATTATTAGTGATAATAAAAGAGGGGATACCATCATGGCGAATGATATGGTTCATTCTAAATTTAGAGATTTGGGTGGCTTCAAAGTAGGTAAGAGGAACAACCTCTACCCATGTTGTGAAGTATTTAGTAGTAGTTATAATGAACTTGTGGCCATCCCATGAGACATGGTTAAGATTTCCTATAAGATCGAGACCCCACTTTGATAACGACCAAGGTGTCATGATAGGCTACATGAATTGTGCCGGTTCATGTATCAAATTGTCATACTTATGAAAATCCAAGCATTTATTCACATGGTTACAACAATCATGCTCCATGGTAGGACAAAAGTAGCCTACTCTTAAGTATTTTCTTTTCCAATATTATCCCATTAACATGAGCCCTGCAAATGCCTTCATACACCTCTTTGATTTCTTAGATGGACTCGTCCAAATTTAGAAAACGAAAAAAATTCCCATCATAGCCTCGGTGGAAGAGGGACCAGGGTGCCCCCAAGTAGGGTATAATGGGCTATACGCTGGATGAGGTTTTTTTTTTAGGCACGAGAAATGTTTGTAGGGAAGGTTCCATCATGGAGGTAATTAAATATTTCAATGTACCATGGGGAAAAGGGACCAATAACTTACACACCAAACAAGAATCTAGTATGTCATATGCTTGTTCTTAAGTGTTCCACAAAAAATGGCATATCATTGTTTGTAGGTGGAATACTTAACATGTACCCTATTGTATCTATAACGTCTGTTGCTTTGTTCTGGGCTCTCGGTATTTGCTTGAAATTTTATCTACTCGAAGAAATCCTTCAAATAATCAACCATTATTTTGTATGGAAGAATTTTCTCATCTTTCACCTTGTATTCATTTGTGACCTGTTTTATAATGAGCACTGAATCACCAATGCAATTGGAACCTGTTTGATATCCCATTTGATAGCTGAGCTTCATTCCTGCGATGAGAGCTTCATATTTTGCTATATTATTCGTGCATGGGAACTTGAGATGGAACATGCCTAGGGAATCAAATCTCCCGTAGGAGTGATCAACACAACTCTGACACCTGAACCATGTAAGGTAAATGAGCCATCAAAGTATAGTTGTCATAAGATTGATTCCTCGAGGTACATTATGGATGCATTTGGTAGTTCCAGACTCAAAGGTTCGGTACCTGGTAGCGGAGATTCTACTAGCTGATCTGCTAGAACCTGTCCTTTCACTGAATTTTGATGTACATACTCAATGTCAAACTCGCTTAATAAGATGATCCAATTATCCATCTTTCCTATGAGTGTGGGTTTTGACAATAAGTATTTTAGTGGATCAACCTTTGAAATAAGCTTGACTTTATTGTTGAGAAAATAGTGGCGTAGTTTTTGGAAAGCAGAAACTATGGCTAGGCAAGCCTTTTCAATCTGCGGATAGTTGAGCTCATAAGCTATCAATGTTATGCTCAAGTAGTACACAAATTTTTCCTTCTACTCTTTATCATACTAGGCCAACAGTGCCCCAATTGCAAAATGTGTAGCAGAAATGTAGAGTAACAAGGGTTCTCCTGCCGTGGGTGGCATGAGAATAGGGGGTTTAGCCAAGTATTCTTTTAGCAAAGCAAACGCTTGTTGTTGTTTGGCCCCTAGTTGAAATTGACATATTTCTTAAGAAGATTCGTGAATGTATGATACTTATCTGCGAGTTGTGAAATAAACCTTCTTATGGCCTGAATCTTTCCTTGTAAGCTCTGTAGTTGTCTAATATTTTTAGGAGGAGGTATTTTTGTGATAGCAGTGACCTTTGCAGGGTCCACTTCTATTCCTCTCCTTGAAACAATGAATCCTAGTAATTTTCCAGATAACACACTGAAGACACATTTCTTCAGGTTAAGTTAGACTTTTTAGTCCCTTAAACGTTGAAAAATACGTCATAGAATCTCCAGGTGCTCTTCCCGAGTTCTAGAATTTGCTAATATATCATCTACGTAATCTTCCATGATGTCACTAATCATGTCATGAAAATATTACATCATCATCCCATTGATATGTAGTGCCTGCATTCTTAAGGCCGAAGGGCATGACTTGGTAGCAGAATGTCCCCCATGGGGTAGTAAAATTTGTCTTGTGTTGATCTTCCTCAATGCAATATTTATTTGATTATATCCTGAGAAGCCATCCATGTGTGATAACATCTCATAACTAGCTGTCGAATCGAAAATCATATCAATGTTGAGAAGAGGAAAGTCGTCCTTAGGATAAGCTTTATTAATATTTTAGAATCAGTACACACTCTAATACCAACAAGATTTTTTTGCCATCGGACCTTTTCTGAATTAGAATTTTTTCTAAACTAGTACCACATTATAAATCCACTCTAATTAGTTGATAGGCCTGATGAATCCTACTTCTAATAACCTTTCCATCTCTGCTTTAACTAACAAGGCGACACAATGATGCATGTTCTAGAGATTTTGTTTTATAGGCTTCACACTCGGGTGTACAACAATATTGTGCACCACTAATGCAGGATCAAGTCCTAACATGTCTGCGTAAGACCAAATGAAGATATATACATATTCTCTCAAAATTCTTGTAAATGTTTTTTGTTCTTGAGCTGAGAGTGAAGCTCCCAACTTAACCATTCTAGGCAGCTCCTTCTATGCCGATGTTAACATCTATTGTCTCCTCCACTAGTAGCTTGGATTCGTCTTCCATGCATGTAGGATTGGAGGGAGATTGAGATCCTCCTCTACCAAAGGTGGTTCAAGGAGATCCTCATCTTTAGGTGGGTACATTATCTTGTCCATAGGTTGTTTTTGTCCACAAGTGCCTCAAAGAGGTTTTCGCTATAGGACTTGGACTTTTTCTTTCCACAAGGATTTTTTGTAGGGATTTTTCCCTTGCTTATTTTCTTACTTAAGTGACCACACAACTCTACCTCCTCTCAAAAGTACGTACATGCATTGAGATGAATGGAGAATCCTTTCTTGTGGTCGTTTCTTGGAATGTTGTCTCTAATGCCAAGGAACTCACCAATAGCCTCATCGTTTTGAAAGACATTGATGGGTACATGTTGTTGTTGGTCCCAATTCATGAGTGATGGGTAAATGAGGTCCAATTTAGGAATGGTATGGGGTGTAACAGGGGTTATGGTAAGGATAGCCATGTTAGAGAATAGGTTCATGGAGGTGAGGTCTTCATAAAGACTACACTGAGAATCTGTTTCTGCTTTCATTTTCGAAAAACTATCCTCATGCTTAGAAGAGGCATACTTGTCATCTGATGGGTGAGACTCATACATATGGATGCCAATATTAATTTACCCATTATACGATAAGGTATTGGAAGATATTTTAATGAACCTTGTTCTTGACAGCCACAACCACATCCTTTATACCTCATACTAAGCATTATTCAGTTAGGAATAACATATCTAGGTGACTTGTAACATATAGCCATTTCATCATCTTCAAGGATGAAATCATGATATCTTTGAGTATCCTTTCATCTTCTAGTAAGCCATCTAGAGTGAAATTATCGAAAGGGGTAGTTCTCCCTTGATCTTTGGAACTTGTAACATGACTACCATGTGCTTTGGCTGATAGGGGAATATTTTGAACCATAAGGGCTTGCTGAAGATTATACTCTCCATAACCGCTATCTCTAACCTTCATCTCCCATGTAGAAAAAGGAGATCTTGAGGTAGAAGCATCATTTTCATTGGGAGACAAGGTATCTAGATCCACTCATGAAGTGAGGGCCTCTGACTGAACAGGAACAACAATTTTGTAGAAGGACACTTGTAGATGGTGGGAATATATCCCGAAAATGATCTGCAATGAGAAAATGGTTGGGGAGATCCTTGTATAGTAAGTGTTCTGTCCTTCATGTTGCAACTATAAACACTGATGATATTTGATGGTATGACTTGCATGGCATGAATCCATAAGGTGGCTGAGCAAGATGTTCAAAGGAGCTCCAAGTCTAAGACATGGAACTTCGTATCATGGTTTATGGGACTAACTTCTAATGAGAAAGTGATCATTCCAGCTGATTGTCACTCTTCATTGTCATATGCCTTTATGGTGATGACCTTTGTCTCCAAGTCAACTTTTGTGCATCCTAGTTGATGAACTAGTTTAAGAGTAAAAATATTTAGACTTGATCCACCATCCACAAGCACTCTTTTGACCTTCTTACACTTGATTATTACTTCAATGTGTAAGGGCAGGTTATGGGAGGGATTTTATTTTCAAGATTCTATGGGGCTAAAGGATATGTGTTCTGAGGGAGCTATTTATGCTACCATGGCCTGTAAATGCGTTGGGTCAATATCAACAAATACTCTTGATCCCTGTAATGTTTTTAAAAGTATATCCTTATAGACGTTAGAAATCTTAGAAGGTCTAAGATTGAAATCTTAGTTTTGGTCTTCTCTAATTGATCTAACACATTATCATGACTCTCTTGAGGAGGAGGATGGGGAGTGGGTTCCGAGATAACAAGATGAGCTCATTACATTTCCATGACATGCACTCTCTTGCTCTAATTTTGATCATGTTGACATGTCTCAATAGGTGAATCAACATCCTATTAAGGCATCAAAATGGTCCAAGCGGTCTTTGACATATAGTTGGTACTCTTATTTTGAGACGACTGTCCCTGATCCTACTTTTTCTTTCCTTCGTGTTTGGGGAAAGGTTCTTTGAAAAATCCCCATGTTTGTGTTTGGAGACTTGGTAACGGTGGCAAAGTTTACTTCTATATCACCATTGTCAATTAGATCATGAATGTAGTGTTTTAATTTCAAACACTTGTCAGTTTTGTGACCCTTTACACGGTGAAATTTGAAAAATTCATTGTCCCTAAACCATGATGGCTTAGGTGCATCACCCCCGTAGGGTTTTGTTTTCAGGTATCAAACCATATTGATGGCCTCTAACTATTTTAGTATTGATGATATGGATTTAGATAGAGGGGTGAAAGTATGACGTTTATACTCCATAGGTGGAGATCCCTTTGCAAGCTTCAAAGGTGTGTGGTTTTGAATGGCTTGTACTCACTTAGAGTCTACTATCCCATCACCAACAATGTTTTTGTTCTTATTATGAAAAAACTTTGTTTTATTTTTAGATTTGGAATCATTATGATCACACGAGAAGGGTTTTAGAGTCCCCTTAGCTAACAATTCTTTTTCAATTTGACTCCCTTTTTCGATTACCTCTTCGAACATGTTGCCACAATGCATTTATAAGTGGAATGTAATGTTAGGGTGGAGGTTGGGAACAAATATACTTATCAACTATTTTTCAGGTATGGAGCAAGGGAAAGCAACTAGCTAACCCTCTCCATCTTTGTAGGAAAGCAACAAAGTTTTCATTGTTTCATTGTTTCACATTGCAAAGATCTAGCATGGTAACATCACTCTCTATATTAAAACAAAAGTGATGTATAAAATGTTTAGTAGCTAATTCCAGCCATGTAGATATAGATCCCTTGGGGATGTGTAAAAACCATTCTAATGCTTGTCCTCCTAAACTCTATGGGAAGAGGAATAAGATAGTTGTCGCTATATGCAACCTCTTGACATGCCATATAAAAATATTTGATATGGTCACAAGGGTCACATTTTCCCTTATACTTGTCAAATTTTGGACAATCAAAGTGTTGTGGGAAAGGTACTTGTAACATGGCTCTATCGGATAAGGGCACAACTCATCGAACTGGTACTTCTTATTGTTATTACCAATTTTTCCTTCTTGTAATGCTAGAAGGGCATTCTTCATAGTGGACCACTCTTGATTGAAGAGTGGGTCTTGTGTGGGTGGCGTAGGTCTATACGAAGGGTTAAATCTAGGTGTATTCCCACCCCTATTCTCTAAAAGAAATTCCTCATAAGGGTATTTTCATGTCTCCCGTCGAGGAGTATTTATTTGGAACTCGTGAAATGAAGCTTTAGGTTTTACCTTCGGTATAGCTTGTTTTAAAAACTTTTGGTTGTTCCTTATGTATATGTGAATCCAAACTTACCAATTGGCGAGTGAGAGCTTGTATTTGTTGTTCTAATAATACTTCTCAAGTAGGTATTTTGTTATGATCTTTGTTAGGAGGGGATTTCTCATGATGAACATGTTCCTCGTGGTCTTCACAAGTGTACTCTAACTAATAGGTATCCGATAGTCTCCATCATTTTCAAAAGGTACCTCCTCATTATTTTGTCATCCAGAAGTAGAGGCATGACCTGGGTTTAATATTCTCATTAATATTGTGATGAGGTCGGTCTACTTCTTCTTCTCCATGAAACCATGCCGACAATAAGAGAAGGGTCTATGTAGAAGGTAATTTAGCTCCTAATTCAACATATGTAAAATAACCTCATGCTTGTTTTGAAATAAGTAATCATCAATATGGGAGGGATGAAGTTCTATATCTGCACGAGGAGAATCCTCCTCTCCACCACTATGGTCAATCATGAGATTATCCTCTAAAAGAGGGTTGTCACCTCCAAAGAGATCGACTTCTAACTTTTGGGATCCCATTCTCGTAGTAGGCATACTTGAAATAGGAGGTACAATGTGAAAATGATTTCCACTAAGGTTTACTAAAAATGGACCCTAGGAAAATTTTCGCAGCGTAACGAAGCTAAGTCATCACAAAGAAAGGTGACTATAAAATAGCCATGAATCCAATAGGTCAATATGAGCCTAAGGATAATGAATAAAGAATGATCTACCCTAGCAAGGTAATATATGACACAAGATTTTATAGAACAATACAATGAATGTATAAAGACTCAAATCCAATCACAACAAAAAAGTTTACTCCCTATGTTTTTCGAGATAGGTTTGAAACAAATAGTGACAACACAATATCACTAGTTAGGTCAAGTTTGAAACAAACAAGACCTAAATGATAAGAAAGTGTTGACGGATTTCTAACAAGGTATACTAAAACCAGTTTCTAAACACTAACAAAGTTTAAGTCTTGTAAAATGGAAGTTACAAATGTGAGCAGCATAACAATGCTATTTGGACACGTTAATCAAGATTTGCAAGAAAGAAATATTTTAGTATCAAAATGGCATTATAGCAATGCTAAAAAAGTAACCTCAACACTCACAAAACTCAAGACAAGGCTAGGATGTAAAAACTATGCCTAAGTATATCAAGGAATTACTATGCACGTGCACAACATAATAATACAATGTAGAGATTTAGGATGAGTTTCACAATGGAAACAAGACGTAAATATCACAATTGTATCGCTATAATGTGGGAAACATAACAACTCAAAAGAAGTTAGTGATAAGACAACCTAACTACAATGATAATAAGTCTCAATATGGGTTTTGAGACAAGAGGGGCTACTAGAACTTGATGACATACCATTCAAAATTTCAATTGTTGCATTCTGGCATTGTAACCTGGTTATGCAAGAAGACTACAAAAGTGGTGGACATGATTATTTCTAGTAGGTATTTGTATATGTTTGTTCTTCTTTTGTCTCAAAATGAGAAACAAGAAAACAAAGGAGTAGACCAAGTGGTGATGAAAAATACTTGGTGTAACTTTGGAAAAGTTTTGCCTTGTCTTAGGACAAGTGAAAAACTAGGACAAAGTAACACTAAATAGATTTTGTGATGAAATGTCACATGGTTTCAACTTTAAGATATTCTTTCCCTTGTTCGAAAAATAAGAGTTTGAATCCAACAAATTTGTCACTTTGTGAGAGCTCTCAAGTATAACAACTAAGACAAAATTGGCTCCAAGTCAGCAAGCTTTCCTAGGGGTTATCTCTTTATGTGTCACAAGATATCTCTGCGAGTTCGATTTACCAAGAAAGTTGCACTGACTAATCTTGGAGTATCTCAACTTTACTTTACCCCCTTCAATACAATGAGCACAAAAATGTGTTCAGTTGTATTTTCACTGGGGTCGCAATGGAAATAACTTTGACTCTAATCTCACCAAGGCATACTAATCAATTGGGTAGTTGGAGCACTTTCCCATTTCCTTCACAAGGTTCCTTTTTATGTGAACTACTTTGGGTTCCTAGGAGCATTCCTCTTGTTGTCTTAAGGATTATGCCAAAGGAAGTTTCTCCTAGTTAAGTGGAAAAGCCGTAACTCTTAACCGAAACCTGCAATATATTGTGTTTTGAATGGTGTGTTGGTGTATTTTCTTATCTTTTGGATTAAGCAATTTGGTTTAGACCACCGTTGGCAACCTACAACACACGTGAATGTTAAAATTTGGTTTGAAGAGAGTCCTTTTCTTTGGCTAGCGTTAGGTCCTTCACACAAATGGTTAGTAGTTCAAAAAGATCTACAATATCATAGAAAGAGGATTAAATGTTGCTTTTGGTTCTCAAGATCACACTAGGTGCAAGAGAAGAGCATACACAACAAGTAACCCAACTAGATGAAAAAATTTGTAAATCAATTAACTACCATAAAAATTTGCAAATCAAGGTTTATTCCCAATTAATCCAAGTGCTTCTTAATGAAAGACTAAAATTGCTTTTGGTTCCCAAGATCACACTAGGTGCAAGGGAAGAGCATACACAAATTTTAGCCTTGGTTATTTATCAAGTGAAAAATCTCTTAAACTAAAAGATCATGTACATGCCAAAATGAAAGTTTATTCCCTTAAGCATAGAAATGAATGATGATTTTTCCTACTTACTCTAAATTAGCAAAAAGAAGGTTTAGAGGTGCTTTTGATTCTCAAGATCACACAAAGTGCAAGAGAAGAGCATACACAACCCTATTCCAAACTCATACAAAGCATGAAAACAAGACCACTCATCAAACCCTAAGCCAAATTTAACAAAAACACCTTATCAAACCCTAAGGAAATTTTGTTAGAAATATTGGCTCTAAAATTAGAAAATTGATAGTAACAACAACTAAAAACCCCTAAAAATGATAGAAACCCTAAAAACCATAAGTTGAAATTTTGAACTTTGAATAAAATTTACCTGAGTGCGCCAATGCACATCTTTATGTAGGAGTGCATCCTATAGAGCATGAGTGCATCCCTTGAAGCACATGCACATACAATCATACACATGCACCTATGTCAAATTTACACAGTCAGTTATGCACAGGTGCAGCCAGAGAGGCATGGGCACACACTTTGAAGCACCATGTGCAAGTCACACACAGAGGTTAAAAATCCAGTGATAAATAGGTGCGCCCAGATAGGCATGGGAACACGCTTTGAAGCACAGATGCATCCAATAGAGCACATGAACATGCCTTTGAATCTGTGGGCACAACCATTGAGATGTAGGTGCATGCACCTTCCTGTAGGTGATCAAAATATGACTTTTGACAAGAAATTTTTGAAAACGATCAAATCTTTGGCTTTTTAGGAAATTTCGACAGCACTTCACCTCCTTATATCCTATAAAGAACATGAAAATGAAACATATACTACTAATATAGTTTTAAAAAACTATCAAAATGAAAATTGATCTACAAAAATTTGAAAATTACTCTAAAACCTTTGAAATTAATATAAAATCTTGAGAAACTAATCTAAAAAAGCTTGAACTTAATCTAGAAAGCTTGAAACTACACTAGAAAACTTGAAAATAAACTAGAAAACTTGAAACTAATCTAGAAAACTTGAAATTAATCTAGAAATTTAAAACTTTGAAACTAAGTTAAACAACTTTAAAAATGAATGCAATGGGGTAATGTACCATGAGGTGTGCTAAATTAAGACTACTAAAAGTTCTAAAGCAAAGCTAAACTAACAAGACTAACACCAATAGCCTAGTTAACAAATGCTTAAAATCTAACAATAGTTACATCAATGATTAAAGATTAATGGAATTCTTGAAAGAACTAACATGATATATCAATTCTATCATAGCTAGAGCATGCCTACTATTCAATTGCTAACTAACATAGACCTAAATAGATCTAGAGAGCAATCAAATGGGGTTTGTTGCTACTCCAAGGAAGGTGAGATGGTCTCTCCAACAATGACTACAAGATCATATTGGATACCCATCTACTAACCCCATTGAAGACTTGAGGCAAGGATTGAGCTTGGCTATAAATCATATTTCTTATATGATATGCAAATCAAAGCATGGTGTAAAGTTTAAAGGTATGTGGTTAGTCCTTTTTATAGTTTTATATTTGGGGAAAACTTGCATATTGGTGCATGTTGGACTGAAAGCACATATTAGATTAAGGATTTATAATCATTATTAAGGCTTTGCTAATCACAATTAGTGAATTAACAAGTGATTAAGATGTGAGGAGCCTTAATCAACCACTTAGGGTCAATTAGGAGGCTAGGATAAGATTTTGAAGCTTGCTGAGATGTTGTGGAGGTAAGTGGGGTGATTTTGAGTGGTTGGAAGAGGGTTTTGAGCCAATAATAGGGTATATTGATTAAAACAAGGGTAAAATAGGCTTAATTAGCTAATAATTGTTAATTGTCTATTTGGAAGATGATTTTGACTTACAATGTGTTGTAAAGTGGCATCCTGAATGCGAAAGAGGATAGGTAATCAAAAAAGCACTGTTAATTGACCAAAATGGTAAGAAACATTAGTTAATTAGCGTAAATCACTAATTATAACGAAAATGGTAAGAATGAGAGTGATTTGTGTGCTTTTGGCAATAAGATTGCAAAAGTAGAATTTAGGTGGTTAAAAAAGTTAAAGTCATTTTGAAACTGGTTCAGTAACCTTGAGAAGAAATTAGTCATAATTTCCCATGGATCGTTGTTAGCACTTGTCCCTGTATTCATTATTTGCATCTTACGTCCTTCTTGATTCTTGGTGATGAACCCTCACATCTTACTTGTTGCCTAGAGTCAAGAATGGTTCTGGACTTATTTTCATCATGTCATCACCAACGTATCCTGCCAATGGAGTGAGAATTTTATATTATTCAAAGAATGAGTTACCAAGAGGAACAAGGTACAAACGAAAGATACCTTGATTTATCACCTTCCATAAGAAATTTTCATTATAGTCAAAAAATATCAAAAAACCCCAAAAATAGTATAAAAATCCAAAAATCCAAAAACATTAGAAAAATATCAAAAGTCCAAGAAAATATTTGAAAACTCTTCAAAATTTCAAAAACATGCAAAAATCTTAAAATTCCCAAAAACATTCAAAAATCATTAAATCCTAAAATTTTGCAAAACATCAAAAACCCCAAAAAAATAAAAATCAACACAATTCATCCTTTAAACTATTATCCCCAACAAATGTTCCAACCACCTTATGACTATCAAATTCAAACTGCTTCCCCTCATGTGAATCTTCACTTGGGGCACATTCAACTCTCATTATTTCCTTGTTTGAGGACAATACCCCAATCCATTTTATGCCCTTGTACCCCTGCTTGGGGGCACATCCAATCAATCATCACTGTGGAACACATTAGGGTCATGTTTAAAGGTTTTTGTGTTACTAGTTACAAGTTTATTTTTTTATTTGGTATCTAGATATATTACAAGGGCATCTTGATTTTATGTATCTTGGTGTTCCCTCTAATATAATTATGTTATATAATTACATATCGTACAAGGGTATCATATATTTTTGATGGTCCATGTCTATGCTCTCTTGCACTTACATATCGTATTGGGGTATCATACATTTCTGATGGCCCATGTCTATGCTCTCATGTATATTATAGTCTATTCATCATGATATTCTATATCACAATGCAACCTGCTATGTGATATATTAATATTAATATGATTTCGTCTCATGAGTATCTTCCTGCATGATCAAAAAATTAATTTTCACCCCATCCATTCACTCGTACTAATAAGTTCTCTAGTTTGGGAATCCCACTTGATCACCGTTGCAGTTTGTGAATCCTACTTGAGGATATTTCTGAGGTGGCACTCACTATCTTGTAACTCCTCATCCCCCACCATGATCCACATGTCATTGATCAATTGGTCCTCCCTCCTCATTTCCACTCATCTGCCACTTATCCCCACATCACCCTTCTCACCATTCTTGTCCCCTCTCACCACTCTGTGTTCTTCCCTTTCACTCTTTCGCTTTCAGATTGAAAATCTTACTTAATCACCCCTTCCATGTGGGAATATTTATTGAGGTATACCCTCTTCATAAGATCTTCCCACTATAGAAACTTCTCCACCATCTCCTCTTTCATTAGACTACAATCACCACCACACACATATTTTTGCTCCACATCTTCCACTTATCATTCTTGCCTCATCAATCTCATCACACAGGCATCCCAATCAAGGATTCCCCTCACAATCTGCATTCTCCACTACATATCTTTCTCCATCCATTTATCTTACACTCCTTTGTTTCTTTCTTTCCCTATTATCACCACCTCTCATCCCTCGTTCTAATCTCACACACCACATTTCCTGTTTTCTCATTCTTCCTAATATCCATCTTCTACTTGGTAATATTACTTACACCTCCTCATAATATGAAACATTTACTTGAGGGTTCTCCTTCATTCCATATTTTCATACAATTTTCCCACCAACTTTTTCAATCACTCACTTCTTCCCATCATTCTTCTACTCTAGCTTGGAGATCCTACTTACTCATTCCTACAACATGGAAATATTACTTAAGAGTCTCTTTTAAGGTTGATTTTTCATCTAGACCTCTCCCATCCCATCAAATCTCCACCATCCCATTTCTCTCGCCCCTCGATGTCATCATCTTCTCTACCCCTATGCCCAATACATTCTTTCCTTTCACCTTATATTCACCATCACTGTCATTTTTGGCGATGCTACTTAACCCCTCATATGGCATGATGATCTTACTTAAGAGTCCCTCTTAAGGATGATCTATCATCTTCCACTCCTCCATCACTTCAAATTCTCACTGTCCACATTTTTCCATCATTCCACATCATCACATCCTCTTTCATTCTTGAAAACACCACCTCCTGCTTTCCCACTTTTCATCTCCATCATCCCTTGTTTGGAAATATTACTTAACCACTTCTGTTACATGATTGTATTACTTAAGGGTTATCCTTAAGTCAAAATTTGTAATTCTATACTTCTCCCTCGCCTCATTATTCATTCCCTCTATTGATCATTTCCCCCTCCTGGTCTCCCCTACTAACCACATTTTCCTCCCACCATTATTCTTTCTCAACCTATCATATCATAGAGTGTGTCTACCATCTTCCACCTGTAATCATTTTCCTTTCCCCCATTTTCTCCTTCTTGATCCATCATCCTTCATACAATTTCCTACCATCATTTTCATGTCTTGTTCCTTCATCTTCACTTCATTCATCCTCATCGTTCACATCCTCTCATCACCTTCATCTTGTCAAAACTCATCACTCACCTTTTCTTCACTTTTCTCGCCCCATATTGAATTCTCCCACATATCCACCCCCATATCTACCCACCATTATTGTTTGTATCCCCCTAACATTATTTCATCATCATCTTTCATTTCCACACTATTAATTATTGGTGAAATAACCCTAAAATTCACCAATCCTCATTCTGCATGGCATTTTTCACTCTCTTTGACCTTCCCCATGGTTTCTTCATTCCTTCCTTCCTTCGTGCCCACCAATAATTATTTATGAACTTCCCCTAATGTCCCTTCACGGTAATTTACTCTTCTATTTTCCATTCCCTTTTTCACTTTCTTCACTTTTCCTCTCATCCTTCACCAATAAAGATTATTGGTGTACTTCCCCTAATGTCCCTTCATTGACATTGCCTTTCTATCCCTCCCTCTCTTTTTCTTCACCGCCTCTCCATCTTCCATTCTTCCTTGCCAATTTCTTTATTTTCTTCATCATACATCCTTTGTCTACATTCTCGTAATCCTCTTATCCTCATCTCATGCATCTCCGCATATTTTCCAATCCATGTCATTCCTCCCCTCTTTCTTCTCTTTACATTCCCGATGCTACCCACTCTACACCCAATATCCCAATTCTTGATTTCCTTCCTTTTGCATAATTTTATTTTTTGTCCTTTCCTCATTCCCACTCTTCATCTTGTTTCACATTTTATTTATCATCTCCTTCCCTTTTTCCTTTATGCCTCATTCATACTTCCCCATCAGTACCCTGTCTCTTTCTCACTATCAATATTTTTTACCCCATCATCATCCACATGCATCTCCATGTGGTATGTAGCATATTCTCTACCTTGGTCCTCCCCACGACGACTGGGTTCATATAATATTCTCCCTATATATACTTTATCATCTCTTATTCCCCCATCATTTTCACCTTCCTCCTCCCCTCCCCTTATTTTCTTTACCACCCCTACTTTTTAATCATTTTGAACTAGTCTCTCTTCTTTTCTCTAATCTTCACCACATCTTCTTGTTCCCTCATAGTTTCTCTCTTTTATATGTTCTATCATATATTTTTTCCTCTTTAAAGTCTTCATCTCCTTAATTTTCCATCTTTCTCTCCTTTTCTCTCATGTCTCCTTCTTCATTTTATATTTTCTATTCCACTACCTTCATTTTGCACCTTTCTCTCCCTTTTTCTTGATTTAACCCCCTACTCTCATCTTGTCTTCTCCTTCTTGTTTTTCTTTCCTCATTCCCTTCTCCTATCCTCCTTATCTATTATTCTCTTCCAACATTTTTTTCTTCTCCTTCATCTCCATCTACTCTATTCCATACCCTTGTCTTCTTCACCTCTTACTTCTCTAGTTTATTTCTTTCTCCATTCTATCATATCTTTCATATTCTTTAAACTTCCTCTTCTACTTCCCTTTTCCATCATTTCTCTACCTTCATCTTCTTCTACCTTATTCACTATTCCACTCCTTTTTCATAATTTCACCCTCTGCTTTGTCATCTTCTCTCATCTCATCTCGTCTTCTTCTCATTTTTACTTCATCATTCCCTTCTTCCCCTATCATCCCTCTCTCTTATTCTTTTCTACCTCTTTCATTCATTTTTTTCTCCTCTTTTTTCTCCATCCACTTTATTACATATCCCTGTCTCCTTAACCTTTGACCTTTTTTTTCCATCTCATGATCAACCACTACTCTGTCCATTGCTTTTTTCCTCTCTTTACACTCTTACTCATTACGTCCTTCAACACATACTCATACTTAGCATTCAAGGCTGATTGAATCCTTTCCCCATTTGCACACCATATTTGTTCCATTCTTGTACACCCCATTCTCATCCTCCTCTCTACAGAGTTGACCTCTCTTCTTTTTGAGATCTCTATCTTCTCTTCCATTATTGTCATCCCTCTTGAGGGGGCAACATCACATATATCCCTAACTACATCTTCCCATGAATTTTTTTCTTCAAGGATACCATAACATCCATCACATACCACCTTATAATCTCCTTAATAAACATATGCTCTAATTTTTTCTTAGTAAAAGTAGATTGAGTTCTTCCCTTGTTTTTACAAGTGAAAGTTTATTCTATTTTTTTTCTTAGAGAATGCCTTCTCTTTTATTCCTCTAATAACTTCTTATTAAAGGAAAAGCTTCCTTAAGAAGAATCTCTTCAGAATTTCAATCTTGCTGCATAGGGCATAGTCCACTTTATTCGAAAGGACACTACTTCATAGTACAATTACAAAGTGGGGAAAATGTAGACACCCCAATTTCACACCTCTCCTAAATTAATTAATTTCCCCATTCTATTTCCCAAAAAAATTCACATGGAATTAATCAAATTTAATTGATTAATTAATTCGTTTCAGTCCCTAAATTAAACCCAATATTTCTCACATGCAAAATATTCCCCATGTCTCCCCACTTGCGAATTAAATATTCAAATTTAATTTTGGACCATTCCTCATGTCTCCCACTCACCTAATCATGTTTAGTTTTATAAATCATGATTACCCAAAATCCCTAAATTAATACCACTTTTAGGATATAAATAGAGCCTCACCCCCTTCTTTTAGAATAAGCTTGAAATCTTGTTATAATTTTTGCATCCTTTGAGCATAGAAAATTCCCTCCAACTCATCCTAAAGCCCAAATAGCCCCACTTTGATCATCATAAATCCATTATCCCCTTATCCATTGGTGCAAATTCTAAGTTGATCTTGTTGTAGTGAAGGTCTTTCTCCGGTTCGAAGGAAGCACCTACATTTTGAGCAATCAGGGCCCTTCCACATTATTTCATGCATCCCGAGGTTTGATAAGGAATCACAAATGAGAAGGTATCTATTTAGTTAGTTATTTTCTTGTTATCAGTGTAATTTCTATAGCTCACAGAATGAACATGTTATAACTTCCTGAATAATTCAACCATGATGATCCCCTTTTGTGACTACTAGGATGAGTTGAATCATCTAGTTTCTTGCATCCAAGTGTGTCATACAAAATTCACCTTGAGACTAATGTTTTGGGAACCTACAAGGGATTTATTTTTTGTTTTAACCATGGTATAACTACACAATATTGCAAATATGACCTTGAAAATTCTAAACAACCCACTAAGAATTTCTTCTCCTTGCATTTGCATGATACTCACTCATCATACTTGTTTTCAAGTATTTTGGTTACATGTTTATCAATTCATTGTCACTCACATTAGAATACTCAATTCTTGAAGTTGAAATTGGATCCAAACTTGAGTGTTTGAGCTCCATGGCAATGACATTCAGTGAGATGAATTGAAGATGAATGCGTATGAAGAATTTGACCATAATCCCAACACTTTCTATTAGTTGTGTGTCCAATTCAAGGGAGACTATTTTTTACTAAATGTCTCAATTTAGCACTTTTGAGTATTTATGATGTGCAAGGAATGAAGGAAAATCTAGAAATGAACTATTTCCAAGGCTTACTATATATAGATATTGGGTCATGGTAAGACTTACTATTTTTATAAGTGTGTCTTCTAGGTGCCAGAATGGAACAAGAGTGGTATCAACAATTTTGTTATTTCACAAGGATGTTTTGCTCCAATTTTTAGAGATTTTTTAATATCCATATCTTAGTCAATTTTAATTTTTTTTTTCTATAAATGGAAACTTCATTTAGGCATTAAAAATAATGTATACCACCATTATATACAAGGTTGGAATCATTTGAAGGGTATTTTTCAAGAGTAGATGTTAAAATTTCATGGAAATCCAATGAGGGGTTTGCAAGCTATGAGTAACTTTCCATTTTTGCATATGTGATCTCAAGAACATTTTTTCAGTATAACAACAATGAGAGTGATCTTGGGAGGGAAAATATGCATTTGAAATTAAAAATAAAGGCTAATGAATTTAAATATTTTACTCACTCTTTTGCATTCAAACTCATGTGTAACACTTAACAAGATTAATCATGGTTAATCTAGGGTTGGTGTGGATTTTCACCCTAAAAATAGGGTGCAAGAGAGGTAAGGGGAAAATAGGGACAAAAAATTACACCTTGGACCAGATGATGATAAGTGTCATCTTGTGGCTTCATGAGAGTGAGATGTAGTGGGTTGAAAACAAGCACTTCGAGGCTCCATTGTGGTTCTGCATGTTTCAGGGGGCTGATTGGGAGAGGTGGAGCACATTTTTTTGTCCCTCATGTCCCTTTACACTTTGGGAAAAATAAAGGGGACATAAAAAACTCAAAACTTCACTATGGGTGCATGCAACATGAAGAGGGGGACAAATTTGAGTTGGGGGACAAGTTTGCATGTTTTAATCTCTTCCTAGCACCAAACTTGTCACTTTAATTGAAAAAACAAACAAAAACATAAGGGGAGTGAAATTTTGTGTCCCCTCTATCTAATTACACCAAGGGACAAGGGACACAACCTTGAAAAATGTTCCAAGGGGGTAAGAATCATGAAAAGGGGGCTAAAATTCATGTTTTACACTTGCATAGGTCACAAGTTACAACTTTTAAGTGAAAAAATTTAAACTCTCATAGGGGATCATACATTTGTGTCCCCCTTGTCCCCTGTCACTAAGGGATAAGGAAAAATGACATAAAAGGTCAAAAATTTCATTCAAGCCTGTAAGTTATGTTGATGTCATCATCTCAATGCAAAAAATATAACACAAAAGTCACTTTTCTACCCCAGGAGAAAACCTTGGTGTTTGGAGGTGAAACCTTTTATGATTTTGACTCTAAAACACCCAATGAGTTCATTAAAACTATTTTAAATAATTTAATTAGCTGTAAACTTGATTTATGGCCCAAGTCACCCTTTCAGCACAAAACGAAAACAAGAGTGACCTAGACTACCATGGAGAGCAATGAGGTCAAAGATAAAATTTAATGCATCCATCACGTGGGGGAATCCAATAGATTTCCATTGAATATTTAATGAGATTATAAATTCTCTTGGCACTCCCAAAATATTTAGGATAAGGTGACTTTCTCTATTGAAGCCTACATTCCATGTGCTCGAAATAACTTGGTATTGCTTGAATTGTTCTCGACATCTTTTTCCTTCACATTTTTTCCCTATAATTCCTTGGATCACTTCATTTCTACCATAATCAACTCCCAAATGGGTTTATCCTTTCTAGTGAGTTTCTAGGGTATGTCCTCATGCTTCTATATGGCTAAAAATAACTAATATAATGCTTTGGATAGAACTATCTCACCTTGGAGCTTAGTCTCACAGTGAAATCATCTTGGACCCATTCCCCTTTAAATGAAACACACTTGAAAAACATGTTATCACTTTCCTCTTATCTATAATGAGGATGACACAGACACGAAGGGGCTATGTGAGTTAATCGGATGTCTGAAGGAAGGGTTCACAATGATAGGGAGAGGGTTTTCAAATGGTGGGAGTGGTTTTCATCATTAATTTTTTCAATTTTTCATGCTAGACATTTAACATGACAATAGTTGACTCTAGCTCTAAGACATTATACTGTTAGGGGTAATGATGAACCTCATGTATCTTGTGGGGGAGAAGAATAGTTCCTTATCCATTGGGCCATAGATTCACCACACTAAGTAACTGACAAAGCTATAAACAAAACCAAGAAACAAATGAAACAAACACATGACAGAAAAGGGAAACACACCGACTGGAAAACGAAACACACAATGGAAGGGAAACTATGATACAAAACTATATCACCTATGGTACACGTGGGAGACAACTCACTTTCATTGTAGTAAATATTATTCTTTGAATTTTTACCTATGCACGGGTATCACTGAATTTCTTTGTTCTGCAAACCCATTGATTGGATTGATGAAGTATGACCCTTTCCTTAACTTTTTGGGAAAGTTTACATGATTTTTTTAGTAGGTGAGGGTCCATTTAGATGGTACATAACCTTCATTTCTCTAACATTCCATTTCCATATGCCAATATATTTTTAGATTCATCACAACTTTTGATTTCTCATTTTTCACCTTCCTTTTTCTACAAGAATGATTCTTAACCATATTAAACTCATCATGTTCACAACTAGGCCTATGATCCCCAATGAAAATTTGACCTTTATTTTTCATGCTTCTTATGACCATGGTTAACATGAATTGGTTCTTTATAGAGATCCTGGGATTTAATACTATCACCAATTTATTGATATTCAATGTTTACCTGTTGCTCCAAATGGTCCTCCTTCACACATACCAACACATTTCTAACATGTTTCTTAAAATGGTGTGATTTTCATAGTATATCATTCTCTTGAAAGGAAAGTGAGCACAAGGTGGGGCATGAAATGTGGACATCATAACTTTCTTTCTCGTGACCATATTGAGCTTTAAAAATCATCTTCATGATGGAGAAATCCTCTTTTTGAACAAGATAAACCTTGAAAGACCCAGAAACCTTATCAATTATGCATTCATCATTACAAAGGTTCTTTTATTGAATGAAATTAAACATGGGAGAAACAAACACCATTCCATTTATTTATTCTTCACTAAGAAGGTATCATCTTATACCAATGGGAAAAAGAAGGATTCAAATTCACAAGAATTTTCATACTCACCAAACAAGTATTCGTGATGGACCTCAAGAAGATGATTGGAAATTTAGGATTCACATGCTAAGAAGTCATTTGATGTCACTTATTCTTTAAGATCCACATTTCTCATCATCTTGGGATTTCTTTGTTATAAGTCAATATTTCCATGACCTTCCTCATTACCAAGCAGAGATCCCATATCCATATCCAACAGGAAGTACACACTATCAAATTCTAGCTCAATCAAACCTAGGTACTCCTCAATCAATATGGTCATTTTGGTATCTTCTTATGAAGTTATGAAAATTTTCCATACCTCGAATCCTTGTATAGTATGTCTGCCCTTTGGTCATATTTTTTTTGAACCATGTATTTCATTTTCCTTATAGGAAGGAGCTTCTTCATCTTACTATTGTCTTGTATGGTGGAATGCGACTAATCCATCTGTATATCTCCACTAACATCCTGAAAAAACTTTGGCTCAACAACATACCATACAAAGATGGCATGTCTACCACAATTATTTTCATTGTGATTTTATTTTCAAGAAAATATATAAATGTTATTTGGTTTCCATGGAATAAAAATGGCCAATAGGGATGAGAGTGATACCAAGAGCCTTAGAAAATTTAGCAGGCATGGCATTGTCAGAGGCACCAGAGTCTAATACAATTATTTAATTTATACCCATTAATCAACAAGGAAAGATAGAAAGGTTCTACTTTCCCAGAAGTGGAGGATGTTGAGGTAAGAAGGTTCTGAGAAGAAGTGGTACCGAGAGCAGGAAGTGGTTCTTTGGTAACAAAAATTTTGGAACATGAATTTGAACTACTTCCTTTGATAAAATATACAAGTTTATCAAATTACTTAGGATGATTTCTCAAGTACTCAAAACTAAAAAAATTGAATTTTAGGTTTCTTGACATGGTCAATGATGTCAAAAGATGAACAAGTAGTGGGAAAATTGAGAACAATGGTAGAATTAACTCGTGTAGGATTTACATTCTTAGGATCAACAGAAGTAGAAATTGATTTGATAAAAGGAGATGAAAGATACTTACTCAAAGAGGTAGATACGGAATTGGCTGAGGTAGTTTCAATTTTCTTCTTAGCTAACTCCAAGGTAGTGAGTTGTGATGATCCTCTCTTTGTTGTTGTTTTTGGTAGAGTCTCCATTTTGAGGATCTACAAGTTTCTTATTTTGGATCACAACAGAGGAAGAGGCTTATTTTTGTGCTTTTTGGTGAGTGAACATTACACAAGAGTAACTCTTCATATCAGTCATGGAATCCTTAGAATATTCATCAGATACATATTCAAAATACCCAATATTGGCATATACATACTCTTCTTCTCTTTCAATTTCTGATTCAACAATTTCTTTTCCTTCATTTTCATAGGTTCCATACACTACATTAATCGGTGGATCTTCCAAGGAAAGCCTTTGGGGTGTTCCATCAATTTGATTCATGTTTTTATTTTGATATGGGGCATGTTAAGAAATTTTATTCTTCAAAATATTCAAATCATTGAACAATTTTTACAACAATGGATCAACACCTTCATATTTGGAAATCGGATTTTACTCTTCATTGAGTAGTTCTTGACCTTCCTTGACATGATAAGATCATCTTCCACTTTAATGGAAATTTCTTGAGCACTGTCCAATTTTTTTGGTTGAGATATCCATAGTATGAACCCAACTTCAAGTAACTGAGAATTTATGAAGAACCTCTTTTGATTATTTGCAATAAGATGAGTACCAATTAAATTTTGTTAATCAAATTGGTAAATTTTTCCACAAATTCTCTCATGAGATCTCGTGGTTCTTTCTTCATCTTAGATAATTATTCAAGGAGGGAATTGGAATCTTTCAAGGTCTTGAACCTTACTTCAAATTTGGTTTTCATGTCATCTAAGTCACTAATGGAGTGAGGTGGAAAGTATTAAAACCATTCCATAATAGAATCTTGTAATGACTCCATGAATAGTCGAATGGAAATATCCTCATGTCCCACTCCAAGAACACCACATATTATGATAGAAGTTGCGACATGATCATCTAAACATTGTTTTTCATCTCCGTAGAACTTGAGAAATTTCTTTCTCGATCTTGTTGTCCAAAATTACATTCCATGTAATTTTGAACAACTCATCAAAGGGAATTAACCATTATTGTTCTATAGAAAATCCACATGACACTGATTTAGTATTTTGTGGAATGCAGGAACATAGTGTTCCACAGGTTCTCCAAGTGTTTTGTGGGTTTGTTAAATGTATGCATATAAAAAAATGCCTTTTGGCCTTTCAAACATGAGTTGCACCTTTCAGAGGGTGATGGAAATTTCTTTCCGCGTAATCCTCAATAAATTTATCCTTGTCCATCTAGATGATATTACAGTCTTCTCAAAGCAGAGCCAATATCAAAAGAATTATTTGGAGAAAGTCTTTGAGAGATGCATAGAATTTGGAGTATTATTAAACCACAAAAGTGTACTTTTTTAGTTCCGTAGGGTAAATTATTAGGTCATGTTGTTTCAAAAGATGGAAGTATAAATGACTTGGTAATAGTCTCCTACATCCTTTCCCTCTCATTACCAACTCACAAGAAGTCCATGTTATCCATTTTTACCCCTGATAAAAATGGGAAACTCAGGAGGATGAGCTTAGACATAGGACATAGCTTCATGGAAGAATATGGAAGAATATAGGTAAAATTTCAGGTTTTGGAAACATTTTTCATGTTTTTAGAAGGTGTGGAATCATTCAAGACATTTTTTCCTATTCTGGGTTTCAAAGGTTTAGAGCCTAATTGAAGAGAGAAAATAGGCCCCAAGGCCCACATTCGGTCCGAAAGTGGAAAAAATTTAGATACTATGCCCTGATAATTTTCACTCAGTATCCACGGTCCTTGGAACTCTTAAAAGTTCAAGAAAAGTTAGAAAATGTAGGGAAAATATGAAAAAATGACAAAAAATGGCTCAAGAGTACAAAACAGATCGCTGAGCTACTCGGTGAGTTAAAAAGTAGCTCAACGAGCTGGTTTGGGTGCATAAAGGTTGTGGGAATTCAAGTCACTTGACCGTGTTGCAAAAATTTGATATGGTTTGCAAGCTGAGTTGGGAGTTGAAGTGGCCTCGGTTCGAGCTTGTTGGGTTGTGTTAGAACTTTGCAAGTATGGAGTGAGCTAGGGGGTTGAGTAGCTTCAAGTGTCTTAGATCGTGGCGAGTTAATTGGCAGTAGGTGGGAGTTAACTTACCGAGATTACTCGGAAAGTTGGGGATTTCATAACAGGGTCAGTGGGGTTGGTGTCAGGATGTGGATTCCGTGAAGAAGGTGCATAACTTGGTGAGTCAGGTTGAGGATGTGGCAGAGTTTAGAGGTAGAAAACATGATACATGAAGCATGTTGGTGTGTCGGGTTGGCTCATCAGGAGGACATGTCAGAAAATAACGTGAGCCAAATACCTCAGTGGGATGGTGTGGATGTAAGTTGAGTTTTGAACCTGAAAAGCATGCAGTGGGTCATCAAGCTTGCGGAAGTGGAAGTTGGAAGACATTGGGATGGAGCATGATGAGTCATATGGGTGCAAGACAAAACCCGACCTCGACAAGTTGAAAGGAAAGTAGTGTCGGAAGTGGAACACGCAGAGCAGAAACATATAATCAAGATTATTAGTGTTTAATGTGGATCGAGTTCCCAACCTACCATGTAGGGTTAGGTGGTGATTCAAGGGTGAGCTATGAAGTGGGTAGGTGGGAGTAGATGGAGGAGACCTCAAAAGTGCCCTAGAATTAAATTATGATAACTTCCTCCATACTCCTCTGAAATGGAAAAAATTATAGTCATTGGAAAGGTAATTCAAATCCCTATGACATGGCCTAAGTAAAATTCTAAGGTTGGTAGTTTAGGTAGGAGAAAAATGGAGATGAATTTTCAGGACATTGAGTCCATACCCAAGTACCAAAAATAGAGTAAATGGAGGTATGCAAGCCTATTCCTTCTTCCATAAGACAAGGTATAATGGAGCATGGGATTTTTAGGTCTCCCCATCACTTTTACAGGTGCCATGATTATTATTTTTGGTGTTTAGAGCATGGATATTAGGTTTTTCTCCCTCTCTCTCATCCATTCTTCCTATATATTGTAAGGGATGGCATTTTTACAAAGGTTGGATATTTTTCATTTTCCCTCTCCCTTATTTCTCAGCCATGGGATAGTTGTGGAATTTCAAACCTATTCTTCTAAAAATTGTAATGTAAATCATTCCTTTTCGCCATCAAATGGTGTACTGTAAAAACATTTTAGATCAATAAAATTAGTGTTTTGTGATAATTTGTCTATCCTTGATGTTTTTTATTCTATATTGCCTCTATTTATGATACAAGTATATTATGCATTATCCTATTTCATTATAGGGTTTAGATGATGTTGTGTTTTCTTGGGAATGTTGTGTAAATGTCATTGTGGTATGTGGTGTTTGACCATCCTCCCCACATCTATTCTCTTTCATTTTCATGTAGTGGGGATTGTCTAACACCCCCTTTTTTGGTGATATCACCCCCTAGTGTAGGATATTTTATTTTCATGCTAATTCCTTCTCTATGGTCCCTTGGAAATGATAGAATAGGATTAGACAATAGATTTTCCTTCATTGGAGTTAGTTGTTGCACTAGTTTAGGAGGTAGAACCAAATTTCTCTAGAGAGTTGTTTTAATTTCAAGGTCCCACACCTTGCAAAAACTCCATGTTACCTAATCACACTAATTACCTCATCTAGATGTGACAACAAATCAGAGGGTGCTATGATTTGGTGAAAACATTTCTGGCATGCATGGTGGGAAAACAAGGAAGTCATTTTTTAGGTGTTCCAATATAGAATTTGGTCTTCATTTTCATTACAGCAAGATTGTGTGCTCTTTCTAGAATTTGGAGCCTTTGGAAGATTTTTGAAAATAAATCTAGCGAATGCCAAGGAAAATAACCTAGTGGTTTTAACAGCCTAGATTTCCCAAATTCATGAGAAGGATTCAAACCATGTCAAGAATGAGAGAAGAGGGTATCTTTGAGTATTTGCAACTATCTCAAGGTAGAGGAAGGAGAGGAAGAAGAGTTTAGAGGTCTCCATCTCCATCAAATATAACCTTATCAACACCTCCAACTGGTATACCTTTCCTTCAGTCAACAAGAGTTATAAGACTGATCAAAATGGCTCAAAAACCACTAAATCCATTTTTCAACTTCACGGGCAATAGCCCACTTTACCTCAATGCACATAATCCAATTCTGGCGGTAGCATTGAAGAAAATTCACTACTTCACTGGAGTTAACCATATAACCCCTATTGATCATATTCAAGACATCACAAATGTCTATGCCATTCACCAGATTAATGAGATGGATGTGGTAGTTAGAATCCTTACTTCTTCCCTTAAAGGAAAAGCTTTGGAATGGTTTAGAATCCTAACTATAGGGTCAATCAATAACTCAAATGAACTATGTTTAGGACTCTACAACTAGTTTGGAGAAAGAGCGGATAACTTATCTCTTTTGGAGCAGTTAAATACAATCAAGAGGGATCCAAATGAATAGATGGCTAATTTTAAATTCAGATTCCAACTGATATGGGAGAGGATTCTAATTCCCGTGAGACCAACGATGGAAGTTATGTTCCTATACTTCTTTAAAGCTCTAAATTATGACATATCCATCATGATACAGTCTATGGGAGGGAAAATGTTTCCTAGGGCTTATGTCATAGCCATTAGATCCGAGAATTTCTTGATTCAAGCCGGTAAACTTCCACCTAGGTTGCATATGCATATTTATCCAGAAATGGGAAATCCTAGTTCTAGTCAAGCACCCACATTAGCTCCCATTCCAAATCTAAAAAAATAGAATTCTGATGAAGTTTCCACCTCTTCTCTAAGCACCTCAGTTGAGATTCAAAAAGTGATGGAACAATTGTAAGAAGTGCAGAAGGGACAATTTGTTTTTAGGAATTAGTTGGTATCACTTAAGAGGAAACAAGCCCAAAATTTCAGACCATATTAGCCTCAAGACCAACCAAATAGACCTCTAGCTCAAAATTCAAAATAGAACCAAGGATAACCCCAAGCTTCTAGGCCATTTCAACCATATAATCCTAATGTTTCTTCTACATCTTGAGTCTTGGATCCATTAAATAACTATCTCGCATAAGAGTATGAATGGTGTTTCCCTTGCAAGTAACCCCATAATCAGGAAACATGTTTCAATGGAGTGCTGAATCATGCCTTAAAGGTGAAAATTGTTGGCATGACCCAAGAAATAAATGAAGAAGAAAATCAGTAGCAATCAGCTACTCAAGAGGCACCTCTAAGTGAGACTTCACTTGTGAAATGACAAGATGAAGATTTACGTGGTATGAATCAAGCTCCTTCTCAAGGTGTAACAATCAATACAATGTCTAAAAAGAGAAATATAGATGAGGAGAAGTCATCAAATTCAATTGCTTCTCAACTTTCTATTACACCTCAGGGAGTTAACAAACCAAAAACAACCCCAAATATACAAAATCAACCTAAGGCACCTATTCTATCAAATCATGTACCAGTTCAAGAGCAAGAGAAACTTGTGCCAAGAAAATGGCAGCAAAAGGATAGACCAAACCCATTCAATATCATTGATCAAATGAAGAAGAAAAAAATGATCATCTCAATATGGGAATCTCTAACCATTCTGGGATAGAGGGATTTGTTGCAGGCATCTATGGAAAATTTATTAGTTCTAAAGCATGCACCCAAGGATTAGGAAAAGGTGCTCAAAAATGCAACTCAACAACAAGGGGGTCAATTAGGTAGGAATTTGAAATCTCCACCATTTTATGTATCTTTAATTATTAGAAACAAGTGTGTACACAATTGTATGATTGACTCGGGTGTGAGTAGTTCAGTGATGCTGAAGCAAATATAAGACCAACTGGGTCTCAAATATGAACCGGTCTCCCAAGGAGTGGTAAAATTAGACGAGACAACAATAGGAACAATGGGAATCATCAAAGGATTAAGTCTTACACTAATTTCTTGTCCCAATGTCACAGTCTTGCAAGATGAATCAGTCATTGATTTTCCACCACTCTTTTCTTTGTGTTTATCAAGGGACTTCACGACTAAAATTGGTGGGTACCTATCAGCTGCCTACTCATACATGCTTTTCAGAACAAGGTATGGAGATAAATCTAAAATCATATAAGAGTAAATTTCCAACTATCAAATTGAACCTCATGTACTAAGTATGATCAATGCCAATTGATCAACTTTTAATCAAGAATACTGTCCACGTACTCTAGAGACAAAAATCAAGGTTGGAGGCATTCTAGATTTGACACTTGATTAGTGGGGTCACAAGAGGCATTATTATGATCAATACATAGAAATGGAAGAAGATGAGTTGGGCATCTATTTCTTGCATGAAGAAAACACACCTCTCCCTAGCATCACCAAACCAAATGAAAAAGAAGAAAACTAGGTTTGGCAGATATTCTTTGACGGTTCAAGGAGAAAGCAAGGTGTTAGAGGAGGAGCAATGCTTATATTTCCTAAAGGAAACAAGTAATATTCATATTTCCACTTTTAATTCATTTGTTCAATTAACACAGCTGAGTATGAAGCTCTAATCCACAGGCTATTAAGAAATTGCAATTTTTTGGGGATGGTGAGTTAATTGTCAATCAAGTTAAAGGGTAGATTGCTACTAAAAATGATCTCCTAAAGAGATATAAGAACTGGTTATGGGATCTAATTGAATAATTTGAATCCTTTAACATCGATTCCATTCTAAGAAAGAATAATGAGGCTGCGTACAAACTTGTGGCAATTGGAGCAGCATTTGATGTGGTTGAAAGTACCAAGAGAGATCAAACTCAATCTCATATCAAGGTAGTCATAAGGCCAACTATTCCAGACAATAACACAAGATGAAAAGTGTTTGAAAGTGAAGATCAAGTTTCTAGGTTGATCACTTGGCATCCAGTGTGATTGCATAACATTGAATCCTTTCTCCAAGTGTGGGACTTGAAAAATGAGAGAGGATTCTCCAGAGAAGGCTGGTTCCTATTCCTCTGTTCAGATGCACACGAAATATGCAGAGGGTTTTCTCAAAACCTAATCTAATCTGCCAAGGAGACAAGGTAAGAAAATGCATAAAATAAATCTAAGCTAATAGAGGTGATGCACCGAGGAATGAAGAACACCTATTTTTCCAGTAAACACAGACCATTTGAATGTGATATAAGATCATGCACAGATGACAAAACCTGCAGTGAAAGACCAGGAGGATGCAAAAAGAACACAGAGAGGGCTGAGAATCATCCACAGACATGCATTATTTGCTTCAAAGATTGATACAATACACTACAGAATGCCATGAGGTAGAATAGTATTACAGTTCAAATGAGAGGTTCTAATTCCACAAATTCACCTGAGGAGAAGAAGGGAGAGGCAAAATAGAAAAATGTTCGACCTTGAAAAGAAGCTCCTCTTTACAATATATAGAAAGAATGAGAGAGGAAAGAGAGAAGGGAAAACCAAATCTACCCCAACCACCTCCAGGTTGCATTCAATTCATCTCATCATGGCAGAAAGTGGCGGATCCTGGCAAAAAATGGCGGGCTGCCTAACAGAAGCGGCGAACTGTCTGCTGCATTAAAGTTGTTTGTTGAAGCATTACTTCTGCTTGTTATTTCACGCTAGAGGCATTTCTTGATTTTCTCTCTCCAAACTGAACCAAAATGCAAGATTGACCCTATAATCGTGTAGAGAATCTCACAAGCTTTCCGTTGATATAAGGAACGTGCCAATCCGAGCTCTGGATCGAAAGTTATGGCGATCTGAAGATTTAGGGCAAAAACAGGCCAAAACGTGTTTTGAAAACTTTTCCCGCGCTTCGCCACCTGGACGACACGTGGCAGGCTCTGATTTGCTGAGCAACTCTCTCTCCTCCACCTCTCGGTGGGCTTTCTTTTGAAATTTCCTTGTGGGCCCTAGCTGGGACACATGGCACTATCCCATTGGTTCGGGCCAGTGCTCGAAACTTCACCCTTTGACTTTTTTGAACTTTTCTCCTTGTGACACGTGTCGTGATCTGGTTGGTTCTCAGCCCTTTCCCCAAACTGTTTGGGATCCTCGATCCCGCGGGTTTCCCTATGTCCCATTTTTCCTTGTGCTCCTTGTTGGCTTTCGATTTTGGCCGAACCGGTCCCGGTTCGCGTCCTCATTTGGCCCAGTGCTTTAGGATGTCCCAATTGCCGAACCGGCCGGTTCGCGTCCTCATGTTTGTTCCCAATTTTTCACCCGGTTCGGCCGTTCGGTTCGCACCTTTTTGTCCCACCTGTCCCACTTTGTTTCAGGACTGACTTGTTCTCATTTCGGCCGATTCGGCTGGTTCGCGCCTTTTTGTCCCAGATGTCCCAAAGCTTTAGTGCGAAAGTTCTCCTTTCCGGCCGATCCGGGCTTTCCGCGTCCGTCGCTCATCCATTTGTCCCACTTGTACCCCAGATTGTCCCAAATGCTTTGCGGGCCGCCTGGAGGCTTTTCGGCCGATCCGCGCCTTGACGTTCCAAATGTCCCAATTGCTCCTAGGACTAGGACTTAGCCGATTTTCACAATTTTTTCTGGATCAACCTACTTGCCTTCTGCAACTTTTTTCTGCATTTTCTCAGAGCTTGCTCTTTTCAGCCTGGACAGGAGAGTTAGAAAATTTCCTGAAGGGACCCTAGAAACCTGATTTTTTCTCTGAATCAATCAATTTGCTTGGGATTTGAATATTCTGATGCATGTTATCAAAATTACCCTGGGGGTGAATTTTGGATAACAATTTGGCGACTCAGCGGGGTCACCTGCCTGCTAGGTAGAAGATCAGTGGCCTTTTAGCGATCCATTGGGCATGGAGTTATAAGCAATAACCTGAAACGAGCCTGATACTGCAACTTCTTCTCCAACAACACTCTGAACTGTAAAAAACAACCTGAGAGTAGCAAAACCTGTGCCAAAGCACTTAGGGAAATTGAAACCTAACTACAACAGGACAATGTGCACAAGCACTTGGAGGAATGAAAATCTAATTAATATTTACAAGGTAGTGAACTTCCCTCTAGAGGCAACGCTTGAGATAGATTCCATTGACTGGAATCTGCAGTTCTTCACCATCCAATGAGGCCAATTGGAAAGCATTGCTGCTCTTGCGCTTTGTGACCATGTATGGGCCACTCCAAATGGCATCAAATTTGAAATGCCTTCCTGGTTTTTGCCCGATCTGCATCCCATTTCAACACTAGATCTCCAACTTGAAAAGATCTATCCTTGGCCTTTCTGTCAAAGGTCTTCTTGATCAAAGCTTGATCCTTTTCCATTGCTTGGGATGCCTGATTTCTGATCTCTTGCAGCTCCATCAGTTCTGCATATCTCACCTCCATAGGCTCAAATTCAAGCAACTCCAGCTGCTTCATGAGTTCCAATGTTGGCAACTCAAGTGACATGGGCAAGATTGCCTCTCTTCCATAGACAAGCTTAAATGGAGAATTACCTGTGGATCTTTTGGGAGTGATCCTATCAGCCCATAAGGCTGATTTCAGTTTGGTATGCCAAGCCCTCTGATTCTCATCAAGAGTCCTCCTAATGATCCTCAGCAAGTTCTTATTTGTAGACTCGGCCTGGCCATTACCTTGAGGGTAATAGTTTGATGAAGTGCTCAGGTAGATCCCGTTCTTGACAGCCCACTCAGTCACTTTAGATCCAATGAATGCCAATGCATTATCAGAGACTATTGTAGCAGGTACACCAAATCTGGTAGTTATCCCCTCGTAAAAGTCCAAGATGCTAGACTCATTCGCCTCTTTGAGTGCTACTGCTTCTGTCCATCTGGTGAAGTAGTCCGTGGCTGTCAAAATCCATTTGTGCCCTTGGCTTGAATTGGGATTGATGGCTCCAATGAAGTCTAAACCCCATTGCATGAATGGCTGGTCAACTGAGATTGGATGTAATGGAAGGGCAGCGAGTCTCTCTTTTCCTGTGAAGAATGCACAATTCTTACATCTCTTGATCCATGCATAGCAATCACTAAAGATTTTAGGCCAATAATAACCAGCCTTCATGATTTTCAGAGCTGTCACTCTTGGTGCAAAATGGCCACCAGCTGGTCCATCATGAAACTCTTTTAATACCCTTTGGATCTGACCTGTGTTAATGCATCTCAGCAGCACTCCATTCACATCCTTCTTGAACAAAACTCCATCAATGATGGTATATGGAACAGCCTGCAACCTGAAGTATCTCCTCTTCACTTTGCTCATTTCTGGAGGGCATAGGCCTGTTTGTAGGAAGTGCATAATGCCTTGGGTCCAGCAAGGAGTCGGGGCAGCATTGTCTTCTTCTTGCCTGCCACTCGGCTCATGGCTGTCTTGCACTATCAAAACAACCTCTTCTTCGTTGCAAACATCTTTTTGCTTCCCCAAAACCAGTTGCTCACACAATCCTTTCCCTCTTACCAGCTTGGTGATCTTGATCTCAATGTCATACTCCATGACACGGGTGATCCAACCTGCCCTTTTTTCATTCAAATCCTTGTTGAGGAGGAAGTCCTTAACCCCAGCATGTGAGACCAATAACTGGACCTTGTTGTTTGAGATTAAATGCTTGAATTTCTTCAAGCTTTTGATTACTGCAAGCACATGCTTTTCAATAAAAGAGTAACTCACTTCGCAGTCATCTAGGCTCTGGCTGAAGAAGGCAATCGGCTATTCATCATTATCTTTGTTCTGTTGTACCAGAATGGCAGAAATAGTGTCATCACCTCCAAATGCATAGAGGATGAAATCCTTGGAAAAGTCTGGGTTGATGAGAGTGGGTGCTTGGGAGATGGCTTCCTTGATTGCTTCAAAACTCTCTTTGCCTTCTGCCGTCCACTTGAAAGCCATGCTTTTCCTTAACATTTTGGTGATGGGCTTGACAAGGGCTGCAAAATCTGGGACAAACCTCCGAACAAAGTTTATCCTTCCCAGGAAACTCTGAAGGGATTTCTTGTGGCTTGGCAATGGTAGAGCTCTTATGGCTTCAACCCTCTCTGGATCAATTGCTAATCCTTCCTTGGAGACAATATGGCCAAGGAGCTTCCCTTCATGTGCAAGAAAGATGCACTTCTTAGGATTTAAGGACACTCCGAACTTTCTACACCTCTGAAACACTTGCCTGAGGTGAAAGAGATGGTCTGCAGCATTCTTTGAGAAGACAGTAATATCATCTAGGTATATCAGCACTATCTTGTTGATCAAGCCTTTGAATGCCATATCCATAGCTCGCTGGAATGTTGCTCCGGCGTTCGACAGTCCAAATGGCATCTTCTTGTAAGCATATGTGCCCCATTTGGTTGTGAAGGCTGTCTTGAACTGGTCTTCCTCCTTTACCATAATCTGATTGAAGCCTGAGTAACCATCAAGTAGTGAAAACCTTTCTGAACCAGCTACGACCTGCAATATTTGCTCCATGGAAGGGAGTGGATAATGGTCCTTGAGAGAGGCTCTATTCAAATCTCTGAAGTCAACACACAGCCTGATCTCTCCACTCTTCTTTCTGACTGGAACTAAGTTGGCAACCCAACTAGAATGCTTGATTGGGAATATGATTCTTGATTCAATCAGCTTGTCCAATTCTTTCCTCATGAGAGGCTCCATGTGTGGATTGACTGGTCTCTGTTTCTGCCTGACAGGCTTAGTATTTGGATCCAATTCGATGGTATGCTGAGCTAAGTTGGGATTGAAACCTTTCAAGTCTTCATAGCTCCAAGCAAACACGTCAGGGAATTCTTGACATAGCTGTATGAACTCACACCTTTCTTGCTCAGTTGTCATCTTTCCAATTTGCAATGGCTTGTTCTCTTCTACCAAGATGGATACCGAATCTTCTCTCTTGACCTGAATGTTTGCTTTCTCCTTTCTAAACTGATCATTGGGGTTAAAAATGGACTCCAAAGTGATAAGTCCTTTGGGCAGCTTGTCAGTTCTCAGCTGTATCACTTGGTCACCATATTGCTGTTCCAACTTCTCTTGATTCTTAGCTGAGAACTCAGCTTCCTCTTGCAAGAAGTGGATGATTTGCTGGTCATTCTCAAATACCTGCCAACTGACATTGTTATCCGGCACTGAAGGCCTCACAATCACGTGGATGTTTGGCTGTACCTTGTCTTGTTGAATGTTTTCTACAATGTCAAAGGCTGCCCCTACTGCTGCAAGCCTGTCAGCAGCTTGATTCTCTTTCCTAGGGATGGCTTTGATGCCGAAACCCTCAAAATCTTCCATGAGGTCCCACACTCTGTTCTTGTAGCACCTAAGTAGATCATTTTTGGTAGCATGTTGTCCCTTGACCTAATTTACAATCGATTCACTGTCCCCAAAAACTTGCAAGTTCTTTATTTTTCTCTTGATTGCCCAATGCATCCCTTGCACCAAGGCTTCATATTCAGCAGTGTTATTGGAGCATGCAAATTGAAATCTAAAAGCTGAATAATACTTTACTCCTTGAGGTGAAATAAGCACGGCTCCACCTCCTGCGCCTTGTCTACTCCTTGATCCATCACAAAAAAGCTGCCATACCTCATTGTCATCCTTGTGGCTTGGCTTGGTGATGCTAGGAATAGGCTGACTTTCTTCGTGTATACAATAGACTCCCAGCTCAGATTCTTCTATTCCTTGATAAGGATCAAAAGCATGTACCTTGTTTGCCCATTCATCAAGAGTTAGATCTGGGATGTTTCCAACTTTAGTGTCAGTTTCATCCGTGTTTGGGTGATCTTCTTGATCAAATGCTGAGCAATTGGCATTAATCTGACTTGGAGTATAGGGCTCAATGTGGAAGTTTGCAATAGGTTCTGACCTAATTGTAGCCTTAGTTCCATACCTTGTTCTGAATAGCATGTGAGACCAATCAGCGGACAAATATCCCCCAATTTTGGCAGTGAAGTCCCTTGACAAACATAGGGCAAAGAGTGGTGGAAGGTCTATGACTGATATATCTTGTAAGACAACAACATTTGGACATGCATGCAAGGTAAGACTCAAATTTCTAATCACTCCAACTGTTGCTATTGCTGTCCCATCCAGCTGCACTACTCCCTTAGATGTTATTTCATACTGGAGCCCTAACTGATCAGCTATCTGTTTAGGCATTACTGAGCTACTTGCCCCGGAATCTATCATGCAATTATGCACTAGCTGATTTCCAATGATTAACGAAACATAAAAAGGGGGAGGCTTCAGCATTCTACCTTGTTGTGCTCCATGATTTCCTTCAGGCTGGGCAGCATTTGTGAGCACTTTGTCTTGCATCTGCTGATTCGAAGCTGGCCAGTCCTTCATGGCAGCTTGCAGTAGATCTCTTTGGCCTGGGATGGATAGGGATTCCCACATAGATATATTGACGTTTGTCTTCTTCATCTGATCAATGATACTGAATGGTGATGAAGGATCTCTCTGCTGTCCCTTGGTTTGCACATTTACTCCTTGTATGTGGGCAGCAACAGCTGGCATTTGAGTTGGCCTAGGGGCTGTTCTTGGCTGCCCTTGTGCATTTGAAACTGGGACTTTGCCTGCCAATCATTTGTGGAGCCATGGAAGGTTGTGGATTGGCTGGGGCTAATGGCTGCTCTTCACCCAAATTTCTCCTTTTTGACCTTGTGTTTGCTGCAACACCTTGAGAAACTGCCTGGTTCATGCCACAAAAATCCTCTGCTTGCCAATTTACCAATGTGGTGTCATTTGGGGCTGATTGCTGTTGGAATGTTTCTTGTTGTTGGCTGTTTTCTTGACTGTTCTCACCCTCCACACCAGTAGTTGTTACCATTAAAGCTTGAGTCAAAGCACCATTGAAGCACATGGATTGATTATGAGGCTCATTACATGGAAAACACCAATCATACTCCTGGGAAATGTTGTTTTGTGCTGGTACTAATGCCTTAGAGGCAGATATGGCATTTGGATTATAGGGCTGGAATGGTCTATTGGCAGGAGGCCTTGCTTGATTCTGATTTGCAGCTGGATTGGGTGGCCTTTGAGGCTGATATGGCTGCCTAGTAGGTTGAGCTTGAGGCTGATATGAAGGTCTAAAACCTTGAGCTTGCTGTCTTTTGAGAGTGACCAGCTCATTGCCTAGATTTTGCAATTGCTTCATGACCTCTTGAAGCTCATTTGGGGCACTTGGAGATGAAGTGGAAGCTTCATTTGAACTCTGATTTCTAGGAGTGGGAATAGGAGCTAAGACAGGTGCTTGACTAGCACTTGGGCTCTCTAAACTTGGATATAATGGCATTGGAGGCCTAGGAGCCAGTTTACCAGCTTGAATAAGACAGTTTTCGGCTCTAATGGCAATGCTATAAGCAGCAGGTAAGGTTGTGCCTCCCATTGATTGAATTAACATAGAAATATCAGAATTCAAAGCTTTAAGATAGTAGAGAAAAGCACCTTCTGCTGTTGGCCTGACTGCCACTGGAATCCTATCCCAAGACCTTTGAAATCTGAAGTTGAAGTCAGTCAGCTGCTCGTTGGGGGCTCTCTTGATAGTTGTCAATTGTTCTAGAAGAGACAAGTTGTCTCCCTTCTCTCCAAACTGCTCATGGAGAACTATGCACAACTGATTCCAATTTGTGATAGAACCAGCTTCAAGGCTTCTGAACCATTGCAATGCCTTCCCTTTGAATGATGATGCCAGCAGTTTGACAGCCACATCCATTTCATTTATCTCATGGATTGCACAGATGTTAGCAATGTCTTTGACATGATCACCAGGAGTGGTATGATTTTCTCCAGTAAAAAATGGAATGTTCTTCAACGCTGCAATTGGAACTGGATTCTGTGCATTGAGGGCAAGTGGGCTGCTGCCAGTGAAATTGACAAAGGGATTTGCTGGTTGCGCCATTCTGATTGGTCGAAGGACTCTTGAATACTGAATGAAAGGCCGAGCAGGTGGAGGAGTTGAGAGAGTTCTGTTTGGTGGAGATGGAGACCTTTGAATCCTTCTTCCTCTTTGCCTTCGTCTTGGAGATAATTGCAGGTATTCAAACAACACTTCCTCTTGTCCAACTCTTGACCTTGTGATTCTTCTCATAAGCTTTCAGGCCTGCGCTGCTGAAACCAGTTGATCTTCCTTTTGGAGTCGCCAGATATGTGAATAATAGCTCTTTTCAAGCAAGAAAATTGCAGCAGATTCATATCAACTTTGCTGCAATAAAAATGAGACCTCTAGGTCCCACCGGGCGTGCCAAAACTGTTAGTGCAAAATCACAGCACCCCTGGATGCAGATCAAGTTTCTAGGTTGATCACTTGGCATCCAGTGTGATTGCATAACATTGAATCCTTTCTCCAAGTGTGGGACTTGAAAAATGAGAGAGGATTCTCCAGAGAAGGCTGGTTCCTATTCCTCTGTTCAGATGCACACGAAATATGCAGAGGGTTTTCTCAAAACCTAATCTAATCTGCCAAGGAGACAAGGTAAGAAAATGCATAAAATAAATCTAAGCTAATAGAGGTGATGCACCGAGGAATGAAGAACACCTATTTTTCCAGTAAACACAGACCATTTGAATGTGATATAAGATCATGCACAGATGACAAAACCTGTAGTGAAAGACCAGGAGGATGCAAAAAGAACACAGAGAGGGCTGAGAATCATCCACAGACATGCATTATTTGCTCCAAAGATTGATACAATACACTACAGAATGCCATGAGGTAGAATAGTATTACAGTTCAAATGAGAGGTTCGAATTCCACAAATTCACCTGAGGAGAAGAAGGGAGAGGCAAAACAGAAAAAATGTTCCACCTTGAAAAGAAGCTCCTCTTTACAATATATAGAAAGAATGAGAGAGGAAAGAGAGAAGGGAAAACCAAATCTACCCCAACCACCTCTAGGTTGCATTCAATTCATCTCATCATGGCAGAAGCGGTGGATCCTGGCAAAATGGCGGGCTGCCTAACAGAAGCGGCGAACTGTCTGCTGCATTAAAGTTGTTAGTTGAAGCATTACTTCTGCTTATTATTTCGCACCAGATGTGTTTCTTGATTTTCTCTCTCCAAACTGAACCAAAATGTAAGATTGACCCTGGAATCGTGTAGAGAATCTCACAAGCTTTCCGTTGATATAAGGAACGTGCAAATCCGAGCTCTGGATCAAAAGATATGACGATCTGAAGATTTAGGGCACGGAACAGACCAAGACGGATTTTGAAATATTTTCCCGCGCTTCGCCACCTAGACGACACGTGGCAGGCTCTGATTCACTGAGCAACTCTCTCTCCTCCACCTCTCGGCAGGCTATCTTTTGAAATTTCCTTGTGGGCCCTAGCTGGGACACGTGGCACTATCCCATTGGTTCGGGCCAGTGCTCGAAACTTCGACCTTTGACTTTTTGACTTTTTCTCCTTGTGACACGTGTCATGATCTGGTTGGTTCTCGGCCATTTCGGTGATCTGGTCCCATCGGCCCAGATGTCCCAAACTGTCTAGGACTTCAATTCGCGCCCAATTTCCCTGTCCCTTTGTGGTTCGCGTGCATTTTGTCCCAGTGTCCCTGCATGCTTGATTGCTAATTTCAGCCGAACCGGCCGGTCCGCGCATCCCTTTGTCTCATTTGGCCCAGATGTTTCCCATTTCGGCCGAACTGGTTCGGTTTGTCCCAAATGTCCCTTGACCTTCGTGGGAAAAATTCACCCGCCCGATTCGGCCGGTTCGCACCTTTTTGTCCCACCTGTCCCACTTTGTTTCAGACTGAAGTTCCTCATTTCGGCTGATCCGGCTGGTTCGCGTATCTTTGTCCCAGATGTCCCAAAGCTTTAGTTAGTGCGAAAGTTCTCCTTTCCGGCTGATCCTGGCAGTTCCGCGTCCTCTCGGACGTCCTTTTGGTCCCACTTGTCCCAAATGCTTAGCGGGCCGCCTGGAGGCTTTTCGGCCGATCCGCGCTTTGACGTCCCAAATGTCCCAATTGCTCTTAGGACTAGGACTTAGCCGATTTTCGCAGTCTTTTTTGGATCAACCTACTTGCCTTCTGCAACTTTTTCGCATTTTCTCAGAGCTTGCTCTTTTCAGCCTGGACAGGAGAGTTAGAAAATTTCCTGAAGGGACCCTAGAAACCTGATTTTTGCTCTGAATCAATCAATTTGCTTGGGATTTGAATATTCTGACGCATGTTATCAATTGAACAAGTTTATTGAGGCAAGCATTATTTTTCCAATCAAGCACTCTTCATGGGCTGCAAATCTAGTGCAAGTCAGGAAAAGAAATGGTGAAATCAGATTATGTGTAGACTTCTGAGACTTGAACAAGAATTCCCTAAAATATCACTATCCACTTCCTTCCATGGAGAAAATCTTGCAAGTAGTAGCTATTTTAGAGAGGTTTTCAATTCTAGATGGCTACTCGGGCTACAATCAAATCATTGTGAAAGAGGAAGACCAGTTTAAAATAGCCTTAACACCAAAATGGGGCACATAAAATTATAGGAAAATGTCATTTGGATTGTAAAATATATTAGGTACATTTTGTAGGGATACAGACATGGAATTCAAGGTACTGATGAACAATATAGTTCTTGTGTATCTTGATGATATCACTGTATTCTCCAAAAACACAAAAAATCATCTCTATCACCTTAGGTAGGTGTTCCAAAGATGCATGAGATTCAAATTGTCTCTAAATCTGAAGAAGTGCATATTCCTATCCCATGAAGGCAAGATCTTAGGCCACATTATGTCTAAGAAGGGGTTGACAATTGATCTAGAAAGAGTTGAAGCCATCCGTGCTCTACAATTTCCAAGTCAAAAAAGGCTCTCCAAATATTATTGGGGAGAATCAATTTCATCTAAAGGTTCATGCCTAATTTTTCCACTCTTGTTAAGCCATTAAAAATGATGTTGAAGAATAATATGGCATTTAAGTGGAAAATAGAGGGAAAGGAGAGTTTTTAAGCTATTAAGCATGCCATATCTTAAGCTCCAACTCTCATCAACCCATATTTCTAAAAAATCTTCATCCTCTATGCCTTGGGTACTTCAGATACCGTATTTATAATCTTGATATAGTTGAAAAAGGAGGGTTCAGAGTAGCCTGTAGATTTCTTTAGTTAAAGCTTGGGATATTATGAGGTGAGGTACTATTTAATCGAGAAGCATGTCCTCGCTGTTATAAAGAGTTTGAAAATATTTAGGCACTTAGTCTCCAACAACAAAATCCAGTGGTTAGTGTCTCATGTGGGGGTAAAATATTTTCTCATGAACAAGGACTTAAACAAGAAAAGAGATGGATGGATTACACGTGTAATGGAGTATGACATAGAAATAAAGGTGACCAAATTGGTCCATAGAAAAGGCTTATGTGAGCAGTTGGCCTCTAATCAGCATGATGAATCAAATAATGAAGAAAAAGTTGTTATGGTGTTGCAAGATAATCAGGAACAAGTAGATGATGTAACACCCTCTTTATTATGCTTCACAACTAGGAATATTTTTGTCTTCTCTTTAACTTCATTCTTCATTGATTTAAATACCCAATATCTAAATTCCATCATTAATATGAAATTGAATCCATCCGATAACTGTCATAAACCATGTGCAACTGCATGAGAGTATATCAATCCTACTCAATCCCCTTCAAACACTCTTTGTGAGTGTATTTACTCTTTACGAGCGTGTATACAAGTATACTAATGGTTTCTTCATCTATCAAATATAATCAAATAATGCATTCTAATTTTCTACAAGGGTGTCTGTCATTGAATCCCATCCAACATCCTACACTTAGATCCTTGGTGACTACGAGGATAGTGTAATCAACATCTTACACTACTTTGATCAAAGTTCTAAGAGACATGATGCCATGCTCAGTTCTGTGATGGCACATTCGTAGTTAGGAAATTTTCCATCACCTAGTTCAATTATATAGATTATTTTCCAGTCTTAAGTTATTATGTTCATAGTTGACAACTTAAGAATTCATTAATATTCCTTTCCTATTTTCTAGGTCCATTTAGTATACTAATACTGGTAAGTACATTTATACTAACCAATCAGTCAAAAAGTGCATAAGTACTTCATACTATACCGTCATGAATTAGTTGTTTCAATGAAGGTACTCCACCATGTAAATGGTGTTGCTATTAAGATGACAACAATATTTGTCAATTTGTTTTCATCATTCAACATACTCTAATCACCCTGCTTAATCACTAGATATACTGAGCCTTTATAAAGTGTAAGATGATGCTATAAAGGTGCAGTAGTTGAATCAATTTTTGTTCCATACCTATTCACTTATTCTGTACCAACTTGTTTATTCATGTTCAACAAGTCCATCCTTTATACTTAATACCTATAAGCATGTTTTGCACTTTTAATCTAGATTATACCTTCATGTGTATCAAATATTACTAGGTATACCTATACAAAAGAATCTTTTCAGTGCGTTGTTGTAATCCGTTGTTGATGTATTAATTTCCATCATGATCATTACACTTGCCAGTTGCAAATTTAATTCAGCATTCCACATTAAATCCCTTGTTCATATTTTACTTATTAACACTAGCAATGCATCATGTCAAGATTAGTACTTATATCGTAATTTAATCCTTTTACTCAAATAAAGTGTTAAGTATAGTATTATACTTATTAGGATTAATTCCAAACATTTTGCAACAATCCATAATTTAATTACATACTTTATTATTTTAAAGGCACAACCATGTAATTCACTCTATTCATAATGATTGCAATACAATATGTATTCTCAAAGACAATGCTTTATTAATGATCGAAAAAATAATTTTTTGTCATTAATATCACAATGAAGTATAAATTTCACTTCTTAGTAAAATATACATACAATTAATTGCATTTCTCAATTCAGTACAACATCATCAACAAATAATAACTAATACATGTCCATAACTGATTATCAAAATAATCACATCTTGTTCCAAGCATCATGCCTTACTAAAATACAATTATTTTCATTTTTTCACATCAAGAACAACTTTATAGATTTCATCAAATGACATAGCAGTGAGCAAAGGTGTATGACACTTCTTTCTTCATAATCAACCTACAATGTTAATAACCTACATGGAAAATATTCCATTGTACATGGTCAGTTCCAACTGAACTAGCATGATAAGATCTATTTCCCTCTTAATAGATTTATAACTTTTAGTAATTGCATAAATGCAATGCTGCATTTATTTTAATAAATAAAATGACATAAAAGGACAAATCACTTTGTATTGACATTACTAATCATTTCATTCAATTTAATTAATCCAGAATAAAATTATTTTAGTGAAGAACATGTTTTTAGTTATCATCAAATGCTTTAAGGTGGATTGGTGAAGACAAAACATGTGACATATAAGGAACTATGTAATCCACAATCACATCATCCTTTCTCTATTATTACAAACCAAAAGTATATCACTCAACAAAAAAATCCTTACCATATATATGACTTGAAATGATAGTCATGTATATAGTATCATATTCAACGTTTCATGCTAACATATATAACAAGATCTTTATCTATTTCGTTACTAATACATATCCCTGTATGCTTATGTTGGTGCCATTAATAATTGTTCACAAGATTTCATATTATGTAACATAAGTTATCACGTACTAACTTAATATCTGGCTTCTTTATGTATATGACCTATACATAACCTCTTGACTACCCTAATAACATGTCATGATATATTATGAGTCAAGAACAGTCACATTTCATAACTTATTATAGTCAATTCAAACCCATATTGAATCCTAAATACAACATGGTAATTCAGCCATAAACCTTAGAACACATTGATAGTCATTCACTCCAAGTATCGACAAACCTACAGGAAGGAACATTTCAACAACCTTAAGTTAAGTAATAATTGCTGAAGTGACTAAGATAGGGATAGGTTACGAATTTCCCCACTCAGATCAAAAACCACTCTAATAAAGGATGCAAATCAATGCATTCGAGTGCATACCCTGATACCAAATTGGAAACACTCATAATTCCTAACAATATATAATTATATTATAATGAACATTTAAGTTTGGAAACTTAGAAATGTTCAAGGTACATAACTATATAAATCAAATAACCCTCAAAATCAATATGAACATCAACAAATTAATCATGATATTTTAAGGTCATACAACAAGGTGTCATATAATTACCCACAATTCCTCCTAATGACATCATATAACACTACTTTCAATACCCACCTTCAAGAAAGGGAGGGTCAATTATTAAGATGAGGTACGTATTCCTATAAGACCTGATTTGAATTTAACCTTTGAAAAAATTTCTAATAAGAATCACATGGTTCCTTAGTTTGATATCAAAATATTTGATGTAGGTTGAATGTAGTATAACAAATGCTACCCATAATATTCTGGTCTTACTATAATAAAAACCCTACAAGCTACCTTCATATTTACCCATCATATCAGAAGATAATTAATGTTCCCAACTTTATTATTCATCAAATTTCTTTAATAGCCCACATAAGTAACTCAATAACAGATATTATAGTTAATATGTTATCCCATAAAACCCCTTTTCAATCCATATTGAAGAACATGTATTCCAACTATCACAGTACCATCAAGGTAAAATAATAGTTACAACAAGTAAAAAATAAGAAGGATTTGTATCAATAAAAAGTTAAGGCTACAAATCCTCATGATTCTCACGACAACGGTTCTCAAAGGTAAATTGTATTTCTCCAGGGAATAAAAAATATCACAAGTACAGTCCTCAAAAACACTAGTTCATTTTTGTCGAGTTCAAAGTAAGCTTGATGCAAGTAAATAAATTGAACAATAATACCTAGATTTGGGTTTAATACTCAAAAACCATTTACACACAGACCACCACATTCAACTACAGATATTCCATATCATACCCAATTATTAAAGAGAGTTGATAATAATCAGAAGAAATTATTATAACAAGAATTTAGCCATGGGCTCATCATGCCTGATATAAAAATCCCACAATTTTATTTTGAACTCATCAATTGTACCCAAAAGAACATCACAAAATTCTCGATATTCTTCACCGTATTCTCATTAGAAAAAAGGTATTCCTAACAAAATACCCTTATATAACTTATCAATAAGATCACCCATTAATAGATTCAATATGGTTATCTTGCATGCCGAGTTTTAGGGATGGTAAACTGGATTTTATTAACAGAAACTATTAACTCTTTTCTTAGCGGATGGCTCTAATCCTTGAACTCCACATTCTCATTAAAAACCATAATCTCCGAAAACCCTTATATTCTTATTTATTACAGCAATATAAATGCAACCCACTAATTCCTCAACTCCCAGTTAAGGGATTCATGCCATAAATCATGAAAAATCGACAGAGAAAATGAAATAATAGGAAAATTATTTATATGCAAGCTTCGATGTCACCTCACCACTAAGGCTGTCGATAACAATAAAATCGAAACCCCTTAATTTTCCCTCAAAAACCACTTGCTCATTTTCCAAGGTGGTGGAGGAGGTTCGAGGTCCCAAAATTAAATGCATGCGAGGACTTTGTTAGTCCTTCCCACTTTTCCTGCAATCCATTTTTCCCATTTAAATTTAGTGGGGTTTAAACTTAGCATATCAACCACTTTTTCCAATTAGGTTTATCCATGTCCATAGCCATGACCACTAAACTTAGTCGGGTCTTCCACTAATAAGATGGAAGTGAAAATTAATTACAACTTTGTAAATATAGCAGAGGGTACATGCAGATAAGGATCACCACATAACACATAGTCTCCCGATTCGAACCGTAGGACACTTTTAATATAACATTGGCCCCAACATTTCAAACCTTAGTAATTCCACATTAGGTTCCTTTAATATCTATGATATAAAACATAAGTCCTCAACAACATGTTGGCTTTAGATTTTAGTCTAAGAATTTATAAAATATAATCACTTAAACCATAACTTATATATTCGAAAATGAATATAGTTATCCATTTCTAGGACATTGAATAATATGCCAAGGCCTAAATAGTATAGATACAAGCCTTCATAATTCTAATTTCATAAACCTTAGCTTAGATTAAGGTTAGGTTCCATGTCAACTTAGGCCCATTTAATTTAGTAACCTTAGAGACTTGTGCAGCTAAATTAATGCATTCACATTACAAATCCACATTATCATGATGACTCAAGATAATAGCCTAGGCCATAATAAAATGAACCAAAGGTAATATCCTGAAGCAACATCTTTGCATAATAATCAAATAGGTCTCAAATTAAATTAGACCAAGACCATATTCACTAAGGCTATACTTTGATCAAGATAAAAATAATAGTAATCACTTTAGATCTTACCTTGAGTTATGTCGACACTATTCCACTCCTGAGTCTGGATCATATTGAACAAGTACCCAAAGTCACTAAAACTTATCAAAATGATCAACAAAACCGAAGGTAATCAAATAACAAATAGTATGATCATAATCTACAAACATAACAAATAACATATCATAAAGTATAGAATCTTAATAACCAAGATATGCAAGTATATTAGATCAATTGAGTAGAATCAAATTGTCCTGTCATGCTACATAAATTCCTTTACATCCCGACAAAGAACACCAAAAAAATACAATTCCATTGTAAAAGCATGTCAAACCAATACATAAATCCAAGGATAACTGATAATAAAACAAGGGTATTATAGATGATAAAGTGCTACATGAGTTCCATGATGGAGGTCATTTTTCTCCACGAGTAACAACCCTCAAGATCATGAAGGTTGATTATTATTAGCCTACAATGTTTAGTAACTTCTATGCACGGATCAAGAAATGTAAAAAAATTTCGTTCTTCACAGACGAGGAGAAGCTAACAACACTTCCACTCCACCCAATCTTAGTTGATCAATTTTTCATACAATGGGGATTGGAATTCACTAGGGTCATCAATCTAAATTCAAGCCAAGGCCACAAGTGGATTCTAATGGCAATGGATTATTTCACCAAGTGGACCGAAGCAGTGGCGCTCAAGGAGGAAAATGTTTCTAACATAATAGACTTATATAAGGGGTTAGTAACCAGATTTGATGGCCCAACTACTATCATATCAGATAATGCTCTAGCATTCCTTGGCACCAAGATCACTAAATGGGTTGTTAGGAATGGGATATATTTGAGCACTTCTTCTAACTATTACCCCAAGGGTAATGGAAAATATGAGTCCAAAAATAAGAATTTGCTAAGAATTATAAGAAGGAATTTTGATGAAAATCATAGGACCTGACATACCAAGCTCAAATCAGTCTTGTGTCCTGATAGAATCACACCAAAAAGGTCAAGGAGTAGCTCTCCTTACAATTTAGTCTACAGAAGAGAGGCTAGGCTACCCATATCTCTCGAGTTACCGAAACTGGACCTCCTCAAGTAGTTAGAGCTATCTTAATTTGAACCTATGGAAGCCAAGTATATAGAACTCATGGAGTTGGAAGAGCTAAGACAACATGCAATGTAAACCATGGAGAAGGATCATGATTTAATCAAAAGGAGTTTTGATAAGAAATCTAATGTTAGAAACTTCCAAGAGAGAGATTTGGTACTGAAATGGGATGCATACAGGGAAAATGGAGCAAGCATTCCAAATTTGATGCTATATGGAGTGGCCCCTACATGATCATAGAGTACAAAAGTAACAATGATTCCAACCATCCAAGTTGGATGGAGAAGAATTGTTGATTCCAGTCAATGGAATCTATCTCAATCACTATTACTAAAGTAAAATCTCACCTTTGTACATATTAGTTTAGGATTTTCTAATTCCTCTAAGTACTTATGCACATTATTTTGTTGTTATAATATGGTTTCCCTAAGTTCCTAGGGCATAAGTTCTATACTTCCTAGTGGTATCTTTATACAATTCAATATGCCCCCAAAAGGAATGTTGTGGTAAGAAGCTCAAAGTTGTAGGAAATAGTTACTACCTTCAAGAAAATCCAAATATAGGGAAAATAAATTAGATTTAGAGACAAATTTCAATGTTTTAACCTCTTTTGTCTCTTCAGATTAGTCATAACTTGAGCTCCTATGCCTCTTCTACAATCAAAAAATTAGTTTCAGGGGTAGTCCTATCTTAAGCATTTAATTTAAATCATGTCATGGGGAAAATTAGGTTTTAACAACTCCCAATAATTTTCCAAATCAGAAAATGTGGTCTCAAGCTCTGCAATGTTTACCCATGCTAAGATATCATTAGTTGGTTGTGCTTCACACTTGGAAAAAATTAGATGTTGGGAAAATTTCAGCGGTTCATCTTCTGTCTCATTAGATTAGACTTGCAGAGGGAAAATATGGAAAGAAGACTCCAAGTTCAAAATTTCTTTCCACTCAATCCAATTCTCAATAGTTTCTTATTAAAGTTGGAAAATTTGAGTGAAAGGTAGTTCTAGGTTAAAGAAAAAATGTTTAAATGGCTTAGGGACATGATTTCAGAGTTCAGGATCAATTTTTTGTTTACCAGACTAACTCCATGCCCAACAGACACTTCAAGGTCACTGGTCACTCATCTAGCAAGAAGATGTCTCTAAGAGGTCACCAAATTATTATTCATTTTTACCCCCTTTGTTAAATGGGCAACTCAGGAGGACAAGCTTGGACACGGGAAAAAGCTTCATGGAATAATATGGAGGAATATAGGTAAAATTTCAGGTTTTGGAAACATTTTCAGTGTTTTAAGGAGGCGTGGAATCATTTATGATGTTTTTTCCTCTTCTAGGTTTTAAAGGTGTAGAGCATAATTGAAGAGAGAAAACAGGCCTTGAGGCCCACATTTGGTCAAAAAATGGGTAAAAATGGGAAAAAATTGGATAATATGCCCTAGGAAATTTCACTAAGTATCCACAGTCCCTAGAACTCTAAATGTTTTAAGAAAAATTAGAAAATGCAAGACAAAATTTAAAAATGCCAAAAATGACTTCATAGCAAAAAACAGCTCTCCAAGCTAAAAAGTAGCTTGACAAGCTCGTTTAGGTGCATAAAGGTCACAGGAATTCGAGTATCTTAGCAGAGCTATGTAAATTTGATATGGGTCACCAGCCAAGTTGGGATTTAAAGTGGCCCCGAGTCAAGCTCGTCGGGTTGCATTAGAAATTGATAGGCATGGAGTGAGTTGGCGGGTTGGAGTAGCTCAGAGGATGGGGCCGAGCGTCTTGGATCATAGTGAGTAAATCGATGGCAGGTGGTAGTTAGCTCATTAAGATAACTTGGTGAGCTTGAGGTTTCATAATGCATCGACGAGGTTGGTGTTGGGATGCATATTTTACGAGTAAGGTGCATAACTCGGCAAGTCGGGTTGAGAACGTGGTGGAGTTTGGAGATGAAAACACAATGCATGGAGCATGTTAGTGTGTCGAGTCTCATCAGGAGGACATATCATAAAATAAAATGAGAAAAAAACCTCATCTAAATGGTGTAGATGCAAGTCGAGCTCTGAACCTGACAAACATGCAGTAGGTCATCGAGCTGGCGAAAGTGGAAGTGAGAAGAAATCAGCATGAAGCATGGTGAGTCATGTGGGTGGAAGGAAAAACCTAACCCCGACAAGTTGAAAGGTGAGCTGTGTCAGAGGCAGAACATACAAAGAAAAACCATGTCATTAATTTTCTCAGTGTTAAATGCTGATTAGGTTTCAAACCTGCCATGCAGGGTCAGGTGGTGAGTGAGGGGCGAGCTATGAAGTAGGTAGGTGGGAGTAGATGGAGGAGACCTCAAAAATTTCCCAATACTTAAATGATGATAACTTCCTCTATAATCCTCATAAATGGACAAAATTATAGTCATTGGAAAGCTAATTCAAATCCCTATGCCGTGGAATGACTAAAACTTTTAGGTTGGTAGGTTACATGGGAGAAAAATGGAGACAAATTTTCTAGGAAATTGAGATCATACCCAGGTACTAAAAATGGATTAAATCGAGGTGTGGAGGCCCATGTCTTCTTCCACAAGGCAAGGTATAATGGAGCATGGGATTTCAGGCCTCCCCATCACTTTTACAGGTTCCATGATGTTTTTTGTGGGTGGTTGGAGCATGGATTTTGGGTTTCTCTTCCTCTCTCTCATCCATTCTTCATATATATTGTAAGGGAGGGAATTTTTACAAAGGTTGGATATTTTTCATCTGCCCCCTCCCTTATTTCTTAGCTGTGGGATGTAGACACCCCAAAATTACACACTTATATCCATCTTATCCTAGTTCGCTTCCTAATACACCCTGTTTGATCCAAAAATTCAAGTTTAATAAACTTCACAGTAACTTGAAATGGATTTAACTAAATAATTGCTCTCAAATTATATCCAAAATGCAGAAATTTTAATTAAAAATCACACAGATTAAAACTCAACATCATAAAATTTGCAGCAATAAGAAAATAAAACACGGTGACACAGAAGTTTGTTTACGAGGTTCACCAATTGGCTACGTCCCTGGGTCCACTCTATGAGTGTTCCGATCAATTAATTAAAACTATTCAGAATAACAATACAACTCCTCAGAGTAAGCTTACAATAAACCTGTGTCTTGTGATTATTAGTAGAAGAAATTCCCTGTAAGAAAATTAAAATCCTCCTCTGTCAAATTCCGCCTTCCGTATTCCGTCTCTGCAATCAAATAATAATACACCTGTGTGTATTCTTCCTTCAAAACTTCAAACCTTAAAATATACCTATATATATATATATATATATATATATATATATATATATACACTTAAGTGTATATTTAGTAAATTTAATCCCATTTAAATCTCCCAATAATCCTCCCAAAGCCCATGATTTTCTCTTATCCATATGAGTGGATTTTAGCATAAAAAATGGAGGAATAATCCCACATATAATGGGATATTACCAATTTTAGACTTTATCAAAGCCTTCAAATCCTCCATTTAATGTGTGTACTAAGTCCACATGATGCTAACCACCCCCCTCCTTCTCTCGTGGATATTTTCTTGGTTGTAAATTGGCTTGCCTTGGAAAAATGTGCCAAAACTTGGGAGAGGATATTTGGTCAAAAATTGATAAATTTAAGGTGCTTTATTAGGATTAATTAAATGGATATCTTAGGATTAATTTATGAATTAATAAAATATGTTAACTAAGGGTATCTTGTAGTTGGAATATTGGCTAGATGTTCCACCTACATAATATCACTAGTTAGCATAAATAATTTGAAAATTTGAAGATTAAAAATAATTACGGTGGTCAAGAATCAACTTCCGAAATGCATAACTTTTGCTCACGGACTCAGTTTCTTCCCATTAAAAAGGTGCCAGAAATCTCTTACTGAGCTCTTGAATTTTTAAATGGTTTTCATAGACTTCTGAAATTGATCAAAACATTTTTTTAGGGAAATCCTCCAGATCATTCCTCCCCACTTAGAGCTTTTGGACCTCCAAAAGTTGACTTAATTATCAACAAGGTGAGGGTGTTTTCACTCACTTGTTTGATTTCCATCCATTTTTCCTTGTTTGGATGCATTCCTTTTAACCCCACATGAATTTACTCAACATCACCCCTTCATGAGGTCTTGGTTCTCCTGTCAATAATAGCATCTTCCTGTAACTCATGAAGAAATTCAAGAGAAAAATCATCAACATTAGGAACTTGAATACTTTCATCCTTGATCTATGATCATAGGAGGTTTCATATAGTTTCAAGTTTTCAACATTAACCACTGAATAAATTTTCATGTAAGAAGGCAAATATAATCAGAAAGTATTTGTACCAATATTTTCCAAAATCCTAAAAGGACCATACCTGATTGGTTTTAACTTTCTACCTTCACCTTTCAATCCTTCCTTGTTGATATGAATCCAAACTTGATCATCGACTTTGAATTAATGATCAACTCAATTTTTTTCATGCCTAGCCTTATAATTTTGCTTTACTTTTCTCTAACCATTCTTGGACATCTTTCTGAATCATCTGAATCCTCTTAATGAACTTTTGAGATTTCTAAGCATCACTTTTTCCATCAACCATTGATTCTAATTTTTTTGCAAAAAATAAGTCTAAAGGAGACTTAGGAAAATAACCAAAACAAGTTTCGAAACGATATTTTAAAGTATAAGAATGTAAAGACACTGATTATAATAATGATGTACATAATAGAAATGTTCATCCCAAATTTTAGGATGTTTTCCACAGTACTCTATGAGAAAATGTACCAATATTTGATTGACTACTTCTGTTTGACTGTTAGTTTGTGGATGAAAGGAAATACTTTTATTAAGCTTAGTATCCATTAAGCCCCACAATGATGACCATAATTCTTTGAAAAAATGAGAACACGATCAGAAATGATAAAAGTGGGAAGACTGAAATGGATCCAAACATTTTTTATGAACAAATGTGCAATATCCTTGCCTGAAACCTGTTTAGTAAAAGGAACCAAAATACACATTTTGTTGAACCTATCAAAAACCACATATAGATAATTATGTTTTCTTCATGATATAGGTAAACCACCTACAAAATCCATATAAATAATTTCCCAAGGATGGTTAGGAACATAGGAAGAGGTGTATACAATCCTAACTTCCTGATTACTAGGTTTACTTGTAGAACAAAGAATGCAACCTTTGATATATCTAGATACATTTTTAGTCATGTGTGGCCAGTAACAATATCTTTACAATTGGGAAACTATTTTTCTAATGCTAAAATGACCTGAAACAAGAGAAGTGTGAGCTTCTCTAATCATTTGAACTCTTTCAACTTGTGGGATACAAATTTTACCCAAATGATAAAGTATTCCATTATGCACATGATAGTCAAATGACTCTACTGATTTTCCATTTAGTGAATCTTCATAGATGTCCTTAAAATCATCATCCCTAGCATATTGTTCCTTATAAATTTCATTCACAAAAGGACTATGCTGTAAAATAGTAGATGCTATAATAGGAGGTCTAGAGAGCATATCAGCAACTTTATTATTTACCCCTTTTTTATACCTGACGACTAAATGGAATTGTTGCAGAAATTACATCCATATAAAGTGTCATGATTGTTGTAGCTTGGAGTGTGACTAAAGATAATGTAAAGGTTGATGATCTGTAAGGATGATTGTTTCTTTACCCATCAGATAGTGCTTCCATTTTTTCACACTTTGTACGAATGCATACAATTCCTTATCATAAGTAGGATAATTCTTAACTGCACTTGTAAATGTTTCCGAGTGAAAACATATTGGTTTTCTATTCTACATCAACACTGCTCCCATTGCATAACCACTAGCATCCATCTTAATTTTGAATGACAGTTGTAAATCTGGTAATGCAAGAAATGGTGTGGTGCTTATTTTTCCTTTCAGAGTTTTGAAATTTTGTTCATGCTTCCTTCCCCATTGAAAGACATGTTTAACACTGGTTAATGCATGTAAAGGGGGTACAATATAAGAGAAGTTAGCAATAAATTTTCTCCAGAATTGGACTACTCCAAGAAAAATCCTAACCTCTATTGCATTATTAGGCCTTGGCCAATTGACTATGGTTGAAAATTTTGCAGGGTATATTTTCAATGAACCATTCCCTACAACATAGCCTAAGTAAACCAAAGATTGTTTTGCAAATTCACATTTTGACAATTTCAAAAATAGCTTCTATTTTTGAAAAGTATCTAGCACTTTCTTGATGTGTTTAAGATGATATTCCCATGAATTGCTAAAGATTAGTATATCATCCAAATAAACAATTACGAAGTCATCCAAAAAGGATCTTAACACATCATTCATAACTCTCATAAAAGTGGAAGGTGCATTACAAATACCAAAAGGCATAATAAGCCATTCAAATAGGCCTTGCTTAGTTTTAAAAGTAATTTTCCAACTATCACCTTCATTTATTCTAACTTGGTGATAACCACTTCTCAAATCTAACTTAGTAAAATACTTTGCATTTTTCAACTGATCTAGTAAATCATCAATATGAGGTAAAGGGTAGCGGTTTTTAACCGTTATTTTATTCAAAGCTCATAGAAATCCACACACATCCACCACATACCATCCTTCTTTGGTACTAAGACAATAGGTGAATTGCATGGATAGGTACTTGGTTGAATGAATCCTTTCTCAAGAAACTCCATCACCTTCTTCTTTATTTCTTCATTCTCTATCACTGATAACCTATACATACCAATGTTAGGTAGAGAGGCATCCTGCTATAACTGAATCTCATGTTGAATCTCCCTTTTAGGAGGTAAACCTTGTGGGTCCTGAAAAACATCATTGAAGTTAGAAATAATATTTTCTATCTCAAATTTATGTTTAGGATCACAACCTTCTAATGCCTTGGATTTTCCCTCATTCGTGGCTTTTATAACCATAAGAACAAAACTCTTACTTGAGTTTACTAACTATTTCATTTTTCGTGCAGAAACTAAATTCAAGTTATTTTTAACATGATGGGCTCTTATGATGTATTCAATCCCATATTTCTTTAGCATGTATTTGTTCTCTTCTCTATAAAATATTGCTTTTCTATCAAATAAGTAAGGACTACCCAAAACAATTCCACAAATATCCAAGGGAACCACATCTAGCTCTACTTCATCAATAAATTTAGAAGTAATAGCAAATCTCAAAGTGCATGTTTTCATGACTTGAAATTTCACATCATCACACACCCATCCCAAAGGATATGGTTTCAGATGTAAGTTAGTTTTGAGTCCCAACTTTTTAACAAATTCTTCAGAAATCAAATTAGCTTGTGAACCACTATAAAAAAGAGTGTCTATTTTGGTATGCTTAGCTATTACTCTTATGTGGAACAACTCATTTCTTTTCCTTTTAGCATATTTAGATTTAGTTTTTGAAGAAGAAGCAATAATAGAAGGTTTAGTGTTAGAAGAGGAAGAAACAAAACCTTGAAGACCCATGACAGTCACTTTTGTTTCATCACCCAAATCCAATCCCAAGTCATGATGTACCACAACATTAGCTTTCTTCTCTTTCTTATTCCATAACCTCTTTGGTTTAAGTTCTGGATGAAGCTTCCAGCATTTAGCTTCATCATGGTTTTTCTTGCAATGGTTACAAAAGGGTTTTCCTTCTTCTTGTTTCACAGTAGAAGTGAATTTTGTCTTACCCTTTCCTTTACCTTTGTCTTTGTTTTCAAAATGCTTATGAGACTTCTTCCCATATCCTTCTTTTTCTCATCTTACCCCTGGCTTCCATGTGGGTAGCTTGAACACAAACTTCATCAAGGTTAGAAGGATTAAACATTAAAACAATATGTTTTAAATAATTGTGCAAACCTCCAATATATTTAATCAGAGTCTCATGGACTGTAAAGAGGAATTCCTAACATCAACGCCTTCTTTCTAAACTCCTAAGTATAGTCTTGCACACTTTGTCCTTTATTTTTCCTTAAATTTTTCCAATCCATAGTTTCTTGTTGCATGTATCCTAATGGATAAAATTGCTTCCTGAGCTCAAACAAAAAAATACTCCAAGAAGATATCAACTTACCATGTTGTTTGAGATCTTCCTGAATCTTACTCTCCCACCATATAAGTGTTGTACCACCCATACAAAGAGTAGCTAACTGGATTATTACTTCCTCATTTTCAATCTTCTGAATCCTGTAGTATATCTCAATCTACTTGACCCAGTTGTCTAGTTTTTTTGCATTTAGCTCACCATTATAAATGGGAAAATCAAATTTAACATCTAATTTCAAGTGTGGAAAGGTGTTACTAGTTGTAGAAGAAGAGGCTTTCTTGTAAGGATAAGAAGGAATTTTCTCTTCCTTCACCTTCTAACGTTCCTCATACATTTCCTCAACCATGGTTTTCATCTGTTAAAAACACACTGAAACTCTACCTCAGACATTTCCATTCCCATACTTGATTGTTGGCTTGCACGTCTTGTACCAATTTTTGAATAAATCTCTGCAAGTTCTCCTTCACCATGCCTTGATTTGGACCTGGTTAACATAGAATATTGTGCTTGTGCCAAATAATGTTATAGCCTTGATCACTGGCTCTGATACCAAACTAATCCAAAAATTCAAGTTTAATAAACTTCACAGTAAACTTGAAATGGATTTAACTAAATAATTGCTCTCAAATTATATCCAAAATGCAGAAATTTTAATTAAAAATTACACAAGTTAATACTCAATGGCATAAAATTTTCAACAATAAGAAAATAAAACACGGTGACACAGAAGTTTGTTTACGAGGTTCACCAATTGGCTACGTCCTCGGGTCCACTCTACGAGTGTTCCGATCAATTAATTAAAACTCTTTAGAATAACAATACAACTCCTCAGAGTAAGCTTACAATAAACCTGTGTCTGGCGATTATCAATAGAATAAATTCCCTGTAAGAAAATAAAATCCTCCTCTATCAAATTTCACCTTCTGTAGTCCATCTCTACAATCAAATAATAATACACTTGTGTGTATTCTTCCTTTTTTCAAACCTTACAAATACTCGTATATATATACACACTTAAGTGTATATTTAGTAAATTTAATCCCATTTAAATCTCCCAATAATCCTCCCAAAGCCCATGATTTTCTCTTATCCATATGAGTGGATTTTAGCATAAAAATGGAGGAATAATCCCACATATAATGGGATATTACCAATTTTAGACTTTATCAAAGCCTTCAAATCCTCCATTTAATGTGTGTACTAAGTCCACATGATGCTAACCACCCCCCTCCTCTCATGGATATTTTCTTGGTTGTAAATTGGCTTGCCTTGGAAAAATGTGCCAAAACTTGGGAGAGGAGATTTGGTCAAAAATTGATAAATTTAAGGTGCTTTATTAGGATTAATTAAATGGATATCTTAGGATTAATTTATGAATTAATAAAATATGTTAACTAAGGGTATCTTGTAGTTGGAATATTGGCCAGATGTTCCACCTACATAATATCACTAGTTAGCATAAATAATTTGAAAATTTGAAGATTAAAAATAATTACGGCGGTCAAGAATCAACTTCTGAAATGCATAAATGTTGCTCATAGACTCATTTTATGCTCGTTAAAAAGGTTCCAAAATATCTTACCGAGCTCTTGAATTTTTCAATGGTTTTCGTATACTTCTAAAATTGATCAAAACATTTTTGTAGGGAAATCGTTCAGATCACTGTTATTCACCCATTTGTGATTAATTCATACATATTGTACCCTTTGGATTAATTAAATTAATCCCTAGTACCCCTTTGTACCCCTTTTAGCTAATTTAATTATCATTTATTAACTAAATGATTAATTAATTAAGTGTGTGCACATCCTAGTCAGCTATCACTTGGTCAACATCCACTTAGACTCCACTTGGACTCCCTATCCTTATCCTAGTTAACTGCACTTCTAGAATCATAGAAAGGTGGGTGCAATTGAATTACACATACAACCACCTTCCTAGATGAAAATTTTACAATTAATTCATTTAGTGCCCCAACACTACTGTAACCTCCTTGAATGCTATTTTTAGCATGAGCATGAACAACCGTGTTTAACTAATTTCTAGCTACTATTTCCTTTATAAATTATAGGCTTACTCTCTTACAAATACTCTTGGATTTAAGTACAATCACTCTGCTAAATTTCCAAGCCAAAGTATCTATGTCTATAGCATTTGAAGAACATTCAAGAGCACCCACATCCATTTGCAAGGTACCATAAATGAAGTCTCTACAACCTTACTGAGGTTTGCACTGAAGGATTACAGGGAGGTTTGCATTGTATTTTTATTTTTCTTCCATTCTCAGGTGATTTTTCATTATTTATATTTTGGCATGCTTGGTGGACTCGCACCCCTCTTCTTTCATCTTTGTTTCATTCTATTTATCTCATTTTGTTCTTGGAGTGCTTCTGTTGTTTTGCAAGTTTGGAAGAAAAATTTGTTTTATTGGAAACAATAATTTTGTAGATCATAAACAAACAACAAAATATTATTTTTCTAGTATTTTGCTGATTTATTTTGAGTGCAAAAAATTGTTTTGCAGGTTTTTTACATTTTTTTGTTGTTCTAGTTTTTACCCTGCTAACCTCGATCCATTTTCCTGCAAACAAAAAATAGAAAATCAAGAGTTAGATTTTCAAAAATAATAAAAATAAAGAAATAAAATTTTAGGTGTTGTTGAATAAATCATAAATCAATAAAAAATAAAAAATAAAAAAATATAACCCTACACTACCCATTTCCCCTACCCCCTACCTACCCTAGCTTGGCTAGCTCGGCTGAGCCACATCCTCTCACCACACAATCCATGCTCCCATTCCCCACCCGAGCCCTCTTAACTACCATGTTCTAACCCATCCCCCAACCCATCCCATCCCTATCCTAACTACCCTCCCATTCCCTACCCCATTCTACCCACCCTGCTCCCAATCCCGAGCCCTATTTGAACGCCTCATCTCACATCTCCCATACCCATCTTCCTTTACCCCACTCCCAACTCCCAGACATCAAATCTCCATGCTCAACCACCATTATTCCCATGTCCCCTAGCTCACTATCGAGCCCACTCGATGTACTTCCTGCGAGCCTTAGTGACTCACCACACCCCACCGACCTGCAACACATTGAGCCTTATCCCGATCTTTCTCCCTATTCGAGCTCTGTCACCCTCCATCACCGATCTCACTGCCAATTTCCCTACACAAAATCATGCTAACACATGCAACCACACCCAACCAAACTTGCAACCCACTTATAATGCACACCCTCCAGTTTAGGTTTCAATTTTAGGTTTATATTTATCTTTACACCTAACATAACTTTAGTTTCTTTTACATTTAATTTCGTTCGATTATTTTAGCTAGATTTAATTAGTTATATCTATTGGTGGTTTTTAAGGTGTATTACTTGTTTTATTTATTTCATTTTATTAATCCCCCGGTTACTTTGTTTTACCTTAGTATATTTTTGGTAATTATTTTATTTAGACTTTTTCATACTAGCATTACTCTATTCTTTTATTTCTGTATATTTTCAATCCGATTCGACTAATTGTGTTTTTCACTTTTGCAAGGTTCATGGGCATTTCTATTTCCTTTTCATTTGAATTTTAACAACTTTTTATATCTACCACACTATTTTGACACCTTGTTGTACTTTTCGCATGTTTTATCATAGTGTGCTACTTGTCAACATTGCCAATTAGGCTGCAATTTATTATGAATGATTTAATGTCAAGGTAGCAGAGTGGATTCATTAAAGGAAGGATTATCCAAGATGAAGTGATTATGGTACATGAGACCATAAACTCTATGGACAATAATAAAAAAGCAAATATGGTCCTTAAGCTTGATATGAATAAAGCCTTTGACAAGGTCTCTTGGGTTTTTCTAGACAAAGTTTTGATTAGATTTGGTTTTCTTGTAAAATTCAGAAAAATTATTAAGGCTTGCATCTCTACGGTTAGATTCTTAGTGGTGGTTAATGGTGAGCCGATGGGATTTTTCACAAGCAGCAAAGGGCTAAGATAAGGGGACCCCATATCCCCCCTGCTCTTCATTCTTATGGTAGACAATGTTAGTAGAACAATTGGTAAAGCAGTTATTGACGGTCTTCTGAAAGGTTCAAAGCCCACTTCCATCAGCCAAGAAACTTCTCATCAGTAATTTGTGGATGATACAATCCTTTTTTTAATGGCCTCCGTCCTTGAAGCTAAGGCTACCAAGGCTATTATGTAACTTTACGAATTTACTTCTGGGTAAGAGATCAATTATGATAAAAGTTCCATTTTCTTCTTCAACACTCCTGAGGAAAGACAACTTAAAATTGCAAAAATTTTGGGCTGTAAAATAAGTTCACTTCCAACCACATACTTAGGACTCCCTCTTGGCACTAAAAAAGTTTCTACCAAGGTGTGGAATGATCTGTTGGCGAGATTTCAAAAAAAAATGGCTGGATGGAAAGGAGCCATTCTGTCTAGTGCTAGTAAGTGTCTGCTCATAAAAAGCACTCTTCAAAATTTTCCTATCTATATCATGTCTCTATATAAGATACCTTCTACCTTCAGAGAAAGAATTGAGAGGATTCATAAAAACTTCTTATTGCAGGGCGTGGAGGAGAAGTTTAAATATCACTTAGTTGCCTAGGATAAGGTATGCACTCCTAAAAAAATTGGGGGCCTGGGCATAAAAGACATAAAGAAAATGAATGAGGCTCTTATTGTGAAAATGGACTGGAGAATGCTATCAAAGAAGTAACCCTGGATAGAATTAATTAAGGCTAAATACCTTAATCAACAAGAAGTCTTTTCTTTTCTTCAAGATGAGCATCTTCCTTATGGTTCCTTTTTTTGGAATAATTTAGTGAAGAGCATAAATTTCATCAAACAAGGAAGTAAATGGAAAGTGGGAGATGGTTGTGATATAAAATTCTGGGATGATAATTGATTTAATTGCAGCCTTATGGATAGATTTGGTGTAGTCAAAGACAGTCTTGAAAGTAAGTATGGCACTAGAATCATGGATTATATTGAAAGAAATGGTAACAATAAGAAATGGAAAAAAATTTCTGTGGATAGAGATGATCTGATCCAAACTATTTCCTCCCTACAAGATTAGTTGGACCTTATCCCCTTAAGTCAGCTAGACGTTAAGGATGAATTGGTCTAGAGCAATTCTATTGATGGGGTCTACTCTGTTAAAACTGGTTATAATACTTTCTTTGACAATAGTCAAACTGAGTTTAACTAGAGTAGAATTTGGATGAATGAGCTCACACCTAAAATTAAATTTTTCTTTTGGCTTTCTCTCAAGGGTAGAATTCTTACCACTGACAACCTGATAAGAAAATGTTTCATAATGCCTAATAGATGTCATTTGTGTAAAAAAGACTCTGAGGATATCAGTCATTTGTTTATCCATTGTGAATATGCTTCCAAAATTTGGAGTTTTGCCCTCTCTAATTTTAAAGCTTCCTGGGTGGTGCCGAAGGACTTCAGTTAGCTCTGGACCTAATGGAGCCCACCCTATAAATATTGTGTTGTGAGAAGGCTCTAGAATTTGGTAATGCCTCATGTTATTTGGAGGATATGGAAAGATAGAAATGATATCATCTTTATAGTAAACAAAATTATAAGCTCAGTATTGGTAAAATTTCTAATGCTATTAAAGAGAATATTTTTAGATTTAAACCCCCCAATAACAAGAGTTATCCAGAAAATGAAGAGCATATCTTGTCCCAATGGAAGATTAGAGCTGACAATATCTGAAATAATAGCGGTAATAATATTGATAGATCTTTGATACATTGGCACCCTCCTGATCTCAATTGGTATAAGTTGAACTTTGATGGGGCCTCTAAGGGTAACCCTGGGATTACAGCTGGGGGAGGAGTGATCCGGGATCATAGAGGCAATTTGATAGCTGATTATGCTGGTAAAATGGGAATACAAACTAATTATTTTTCTGAAGCATTAGCCGCTTTATGGGGCCTTAGAATTGCTCAGACTCATAATATCCAAAATCTTATTCTGGAAGGAGACTTGCTTAATATCATTAATCATCTTAATCAGTGTTTGCCTCCAAGTTGGAACATCAAAGACTTCATCTTGGAATCCATAAGTATTTGCCAAATCTTCAACAATATTCGGATCAAGCATACTTACCGAGAGGGTAAAAAGGTGGTAGATGCATTGGCTAACTATGACATAAATGTTAATCACATTATTTGGGATAATAGTGATCACATTCCTGAGAAGATTCAAAACAACATTCAAGTGGATACTTATGGGCATGCAAATATGGGGTAAGGTTAATGAGCATTTGGAGTGGGTTTTTGAGAATAGGACTTACACACGTGTTGATAAGTTTAAAACAACACTCAAGCAGATCTTGGCGGGCAATCAAGGATATAGAAAACATAATGATGACTTAAAGTGGATTTATGTGAAGATTAGATTCACACATGCGGGTAATCTTTTGCTTATAACAGCTTTCAAATAGGTTTTTATGGATTTTCAAGTCCGTAGTAAGGATGATGATGACTTGGAGTGGGTTTCTAAGGATGTTGAATTCCATGCATGTGGGATTTCCTAGGTACATTACATCATTCATGAAGGCATTCGTGGGAACTTTCATGTTAGCAACGGCTACACTAATCATCATTCCCATCGCGTGAGATATCTTTCCAAAAATAGAGAAAGGCGGATTGGAAACTAAGTTTCTTATAGAATTCCTCATAGGGATTTTGAAGATAATACTTGCAAACACTTAAGCAAGGTGAAAATGGGAGGAGCCCCTTGTCAGATTAAGCCCAACAAGGACCCGGATTGGAAGAATAATGAAGAGCTTTGGAATCTTCTTAACTAGGGAGGCATCACAAATTTTATTGAGAAGATACAGGGTCACGACCAAAGCATTTCCATGCAATTTGTGAAGGATTGGAAGGATCGTAAAGTTGAATATGGCAGGCAGAAAATATCAATTAATGAAGAATTTATAGCCAAAGCAACAGGCCTTGGGATGGATGGGTACCACTTTTTTAATAAAAGGATTGAAAGAGTAGTTGAGAAGAGGAATTTTGTTGAGGGCAATGAGAAACTGGTCTTCGTCATGGTGGGTTTGCAGGTCAGCTCTATCCCTCCACCTTTTGATGAGGTCACTCGTATTATGGTTTGATACATCTCTTTAGAGGGGAGATACGTCACAGTGCCCATTAAGCATCTTGTGTTCCTCAATCACTTCAGCAGAAGTTTCACGGTAGATTTCCCTCACTATCTTCTTAATTCTCTTGAATGATCCATTTTGGAGTTCCAAAAACATACTCGTGCGGCCCCTCTACATCAAGGTCTCATCTTCTTGCTGCATAAACTCTATATCCTTAAGTATCCCAGCCTTCCTTCTTCCCCCATCTCTGTTCCATCTATCCCCTTCACCGCTGCCACTACCCCCATCTCTTCTCCTTCTATCCCCGTCACCACTGCCGCTACCCATTTTCCTTCCTTCTCGGCTCCCACCGTCATCCCCTCCACCTCTGCTGCCACCCCCTTTGCCTCTACTTTGACCAGACCTATAACTAGGTCCTCTAAGAAACTGAATATGGATACCCCTATTTCAGGGAACGTTCCTTAGGAATTGGAGGTTTCTCATAATCATCTTCATATTAGCAGTGCTGGCTTACAGGAGGCACACACCGAGAGCTCCAAAAAAAGGTTGAAAGCCTTAGAAAAAGACATGTTGCGACTAAAAGATGAAGTTAAAAACATGGCTAAGCGAAAAGGTAAGAGGAAGAAGGAGGAGGAGGTTGATCTTGACAATAAACAAGTTGATGATATGTATAAAAAACTGAACTCCCTGGACAACCATCTAGGGAAAGCCAAGACTCCCCATGACCATAATATGGCTATTTTTAGTGCAATCGAGGACTTTATTAAGTAGCATGTCCGTAGCGTCTCTGCTCTCAGTGAAATCCTAGCAACTCTTTGGGGCACGGAATAAGAAATCAAGCAGACCATTCAACACTGAATACTTCTAACCCTACTCACATGATTAATTTGGCTATGTTCACCTCTTGGAAAACTATTAAATCCAGAATCGCCAAAGCCGCCAAGAGGTAAATGTGGAGCTGCGCTACTGTATGTTGTCTTCCTTCGTGTTTTTTTTGTTGTTTTTTTTGCTGTGTTTTGGCTACTTTTCTGCAGTGTTCGAACTGGTTAGCTATTTTATGGTAACTTCCCTTTGGTTACCTTGGGTTCTTATGACTTATCTGGATCTTGATCCTTTTTGTGACGATTTTCATTCCTATTCTGGCTTCTAGGCCCTCTTTGTATGTAAGGGTATAGTCCCTTTCAAAAAACTATTTACCAATAATAAAAAAACTTTCCCAATTTAGCATTATTGGATAATTTGGTTTAATTTTTGTCGTATTTTTAGCCACTTTTTTACATGTTTAATCAATTTTTTAATTCACTAACTTTTTCTAACGTGTTTTTTGTATGCTTCTCATTTTTTGTTTTCTTTTTTTTTGTAAGGCTAACCATAAAGTAATCATGTGTATTCTCTTCCCTCGTGCTTTCTAAGTGATCTTAGGAATCATAAACATGGTCGTTTCTTTCTTTTTGGTTTTTAGTAATTAACGTTTTACTTAATCAAAGCCAACTCACACGTATGTTCTTTCCTCACACTTTTTGAGTGATCTTGGAAATTAGAAACGTGGGTTCGCTTTTGTTTCCTTATTTGTTTTTCCTTTTTTTTACCTCATTCCATAAAACTTTCTAATCTTTGCTTGCAGGACCCACTCTAAAAAAAGGTCGATAAAACACTCAAAAAATACTAACAGCAGGTTTCCAAATGGTGTACAACCAAACCACATTAAGATCAAAAGATAAAAAATACACCACATTAAAAACATTGTATTTGCAGGTTCAATTAAGAGCTACAACTTGATCACTTAACTAGAACATAACCCCCTTTGCATAAGCCTTAAGCTACAACAAAGAGAGTGGTTCTAGGAACCCCAAAGTAGTCCGCACCTTGAGGGAACTGGTGGATAAAATGGGTAGTAAAGCCTTATGAGTTAGAGTCACATATATCCTTAGTGGTGACCCTGGTGTAATTCATTCTGAGCAAGATATTTACTCAGGGTTTAAAATGGGGTAAAGTAAAGCCATCAGCTAGCAATAGCATAGAGCTCACTCAGATATACTACTGACACCTAGTTGAGAGAGAACATAGGAAGCCAAACATTATCCAAGCCAATGTAAGGTAGAGACCACAAACAAACAGTTAAACAAAAAACCTCTTATCTTCATTTTATTCTTTTATTTTCTTTCTTTTTATAGTAGTGTTCCACACTCGTTTTTTCCCAAACACTCCTTGTTTGGGATCCATCCTTCACATTCATATCTTTTCGTTATTTTCCAAAAACTCCTTGTTTGGATTCTACTTCCATTATGATTTCATATCTTCTCTTCATCATAATTCATTCACAAACTTTACTTTTACTCTTGAAATTCCCCTTTTTGGAAAATTCATCTGTTTTTCATTATTTATATTTTTCCTTATTCTCATTATGCTCTCCATTTTATCTTCTTTCATTCATTTTGAGTTCTCATTCACTTTTTTGAGCCTTCCTCTTTCACGGTCATCAAATCCTTCTATATTTTGTACTCACCTCATTTTGAGTTTATCTCCCATTTAATTTGACACTTAAACATTTGAATTACATTTCCCAAAGTTTAGGTTTTACTCTCCTTTTTGACATCAAGTATTGAGTTGCAGATATCCACATCCTTACTCAAGAAATTTCGTCTTACAACTCGCATCTTGACAGTGTTGTGTTCCACTTTGTTACAACTCAATTTCATCACATCTTATCTTCATTCTCTTCTTACATCCTTTAGTTTTACATAATCATTGTTAAACTATATACGTTTTATTTCTTCATATCTATAACTTGACAAAATATTTGTTATGCTTTAGACACTTCATCATATCTTCTTTTCCCAACGTTTACATTATCAAAATTTGATTCTTATCCTTCTTAGCTAATTTTTGTTAAGGGTTGAGCACATCGCATATGCTTTGACTCCTTTTTCATACCCTCTTCCCATCTAGCGTTCACTATTCTAGGTGGTAGAGTACATTTGCAATCAATCTATCCTCACTCCTCCACTCAAACATTCACATTGTTAAAGGTTAAGCACATTTGGAATTTTGTCACTATAACTCTCCTCCATTCTAGCATTCACTTTTTTAGAGGATGATAACCTTCACCACATTGAACCACTCTTCCATCTTGGCATTCACTTTGTCAAGGGTTAAGTTTATCATACACTTTTGCATGCTTCCATCTTGACATTCACTTTGTTAAGGGTTATGTCATTCATATCTTCCAAACTTCTTTCCCATCTTAGCATTCAATTTGTTAAGGGACAAGTTATTACCAAACCTAATTTCACACCTCTCTTCCATCATCACGTTCACTTTTCTACGGGTAGAGTTATATTTTGCATCGCTCTTTTGCTCCCTCCCTCTTTTAAAAATGGTGAAAACAAGACACATAGTTTATAGTAATTTTGGAAGGAACGAACGACATCGAAATCCTTTTAGAAATTTTGATAGTGATAATGAAAAAAACGCTGAGGATGATTAGAATGACATCTCACTTGAAGAACAATCCCATGTCAAAAGTATCTTACATATGAATAAAGACCAATTTCTGCTTCGTCTCCTTGAGATGGGAGAAAAATTACCCTATGATTTTGACAAGGATAGTTTCCAAACATTACTTGTTAACCACCACCCAACAAGGGTGAACCTTTCAGTTCTAAAAACAATGACGATGAGGGAGGGCCTAGTCATACACAAAATGATGATTGAAACAAGTCCACCTCGAAAAACACCAAATGAAATGAATCAAAAAAGATAAATCTGACGAAGGGAAAAAATAAAAGTCAACTGATTCGGCCACCGATCCCACTCAATCCCTCATGAATAAAATTATTGACATAGATAAGCAACTTGTTATCTTAAATTCCAAAGTCACTAATGAATCCCATAACAATGAGATACCAAAGAAAACTAGTGATGCTTCACTTAAAATTCATACCACGCACATCACAAATAAAAATAACTCTATGGGCGATGGTTCCTTATCTTTCTTGCAGAACAACTCACCATTTTCCAATGAATGGAAAATGATGAAGGACACCATCTCAAGTATGTAACATCAATGCAAATAGTTCAGCTTTGAAGAATTGTGTCCTTACCCCTTCGATAAGGAAATTTTGCACATTCCCTTTCCGAAATCTTTCGAGATGCCCAAATTTAACAAATACAAGGGCAAGAATGATCCTAGAGAGCATATCAAAGAGTTTTATATGGATTGCCTAGAGGTGGCCTATAGTGATGTCTTCTTAATGCATCTGTTTCCACAAAATCTAGGTGGACAAGCCTTGGATTGGTTTCTACACCTCCCCAAGGGCTCTATACAAAATTTTGTAGAAATCTTATAGAAGTTCATTTAACATTTCTTATTCAACCTAGACTCTGAAATTATAATGATGGATTTGTGTAATTCCAAACAATGAACAAATGAAACCTTTGCTTAATTCCTACAAAGATGGCATGGGATTGCTAGTCATTTCCCATGCTCCATGCCTGAGAAATAGTTTGTGAGCATATTTGTACCTAACCTCAACAACGAGCTATCATTTCACATGAAAATTCATTTCCTTAATACTTTTGAAGAAGTTAATGAGAAAGGATCACAGATTTAAAACTCCCTTATCACAAAAGGTTTGATTAAACCTCATTCAAAAGATAATGGGCAACATAGTAACCATCCTAATATCTCTCACCAAGACAAATCTAAACATGTTAACCACAATTGTAATATGGTCAATGATGGTTTTATAGACAACCGCAATGTCCACAATGTCCAAAACACTCAAACTAGACCAAACAAAGGTAATCAATCTCTTGTTGTTTCTAGTAAAGAGGTTTCCTCCTCTCTTGATTCTAAGCGACGTCATTTCACTCCTTTGGAAGAAAATTTATCAAGTTTCCTCCAACAAATCGTTAATGCAAACATGGTTACTTATCCCATCACCAGACCTTGGGTTAAGGGAGAACCTAAGCCTACTTGGTATAAAGTTAACACTTATTGTGATTTTCATCGCATTGACAATCACCCAATTGATCGATGCTTTCACTTACGTCACTTTTTCCAAGACCTCATTGATAGTGGAGATATCACTGTTAAAGAACCATCACTAAATAAAACACCTAACAAAAATATCAAGGTGTTCTCAAACCCATTTCCCAAACATGGTAGTGATAATAAAAATGTTGACAAAGGTTCTTCTGCCAATAACGTTGATTTCAGTTCAATTATATCATTTATTGAAGAAGTACCATCTACAATGACAACCATTAAATTCAAACCTTGAAGAAATGTTGTGACCACACACCAAAGGAAGATATGGGTTCCTATGGAAAACTAACCTTCTACGTCTTTTACAGAACCTCAAACGTCCAAACCAAGAGCTCTTTTAAATCAAAAGTCAAACTCTAATGCCAAATATCCACTTCAGGTTAGTATGACTTCATCAAACAATTAACAGCCATGCCAGCGCATATCTCTCTCATGGAACTACTGAAAGGGTCACCTAGCTTTCAAGATATTCTCATGCATGCTCTAAATGAATCATGCATTCCTCATACTCTCAATGTTCAATAGTTTCAGGCTATGATCACAGACCTTACGCTTAAAAATCCTATCCTATATTTTGGTGCTCGAGTAATGTTGAACCCAAATCTACTTAACAATAATTCCTTGTACATCGAAGCCTACATTACTGACCATAAGCTACAAAGAGTTCTTTTCGACAATGGAGTGGATCTTAATATTTGCTCTATAAAAATGCTTCGTTGCCTTGTTCATACAATAGATGACTTAGATGTTAATATCATTACCATTCATGGTTATGATAATACCAAACACCAGTCTTGTGGTACCATCACTCTTCCCATACAAGTAGTCCTGTAGCTCTTCAATAATGCATTTCATGTAGTTGATGTAAAAACATCATATAACCTTCTTCTGGGTATACCTTGGATACATGCAATGCACGCAGTACCTTCCACCTTCTATTAATGCATAAATTTTCCACATAATGGTAGAGAGCTCACCTTGTGTGGAGATACTGAACCTTTTGAATACTATAAGTTTTTCAAAGTAAGGTACAAAAAAAGAAAATTATTTTTCATCTTCTGATAACACAATTGGATCTAGCGTAACTCCTATTGTTACCAACCATTTTGATCTTGATGTAATATTACACCCTCATGCTTCCGCATCTTCTTCTGAAGAATCTACATCTAAAGCATCACCTGAGGATATTCATCATGCATTTGTGCCTTCCTCTGAAGCATCTAAATCTAAGGTGTCACCTAAAGTTACATTCTCCCATAAAGGATTAAGTGAGTACACACTCAACAATGCATTTCTTGTTGGAAAATCCCATTATCGTCTCACATTTGTGGGCGTCCTAACACTCCTCATTACGAGAACCTCCAGCTTACTATCTTGGAAACACTCTTTCGAGACGATATGGATATCTAGAAGATGAACATATTCCAATCTTTGACGAATCTTGGCTATATGAAGACAAGATGATGGAATTCTATGAATCCAATGATTACACAAAGGGCCATAGAATGATGAAAAACATGAACTGGAAAGGAAGAGGCCTTGGCCCACAAGAACATGGTGTTTTTGAACCTATGAATTTAAACTCTAATATTTGCACAAGTGGTCTAGGGTATGAGACATATGAGAAGAGGCATATAGTATTTGATGTATTACCTAGTGATGATGATAGATGAATGTCCTTGTTTGATTCTCTCAATGCTTGCTTGAATCAGTGCAAGCTCCTTTTCATGGTTTTGGTTTACTCTATGGAAACACACACACACACCTGAACAACTCTATGAAAATCACTCCTTATCCTAATCACACTTAGCTAGACTACCTACATTCACACAAACTTTAGGAACTCATTTTGTGATAGGAAGGAACCATCGGAACCATCCCAACCCCCAAGAAATCATGACTCAACCCAGGGCAGTATACTTCCTTGTTAGATTGGCCATTAGGCTTGTAGCCCTCAAGATGGTTGATTTTCACAAGATCAAACCCTACACTCCTGTTCTAGCTAGGAAGTATATATTTTTGGCTACCCATTTTTTTCTCTCATAGCATATGTCAAGGTTGATAGGAGGTCTTTTGGAACATACACCCCTACTATACTATCCTAGGTAGACTTAGGCTGATTTTACTAGCCTGAATAGGTCAAAAAAATGCAAAACTGACCTCTCCTGCTCTAAACTCCTTAAAACTTCATTCAACAGGATGGGAGAGGTATATTGAACTTGCTCATACATTTGGTTTATTTGGAAAAGCAAATGAGAATGAGAAAGACCCAAAATTTTGGACTGTGCATGCTCAAAACGTCTTGCAGAAACTGATATAATGGTTGAAGGGGTTGTAGAAGGTTTCAAGATCCAAAAACTTACATGGAGGGTCGTTTTATCATGAAAATGGTGTGTGTTGATTTTTAGATCATGAGACCACATATTTAGGGGGATCTAAGAGGCCCTAAATGGTGATTCTCTTGCACAAAAACCCTTTGTACACACATGTGAGCAGGTTTCAAAGGCTCAAAAAATTTGAAGACTCTTCCCTTGGCTCCTATAACATTATGGAATCATCACAATCTGATCTCACCCTCTCTCATGTGCTTTGTCGAATCTTGCAACTTGGTCCTGCACCAAAAAAACGTGTTTCATAGTTTTACAGTAAAAAAATGCAAATATACACGTTTTTTTCCACTGTTACACTACCAAAATTTATTTTTTATTTCTCCAAAATATTATAAAACACCCTTTTTGGCTTTGAATTCCTTCACACATTTTACTCCACACTTCAAAATTCGAGCTACAAACCTCTTCTTCCCTATTTTTCTACTATTTTTTCTAATTTCTCTTATTTTTCACTAAACTTAGCTATCTCCAAGATATTCTAAGCAACTTCCCTACCATTATTCCTTCCCCTATCCTAGTAGAGGGTCTTGGAGATATTTTCTTGAGGGGAAAAGATATTCAAGACCATTAAAAAATCACTATTTTGGCCTATTTACCCATTTTAGACCTTATTAAGCCCATGGAGCTATTTTTTTTTCAACCTCACATGTTTCGAAACAATGAAAATGGAGGGAAAACAAGGTGGACACTTCCATCCCTCTCACACAATGACATGAATTTAAAACATGGTTATTTTGAACTAACTAGGATGCTCCTGCATCGTTCTACCCCGAAGAGAAGAAGTGTTCTTCATGGCTGATTCGTCTTCTCCAGGTCTTCAATCTTGGCTCCCAGCTTGATCAGGTCACCTTCAGTCATCCATGTTGCATCCTTAGCTGGAAAAAATCTCCACTTGATCAGATACTTGTAGTAATCTTTGTCCCTGGTCTTCTTGATGACCTTCTTGTCTAGCAATTGCTCTATCTCCTTGGGTTTGGCTCTAGGCATCTGAGCTTGCCAATATTATCTATGCTATCCTATTTCAGACTCCTCCTCCACTTAATTTTCTCCCCTGTACTCATAAAAGTCTACAAAGTTGAATATTGGAGAAATTACAGTGCCTTCAGGGAGTTTCAATTCATAGGCATTATTGGAAAATTTCTGATTATTTTACAAGGACCAATCTTCTTGACCTTCAGTTTGTTATACTCCTTCCTAGGAAACCTCTCTTTCCTCAAGTGTGAAAGTACTTCATCACCAACCTCAAAACTAACTTCCTTCCTCCTCTGATCAGCTCTCTGTTTGTACTTACTAGTACTCTCTTCAAGTTTCTTCTTTACCTTTTCATGGATATACTACATTGCCTTAGCAAATTCTTCTACATCTGCTCTCCTACCTTCCATTCTCCCCAAGTCTCTTAGTTCATATACACCCCTTGGGTGCTGCCCATACATAATTTGGAAAGGAATCATTCCTGTACTTCTGTTGGGTGAGTCATTGGAAGAAAATTCAGCCTGTGCAAGTTCTAGATCCCACTGTTTTGGGTGCATGCTCACCAAGCTTCTCAGGATGTTCCTAAGACTCGTGTTAACTACTCCAGTTTGACCATCTATTTGTGGATGGTAGGATGAACTAAAAATTAGGTGATTTCCCAGCTTCTTCCATAGTGTTCTCCAAAAATTCCCAACAAACTTTGTATCCCTGTCAGATATAATGCTCCTTGGCAATCCATGCAATCTCACTATCTCCTAAAAGAACAAATTGGCAATGTGGGTAGCATCACTAGTTTTCGTGCATGGAATGAAGTGTGCCATCTTTGTAAACCTCTCAACAACAACAAATATGGATTCATGCCCCTTCTGAGTCATGGGAAATCCAAGTACAAAATCCATGCTCAAACAATCCCATGGTCTGCTAGGGATAGGAAGTGGCTGATATAAACCTACATTTTGGCTGGTTCCTTTACTGTATTGACATACATTGCATCTCTCCACAAATTTATGCACTCAGCTAGGCTAGTGTTTTTTTTTTTACCAAAATGCCCAGACAAACTTCCATTGTATTTTTCCCTGATCAGGTTCTCCCTCATTGAACCTTTCGGAATGCATAGCTGGCTGCCCTTGAACAACAGTCCTTCTTGCAGCATATAGTCCATCCATGAAATCCTATCCATCATTGTGGGTTTCTTACAAGATTTGTAAGCCTCGTTAAAGTCATTGTAATGCCCTGATTTTTGTAAGTTATCATGGTGATTATTTTTCATAATGTTGTAACTGCTGAAATGAAGGCAAACATGTTAAGATATATTTTTGATCTTAAAGGAATGTGTTGCTAATATGGATTCTTGCATACTGTAATTTGTTTACATGGGACAACAGTTATTACTGCTTGTATGTTTACTGATGTGACGTCAAATTTGTCATATGCTTGCTGAACTCTATTCGCCGATTGACAACACACCTTGAATCAATGCCATTGATTCAAGATATGTTGTGGCCTTCTTGTAATTGCTTTGCCGATTTACTCTTAAACCAGACTGAAGGTTGATATAAATGTGCAGCACCTGATTTCAGGTATGAATAGCTGGCACGTAGATGCCAATGGAAAAGGTTTGATTCTCGAACCATACACTGTGTAACGCCAGATCTCGTAAGGCGATAAAGGCCTGGATGCGGGTGGCTCAGGTATGTATAACGTGGGACGAAATGTCCTACACAGTGTTGAAATTAGATGTCATTTGGGAAGACTTGACTGCAAATTGATTAATTAGGTGCTAAAGGGATTAGACCCTAATCTAACCCTAAGTCCTACCTTATATCCTAACTACTATCCTAAGTGGATTTTTAAATTCTAAAATGGTGAAAATGGATCTAAATCCTATTAACCTAAGAACTAGGTGATGACCTAGGTTTGGACACTATTATAAATCCTAAACTAATCCTAACCTAAGGAAGGGGACGCACAGACCCATGGGGGGATGGAAAGGATAAGGATGGAAGGAAATTTAATGGCATTGAATGTAGTCCTTACGTGGACAGCACCAAGTTTGGTGGGAACAGGGAAAAGCTAGAGGTATCTAGTTAGTCATGAGACTAAACTCTGTTTGCATGCAAAATTTGAAATTGGTAATTCGCCAACCCAAGTCGGCGGTGGCGTGAGGAAATAGGAAAAATGCAGAGCATTTAATGCATTTAATTTCTTGGTCTTCATGACCAGCCCGCCTTGGAAAGAGTATGGAGGAATTTTTGGTTGTTCATTGTGTTTGTTCAGATTTTTGGGAAGTTGCTCTGCATTTGGTTTTTCTTGCTATCTCTGTTTCTTTGGAAATCGAAGGCTATTTTTGAGCCTGTAGTAGAAGGTGATTATTGGGAAGCTTGTTGCTGTCACCGTGGAAGGAAATACCTCTTGTAGACATGGTTTTCTTCGAGCTTCAAGGAAAAATTACAGGCATGTTAAGCCCTTCTCTTTAAAACTACTTGCTTTGCTTAAACGTCTCATTAAAACAACCCTGCTCTTCTGATGAAGGGGGGTTTTGGGTTTATTTGATTGCTGTCATGACTGAGATGATTTGGGTTTAGTCAATTTTTGCTGTCATGTTGGAAATGATTTTGGGTAGAGTCGTTTTGTCTTGCTGTTGCGATTTGAACTGTCTTTGCTTCAGTACTGAATTGAAAATACAGTCATGCTGTGTTGATTTGTTCAAAAGCATTGGGGAATTCGTTCTTTATGTTATGATATGGCAATTGTTCTTTTGCTATTATGAACTTGAGTGATGGAACGTATTAACTGTGCGAGTTGCTCGACATTGTTTCCTTATTGAAATTTTTTAAAGGAAATGAGTTCCTCTTCCTTCTGCTGTTTTAGATTTTGAGGAAATGGTAAATGGGTTATGTTGAGCATTATGAGCTCGGTTTGAAGGAAGTGATAGTCATATTCTGCATGTTGTGCTTTTTCTTTTGTAAAAGAAATGGATGAATGCGACTTGGGTATTCGTGAAAGTTGGAGAAAGTAATTGTTTTTCTTCTGAACTTATGAATGATTATATTTTCTCCTTGCGGCGATGGAAAGTCGATTCTGTTGCATTTTGTGGTTGCGGTTTGATCTTCTGATTCAACTGTCTTCGTGAATATGAACTCGGCTTTGAATTTATGTGCAAATAAATGGAAAAAAAAGGGAATTAGCTTACTGTTTGAGTTTGTCTTGACTGTACCAAGCTTACGCATTTAATACCCTATTCGGGTTTTGCCTTGATAGAGGTATTGATATATGAATATTGTATTTTGAGTTCTGTACATCAATTGTGAAATAGGAGTATGCTGTGTTCCAGATTTAAATGATTGATCGAGAAGGAACTCGATTCTGGGTATTTATTGCATATGGTATATTGAATAAAATTTGTACATGCTGTGCGAGTTAGATTTGACATCGTTTCTTTTCTGAAATTAATAAGAAATGAGTTCTTCTTCCTTTGCTGTTTTAAATTTTGAAGAAATGTTAATTGGGTTTTATTAAGCATTATAGGTTCAACTTGATAGAAGTGACATCGGTATTTAGATTATTTTTCTGAGTGCTGTTTTCTTTCTGTACAAATGGAAGGTTGAATTGTTTTGTGGGATCTCTGATTTTTGTTGTGTTGGAAGAAGATGGATGTTTTCTTATTGTAAATAATTACAGAGATGAATTTTTCTCTTCTTGTTGTTTGAATTCTGGAAATAGCATTAGAGCTTCACTGTACAGCCGGATTAGACTTGTTGTAGGTATCAGCAATGTGCAAATTATTATTTATGAACTGTGTGCGTTCATAGGTATAGAAAGTCGTGTGAATATTTGATAAAGGGGACTGTATAACTGTTTATTTGGTTAGAATACAGTGAAAGAAGTATGAATTCTTCTAGTACAGTAAGAACATAGTATGCATTCTTTATATTGTTTGCTCTATGCTGGATACGATGTTTTACCAAACTTGTTTTTGGTATTCGTATGTGCCTGATTTAAAAGAAGTATTGATAAGGACGATAAGTTCTTCCTTGTTTTCATTTAAAGCTGATTAGGAATGGATTTATTCCTTGCTGTTGGAAAGTGAATTTTGATTGGATTTTGTAAGTTTCACTCTGAACTGTTATCTTGTTTTTGTGTCTCGTTTGGATTCAATTTTTAGTACAGTCATGAGGAAAGGAATAGGAATGTGGATGGATAACTTGGAACAATGATCATTTCTTCTCTCATACAGTTGGGAATCTATAATTGTTTAGGAACAAATTTTGTATTGCTTGGGTTTAAGCAACTATATTTATTGCTGTTTACTTCTCGTCTGTATTTGAATTACTTGAAATCAAAGGAGATGCATGAACTGAAAGGAAAGTAATTGGTTTACATTTCAGTTAGATTTTATCCTTGAATTTTATTACTAATGTAAGGAAAGGAAATTGACTGCATTTAATATTATAACGGCAGTATGCATACTTGTATTCCTAGTTTTTACAGAGGTTGTAATCTGGAACTGTTGAAGGAAATTACTTTTTGTAATGATCGTTTGGGGAAAAAGGACAGTAGTTCTTTGATTGATTGGGATGGTATTTAGATGGCTCAGTTGTCATGCTGTTCATTCTTTTTGATGCTTAATTCTTGATTAATGTTCATATTAATGTATCATAAAAGCAGGTTTCTTTTATTGAGACAGTTAATTAGAAGCACCTCATTTTAATGACAAGTGCTTAATATGCTCAGTTTAATGAACTGACCGGTGCAAGTAATTTTACAGATGGAATTTGCTTAAAATGAAGACATGGGCTGTTTTCTGATACTTCTTTGGATTGTCTGAAGATGAATTGTATTTGTTAGTTATTATTCCTCTACGAGGAATTGTGAAAAGAAGAAAGTACATTCTTCTATCTTACGAGTTGTAATGTTGTTTAAATATAAACAAAGTCCAGTCATTTTGGACTGGAAAATGTATGGATTATGAAATGGATTGATAAATACAAATACAAGTGTGATATTTTAATTACTATATTAGTGTGATATTGTTGATTAAATTGGGAATATAATGTTTATTTCTTGATTTGAAATTATTCAATTGTCCTTGGATGGATTTAAAAGGAACTGATACCTATTCTTACCTAAACGCAAACTTTTACGTTGAAATGTGTAATTAGTTCATACTTGGGTTAAGATGAATTTTTAATTGACATTAAAAAGGATTAGGAAGAACATGATCTCATAACTGATAGGTATTCGGGATTAGCTTGGAAGCTAAGGAATATCAAATAACTTAGGAGCAACCGAACTTCGTATTCGGACTCCGTTAATAGCCTCGTATGTTAAATTCAGAAGGTCAGGATATGGGAAAAATATATCCAGGGCTAATAGACCTTAACTATGTAAGGGTTAAGGAGAATAAATGAATATATTTATTGAGAATTAGACCTCGTTTAAATGACGTCTAATAAGCTGGAGTTCTGAATTTGGTTACAGTTGTGGAAAACTTGGTTAATTTTAATAGGTTAAACTTATTAAGTCTGTCGGTAATGGACTGCTTAATCCAATGATTAAGAAAAGAACCAAGTAGAGAAAATGTAACCCTTCGGTATGAAGGAGAAGATGCATAGTAAGCTAGAATACAGATTTAGTCTATCTTAGCTACATACAACTGTAACAAGAACGAGGATAAAGGATCAACATGGTTGTTGAAAGTTGATCTTAAATATTAAGATCATAATCAAATCACTTGAGCTGGATTTGTACGCTCGATGAGAGGATTCCGTAGGACATTGACATACGCCAGCTACAGCATGGTGTCTTCATGAAGGGCGGGGTCTTCATGACGACACAGTGTTATAGCTGACATATTACAATGCCCTCCCGAATTAAATCATCAAGAATACATAGGGCTGAATATTAAGTTCTTGGCTGGGGATAGGGAGTATGATCATGTATACGGAGTGACTCCGGAGGGACTAAAGATAACTAGACACATGGAGTTGTTTAGGGACGACACCGTATGCCTGCGTATCTTTAGTTACCATGAGTTCCTTCCTATACTCATTCATATTGCTAGTTGGAGTTAGAATTTGACCTTAAATTGGAAGGACTGGTAGGAACCAGGAAAGACCATTCTAGATAACAGGTGAAGTGAGGTGAAGGACATATTCCATTGGTGTGTATCACATCCAGGAATATGATCATGCAAAGCATGTGAAAATATTTGGCCAAAGTTTCGCAAGTGCTGGTTGCGTTGTCCTGATCAACTAATTTAAGATGCAGGATGTCAGATGAATATCAATAACAGATATTCAGATAGGCTTCTTAAATGGATCACTTTGATAACCGGAAACGGTAAAGAGAACCTTGTATATATATTATACTATGCATGAATGAACATGAAGGATCGGTAGTTGCCGAGTCATGAAATGAGAGATCGTTGAACTCTGAGCCATGAAAATGGGAGATTGGTAGTTCTTCGAGTCATTTACAACAACATATGGAATCTGTTATATGATTGAATGGCACTGAATGTGTGTTCCATATTACAAATATGTGAATAGAGAACATTAGTTTTAAAAGGAAATTATGTGTTCCAAACTGCATCATTTGGGAAGAGAACAATTATTAAAACTGTAACGTGTGTTTGAATTATATAATTCATAACATAGAACGTTTTATAAAAAAAAAATTCCCTTGTTCTAGTATCTTAAAATGGGGATGTTACATCTTGGTATAAGAGCTGAAGGTTGCAGCTCTCGGACCTAATGAGTCCACAATATTAATAAGGTTATACATTTTCTTATTGAACAGAAAATGGTTAGAACAAGAGGGAATGTTGCGAGCAACCTGTTACTGGGTGGAGAAGCAGCTACTTCTCAAAAGCTGGATGAAATCCTTGTTGCCCTACTAGATACGAGAGATCGTTTGACTGTTCTGGAACAACAGTCAATGGGAAATGAAGAGGAGGAAGATGAAGCTGATATAAATGATCAGCCGCCTCCTGTGGACAACATCAATGGAGGGAATCCGGGTGTTGATAATAATAATGTAATTGCTCTTAATCATCCTAAAAATAAAAGGGCAAGATTAGCAGCTGAACTTACAAATGACATAAAGAGAATAAGTCCTCCAAAGTTTGATGGAATAACCCCTTGGGGACGGAGCTGAGAATTGGCTCAGTGAAATGGAGAAATACTTTGCAATAAGAAACTTCTCTGAAGAGACGAAAGCGATATTGGGGAGCATATCAGGTTTCTCATGAAGCATCATCATGGTGGGAAAAACCGTAAGGTTGAGTTGAATATTGTCGAATCAGACATAAAATGGGATCAATTTAAGGGTTATTTTAGGAAACGATGGCTGCCTCAACTCTATTTTGATAGGAAAATGACTGAATTTCAGAACTGGTCGCAAGGAAGGCTGACGGTGACAGAATACTGGGAAGGGTTTACAAAACTCAAGTATGTGCCGCAGTACCAAGCTGACGAGAAGTTCAAAATAAGGAAATTCATAATGGGACTGAATCCCATCATTGGTGGCGAAGTGGATGGTCCACAGCCCAACCACCATGGAAGGAGTTGTCGAAAAGGAAATTAAACAGGAACAGAAATTGAGAGCAATTTCTGCTCACAGGGAAGAGATAAAGAAGAAGATTCCCAATTCTTCTTCATCTCTCGCACCAAAAAGGGGGCCTTGGAAAAGGTTTGGTGTGAAAAACAAAATTGTTGTGGATAACAACAAGAAATATGTAATGAACAAACCTGTAAATAGTGTGTGGAACATCTTCTCAAAAGTTAGTGGCAATGGACAGAAGTCCTATGGGAGCTAGAATGATAACTTCAAAGCTGGTAACGAGATTTGAGCCTAGAAAAGGGCCAGTTGGAGGATGCTTCAACTGTGGAAAGGACCACTACGCGAATCACTATCCTCTGAAGAAGGATAATCGCGGTCAGCAGCATAGGATACACGCTTGCAGTGGCTAACAGACAAGCTAAAAAGTAAGTTACGCCTATAGAAGTTCCGGGGTAAGTTATTCGGTACACATGTAGTCATACTTTTTGATACTGGAGCTACTGAATGCTTTATTTCTGCTAAATTTGCATTGAAATTAAAAAGAAAGGCTGGACGAATGGATAAAACATGGACAGTGCATTATGGGAATAATGCTATCCATACAATCGAAATGTGCCTTTTTGGGGTAATTCTTGACTTGCCTAGTTTCTCCACCGAAGTTGACCTGTATGTCACTCCTTTAGGATCATATGATATCATTATTGGAGTTAACTACTTGGTAGAACATGAGGCAAAGGTCGACTGTTATGAAAAACAAATTTTGTTGTTTTGATGACCTGCAGAAAGCAGCAGTCATTCAAGGTGTAAAACATGAAGTTACAGTTAGGAAACTGACAGCTATGTAACTAAAAAGGGCTAAAAACAGAGGGCTGCACCTTGTATGCAGTAAAAATGACAGAAAATGTAGAGGAAGATAATGATTTCATGGAAAGATATCCATTGTTAAGGGGTTTTAATGATGTGTTTATGGAAGAATTGCCAGGTCTTCCATCCAAACGTGAGTTTGAATTTGCAATAGAAATCAAACCAGGAACTGAACCCATATCTAAGGCACCTTATAGAATGACCACCATCGAGTTGGTAGAGCTAAAGGCTTAGTTACAAGAACTTTTGACTAAGGGGCTGATACAACCGAGTGTCTCACCTTGGGGAGCGCCGGGTAATTTTTGTAAAGAAAAAGGATGGCACATTGAGATTGTGCATTGATTACAGAATGCTGAACAAGGCAACTATTAAAAATCGATACCCACTTCCTAGGATTGATGATCTGTTCGATCAGATGCAAGGAGCATCAGTCTATTCAAAAATAGATCTTCGATCTAGGTATCATCAGCTGAGAATAAAGGAAGAAGATATTCATAAAACAACTTTTAGAACAAGGTACGGGCATTATGAGTTCACCGGTGTTTACCTTTTGGGTTGACCAATGCACCTTCCGCCTTCATGAATCTGATGAACAATATTTTTCAAGAATACTTAGACAAGTTTGTACTTGTATTCTTAGACAAAATTCTTATATACTCTAAAAAATGTCGAAGAGCACCAAGAACATCTAAGGATAGTGCTAGAAATTTTAAGAAAGAGGAAGTTGTATGGTAAACTGTCTAAATGTTTCTTTTATGATGCAGAGGTGCATTTTTTTGGGACACGTTATAAGCAAGAATGGAATAGCTGTTGACCCTTCAAAGATCACAACTATAACCGAGTGGCCTGCGCCTAAGAACGTGCATGAAGTGAGGAGCTTCATGGGCTTGGCAGGATATTATCGAAATTTCGTTATGGACTTTTCAAAAATTGCTTGCCCCAATCACTTCACTGCAAAAGAAGGATAAGAAATTTTTATGGACGGACAAATGTGAATCTGCCTTTAAAAATTTAAAGGAACAGTTAACTACAACACCTATTTTAACTGTACCTAATCCAAATGAAAATTTTATGGTTGTAACGGATGCTTCAAGAGAGGGCCTTGGAGGTATTTTGTTAGAGAATAACCATGTTATAGCTTATGAAAGTATAAAGCTTAAGTTACATGAACAAAATTATGCTCCACACGACCTAGAACTCGCTACCATTGTTCATTGCACTTCAAATGTGGAGGCATTACCTTTTAGGCAAGCCTTTTGAGTTAAAAACAAACCATCTGGGGCTGAAGTATATTTTTTACTCAGCCAAATTTGAATGCAAGGCAGCGAAGATGGTTAGAATTTTTGTCTCAGTATGATTTTGATATAAGCTACATCAAAGGCAAGGAAAATAGAGTGGCAGATGCTCTGAGTCGAATGAAGCATATCTCTGCTCTTATAACGTTAAGAACTCAGTTTAAGGATGAGGTGAAAGATGCCTTGGAATCAGATCATTATTTCCAGCAAGTCAAAATGACACTTGCTGCAGATCCAAAGGATGTCAGGTATAAAGGATTTCATTTCAAAAATGAAGGAATCCTGAGGTTCGAAAACAGGTTATATATACCTTTGGCAAATGACTTAAGAAGGAAATTGTTAACTGAGTTTCATAATTCACCTTTTTCTGGACACCCTGGCATTACGAAAATGCTTGCTGATCTTAAGCAACAATACTTCTGGGAAGGGAATGAAAAAGGATGTGGTGGAATTTGTAACACACTACTTGGAATGTCAGCGTGTTAAGGCGGAACATATGCATCCCGCTGGATTATTGTATCCCCCACAGCATTCCGCAGAACAAATGGCAAGTGATAACGATGGATTTCGTTCAAGGATTGCCTATGTCAAGAAATAAGCATGAAATTATCCTGGTTGTAGTAAAAAAATTGACCAAAGTGGCACACTTCATTGCTGGTAATTTGAAGGACGATGCACCAGTGTTAGCAAGAAGATTTGTACATGAAATCTTCAGATTGCATGGAATACTAGAATTAATCATATTGGACAGAGATCCGAGGATGACATCAAGGTTTTGGCAAACGCTAAATGCGGCCTTGGGAACTAAATTAAACTTCAATTCTGCATATCATCCGGAGACGGATGGATAGACTGAGAGAGTTAATCAGGTTTTAGAGGACATGTTAAGGATGTATTACATGGACCAGCAGTATAAATGGGAGGAATACCTTCCGCTGGTAGAATTTGCCTACAATAATACATACCATGCCTCTTTAAAAATGGCGCCCTTTGAAGCATTGTATGGAAGAAAATGCAGAACCCCTGTCAGCTGGGACAGCGTTGAGGACAGAGAGGTAATTGGGCCAGAAATCCTTACGGAAATGGAACAGCAAATCAAAATGATTCAGGAACACCTAAAGGAGGCTGCCAATAGGCAAAAGAGTTATGCAGACTTAAAGCGGGGTTGATAGGAATTATAAACTGGGGAGAGAAGGTCTTTCTTCGGGTGAAGCCGAAAAAGAGCTTGATAACTTTTGGCAAGGCTGCCAAGTTGTTGCCCACGATACGTGGGACCTTTTGAAATTGTTGAAATAATCAACCCTGTAGCTTATCATCTAGCATTACCTCCTGATTTGTCTCAAATGCATATGTTTTTCATATTTCTTTGCTTAAGAAATACGTGACAGATTTATCACATGTGCTGAATTGGAATTCCTTGCAGGTCCAAGACTCAGGAATAATCGTGGTTAAGGCCCATTCGAGTGCTGGGAACTTGCCAGTTGTACTTAAGAAATCGTGAAGTGAATCAATGTAGGGTCCAGTGGGACCAGTTCAGCGAAGAAAGTGCAACTTGGGAAAATCTCGAAGAAATGAGATCTGCTTTCCCATACTTGTTTGATCGAATTTGAAATTCGAAAAACTGATAATTCTACCAAATATAGACAATTATTAGTCTATTTTACAGTTGTCTTAAAACACAATTTTTAAGAGTGAATCTGTTTTTGGTATGAACTTATGAATGGAAGGACAATAACTGAATTTTGTCCTAGAAACTCCTGGATTTGATTAAATTTGATCATCGAGACGATGATTCTTTAAGGAGGGAGGAAACTGTAACGCCCTGATTTTTGTAAGTTATCATGGTGATTATTTTTCATAATGTTGTAACTGCTGAAATGAAGGAAAACATGTTAAGATGTGTTTTTGATCTTAAAGGAATGTGTTGCTAATATGGATTCTTGCATACTATAATTTGTTTACATGGGACAGCAGTTATTATTGCTTGTATGTTTGCTGATGTGACGAAAAATTTGTCGTATGCTTGCTGAACTCTATTCGCTGATTGACAGCACACCTTGAATCAATTCCATTGATCCAATGATTTGGTATGATGTGGCCTTCTTGTGATCGCTTTGTTGATTTAATTTTAAACCAGACTGAAGGTTGATATAAATGTGCAGCACCTGATTCCTTATTGAAATTAACTGTGTGAGTTGCTCGACATTGTTTCCTTATTGAAATTTTTAAAGGAAATGAGTTCCTCTTCCTTCTGCTGTTTTAGATTTTGAGGAAATGGTAAATGGGTTATGTTGAGCATTATGAGCTCGGTTTGAAGGAAGTGATAGTCATATTCTGCATGCTGTGCTTTTTCTTTTGTAAAAGAAATGGATGAATGTGACTTGGGTATTCGTGAAAGTTGGAGAAAGTAACTGTTTTTCTTCTGAACTTATGAATGATTATATTTTCTCCTTGCGGTGATGGAAAGTCGATTCTATTGTGTTTTTTGGTTGCGGTTTGATCTTCTGATTCAAATGTCCTTCGTGAATACGAACTCGGCTTTGAATTTATGTGCAAATAAATGGAAAAACATGGAAATTAGCTTATTGTTTGAGTCTGTCTTGACTGTACCAAGCTTACGCATTTAATACCCTATTCGGGTTTGCCTTGATAGAGGTATTGATATATGAATATTGTATTTTGAGTTATGTACATCATTGTGAAATAGGAGTATGCTGTGTTCAGATTTAAATGATTGATCGAGAAGGAACTCGATCTGGGTATTTATTGCATATGGTATATTGAATAAAATTTGTACATGTTTTGCGAGTTGGATTTGACATCATTTCTTTTTTAAATTAATAAGAAACGAGTTCTTCTTCCTTTTCTGTTTTAAATTTTGAAGAAATGTTAATTTGGTTTTATTAAGCATTATAGGTTCAGCTTGATAGAAGTGACAGCGGTCTTTAGATTATTTTTCTGAGTGCTGTTTTCTTTCTGTACAAATGGAAGGTTGAAATGTTTCATGGGATCTCTAATTTTTGTTGTGTTGGAAGAAGATGGATGTTTTCTTATGTAAATAATTACAGAGATGAATTTTTCTCTTCTTGCTGTTTGAATTCTTGAAATAGCATTAGAGCTTCACTGTACACCCCGGATTAGACTTGTTGTAGGTATCAGCAATGTGCAAATTATTATGTATGAACTGTGTGCATTCATAGGTATAGAAATTCGTGTGAATATTTGATAAAGGGACTGTATAACTGTTTATTTGGTTAGAATACAGTGAAAGAAGTATGAATTCTTCTAGTACAGTAAGAACATAGTATGCATTCTTTATATTGTTTGCTCTATGATGGATACGATGTTTTACCAACTTGTTTTTGGTATTCGTATGTGCCTGATTTAAAAGAAGTATTGATAAGGATGATAAGTTCTTCCTTGTTTTCATTTAAAGCTGATTAGGAATGGATTTATTCCTTGTTGTTGGAAAGTGAATTTTGAATGGATTTTGTAAGTTTCACTCTGAACTGTTATCTTGTTTTGTGTCTCGTTTGGATTCAATTTTCAGTACAGTCATGAGGAAAGGAATAGGAATGTGGATGGATAACTTGGAATAATGATCATTTCTTCTCTCATACAGTTGGGAATCTGTAATCATTTAGGAACGAATTTTGCATTGCTTGGGTTTAAGAAAACTATATTTATTGCTGTTTACTTCTCGTATGTATTTGAATTACTTGAAATCAAAGGAGATGCATGAACTGAAAGGAAAGTAATTGGTTTACATTTCAGTTAGATTTTATCCTTGAATTTATTACTAATGTAAGGAAAGGAAATTGACTGCATTTAATATTATAACAACAGTATGCATACTTTTATTCCTAGTTTTTACAGAGGTTGTAATCTGGAACTGTTGAAGGAAATTACTTTTTGTAATGATCGTTTGGGAAAAAGGACAGTAGTTCTTTGATTGATTGGGATGGTATTTAGATGGCTCAGTTGTCATGCTGTTCATTCTTTTTGATGCTTAATTCTTGATTAATGTTTATATTAAAGTTTCATAAAAATAGGTTTCTTTTATTGAGACAGTTAATTAGAAGCACCTCATTTTAATGACAAGTGCTTAATATGCTTAGTTCAATGAACTGACCCGTGCAAGTAATTTTACAGATGGAACTTGATTAAAATGAAGACATGGCTGTTTTCTGATACTTCTTTTGATTGTCTGAAGATGAATTGTATTTATTAGTCATTATTCCTCTACGAGGAATTGTGAAAAGAAGAAAGTAAATTCTTCTATCTTACGAGTTGTAATGGTGTTTAAATATAAACAAAGTCCAGTCATTTGGACTGGAAAAATGTATGGATTATGAAATGGATTGATAAATACAAATACAAGTGTGATATTTTAATTACTATATCAGTGTGATATTGTTGATTAAATTGGGAATATAATGTTATTTCTTGATTTGAAATTATTCAATTGTCCTTGGATGTATTTAAAAGGAACTGATACCTATTCTTACCTAAATGCAACTTTTACGTTGAAATGTGCAATTAGTTCATACTTGGGTTAAGATGAATTTTTAATTGACATTAAAAAGGATTAGGAAGAACATGATCTCATAACTGATAGGTATTCGGGATTAGCTTGGAAGCTAAGGAATATCAAATAACTTAGGAGCAACCGAACTTCGTATTCAGACTCCGTTAATAGCCTCGTATGTTAAATTCAGAAGGTCAGGTATATGGGAAAAATATATCCAGGGCTAATAGACCTTAACTATGCAAGGTTAAAGAGAATAAATGAATATATTTTATTGAGAATGAGACCTCGTTTAAATGACGTCTAATAAGCTGGAGTTCTGAATTTGGTTACAGTTGTGGAAAACTTGGTTAATTTTAATAGGTTAAACTTATTAAGTCTGTTGGTAATGGGCTGCTTAATCCAATGATTAAGAAAAGAACCAAGTAGAGAAAATGTAACCCTTCGGTTTGAAGGAGAAGATGCATAGTAAGCTAGAAGACGGATTTAGTCTATCTTAGCTACATACAAATATAACAAGAATGAGGATAAAGTATCAGCATGGTTGCTGAAAGTTGATCTTAAATATTAAGATCATAATCAAATCACTTGAGTTGTATGTGTACGCTCAATGAGAGGATTCCGTAGGACATTGACATATGCCAGCTACAACACGGTGTCTTCATGAAGGTGGGGGTCTTCATGATGACACAATGTTATAGCTGACATATTACAATGCCCTCCCGAATTAAATCATCAAGAATACATAGGCTGAATATTAAGTTCTTGGCTGGGGATAGGAGTATGATCATGTATACAGAGTGACTCCGGAGGACTAAAGATAACTAGACACATGGAGTCGTTTAGGGATGGCACCGTATGCTTGCGTATCTTTAGTTACCATGAGTGTCTTCCTATACTCGTTCATATTGGTAGTTGGAGTTAGAATTTGACCTTAAATTGGAAGGACTGGTAGGAACCAGGAAAGACCATTCTAGATAACAGGTGAAGTGAGGTGAAGGACGTATTCCATTGGTGTGTATCACATCCAAGAATATGATCATGCAAAGCATGTGAAAATCTTTGGCCAAAGTATCGCAAGTGCTGGTTGCGTTGTCTTGATCACCTAATTTAAGATGCAGGATGTCAGATGAATATCAGTAACAGATATTCAGATAGGCTTCTTAAATGGATCACTTTGATAACCGAAAACGGTAAAGAGAACCTTGTATATATATTATACTATGCATGAATGAACATGAAGGATCGGTAGTTGCCAAGGTCATGAAATGAGAGATCGCTGAAACTCTGAGCCATGAAAATGGGAGATCGGTAGTTCTTCGAGTCATTTACAGTAGCATATGGTATCTGTTATATGATTGAATGACACTTGAATGTGTGTTCCATATTACAAATATGTGATACAGAGAACATTGGTTTAAAAAAGAAATTGTGTGATCCGGATTACATTAATTGGGCAGAGAACAATTATTAAAACTGGAACGTGTGTTTGAATTACATAATTTAGAAGAGAGAATGTTTTAAAAAAATTTTTTTCCCCCTTGTTCTAGTATCTTAAAACAGGGATGTTACAACTTTATTGATGCTTCTAAATTTATGAATTCCAAGTTTTATGCATTGTTAAAGTTGACATGTGGGTAAAGCATTTTTTTGTAAGTTTGAATGAGTCCAAAATTGTACCCTAGTTTATTGTTAGTATTTTGAATATTTGATTGAAAAAGGAATGAACATGTTTATAGAAAGTCCGAAAAGGTGTATAGGATCAGGGAGGAAGGAATGAAATCCTAAGATATATAGTTAGAAGTTTTGAATTCAATAAATCAACAAATGCTTGCACAATCCCCTTAAGAAAGTCACAGATAAAGAAGAATAGATCATAGGATGAATACTTCCTCTTTGCTCCACCGAGATTCTCACTTAAGAAAGTAACTAGTTTTCCTTCTTGACTCAAAACTTCCCCAATTGCTAGGCCACTAACATCATACTCTACCTAGAACAATTTATTAAAATCAGGGAGAACTAAAACGAGCTCTTCTGTTACCTTTTTCTTCAGCAATATGAATCCTCTCTCTGCTACTTCAGTCCACTGAAAATATTTCTTATCACCTTTTAAGGTCTCTATCATGGGAGCTACAATACCACTGAAATTTCTAATAAACTTCCTATAAAAAATAGCCAGCCCACGGAAACTTCTTACTTCAAACAAAAACTGGGTGTTGGCCATTCAAGGATGGCTTTAATATTTTCCTTATCCATTTTTAGTCCTTCTCTGGAAAGGACAAATCCCAAATATACTAGCCCAGTTTGTAGAAAATTACACTTTTTCACATTGATCAATAGTTTCTCTTCCTGCAACTTATTCAGTACCATTCTCAAATGCAACAAATGCTCTTCTTTACTCTGACTAAACACCAAAATGTCATCCAAATACACAATGATAAACTTGCCCGTGAAACTTTTAAGCACCTTGTTCATCAGTCTCATGAAGGTACTAGGAGCATTGGTCAAACCAAAGGGCATAACTAGCCACTCATATAAACCATCATTGGTCTTAAATGCTATTTTCCATTCATCTCCCTCTCTGACTCTTTTCTGATGGCATTCACTCTTCAAATCTATCTTAGAAAAGTAAATTGATCCACTCAAACAATCAAGTAAATTATCTATCTTGGGAAAAGGAAACCTATACCTTATGGTGATCTTGTTGATGGTTCTAGAGTTTATAAAGATATGCCAAGAATCGATCCTTCTCTTGTAGTTCATCACCTTATGGTGTACCCAGATGCTAAACCTGTCTATGTAAAATGCATCCCAAGGTCACATTGTTTGTTAAGGTTGAACTACAAAAATTATTGGATGCAGGTTTCATATGGTGCATTGAATACTCATAGCGGATATCTAATATGGTACCAGTTATGAAGAAGACCCCTGGAATCCATATTTGTACAAATTTCTATTACATTAACAAGGCATGTCCCAAGGATGACTTCCCTTTTCCTAATATTGACATGATTGTTGATTCTATTGTGGGCAATGAAATTTTATCCCTTATGGATGGCTTTTCCGGGTATAACTAAATTCAAATTTCTAAAGAAGACTAGCATAAAACAAATTTTCCAACCCCATGGGGGACATTTTGTTACAAGGTCATGCCTTTTGGCCTCAAAAATACTGGTGTAACTTATCAACGTGTCATGACTATTATTTTCCACAACATAATGGAGGATTATGTCAATGATATTCTTGTTAAATCCAAGATAAGAGTGTATCATCCAAAATTTATTAGGTTTATATTTGAGTGGTTAAGGGAGTACAAGGTTCACCTTAATCTAAAAAAAGGTGTCTTTGGTGTCACTTCAGGAAAAATTCTAGGATTCATCATCTCACAAAGAGGAATTTAAGTGAACCCTACCAAGGTCAAAGCTAAATAGATATGCCGCCTCCTCATAACCTTTGACAACTAAGGGGACTACAAGGAAAAATACAATCTATTCATTGCTTCATCTCTCAATTGGTAGATAAGTGCCCTCACTTCAACTAGTTTCTTAAGAAGGGTGTCTGATTCAAATGGACATAAGAGTGTCAAGATGCCTTTATGAAATTGAAATAATACCTCACATCTCTATCAGTACTCATGCCACCTATACATGATAAGCCTATGTTGTTGTATACATCTACAACAGAACATGCCATTTGGGCATTATTGGTGCAACACAATGATAAGGGTTAGGAACTAGTTGTGTATTACATGAGTAGAACTCTTCTTAAACATGAGACCAAGTATTCATAGGCTGAAAAGGCTTGTTTAGAGGATGCTTATACTTTTAGCAAGCTACGACACTATCTCCTAAATCATACCACCAAACTAATTTCAATAGTTGATCCTATTAAGTACTTACTTTCAAGACCAGTCATAATAGGATGAATGTCTAGCTGGATTGCACTACTCAACAAATTTGAAATTGAAATTGTCAATCAAAAAGCTATCAAAGGTCAACCAAAAGAAGATCAAATAGACACAACACCATTTCTAGGTTCACAACCGTTAAATTTTGAATTTCTGGATGAAGACCTTTTGTACATAGAAGCAACACCCTCATGGACATTATTCTTTAATGGATCTTATAACATCCATGGTTCTAGATCAGGAATTTTCTTGCGTACACTAGATGGAGACATCATACCTAAATCTTATCATATCATCTTCCCTTACACAAATAACATAACAGAGTATGAAGCATTGATTGTAGGCTTAGGGTTTTCTATCTCATGGCTCCTACAAGAATTGACAGTTCTTGGTGATTATCTTCTTGCCAGTAATCAAGTTAATGGAGAATATCAAGTAAAAGATGAAAAGATATTACCCTATAAAAGAATGGCTAATAGCCTTAAAGGGTATTTACAGATTATCAATTTTAAAAAAGTTATTCACGTACAAAAAAGTAGCGGATGCCATGGAAACTATCGCCTCCCTTTTTTCATTTAACACTAATCAAACTCACAATGAGTTCCTCGTTGAACATTTTTTGTTGCCCACATAAAAATTTATGGAGACCACCGTGGTTTTTAAGATGTTGGTTCTAGTCATCCCTGGTACCACGATATATATACCTTCATTCAAACCAAAACATACCCTCCTAGTTTTAATTCAGCTAATAAAAGAGCCTTAGCACAATGTGCTTTGCACTACACCCTTCTTGCTAACACCTTGTATCAAAGAGGCTATGATGGGACTCTCTTAAGATGTCTCAATAAGGATGAATCTAATCATATGCTAGTTGAAGTACATTCAAGTATTTCTGGTGACCATAGCAATGGAATGGTACTTGTGAAGAATATATTGCGTATTGGATAATACTAGCCCACAATGGAGGAAGATGCATGCAACTTTTCAAAGAAATGTCAAACTTTCCAAAAACATGACAACCTCATTCATACACCATCCCAAGCCTTGCAGCCCATTCCTTCACCTTGGCCTTTTTCAAAATGGGGACTCAATTTAATTGGAAAAAAAAAATCCCACATCTTCTGATGGCCACACATTTATTATAACTACCACTGAGTATTTCACCAAGTGGGTTGAGGTTAGGCCTCTTACTAATGTTACTGGGTGTAATATTTCTAAATTCATCTCAAACCATATTATCTATCATTTTGGCATCCCCGCTACTATTGTCACTAACAATGATGGTTATTTCAAAAATAAATATCTCAAGGCCCTAGCTAAAAAATATAATATCCACCTAAAATGGGATACACCCTACTATCCACAATGTAACAGCCAATTTGAAGTGTTAAACAAGACTATCAAATCCATTCTAGAAAATACAGTCAATAAACATGGATGTAATTAGCATACATAGTTGTATCCCACTCTCTGGGCCTATCACAATTCCTTTCGTACTCCTTCAAGAGCTACTCCATTTTCCCTAGTATATGGCCCTGAAGTGATATTACGTATTAAAGTTAAACTACCTTAACTTTGTGTCTCCCTCCAACATTTTATTCATGAAAAGGATTACCATTTTACATGCCTTACAGATATGGAATTACTAGACGAGAGACAACTTCATGCCTTAGACCATATGCAGGTACATCAAAATAGACTACATCATAATTATAATTGCAAGGTCAAACCTTGATAGTGTTGACACTTAAAATTGGTTATCCAATTTAGTGTCCCTCACATTCGTTTACCTGCTTAGGTAACCTAGGGCACGTTTACGTCACCAACTATCCCCTTGGGATAGTTTTCCAATTTATTATTTAATCACTTGCTCTAAATTTAATTCATCACATCACATCTTACCCATGAGTAATTAAATATTAAATATTTAATTACGCTTCTTCCCATGCATCTTAATCAATTATCCATCCCAAAATTATTCTATCTATGCATCGCATCCATTTTTAATATTCCCTAAGCGGGATATTTCCCGTGGTCGGGATAAGTCCTTGTCTTTCTCGAATCGATCAATTTGGCCATCTCGGGAGTCTTTTTCCACGATCGGCGCCGACCCATATGGTCGGCGCCGATTTAATCGGAGCGGCGCCGATTATAAAAGCAGGTCCATAGCTCAGTTCTGAAGGACCGGAAAAAAGAGACTAACGAGCGAACAGGCGAAAGAAGAAAGCACTTCCGCGCGAACAGAGAGCGAGAAAAGATACTGGTTGCAAGAAGGAGAGATCTTTTTTAGCTTCAATTGTCTCAGCTTAGGGCAGACCCTGTCCTAATCAATCCCTGAGAGGAGCACCATTACTCTGCCCGTATCATACCAACATCACACACCACCATCTATCATCTGGTGACTCTGTTCCAGCGTCTCTCCACCTTCGGCACATCCCGCAGACTACATTCATCTTCCAAACCTCGAATCTCATCGCACAGTCCCTGATTGGTCGGTCTGCCTTCAGTTGACACTGATCTCATCCAGTCGATGCCGATCAGTCCCAGTCGACGCCGATCGAGTCCCAGTCGCCGCCGATTATACCCGGTCGACGCCGATTTCCCTGCAGACAGGTAAAAAAGATCACAGGTAACACAAATCTAGCATTATTTCCCAGTTCCCTGTTTTCTGTACTTTCTGTCTGCTGTCCAGTTTCTGTTTTTATTACTGCAATCAAGAAAATCTAGTCTTTACTTACATCTGTTATCATGTATGCTTCTTTTCTTTATTGAAAATGTGGACTGACATCCGCCAAGGAAGCTTATCGCTTCCCGGACCCGCTTCTCGGGCAGTCCACCCATATATCTTCTAACGCCATCTTTTTCTGTCAAGCACCGGTGTTTTGCAGGTTACTTGGATCTATTGTGCAGATTGCTCGTGTGCGCCCGTCTTGTCTGCATCGGCTTCCTCATTCGTCTACATCTTCATCAGGTATCGAATTCATTTGAGTTTTTCAGGGTCTTTGTGTTTAGTTTGGCACATTAACTTGGACAGGTAACAAGCGCAAAAATCTTGATCTACATTCTGGCACGCCCAATGGGACTTGAACCAAAGTCCCTTATTGATAAGTTCACTTCCTTTTCTAGTTTTGAGCTTGGTTATTTTTTCTTCACTGATTCCTCATTAGTTCTCGCTTCTTTCATTTCTGAATTTCTATTTATAAAGCTAGTAAATATTTCATTTTAATTTCAGGATTGCATGTTTGATCTATCTCTTTATGCAAAATTGTTATTATCCTTGAAATTTCTCTAGTTTCCTTAGAATAGAAATTTTTCATTTCATCATTATCCGGATATATCTTTCTGGGTTTTGTTTGTCGTTTGCTTAACCCCTTCTTGCGGAGGCACTTTGCTTGATCGTGGGATCGTCCGAGGGAAAGAGCTTAACAACACGCCTTTTGAAGTCCACCACACCTTGGAGAGCTAAACCTACAGGTATTCCTCTTTTTCGGTGTTTTCTCCTTCTTTTAGGATTTCTTTGATTAGTTGTCTATCACATCCAAACACTTCAGTTTTTGGTGCTTAAAAAGAACCTAATCACATTTGGGGAAAGAATCTATTTGGTTTGTCTTCATCGAAATCAAACACTTCACTTTTTAGTGCTTAAAAAAGAACCTTTTCTTTATCATTGCTGCATGCTTTCTTCACCTAGTTTTAAATAGGCTGGAAAATTGATCAAAATCGGTAGTGACACTATTTGATTTTTATTTTTCACCCTTGCACACAAAGCCAAAATCACTAGGTATAAAGCATCTAAACAAAACTCCTTCCCTGGCCCTCGCCTACTTGGAAGTGATATCCAAGAGGAAGAGCCTACGCGGTACTCGGGCCGCGCTATAAATTCACGAAAGATTCTGGTATATATTGGCAAAGAACCCGACTCCCTTATCGCAGCGGTGTGTGAAGTGCGGGGGTAGGCCCCTATATCAAGCCACGTACCGGTCTTTTACTGAAGTGCCTTCGGGACTCCTCACCAAACATTACCCAAACCATCCTTAGTTTGGCTATCTGAGTAGTTTCCTGTTCTAAAAAGCCTTCCCTAATATTTTTCTTTTCTTTAAAAAGCTTCAAAAGTTAAAAAAAGATAATCACTTGCGCTGCTTGAATTGTCTGTGCATTAGTTAGGAAAATTTTCTTTCTCTGCTGTGTTTATGACGGTTATCACCCGGTCACAATCTAGGAAAATGGCCCAACAGATTCCTTCTTCCTCCGAAATCACCACCAGTGTGGATGTTTTCGGCACCTCCTCCAATCTTCCTCGGGACCACTTTTAGTTGGTTCCCCATCTTGGTCCGTATGACCCTTTCTATCAAGTCAAAACAATCCCATCACGTCCGGCCTCTCCTAGTCCATCAGAAATATCTTCTGACTTGGAGTCTATCCCTCGCGGGGATCCTGAATTTCAGGCTCTCCTTGATCGCAATCCGGTAGCCCTCATGGACTACCTAGTGCACAAGTCCATTCGAATATCTGATCAAGGACCACCTATCCAGCAAATATACGATTATCCTCGTGGTCCATCCCAGGCCTATGTAGAACAGTTTTCATCCTCTCTCCCGCCTCGAGCCACGGAGAAGGGCGAGGCCCTTGTGCCTCCTTTTTCTCTTCCACCAACCATTGTTGACTGGTTCTCAAATCGCCTTACCTATTCCTAATACTGCGGTTACCTCAACTATTCCTCAACCTACCTTTGAGAGGTCTTCTGCCTTGGCGATAACGAGTGCGTCTGTGCACCCGCATATTGCCGTTAATTCATCTATGCCCTCTATTGTGTCTCAAGATCAATACCTCTTCATGAGCCAACCCCCCCCGGCTAGTCAGTTGGTTCCTACTTCTCGTCCTTCAGTGAATCTTTCTTCCAATATTCCGGCAACTGTGACCTTCGCCCATCCCCTAGTATCAGCACCCTTGAGTACCAAATCCGGTGGTAGAAGGCCCCTTTCAGGTCTTGTTCCCCAACATGACCAATCAAGTCGGCACTCACGTTCCTCGATCTGTCCCTATCCACTCAACAAACATGGGAGTCCATCCATCACAAGCTCCATCCACCTTCCAACCCTCATTTTCTCAATCCCTTATTATCTCACAGGCCTGCCTATACGCAAGCTACCTCACAACAAATACCTCACCAGGTGTCACCCAAAACACCTGGCTATTCCTCTTATCATCCCACCAATCAACAGATCAATCCCCCAGTGACTCCTCAACAACATCTATCACTTGCTCCTTATGTAGGACACACCAATGTGCCTCCTCCTCAATCTGATGTGGTTCAACTTCTCTTTAAGAAAGATCGCTGACTTAGAAGCCTCCACCAAAGGGGCTCGTCCTTCATATTCTTTTGAAGAGGTGTGTAATGAACCCATTCACCCCTCGGTGGCTTTTAAGCCCTACCCTCCTCAATGGGAACTTCCCAAATTCTCAAAATTTCATAGTCGGGAAGACCCCCAACAACATCTGCGAGCATTCAAACATGCTTGCTATCTTATAGTCCAAGATCAAGAACTCATGCTCCGCACCTTCCCTATGTCTCTAGCAGGTCCTGCCTTGGACTGGTACAACAATATTCCTCAACATTCCTTATTTTCTTTCTCTCAGTTGGCCCAGATGTTTGTTGAAATTTTTTCAATAAATATTGCGCATAAGATCTCAATTACAGATCTTTACAACATTCGCCAATTTGACGATGAGTCTATTGTAGATTTTGTCGCTCGATGGAGAGGGATAATCAACCAACTATCCTTCTCCCTTCCTCAATCGTAGCAGATCGAGTTGTTCACACGATCTTGTGCTAGTCACATTTCTTCCACATTAAGGATCCAGACTTTTCATACCTTTCGAAGAAGCCTTCACGATGGCACGCAAGCTCGAATCTCGTGCCATTGAACAAGGAAAGCTAAAACTTCGCTCCAAATCTAAACCAGATTTCTCTCGGTTCACCAAACCAAATTCTTCTCCCTCCTAAAGATAAAAATCAAGGATCCACCAATGCTATCGTGTTGAAAACATCAAGAACCGATAGTACCCCTAATCAACCACCACGAAGAGATTCTTCATCTTCCCGAAAAGGGGCTCCATCATCTCGATCCTTCGCTCCATTGGGGGAATCCTATGCCTCCATCTTAGAGAAAATGTTGGAAGTTCGCATGATAGAACTTCCACCCTATTAGGAATATTGACGAAGGCCGAGAACGCCCATTGTGGTATAGAGACAATGATTTTTGTCACTATCATAGAACCAAGGGTCATGACATCGAACGATGTCAGACTTTCAAAAACCTTGTCCAAAAATTCATTGATAAAGGCAAGCTCATCTTGGATAACCCAAATGCTCCCCCGAATCAAACACTGGACGTCTTTAAACAACCTTTCCCCAATCATGCCCCAAATCATAATTCTTCGGAATCTCAAAAACCAAACACCCACACTATCAACTTCATTTCTACTGAAGGATCTCTTCTTCTGAAATCCCGTCCATAAACAAACACAGCAATCGAATTAGAACCTCCTTTCACTCTTCATCAATCACTGGAGATTCCAATCCATCTTCAGATAGCCTATCTTAAAATATTCCTACATTACCAAGCACGGAGTTATCTCTCTCCACTCCTTTGTCTAATCTTCCATCCATACCTGAAACAATATCTTCCTCATCTGTCTCATCATCAGACATCCTCTTCAATGCTCAAGGCAATTACATCCCTTCGAGTTTCCACTACAGACACATCTACTTCTATTGCTCCCATTCCCGCTGCAACTATGCCCTTGGTGAACATACCTATAATCGTGCCGACTTCGATGGAAGTGTCTTCGATTTTGACTCTTCCCGTCTCTTTTCCTATAGTAGTTCCACCCATGGTCACTACACCAAAAGTGGTCCCCCTCCGCAAGGAACTCCTTCTTCATCACTTACTTCTTCTATCAACTAATGTTACTTCCCCTATTAAGGAAAAATCAAAAGAAGTAACACCAACACCTGCACACTCGATTTCTCAACCTAAACCACGACAACCAAAATCTAACACTACACCATCAGTACCTCCCCACTTGCTTCCTCCGAAAAGGTTACAATCACCTTATGCCGTGGAAGTTGTCACCATCCCTGAAAAGGGAAAACCCATATTTCGAACCATCAAAACTCTTGGTGCTCTTCCACAAAAATCTCTCTCTACGCCTCATAAACGATTGGATTTGTCCGCTGAAAAGGCGTCTTCCTTCTACACACCCATCAAAGCCATCATCTCCTTCTACAACACATTCTTCATCAATAGACTTACCTACTAAACAGACGGCACCTCTTCTATCAAGATCCTCATCTTCGTTACCAAAAACCAAAGCACCCTATATTCCTCCTATTACACCTACCTTGGGAACTTCTTCCTCATCTAAATCAACATTATCTAAATCATCCGTAAATCTGACTAAGCAATCCCCTTTGTCTCCAAAGACCGCAAAATCTGTCACATCTCCATCATCCTCAAAATCTATCTTAGGGGCTCCCCCTCCACCAAAGTCAATCATGTCTCATTTACTCCCATCCCAAGCACCCAAGACTACTCCTCCAAATGTCCAAACAAATAAGAGGATCCCTAATAAGACTGTTAAACCTAACATGCAAGTTCTTTTACCTCGGCAGTCGGTTAATGTAAAAGAACCATCCTCATCATCTCTATCCTCATCTTCGTCTACCGGATTTTACACCGAAATCCTTCATCAACTTATCCAATCTTCATCTATAACCCTTCCTCCGATTAAACCATATAACCCGAAAGGAGTGAAACCTGCTTGGTTTAACTCTGATTTGATTTGTGCCTACCACCGTACTCCGGGTCATGATACTGAGGGATGTAAAGCTCTCCAAGCCGTTATCAAGAACCTTCTGGAAGAAAGTGACCTTTTGCTGGAGGAGGAGGAACAAGTACCTCCTGCCACCTTAGCCCCATCCAAACCTCAACCATCCACTCAGACCTCTAGTGGTTCCACGCCGCCTGATCTTCCACCTTCTCAAATTGACACAATTCATATCGCCACTAGAACCAAACATTATGATAACCCATCTTCATCTTCAGCATCTAGACCACGGGTTGTCATTTCTGCAGCCCCTGAAGGCGTGTCTCCTTCCTCATCAGCCCCACGACCCAAGGTCTCCATTCGTGCTGCACCTCGGGCTCAAGTTCCCGTATCTGTTGAGGAGAGTGTCATGAAACAACTCACCCAGGCTCCGGTCAAAATGTCTCTTTTTGACCTCATCCAATCCTCTCCACAACATCGCCAGGCTCTAATCGATAATCTGCGTCGCATCGCAGTAAATTCCGATGAGCCCCAGCCCTTCGAGTGGGTTGTTGGATTGAATGGTCCATCGACCGCCATTTCTTTTGAGGATTCAGAAATTCCTCATCTTTCTTCAGAGGATTTGGAGGATCCACTCTTTATCACAGTCCAAATCAATAACACTACCTTGAAACATGTTATGATCGATAGTGGAGCTGCTCTCAACGTCATCTCCTCCCACACATTCGAACAACTTAAGTTACCTAAGAATGTGGTGTCGCCTCCGCCTTTCACCCTTCGATCATTTAACGATCAGCTAGCAGTCACTCTGGGAACTGTGGTCTTACCCATCCGAGTAGGTAAGAAGCTGCTCCATGAACTCTTCTATATTGTCGAAGGAAAATTCCACTATAACATGATCCTCGGACGCTCCTGGATTCGCGCAATGCATTGTGTCCCATCCACCCTCCATCGATGCCTAAAATATCAATATGAGGGAAAAATATATACTCATCCAGGAGATCCTTTTCCTTCTGCACAATGCGACATGACCACAAGGTCTGCCCCTTTAAAAGAAAATGCATCTTCTCCAGATGGGGCCCTCATCTTCTTCCATACCTGCAACCAAACTACCGGATTTACAAAATCTGGAAGAGACATTGCAGCGTTTCTCACTAGGGGAGCTTCCTCTCTTATCTTTCGATGCCCATCTCAAACCTAATGAGTATGGTAGACCAGACAAGCAACCTGAATATCAACCAGGTCTCGGTCGCATCGTCACCATTGGTCTGCCCAATCAACAGACCAATTTCATCTACGGTGGTCTTGATACGCCTCATCATCGCCCGGATTCTCCTCCTAGAGCCAAACCTTACCTAACAGGGTTTGATCACCTACAGAATCCCACGTTTGCAAAGACTTATCTACATCGATGCGCGTGGAAAGGTTTTGGCCTTGGAAAATATGAACAAGGTATACATGACCTCAAATCCATTCCTACTCTCATGCCACATCAGAAATTTGGTTTGGGATTTAAACCTCTTTCAAAGGCCACTGTCACTATTCTTGATGAGTCTCTTCCTACTGAAGAACCATCTTCCCCCACCAAGTCAGAAGCATCACTTGATGTGGATGATGACATTTCCATCCCACCTAACTTTTTTTTTTGATCAATACCATTTCCTTAGGGCCGTTGGTCTATGAGACTAACAATCGGTCCGCTTCTATACCATTAATCTTCCCTGAAATAGTTGGAGACGATTCTCCTACTATCAACACTATCCACTGTGCGGATGATGATTCTGTCCTCACCTATCTGGGGGCAGAGGATTCGTATCTTCCCAAGACTATTCCTTCTGACACGTCTACCCTTCTTAACGAAGCCACTATCGACCTTAATATAGGGACTTCTGAAGACCCTCGCATCATTAAGGTTGGCCAATCCCTTAATCCACAGGAATTAGGGGACTTTACCACTTTTCTTTCCAAACATCGTCAAGCCTTTGCTTGGTCATATGAGGATATGCCAGGGCTCGATCCCGATATTGTGGTCCACAATATCGTTACCCTTCCCAACATCAAACCAGTCAAGCAAAAATTACGTAAAATGCACCCTAGAGTAGCCCTTCTTGTTAAAGAAGAGTTACAGCGCTTGCTCTCGGCTAGTTTCATCCAACCCATCGATTATCCGCAATGGGTGTCCAATGTAGTACCAGTAACTAAGGCTACTGGAAAGATTCGAATTTGTACCGACTTCCGGGATCTTAATCTTGCTTGTCCAAAAGATGATTTTCCTCTTCCTAACATCGACCAACTCGTAGATTTAACCGCGGGTCATGAGATGCTTTCTCTTATGGATGGTTTCTCTGGATATAATCAAATCCTCATCGCACCAGAAGACCAACATAAGACCTCCTTCATAACTCCTTGGGGGACCTTTTGCTATCGTGTCATGCCTTTTGGCCTTAAGAACGCAGGGGCAACCTATCAACGAGCAATGACATACATCTTCCATGACCTCTTACACAAAACTGTAGAGGATTATGTTGACGACCTCCTCGGCAAGTCCAAACGCCGTCAGGATCATCTTTTCATCCTTGCACCTCTCTTTGAGAGGCTTGTCCGCTTCTGTCTTCGTCTAAATCCAGCTAAGTGCGTGTTTGGCGTTCTCACTGGTAAACTTTTAGGTTTTATCATTTCCATCAGGGGTATTGAAGTCGACCCCGCAAAAATAAAAGCCATCCTTGAGATGCCTCCCCCTTCTAACTTGAAGCAACTCCGCAGTCTCCAAGGACGTCTTCAATCGGTGCGTCGTTTTATCTCCCAATTGTCAGACCGTTGTCAACCTTTTCACCATCTTCTCCGTAAGAATGTTCATTTTGAATGGGATGAGCATTGCCAAAAGGCCTTTGATGATCTCAAAGTTTACCTTCTTTCTCCACCCGTGCTTACACCTCCACGTGAGGGGGAGCCTTTCTATCTTTATATCTCTGTGACTGACCATGCTCTGGGAGCCATGATCTCGCATCGGGACACTTGTGGTAAAGAACAAGCTGTCTATTACATCAGTCGCACCCTCCATGAGTATGAGACACGTTACTCCAGAGCTGAAAAACTATGTTGCGCTCTCTTCTTTGCAACTTCTAAGCTTCGTCATTATCTCCTTAATCATAAAACTTACATTGTCACAAGTGTCAATCCACTTAAGACGATTCATGCAAAGCCTTATCACAATGATCGTATCACTCGTTGGCTTATGCTCATGACAGAGTTTGACCTCGAGTTTATCCCGCAAAAGGCTATCAAGGGTCAGGTTATTGCAGATCAATTAGCTGATGCTCCTCTTCCGGACACTCGTGACCCCCTTGCTCAATTCCCCGATGAATACATCCAACAAATTGATTTTGGTCTATCTCCATTTAAAGTAAAACTCTTCTTTGATGGATCCAAATGCCAGCAAGGGGGAGGTGCGGGTTTCGTGATGATTCCTCCTTGGGGTACGCCTATCCCAGTCGCACATAAATTAAACTTTGAGTGCACCAATAATATGGCTGAGTACGAAGCTCTTGTCTTAGGTCTTCAAAATGCCATTAATCTCGGCGCTCGCCATATTGACATCTTTGGTGATTCTGAACTCATCGTTAACCAAGTCACGGGTGTCTATCAATGCAAGAATGATATCCTTCAGAAATATCGCGACATCGTTCTTGCCCAACTCCAATCTTTCGATAACTTCACTATCCAAGCCATTCCTCGTACTGCAAATCGATTCGCGGATACCATGGCTTCTTTAGCCTCCCTTATCCCGCCTTTTACCGAAGACTCGCGTCTTTATGTGGCCGTGCAACGATTAGATCAACCATCTTATCTTCAACAACTAACTTCAATCAATGCTGTCACAACTCATTCTCAGGATGAGTGGTATCAACAGATAGTTGATTATCTATCTCATTCGGTCCTTCCTCCAGATCTGACTCCTAATGGTAGAAGGTCTTTTGTCCAACGCGCCAACCGCTATACTATTCTAGGCGGCCTTCTTTACAAACACGGCTTTGATGGTATTTTGCTTCGATGCCTCAAAACCCATGAATCATCTAAAGCTATCCAGGAGGTCCATGACGGTATCTGTGGTGGACATTTTAGTGGCTTAGCTGTAGCCAAGCGCATCTTACGTTTGGGATACTATTGGCCTTCTCTTAATCGAGATTGTTGTGAATACACTAAGAAGTGCGTCAAGTGTCAGCAACATTCCAATCTCACGCACATCCCTAGTCAGGCTTTGCAACCTGCGGCGGATTTGTGGCCTTTTTCGCAGTGGGGTCTTGATCTTATTGGTCTCATCAATCCTCGTTCTTCACAGCGTCACCATTCTATCATTACTGCCACTGAGTACTTTACTAAGTGGGTAGAAGCTATCCCTCTTTCTTCAACAAAGGCTAAGCCCATAGTTGATTTCATCTATCAACACATCATTTGTCGCTTTGGCGTTCCACACAAGCTAATCACAGATAATGGTAAGTCTTTCAAAAACGCTGATTTGCAGAATCTCTGCAATGCTTTCAATATCAAGCTCAGTTTTTCTTCTCCATACTACCCTCAAGCTAATGGTCAGGCTGAAGCATCCAATAAAACTTTGCGTAATATCCTCGCAAAGGTAACTAGTCGAGCTGGTAGGGATTGGCATCTACATATCCCTTTCGCTCTCTGGGCTTACCGGACTAGCATTCGTACTCCTACTGGTGCTACTCCCTTCTCTCTCGTCTATGGGTCTGAGGCTGTCCTTCCTTTGGAAGTCCAAATCCCATCTCTCCGTGTTTCTCTCAGAGAATTTGTCTCCGATGAGGATTATCGTCAAAATCGTCTAGCACAACTTGAACTATTAGATGAGCGGCGTCTTAACGCTCTTGATCATCATCAGGTCTATCTCGAGCGTGTCAAACGTGCTTATAACAAGCACTTGCAACATCGTGACTTCAAAATTGGTGATCTTGTTCTTAAGGAAAATCAAAATGTCACTACACTCGAAAGAAGTCAACGTGGTAAGTTTGCTCCCAACTGGATGGGCCCCTACATTGTCACTCATAAATATGGGTCGGGGCTTATCGTTTATCTTCCATGGATGGTATCCCTGAAGCGGAACCTCTTAATGCCTTGCATCTACGGCCCTTCTATTGTTAAAATCTATCTTATACAAATCTAGTCGCAACTCAAATCTTTCATCCGTCCTAATAACCAGTCATCTACTTTCGTGGTGATTTGAAATTGTGTGGTTCTCCGCATATTGCCTCGTTTACCTTCAATATGAGTATCGCGGCTCTACTCATTGCACGTTTCTTTTGGATATGTTCCTCCTCATGGTAGGAATACCTTAATCACCACTTCATCTGTCCCAAGTACTTATCTTCATCGGATCTACTCGGGTCATGAGTGCATGTTCTTCTATGTTCTCTTTCCCTCCATCTGATCTATCTAGGTCTGAACTCAGCTTCTTCCAAAAAGTTTCTAAAAAAAAAAAAAAAAAAAGAAAAAGAAAAGAGAAGATGCTATCCAAAAGATAGACTGATCCCTTGAAGGACAGCTATCCATACATTATCAAGTGAATCAAAAAGAAAATAGACCATACCCTCGAAGGATGGCTATCATTAAAATTCACAATACAGACCGCTCCCTTGAAGGACGGCTGTTTCTCAAAGAAAAATTCAAGGCTTCTTGTAATTAATCAGCCTTCCAGTCAGTTTATAGCATCACTGAAAGACTTCCCGCATCGATCAGTCTTTCCATATCAAGCAAACTTCCCGCATTGATCAGTTTGCCTATCTGTCAAAGTCATGAAGCTGAGATTTAGGACCTTTTGTCGATCATATGGAGAATCCTATTTCCCCACTATGGACATGTATTCTGTCCCTTGTAGGTTCCGACAAGATACTTACTTACTTTTCTTTCCGTTTCTATCCTAGATCTGGTTTGCGACTAGTTAGTGTCAGATTTATTTTAATCTTATATAGGGCCTTGTATGCTTGGTCTTTTGGTTCCCTTTCTGGATTTTATCTATGGTCGGTTGGAAGTCCAACTTATCATTTTTCTTCTTCTCCGAGTGTCTTCTCTTCTAAGTCGCGGTTGTTTCCGCTTTCATCTTTGGCTCTCGCAAGGAGTATTCCCCATTTCTTTGTCTTGCACCCTGTTAAATTGGCATTTCACATGTTAATTCAATCAAAATTTATCTTCTATCAAAATTCATCTTATCTATCAAAACTCCTATCTGTATTCATTTCTCCTTATAATTACATCCATATATCCAACACATTTATCTATCTATCCATCAAAATATCGAAAAATACGTACATCTCAGGTACATGACATCTATTTATATCTAATCCATACATCAAGTACATCTGTATATCTATCCATCAAAATATTTAAAAGCTATGTCCATCCAAGATACATCACATCTATCTATCAAAATTAAATCAATCTATCTAATCACATCCATCTATCATCTATCCGACTATATCTATCCAATCACATCTATTTTATCCACATTTCAATCTATCTAATCACATCTATTTCCATCACCCATCAGTCTATATCTCTCTAATCACATCTATTTTTCTATATCTATCTATCCATGTATATCAAAATCAAAAAGGCATGAAGTACAATCATGTGACCAATAACATGATGAATCTATATATATACATGTGTATTTTTACAAAAAAAATGGGTGGCTTCCAGTCGAGCCATCTATACAATGCCTTCCAATCGAGGCTACATCAATATACAAATACACAATCTACCAAGTCTCTATATGGTGAAATCAGAAGCGTGGAGGACACTGTCCCCTCCACCCTCCTCTGCACCCGGCTGTCCCTCCTGACCGCCGCCTATCGAGCTCGAAGCACCTGCTGCTGGAGGTCTCGGCCCACCTCGGTCCCTCCCAGTGCTCCCTCCGCCTGAGGCTCCGCTCGCTGTAGCTGTCGCTCCTCTCCTCCTCGCCCCGTACCGAGGCACATCTGGGGCATGCTGCGCTAGAGCATCCTCATAATATCTCACCTCAGCAAGGAGAGACTGGTATGTGCTCAGGCTCACCATACCCGGTGCTCGTAAAGGTGCTGCTGGTGCTGCTGGCGCTGCTGCTGGTGGTACCCCTCCTAGGGTCGTGCCCTGTGTACCAGACTCTGATGTGGCACCAGTCTCTCCATATTTGGCCCTAAGGGCCTCCCTGTGCCGAAAGTAGCGATCCCTCTGCTGGATCGCTGTATCACGCTCCTGACGAGCAGTGTCTCTCTCCACTATCAGGGAATCCCTCTCCTCTGTCAAGGCCCTGATCTCCTCCAGAGCTACCTGATGTGTCTGTACCAGTGTGGCATGCTCTCCCTCCAACCTGTCTAGTGTAGCAGCTATGTCCTCCTCACCAGTATCTATAGAGGGCGGGAGATGTCGTGGAAGCTCTGTGTCATACCACGCTGCATAGCCCTCATCCACCCCCGCGTCATCATCACTGTCCGTGGAGGGTGGAGCCTCTCTCAATGGGTCTGCCGGGATCAAAATCGGCAAATCTGTCTCTCTGCCATCCCGCCTATATGGCGTATATGTGGCCGGCACTGTCTGAACTAAGCCGAACTGCCTCAGTATCCGCATGAATGGGACTCGCTCCCACATATCTGGTCTGCGACCTCTGACCACTCGGCTCCGTCTCAATCCTACCAAGTGGGCATCCTGACCAACCCATATCGGAAATGCCCGATATGGTCTCCAGATAACCTGATCTGGTGTAAGCGTCCTGAAACGCTCCGAGTACCACTCAGCTGATCTACCTGTGTCTCCTGCGGCCATGTCAGCCCGCCATCTCCGAAATCCATAGTCCACACCCCCCACTGCTGCTGGCATCCACGGAAGCCCGGATGGCCTAATCACTGCTATGTGCTCATACGCCCAGCAATGGAGCACAAAGCTAACGTCAATCCCTGTCCTCCGACCAGTGGTGTACATCCATAGCTCATAGTAAATCTGAGCTATCAGGGCATCAGCGAAGGCAAAAACCTGTCTGTACTGCAAAATGTCGCACACGCAGTCTAGCAGTAGCAATGGGAATCTCCCACCTCCTGAGTCTGGCAAGGCAAAATAAGATATAGCCATCTGAATCAGGGCTATCCTCCTGCTCCGAGGGCTATCCTGTCTGTACTGTGAGGCTATCCTCACTGCCCCAGATACTATCTCCGAGTCATCTGATCTGTCTCTGTACAATCGCACCAGGGCCCTCTGCTGCTGCTCTCGGGGTGTGATCTCAATCGGGTCCCCCGTAATCGGTAATCGGAGGATCCTGTATACATCCTCATGGGTGATAGTCATCTCACCCGTCCTAAACCAAAATGTGCACGTGTGGCTGTCCCACCGTCGCACTAATGCCCGCATGAGTTCCACATCCCGTGGCACTCGTCTGTAATATCTGAAACCCCCGAGCCCGGCTAGCTCTAAATGCTGCCAGTCTGCATCGGTCACATCAGGAAGGATCGTCTCCAATAACTCAGGGATGGCATCCCTCATATGAAGAGCCTCTCGTGCCTGCATCCACGACATCACAAGCATAATCAGTCTCTCTGTTCTATAAATCACATCTTCCAAAACCATAACATCCAAAACTAGAAGAAAATGCTAAACATCTATCAATCGGCGTCGATTTGGTCAAATCGGCGTCGTTCATTATAGTCGGCGCCGATTACTACCAATCGACGCCGATCCAAAACAATCGACGCCGATTCTACCAATCGGCGCCGACTGACAGGCCAGGCGTAAACCAGACCCTGGCCTCCCATACGCATGAAGACTCAACAAAAAAATAATATATAATAACAAAGGTGGGTTCGAAAATGATCACTTACCCCAGGTCGTGTCCTCCTGCGCTTCTGTCCGCTCCCAGAGGCTTCCATTGTGTTCAAATCTCAAATCTATCTCTCTCTGAATCAATCGTCACGTTGCAAATAAATCGTTTACGTTTTCCGTTCGCATATTTATATGCGTCTGGATTGGTCGGCGCCGATTTTTTGGGTCGACGCCGATTGTCTTGATCGGCGCCGATTAGTTTGATCGCCGCCGATTTTTCATGTCTGTTTGCCATAGTGTTGATACTTGGCTTTCTCATCTATCTGATCATTGTTGTGTGCTGAATCTTGCCTTTTGGCACATCTTTTAGATGTCATCGTGTCTTTCGGGTTTGTTCCCTTTGCGTGGGACACTCGTCTCTTTCGGCAGCTTAGAGTTAAACGGGTCTGTAGGCACTAACGTCGTCTCATGAGGAGACCGTCTAGTTGTCCCTACCAAAGTGTCTCTCTTTAGATGCTGGTTTTTTTTGCAGTTCTCCTTGCACCCATGGGTCTGTAGGCACTAACGTCGTCTCACGAGGAGACCGGCTAGTTTTCCCTACCAATGTGAGTTCCTTAGGTTGCTGCCCTTGTGTTTATTTTTATGCGTCCTCAATGATCAGATCTACTCCAGACATCCGACTGGGGCATCCTGCATTTTTCATCTACCTCTTTCAAACTTGGGATCGTTTGTTCTATCATCCATCCCATCCCTAGTTTGAGGGGGATCGCATCATCACTCTTTCTTCCCTTCTTCCATCTCCTTGTTTTTGTCTCATAACCTTGCTTATCGCAAGTTACTTGACAAAAAGGGGCAAAATGTAGACACTTAAAATTGGTTATCCAATTTAGTGTCCCTCACATTCGTTTACCTGCTTAGGTAACCTGGGGCACGTTTACGTCACCAACTATCCCCTTGGGATAGTTTTCCAATTTGTGATTTAATCACTTACTCTAAATTTAATTCATCACATCACATCTTACCCATGAGTAATTAAATATTAAACATTTAATTACGCTTCTTCCCATGTATCTTAATTACTTATCTACCCCAAATTTATTCTATCTATGCATCACATCCATTTTTAATCTTCCCTAAGCGGGATATTTCCCGTGGTCGGGATAAGTCTTGTCTTTCTCGAATCGATCAATTTGGCCATCTCGGGAGTCTTCTCCGCGATCGGCGCCGACCCATATGGTCGGCGCCGATTTTATAGGAGCGGCGCCGATTATAAAAGCAGGTCCATAGCTCAGTTCGAAGGACCGAAAAAAGAGACTAACGAGCGAAAGAAAGCACTTACGCACGAACAGAGAGCGAGAAAGATACAGGTTGCAAGAAGGAGAGATCTTTTTTAGCATCAATTGTCTCAGCTAGGGCAGATCCTGTCCTAATCAATCCCTGAGAGGAGCACCGTTACTCTGCCCGTATCATATCAACATCATACACCACCATCTATCATCTAGTGACTCTGTTCCAGCGTCTCTCCATCTTCGGCACATCCTGCAGACTACATTCACCGTCCAATCCCCGAATCTCATCGCACAGTCCCTGATTGGTCAGTCTGCCTTCAGTTAACACTGATCTTATCCAGTCGACGCCGATCAATCCCAGTCGACGCCGATCGAATCAGTCGCCACCGATTATACCCAGTCGACGCCGATTTCACTGCAGACAGGTAAAAGGTCACAGGTAACATAAATCCAGCATTATTTCGCAGTTCCCTGTTTTCTGTACTTTCTGTCTGCTGTTCAGTTTCTGTTTTATTACTGCAATCAAGAAAATCTAGTCTTTATTTACATCTTTTATCATGTATGCTTCTTTTCTTTATTGAAAACGTGGACTGACATCCGCCAAGGAAGCTTATCGCTTCCCGGACCCGCTTCTCGGGCAGTCCACCCAAATATCTTCTAACGCCATCTTTTTCTGTCAAGCACCGGTGTTTTGCAGGTTACTCGGATCTATTGTGCAGATTGCTTGTGTGCGCCCGTCTTGTCTACATCGGCTTCCTCATCCGTCCACATCTTCATCAGGTATCGATTTCATTGGAGTTTTTCAGGGTTTTTGTGTTTAGTTTGGTGCATTAACTTGGACAGGTAACAAGCGCAAAATTCTTGATCGAATTGATTTGCAGTACGAGGAATGGCTTGGATAGTGAAGTTATCGAAAGATTGGAGTTGGGCAAGAACGATGTCGCGATATTTCTGAAGGATATCATTCTTGCATTGATAGACACCCGTGACTTGGTTAACGATGAGTTCAGAATCACCAAAGGATGTCAATATGGCGAGCGCCGAGATTAATGGCATTTTGAAGACCTAAGACAAGAGCTTCGTACTTAGTCATATTATTGGTGCACTCAAAGTTTAATTTATGTGCGACTGGGATAGGCGTACCCCAAGGAGGAATCATCACGAAACCCGCACCTCCCCCTTGCTGGCATTTGGATCCATCAAAGAAGAGTTTTACTTTAAATGGAGATAGACCAAAGTCAATTTGTTGGATGTATTCATCGGGGAATTGAGCAAGGGGGTCACGAGTGTCCGGAAGAGGAGCATCAGCTAATTGATCTGCAATAACCTGACCCTTGATAGCCTTTTGCGGGATAAACTCGAGGTCAAACTCTGTCATGAGCATAAGCCAACGAGTGATACGATCATTATGATAAGGCTTTGCATGAATTGTCTTAAGTGGATTGACACTTGTGACAATGTAAGTTGTATGATTAAGGAGATAATGACGAAGCTTAGAAGTTGCAAAGAAGAGAGCGCAACATAGTTTTTCAGCTCCGGAGTAACGTGTCTCATACTCATAGAGGGTGCGACTGATGTAATAGACAGCTTGTTCTTTACCACAAGTGTCCCAATGCGAGATCATGGCTCCCAGAGCATGGTCAGTCACAGAGATATAAAGATAGAAAGGCTCCCCCTCGCGTGGAGGTGTAAGCACGGGTGGAGAAAGAAGGTAAGCTTTGAGATCATCAAAGGCCTTTTGGCAATGCTCATCCCATTCGAAATGAACATTCTTACAGAGAAGATGGTGAAAAGGTTGACAACGGTCCGACAATTGGGAGATAAAACGACGCACTGACTGAAGACGTCCTTGGAGACTACGGAGTTGCTTTAAGTTAGAAGGGGGAGGCATCTCAAGGATAGCTTTTATTTTTGCGGGGTCAACTTCAATGCCCCTGATGGAAATGATAAAACCTAAAAGTTTACCAGTGAGAACGCCAAACACGCACTTAGCTGGATTTAGACGAAGACAAAAGCGGATAAGCCTCTCAAAGAGAGGTGCAAGGATGAAAAGATGATCTTGACGGCGTTTGGACTTGCCGAGGAGGTCGTCAACATAATCCTCTACAGTTTTGTGTAAGAGGTCATGGAAGATGTATGTCATTGCTCGTTGATAGGTTGCCCCCCTACGTTCTTAAGGCCAAAAGGCATGACACGATAGCAAAAGGTCCCCCAAGGAGTTATGAAGGAGGTCTTATGTTGGTCTTCTGGTGCGATGAGAATTTGATTATATCCAGAGAAACCATCCATAAGAGAAAGCATCTCATGACCCGCAGTTAAATCTACGAGTTGGTCGATGTTAGGAAGAGGAAAATCATCTTTTGGACAAGCAAGATTAAGGTCCCGGAAGTCGGTACAAATTTGAATCTTTCCAGTAGCCTTAGTTACTGGTACTACATTGGACACCCATTGTGGATAATCGATGGGTTGGATGAAACTAGCCGAGAGCAAGCGTTGTAATTCCTCTTTAACAAGAAGGGCTACTCTAGGGTGCATTTTACGTAATTGCTTGACTGGTTTGATGTTGGGAAGGGTAACGATATTGTGGACCACAATATCGGGATCGAGCCCTGGCATATCCTCATATGACCAAGCAAAGGCTTGACGATGTTTGGAAAGAAAAGAGGTAAAGTCCCCTAATTCCTGTGGATTAAGGGATTGGCCAACCTTAATGATGCGAGGGTCTTAAGAAGTCCCTATATTAAGGTCGATAGTGGCTTCTTTAAGAAGGGTAGACGTGTCAGAAGGAATAGTCTTGGGAAGATAAGAATCCTCTGCCCCTAGATAGGTGAGGACAGAATCATCATCCGCACAGTGGATAGTATTGATAGTAGGAGAGTCGTCTCCCACTATTTCAGGGAAGATTAATGGTATAGGAGCAGACCAATTGTTAGTCTCATAGACCAACGGCCCTAAAGAAATGGTATTGATCAAAAAAAAAAAGTTAGGTGGGATGGAAATGTCATCATCCACATAAAGTGATGCTTCTGACTTAGTGGGGGAAGATTGTTCTTCAGTAGGAAGGGGCTCATCAAGAATAGTGACAGTGGCCTTTGAAAGAGGTTTAAATCCCAAACCAAATTTCTGATGTGGCAATGAGAGTAGGAATGGATTTGAGGTCATGTATACCTTGTTCATATTTTCCAAGGCCAAAAACCTTTCCACGCACATCGATGTAGATAAGTCTTTGCAAACGTGGGATTCTGTAGGTGATCAAACCCTGTTAGGTAAGGTTTGGCTCTAGGAGGAGAATCCGGGTGATGATGAGGTGTATCAAGACCACCGTAGATGAAATTGGTCTGTTGATTAGGCAGACCAATGGTGACGATGCGACCGAGACCTGGTTGATATTCAAGTTGCTTGTCCGGTCTACCATACTCATTAGGTTTGAGATGGGCATCGAAAGATAAGAGAGGAAGCTCCCCTAGTGAGAAACGCTGCAATGTCTCCTCCAGATTTTGTAAATCCAGTAGTTTGGTCGTAGGTATGGAAGAAGATGAGGCCTCATCTGGAGAAGATGTATTTTCTTTTAAAGGGGCAGACCTCTGTGGTCATGTCGCATTGTGCAGAAGGAGAAGGATCTCCTGGATGGGTATATATTTTGCCCTCATATTGATATTTTAGGCATCGATGGAGGGTGGATGGGACACAATGCATTGCGCGAATCCAGGAGCGTCCGAGGATCATGTTATAGTGGAATTGCCCTTCGACAATATAGAAGAGTTCATGGAGCAGCTTCTTACCTGAAAAACTCCAATGAAATCGATACCTGATGAAGATGTGGACGAATGAGGAAGCCGATGTAGACAAGACGGGCGCACACAAGCAATCTGCACAATAGATCCGAGTAACCTGCAAAACACCGGTGCTTGACAGAAAAAGATGGCGTTAGAAGATATTTGGGTGGACTGCCCGAGAAGCGGGTCCGGGAAGCGATAAGCTTCCTTGGCGGATGTCAATCCACGTTTTCAATAAAGAAAAGAAGCATACATGATAAAAGCCGCTCCCAGAGGCTTCCATTGTGTTCAAATATCAAATCTATCTCTCTCTGAATCAATCGTCACGTTGCAAATAAATCGTTTACGTTTTCCGTTCGCATATTTATATGCGTCTGGATTGGTCGGCGCCGATTTTTTGGGTCGACGCTGATTGTCTTGGTCGGCGCCGATTAGTTTGATCGCCGCCGATTTTTCATGTCTGTTTGCCATAGTGTTGATACTTGGCTTTCTCATCTTTCTGATCATTGTTGTGTACTGAATCTTGCCTTTTGGCACATCTTTTAGATGTCATCGTGTCTTTCGGGTTTGTTCCCTTTGCGTGGGACACTCGTCTTTTTCGGCAGCTTAGAGTTAAACGGGTCTGTAGGCACTAACGTCGTCTGATTTATGGACCGTCTAGTTGTCCCTACCAATGTGTCTCTCTCTAGATGCTGACTATTTTTGCAGTTCTCCTTGCACCCATGGGTCTGTAGGCACTAACGTCGTCTCACGAGGAGACCGGCTAGTTTTCCCTACCATTGTGAGTTCCTTAGGTTGCTGCCCTTGTGTTTATTTTTATGGCGTCCTCAATGATCAGATCTACTCCAGACATCCGACTGGGGCATCCTACATTTTTCATCTACCTCTTTCAAACTTGGGATCGTTTGTTCTATCATCCATCCCATCCCTAGTTTGAGGGGGATCGCATCATCACTCTTTCTTCCCTTCTTCCATCTCCTTGTTTTTTGTCTCATAACCTTGCTTATCGCAAGATACTTGACAAAAAGGGGCAAAATGTAGACACTTAAAATGGTTATCCAATTTAGTGTCCCTCACATTCGTTCACCTGCTTAGGTAACCTGGGGCACGTTTACGTCACCAACTATCCCCCTTGGGATAGTTTTCCAATTTGTAATTTAATCACTTGCTCTAAATTTAATTCATCACATCACATCTTACCCATGAGTAATTAAATATTAAACATTTAATTACGCTTCTTCCCATGTATCTTAATTACTTATCTACCCCAAATTTATTCTATCTATGCATCACATCCATTTTTAATCTTCCCTAAGCGGGATATTTCCCGTGGTTGGGATGAGTCTTGTCTTTCTCGAATCGATCAATTTGGCCATCTCGGGAGTCTTCTCCGCGATCGGCGCCGACCCATATGGTCGGCGCCGATTTTATAGGAGCGGCGGCCCGATTATAAAAGCAGGTCCATAGCTCAGTTCGAAGGACCGAAAAAAAGAGACTAACGAGCGAAAGAAAGCACTTACGCACGAACAGAGAGCGAGAAAGATACAGGTTTAAGAAGGAGAGATCTTTTTTAGCATCAATTGTCTCAGCTAGGGCAGATCCTGTCCTAATCAATCCCTGAGAGGAGCACCGTTACTCTGCCCGTATCATATCAACATCATACACCACCATCTATCATCTAGTGACTCTATTCCAGCGTCTCTCCATCTTCGGCACATCCTGCAGACTACATTCACCGTCCAATCCCCGAATCTCATCGCACAGTCCCTGATTGGTCAGTCTGCCTTCAGTTAACACTGATCTTATCCAGTTGACGCCGATTAGTCCCAGTCGACGCCGATCGCATCAGTCGCCGCCGATTATACCCCAGTCGACGCCGATTTCACTGCAGACAGGTAAAAGGTCACAGGTAACATAAATCCAACATTATTTTGGCAGTTCCCTGTTTTCTGTACGTTCTGTCTGCTGTTCAGTTTCTGTTTTATTACTGCAATCAAGAAAATCTAGTCTTTATTTACATCTTTTATCATGTATGCTTCTTTTCTTTATTGAAAACGTGGACTGACATCCGCCCAAGGAAGCTTATCGCTTCCCGGACCCGCTTCTCGGGCAGTCCACCCAAATTATCTTCTAACGCCATCTTTTTATGTCAAGCACCGGTGTTTTGCAGGTTACTCGGATCTATTGTGCAGATTGCTTGTGTGCACCCGTCTTGTCTACATCGGCTTCCTCATTCGTCCACATCTTCATCAGGTATCGATTTCATTGGAGTTTTTCAGGGTTTTTGTGTTTAGTTTAGTGCATTAACTTGGACAGGTAACAAGCGCAAAATTCTTGATCTACAGATAGTATGAAATCAGTGATTTGGCCCTAAAGGAAAATCAGAAGAACACAACTAAATCATGAGAAAAACATGGCAAATTTGATCCTAATTGGTTGGATCCTTATGTTATAACAACTAAATTTAGATTTGGCACATACAAACTATCTACTGAGGATGGAAAAGAGTTAAAGGAGCCTATGAATGCCATTCATTTGAATAATTTCTACTCCTGAGTCTCCAAAGAGTAACCCTTGTGTTGGGGGCATATCAGTGCATCTAGTTGTTTCGTCATTTCACTTTAGCAAGAAGATAATTATTTACTTCATCGCGGTGTCCATTGTTAGTGTAGGTTATTATTTATCCTTTTATTTATTTATCAGGATAATTCTTACACTTGTGTTAGCCATACACTTGTTGGGTTAGCTTGCTTAGGTGTATTAGTTGTGTGGAGTTAGCTTACTAGTTGTGTTGAGTTATCTTCTCAGTTATTTGGAGTTAGCTTACTAGTATTTTGGATTTAACTTAACTACCAGTATCAGTTAGTGGGAGTTCTTCACCACTAATTTAGGTAGTAGTTGCACTTCCCTCCTCCTATATGTACATCTTTTTTATTGAATAATTCAAGTCATTCTATTGTAATGAAAAAAAAGTGTCAAAAATACATATCCAAAATATCTCAACAAACAAGAGAGATATAAATGTATACACTCATAGATACAAGAATGCAACACCCAAAAGTTTAGGACGTAGGGCTCAACCGAAATTACGTCCACAAGTGATCACAACACCCTCCCAAATTTGGCACTTTATAACTGATTACATGTAAATATTACAATGTGTAACAATACATTTTACATTTGAAATATGTGTATAAAAATGTCACCAATGCATAGATCTCGAAAAAATACACAATTTCAAAAAAATATCACCTTAATCTGAGCTACAGATCAAAAGTTATGAGCTCTAGAAGGTTTTACTATTAAAATAATATTTTAATGCTGATATTTTTTTAAAGGTACATGTGACACCCAAATGTCCAAAGGGTAAAAGATTGCATCCACACGATACATGCTTGTGACCAAAGGATAAAATCCTGCGCCCAAAACCTAAAATGTCCAGAGGGTAAAAGAATGCATCCAAAAGGTACACGTTTATAACCAATGGATAAAAGAATGCACCTAGAAGGTATAGATCTACATCGAGTGGATAAAAGAATGCATCCAAAACCGAAATGTCCAAAGGGTAAAAGAATGCATCTGAAAGGTACACGCTTATATCCAATGGATAAAAGAATGTACCCAGAGGGTATAGATCTGCATCCAGTGAATAAAAGATTGCATCCAAAACCGAAATATCCAGAGGGTAAAAGAATGCATTCGAAAGGTACACACATATCCAATGGATAAAGGAATGCACCTAGAGGGTACAAATCTGCATCCAATGGATAAAAGACTACATCCAAAACCAAAATATCCAGAGGGTAAAAGAATGCATTTGGAAGGTACACGCTTAAATCCAATGGATAAAAGAATGCACCCATAGGGTACAAATCTGCATCCATATTTTATTGTCTCAAAACATGGTCAAGTTTACAGTTGATTCTAGGGTTTTGGAACCTTCCAAATCCAATGGCGCACTCTATTTTGCATAAAAATGCATGTTGCAGAAAAGTGCTAACAAATTATGAATACATGAAAAAATAAACTCTTGCTTGCAAAGAAAAATTTACAGATGGATGTCTACATCATCTATAGCTCTGATACCATAAAAGGAATGATAATAATATTGTTCCAAGCCATGATCTTAGATGATAATAGCACACCACATTAGATTTGCAAAATAAAAGAGCTAAAATACCATATATGGAAATCCATCATAATCCATAATGCTCAATACATTACAATACAATGACTTGAATTATTCAATAAGAAAGATGTACATATAGGAGAAGGGAAGTGCAACTACTACCTAAATCAGTGGTGAAGAACTCCCACTAACTGATACTGGTAGTTAAGTTAACTCCAAAATACTAGTAAGCTAACTCTAAATAACTGAGAAGCTAGCTCAACACAACTAGTAAGCTAACTCCACACAACTAGTACACCTAAGAAAGATAATCCAACAAGTGTAGGGCTAACACAAGTGTAAGAATTATCTTGATAAATAAATAAAAGGATAAATAATAACCTACACTAATAGTTTCCCACTTGTGACTTTTCACCTTGCCATGTGTCCCATGTTCTCCTTATTAGGTTGTCATGCCCATTGTCTACCACTATTGTTCGCCTTCCATTATGCTTTCGTTCACTTCCTTCATACGTAGCGTGTTGGTTTTGACTTGGGAATTTCCTTTCCCTCTGCATTGGCATGTGGTTCAAAATTCCAAAAATACCAAAAATTTAAAAATATTTCACAAAACTTCAAAAATAATATAAAATTGCTCAAAATCCCAAAAACAATATAAAATTGTTCAGAAAATACAAAAAAAAGTACAAAACGTTTCAAAATTTCTTTCCAAAAAAAACACTCACGACTATGTAATTTTGTTCACCATTTTCTTCATATGATTCTTCCTAATCAATCAATCCATTCTTTGTAATGTAAATTTGCTTAGGGACATCACTTGGATTTAGCTTTCTCTTGGGGGAAACTTGACATCTGTTCATTTATTCATTTTATAAAACACTTGGAAAGTCTTTGGACATTATTGTTGTGGGATGTGTTATATTATAGATTGTTTGTTAGTATTTAACATTGGTGTGTTTTAGTCACTAGCTTATTTGTTGTATTTTCTTATTTAAAGTTTGTATATATGGAATGTTGTCTTGTATATTCTTAGCTTAGTTTATTATGTTTGTTAGTTAGAATAACTAGTACTCTGTGTATCTGGAATGTGCTTATGGACCAATTGCAAGAAATTTATTTACATCTTCATTTCACAAATAACTTTGGTGTGGATCCTTCTTGTTCATATTGGGTTTGTTTTAATTGCTTGTTTTGCATCTTTTTGTCACTTGCATTTGTAGTATTTCTCTCATGGCTTACTTAAGCCCTGGAGCATTTTCCTTTTTGTTATTTTCATGTTTGTTTGTGTTTATTTGCATTTGTATTTCAATTTTTTTCAAAAATAACAAAAATCCAAAAAAAAGCAAATATTTCAAAACAAAACAAAATAAAAATCTTATATTTCAAAAAAACCAAAAAAACTAAAAAATTACAATTTTTTTGAATAAATATTGACTTATCATAGAAATCATACAATTGGAAAACCCTTGAATTTAATATTTTAACATTTCAATATAATCTTGATAAATGTCATGCTTTTATCTATTACCATAGTAATTGTATCAATCTTACAACTCTCACTTTCTTCCCTTTGCATGATATGCTAATTTTGCTTGGGGCAAGTCACAAAATTGGTTTTCCTTCGTGGTATAACTTCGTATGGTGTAATTTATTTTTGATTATTTTCACAACACATTCAACAAGAGTGTCATAAGGAGTCACTTTAACTCCGCTCTTCTAGTCATATCCTATTCCCACTTGGGAGCATTTGTATCTACTTAATCATCATTATGGCACACATTAGGGGCATAGCTGATTGTCTTCTTTTTCGAATTGTTTGAATTGTTTGGACCAGTTACAAGTAGTGTGATTACATCTTGGATCCTTTATAACACTGGTGTTAACACCTAATTTTTATATTGGGTTTGTTTTCATTTTTATATTTTCTTTGTTGTGTGTGTTTGTTTACATGAATTTTGGTTAAACATCTTGATTCTTTTATAATCATGGTGAAAAATCTATTGTGCAACAATAAAAATAAGGCTTCTATAAAATTCTTCTCGAAATCAAGCTCATACTACAAGCACCATCCTTTTCCCGTCCTTATTCCAATCCCTTGTTTTTCCTTCCTATCAAGTGGTTGTCTACCCACTTGAGGGGACATTCCTCTACCATTATGCTTGTTGGGGCATCCCAATGCTTCATTTTGTCCTACTTGCTGGGGCATCTCAATGCTTCATTTCTTCATACTTGTTGGGGCATCCCAATGCTTCACAACTTTTTGCTCACCAATCTACACGTGTCTGCTATCTTTAAAAGCACTATTACTTTGCAATATCACTTTAAAGAGGGATAAAATGTAGACACTCCAAAATTACACAATTGTTTCCTCATTATCCTAGTTCGCTTCTTAATACACCTTTTTATTCACCCATTTGTGATTAATTAATTAAATTGAATAATTCATACACATTGTAACCTTTGGATTAATTAAATTAATCCCTAATACCCCTTTTTACCCCTTTTAGCTAAGTTAATTATCATTTATTAATAAAATGATTAATTAATTAAGTGTGTGCACATCCTAGTCAACTGGCACTTGGTCAACATCCACTTAGACTCCACTTGGACTCCCTATCCTTATCCTAGTTAACTACACTTCTAGAATCCTAGAAAGGTGGGGGAAATTGAATTGCATGTACAACAACCTTCTCGGATGCAAATTTTGCAATTAATTCATTTATTGCCCCGAAACTACTGTAACCTCATCCAATGTTATTTTTAGCATGAGTAATCAACCGTGTTTAACTAATTTCCAACTACTTCTACCTCTATAAATTACAGGCTTACTCTCTTACAAATCCTCTTGGATTTAAGTACAATCACTCTGTTAAATTCCAAACCAAAGTATCTATATCTGTAGCATTTTCACTCATATTTGAAGAACATTCAAGAGCACCCACATCCATTTGCAAGGTTCCACAGACAAAGTCTCTACAGCCTTACTGAGCTTTGCACTGAAGGGTTATTAGGAGGTTTGCATTGTATTTGGTTTTTCTTTCATTATCAGGTGATTTTTCATTGTTTACATGGGATAATTGTGGAATTTCAAACCTCTTCTTCTAAACATTATAATAGAAATCATGCCTTTTTCCCCTCAAATGATGTACTATGCAAACATTTTGGAGCAATAAAATCAGTGTTTTGTGATAATTTTTCTATCCTTACTGGTTTTTTAATTGTTCTATATTGCCTTTATTCATGATACTGTTATCTTGTTCATTATCTTGTTTCATTACAAGGTTTAAATGATGTTGTGTGAATTCCATTGTGGTATATGGTGCTTGACCATCCTCCCCACATCCATTCTCTTTCATTTTCATGTAGTGGGGACTGTCCAACACCCACTTTTTTGGTGCTATCACCCCCTAGTGTAGGATATTTTATTTTCGTGCTAATTCCTTCTCCTCGGTCCCTTGGAAATGATAGGATAGGATTAGACAATAGATTTTACTTCATTATAGTTGGTTGTTGCACTAGTTAAGGAGGAAGAACCAACTTTCTCTAGAGATTTGTTTCAATTGCAAGGTCCCGCATCTTGAAACAAATCCATGTTACCCAATCACACTGATTTCTTCATACACACGTGACAATAAATAGGAGGGTGTTGTGATTCAGTGATAATAACCCGTTCAGTCCTTTATGGGAAAGGTCATTTTTTTAGTAATTTCATTCCTAAATTTGTAGGATTAGCCATTTTCATCACCTTGATGTTGAGAAAGGATATTTATTTTAAATGGACTGCAGATGGAAGAGAAGGCTTCATTAGGATCAAATCCATAATATCCCAAGCACCAACAGTCATCAATCCAAATTTTGCAAAGGAATTCATCCTTTTATGCTTAAGGTGCTGATATTAGCATAGATGTGGTTCTCACTCAGAAGAATAATGAAGATTTGGATCATCCTTTGGATTTCTTCAGCCAGAAATTGAAATATTTTGAGCACAGTTATAGTCATTTGGAAAAGTAGGATTTTTCTATCTTGCGGGATCTCAATAATTTCAATCTTATGTTAGCCGCCAACCATATAAAGGTCCTAGTATCACACCCAAGTGTGAGATATTTCATCATGAGGGTGAGAATAAACTAGAAGTGATATGGATGGGTGATAAAAAACATAGAGTTCGACATAACTTTGAAGGCCATAAAGTTGGTAAGAGGTAGAGTACTATGTGAGAAGCTTTCGCTAGAGGCTCAAGACAATTAAGACACTTATTTTTTCATAGAAGAAGAGAAAGGAAAAACCACTAAAGACCCACATGATTTGGGAGGTCCTCAACGTGAAACACAATGGAGTGTCACAAACCTACCTAGCACAGAAGACCTGAGAGATAAAGGAAATCAACCTAGCCACAACAGTTGGATCAACACCACAACAACATTTCTAGCTACCGGTGGCTACCCTCCTAGTTTAAGCAAGGAAAAAAGAACAAATGTCATGTTACAATAAATTCTCTATATATTAGTTGATGGAATTATCTTTAAAAGGAATCTAGATGGTGTCCTGGTAAGGTGCACTGAGGTAAAACATGTATAAAAGTTTTTGGTGGAATTCCATGATGGTTTCTTGGGTGGAAACTTCTTAGCCAAGGATAAAATAATGAAAATCATTAGAACATGTTACTTTTAGACCACATTGTTCACAGATGTTGTTTCACCTCAAAGTAGAGATAAAATAGATAAGAGGTAAAAGCAAGGAGGAATACCATTAATAGTCGAAGAAGGTTTCACACTATCAAATGTTGACCAAGATAATTCTGAAGAGCTTCAATTTGGCTAGGAGGAACAACCTATAGAAACAATGCAATACCACTAAATAATATTAAACAATATATGACAATGGACTACCTAGTGTATGCTAGTTCTAGGAAGCATGTAACTCCTTAGAAAGGTTATCAATCCACTATTTTTAACAATTTAATGTAAGGAAAGAGCATAAACAAGTAGATCCTACTATAGTTAATATGATTTAGGCATCTCATATAAAACACAATAAGAAAATATAATCTAACAAGACAGTTGTGATTATATTCAAAGGGTTGGTGGGTTAGTCTGGACTTGTAGGTCTGACAGAGGATATAAATAAGGTATGAGAAATATTTGGTGGGGTTCTGGGTTGTTGGGAAGAAGTTATTAGCTTGCTGGTTGGGAGGATATTACTAGTCATAAAGACCGGTATCAGTTGGGTGACCGATGTCGGCTACTGGTAAGTGACCGATGCTAGTTGGGTAACCAATGTTGGTAGGGGAAATTGAGTAAAAATATTAAAATGGAAGGTTTGACACTTTTTTTGATTGCATAAAGAGTGAGGGAGGCTCAAATGAGGTCGTGGGATTTTTGAAAATACTTAGAGGTGATAAGATGAGGGTTTGGGCAAGGTATGAAGGTTTTTTGGGATGATGGTTGGATGGAGGTATTATGGGAGAGATCTGGGTATAAAAAAAGTTGGAAAGAAGCAAATAACTGATAAACAACCAATCTGTTAAAAGAAATGACAAAGAATAAATATACTTACTTATGAAATGGACATAAATGGCAAGAGGTGGTGATGGTTGTAGGAAAAAGTGGTCCTAAATGAATACAATGGTAGTAAGAAGGCACGATACTTCCCTGTGAGTGCACTGGAGCTCTAGATTAATGTGTTGAGGACTAGTGTGGTGTCTGAACACTGTAAGGGTCTCTATTATGTCACAAGATCACTGAAAGACTCAAGATTAAGGATGCAAGGTCGTAAGAGCCAGGAAGTGAGATTTAGAACCTGAAAAAAGAGTTAGGAAATTCTATTTAAGGTAACCGACAATGGTTAGGTGACTGGTGCCAGTCGAGGAATAACTGAAATCAGTTAGGGAAAAAAGGTCATACTTAGTTAAAATAGCCTATTTCTTCCTAATTTTGGTGTGATTGAGAATTGATTTTGGGTCAATAGTGTGGAATGGTGCTAAATAGAGCGGGAAGTTGGTTAGAGGAATGATAGGTCATTAAGGATAGAGTTAGAATAAGTCCTAGTTAGTTAAGGGAAGTAGGGACTTGGTCTAGGCTAATTGATATACTTGGAAGAGGTCAATGGTGAGGTGGAGGGATGAGATGGCAAGGTGAGGTGGAAATTAACTTGATTTAGGTAATTAAATTAATAACGATGTCAGGAGCAGTCATAGTTAGGTTTATGTCAAAGTAATTAATTGGAAGGGGCTTAGAGGGTTGTGACCCAATTTTGGTGTCTACATTTCCCCCTTTTTGTCATGTAGCTTGTATTGATAAGCGATGATGAAAAAAACCAAGAACTGATGAAGTAGCAAGGAGAATCAGTGGTGGGTTTGATAAAGTGGTAGGTGGTAAAAAATGACGTATGGTGTGGGCATAGGTGATGGTAATATCAGTGTAGGTAATAGGTGGGGGAATTCAAACACACACACACAAGTGTAGAATGTAATAAGGCATTAGGCTGAAGAGCTCACAAATTCTACATCATCAAAGGTTGATAGTTTATCCATACAAGGTTGATGTGGTCCAGGTATCCAAGGTATATGATACGGTCCTAAAACACAATGAGGGTAGGTGCAGGAAAAAGCATTAGGTGCATTCCAAAGCATCAAAAGGTTTGGTATGGTAAAGATAAATATTATGGCATAAGGAAAGGAAAGGTTGGTAGGCTAAAAAACATGAGTAACATCATCACAAGGTATAGATAATAATTTAATTCGAGTTTCAAATAGGTGTGGTCAGTGTGGGTATATAGGTAAGGCCATGGGTAAGGCCGAGGTTTAGGAAAAATATTCCCTAAAGTATAATGAGGTTGGGGGTAGGTGATAAGGCTTTTAGGTGAGCCTTTCGGGCTAGAGTAAGGATAGTGGCAACAAGAAAATGCCCTCTTGCATCAATATGTTGGGAAAATTAGGTATAATTGGGTTAGGTAGGGTGACTGATACTAGTTGAGGGTGAATCAATGTCAGTAAGGGTAACCGACATCGATCACCTAGGGCACAACCTAACCGACACTGGTCAGGAAAATTTGGGTTTAAAATTGAAATCCCACATGAAAAAGGTGTCATTTATGCATTTTTAAATTTGGAAAACCATAGGAGAGAGAATTTTTGTTAGAAGAAAAGAGAAAAAAAACAAGGAGATGTAGGAGGTTTAGTTGGCAAGCGGTTAACTCTTAATAGGAGTAGAGTTAGTGGGACCACTAGATCTACATGCGTGTTTTGGTTAGTTGATAGCTGAGGGATTGGTTTGCACATGGAAGAGGTAGGAGAGGGTGTAGGAGGTACACCAATGTAGAGACCAAACATCCCACCACAGAAAAAGATCCGAGTAGAGGTAGGATTCGAGCTCCATTATTGCTTTTGGTTAAAATTTAGGTACAAATATGGAAAAATTGGTTTTGAAGTGGAAGTAAAATTTTGGTCAAAATCAAGGGAAAGTGGGTATGAGGAGGGCAAAGACTAGTTTAATTATGTGGTAAAATGAATATAGAGTTAATTTGGGTGGGTTTTTGAGGTGTTTTAGTTAAATATTAAAATGTGGGGACGTGGGGGTTTGGCCCTAGGGCCGAACCAGTGATCGACGTTGGTCGGGTATCGGTCGGCGTCGATAGGATAGCTAGCATTGGTGGGGTCAAAGGGTGACTGGAATTGGTCAGGGTGACTAATGTCAGTTGCTATTAAAAGTGACTAAGGATGAAAAAAGGGAGTTTGGGATGGTGGAAAGATAAGGGATGGATGGTTTAGTGTTAATTTAGTAAGGAGTGAAAGGGTTAGGGATAAGTTAGGTAGGAGTGGGTGAGTTGGGAAAAATTTAGGTAGGAATGGGTGAGATACGATCAATTTAGGTAGGAATGAGTGAGTGAGGGTGGGTAGGGTCAGATTGAAGGTATAAGTTAACTATGTAGGATAGGTGCAAGATAGATAATGAAAATTAGTGCAATTGGTTACAGGGGGAAAGGATTGAATCAGAACAAGTGTAGATGTTTAGGCTAGATAGAATATACATTAGGCGAGAAAGTTGGGAAAAAGGTGGGGAGGGTAGGAAAGGCACAAGTAGGTATTTAGCTAGGTAGTGTCAAATAAATGATGTAAAGTTCTAGTTGATTAATATATTTGAATGGTGGTGATGCAGGCGAGACAACAGTTGACAATGAGAGATAAGCTACCACCTCTTTTGGTGTAGATGAGACCCAGTGTCACAAAGGACGAGTGGGATCATATGAGGGATGTTTGGTTGGGTGTCATTAGGTAGTATAGGAGGATAGTATAGGATCACACATGATAGTCACTCTCATTGATAGATGGGATTCAGTGACAAACACATTCCACTTACCGATAGAAGAGATGACGATCACTCTAGAGGACATCTGTAGGATCTTGAGGCTACCTATTGTTTGGGAGCCTTTATATCAAATATCTTAAAATGCGGCATTCGAGCCTATGGTTACAATGTTTGGAGAGGCCATGGTAGATTTTTATTATCATAGTGCGAGTATTATCTATGGAGATACGTATGTCACATATCCATAGGAGACATGACTTGTGGTATTGATGATGATTGGTATTGATTGTTTTACACTCCTAGACTCAAAGGGAGGGATATTTCCATGAAAACTGATGGGGATATTGGAGGAAATGATTGAGGAGAGAGTTTTTTTTACATGGGCACTAGTGTACTTGGTACAACTTTATAGGGATTTATGGGCCTATCAGAGGTTTTTACATGGGAAAATAATGTGTATTAAAAGTGTGCCAAAGGGAGTAACAAAGATGCACTTCTTGATGTTCAATGAGATACTCAACTGTCGATATCTTTCAAACATTAAGCATAAATTGTCACAATGATCCTTAATCAGCCCATAAATGGTCCAATCATCAAGATAGACCTGTAAGAAGTTATGAATAAAATCCTTGAAGGCTTGTACCACGATCCTTGAAAATACAATAGGTGCATTCTTCAATCCAAAGGGCATCATAGTATAGGTAAAGCTTCCCCATTCAGTAGTGAAGGTGGTATTCTCTTAATCTTCTGGGGATATCCTAACCTGATGATACCCTAAAAACCCATCTGTAAATGAATATATTTCGCGCCCAGCCACTCCTTCCAATATTTCCTCCATGAATGGCATAGGAAAGGGATCTGTAACACATGCTGCATTCAACTCCCTATAATCAACACAAATTCTAATCCTACCATCCTTTTTGAAGCTTATCACCATAGGACTGAACCATTCTGATTCATTCAATGGTCAAATCATCCAGGATTTCAACATCTTGTCAATCTCCTCCTTTACTTTCTTGCACAAATTGGGATTCATCCGATATGGTCGCTTCCTAACAGGGCACGTACCTTCTTTGAGCTTTGTCTTCATTTCCCCAAGTTTAAGTTTATGGTATCCTCTTAGGAATAAGTCCTCATAGTCTCGAAGTAACTCTATGATCTTTGCTACCTCTAATTCTTACCAGTAATCCCTAATTATCAACTCCTTAGGTTCAGCTTCTGTGCCTATATTGACCTTTTTTGTCTTCATAGGTTCGTGTTATGCACATGCATCGACATCCGCAATGGATAATACTTCATGTGTTCTATGTGAATGATCCATGTTCAAGTGCTCAACTTCCTCCTCATCAATTATGTAAACCGTCTTCCCCTTATCTTTTTCCAGAGAAGCGTGTTCAAGTAATATGATATCATCTTCTTCATCCTCAAAATGTGCTCCTGTCTCTGTCTCACCAAATAATTCCTGAAAAAGTTCTTCCGCTTTCCCATTGTCTCCCATGGTTAAGCGCTTGATAAAGCTTAAAGCCGTGTTCACTGGTGGTGTAGATGAAATGAATTCAAAATTTTGGATCATCCCTATAGTCAAAGTTTTCCAATTGCCAGTGTCGCGATGTAATTCAGCATAGACATACCAAGCACGTGCACAACCTTGTAGAGTAGAGTAAAACCAATTGCACCCAAAGTGAGGGTGGTAATACTTCCTGTCCTACTGTCCAGAGTCTTTCACACTATTGGATATGATGTTGAGTAAGTTGATCACCATGATAAGGGCTTATTTTTGTAGGTGCATTACTTCTTGAAAACTTGGTTGATAAGGCGGTCCCAATCATTCCCAATTCTAAGAGATTATCCCTGTGGACTACATACCAACGGACGGCCATCCCACCCAAAGTATATGATAGCATATCATGTTGTTTAAGCTAGTTAACCTAGTTTGTTTCCATGACTTGTAAAAGTTCAACTAAATCTTCAGACCCGGTATAGCAGGGTACATTGCGACCTATACATCAAATAGAGAAAAAACCCATTTTACAAGTAACCACGTGCTTAACTTCGAACCCCACCAGTTCATAAGTGTCATGAGCCCAATTATCACAAGCAATACTAGTAGTATCACTGATTGACTGAGAATATTCCCAATGAAGGATTCCTTCTTTAGATGGATCATTGGCCTTTGGGTCCCGAATAGTGCGTATATAGATTCTATTCAAGTCCTCTTCACTTAAAGGTTCCACATATGGCAAGGATTTCCCATCTGTTAATGGTGTTATGACCCTTTCCTCCTCGTTCTCGAAGCTGATACACCCCTTGTTAAACCTCAAATCAGCATTTTTCACATAACACCAAGGGCGCCCAAGCAGAGCTGGGAAGCTATCGGCTTCTGCAAGTGCTAGTACTTCAAAGTCTCCTATGAACTTGGCCCCTTGTATAGTGATAGACGTATCCTTCAAAAATACTATGGGAGTAGCTTTCATTCTATTTGCCATGAACAATACATTAGATGATGGCAAAAATGGGGGTCTCCACATTTGTTCTCACACATCTAATGTAAGTAGATTTACTTCCGCACTTATGTCAATCAAGATATTGCTCAACAACCACCCGTCCACAACAGCATTCAAAGTGATATCCTTATCGTAGTCAATGCTATCAGGGAGAAGATTCGCATGAAGTCTTTTTCTCCTAGTTTCAGTTCTCACGCGTAGAGTATTCCCTTTCAACCAATTTCCTAATAAAGGAATAATATTCTCTTGGCACAACATTATAAACACCTCTCTGATGTCGTCAATATTCGATGAGGCATGTTCTATATCCTTGCGCTCCAATTTCTAAGACTACTCTTTTAAACCTTGTATCTCACCTTGAATGCTCCTAAGGACCTCCATTATTTCCTGATAGACTTCTTTCTTATGAGCTGGATCTTGATATCTAGCATGCAAAACCTCCTCCCTAGTGATTGTCAGCTTCTATTGCAACACCTCTCTTGCGCGTGTTACCTCAGCTCGTGTGGTTATCTTGACTGTTACTACCTCAGGTTCTTGTGTTAACTTGGGCATCTATTGATTCTCTGTAGCGTGCTAGATTCTAATAATCCCTGCAACCTTGTTTTCTTGCTTTTTCTGCTTACTGAGATGCTCATACAAGTCCAGAAACTCTTCATAACCATGCCCCTTTCCACAAAATGAACAGGAAATATTCTGTGGGCATTCGCACCTATAATGGTCAGGTGAAGCACATGTATAGCAAGTTCCTTGAGGGAATTCACTCCTTCCTCCACCTCGGCCTCATCCTCCATATCCACCTTGATATCCTCATCCCCTTTCACAAACCCCTTAAAACCTTCTATCATTCCTGTCATAGCGCATTTTATTATAATCCCTATCCTGATGCTCATTCTTCCCTTTAGAATTATCAGCCACACTAACTTGTCTAACCCCAATATCAATGGCATCATGGATTTGGCCAATCAATCTATAGTCCTCAGTATCATGGGTCGTGGACCTACAAATTTTACAAAAGGAGGATACATTCTTCCTGATCACGCATTGTAGTAGGGGGCATTGACTAACATCATGGTTCAAATGGAAAATCTCACAGTCAAATTACAACGAACGTATAGTTCTACGAGGGAAACTATCATTAGTGTGCCCTTCCACTTCACAATCTGTACACCAAACCTCTGAGCACATTTCATGAACTGAGTTTGCCAATAATTTCTCTAACTATTTTGCCATAGCTGTTATCTGATCTTCCAAAAATAGACTAACTCCCATGTCAATACTCCCAACTGCTTCAGCGTGTAAAGCAGCTTCTAATGCTTCGTGTAGATTGGTATAAGTCTTATGTGACAGTGCTCTTCAAAATGGGGTAATCAATCTTCCAATAAACCATTGTGCATGCTGAGTTGCATGAATGTCATAAGCGAGTTTGGATAGAAGTGTTTTAAAGCACGCATCATACTCACATACACTTTCAGTAGTGCCTTGCTTTATATCCTTGAGTGCACTTATACTCTTCTTCTCAAACTCTGGGATGTGGAACTCTTTTAAGAAAGCATCTTTTAATGTTGCATAATCAATACAAGTTTGATTGGGATCAAACTTCCTTTACTAGATGTGCGTGCGTGCCTACAAGGTAGTCACAAATTGACTTGCCTTGCACTCAGAGGCCATAATACCTTTTGCCTGCCACAATATTTCACACATATGAACATGCTCAACAACATCCTCGATACCTCTCTATTCTGGAAGATGAAGGGACATCTCCATATAAATATTTTTGGGTTGTTGCGGGCCTTGACCACCCGTCCCAAAACCTCCTTGGTTTCCTCTTCCTCCAATATCACCCGAACCACTAGAACTAGAACTACCCATACCACCTGATCCTCCTCCAGGAGTTATAATAGGGTCCATGGATGCACTCCCCTGTGCCCCAACAGTGGTACTATACTGGACCCCTACAGTTTGGGAAGTAGTCCCTGTTCTAGAGGTGAATCCCACACTCGGTGCACTCATATTTTGTGCAGATGATGAGCCTGAAAATGTAGCCCCAAAGAATAATGAAGTTCTCTGTGCTACCATTGATGTACTTGCTTTCTGACCTATTTTTTTGCTTTCACTTCCTAAATGAAAACTATTTTTACCTACTGCACTAGATACTGGAAAACCAAGTGCAAGGGCTAGGTCAGCAGGTTGGCTTAAATGCACGCCCACAGCCTAGGTCATATCTACTGGCACACTTTTATGTGAGGCCGAAGAGGGTTCTCTGTCATGCTTTCCTAAATGGGGAGTTCCTGATGCACTTGCTCTTCTTCCTCCCCATGAGCCTCAAATCCTTCACGAGCCATATCTCTCCACAACACCATCCATTCCACAATTTCTTGTTTCTTACATAATTCCCTCTCATGTGCCTCATCATACTTCAGCTACCTCTCTTCCCTTTACCGTGCTGCCGCTAGGTCTGCCATATTCAACCAATCCTATTCCTGTGCCTGTGTGTGGAGATTTTTTTAGCTTTCCATGGGTTTATCTTCCAAGTTCAACGTTACCATTAGTATTTTGATTTCCAGCGGAATACCTTGCAAATACATCCCTCTAGGATATTGTAGGAACTAGAACTCTGCTACCTCTGGGCACAAATAAATTTAAATTGAATACTCCAAAATATAGCTGTTTAGGACACCGTGAAACCAGGTATTTACCACTCGAGTCCATCTCAGGTCAGCATCATATAGTTTTTGAAATTCCTCATGTGTCCAAACAAGTGTGCAATACCTCCAATTGCACTTAGATGCATATGTAGTCAACCATTCATACAATTCTACTAGAAAGATAACAAAGAAGCTTTCATATAAACTATCATACAGATTCTACTCTACCCAAGTGCGTGTGCTAAATTTGGATCCAGTGTCAAAATTCCATGCATATTCTTCCTCCAAATCATGAATCCATTCTTCAACACTCGCCAAAGTTAACCAGTATGTCTTCATCGCGAACCATCCTGAAACAACTGAAAAAGAGGTCCCAGCAACAGAACTAATGATGCAACCTAGAATTTTTAGTAACACCTAGTCTCACTGGCACATCACTCAACCTAGGTTGAGCACTCACCCGAAGCGTGCAAAGGTACTGGGTCCCTCTTTAAAGGTTGCACACAGAATGGTGGCATGAAAAAGCAGTAAACATATATTTTTAGTAACTAATCCCTCTATTCATCATTACATTTAACCTGATCTATAAGCGCTTAAAGGTAAATAATCATGAAAGTAATAATATGCATTAATAAAACACATCAAACACCTTTTGTTTGGTCAATTTTCTTTATCTATTCATTTTACTAACAGTACAGAAGCTTCATACAATACCAAGCATGTGCACATGGATCTGTTACAACTATCCAGTAGCATGTACTCATGTTTTTCTCATTCTTCAAAGCATGTGTCTCTATCTATCTATCTATCTATATCTCTTAAGTAATTCATTACATATGTATATATAGGGTGGGGAACTAGGATTTCACCTCTTAACTCTACCAGAAATAGGTCGTATGCTAATAACATCCATGCGCCCTTTTACAACTATAGCCATACATGCAAGTATGCTATCTATAGATCACTGATAGTTAACTATAGTGGTGGATCTATTCTTAGCTTATGCCCATGCAAGAGTGAGTTACCATGCTCCTCAAAGAATCTCCATGAAGAGTGGCATGAAAATCTCGGCATCGCTTTGAGTGCTCCACATGCCAATCTCTAAGAATAGACATGATCTCCAAAATCAGCTAAAAAGAGTCTGACTCTATACCTCCATGCGTGACGCCTTCCTATACCTTCACATTTTTGCTCCTGTGTTGTTCTTCCACATGGACTCTGTGTGCAAGTTCAGCATAGTGTTTTCTCTGATCAACATTACCCCACACTAATCTCATTGTCACCCTGACAATGGTGATGTGCAAAACTTATACAAAGAATGGATAAATAAAGAATGGTTGAATAAGGTATACACAGCTAACAAAACTGTTTAAGCCTCAAGCCCCTCCGTCTCATCCTGAAGCAGCAAATCTGGATATTAATCTTTGATATCTACTTCCAGGTTCTCCCAGGCTGTTAGCACTACTCCTACTATCTCAGGCACATCTGCAATGATGGACTACAGCTATTCCATGGTGATTTTCCCTTGCTCATTTTGTATCACAAGCATTACGCTTGACATAGAGGTTTTCACCCCTTCCAGTACATCCATCCTCTGAGTAATGAGCTTTCCTAGCTCCTCCAACCTCTCCTTATGTGGTGCCTATGCCGTAGCTAGTGCCTCACGATTTTTCTTTACCAGGACTAAGCGTTCAACACGGCTTAGGGAAGAATCCTTCATCACCTTGTGTACTTTATTTTATTCCTCCAAGGTTTTTATCGCGATCAGTGCATCTGGAGCTGTGCATATTGTTAGTGCATGATTGGATTTCTTGAGCTCATCATGGTTGGCTTGCAGTAGGCCTTCATAAGTAACAATCTTCTTGGCTACTGCAGCCTGTGCCTTTTCTGTCTTTTCCTCGGAGTCCTTGGGCTGTGAGGGCACAATACTAATGTTATTATTGTCTTTACATAATGCATTACAGAAGGAAATTATTTTGGGACTTGGGATTCCAAATGTGGGTGTACTTTGAGGACATCATCCCCAATTTCCTCTGCCATACTAAAAAAAGTGTCATATTTCCTCTTAATTAAGTCATTTTCCTATACAAGGTGTGCTATCTCCACATCCCTGGCTTTCAATTTCTTCGTTAGCGCCTTGATGGTAGCAGATTTATTTATGTTTCTTCTTGCTACTTTGGAGGATACCTTGACCAGAGCATTACTCACCTACTCGTCTAACATCACCGTTGGTTTGATTGTCATGTGGCACATTTTAGGTGCCTTCTTCAACCACCTTGATGCACATGATTCTTCACCGATGTCAAATTCAGGCTTGTCCATATGCATGTGTATAGACCATGAAATTTGATTCCATGTGCGTAAAGTTGCCTTGTCCTCATCCATGAGTGCCCATCTAAATAAATCCTTCTGCTCGATGGTGCTCTAGAACTGAGTGTGAATAATCAGCTTTGGGTCTTCTGCATACCCCATGGTATGTGCCTTGGCATCCTCCCCTATTTCACGGGATCTGGGCCCTCTTGAAATGGCTGCATCAAGGTTAGGAATACCAGATGTATCCCCACCCTTGTCCTGTGTAGCCTCTGATTGATCCCCTTCTTCTCCTTCCATCTTCTCCTCCTCGTGTTGAGGCTCTTATTTAGTTGGAGAGGAAGGTGCCTTCTCCTCAGATTCTTTTGTCTCCTTGCTCAGCCTGAGTTTTCTTCGTTTCTTCTCCTCTGGCTCCTTCACCTGTGGGGTTTCTCTTTGCACCCTTATGCACTTAAACACCTTCTTAAATATTTGTGTGCCCTGCTCCTCCCTCGTAACTCCTTCTCCCTAGGGATTTGTCGCGTGCTCCCCCTCTTGCCTAGATGGCTGCTTCCTCCTTCACACCAGGCCACCATTATCTTCATGTTCTTCATCCTATTCCTCATCATCTTCCTTGGGCACAGAGGGCCTGGGTACCATAATTTTCTCCATAGTATGCTTTCCCTTCGGTGGCCTTGGAAGTGCGAATTTGTTCTCCATGTACTTTTTATTCCCATTTTAGGTTTCAATTGGAGGTATATTAGCATGGCCCCGATATCTGTAATGGCCAGTGTTTCTGGCTTAATGCTCAAGATCTCTGAGATGTTATTCTCATTGTATGAATTCCTCACTAGATATCCATATGTCTTCCATAGGGTGTGTTATTCACAGTCGACCTTGTCTACATTAAACACCAACCTCCATGTGTTGGTGAACCGATGAACTGCAGCTTGGAAGTATTACGTGGGAAATGTGTATGGTAGCTTGCACCAGGGGATCCATGACGCATCTATCATTGGAAAGCACACAATATAGAAGTGCTGGTAGACTACAAATTGTACCTGTTTCCCTATGACCAAAGGCAAGTCCTTGGGTATACACCATTTTCTCCAAAATCCATGCGGAGCCTATCATACCACATCTCTTCTCGCTCCTTCACCTCTTCTGTCATCAATCCTTTGTAGAGATACTTGCTAAATCACTCAGCTAGAGACTTGTTATTTATGGGGTGTTCCCATATATTCTCTTTTGGGCCATCTGGTACCCGAATCTCCATGAAGACCAAACTTAATAGGACGCAACCAAAACTTATCTTATTCCCTTCATGTGCTTCCTCTACAATCTACTTTGCAATGAATCCGGTAATGTTATAAGTGACTCCTTCTGACATGCGCTTTGCCACATGCAGCCACATAGAGTTAACTTGTGACCATCATTCTTGGTCATTCAATTTTGTGGTTAGATGTGTTGCTGCCTGTACTACTGGATAATTTTTCAATCTGTCAATGTACATTCCACACGGTCCTTTCTGATAGCCCAGCACCTTATGTGTCTCCAAGATAGCACTTTTTTCGGCTAAGTCAGTCTTAATATCTTCACCCGATGCCTGCAATCCCATAACTGTGGCAATCAAGATGGGTGTCAATCTTACCCTCCATCCTACAAAGTAGAATAAGTCCTCATGGACTTGGCTCATCAGCCATCTATACAAGGGTGCATACTTTCCAAAGTATGGAAGCTCATAAAGCTGGTAGACACCATTTCCTTTTAGTAGCTTTTCCCTGGCATCATCATATATTGGCATGTTTTCCTCAGTGTGCCTGTTCATTCGTGAAGTGAGGAGCTCATCTAATTTCTTCTAGTTTTCATTGGTCCAATGATTGTATTCACTTATCTTACTCTGTCTTATGTGGGTATTCCATTCCTGCCCCACAATAACTTCCTCTGGGTACTGCATTTCAAAAAAAATTCTCTCTTACCCATCTCTTCCTCTTCTTCCACCACCACCTTCTTCTTTTCCTTTACCAGTGCTACTTTCTTCTTTGGTGCCATTCTTCTTTTAGGGTTTTGTTGTCTAGATTTGTATGTTGTAAGTTTTTCATGGTTTTCTTCAAACCCTACTTGATCCAATCGTGCCCTAATTTACAATCACAAACTTGTGCACCCTAGCTCTATTTTGTTACTCTACTTCGTCAAACCCTTTTCCTAGGGGATTCAAGCCCTTCTAATAAACAAATCTCTTCTCCATGCCTGGTTCACTTGCTTTGTACCTTGAATTGGTTAGCTTTATTCTCTTCGCGTGCAAGCTCTTTTTCGAATTCTCGTAGTCGCAAGGGTAAAAATGAAATCACATCCCATCCTTATATATATTTCTACTTTTTGCTGCATTAATTGCTCCTCCACGTACGAAATTCTCCTCATTTATGACCTGTTTTTATCATTTCCACACGGTATACCTTCGTGCCAAATGCTATAGCCTTTAGCGCACCATTTTACCCTTTGTCATAGACTTCTCTTCAGCATGCACCCTAGCACCCAAATAATTCATCACTGCATCATATTTAGGTAATTACCATGGCCACTGCTTACCTTGCGTTATACGTTCCTTCATCCATCTTCATCCTTTCTTATCTTGTGAAGCAATCTTTTGTTAGTTACCCTTAGCAACCTTCTTTCTCAACACCAGCAGCATTAAATCTTTGGAGCATATACTTGAGAGTCACCAAAAATCCACCCCACATGAAAAGGATGTGCAGTCCTCTGCGCATCAACATGCTTCATATTGTAGTTAGTTTCATGCGCGCAAGTGAGCTTATTACACAAACAAGAGTGAAAATTAACAAAGCATAATGACGAGGAAATAAATAAATTAAGGAAACGTATAAAAGGAAACCTAAGTTATCTAGCAATACCGCCTTATTACGAACACTAAGAAGACTTATTTATAGTAGGGCTTCAACCTACTCCCATTAAAGTAACTGGGCAACCTTGTGCCATCAGTTATTTCCAATTGCCAAGAACCTGACTCAAGTATATGAGTGATAACGTATGGCCCCAACCAATGCACCTTGAGCTTTCCTGGATGGCGCAAAAACTTGGAGTCATATAGAAGTACCATTTGTCCAACCATAAGTTTCTTGTCCCTGATGTGTCGATCATGCCATGCCTTTTGGCATGCTTTCTCCTGTTTTTGACTCCAACATGTGATGGCTTGGCGCTCATCAAGTTGAACCATCTTTACAATATGTTCTTTCAAGGCTTTCTCATTAGCTAGACCTCCAGTGTGTGCAATATGCAAAGAAGGTAACATAAATTCTATAGGAAGAACAACTTCCATGCCAAACACCAATTGAAAAGGTGTGGCTTTGTTTAATCTTTTGTATGTTGTTCTATAAGCCCAGACAACAGTAGATAATTTATCATCCCAATATTTCCTTCCAACATCACAAATCTTAGTCAATGCGTGGCTCAAAATTTTGTTAAAAGCCTCAGCAGTCCCATTTACCTAAGGGTGATAGGGTGTAGTTTTATGGTGGGCAACCATAAATTCGTCTGAAAGAATTCATATTGTCTCATTTAAAAAATGTGTGCCCCTATCACTTGTTAAAATTAAAGGACAACCATACCTTGTAAGAACATTATCCCATAAGAATGGTGCTATTGTAGCCGCTATACAATCCTTTATATGTGTTGCTTCTACCCATCAGGTAAGATAATCTATACAAGTGATGATATAGCGCGATCTAGTCCTACACGCAGTTGGTGAAATAGGCCCGACAAAGTCAATTTCCCATTTCTCGAAGGGTTATGTACTTTTTATTGGTCATAGGGGAATCTCATCCCTTTGTCCTGGTCAACTGAGACATTGACAATGGTCACATGTCTTACAATACTCTTTACAATCCTTGTATAATGTTTCCCACCACAAACCAGCAAGCAAGATCTCGTGCACTGTTGCATCACCTGCATAATGGCCACCTATAATACCACCATGTGCTTCTTCCATTATGTCCTTACATTCATGCTCTAAGACACAGTAGCGTAACACCTCATCTCTACCTAACTTGTACAAATCACCACTAATTACCATGAATGGTGCCGCGTGAATAACAAGTTGCTTCTTCTCTAAAGATTTCATGCCATCTGGTGCAATACCAATTTTTTGAAAGATAGCAATGTCCTCTAATTCTGATGGCACGTAATGTAACCTATACAGTTGTGCATCAGGCATGGTCTCTTCTATTGTTTGTGCCTCTTCTCCTGATTGAATTCTAGACAAGTGATCCGGTCCAGAATTACTTTTGCTTGGTTTTACCATAACTGTAAAGTCAAACTCTTGAAATAAGAGTATCCATCGGCATATGCACCCCTATAAAATAGGCTTGTTCACCAAGTACTTTAATGCCATGTGATTTGTATAAAACAAAAATGGTGTAGCTAACAAATACTAACGAAATTTGTGCAAGGCATAGATCATGGACAAGGCCTCGTCACTAACTGGATATGATGTTGATCAGGTTGATCCCTATGATAAGGGCTTATTTATGTAGGTGCATTACTTCTTGAAAACCTGGTTGATACGCTGGTCCCAATCATTCCCCATTCTAAGAGATTATCACCCCTATAAAATTGAAGGTGGAAAATACCTGGCGAATATCCCCGTAACCACTTTCAGCGAAAGGTGAATTTGACAGTATTGAAAAAAAAAAATTTCACCTGGTTTTACAAGGTACCATGAGTGACGCGCGACAACACTAGTTCGTAACGACGCACGACATTTGCGCGACAATAGTTAGTACTGACGCGCGACATTGGCGCGACAATAGATAATATTGACGCGTGACTTTTTCACCACTGTAGTCAGACGCGCGTCAGTGCAGACAATTGTCGCGCGACATTGTTCTACACCGACGCGCGACATCGCCAACTATAGACGCGCGACATCAACTTCTATTGACGCGCGACAGCGGCCACTATTGACGCACGACATCATCTAAGACTGACGCATGGCACTGGAATTAAATGACGCGCGACACTGTATTTAAATGACGTGCGACACTAAATTAAATGACGCACGACACTGTAATTAAATGACGTGCGACAATGTAATTAAATGACGCGCGACATTATAATTAAATTGACGCACGACAACATTCCTTATTGACGCGCGACACCGTGAGTAAATGACGCGTGACACTACATTCAAATTGACGCGCGACAAAGGGAATAGATGACGCGCGACACTACATTCAATTGACGCGCGACAAAGGGAATAGATGACGCGCGACAATACATTCAATTGACGCGCGTCAAAGGTACTACATGACGCGCGACACTAAATCCAATTGACGCGCGACAAAGGGACTAGATGACGCGCGACAACAGAATGAGATGACGCGCATCAATTAAGGACATTGACGCCCTATTTAGGTTATAAGTAGCCATGTGCCGCTCATTTTCTCGTTTTCGTTTTCCCGTTCTCAAATTTTTGCAGGTCTAAATCTTTGACAAAGACGCTATTGCAACCACCATGTCGACTTCACATGCTTCCCAATTGCAAGTTCAGGAAGAAATTCAGGCCAATCCAACTCAATCTCTTTCGAAGATAACCTACAGGAATCCCTTATGCCCTCACATCCATACGGCTTTAAAGATGTCTTCAGAATATTCAGCTATAATGGAAGCGTGTGAATTTACAGGGCTCGTTAATATGCCACATTTCGAAACAGATCCGGATATTTTGAATTACCTTCTGTCATGCTATAATTCAGAGGACGGTATATTTTATGTTACTCTGAACGATGGCCAAATGTTCCAATTCACTATTGAACCAAATGACATACATCGGTTTACGGGCCTTCCTAACAAAAATTTACCAACTGTGACAACCAAGGCAACACTCACGGAAGATGACAAGAAATTTCTCGAATCATCGTACGGTTTCCATTTTGATTGTAAGTATAATTCATTTTAATTCATATTTTTTAATCTATTTTTTAGTCTGATACAATTATGTTATAAATTTATACTAATTTTCACTGTTTCGTATTTGCAGCCCATGTCAATAAATCCAGGCGTGGTGTAGATACACAATCAATTGCACATCACTTTTTGGCTGCACTTATTTCGTTTTTTCAAGCCAGAATTGTTTTGCAGGGTCGCCAAACAGATATACCAAATTGGGCCATTGCATACATTTGTGCCACTATCACAAAACGAAAATTCGATTGGTGCACATTTCTATCGAAAAAAATAAGAACTGACATAGCAAATTCAAGAGTCTCAAATAAACCCTACATTTATTCAACAAACTATCTCCTCGGCTTCTACTATGAGGCACTTTTAAATTTAAAACATAAACAAATTCCTACTTGCTCTGATGAGGCTTTGAAGAAATTCTCAGTTCCATTTGCAGAACAGCAGGTATAAACTATTTAGTTTGTAATTGTATTACTATTTTCTACATTACAGTGCACATTTATTAAATCTTAAATTTTAATGTTTTGCAGAGAAGATATCTTGAAGCCATTCCCAAAAAAAAAAAGATGTCAAGAGGAAGAGGCCAACTACACGCAGAGGCTTCGGGGGACTCCCAATCTGAAATGGAAGCTCACTCCTCTCCAAACCCTCAACAGTTTGAACTCGTTAAACGCCAGAGAAGTAATACATTCTCATATATTATTTACAAATTCCAAAGTTGCAGATTTTTGTTCAATTTAAATTTTAACCAAATGATTTAACATTTGATATTGATGAATTGCAGGGATTTTGGAACCTTCTTCCCCAACTCACTCCATACATTCGCATGCATTGATATCTTCTGAACAGCCACAGAATACAACTCCTACAAGGCCACCCGTAGCACCGAGAAAAACACCCCCTCGACAACAAGGTACAACTTTTCTATAGGACATTTAGTTTCATAGTTTTGACTTTTGAATTGTTCTAACATTTTTCTTTTTTTCTTGTACTTTACAGCGCATGTCATTCATGATCAAACGACTGCCGCGACACCAACTCAACCATTAATTTTTAAAATGCCAACCAGAGGAACAGTGAAAAAGACCATTGGTAAACGCATGACTTTTGCTCCGGCCCCCAGTGGGACACTAAACCTTGACTCCTCGTTTCGTATACCAACTCTCTCACTTGGTGGCTTGCCCAGTGCAACGGGCATATCTGTTTTGAACAATATAAATTTAGATGAAGATTATTTGGGCATTGATAGCAATGACCCAACTGGTTTTTTCGATACCCGCGAGATGATTCAAGGCCAGCAGGTATACTTAAAATTTCAATTTTAATATGCTTTACAATTTTAAATTACATTCTGATTTAAATTTTTTTATCTAAATCTTGATTTATTTTTTCGGAAACAGGATCAGCCCACCCAAAGACAGAAAATAGCAGTTGATCTTAGTCAAAGCCCCCACACTTCTCCAGCAAGATCGTCTGCATCAGAATCAGATAGTGAAGAGTTTCCACCTTATCCTTTGGAGAACTTAATTGGTAATGATTGTCAATCCCATGTCAGTGAGTTTATTGTTCCTCATATCGAAGAGCTTATAGAATGGGAGAAAAGGGCCAAAGTTCTTATCAATGAGATTATTAGTCGTTATGAAAATTATTGGCAACGGGACAGTTTATACGCTGCAGTCCAAAATCAGCCTGCGAAGATGGATTCCTTACTTACCCAAGCAAGAAGTGGGACTGTCACGTTTAACAACAAATATAAAGATGACATTTTAGATAAGGTACTAAACAGATTGGAAAATATTAGTGCCGAGGCCCAGGCATATTTTAACAAATGGTCAAAGGACAAGGATTTGGTATCAATCGCAAATGCCGAAAGAGATAGAGCGGTTGTAAGTACTATTACATTCAAACAATCGTTTTTGTTAATTTGAAATTTTGAATTTACATTAATATTTTGAATTGACATTACTCTTTTTGCAGTTGAAATATGAAAATTTGAAGAGTCAGGCGAAGGTTTTGCAAGTTCACTTGGAAACAGCAAAGAACAACTTATCCGCTGCAAAAAATATGAAGCAAAATATTGTTTTGGTTAACAAACAAAACAATACACTAAAGCGGATAATTAAAGAGCATGGTCTTGACCCTGACATCTTGTTCAAAGAAAAAGAAGCTGCTGATCCAAATTTGCTGTCGCACAGAGATGCAACAAATCAAGAGGAAAGAATTTTAAAAAATCTAGACAGTGCTGCAGAAGATCTCATATGTTCAGGGGTTATTTCTGGTGTTGGGGAAAGAGGTGCAGCTAGAGTGGTAGAAGCCGTTGGGGAAGAGAGTACAGTAGAAGTTTCTAAAGAAAAAGAGGCTTCTCAAAATTAGAAACTGTTATTATTGACTAAACTCCTACTATTGCGTATGTAATATGTTATTTGAATTTAATTATATGGTGATTAGATGGTGATTATCATGAATTATGTATGTTTCTTGTTTACTTGCATTGTCATGAATTGTATGTGGACGTAGATGATGAATGATGATAATGATAGATGATGATGAAAGATGATGAATGATGAGAATTGATAATCAATGATAGATGCTGATGAAATATGATGATCAATTTAATTTCTTTAATTATCTTGAAAATTATGGCTTTGGGAAAAAATAGCAACTAAATTTTGAAACAGATCTTTACTGTTTAAAGAGATTCACCTCTATATTAGTGCATAATCTTAAACTAGAGAGGTTGTTTGATGTAGAGGCTGTAAGAATTAGAGCTTGGGAAATAATGAAGACAATGGTTTAAAAGATATGGTTTTGCTATCATGGATATTGTTTTGTGTAGAGGCTATGGAGGCTGGATTAATCAAAGATGGAATAACCATGTGATTAAAAGATAGGTCAAGCTCGATACAGAACTTTGAAGTTTAATGTAAAACATATAAGGTTTTTATCATGAAGATTATTCTGTCTTTGAGTCTATAAGTTGATATAATTTTGAGTGTATATATTTCTTATAATTTAGATAGAGGTTTTTTTAATGAATGATTGATGAAATGCAATCAATCTATTTGAATCTCTATTCTTCTAGCTACAATCTTTTTTATCTTCTGAATAATCCCATTACGTGGACACCATTTGAGATGAAGTATGCATCTATAATTCACTCAACTTCATAGTTTAATATTTAATAAATTAAATATAATTCTAAGAAATAAAGAGAGAATCATCACTGGAAAGAAATTAAACATAATTGCAAATAAGATAGGGTTTAACTTACCTCTTGCAGTGAAATCATCAAGGTTAATTTGCTAGATCTTTGTTTTACCTGACATTGTAGACAGAGGGGTCCTGAGAAGTCCCAGTAACATCTTTAAATATATATATCAACAATATCTTTAAACAATAAGATGATGTTGTAGAAGATACCTATTTAAAATTGAAATCATCACAAAAAATAGATTAGTAGATAGATGGGTGAGTTGCCTGACATTGTCAGTCCCGAGAAATAACAGCTTCCTCGGACGGATGTCAACCCACGTTTTCAAAAAATAATATATTGTATTTAACCATTTGTAACAAACAATAAAATTATCACTGCCACTAGTAATGAGCTAAATCTGTGTTTCAAAAAAAACCAACACGAGAAATGGATTAGATTATAGATGGGTGAATTGCCATGGTTTACCATGCCAAATTTAATAAGATTTAACAACCTTTCTGTTTAGCATCTAAGAAAAAATAAAGTGCCGACTCCAGATAAATTATAGAAGTTAAATTTGTATAGGATTCTCTTCGGGACTGCTCTTGAAGTGTTTGAATTAAAATATATCTTTTTTTTCAAATTTTTCAATAAGGTTGTTTACATATCATATTAGTTACAAGAATTAACTTGAAATATATGATCCTTTAGTAGATTCCTGCTACGATCATGTTTTGTTTTCCTTTTCTGAAGATACAATGTTCAACTGTATGTTTGAAGACAATTTTCTTGAAGCTCCGCCATTTCTATGCCTTGAATTGATTAATCATGATCTTCTTGAAGTACAATTCATAAAATCAAGTGTCTCAAATATTGAAAAAAAAAATTTACAGCTCAATTATACATCAAGCTCAACAAGTAACATGTCTAAAATCAAGTGTCTCAGACATCAAGTACACACCAATCAGTGTCTCAATTGGCTGCATTGCAAACATGAAGGCTTCATCACTCCTTACGCGCGTCAGAGGAACGTAAATTGTTTCAATCGACGCACGACACTGGTATCTATTGACGCGCGTCACTGGGATCTATTGACGCGTTGTCACTTGGATCTATTGACGCGCGTCAATAAAAGCCATTGACGCGCGTCAATGGCAGCTATTGACGCGCGTCAATTGCTTCTATTGATGCGCGTCAATGGCTCTATTGACGCGCGTCTTCTATTGACGCGCGTCAATGGCCTCTATTGACGCGCGTCAGTGGCCTCATTGACGCGCGTCAGTGTCTTCTATTGACGCGCGTCAGTGTCTTCTATTGACGCGCGTCAGTGTCTTCTATTGACGCGCGTCAGTGTCTTCTATTGACGCGCGTCAGTGGCTTCTATTGACGCGCGTCAGTGGCTTCTATTGACGCGCGTCAGTGGCTTCTATTGACGCGCGTCAGTGGCTTCTATTGACGCGCGTCAGTGGCTTCTATTGACGCGCGTCAGTGGCTTCTATTGACGCGCGTCAATGGCTTCTATTGACGCGCGTCAGTACTTAGTAATGTCGCGCGTCATCTTGGACATTTGACGCGCGTCTATTGATGCGTTTGACGCCCGATTTAGCCTATAAATACCCTTCTACCGGTCATTTTGTCGTTTTCACCTTCGGCTCTTGAATTTCTATAGGTCTCAATGCTTCCCAACTGCTTCCCAATTCAATCGATGTTTCTTATGCCCTCACATCCATACTGTTTTAAAGATGTCTTCGACTCTTCAGTAGATAAATATTTAATGGATGTGTGTGATTTTACAGGGCTCGTTAATATGTCCCATTTCGAAACAGATCTGGATATTTTGAATTACGTTCTGTCATCCTATAGTTCAGAGGACGGCATTTTTTATGTGACTCTGAACCGCTGCCGAATTTTTCGATTCAGTATAGAAGCAAATGAAATTCATCGGTTTACAGGCCTTCCGTTCAAAAATTTACCAATTGTTACAACTAAGGCAACACTCGTGGAAGAAAAGAATTTTCTCGAATCAACGTTTGGTTTCCATGTTGATTGTAAGTATAATTCATTTTAATTCGTATTTTTTATTCTGATACAATTTGTTGTTATAAATTTATAGTAATTTTTCACTGTTTCGCATATATCCAAGCGTGGTGTCTAATATGTAGCATTTCTGAGTACATGTAATTTTTGCAATGCTATTGTCTAAGATGAGCTTTGTAACTTTGTTTTACCTAATGAGTGCAGTGGAAAAGTTTAAACAAAAAAAAAGATCTTAAGAAAACTGATGGAACCAAGAAGGGGAAACTAATTGATGTTCCCAAACTTGATGATGCAAATCAAGCAGGTGGGGTAAGAATTCTGATCAATGTACTTTAATATTAATGGAGGGTGACTCAGCCAAGGCTCTTGCAGTCGCTGTAAGTGTTTGTGCCTTGAATCAGGGAAATGTGAATACTGAATTTGGTAGTATTGTGACATGTTTCGACATCACTTTCCAATTTAATTTTTTGTTATTTTAGTTATCTTTATCCTATCAAGTGGCAGGAATATCTATTTTTTGGGAAGCTACCACTCACCAACAAATGGAGAATAAAGAGATAGTAAATAGAAAAAAAATCCTTGGTCTACAGGAAGATAAAATATATGACAACATTAAATCTTTAAGATATGGCCATCTGATGATAATGACAGACCAGGTACATGATCTTTGTATAGCGTTGTTTAGTTTCTGTAAATGTTCCCCCTGTATATTTGGTTGTGTTTCGAGACTTTTTTATATTTTTTTTCTAAGCCTCCAGATGTTATGTATCTCCATGTCTAATGTCGGCACATGTTGATGTAGGCAACTCACAAAAATGGAAATGTGTTTTCTACACAATTCTTGAGTATGAATCTTGGAGAGAATCATTGAGTGGATCGATAACTGGCTGGACCATATAGTACAACAAAGTAATGCTAGTTTGTTTTCTCTTTATATGTTTTCAAGTTCTGGTTTTGTTCACTTGCTGATTAGGTATCACTTATTGCTTGGACCATATAGGGTTCCCGGTTTGGGCACAAGTACTTCTAAAGAGGGCAAGGAGTATTTCATAGATCTGGACAAGCACAAAAAATATTTTGTGTGGGTGATGAGAAAGATGGAGATGCTTCCTCATATCAATCAGCTTCTCCATCAATCAGCTTCTCCAATCAATCAGGGTTCTCCAATCAATTAGGTATCACTTGTTGCTTGGACCATACAGGGTTTGGGCACAAGTACCTCTAAAGAGTGCAAGGGGTATTTCATAGATCTGGACAAGCACAAAAAAGATTGTGTGGGTTGATGAGAAAGATGGAGATGCTTCCTCATATCAATCAGCTTCTCCAATCAATCAGCTTCTCCAATCAATCAGGTTCTCCAATCAATTAGGTATCACTTGTTGCTTGGACCATACAGGGTTTGGGCACAAGTACCTCTAAAGAGTGCAAGGGGTATTTCATAGATCTGGACAAGCACAAAAAAGATTGTGTGGGTTGATGAGAAAGATGGAGATGCTTCCTCATATCAATCAGCTTCTCCAATCAATCAGCTTCTCCAATCAATCAGGTTCTCCAATCAATTAGGTATCACTTGTTGCTTGGACCATACAGGGTTTGGGCACAAGTACCTAAAGAGGGCAAGGAGTATTTCATAGATCTGGACAAGCACAAAAAAGATTGTGTGGGTTGATGAGAAAGATGGAGATGCTTCCTCATATATCTGGTTCTTATCAATGAGATTATTAGTCGTTATGAAAATTATTGGCAACGGGATAGTTTATTTACACTGCACTGCAGCTGATCCAAATTTTCTGTCGCATGGAGATTTCTGGTGTTGGGGAAAGAGGTACAGCCACAGTGGAAGAAGCCGTTGGGAAATAGTGCAGAGTAGAATTGGATAAAGAAAAAGAGGTTTTGAAAACTAGAAACTTCTACTATTGAATATGTACTATGGTTTTTTTGAATATAATTATATGGATTTACATACAATCTTTAATTTTAATTGCATTAGATTGTGATTATCATGTATTATATATATATATGTTTCTTTTTTTTGCATTGTCATGAATTGTATGTGGACGTAGATGATGAGATGATGATGATGATAATTGATAAGTGCCAGCAACATCTTTAAATATATAGACCAACAATATCTTTATATAAATGTTAATATAAGGTAACGATAACAAGAGCTGAAAAAATATAAGGTAACAAACAATAAATAAGATTATGTTTAGAAGATACCTATTTAAAATTGAAATCATCACCTGTAACGTGCTAGATCTTTGTCTTAAAAAAAACAACACAAAAAAATTGATTAGTAGATAGATGGGTGAGTTGCCTGACATTGTCAGTCCCGAGAAGTAACAGCTTCCTCGGACGGATGTCAACCCACGTTTTCAAAAAATAAAAATATTGTATTTATCTAAATGTAAATACATACACCTATAACATCTTTAATTATAACCAGAGCTGAAAAAATGAATAGTAGAAAGATATATCTTTGTTTAACCTATATCTTTAATTATAACCTATCACTGCCACTGGTAATGAGATATATCTTTGTTTTAAAAAAATCCAACACGGGAAATGGATTAGTAGAAAGATGGGTGAATTGCCTGACATTTTTAGTATATAGACCTGTAAACATCTTTAATGGAAAGATAAAGATAAAGATAAAAGATACCTACTTAAAGTTGAAACACTCCATTATCAATAGCAAGCTTTCAAGTCAAAGTCGATGTTGTCTTCTGTAGAATGTGACGAAGAGACAATTACACTCTCAAGGTTGGGAATATTTGTACCTGTAACTGTATTATTTACACCTCTTTTTTCGCAAAGGGAATTCCAGTGAGCAATTGCTCTGTCAAAATTTAAAAAGTAACAAACAAATAACAATAAGATTAAGGGGAAAAATACCTGCTTAAAGTTGAAATCATCACTGCCACTGGTAATGAGCTAGATCTGTGTTTTAAAAAAAAATCCAACACGAGAAATGGATTAGTAGATAGATGGGTGAATTGCCTGACATTTTTAGTATATAGACCTGTAACATCTTTAATGATAAAGATAAAAGATAAAAGAAGATACCTACTTAAAGTTGAAACAGTCCATTATCAATAGCTTCATCAAAGTCGATGTTGTCTTCTGTAGAATGTGACGCAGAGCCAATTACATCAAGGTTGGGAATTTGTACTTGTAGCTGTATTATTTACACCTCTTCTTTTTTTCGCAAAGGGAATTCCAGTGCGCAATTGCTCTGTCAAACGGAAAGGTTTCGAGGGAGTATCGAGAAACGTAACACCTCATGCAACTTTCCAGATTTTTGTCCAACCTGTTTCTCTCAGTTTTGATTTTATAAATGACAATGCACTGAAAACCCTTTCATCCTCCACAGACCCCAAAAAATCATTGTCTGGCATAACTCATATAGTCTGAAATACTCACTGATATCTTCTTGTAAGATAGAACTTTGAAAGATTCCTCGCCACAGCCTTGTAATAGCACCACTTTCAGAAGGTTGATCTAAATTCTTATATTGGTTCCTCATTGTTGTTGCAAAATTGGTTGACTGAAACTTCAAAAATCGGCATTCAGTATACCTTTGATTTCCGTACCCTTGAGCTCTGACGTCTTTGTAAATTGTTCCATTATTGTACCCATTGATTTATGGAAATGCTTACTGACAAAGTCTGCACGGCCACCTTCTGTATTCCAAAAATTCGGATTCATCACACCCATGGCTTCTAGAATTTTATCTTTACAAAAACGTTCCCTAATTTCTGATGACAAGGTTTCTGAAATTTTTTTAAGCTTTATTCTGGTTTCAACTATCACAGACTCAAACAAATTACATGTCACGGGAACATCTTCTCGTTTCGATCCTGTAATATCTTGACATTTTTGAAAAATGTGCATTGGTATTTCCCTCCCATTAACAGAGATGCATAGGTGATCGTGGATATTAAATCTCAAAAAGGTGTTAGGATTTTTAAGATCTAATAAATCTCTCCAATTTTCAAAAACAGGTGCATCAAAACTATCCTGGGAACAGTACAATATATCAAGACTTTGACATACCATTTTCCTCATCCGTATTAAAATCCACAATATAGATTAATCTGCCCTGTGCATGCTTCATCAGTGTATTGATCTCCTTTAACATTGGAAGAATACCAACCAACGTAAGCAATGTCTCCAAATCAGTTAAGCGGAACAACAGGTCCCTTGCCCTATCAACTTCATGACGGTATTTGTGCATGAAACCAACCAATGAAGGATACTCCTCACGAACTCTGCATGCAGGTTCATACAAAGATATCCATCTAGTCTCCACATCCTTCAAAAAAATTTTGCCATCTGTAATTCCAATTGCAAATTTTTGGAACTCGAGAAAACACTTTGGGCTACTTGACATATAGGCATGAAGTTCTCTTATGAGGTCTTCTAATTTAGCAACATTTTCGTGATTGCTTACCATTTTATACACTAAATTCATTCTGTGAGCCATACAGTGAATTGGTAGCATATATGGGGCCACTGTTGTTTGTAATCTAACACACAACCCTGTTTGGTGACCCTGCATGACAGATGCACCATTTGCTCCAACGCATACCAACTTCATAGCAATTTCATAATCAGTCATACCAGCAACATCTTTCAAATGAGAAACAACTATTTTATATAGGTTTTCAGCATTGCATTTTTCAACCATTTTCATAACACCCAACAGATGAGGTGTCCTTATATGATTTTCTAATGTATAGATGTGGATACATACCCATGAGGTGTTGTCGACTGCTGTCACTTCATCAATTGAAAGAGAGATAAAGTTTTCTTTTTTTACATTCTCTTTCAAATCTTACTTCTCTATCATCGAGAGGTATTTTGCCATTTCCCATCCACTACTCTCAGACCAATGAGACTGAGGTACATTCATCATTCCGTTAAATTGATACAAAAATTTGAAATCGAGGAAATCCGACATCGCTCTTCCTTTTTTAAGTATTTGAAAAAGAGTAGAGAATTGTATGAATTTTGCATGTAGATTTGTTTCTTTCATCTTACCAATATGTGATGTGATCGTTCCTCCCTTTTCCAATAGATGTCTGTGTTTTTTCTTCTCTGCCTCATATTCCGCTGCGTATCTAACATGCATGCACTCCTTTACAGTTTTACACCTATATGTTTTGATTTTCTGGCCATCCGCCCCTGTTACAGTTAAATATTGTTTTCCACAATGTTTTTCTATAGTGTCCAGCTTCAGTTGCATTTTTTGTTGCTTTCCCAATTTCCACGTACATATTGTACATGTACATTCACATGGGATTTCTTCAGAATTAGATGATTGTACAGGTTCAATAAATGGAAATTTAGCTGCCCAATCAAACTTGTATGTCCTACCAATGGTCCACATATTCTTGTTCATTTTCAATGCTTTACTTTTTTGAGTAGAATTTTGAGCAATATCACAATCACCTGGTTTCCTCTTTCTTGGACCAGAGTTTGATTTTGATTTCTATCTTCCATTTTGCTAAGTGTTTATATCTGTGATATCTAGCTGCACTTCTGGTTGCGCCCCAACAGGAACAATATCTTCAAGATCTGGCATATTATCGTAGGTTTCATTTGTTTGACTGTGATACTGTGCAGAATGCATGTCCACCTCAATAATACCTTCCACATAGTCAGTATTCTGATTCTTTTTGGTGGCATCTATATGATTGGTGTTTACAATATCTATATCCGCAGAGTTTCCAAAATACTTGAAGAGTGATTTCTGAGATTTCTTACTTACTTTTAGGTTATTCATATTCTTTGAGCTGGCACCTTTCATTATTCTGAAAAGAGTCCTGCGTCAGCAAAAGAACCAAGAAGCGACTATGTCCAATATCTGAGGTCTTATCGTGCGTGAACTGTGTGAGGTCACGTGTCAACTCTGCCTAAGTCACGCGTCAACACTTCCTTCTGTCACGCGTCAAAAATTCCTTTGTCGCACGTCCCTTCCTAGCCCAAGTCACGCGTCAGTAAAGCTCTTGTTGCGCGTCAATACAGCTCTTGTCGCACGTCAGTACAGCTCTTGTCACGCGTCAGTACAGCTCTTGTCACGCGTTAGTATAACTCTTATCACACACCAATACAACTCTTGTCGCATGTTAGTACAGCTCTTTTCACGCGTCAATAATGCCCTTGTCACGCATCAACACTGCATTTGTCACACGTCAACAATCACAGGCTAACAGTAATATGAATCTCTGGTGCTCAAGGGTATGCGAGTTCAAATTTCACAATATTGGTAATTTGGTAAGCTACTTGAGGTATACTACCCGGCGAATCACATAGGTTTTTATAGGAGATGTTTTCAAATGAAGGCGAAGCTGACCCCCCAAAAAAAATATACTATATATTTTAGGCGAACAGGACACCGACCCACTCCGAATAATTCACCTTTTCAAATTTTCCTAAAATGAAATTTTCACCATATTATGAATATTCGCCGCTAAAATTATCCCTGTCACTCCATCTCACACTAAAATAGATGCACAGTCCTCTGTATATGTACAACCTTCAAAAAGGTTCCACATATGGCATGGATTTACCAACGCCCAAGGGTGTAATGACTCTTTCCTCCTTATTCTTGAAGCTGATATGACGAGAAAGGGAAACCTCAAAGAAGAATAAATCACATAACACCAAGGAAACCTAAACTAAAGATAGGAAACTATCTGCCTCCGCAAGTGCTAGCACTTCAAAGTCACCAATAAGAATTTGGCCCCTTGTATAGTGATATATGCATCCTTCAACCTACTCCCATTGAAGTAGACCTTTGTAACCTTGTCCCATCCAACACTTGCAACTAGCAAGTTCTTGGTTGCAATGGGGATTTCCCCATATTAGGTCCCAGGTGACAACCAATGGAAGTACATTTAACTTCCTAGGACCTATGTCAATCAGAATACTTGGAATCATACAACATCCGCCAAATGCCACAACAACATTCAAACTTACCTCCTTGTCTTATTCATATGTTGATCATGGAGGGATGATTCGCATGGAGTGATTTTTCCAGTCTTTGGACTCCACCTATGCGTGGAGCGATCACCTTTCATCAAACTGCATTAATTTATCAATTCTATTCTTCCCGGCGCAACATTCATCGACTAAACCTCTCTAATGTCATGTTATACGCATCCTACGGTAACATGAATTCAAATAGTAGGACATCCTTAGCACAAAACACTAATTGAAATGGTATGGTCTCTATTTAACCTCTTGTAGGTCTGTCCGTAAAGGCTCCAAAGAATGGCTGAAACTTGTGTCATCCCAGACTTCTTTCCTGATGAGCCACATCTACATATCTTAGCATGTAAAACTTCCTTCCTAAATGATTTTCGGCTTAAATGCCTGTAACATCTCTCAATTGTGCGATGGTGCCTTAGCTCGTGTGGTTAGTCTTATGACTGGGTACCACCTCAGGTTCTAGTGTTAACTGAGAGAATCCATCGACTGTCTCATATCAGAAAGCGCTAGATTCTAACCATCCCCGCACCCTTGTCAAACTTACAATAGGCATCCATACCTGAGATTCTCATACATTTCCCATAAAAATCTTCAGCAGCTATAGCCACTTTCCATAATATTTTGTACATGAAATGTTTTTTCATACACACCATGTCAAATAATTAGGTGAGCCACATGTGATGGCATAGTACCATGAGCTAATTCACTCCTTCCACCACCTCGGCGTCATTGGTCCATATTCATTCCTATAGTCAATAGTCCCTTTTATCAAGCACCTTCTAACTGTCCGTCATATCCTGTCATAAGCAGGTTTTATTATCATCCCTCTCCTGATGCTCAGGTTCTTCCAAGGTGCTGGCAATGGTCATCAGGCCTTGAAACTCGCTTATCTGACCCCCAATCTCAGTGGTATCATGGATTCCTACCCAATCCCTGCTATAGAAAAATCAGTATCCATGTGGTTGTATTTCCCATATAATATCCTCATGTGACAGAAGGATGATAAATTCTTTCATAATTGCAATGTGCATCATGTTCTAGCATGCATCGGCAGTAGAACCTAGCATCATGGACTTCAATTTGTATAAATATCACACTCTAATAATAAGCAAACGTAGGGTGTGGCATGTGATAGCAAACTATCTTTCTCTCCAGTGGCCCTCATCCCTTCTGGCACTTCACACCTATCTTTACACCAGTTACCTGAGTGATATATTCCATGAGTCTGAGGGTGTGCACAATAATTTCTCTAATTGTTTTGTGTCATAGCTGTTATCATAGTCTCCTCAATGATTCTACGCATGGACTAACTCCTAGTGTCAATACTCCTAGACTAGATGGTCGGGCCCAGCAGTTAAGCAGCCTTCAATGGCTTCATGTGGATCGGTATAACTCAAATTATTGAAATACGATAGGACCCACTGACATATGGAGTAATAAATCCCCCCAGAAATAACTATTGTGCATTCTAACTTACATAAATGTCATAATGTCATGTAGTTTGGTTTAGAAGTGTTTTAAAGGGTGATGCTAATAGATACTCTCCTAGACTTTCATGTAGTGCATAGCTTTATATCCTTGAGTGCGATAATGCTCTTGTACTCAGTAGTTGTGGATATGGAATTTTTCTTTGCTAGTGTTAAGGATATTTTAATGCTGCAAAAACACAAACAAGTTTGATTGGGGGTCAAACTCCCTATACCAGTTGTAATGCCAGTACTGCTTATAATGGTTGTAGTCTGAGGCATCAACATGAACATGGAATTCCTTGCGTCCCAAGAAGGTTCAGTAATACATAGTATTTCACATGGTGACAAGATTATCCTTTAGAGTATTAAATTCCTTCCATTGTGCATCTCCCCAAAAGAGGGTACTCTTATGTTTAAGTATATCTTCTAAGGGCGCAGTTATCGATATAAAATCCCTTGATGAACTTTTTGCTACGAGACCCTATGACCACACGACCTAGGAACCTCCATGCATTTCGATTTCCTCCAGATAGGCTCCCCTGAACACCACAATGAACAAAAAATTTGGCAAGATGCCACTAGTAATCTCTCCTCTATAATTTGGAATAGTGCCCTGGATGCAATCCCCCTGTGCCCCAACATGGGGTAGCAATACTAGACCCCTATAGTTCTGGGAATGTTGAGGAATAGCTCTCAGAGGTGATTCCAACATCTCAACGCGCATTAATCTTAACTGTATCAAATTGGTCCTTCACTAACTCATACATTGTCCAATCATCCAGATATAATTGAATGAAGCTATATGTGCTGTAAAATCCTAAAATGCCTATACCATAATGCGTGAGAACACAACAGGTGCATTCTTCAACCCAAAGGGAATGACCATATAGGAAAAAATTTCCCACTCAGTGACAAAATTTGTATCCTCCTGGTCCTCCAAGCGCAATTCGCTACCTCAACATGGTACCCTAAGAAATGCACATCCGTAAAGCCCAGGTCATATCTCTTGGTGTGCTGGCCACTCCTGAGGAACAAAGAGGGTTCTCTGTCATGCTTTCCTAGATGGGTTGGAAAAGGATCCTAATGACACAAATTTCTCTTCAATCCTCCCTATGAGTCTACACAGATCCTTCATCCTTCCATCCTTTTTTATACTAATGACTATCATGACTTACCCACTCTAATTTCTTTAACTGCTTGCAATGATACCCTGATCGCTATTATCTTATCTATTTCTTCAGTTGACCTTTCTTCCGCTCTAGGTTAGTGATTCCATTAAGTATGGCCATCTTTCACTGAATCCTATTCATGCACCCCACGCTTCAGAGAGGCTTTAGCATGCCCATGGGTTTACCTTCCAAGTTTAATGTTCACCATTAGTATTTTAGGGGCCCAATAGGACATACCTTGCAATTTTATGTACAATCTATGGATACCGTAGAAACTAGAACTACAAGGGTAGGTGATGGCTTGATAGGGACAACTAACATAGTAACAGGCACAAGTGAATACCCTATATAGAAATCTATCATAGGCCCAGGCACTAATAAGGTATGGGAAAGTTGTAAGACTGCATGCTCAAGGTTACCATCATATACAGTGTTTGAAATGGCTCACTGTGTGTAAAAAAGCGTGTGATAGCTAGCAACATCCACTTAGATGCATAAGTATTTAGGCATTCATAATAGGCTATTGGAAAGATAGGGGAGAAGGTTACGTAGGAACTGTCAGGCTAGGGTGACTTCTCTACCCATAGGAACAGTGCTATGGGAATCATGGATGTAGTGTCATTCCTCCATAGCGTATTCTAACTCCAATGGGACAGGGTCCCATTGTACAACCACATGCACAAGGACATGGTTCCATTTTACAGGAAACAGGACATGGGCCACTGATATAGGAATAGGGGCCACTATTACTAGGATAGGGTCAACAGGTTGGCGTTAGAGAGATGGAACCTCCTAAGGTGATATCCTTGACTAGTTATAAAAATGATGTTTCTGAGGCTATGTTCTATCAGGATTGGTTGATAGAGAGTGGTATCCCGTATGTGACTAGTATGCAGTGAGCAGAAAGGTGCCATGATAATAACTAGTCCAAGGTCTAACTCATGTACACGAAGTATTACATCCATTCCCCATTTAGAGAGCCAACCAGATCCCATAGGCAAGGTGAGAACATGGAGGTCTGTTACTAATCATCGCGGTCACATGTGGTTCCATCCGTTCTCCTGATGTATGTCTGTCTATATCTATCTATCTTCCTATGTAGTTTATTACACATATATATAGGGTGGGTAACTAACCCTTCACCACTTAACTCTACCAGCTAATAGGTCGCATGCTCCTGAATAGCCACGCACCTTTTTACAATTATAGCCATACATGCAAGTATGCTATCTATAGATTGCTGATAGTTAATTGAAGTGATGGATCTAATGCTTAGCTTGTGTCCATGCAAGAGTGAGTTGACATGCCCTTCCACATGCCCCATGAAGATGTGGCACAAAAATATCGAGATCACTTTGTGTACTCCACATTGTATTTATATCTTCTATATAGAGTAGTACCTGATATACATAAATCGGCCAAGTCATATAGACGGAGTATGGTACCCTATCTATCTCCATGTATTGACGCCTTCCTGATACTTCCACCGCTGTATCTCCTATGCCATTCTTCCGCGCGGAAACTGAGATTTATATTTTAACTGGTTTGGATGATGTGTGTGATGAACAGAGACAACATGCCTTAATTGTGCATTATACCCAAAATCATGGAAACTACATAAGTCGACGATTTTTAAGTTATACTTCTCTTGATATTTTATATTTCATTTCCATTATATATGATGTCATGGATATACTATATGATATAGGCATGGGTATTGATAGACTGAGTCGAGTGAATGGGAATTCTAATGTGGGATGAATATAATGACTCCTATGAGATCTTCATGATGATTGATCGATGCGTGGAGTTTTATTTGTTTAGATTTAATATTCCAAGTTATTTTTATTTTGCAGAAATAGTCTTCTTTTGTAGTTGGATAGATGTATGTTACAATATTTGCTAGCTTTGTATAACTATCCTTTGAGGGAGTTAGTCTATTTATATAAAAACTGACTAGAAAGATAGATTTCATTTTTAAGGGGAGTCATCTATTTTCTGGGATAATTTTGAGTCAAGGATGTGCTAAATTTGAAGGGCTCCCATATATTACTTTTGAGACATTGTTTTTTGGACTTTTAGGTCATTGTGAACAGGGGCTATAAGGCTGAGTATAGGCTTCGTCCCATAAACCAGGGAAGACCCATAACACACACATTGGGTTAGCTATAGATGAGTAAAGGTTTTAAGTGAGTGAATGAAAGTGTGATTCCATCCTAAAAAGGACAGAAAGTATCCAGTAGAATCATTCCATGAGTCAGAGCCGTGGTACTCATATTGAAGATAATAGCTGAAAGATGACGAATTAGGCATCAGCATGATTCTTGATAAGTCAGTGATCCTTAAAATAGGTAAGTGGAAGGTGAAGGTTGCTCAAGGGATTTATCGTGTTAATAGATAGAAGGTGATATAGGACTTGATTAATCAATAGAATGGTCGAAGATTGCAAGAGCAAGTAGGGGCTTAGGTTCAGGTTTACCATTGAGGGAAGATAAACAATAAATATTGATGTTGAGCCCCTGAAATATTGTCATAAGTACCCATAAGGGACTTATACATGTAGGACTAGTAAGAAGAAGGGCACCCTAGGGGATACAGTACATGAGCGAAAAAAGGGGTTTAGAGTTAAAACTAGGGCAGTGTGCTTGAAGTAGAACACAATTTGTAGAATACACTTAGCCATATTTGGCATTCTAGATGCACTTGAGGAAGATAACGTACAAGACCCTACTAGGCATGAAGAGTGGATAAGAGTGCGTTAGGTGTAGAACCTTGAAGGTTAAGACAACATGCCCCTTCCACGTAGGGAATATTCATAGAATGGAAATCATTACAGAGAGTGGGGGGTCATGCAAAGGGATAATCATTCACCAATTTTTCTTGACCACATTTTTCACTTGGAACACGATCTGTTCGATGAGAGAAGTATATGGCAGTTGGGTCCTGATCCTACATAGAGAAATCCTCCTAGAGGTCTTTGTGTAAGGATAATAAATGCGGGAAATCTAGAATAGGGATTATTTTTGAGGGAAAGAGATAGATTAGTCTTCTTTTTGGATAGACTAGATACAATAAGTGGCTAGATTTTTATAGTTTTGACTTTGAGGGAGCAATCTATTTATAGAAGGGTTAAAGAGAGAAAGGTATAGATAGAGTATACTTTTGAGGGATTCATCTATTTGGGAGCTAAGAAACTTGACTCAAGGAGTATAATTTTGAGATGAATCCCACTAATTGTAATTTGGCTACCTGAACTATGTTGAATCAGATATATATGGGTTCAATTTGTATATTTTTCTTAAGGGTGTAAACCCTTGTGTCAACTTAACCATGAGAGATCCAGTTTATTATGCATCTTGTAAAATGAATCCTTTGTATCCATGAGAATCATGCCATGAGTAGAGATTTGGTACTCATATTTAAGAATAAGTGTTGTATGGTGATTCTATAATCACACAATTCTAGTTTAGTCATTGGTCCTTTAAAAAGGTAGGTGGATAGAAAGGTTCACTCAAGAGAGGATAATATTGACACCTACACAGCCTGAAGTAGTACTTTATTCAACAATAGAATGGTTAAAGATGCAAAGCATTAAGGGGATTAAGATCGGGTTTACCCTTAAGAAAGGATAAATTATAAGTACTTGATCCATAGGCATGGGACATAATATATAGGTCCAATCCAAATTAGGAGAAAACTTCCTCATTTACCTTTCTTCAGCTTTGGTTACATGTTGATTTTCCTTCAGGACAAGATAACCAAACTTGAAAGGTTCATTCCTGAACACATTTTGTCATAGGCACACTTGATGTGTTTTTGTATATTAGAAGGTGGTTTAGAGATCATTTAGATGATGTTAATCTAATAACTCAAGTTGTTCCAAATGGTCTTGGTGAAAATTATCATCGTTAGAGAGCATATCTTTGAGTGATATATGAAGAGATGGAATTTGGACTTTGAGAGGCAAGGACAACCTCTGTACCTTAGACCAAATATAAAGTGTGGTGGCATTTGGTGTGAATGCTAGTGTGATAATCCCATAAGGCAAAAGGAATGTGTGTGTCAATCCTTACCAGTATCGTCAACAACATTCATAAGAATTTTGTTGAGGGTTTTTCTATTCGATTCAGCTTGATATTTGTTTTTAAGAAAATAAGGTGAAGAAAAACTTAGTTGAATGCCAAAGTTTTCATCACAGTTTATGTAGGGTTTTGTTTTTGAATTGTTTTCCGTTTTCAGTGATGAGGAGGTGAGGAACACCAAAATCGAAAAATGATGTGATGGTTGATGAGCTTCACGATATTTTCTCAGATTTTATAGAAATGAGAGGTATGGCTTCCACCCATTTTGTGTAGTATTTGGCACTATGCTGATCCATTGATGACGTTGAGAAGAATGAGGGTTAATCTCTCTGATGAGATCCAAACCCCATTGAGAGAAAGGCCAAAAGTCTTGTAAAGACTTGTAAGGCGTGACTCGGGGTGTAGTGAAGATTAACGATGTTTCTAAAATTTCACACAACATTTGAAATAGTCACAACAATCTTGGTTTAGGGTTGGATAGTAATAACAAAGGAAGGATGAAATGTTTAGTGATGGTGAGTCCACTGAAATGACCTCCACAAATCCCATCATGAATTTCCTTGATGGTGTATGGGATTTAAGAACTTATAAGGCATTGCAAGAGGATACCATCAAAGACACATTTGTATAGAAGACCTCCCATGATTACGTAGGGAGCGAACTTTTGAGGAAGGTTTTTTGTCCATTGTGAGTAATATTTTGGAGGTAGAATTGAAAGGGAAGGTATAGTCTATCAAAAGTTCTTATACTAAATGTCACGTGGGTCAGTTTCAATTCTTCCCACAAACGTTTACATCATGGAATATATAAGAAGGTGACTACAACCATTGTACTGTGAGCAAATATTTTGAATCTGAAGGTGAGGTAGGTATTTGTGAGGCAGAGACAGGCCATGGTATCCATGAATTTATTAGTAGATCATGGAAATGGTTTGAATGAGGTACGTGTCAAATGTGGTCAAAATTATGTCGACATGATGTTTGTAATTTTAACTTACCTCATTACGACACTAGAAAAAACCATGGACTTATTTCACAACCACTTAAGAATCACCAAATATATTAATGGTTCTAACATCTAAGGCTATGACATTTTAAAGACCCAAGCCAAGTGCTTCATACTCAGTGATGTTGTTGGTGCAGTCAAAATCAAATTTGAAGGATAAAGGCATAGGCCCACCATCAAGAGGAATGAGGATGACCCCTGCACCACCCCCACATTGACATTTAGAATCCATCAAAGAATAATGTCATTTGGTAAACGATGTCATCAAGGGAGAAGAGTAACAATGGATTCATCAGGAAAAATTGAAGTTAGAAGATTGATTTCTAGAGAAGAGGAGTGTTCTACAAGCTGAACTGCAATGGTTTTCCCTTTGAAAAACTTTTGATGAATGAATTCTAGATCTAGGTTTGCAAGGAGCATGAGCCTACATGCAACACATTGGTGTTGGTAAGGCTTAGCATACATGTAATGCAAGGGGTTGGTGTGTGTAATGAAAAAAAATATGTGGTTAAGTAAGTAGTGGAAAATTTTAGTGGTGAGCAAAGCTTTTCGGCGTGAGTATACCTAGTCTCATAGTCTAAAAGAGTAGGGATTATTTAATAAACCATTTTCTCCCTATGTTTCTCATCACAATGAGCGATCATGGCACCCAAGGAATGGTCAGTGGCAAAAATGTAGAGGTAAAATTTTTTGTAATCCTTAGGTGGGATGAGAATAGGTGGTTGAAGAAGGTATTCCTTCAATGTTGCAAAGGCTTTATGGAACTCATCGTCCCAATTGAAGGAGACATCCTTTTTAAGAAGATGATGAAAAGGGTGACATCGGTTAGAAATTTGGGAAATAAATCATCGAATGGATTACAATTTTCCTTGCAAACTATGAATTTTTCGAAGGTTAGTAGGTGGAGGCATCTTGAGAATAGCCTTGATTTTTGTGGGATCAACTTCAATACCCGACAAAGAGATGATGAAAATAAGGATTTTTCTGGAGAGAACAAAAAATACACACTTGTTTGGTTGAAGGTGAATGCAGTATTGTATGAGATGATCAAAGACAACTTTAAGAACTACTAGGTGTTTGGCCTGATGCTTAGACTTAGCAAGAAGGTCATCAACATAGTCTTCCAATATATTGTGCATGATATCATGAAATATATAGGTCATAGCGGGTTGATAAGTAGCTCCAACATTTTTCAAGCCAAAGGGCATGAACCAATAATAGAAGGCCCCCCAAGGGATGATGAAGGTGGTTTTGTGTTGATCTTACAGAGTGAGTAATATTTGATTATAACCTGAGAATATGTCCATAAGAGATAACATCTCATGGTCGGCTGTAAGATCAATGAGTTGGTTGATGCTAGGAAGAGGAAAGTCATTCTTAGGGTAGGTAAGGTTAAGATCATGGAAATTTGTGTGGATTCCCCCTATCACTTTGATGATAGGAAAAATGTTAGAAATCCATTATGGATAGCCAATGGGTATAATGAAGGAAACATAAAGAAGGCATTGGAGTTCTTATTTCACAAGAAGGGCAATGCATGGGTGCATTTTTCACACCTTTTGTTTCACAAGTTTGGCATTGGGGATAGTCACGATATTTTGGACCACAATATTAGGGTCAATATTGGGCATATCGGCGTAATACACAACAAAAGTATTGTTATGATCTAGAGGAAAGAGGTAAAAGCTTCATATTAGGCATAATCTAAAGATTGACCTATATTTAGAATCCATGGGTTGTATTGAGTGTTAATGTTGATCTCTATGGTTGATTCATTCAACATGGTTTTTGTATCAGAAGGTAATGACTGGTGAATGTAAGAATCATTTTCACCTAAATTATTGAGAATAGAATCATCGTCCTAACATTGAATGACATTGATAAGAGGTGTGTCATCATCAATCATGTTAGGATAAAGTAAAGAAAGGGAAGAGGAAGCATCGCCATCATGTTGATAGGTTAGAGGTCCTAGAGAAATGGTGTTCACAAAAAAAAAGTTATGAGGGATGGATTATGGATCCATGGAATCCATGGCTGAAGGCGGTGTGGTAGCTGAGTGAGGTTGGGAAGGTTTATCTTCCTCTATGAGGTTGATTTAATCCTTCTTAGGAGGTTCCTTAGAAAATCCAATATTGCTACGATATTTTTATTTTCAGGTGGTGCAAGGTATGATTGTGTAGTGACCTTGCTCATAAATACCAAAGCCAAAGCCTTTATAGGCACATTAATGAAGAAAAGTGTGGGCGAAGTGGTGGTTGGTAAGGTATTGGAAGTCAAATGAGAATGGATAGGTTTAGGTAGGTGGTTTAGGAGAATATGAAGAAACATAAAGACCCCCATACGTCAAGTTGGTGCAAAGGTGGGGTGGACCATATGGAAAAACCTTGCCTACCCGATGGTCATAACATGGGTATTGGTGAAGGCTTTCATACTCCTGAGGAGTAAGGAAAGTGTCGATGTTGTAGAGGTAGTACTCTCCCATGGTTAGGAATTGAAAACACCTACCAAGGGATTGGAGGAAGGTACTTAGGTAGTAGGGATGGATGAGTCACTCGAAGTCTAAGAAGGGGTGGCATCACTTACCAGTGACATAAGTGGGTTGGTAGATGAGCTAGCTCCAAAAGAAGATGAAGCGGCCTGGGTGGTAGATGCCTTGACTAGAACAAGGACATCATTAGGTTAGTACAACATGTTACAAGTTTTAAATGGTGAAAGATCTACTCGAATAGTATAGGGGTGCCCTTCATACTCAAATTTCAAGAAATGGTGAAGATTCAAAGGTACACACCCCATGGCACGAATCCAGGTTCATCCAAGCATCATATTATATTGAAACTCCCCCTCAAGGACATAGAAAATTTCAAGAATGGTGCAAGGCCCACGTGGATGTGGAGGATGAAAGTGCCAAGGGTAGAAATCATGGCATCATTGAAAGAATGTAGTATAACAAGGTTATTATGCATGCAGTTGGTGGGTATGCATATTTGTTCATACACATGGGAAGAAATGATATTGATACTACTACCTACATTAATCATAACATGTCAAAGGTGATTATCATTGATGTAGATGGAGATGAAGAGGGTGGGATCAAGATCATTGGATTCTAGAGGAACAATCTCTTCATTAGAGGAAATGAATACAGAAACCTGAGCAGAGGTAATGGATGCAAAATTTTGAGGTGAAATGGTGAGGGAGGCCAAATGATGAGGGGTGATGAGGGTAGAAAAGGGTGTAAGTTCATTAGGAGTAACCTCAATAGATTACAGGACCTTAATGATAGCCTGGAGATGAGACTAGGAGGTTTGGATCAAATCATACAAAGACATCTTCAAAGGGGATTGATGAAGTTGTTTGATCATAGTAAAATGTGTGGCTCCATCTGAAACATGATATGTTGGCCCATGGATTTTTACCTTGGGGGAAAGTAGAAATGGAATGGTGGGTATAGGTTTACTAGATGGGTTACCAATCTCCTCTTTTCCTTTGTCTTTATGTGATCGAGTGGTAACTCAAACCATATTGATTTTGAATATTGGAGGAGGAACATAGGGTTGTGGAGGTGGAGGTGAAGGCCACTAAATATATATAGGATGAGGTTGTGCGGTATTGGGTGAAGGGGAAATAGAATTATCCTCCATCAAGTCATCTTTGTCAAAGAGATCATCTGAAGAACGTAGTTGAAGAAGAATATTACTAAGGGTCTTACAAATTTCAACATCATGCACTGATGATCGATGATATCCACAGATTTTGGAGTCATAAAAACATGTTGGTTTGGGTTTGAGTGGGTCATAAGGCTTAATGGGAGGTAATGTGACAGTGTAGGTTTCTAACTATCTAGCTAGGATGTTATAATATGATCATGTCAATGGATAAAAAATGGGAAGTTAGATTTGGCTTGGGTGAAGATGTGGGTGGCCTTCGTGAAATAGGTGAAAGTGGTATTTAGGTCAGTTTAAATATCTTTTTGGTAGGTAGTGTGATTTTTGGTTTAGGTTCCATATTTTTGGGTAAAGGTGTTGGGGTAGTGCGTGAAGAAGAAGGGGATGTAGAATTTTTAGGTGTGTGCTTCAACCAAGGTGAAAGTGGAGGTGTGGGTAAGATCACGATCGGGGGTAATGCAAAAGATTTGATAAAAGAGAAGCAAAAGGCATGGGTGATGAAGAAGGCTTGGGTAGAATATAAAATCGAGGTGAGGGTATGGGTTTCCCCACTTTAATTTTGCCTTGGGGAAGAGGTATCTTGACCAAGGTCGATGGATGTGGGCCTAAAATTTATGGAAGAAGTGAAGTTGAATAAGAAGGCGTGAGAGAAATCGAGGTCCGAGACTTAAGAGGTTGAGTCTTCCTCTTAGGTGCAGGAATAGACTAGGTGGTAGTTTGTGAAGAGGTGGTCAAATCTATCTTCACAGGGGGGTGGACTAGACTAGGCATCAACAAGACCCCCAATGTAGTAATAGGCTTAGGTGCAAGTAAAGGTTTGGGTGCGGATGGAGGTTTGGGTGTAAGTGAAAGTTGGGGTGAAGGTGAGGCTGATGAAGAAAAGGTTGATATAATTGGACTCGGTGGGAAAATTTTGATTTCCTTAAATATTTTTAGATAGATTGTTGAAGTATCCATAGAAAACATCCACATTTTGGTGGATACCAGGAGTCAAAGGTGCTCACAGAGTGTGGATTATTCAAGGTACTCCAAACAATTGGCCAAATGAGAGAATGGCATAGCGGTAGAGGAATATGATGATGCCTTGGTGGTAATACCTATGAAGAATTTTGAGGTCTGTGAGATAGGAATTTTTTTCGCTTTAGACTCAGTAGGTAGAAGTGATGTAAGCAAGTTGACAGGATCTTTGAAGGTCTTTGGGGAGTTATCGCCAATAGGAAGAGAAGATGAGAGTGGATCCTCTATGGGTCTCGAGAAAGGATCAAGGTAGGTGGTGTAGACTCTTCCTTAGGTAAATAAGAGGATAACATAGGATTTTCCATAGGTCAAAGAATGGGTAGAGCAGACTCATCAATAGGTGGAGGGGTAAGTGGGGTAAGCTTCTCTATAGATGAAGGAGTAGGTGAGGTAGGCTACTTGGTAGGTAAAACAATGGGTAAGGTCAGCTCTTCCATGGATAAAAGAGTGGGTGTGGTAGGCTCCTCTATGGGTAGAGGAGTAGGTGAAAGAGGATCCTCCGTGGATAGAGGAATTTTTGTAATACTTTCCTCAATAGATGGGATGGGAGGAAACTGAGAAGAAGGGACAAGTACTATTTCAAAGACGACATGAACCTTGTGATCATTGGTATCATTAATAGAGGTCTCACCGGCCTGGTTTGATGATGGGGTATGGTTTGGAAAAGGTTTCTTAAAGATATGATCATTTTAATTTTCTGGCATGTTAGGGTTGTCCAAGATGAGATCTCCATTATCTATATTTCTTGGAAAATATTCTTGAATGTTTTACAATTTCCATCGCTATGTTCCCTAGGGCGGTGATAGTTGTAGTAGTCATTCACCTTATACCATATGGGTATAAGATAGGAAGGATCAAAACCAATATGTGGTTTGACAGGTGGAAGGTTGATGACTCCCACTTTTAACATCTTTTCCAACACAGAAGAGTAAGGTTATCCTATGGGGTTATAACGTCTTTGTTTATACTTGTACTAGAAATTATTAATGTGGGAAAGATTAGGAGGAGGTTTCAGTTGGTTTGATGGATGAGAGGGGATGGATTTTAGAACCAAAACGTTGGAAAATCCTTTTAGCTTTAGAGTGATTGTTTTGTGGTTTTGAAGAAGAAGAGGTATCGTTCGATTTAAATGAAGCACTCTTGTTGCGCAACTTAAGATTCTTCTCTTCAAGGGCATGGATTTATAGATTTTGAGCCATGGTGAATGCCTTGTCAAAATTTCAAAATGTTTTTACTTGAAGAGTTGGGGAGATGTGCCATATAAAAGCCCTAGTGAACAACTCTATAAGCTCGGTTTGTGGAAGTTGAAAGGTGAGCTAATTAATGAGGCCCCACCAATGTGTGAAAAAATCTGTGATAGATTAGTCCTCATATTGGTGAATAGAATACAAGTCAGTCATGGAGACCTTCTTAATGATATTGATGGTGAAGTGGTCAAGGAAGGCTTGTGCTAACTAATTAAATGAGAAGATTGAGTGCTTAGGTAGAGCATTGTGTTGATCTGGGTTTCCACCTTCCTGTCTAGATGAGTGTACGAGTAATCAAGAAACACGAGACCATGTCAAGTATAAAAGGGCTTAGTACCTTAGAGATGGAGATGGATGATGCGGGTGCAAAGAAAACAGATGTATGATATCAAGAAGCTAGATCTGCAAAACTAAACCATATAAGATTAGAACACAATATGCGGGGGTTTCTTAGATGGTTCTGGTTCCAAGAGGATTTCAACTCCCTTGGAGGATGTCAACCCCTGTGTCAAACAAGATAACAATAGATCGTGAATAATAGTAATAAAAAATGACAAGCAACTAAAATAATAAGAGTACTTAGCTTATGTCCTACTATGGAAATGAACCAGGCATCAAGATGGCAAGATAATAGACACTATCAGAGCTTTCTCCTTCTTTTTAAAAATATATCCTTCTTTTCTAAGTCTTCCATTCAGGGTCTTTTTAAAATGTCCAAGTCCAAGTCCTCCTTGAAACATGGGGGAAAAACCCATATTTATAGCTTAGATATGAGACTAACTGCAGGTTAGATGATACCCAGGGTGTAGTAAAGTAACCTGAGTTAAGGATGTGATGTGATCATGTGGGTCCCATAGTTTGAATTATTAGGCAAAGTGGGAGACATGATTTGAATGGGAGGGTGAGATAAAGATTTCATTAAAAAGAAGGTTTCGGATGGGTGTATTTTGAATTAAATAATTTGTGAGAGGCGGGGGGTGATTCCAAAAATTGAATTATGAAATGGGTCCTTATGGAGCCCATTGATAATCAATCAAATAAATATGAACAAATAGATAAGATTTTATTTAATTTAAGATAGAGAGAAGCGGGGATGAAAATTGTGTGAATGTAAGATGTAAGGGGGATGCTATACTGAAAATAGGTGTCTACATTTGCCCCTTTTTGTTGAGTGGTTTGCGATAGCAAGCCACGAGAAAAGAAAAGGGGGTTAGATGAAAGATGTGTCTGAGGATGGATGAAGACATGACCAAAGGCAAGATACCCTAGGTAAAAAAGGATTGCAATAAATAAAAAAGGTATGGCAGTGACTCCAATATTACATCGATAGAGGATAGTTGCGGTCTCAATGGAGACAGATGACAATGTTCTACAAACTAGTGAGTGGGTGAAGATCACTGCAGTATGGATGTAAACCAAGATGACCAATGGGTCATAGGAAAACATAAAAAAATTGCAACTAAATGCGAAAGATGTGTGCAATCCTTTATCTATTAGAATCATGTGAAAAATCATGCGTCCACAAAAGGCACGTGGATGAAGAGAATGATACCTCAGCACAGGGCATGAGAAGGACACAAGGTGAGTTATATGCATTGACAAGTATAAAGATAAAAAGGTACTCCAAAATAAGACAAAGATAGATGTTGAAATAAGATATCCTATGGGGAATACTCATAAATGTGTATATGATGAGAAAATAGGATAGAAGGATGAGATAAAATGTCCTAAAAGGATAATAAATATGATGGCAATCATGTTTTATAGGAACAATGCATAAGTGTTAGCAAATTAGAAGATAAAAGTACTCCTACTTTTTTGATAAGTAGGATAAGAAGTCAAGATACTTTTGTGACAAAACAAAAGCAGAGAAAATATTCAAGGAAGATAGCAAGATTAGATAGGTGATGTCCATTATGGTATCTTCCAAGACAAAAATGTCAAAAGAAGATGGGAAGAGATTCTTAGAAATGGATATGATGATGTCCCTATGAGAGGACTAATGAAGATAAAAGATGTGACAAGGTTCTCAAAAAGAGAAGAGGTCAATGTGGTAAAGAGAAGAAAAAGAACGGTAATTAAAGGGATAGATGATACATAAACGGAGAAACATCAGCATTGACTATGAATACCAAATGTAAGGGATGTTGAGAAAGAGAAAAGGGAATAGACAGGAGGATTGGTTGATTATGAGAAGAGAAATAAATATTGAATATGAAGGTGAAAAGGATATGGAATAGAGGGATGAAGATAGAAGAGGATGAAATAAAGAGTGAAAGGGGAGGAAGAAGATAACAAAGAAGGAAAAACAAAGAGAAGACAAGAAAAGAACAGAGCAGAGGATGAAACCATGAACAAGGAAGAGAGTTATTTAAAATGAAAGATGTGATGAAGATTGGAGCAGGGAAAAATAGGGAGGTAATGGAAAATGAAAGAGATGATAGAGCAAAGAAAATTGAAGGAAACAGATCATAGTGAGGAAATCCAAGGCAAATAATATGGAACTGACTGCATGGAAATGCATGTGGATGATGAGATGATAAAGGAAATGGGATAACACTGAAGATTTAGGTTTTCGACGGGGAAGTAAGGAGGAAGTGTGAGGTAAAACGAGAAGGAGGACAATAAAGAGGAAGTAAAATAATACAAAGATCAGAAAGGAGGAGAAGACAACAAAGAAAATTATGCTGAAGGAAGTGAACCAATAATGAAGATATTTGGTAAAGAGTGGGAAACATAAGGAACATAAAGAGAAACTTGACGAAAGGAATGACATCAATTGGAAAAGAAATAGAGATGCATGAGATGAGGATATGTTCATGATGAGAAAATAAAGAGAAGGTGTATGATGAAGAAAGTGAAGAAATTGGCAAGGAAGAATGGCAGATAGAGAGGTGGCGAGGAAAAAGAAAGGATGGGATAGGAGAGGCAATGCCAGTGAATGGATGTTAGGAGAAATCCACCAATAATGATCAGGAGGAAAAGATGGGACAAAAGATAAGATAAGGGAGAAAGTAAATGAAGGATGATAGGAGGACACCAATGAAGGGACGTTAGGAGAAGTCCTCCGATAATGATCAGAGGACATAGAGGAAGGAAGGAATGAAGATAGAATGGAGGAGGTCAAAGGAAAGGATTTAGGCTATGCAGAATGGGGATGAGTGATTTTTAGGAGAAGTCCACTGATAATTACTAGCGCATAAATAGAAGGATATGATGAAATAATGTTAGGAGAAGATCAATGACAATGATGTGTAAGTATGGGGATAGATATGTGGGAGAACTCTAGAAGATGGAGTGAAAAGAGTAAAGAAAGGAGGGATAATGATGTGTAGGAAGGTGAAGATGAGGAGAGGATGTAGTGGATGAGAATGAAGGAGAGAGAAATGAAGAAACAAGACATGAAATGAACTAAGAAGCAACGGTTAAGTAAGATTACCGAACGAAAGATGATGGAGATGAAAAATAGACTAGTAGGAAGTGGTGTTTGCGAGAATGAAAGAGGAGGTGAGAGGATGTGATGATGGGGAATGATGAGAAAATGTAGATGGAGAGAATGTGGAGTAGTGGGGGAGTGCAGGATGAAAAATCATGCTTAAGAGGGACTCTTAAGTAAGATTGCCATGTCGTATGTGGATTTAAGTAAGATCACCAAATCGGCAGTGACAATATGGAAGGAGAAAGACAACATTGTATTGGATACAGGTGTAGAAGGATTGATTGGAATAGATGAGTATGATGAGAGGTGGAATACAGAAGATGAGGAAGAGATGATGGGAGATGGAAAGATCAGACGATAAACCATTCTTAAGAGAAAATCTTAAGTAAGATTTCCCTGTGATGGGGATGGTTAAGTAGGATTGTCAAACCGAAGAAGAAGAATAATGATGAAAATATTGAGCAATGTATACAAAAATGGAACAAGAGATGAAAGGAGGTGATAACAAGGAAACAAAGGAGTGTGACATGAATGGATGGAGGAACATATGCAACGTAGATGGAGAGTGTAAGGGTAATCCTTAACTAGGATGCCCATGTGGTGGTAGTGATGATGCAAGAGTATTAAGTGGAAAAGGAGGAGTGGAAAGATGTTTGTGGTGGTGATTGTCATCTGTTGAAAGAGGAAATGGTGGAGAAGCTTCTACAGCGGGAGGATCTAAGGAAGAAGATATACCTTAACTAAGGTTCTCTGGCTATATGGATGGTTAAGTAATATTTTCAAACTTAAAATAGAAGAGTAAAAGAGAAACTCAAGAGGAAAGACAAGGTATCTGGCATTGTGTAAGGGGACAGAAAAGTGAGAAGGATGATGTGGAGACAAATGTTAATGAGTGAACATGGAGAGTGAAGAGAAATGGATCAAATATGTTGTTGAACATGTTGAGAGATAAGGAGTTACAGGATAACGAACTTTCCTTGAGAAGAACCCTTAAGTAGGATTCGCAAACTGCAAGGGTGATCAAGTATAATTCACAAACCGAAGAGTGTATTTGTAAAAACATTCATGGATATGATGGATAGATATAAAATTCATAGTGTGAAATTTGATGTGATTTTTATAAAAGATGATTTGGATGAGATGAAAGGAACATAGCTATAGCAAGGGTGTACAGGGAAACTATGTTTCAAATTGGATTGGAGATAAAAGAGAAAAGGCTACCACTCAAAGCATTGCACTTGTATCCAATAGCAGGTGTTAATACATAACCAACGATAGATAGTTATACCAAAATATCATGAGGGAAATATGGATGAAGGATGCTTGTAATCCTAATGTTGACATGACAAAGGGATCAAAGATGTGACTTTTACATAGGAAGAGGGATCTCCAAAGGTGGTGTTCTTTAATTCTATGCCCCAGCTCTAGGAAAAGGAAAGAGCAATAGCAGAAAGTTGATCAATGCAGGAAGCTTTCAGAAAATGTTGATAAAATGAAGGTTGATCAATACGGAAAACCTTCCAGATGCCATAATAACAGAGTATCCATCCTTCAAGGGTAAGGTATACTTTATACATAATATAGATGGCAAGAATAATATGATAATTGTCCTTCAAGGGATTGGTCTATTTCTTTTGATTTTGCTTGGATTTTGAGTTGTATACTTTTTTTTGAATGAAAAATTGTCCTTCGAGGGATCAGTCTATTTTTTATAACTTTTATTTTGATTTTGACATACTTGAATTTTAACTTTACATGTGGAGAGCTAGGGATAGCTAAGTAATCCACTTAATATGGGATAAGGAATGTACAAGAGACACCTTGGACCCTTTGCATGGCTGCAATAGGAGAACGAGAAGGTAATGGATGTAATGGTTAAAGGATCACATCAAAGTAGTGAAGGTGGATCGCATAAGTCAGATTATTATAGTGATAAATGGAAGGGGATAAAGATGGCAGAACAATATAAGGATGTAACTAATTTCTCATTGGTAAATATGCTAATAGTAGATTGGTCGCAAGTGCAATGCATTAAGAGGTTACGTCTTTGGTGTTACCACCATGAGAGGGAAGACATTGAAGTTGCAATAAGATGATATGATAGAAAAGTAGGAAATAAAACTAATATATGACCACAATGGTGGATTTAGACGAAAATGAATGATGATGCCCCAAGAGAGACATAAACATAGAAGGAAAATCATGGCCTCAAAGGAGGGCTTGATGCAATAAACGGTGTTCCAAAAGAGACACACATATAGCCACAATGGTGTACTTTGAAATAGATGGTGCCCCAGAAGAGACACAAATATATCCACAATAGTGGACATCGAGAAAATGGTCCCTCAACAGAAGGACAAACATGGCCTCAAAGGAGGGCTTCAATGAAAAAGATGATACTCCCAAAAGGATCATAAAAAGAACAAATATGGCCTCAAAGGTGGACTCATAATGAGATGAGAATTTAGATATAATTATTTAGATTGATTGGATGTGAATAAGGTAGATAAAACAATGTCAAAGAGCAAAGTCCCCTAGTAACAAGGGAGTTGTACGGACGAGATGCTCAAGGGTGAGGGAAAATTGTTTCCCCAATGGGTTAAATGTGAAGGAGGTAAAGGATGTCAAAAGAGCTTAGATGAGATTGTTTTCTATTTGGATGGGGTAAATGATCAGAGACCACAAGTGTGTTTAGCAAGATAAGTGACATTGATGGACAATGGTGGGCATTTCTTAGGAGGAATGACATGGGCTGGATGAATATTAAGGGATGATGTGGATGGAGGGATCATGGGAGATCTAACAGATGGGATATGGATTGGATTCAAGGTAGATGGAGAAGGAACCTTCCCCTGAATGAGGAAATAATCTTTCTCAATAAGGTTGTGGAGGATTGACCAAAAGGCCTTACAATGTTCGATGTCGTGACATGGGGTATGATGATATGCACAAATATAATTAAGATTGAACCATGATGGCTTGGGACCATATGGATTGAAGGATTTAATAGGAGGAAGTTTGATGGTAGATGTTTGAGTTAAATGTCAAAATATATTTGCGTAAGACCCCATTGAAGTGTCATGGGGAAGGTAACTCTTATGGGTTTTGATAGGATGTCTCAACTTGGTGCTAGGAGAAGATGTAGATGTAGATTAGATGTGTGAATTTAGTGTTTTGGAGGAAAAATCAAATTTGGTTAAAGGATGATTGTATTGTTTGGATGTGGATTGATTATTACAAGATGTTGTAGATGGAGAAATTGATCCTGACATGGATATTGTTGTATTAGATTGTTGAGAAGAGGGAAAATCTGAATATTTCTATGGATGTGCAGGGGACTGTCGGGGATGTTTTCCCTGAGCCTTAGACTTTAACCAAGGATTTGGTTGGTGTGAAGATTTACCTCTAGCAGGGATGACAATAATTTCAACCGAAGGATCTGATAGTGGTGGTGCGGTTATTAATGGAGAAATTGTTCTAAAACAAGATGAAGATGTTAATGAAGAGATAAGCATTTGTATGATGCGATTAATGATATCTATGTGAGGCATGGAAAGAGATGATTTTGTAGAGGGAGAAGGTAATGCATAGAGGGAGAAGGTAAAGAATATTTATTTGATCGAGGTGGATGTGTTAGTTCAATAGATGATTTAAGGGGTATATTGGGTAAGGTTGCAGATCGAGAGGATTTGGTTGGTGTGATAGGAGGATTGGGTAAAGAATATTGGGGTAGACTAGGCATTGTGGCCACATGAAAGGTTGTCAAGGTAGAGATAGGTGGACTTGTTGATATGATAGGTATAGGGGCAGCTAGGATAGATAAAGATGTAGGCACTTTTGGAATATGTGAATATGTGAGTGATGTGATAAACAATGGAGTAGACCTTATGGGTAATGGTAATGTAGCAAGTGCAGGGACTGTTAGTGCAAATTCACAACATCCCTAAAATGACCTTCAGATCTACTTTTCTAAGGCAATGTCATTTGGTGTGAATGCACAACATTGAGCTCTCTAGAAGTGTGGGACCTTTACAAATGGGAAAAGCTCTCCAGAGAATTGGCTCTCGGCTCCTTCGGTTGGTTCCTCTTCCTAAACTACCTGCCACAAGCTATTCCAGTGCAAGCAAGCTAATCTAATCCTAATCTAACTATGCTAAGGAGACAAAGAGAGAGAAAAGAGGGAAAAACTCGGAACATATCCTACACTAAAACGGTGATACACCAGAGAAGGAAAATGTTGAACATCTATCAAAACTGCCATTAAACAAGAAGAGGTGAGCAATGGGAAGGATGGACAAGTACATCACAGACCCAAGGATAGATTTCACACAGAAAATGTTCCAAAACTCCATGAACATAGCTCCAAACCTGCAATGAACATTCAAACATGCACAAATACCTGCAATGAAGAGAGGCAAGAAGAAAACAAGCAAAAAATGAGCAAGGATGGATAGATGCACCACAAAACACATTTTTTGTTGCTCCAGAAGTTTGCACATAACATCATTTTAATGGTAAAAAACAAAAACACCATTACAAAGCATGGGAGGAGGTTCTAACTCCATTTTTAACCCTCGAAAAGAAAAGAAGGGAGGGTAGAATAGAAAATATGAACAACCTTTACAAATGAGCCAAAACTAGCTTTTTATCACAAAGTAGAATGAAGAAAAGTGCAAAAAATGCGGGCAAATTTGATTTGAAACTCCAACTACTAACAAATTCTTCTAATTATCATGTAAAATGATGGGTTCCCATGGAAAATCCCATACTTTGAAGTACTAGCTTTCCAATGACACCAAGAACGCGAAAATCCGAGCTCTGGATCAAATTTTATGGCCCTCTGAAGATTTAGGGCAAAATTAGGGAAAAAATGGATTGGCGGGCTGAAACTTTAAAATTTTCCCTTTTTTGAATTTGGGAAAAATTCCCCAAAAATCCCTATGCCCCACCGCTCCACTGACACGTGGCACTTTCCTATTCACTGATGGAAATGTGGGCCGAAACCTGCCTTTTGCCCCTTTGATTTTCCATTGGGAAAATTTCCTAACTTCGCCCCGTGCTCTGTTGTCCCGGTGACACATGTCACTTCCTCATTGGTTGGTGGGGATGCACTTCCAATTTTTATTTTTGACCTTGGCAGGATTTCAAGTTAGATTTTTCCCTTTCACCATATGACTACTTTGGAAAAAAATCCAAAGTTTACTCCGCGCCTCCGACTTCCACCTCTGGTTGGACACATGGCAGCCTCCTATTGGTCTACGGGCCTTTGGGCAAAAATTTCTCCTTCCACCCTCTGGCTAGCCCTTTAGAAAAAAATTGAACTTACCCCCACCAGTATGACCTCTGCCACTACATGGTGCTTCCTCATTGGTTGGCGTGGTCCTCAAGCAATTCTTTTCCCTTTAAGGGCCTGCGGGAAAAATTTGTCCTTTGCGCCCTTTGACTATTTTGGTGAAAAGCCAAAAATCACTCTGCCCCTCCGCCTCCCGCCGACCTTATGGGCAGGCGTCATCTTTCTATTGGTTCATGGGGTGTTGGGCAAAAAAAATTCTTTGTGCCCTGTCGATCCCGTTGGAAATTTTTTCTAACTCACCTCCGTTGACCTGCTATTCCACTGCCACGTGGCACTTTCTGATTGGTTGCGGACCTTCCTAGGGAAAATTTCCCTCAAAAACTTTACCAAGCCATAACTTGAGAAATACAAGGAGTTAGAAGGAAAATTTTACCTTTATGGAAAGGTGAGGAAATTCTCTATCTAATGAAGCCATTTATAGAAATTTTTGAGTGCCTTAAAAGTTAAAAAAATTGACTGAGGCACAAGGAAGGAAGGAATGAAAGGAAAGTTAGCCAAAATAAGTAGGGGGCTCATTTTAGATAACAATTTTGGCAACTGTCAGGGGGCATCTACTTGCTAGATGAATGATTAGTGGCCTTTGAATCATCCATTAGGCATGGAGTCAAGTATGATGAATTGATTCTGATTTGAACTATGAAAATATGACCTCTAAACTACTTGGAAACCCACTGAACTTGGATTTGATCTTCACCAAAATGCCACTGAAATGGACTATGCAAGAGCAAAACCAGTAGCACCAAAAACTATGAACAAAAATGGAAATCATACATACTCCAAATGGAACATGTAGAGTGTGCACAAGCACTTCTTCTGCTGAAAGAAAACCTACCTACTCTACTCTGACTGGAAGCAAAGGTGAGCTAAACAAACCCTACAACTGGTTGTGTAAAATAGCTACCTTTCTTCAAAATTGACAGCCATGAAAATGATTTGGAGATGAGTATGGCTACTAACATGAGTGGAAAATCAACAAGAAGCTAGTCTTCTACCCAAATTAGCAAGGTGTCAACTAAAAACAAATCCAATACCTCTTTTAATTGCTCTGCATTTGGATTGAAGAGGTATGGAAGCTGATCCTTGGAACTTTGCATATCATCCTCATGCTTAGAGGCAAGCATGACTGGTTGTGGCTTCTCCTTTGGCTCTAATGAAGCCAAAAACCTAATTGGGAAAGGTATGATCTGTTTGATATGCCCATAACTCTGATTTTCCATTCCAAAAATGGAATCTTCTTGTAGACCTTCTTGAATGGATGGTGTAAAAGCAATGGTAAAACATTTCTGCCCTTTCTCTTCCTCCAATGAAGAATAGGGAAGATTTAAATCTTCCAATTTTGATTCCAAAGAGTTGCTATAAGATGCAGGCTACTACAAATGAAAGTTCTCCTCCATGACCAGTAAGTTCTTGTGTTTAGAAGATGGATGATGAAGGAGAAGATGATGTGATTTCAATTGGTTTTTCTTCATCAAAACAGTCCTCCAAATCAGATAGGTAAACTACCTCATTGTTGTCCTACTGTAAATGTTCAACCTCTCCCATGGTGTTCTCTTGATCTACAACTTGATCACCATTGTTTCTTTCATCCTCCAACATTGAGTTTGAGAGATCAAACTCTTCTTCAGCACTAGAAATTGAGAGAGATAAAGTAGAAAGAAGAACTGAAGGTTCTTCTATAGCTTGCTTTTTTCTCAAAGCCTTTGGATCTACACTTTTCTCCCCCATAGTTAGAATGTGCTCCTCTTCTTTTGGATTTGGAGTAGCTTTTCCTTCCTCTACTGTTTGAAGACAATCTTGCTCTTGATTGAAAATTTTCAAGTCAAACTCTTCAATCTGTTGCTCTAGAGGACAAGTTGGGACTACAAGATCTTCTTTAGAGCTTCTTTCCATGGCTGATTGTGTAACTTGAATTAGACCAGCATTTCCTTCAAGTAGAGTGCCAACATGGACAATACACTCTGAGAAAACTGATTACTGATTTGCTTCTTCTTTTTTCTTTCCTTCTGCTACACCAAAATCAGCCTTGGCCACCACTCGTTCTTCAACTATAACCTCTTCTATTGGTTTCACCATTAAGGGGATTTTTGTTATCCCAAATTTGAGAGCCAAGCTTACCAAAATTTTGACCTTTTCATCCTTGTCTAGCTCTTCTTCTTGCTGTTGTTTTCCTTGACTGGCATTATGATTTTTATCTTCCCAACATGGATTTGGGAATACAAGAGGAGGGGTGGGTTATGACTCAATTGATTTTGTAATTTTTTGTGGTGTTGGAGGAGGTATAAATTCTTGTTTTTTGGAGGGAATGGCTATTTAGAAGGGAAAAGGATAGAAGAATTGAGATGGGGTGGAAGACTAGGGAATGGAGAAATGGAATCAACACTTGGGGCAATAGATGGAGAGTTTAAAACTTGACACTGCTGAGATAAAATAGATTGGGAAAGTGGAAAAGGAAAGGCATGAGATGGTGTGCTTACTCGTTGACAAGGTTGTTGAATACTTCTCTCATACACCTCTATTCCTTCAGTCCACTTTGCAAGCAATGACAGTGTTGCTTGAGGGTAGTAATGCCTTGAAAAAGGTCCCACCCATGGATAGGGTGCTCCACAACTATTCCAAATGCTTTCATTTTTTCTTAATCCCTAGATTGCACCATGTTTACCTCCATATTTTGGATTTTCTCCAATAGACCAGCATCTTGCATCTGATTGTCTTCATTATATGTATAATCCTGCTCTTAGAAAGCTCCATAGCCAAATTGATTTTAGTATTTTCTCATATGGGTAAATATGTTGATCTTGAATTTGATCAAAATGTTGGAGGTTAAATATATTGTTGCTATTGTAAATGTGAATTCCATGATGGAAATTAAGTCATGATTGCACAACTTCATGGAATGAAAGAAGATGGAAGAGATGGAAAGAAGAATGAATGAAAATAGATGGAAAACGGGTCTGAAACTCAGAGAATGAGTTATTTACCAGAAGGAGTCGCCAGATGTGCTTTTAAATATGCCTCCAAAGGATGAATCGTTGACAAGAACACACCAACCTATCAAAAATAAAGTGGAAGACCTCTAAGGTCCCACCAGGCATGCCAAAACTATTAGTGTAAATTCACAACACCCCCAAAATGACCTTCAGATCTACTTTTCTAAGGCAATGTCATTTGGTGTGAATGCACAACATTGATCTTTCCAAAAGTGTGGGACCTTTGCAAATGGGAAAAGCTCTCTAGAGAAGGCTAGTTCCTCTTCCTAAACTACCTGCCACAAGCTATTCCAGTGCAAGCAAGCTAATCTAATCCTAATCTAACTATGCCAAGGAGACAGAGAGAGAGAAAAGAGGGGAAAACATATCCTACACTAAAACGGCGATACACCAGAGAAGGAAAATGTTGAACATCTATCAAAACTGTCATTGAACAAGAAGAGGTGAGCAATGGGAAGGATGGACAAGTGCATCACAAGCCCAAGGATAGATTTCACACAGAAAATGTCCCGAAAACTCCATGAACACAGCTCCAACTTGTAATGAACATTCAAACATGCAAAAATACTTGCAATGAAGAGAGGCAAGAAGAAAACAAGAAAAAAATGAGCAAGGATGGATAGATGCACCACAAAACACATTTTTTGTTGCTCCAGAAGTTTGCACAGAACACCATTTTAATGGTAAAAGGAAAAAACACCATTACAAAGCATGGGAGGAGCTTCTAACTCCATTTTTAACCCTCAGAAAGAAAAGAAGGGAGGGCAGAGAAGAAAATATGAAAAACCTTTACAAATGAGACAAAACTTTCTTTTTATCACGAAGTAGAATGAAGAAAAGTGCAAAAAATACGGGAAAAATTGATTTTCAACTCTAACCACCGAAAAATTCTTCTAATTAACCTAAAAAATGATGGGTTCCCATATAAAATCCCATACTTTGAAGTACATTGCTCTACAAATCCAAAAACAACCCATACTTCATTAAATTTGGTGGTTGGTAACCATTTCTGCATTTTTTGCATGCCAGGGACGTTTCTCCAATTTTCTCTCACAAATCTCCATCAAAATGCAAAATTAAAACCTCCATCGTGTAGATAATTTCACCATCTTTCCAATGACACCAAGAACACAAAATCCCAAGCTCGAGATCAAAAGTTATGGCCCTATGAAGATTTAGGGGAAAATTAGGGCAAAAATGGATTGGCGGGCTGAAACTTTAAAATTTTCCCTTTTTTGAATTTGGGAAAATTTCCCCAAAAATCACCGTGCCCCACTGCTCTACTGCCATGTGGCACTTCCCTATTCACTTATGGAAATGCGGACCCAAATATGCCTTTCGCCCCTTTGATTTTCCATTGGGAAAATTTCCCAACTTTGCCCCGTGCTCCGCTATCTCGGTGACACATGTCACTTCCTCATTGGTTGGCAGGGATGCGCTTCCAATTTTTATTTTTCACCTTGGTAGGCTTTCGGGTCATATTTTTCCGTTGCGCCATCTGACTACTTTTGCAAAAAATCCAAATTTTACTCTGCGCCTCCGAATTCCACCTCCGGCTGGACATGTGGCGGTCTCTTATTGGTTCGTGGGCCTTCAGGCAAAAATTTCTCCTTCCACTCTTCGGCTAGCCCTTTGGCAAATTTTTCAACATCCTCATTTTAGACAATAGAACAAGTCAATTTTTTTTTTTTGATAATTGCGTCCTGGTTCTAAATACATAATTTAGAACTCACAAATCAAATAACCATTCATATAACAGATAACCATATGCAGCTGTAATGACTCGGAGTACCTCCGATCTATTCATTCCATGACTCGGTAATCTACCGATCTATTCATGAGTAATAAGAGTTGGCGTTATTATTTAACACTTCACTCTTGCGGTTCTCTTCCCTATTCTGGGATTCAGAATGCTCTGTCCAAGGAACCTAACTGAATAATTGTTACCATTATTCATCGGCATCTCATCCCTTAGACTAGGTGAATTAGGACAACGCAATCAGCAGCTTGTGATACTTTGGCCAAAGATTTGAAACATACTGCTTATGTCTCGTATTCCTTAACGGCATACTCGTCAATCTGGAATACGTCCTTCACCCCATTCCCATGTTATGTAGAATGTCTTATACCGACTTCTGTCAGTCCCTTTTATCCCAGTTAATCACTCGGGAACGGATTAGTAAGGTAACCACGTTATATGGATGCTCCCGAAGACTAGGGATAAGATGACATACTGGGTCAATCCTAATTAAACCAGTGTGTCAAGATACCCCGAGTCTCCTAGGCAGCCATATAATGTGACCACATACCTAATCGGTCCAAAAGTAACTTGTACGAGATCAAAGTGTAAATCTTAGCGATCAATGCAAAGGGTGTCGTCATAAGTCACCTGCATTGTTGTAACTTCGAGAAGATCCTAATCTTCTCGGAGGTACAACCCTGCAGTTGACTTGTGCCGTCAACCTTTAAATCCACCTCGAAAAGATCTACTTAATACAATGCGTTACGCACGTTGAGTTTAAATTACAATAAAGACGTTCCCTTAAGGTTAGCCTTTCCCAAACCCGGGATTCCTCATCCAAGTATGATCTTTCTCAATAAAACCCACTACACAGATGAGTTATTAAGACCAAGGTCTCATCATGGAGCTCTTAGAATATATATGATTCTAAAACAACGGAATTGGTCGATATCTCATAAATTTCACATGAGATAGCCATCTGAACCCCATTAGATTTATATCAGTTCTCATAACTGAATTTATATCATACTTATTAGCATCAAATATAAATGATTCAGAATCCAATTAAATGTTGTCCTGTCATAATCAGGACTAGGGATTAATAATTTAATTCAGTTTGTTTAGCGTTCTGTTTAGGTATATTTTAACCCTATCTTCCAAAAAGACAGTTACCTAAATTTCAATTTAGCTTATGATAGAACATACCAGAACTGCTAAACAATCATAAGAATTCAGTCTTATATTCTTGCAAAGCTTACATTGATAATCACAAAAGTCTCCAAATTATATAATAATAACAATGCTCTTTAGATCATTTGAACCGAAGAAGGTCAAACTATCAAGATAAGAATATAGACACATAAGTAACAATATCAATTTCCATTCCTTCAGAACTAATCAAATACATTGTATGCATTCCGCATACTTGATACATTACTCAACTGAAAAAGGAACATCTTTCCTTATATGGTACATTTAGAAATTCAAGATGTAATTCACTTATAAATCAAATTTAATCAATCTGATTATCCTATCAGATCTGCATGCTTTTACCACTTATGGCAACCATCTACAAAAATAGTCAACATGAGTCAGTTCGATGAACTGAGCATGATAAGCACTAACTTTTAAAACAATTGCAATCCATCAATTGTTTTCATTAAACACCCTGTTTAAATGATATAAAATCACCAATCAAATAAACATGACTCAGACTATACGTTAAGAATATATCATGTCTATAACGTGTAACAATAATTTTCGTTACGGAGTAGTCCTATATACTTCTCAAATATTTCATCAAAATATTAGGGATCAAGAAGAACAAAAGTGTCCTAAGCAATTATTCATTGTAAATCCAAGTTGAACAAACATCAGACAGTCATTATATTCAACTTAAAAAGAGGAATATCATATCAATCCAGTTACCGTCATTATGTAAAATCAATTACAGATGTTAGTTAAACAATTATATCAACTTATAATTTACAACAGAAAAGAAATAAACAAATTGTACATGTTTCCCTCTGAACTAGCTCATGTCTATACCATCTTTCCAAAAGCAAGGCATTCACTTAATACGCATGCAAATAAATCAGTCGAGTCCATCAACAGCACTCTGTTCTATTAAAACTTAAAGTAAAGCAACTACAGTACAGTAACCCTCTTGCCAAACACGGTGTCTATCTACCAAGCGGACTCCGTATGACCTTACGCAAAAGCGACAGATAAGAAGATTAGCACTGAAAGGCTTTTAGACACAAGGTCGAAATCAAAAGAACTCCATTGTTATCGCAGTCAACCAAAGACTCATGATCATTTAAGCAATGACATCTCCCTACGACTATGCGAAGGGATTTTTAAACGAAATCCAAGCAGCATGCACAGCCACATCAAACTGGAATCTATCAGAAGAAAAACATAACATAGAATATCGTAATCACCCCTGAACGCAATCAGAGTTGAAGGTATGGTATTCACGACCTACTTAAAAGGCCATAATTCATGTTATCAAGCTTAATAAAGAAAACCAACAAAGCCAAGAACATTACATGTTCATACTCAGGCTTATACGGAAAACAGTGACATAGATTACCATTCGAGGAATTAAAACTAAGTCCATAAACAGTATTCACAGTTTAGCTTATCCAGAAGCCGACATACAAGATATCTTCCCATACTCACAGAACCCAACAAGTCAAAAACAAAGTAAACCCAACAGTTATAATCTGAAGCAGTTACACTGTTTAACTATCAAGAATTCAACTGAGTCCCAACAACAGTAAACAAAATACATAGAAGATAATGACTCCATCCGTGCCAACATTGGTAAGCCTTTAAAATCAGGTTTAAACAAAAGCTATAAAACGATTTTGTAACAAGAAACCCAACAGAGCCCGTATAACTATATTTGCTCCAAGCTTACATAGAGTGGAATACATATTTAAATGCCCAACTGAGTCTGAACCACAAATTCCTTGTAAAACGAAAGTATTCATTACCAAATAACAGAAGTCGCCTTACCTGTTACTCCAACAAGACTCAGACAAAGCAATTTTCAACATTCAAATATATATTTATATTTATAGCTTCCACAGTGGTCCAATTTATACGAATCATTCGAAGGACTCTACAGAGTCGTTCAAATAAAATACATATATCCATATTGTATACTGTCAACGGGTTGAATCCCATTACCACAATAAAAAGGAAAACAACTTCCACAGGGTCGTAATGACTACTGAACACAATAGTTACCTCTTCCCAACAACTTTAAAAGACACAACGAAACCCAACAAGTATCAATAACCACCCCATCAATAACCACGACAGAGCTTACAAGGTTCTCTTAAAATTGAATAATCAAACAAATGTCTAGCAGTTTCCCTTCCAACAAGTATTCACAACATGCATCGACTACAAAATCGACAAGCATAACAGTGGCCTGTACCCATCACAAGAATAATTTATGGGCTCTCGCCGAGCAGGCCGAGCATACATTCCCTTCATAAATTTCACATATTTAAGCCAGAATGCAAAACACAAAGAAATAAAGCCACAGTTCGAATTTAATAAACACCCATCAAGGGATAAATGAAAAATCGAACCAGCATGAAGATACAGTGCCAAAATCACACAAGACATCCAAAGAAAATCCTCTATTACCATAAATCATTTGAACAGAGTTGTTCTAATGAAATCACTTGAAAGACAGCAAGATTTTTAAAGGTTAGGGCCTAACATGCCTGGATTTTTGCTCAAAATTCCGAAGCAGACCACTGAAAGAGCTTGGACTTCCTTTTCCTTTTCCAAGTTAGAGCGACCAACAAAATTTTGCTATCTCCATGACATATATATCTTCCTTGCCAGAGAAAAGAGCTAGATACGCTCATACTCGCCATGCAACACAAAGAAGACTGGTGCGAAGAACCAGTGAACAGGCAGAAGGAAAACTGAAATTCGCGATAAGCCAAACAAAACAACAACTTTCCAATTTGCATGCCTTCTCGCGAATTCCGAGCTCGACTACCGAGCTCATTAACTGCATTTACTCCAAATTTCCCGCTCAAACTCCACTGCCACCGACCGCCAAAGTTGGCGATAGACAAATAGACTTTCAACACCATTTTCAGTTTTGGCGACCTGCCACGTCGGCTCAATTAGCCGTTTCTAAAACCTCCGCCAATACCTGTCCTTCATACTTATCCTTTGCATTAAATAACATAGAAAAAGCCGCCCATGGTTCGCACCCCTCCATAGGTCCCCATAATCCTTGCCCAATAGTTAGGTTAGTAACTTAGGTTAGAATTTAGGATAACACCTAGTCTAACTTCATAGAACATAGATACTAACTTAGGACATTAGCTCTTAGCCTAGGTCTAGGTTAGATTAACACTAACCCCTAGGTTAAGTTTAGTTTTAGGTTACTAACATTAATAATTCCAGTTAGGTCTACATTCCGTACACTCAGAAAAAGACCTACAACATGCATTCTTGAACAGGGTTAGCTCCTGTTCTGCTTTTAGGCTTACAAAATTGTATGAAACCGAATTATTACCTGGTCCACGATCGAGACCTTCCAGATATACTTCGATATCGGGAACCAATCCATTTCACATGATCAACCCGAGTTATACTCCGGACTAGCTTATTCAATGCTTCTAGACCTTGCAACATGTTCAAGGTCTGTAATTTTAATTCATCATGAACAAACTTAAAGCAATACTTGGATCAATTCCACTGATCCAAGGCTAGGTCTTATAGATGGATAACTCTATGATTCATTCCGAGATCAGATTAAACTCAGATACAAAATGAAAGAAATAAAAGAGTCCAATCATATTCCGACTCAGTCAAAAATCTGCAATCTGCAAAGAAGATTCAGTACATATCAAGCATGATTTCTCAATCAAGGAACACATCCTTTTTACAAAGAAATCACATATCAACACTTGTATGCTCAGGAGGAAGTAACAACAGTTCAGGGTGTTACATGCTTCCCTCCTAAAAAGATTCATCGTCCCGATGATTACATATTCGATTAACCTTCAGGTCAATCAATTTATTAGTTCACAAATCAATGCGACTATTTTCCAACTTGAATAGTTCCAGAAATCAATCTCACAACACATTTTATTCAACCTGAATAATGTTTTCCTTCATCTGGCTTTCATAAATACTTATATAAAAAAAAAAAGTTCATTAAAGAATGTTTTGTCAACAGATTTCATTCTGTTGAAAAAGAGAAGGAAAAGCAGTTTTCATCTCTTCCAGATTTTCCCAAGTTGCACTTTCTTCGTTAAACTGGTCCCACTGGACCTTACATTGCTGTATTACACGATTTCTTAAATGCAATTGGCGAGTTTCCAGCACTCGTGTGGGTTTAACCACGATTATTCCTGGGTCTTGGACCTGCAAGGAATTCCAATTTAAAACATGTGACAGATCTGAAACGTATTTCTTAAGCAAAGAAATATGGAAAACATCATGCATGCGAGATAAAGCAGGTGGTAATGCTAAATGATAAGCTACAGGATTGATTATTTCGACAATTTCGAAAGGTCCCACGAATCGAGGTGACAACTTGGCAGCCTTGCCAAAAGTTATAGAACTCTTCCTGGGTTTAACACGTAGAAAAACCTTCTCACCAAGCTCAAACCTTCTATCAACCCGCTTAAGGTCAGCATAGCTCTTCTGCCTATCCGCTGCTTCCTTTAATCTTTCACGAATCAGCTTAACTTGCTGTTCCATTTCTGTGAGAATCTCTGGTCCAATTACCACTCTATCCTCAACACTGTCCCAACTAACAGGAGTTCTGCACTTTCTTCCATAAAGTGCTTCAAAGGGTGCCATTTTGAGAGATGAATGATAAGTGTTGTTGTATGCGAACTCAACTAATGGAAGATACTCTTCCCATTTATACTGTTGATCCATGCAATACATCCGCAACATGTCCTCCAACACTTGATTTACCCTTTCAGTTTGTCCATCCGTTTCCGGATGATATGCAGAACTGAAGTTTAGTTTTGTTCCAAGAGCTGTATTAAGTGTTTGCCAAAACCTTGACGTCATTCTTGGATCCCTGTCAGATATAATCAATTCAGGTACACCATGCAATCTGAAAATTTCATGTACGAATCTTTTGGCCAGCACTGGTGAATCATCCTTTAGATTTCCAGCGATGAAATGAGCTACCTTAGTCAGTTTATCTACAACTACCAGGATAACATCATGCTTATTCCTAGACATGGGTAATCCTTGTACAAAATCCATGGTTATTACTTGCCATTTGTACTGCGGTATGCTATGAGGATATAACAGTCCAGCAGGGTGCATATGTTCTGCCTTAACCCGCTGACACTCCAAACAATGGGTCACAAAATTTATGACATCCTTTTTCATACCTTTCCAAAAGTATTGTTGTTTCAGATCAGCAAGCATCTTTGTGATACCCGGGTGTCCAGAGAAAGGTGAATTATGAAATTCCACTAACAACTTCTTCCTCAAGTCGTTCAACATAGGTACATATACCCTGTTTTCATAACGCAAGATTCCTTCATTATCAAAATGAAAACCTTTATACCTTTCATCATTAGGTTCTGCAGCAAGCGCTGCCCTTACCTGCAGAAAGTAATTATCAGATTCTGAGGCACTCTTTACCTCTTCCTTGAACTGAGTTCTTAATGTTATAAGAGCAGAAATGTGCCTCCTACGACTTAGAGCATCAGCTACTCTATTCTCCTTCCCTTTGATATAGCTAATATCAAAGTCATATTGTGATAAAAATTCTAACCACCTTCTCTGTCTGGCATTTAGATTGGGCTGAGTAAAAATATATTTCAGTCCTAAGTGATCAGTTTTCAACTCAAAAGGTTTCCCAAGTAAGTAGTGTCTCCAGACTTGAAGTGCATGAACAATGGCAGCAAGCTCCAAATCATGAGGGGCATAGTTCAGCTCATGTAACTTGAGTTTTCTACTTTCATATGCAATGACCTGATCATTTTGTAGCAAAACACCTCCAAGGCCTTCCCCAGAAGCATCCGTTACAACAGTAAAATTCCCATTAGGGTCTGGTACAGCTAATATAGGTGCAGAAGTCAACTGGTCTTTCAGACTTTTGAAAGCCGCTTCGCACTTGTCGTTCCATAAGAATTTCTTATCCTTTTTCTGCAATGAAGTTATTGGTGCAGCTACCTTAGAAAAATCCTTTACAAATTTTCTATAGTAACCTGCAAGACCCATGAAACTTCTTACTTCATGCACATTCTTTGGCGCAGGCCACTCAGTTATTGCCACTATTTTTGAAGGATCTACAGCAATTCCTTCTTTGCTTATGACATGACCCAAATAGTGAACTTCTGAATCAAAGAAAGAACATTTGGATAACTTACCATACAACTTTCTTTTTCTCAGAATTCCCAAAACTATCCTCAAATGCTCATTGTGCTCCTCAACGCTTTTAGAATAAATGAGAATATCGTCCAAGAATACAAGTACAAACTTGTCCAGATATTCTTGAAAAATATTATTCATTAAGTTCATAAAGGCTGCGGGTGCATTAGTTAATCCAAAGGGTAGAACCGTGAATTCATAATGTCCGTACCTTGTTCGGAAAGCTGTTTTATGAATGTCTTCTTCTTTAATCCTTAACTGATGATAACCAGATCGAAGATCTATCTTAGAATAAACCGCTGCTCCACGCATCTGATCAAATAGATCGTCGATCCTTGGAAGTGGATATCGGTTCTTGATTGTTGCTTTGTTCAACATCCGATAATCAATACACAGCCTAAGTGTTCCATCCTTCTTTTTCACAAATATCACAGGCGCTCCCCAAGGTGAAACACTTGGTCTGATCAAACCTTTTGTCAAAAGTTCTTGCAACTGTGCCTTAAGCTCGACTAACTCTGTAGTAGTCATCCTATAAGGTGCTTTGGAAATAGGTTCAGTTCCCGGTTTGATTTCAATGGTGAAGTCAAATTCTCTCTTGGGTGGTAACCCTGGTAATTCTTCAGGAAAAACATCCCTGAAACTTTGTAACAGAGGAATTTGCTTCATGTAATCACCATCTTCTTCTGAAGATTCAGATATCTTTACTGCATAAAGAGTACATCCTTTATTCTTAGCCTTTTTAAGCTGCATAGCTGACAGTTTTCTAACTGAAATTTCCCGTTTCACCCCTTGAATCTCTGTTGTTTCCAGCTGATCATCTAAACACTTTATGTTCTTTTCATAGCAATCTACCTTTGCCTTATGGTCAGCTAACCAATTGACACCAATGATAATGTCATACGATCCTAAAGGTGTAACATAGAGATCAACTTCCGTGGAAAAGTTAGGTAAGTCAAGGACTGCCCCAAAAAGACACATACTCACTGTATGAACAGAGTTATTACCATACTGTACAGTCCAAGATTTATCCATTTTTCCAGCTTTTCTTTTAAGTTTAGAAGCAAGTTTATTAGATATAAAACATTCAGTAGCTCCTGTATCAAAAAGAATAGTGACAGGTATGCCGAATAACTTACCCGGAACTTCTATAGGTGTCACTTGCTTTTCAGCTTGCTTGTCTGCTACTGCAGCATGTATCTTATGCTGCTGATTACGATCATCCTTCTTCAAAGGGCACTGATTTGCGTAGTGATCTTTGCCACAATTGTAGCAGCCTCCTACAGGTCCCTTTTTAGGCTCAGAATTGCCTCCAGCCTTGTAATTGTCACGTTGTCCTCCATAGGGCTTCTGCCCATTGTTATAATTTTTAGCAAAATTATCCCTTACGTTTCCAGCAGGCTTATTTACTACTGCTTTCTTATTGTTATCTCCTGGAAACTTACTCTTGTTTCCAAACTTTTTCCATGGTCCTTTTCTGGGTGCAAGAGAGGTTGAAGAGGGGTTTGCAGTCTTCTTCCGCACTTCCTCCTTATGAGCAGAAATAGCCTTTAATTTCTGTTCCTGCCTTATGGCCTTTTCAACAACTCCTTCCATAGTGGTTGGACTGTGAACATCGACCTCTCCCCCTATCACGGGATTCAATCCCATGATGAATTTCCGTATTCTGAACTTCTCGTCAGTTTGATACTGCGGTACATACTTGAGGAGTTTTGTAAACCGCTCCCAGAATTCAGTTACCGTTAGCTTCCCTTGAGCTAAGTTCTGAAATTCCGTCATTTTCTGATCATAGAAAAGTTGTGGCAGCCAACGTTGCCTAAAATAGCCTTTAAATTGATCCCAAGTAATATTGGTCTCATCAATGTTTAGTTCAGCTTTACGGCTATCCCACCACGAAGATGCTTCGTGGGAAAGCTGATAGGCTCCCCAAATAGCTTTGGTTTCCTCTGAGAAGTTCCTTATTGCAAAGTACTTCTCCATTTCGCTGAGCCAGTTCTCAGCTCCATCTCCTAATGTGGTGCCATCATACTTAGGTGGACTTATCCTTTTTATATCATTAGTGAGTTCTGCTGCCAATCTGGCCTTTTTGTTTTCTGGTTGGACAGGTGCATTTACAGCATTAACATCAACACCCATATTGGGGTTGTCCTCAGGAGGTGGCTGATTGTCATTTCCAGCTTCTTCATCCTCCTCATTCCCCATCGCCTGCTGCTCAAGTACAGCTAAACGATCTCTTGTGTCCAACAGGGCAGCAAGGATCTCATCAAGTTTCTGGGTTGTTGCCGCCCCTCCTTCAGGTGGAGCATTATTCGCAACGTTCCCCCTTGTTCTAACCATTTTCTGTTACAAGAAAATTCAGGTTTTTATCAGATTATGGACACAATAGGTCCAAGAGCTGCAACCTTCAGCTCTGATACCAAGATGTAACATCCTCATTTTAGACAATAGAACAAGTCAATTTTTTTTTTTTTTGATAATTGCGTCCTGGTTCTAAATACATAATTTAGAACTCACAAATCAAATAACCATTCATATAACAGATAACCATATGCAGCTGTAATGACTCGGAGTACCTCCGATCTATTCATTCCATGACTCGGTAATCTACCGATCTATTCATGAGTAATAAGAGTTGACGTTATTATTTAACACTTCACTCTTGCGGTTCTCTTCCCTATTCTGGGATTCAGAATGCTCTGTCCAAGGAACCTAACTGAATAATTGTTACCATTATTCATCGGCATCTCATCCCTTAGACTAGGTGAATTAGGACAACGCAATCAGCAGCTTGCGATACTTTGGCCAAAGATTTGAAACATACTGCTTATGTCTCGTATTCCTTAACGGCATACTCGTCAATCTGGAATACGTCCTTCACCCCATTCCCATGTTATGTAGAATGTCTTATACCGACTTCTGTCAGTCCCTTTTATCCCAGTTAATCACTCGGGAATGGATTAGTAAGGTAACCACGTTATATGGATGCTCCCGAAGACTAGGGATAAGATGACATACTGGGTCAATCCTAATTAAACCAGTGTGTCAAGATACCCCGAGTCTCCTAGGCAGCCATATAATGTGACCACATACCTAATCGGTCCAAAAGTAACTTGTATGAGATCAAAGTGTAAATCTTAGCGATCAATGCAAAGGGTGTCGTCATAAGTCACCTGCATTGTTGTAACTTCGAGAAGATCCTAATCTTCTCGGAGGTACAACCCTGCAGTTGACTTGTGCCGTCAACCTTTAAATCCACCTCGAAAAGATCTACTTAATACAATGCGTTACGCACGTTGAGTTTAAATTACAATAAAGACGTTCCCTTAAGGTTAGCCTTTCCCAAACCCAGGATTCCTCATCCAAGTATGATCTTTCTCAATAAAACCCACTACACAGATGAGTTATTAAGACCAAGGTCTCATCACGGAGCTCTTAGAATATATATGATTCTAAAACAACGGAATTGGTCGATATCTCATAAATTTCACATGAGATAGCCATCTGAACCCCATTAGATTTATATCAGTTCTCATAACTGAATTTATATCATACTTATTAGCATCAAATATAAATGATTCAGAATCCAATTAAATGTTGTCCTGTCATAATCAGGACTAGGGATTAATAATTTAATTCAGTTTGTTTAGCGTTCTGTTTAGGTATATTTTAACCCTATCTTCCAAAAAGACAGTTACCTAAATTTCAATTTAGCTTATGATAGAACATACCAGAACTGCTAAATAATCATAAGAATTTAGTCTTATATTCTTGCAAAGCTTACATTGATAATCACAAAAGTCTCCAAATTATATAATAATAACAATGCTCTTTAGATCATTTGAACCGAAGAAGGTCAAACTATCAAGATAAGAATATAGACACATAAGTAACAATATCAATTTCCATTCCTTCAGAACTAATCAAATACATTGTATGCATTCCGCATACTTGATACATTACTCAACTGAAAAAGGAACATCTTTCCTTATATGGTACATTTAGAAAATCAAGATGTAATTCACTTATAAATCAAATTTAATCAATCTGATTATCCTATCAGATCTGCATGCTTTTACCACTTACGGCAACCATCTGCAAAAATAGTCAACATGAGTCAGTTCGATGAACTGAGCATGATAAGCACTAACTTTTAAAACAATTGCAATCCATCAATTGTTTTCATTAAACACCCTGTTTAAATGATATAAAATCACCAATCAAATAAACATGACTCAGACTATACGTTAAGAATATATCATGTCTATAACGTGTAACAATAATTTTCGTTACGGAGTAGTCCTATATACTTCTCAAATATTTCATCAAAATATTAGGGATCAAGAAGAACAAAAGTGTCCTAAGCAATTATTCATTGTAAATCCAAGTTGAACAAACATCAGACAGTCATTATATTCAACTTAAAAAGAGGAATATCATATCAATCCAGTTACCGTCATTATGTAAAATCAATTACAGATGTTAGTTAAACAATTATATCAACTTATAATTTACAACAGAAAAGAAATAAACAAATTGTACATGTTTCCCTCTGAACTAGCTCATGTCTATACCATCTTTCCAAAAGCAAGGCATTCACTTAATACGCATGCAAATAAATCAGTCGAGTCCATCAACAGCACTCTGTTCTATTAAAACTTAAAGTAAAGCAACTACAGTACAGTAACCCTCTTGCCAAACACGGTGTCTATCTACCAAGCGGACTCCGTATGACCTTACGCAAAAGCGACAGATAAGAAGATTAGCACTGAAAGGCTTTTAGACACAAGGTCGAAATCAAAAGAACTCCATTGTTATCGCAGTCAACCAAAGACTCATGATCATTTAAGCAATGACATCTCCCTACGACTATGCGAAGGGATTTTTAAACGAAATCCAAGCAGCATGCACAGCCACATCAAACTGGAATCTATCAGAAGAAAAACATAACATAGAATATCGTAATCACCCCTGAACGCAATCAGAGTTGAAGGTATGGTATTCACGACCTACTTAAAAGGCCATAATTCATGTTATCAAGCTTAATAAAGAAAACCAACAAAGCCAAGAACATTACATGTTCATACTCAGGCTTATACGGAAAACAGTGACATAGATTACCATTCGAGGAATTGAAACTAAGTCCATAAACAGTATTCACAGTTTAGCTTATCCAGAAGCCGACATACAAGATATCTTCCCATACTCACAGAACCCAACAAGTCAAAAACAAAGTAAACCCAACAGTTATAATCTGAAGCAGTTACACTGTTTAACTATTAAGAATTCAACTGAGTCCCAACAACAGTAAACAAAATACATAGAAGATAATGACTCCATCCGTGCCAACATTGGTAAGCCTTTAAAATCAGGTTTATACAAAAGCTATAAAAAATGATTTTGTAACAAGAAACCCAACAGAGCCCGTATAACTATATTTGCTCCAAGCTTACATAGAGTGGAATACATATTTAAATGCCCAACTGAGTCTGAACCACAAATTCCTTGTAAAACGAAAGTATTCATTACCAAATAACAGAAGTCACCTTACCTGTTACTCCAACAAGACTCAGACAAAGCAATTTTCAACATTCAAATATATATTTATATTTATAGCTTCCACAGTGGTCCAATATATACGAATCATTCAAAGGACTCTACAGAGTCGTTCAAATAAAATACCTATATCCATATTGTATACTGTCAACGGGTTGAATCCCATTACCACAATAAAAAGGAAAACAACTTCCACAGGGTCGTAATGACTACTGAACACAATAGTTACCTCTTCCCAACAACTTTAAAAGACACAACGAAACCCAACAAGTATCAATAACCACCCCATCAATAACCACGACAGAGCTTACAAGGTTCTCTTAAAACTGAATAATCAAACAAATGTCCAGCAGTTTCCCTTCCAACAAGTATTCACAACATGCATCGACTACAAAATCGACAAGCATAACAGTGGCCTGTACCCATCACAAGAATAATTTATGGGCTCTCGCCGAGCAGGCCGAGCATACATTCCCTTCATAAATTTCGCATATTTAAGCCAGAATGCAAAACACAAAGAAATAAAGCCACAGTTCGAATTTAATAAACACCCATCAAGGGATAAATGAAAAATCGAACCAGCATGAAGATACAGTGCCAAAATCACACAAGACATCCAAAGAAAATCCTCTATTACCATAAATCATTTGAACAGAGTTGTTCTAATGAAATCACTTGAAAGACAGCAAGATTTTTAAAGGTTAGGGCCTAACATGCCTGGATTTTTGCTCAAAATTCCGAAGCAGACCACTAAAAGAGCTTGGACTTCCTTTTCCTTTTCCAAGTTAGAGTGACCAACAAAATTTTGCTATCTCCATGACATATATATCTTCCTTGCCAGAGAAAAGAGCTAGATACGCTCATACTCGCCATGCAACACAAAGAAGACTGGTGTGAAGAACCAGTGAACAGGCAGAAGGAAAACTGAAATTCGCGATAAGCCAAACAAAACAACAACTTTCCAATTTGCATGCCTTCTCGCGAATTCCGAGCTCGACTACCGAGCTCATTAATTGCATTTACTCCAAATTTCCCGCTCAAACTCCACTGCCACCGACCGCCAAAGTTGGCGATAGACAAATAGACTTTCAACACCATTTTCAGTTTTGGCGACCTGCCACGTCGGCTCAGCTAGCCATTTCTAAAACCTCTGCCAATACCTGTCCTTCATACTTATCCTTTGCATTAAATAACATAGAAAAAGCCGCCCATGGTTCGCACCCCTCCATAGGTCCCCATAATCCTTGCCCAATAGTTAGGTTAGTAACTTAGGTTAGAATTTAGGATAACACCTAGTCTAACTTCATAGAACATAGATACTAACTTAGGACATTAGCTCTTAGCCTAGGTCTAGGTTAGATTAATACTAACCCCTAGGTTAAGTTTAGTTTTAGGTTACTAACATTAATAATTCTAGTTGGGTCTACATTCCGTACACTCAGAAAAAGACCTACAACATGCATTCTTGAACAGGGTTAGCTCCTGTTCTGCTTTTAGGCTTACAAAATTGTATGAAACCGAATTATTACCTGGTCCACGATCGAGACCTTCCAGATATACCTCGATATCGGGAACCAATCCATTTCACATGATCAACCTGAGTTATACTCCGGACTAGCTTATTCAATGCTTCTAGACCTTGCAACCTGTTCAAGGTCTGTAATTTTAATTCATCACGAACAAACTTAAAGCAATACTTGGATCAATTCCACTGATCCAAGGCTAGGTCTTATAGATGGATAACTCTATGATTCATTCCGAGATCAGATTAAACTCAGATACAAAATGAAAGAAATAAAAGAGTCCAATCATATTCCGACTCAGTCAAAAATCTGCAATCTGCAAAGAAGATTCAGTACATATCAAGCATGATTTCTCAATCAAGGAACACATCCTTTTTACAAAGAAATCACATATCAACACTTGTATGCTCAGGAGGAAGTAACAACAGTTCAGGGTGTTACAGTCGGGCCAAAATTTTTATTTTCCCCCCACCGAGCCTATTGGGATTTTTTTCTAACTCACCTCCACTGACCCACCATTCCGCTGCCATGTGGCACTTTTTTATTGGTTGCGGACCTTCCTATGGAAAATTTCCCTCAAAAACTCCACCGAGCCATAACTTGAGAAATACAAGGAGTTAGAAGGTAAATTTTACCTTTCTAGAAAGGTGAGGAAATTCTCTATCTGATGAAGCCATTTTCAAAAAAATTTGAGTTCCTCAAAAGTGAAAAATATTGACTGAGGCACAATGAAGGAAGGAATGAAAGGAAAGCTAGCCAAAATAAGTAGGGGGCTCATTTTGGATAACAGGGACATTTTCGAATGTAGAATCAGAATGGATTGGTTGTTTCATAAATGATTTGAGGGGTAAGAATGATATTTTTGATAAAGGGATTGATGTCAAAGATAGGGTTGTAAGGATGCATGTTGTAGAACTGGGTTTAGTTGGGATGGTTGTGAGCAATATAGGTGTAGTAACATGTGTATTCGATGAAGATTTCGGTGAATGAATGGGTGTGAGAGACGTAGGGATATTTGTGGATATGAGTGGAGAAAAAATAAGTGCTAAGGATGAATCTAATGTGATAGATTGGGGTATGTTTGAAGTGGCGGAAATGGATGATATATTTGAATTTGATGTGGATGTGGCAAGGATAGGAGAAGGTACAGGTTCAACATAAGTAGTGAAAGTTGATGTAGGTGTTACAGGTTCTGAATAAGAGATGGGAATAGTGTCCATTGTGGGAACATGTGTAGTTGGTGACAATATGGGATCTTGATTGCCAGTGTCAACCATACAAGCATTTGATAGTTAATATGTAAAGGGGGTGACATAATTTGTTGGTAGTTGATTAGTCTGTGTACTGGAGGTATCAATTTGGATATCCCCTTGATTTACAATTTGTTGGACACGATCTTTTAAGGAATGACATCTCTCAATGTCATGACCTTTGACTCGATGATATTTACAAAAGTGGGCCTCGTGATACCAAATAGGCTTGGCTTGCATGTCTACGAGTCATATGGGAGGCAGTTGGATAGAGTTTACACTCATCAACTTATCAAATATGGAACTGTATGATTCTCCTAACGGAGTGTAGTGGGATGTTGATTGAGGAGATCATTGTTAAGACCATGTTCTTAGTGTAGATGGGGATAAGGTTTCAGTGACCATAGTGTTGGCCGCAGTCTTGAACTCGCCATTATGTGTGAATGGTTTAGTGGATTTGATTTTTGATTTAGTTGAACTTAATTTAAGATGACCTTGCTCAATGGCATAAGTTTCAAGCTTGTGAGCCATTGTGAAAGATTCATCAAAGGTTCAGAATGATTAGATTTGCAAAGTGGATGATATTTGTTTAGCACACGAATGTGAGAATAAATCGATGAGTTTGGTTTGCAGGATAGTGAAGGATAGTTGGTTTATAACAGCATGCCACCGTGTGATGAAGTCAGCAATGGTATATAGATCAGTGATAGTGGTTTTGCATGTGATATTGGTAGAAAAGTGTTCTAAAAACAACTATGCAAGTTGAGTAAAAGATAATAAGGAATGTGGTGGGATACTTTGGTACCATTCTAACGCAGGACCAGACAAAGACATGGGGAAAGTGCAAAGAAGTAAATCATGATCATGTGCAATAAGAAAACATGAGTGTTTAAATGTGAGGAGATGTTGTTGGGGATCTTATTTATTGTTGAACTTATTAAATGCAAGAAGTTTCCAATGAGGGGGATAAGGTTTGATTGGAACTGATGGATGAATTGGTTTGTTACAGATTTGTTCATAGGATAAGGTGTTCTTGGGTGGTATGGTAAGGGTTTCTAAACTGGCTAACCGATTTATTAAGGCATGAATTGAATCACTCGAGGTGTTGTAAGATTGAGATTGGATTGGCTGTGTGGTTTGAAAGGTATTTTGATAAGGAGGATAATGTGTTTGTGGGTGTGTGGGTAGTTGAGGAAGCATCTAATAAAGTGGTTGATAAGTTTGTGGATAAGACATTTACGGAATGGTTTGATAAAATATTTGATTAATTTGTGGATATGTGGGTGTTTGGGGAGTTGTTTGGTAAGGATGAACATGTGTCATGGGTTGAGATTGTTGCATAGGTTGACTTTGAATAATAGGAAGATGGTGTGTTTGTTGAAGCTGGGTATGTTGTTGTGGTAGATGGTAGGTAGGGATATGAGTGTTAAGGGGTTGATACTATTGGAGCATAGGATGGGTAGGGATGTAGTTATTCAAAATATGAGATTGTTTGATGGGCATACTAGTGGCAGATGAAATAGAATTGACAAAAAGGGATGTGGGTGGAATGTAATCCACCAATTGAGGAGATTGTGAGGATTTAGAGATTATAGGATATTTTTGGAGTAAGAAGTCATATATGGGGTTAGGAGGAGATTCATATGTATCTAGAGGAGTAGGAGATGGTGGTACGATTGATTTAGGAAGACTAGATTGACATGGGATAGGAGGGTTGGTGTTAAGGTGGGGAGAATTTTGTATGACATGGTTCTCATTAAGTGAGACCGTGGAGACTGGAGATTTCCTGACCGACGATATGGTTTTGAGTTTAGAATCTTGTTGAGTAAGATTGTCAGAGGAAGTAATATCATGGGATAAAGAAGATTGTTTGTTTGTCTTGATTTGGGAGAGAGCGACAATAGGTGTGAAGTAAAGAAACATCTATTTATGTATGTTGTTGACAAATAAATCAAGAAGAATTTTTTTTAGCCTCATGATTAATTTAGAGGATGTGAATAGAAAAGAAAAGTAGCAATAAAGGTGCCTAAAGGAATCTAAAGATGGTTTCAGGAAGTTATGGACTGGGAGATGTCTGAGACAGTTTCCTATTGAGTGTTTAGGTCCGAAACAGTTAACCAGGTGAGAGGAATGTTTGGATGTGTTAATTATGTTTGTGTAGTCTTAGGCAGTGTGTGATAAGTGAAATGCAGAGAGTTAAATTCTTTTACTTAAGCTATGTGATCAAGTAGGATGTAGAAGGTTTGTTTTAGACCAAAATGAAATGTGATGTTTGATGTATACAGACACTCAGGAAAGGGAAAGTTTGATTCCGAAAAGATAAAATATAGAAAAATAAGAAATACCTGGAGAAACATTTTTCCTGGTTATGTGATTGTACTTGATAATGATGTATTTAGAAGCACTGGTTAATGACCTGAAACACCTAGGTACCCTGAAATGGCACCGTTTATGTTTGCGTATAAGGTCGGTAAAATTATTTTGTACGGTGTGTTTAATTTAAACATTATTCTTTGACAGCGTAATGTTGTTGTCGCAGCGTTGTAGACATTATCCTGCAAGAAGATAACAAATGCTATTAGTTAAGGTAGTTAAAAAAATGACTTTATAAATTTTACAAATGGTGTCATCATAAATAAATAAAAATAAAATAATTAATTAACAAAATTGTAGTTTATTGTTCCTATTTCATTCAAGTAAATAAGCGACAAAAATTAAATGATAGACTATAAAATAATAAAAAGGAAGCAATTGAGTCGAAAAGATAAACTAGATTAATGAAATAATTGCTTATATCAAAGCTAAACTAATAAAGTGATACGACTTATAAAAGCTTCAACTAATAAAATGACATGACTAAAAAGCCCAACTAATAAAATGACATATTCGTCAAACTTGCCTAAATGATGAGTGAATTAAAATTGGTGGGTAATACCACACATGGACATAACTTTTTACATGTATGATGACATAAAGCGAATCACATGACAAAGAGAATTAAACAAGACATATACAATTAATTGACATTTCATGGATGTGGATTACATTTCAATATTGAATGACATTTTTTTTATAATTTAACTCTAATTTCTTTCATAATTTTTTATTTTATTTTTTATTTTATTATAACTTAATTCAATGTTATTTCATAATGTTTTTAATTAAATTTTTATTATTAAATAAATCAATATTGTCTATTATGTTTTAAAATAAATAACTATAGATTATTATATTTTAAACAAGTAACCATATATTAGTATGCTTTGAAATGTGAAATTTATATATAATTAGAAATTAAGATCTAGATGAATATATAGACATATTTTGTCAGGTCAAAGCAAAGGCCATTGAAAGGAAAATAAATTTTTTTATATCTACTATATAACTGAGATCACAAATAAAAGCAAGACAATAAGATTAGTTTCTGGATTTGTTCCCCATGCGAGTTGAACCTAACATATGAATTTTTTTTTTATTTGAGTATGATTATGTATTTAATAATAAAACTAAATACGAATCCGGTTAAACACAATAAGAGTACTTACCTTGAAGGCGACATAAACCTCTGATACGGATGAAGATAACACCAAATCTTGCAAAAAACGTGAGTCCACAAGATGAAATATTTATCACAGATATTTGAAAACTACGACACAGGAGAACCAGTATATTTATAATACCTGCACGAGATGAATAAAGGAACAAAAAAAATGAAATGACCAGATCTTGGATCTAGTCCCACCGGGCATGCCAAATGTTGATCTGCATTTCAAGCTTCCTATCCAAATGAGTGTATGAGTAATCAAGAAACACGAGACCACGTCGATTATACAAGGGCTTAGTACCTTGGATATGGAGATGGATGATGTGGGTGCAAAGAAAACAAATGTATGATATCAAGAAGCTAGATTTGCAAAACTAAACCAAATAAGATTAGAACACAATATGCGGGGGTTACCCATACGGTGCCAGTTCCAAGAGGATTTCAACTCCCTTGGAGAATGTCAACCCCCATGTCAGACAAGATAAAAATAGATCGTGAACAGTAGTAAAAAAATGACAAGAAACTGAAATAATAAGAGCACTTAGCTTATGTCCTGCTATGGAAATGAATCGGGCATCAAGATGGCAAGATAATAGACACTGTCAGAGCTTTCTCCTTCTTCTTTTTAAAAAAATATCCTTCTTTTCTAAGTCTTCTGTTCAGGGTCTTTTGAAAATGTCTGAGTCCAAGTCCTCCTTGAAACATGGGGGAAAATACCATATTTATAGCTTAGATATGAGACTAACTGCAGGTTAGATGATACCCAGGGTGTAGTGATGTGATGTGATCATGTGGGTCCCATAGTTTGACTTATTAGGAAAAGTGGGGGACATGATTTGAATGGGAGGGTGAGATAAAGATTTCATTAAAAAGAAGGTGTCGGATGGGTGCATTTTAAATTAAATAATTTGTGAGAGATGGGCGGTGATTCTAAAAATTGAATTATCAAATGGGTCCATACGGAGCCCATTGATAATCAATCAAATAAATATGAACAAATAGATAAGATTTAATTTAATTTAAGATAAAGAGAAACGGGGATGAAAATTGTGTGAATATAAGATGTCGAGGGGACGCTATACCAAAAATAGGTGTCTACACATTGTACCAATCCAGAGTAGGTCCTGTCAAGGACATGGGAAAATTCCTAAGGAGCAAGGAATCATCGTGAGCGATCAAGGAACAGATGTGTTTGAATGATCGTAAATGTTGTTTTTGATCTTCCTCGCTATTAAAACAATTTAACTTAGCCATCTCCCAATGTGCGGGATTAGGATCAATGGGTATAAATGGATGAATAGGCTCATTACATATTTCGTCGTAAGTCAAGGCATTGTGAGAGCTAGAAACATATGCTTCCAGGGTCTACATCTTATCCATCATCATCTTTATAAGATCCATTGTAGGATTCAATTGAGGAACGTCCCCTACGGTATAAGGGGGTGGATGAGGTAGATAAGTCGTAGACGGCACACCAGTGTATGGTGGTGCCGAATAAGCAAATTGTGATGGGGATATGTAAGAGGGAATAGATGACAAAGGCATATACCCTGAATAATAAATAGAGGAAACAAGCAGTTGCTGAGGTAGGGTATAGGTGGGAGGAACTTGTGTGAATACCCTCGTAGCAATAGGTGGTAAATTTTGGGTTATGGAAAGGACCAGGTTCTGGAAGGGGGTATGAGATGCCACAGTGACTGGTGACTGAGAAGTAATGGGTACATGATGTACTGATGATGTGGTTATCCCTACACTAAGAGTTGTAGATGATGGTGAGGTGGACATTGAAGGGGCAACAAATGTCAAAGGTGTGATAAATGTTGTAAGTGTGATAGATATTGAACATGTAGGGATGATATGAGAAATAACGGGTTGTGAGGTGGGAGCAGATAATGCTACATTGGTGCTGGCTGATATAGAAAAGGGGGTGAGAGTGGGAGAAATGGAGGTAGGCTTGACGAGTCACGGGTGGAATAATGAATGAGGTAATACTACAAGGTTGTGGTATTATGATCAAGGAATTTCTTGAATTCCTCATCACCTGTGGGTATAGTGGTAGAAAAAGTGGGGTCAATGGGTGAAGAAATAGAACGTGGTGACGGGCTAGGAGGTAATGTCTAATGGCTAACATGAAAAACTAGGGCGTTGGCTTGTTGGCAAGTCAAAATCATGTGAATGTTGGAAAAATAGGTGGTCTGAGCTCTAAAAATGCTACAGAAACATAGAAACAGAAGACAGGAAGAATCTGGAGGATAGAAATAGGTTGTTGTTTCTGATAAAAATAAAAAACACAGAGATCGATATCGGTCAGATAACCGGTGCCGGTTAGGCTAGAAGACCGATGTCATTCACTAGACCAATTTCGGTTACTATGGCTAACCAAGAAATTTGGAAATATGGAGAAAATTCTAAAATAGGTGAAATTAGGTTCTGTTAAGGGTGATAGAGACTCAAAAATTATTCATCAAAAGAAATTAGAACACAAAAAATGGATGAATGTGAATAAATGATGTTTTTGATAGGAATATTAAAAACAAAGCTAGACCCATATTGGTCAATTAACTAGTGTCGGTATGATGAACAAACCGATGTCGGTTATTGAGATTTTTGAGAAAATGAAGAATTTTTTTTAATTTTGGAGTGAATTAAGTCAAAATAAAGCTAACCCAGAAGTTGTGTATGGAAACAAGATGTCCTGTCACACTCAGAAAGAACTAGAGTACACCAATTGTGATTATGGAGTGTGAAAGAAAATAAATAGTGATGATTCATCCTCACAACTCAAAACATAATTCAATCAAGTAAAAACTAGCAAACACGTAAATCCTAGGTTGTCAAATTTTAGTGTTTAGTGGGTTATGCCTTTTTTAGAACTGACCGTGAATGAAATAGAGTTTTTGGATAATGAAGGTGCCCTATAAGAAATCTATGATTGGTTTCAGGTTAGTTTTGGTTTAAATTGTCCTCAATATACCTTTTAGTACGTGAGCTCTGAGCTCTGATATGGCAAACCAGACTAGAATACTGGAGCGGGGACCCACCATCAACGGGTTATTAAATCTTTAACGAATTCTTCCTAGAAAGGAAATGTTTAAGAAATATGTAAATCGTGTAAGTGGTTTGGTTGGGGGTGTGTGTGCACAAATGTGAGCTACGCTTAATCCAATCCAATCACCAAGTGGGCATGACCTCTACCGTGTGATTGCTAATTAAATATATGTGATCTAATGCAGCACTCAAAGGATGAAATGCACAGATTTAAAACCCAAATCGAAAATGAGATTCGATGTAGGCATAAGGAGAATATCAAGAGGAATCCTCTTTCACTAAATGCAGTACAGAAGAAAAGAAGTAGTCTTCATTTTAGGCACCAAATGACAAATTTCTTTTAGACAAATAGAAAAAAGAAGATTTACCAGAGAGAGATTTAGTGTGATTTTTTTTAGGAAAGAAAGAAACACAAAAATACACCCTATATGAACAATGCAAAGAACCCACAAAAGGGTCCCATCGGGCATGCCAAAATGTTTCACTGCAAAGTATAGATAAAACAGAAAAGAGGTAAATGCAAGGAGGAATATTGTGATAGTCGAAGAAGGTTAAGCACCGTCAAATGTTGACAAAGATGATTGTGAAGGGCTTCCCTTAGGATAGGAGGAATGGCCTATAGAAACAACGCAATACCACTAAATAATATTAAATGAAATATGACAATGGATTTCCTATCATATGCTAGTTCTAGGAAGCGTGTAACTCCCTAGAAAGGCTATCAATCCACTATTTTTAACAATTTAATACAAGGAAAGAGCATAAACAAGTAGATCCTATTGTAGTTAATATGATTTAGGCATCTCATATAGAAAAAAATAATTAAATCTAATCTAACAAGCATGTTATGATTAAATTCGAAGGGTTAGTGTGTTTTTGGGACTTGCAGGTCTGACAGAGGCTATAAATAAGGTCTGGGAAAGATTTGGTGGGGTTATGGGTTATTGGTAAGAAGTTATTAGCTTGCTGGTTGGGAGGATATTACTAGTCACAGAGACCGGTATTGATTAGGTGACCAATGTCGGCTATCGGTAAGTGATTGAGGCTAGTTGAGTGATCGATGTCAGTAGGGGAAATTGAGTAAAAATGTTAAAATGGGAGGTTTGGCACTCTTTCTGATTGCACAATGAGTGAGGGAGTCTCAGATGAGGTCATGGGATTTTTTAAAATACTTGGTGGTGATAAGATGAGGGTTTGGGAAAGCTATGAAGATTATTTGGGCAATGGTTAGATGGAGGTGTTATGGGAGATATCCGGGTATGACAGAATTTGGAAAGAAGAAGATAACTTATAAACAACCAATATACTAAAACCAATGATAAAGAAGAAATATAATTACTTATGAAATGGATATAAATGGAAGGAGGTGGTGATTGTTGTAGGAGAAATTGATCCCAAATGAATACAGTGGAAAGAGGAAGGCATGATGCTTCCCTGTGAGTGCACTGGAGATCTAAATTAATTTTTTGATGACTGGTGTGGTGTTTGAATTTTATAAGGGTCTCTGTTATGTCACAATATCACTGCAAGAACTCAAGATGCTAAGAACTGCAAGATGCTTAAGATGGAGGAGCCGATTCAAAACCGTGAACAAATAGTAAGGAAAATCCTATTTAAAGAAACTCGATGACGGTTAGGGTGACCTGTGCCGACCGAGGAATAATCGGCATTGGTTAGGGAGGGAAAAGGTCCGAGTTTACCAAAAATAGCCTTTTCCTCCCAATTTTAGTGTTGGTCAATGATTTTGAGTTGATTCCAGGTCAAGAGTGTGGAATGACGGCACTAAATGGAGTCAGGAAATTGGTTAGGAGGGATAATAGGTCATTAAGGTTAGGGTTCGAATGGGTCTTAGTTAGTTAAGGGGAGTAGTTGACTTAGTCTAGGTTAATAAATAGGCTTAGAATGAGGTCAATGGTGAGGTGGATGGCTAAGATGGCAAGGTGAGGTGGAAATTAACTTAATTTAGGTAATTAAATTAATAATGATAAGAGGAGGGTTCATAGTTGGGTGTATGTCTAATTAATTAATATGAATGGGCTTAGAGGGTTGTGACCCAATTTTTGTGTCTATAGATGCACGCCAATGGGTCTGGAAATGCAAAGAATGTTTCTTCTTCACTAGTAAGAAAAGGATGATGGCCTTTCCCCTTCATCCTATTCGGGCATATGAACCTTTTTCTCAGTAGGGACTTGATTTCATAGGTATGATTAATCCTCCTTCAATTTTGGTTTAGATACGAGTATTAACAACAATAGATTACTTCACCAAGTAGACAAAGGTTATACCGCTCAAGGAGGATACTAAATCAGTCATCCTTGATTTCTTGGAGGATATTGTAACAAGGTTTGGGATTTCTCAAACCATCATCTTTGATAATGCTGACATTTTTTAGGATCCAATATCTTTGATTGGGCTCTTAGATATGGAGTGTATTTGAAAAAATCCTCCAATTACCATATGAAAGGTGATGGTTTAGTGGAATCGACTAATAAGAACATGATCAATATCATGAAAAGGAATGTGGAGGTTAATCAAAGGTAATGGAGTACTAAAGTAAATAATTTTATTTGGGATGATAGAATCACTCCAAATAAATTAATTGGCAATTCCCCATTTTTCCTAATGTATGGTAGATAAGTTAGGCTCCCAGTATCACTTTACCTTTATTGGAGCTAGCTCAATAATTGGAATTTGAAGGTGCAGGTCAAAGAGAGATCAGAATGGTGAAACTCATTGAACTCGAAGAATTGAAGTAATCTGGCATGAAAAATCTAGAATAACTTTAAAGATCAACCAAGTAGTTGTTTGACAAGAAGGCTAGGCAACCAGATTTCAAAGCTTGTGATCTAGTCCTTAAGTGGGATGCAGATAGAGATAAACCAAGGAAACGTTCTAAGTTTGATGCACTTTGGAGTGGTCCATACATCATCATGTCTTGTAAATAATCCAAATCCTTTTAGTTGTCTAATATTTATAAAGGCGTATTAAAAATCCCATTCAATGGGATTTATTTCAAACACTCTAATAAAGTTACATTTGATTACATCTTATAGATATTAGTTATATGTATTTTTTTATTAGAGGTTCCCTCCTTTTGTGGTGTATTGATCACTGAGTGAGTGCATGTTCCTAAATCCTTGTGGTAATCATATTTGTTTGTAATAATTTTTTCTCAATCTCTACATTTTTCACTTGAATCATGTATGATATTTCCTTTTGTACATAGATTTTGGAGCCACTAGTAGTCACACGTGGGTCATCACAGAGCCAATCCTATGGAAAAATCAGATAAGTTGGAGTATATTTCAGGGTACATTCTTTTAGCTCCATAAGATCATATTCATTTCAATTTTAAGTTATTGTGGATTCAGGAGACAACAAGTTTTACATAATGAAATCAGTTTCTTCAAGGTTATGCTTGACTTCATTCCTAATGGATGTTTCAAGGAATCTTGTCTCCATCATATAGAAAAAATATGCCCCCTAGAGGTTGTCAAATTGTTGTCCAAAATTACACTCTAGGTAATTTTGAATAGCTCAAAAAAGGTTCTTACCCATCATGCTCTAGAAAATCCTTGGGACACTAATTCATTCTTTCGTGGAACATAGGATCGTAGTGTTCTTTGGGTTCTCCTAACCCACGAAACAAAGGAATGAGAAACATGAGACTTAGGTAGAAATTGGTATTGTTAGTTTTCCATGGAAGTTATTATACCTTTGTAACTCTAGGGAACTCAGTTCCTCACGGGTCGCAGTCAAGTTAGAGTACCGCAGAGTTACAAATCCATGGGAAATTAGACAAAGAAGCTAAGTATAAAATCCATGAAACAAAGGAAATGTTTTTTTGGGTCAAAAGTTGTGGATCATTGAAATTAAGTTTTCGCGATTATTGTGAAGTATTTTCATGCATCATAGAAGGTAAGTATGAAAGTCACATGGGTTCATAGAGGGAGAAAATTGAAAGTAATGATGGAAGACGCAGAGCTCTTAATAAGATTATAACTGAAAAAAATCTCAAAGCTGCATCACATTCCAAATAAGATAATCAACCACCCAAACAATCAAAATTTAATAAAGCATGACATCCTTCCCTATAAATATGATGGTGTGTGATATAATCAAGAGGCCATCTCATGTTTTTTAACTCTCTTTTTATGGATGACATGCATGTACTACAAGAAAACTCTGCAAGAAATCATGGCGACCATATTTTTCCAACATGTTTTCAAGGGACGGATTCCATCTCAATAGTCCTTTCTCCTTTCTCTTTCCCCTCCTATATTCCATGAAATTTTATAAATGCAAGTGCTTGTTTACTTTTTAGGGTTTATTCTCCCTTTTCTTTCTTAGCATATTTTCAATATGTTCTATGTGAAACTCAAAAACTTCATGCCTTTGACCTCTGTAACTCACAAATGGGGTTTTACTTTCCTCTGCTCTGTATATAAATTGTACAGGATAAATCAATACATGTGTGGTTTCCCTCTTTCCCTCAAATAATTTGTGTTTGGTGTGAATATCTCCAGCCTTTTTTATGTTTTACTTTCTTTCACTTGTTTTCTTTGAAATCATGTTCACCTTCATAATCCCAGTTATGAGAACCTATAATTGTGTCATTTGGAGTTGGGAAAGTTCCACCTTCTTAATGGTGCTATCAACGACACTTTTATCTTAGTTTCAATATTTCTTGCATCTCTCTTTCCCTGGTTCCTTGGATGTTTTAGATTAGGATTAGATGTAGGAGTAGTTTAGCACTAGAAGTAGGTTTTATTGTGTAGGTTTTCCTAATCTACAGAATGAATAATCATGCCTTCTTTGAAGTTCTGTCTCAAGGCACAAGTCCCTCATTTGGAGATAGTCCTTCATGATTCATAGCAGGGTGCAATTTTGAGCTCTAACATATCATTTTGGTAATTCATGAAGTGGAGGAGCCAATGCTAGTAGACTGGTGTTTCGACCCCAAGGTACATGTGCAACCATTTTCGAAGGAAGAGTGCTCAATGATTGAGGGGAGAGTGGAGATGTGATTGAACTAATAGTTGAATACTCAATTGCTTTTCTTGGAATCCATATGGGAGAAATTATCAAATCATTTTGTTCCTCCAACTCAAAATACAGGATTGTGAAATACTAGTGTCATTTGTTTGGTCTACTCTAGTGAATATCTCTTCTTCCAGTTTTACTCGAGATGTTAGATAAGGATGAAATCATAAATAATGTAGATTTTCAATAAGAGCTCAACAAGGCTCTCAAACATTAAGATATTATTTTTTGTATTTTTTTAGTTTTATGATTTTTTTGGTTTATGTATGGGTGCATGCAATTTTTTTGATTTTTAGATATTTTATAGGGTGCACAAGGGAAAAATGTTCCCCAATGGAGTCACCAAAAACTATTGGTGAAATAATTTTTTGAAGGAAATATTATTGGTTTCCACCAATGATCTTGGGGCTAGGCCCCTCTTTCTTAGGTATGGAGAAGCTCATATTTATTGAATGAAAATGTGGGTGGTTGTTAGGCCAAGGATCACATAGGCATACTCCACTAAACATGTGGTAAAGTGTTTGTACAATGTACAAGGGAGGAATTTATTTGGAAATAGGTAATGGGAAGTAGTAAAATAGAGAGAGGGGGTTAATATTGTGAGTAGGAACTTGTAAATTATCACCAACATTAACCATAGTAGGTACACATTAAATAGGAAGAAATCAACTATGTAATAAATAACAAGACTAATAAATCATAGACACATAGTTCTATGTATTCATTAATCAAAGACAAAAAGTTCCTTCTTGGTTGTATAATATTACAAAGCTTGCAAAGTTAGGAAGTATAGAGAACAAAAGAACATATGAAAGGAGATAGACAAACATAGCTTATTGTTTACAGTAGTGAAACAAAGGCCAATAATTAATAAAAATCAACAAATGCTAACCCATTTTGGAATGGAGAGGCCATCCCAATTTATAGCTTAGAACCAAACGAGGTTTGGTCATGATGGGAATCTTTTGATTTGTACACCGAAACTTTGATTCCTTATTGTCATATGTATAAGGAACCTTGCGATAATCAGTCATTGTTGGCATCATTTTAAGCACAAATTTATAGATCTAGACAGTGTGATGGAACTCCTTCAAAGGGAAGGAAGTGACATGTTGATTCAGGGAAGCATAATGACAACCAACTAGACATTTTGTAAGTATTGATATGCGGGCATGATTTTCCGAAGAAGGTCTAAGGACAATAGACATTGTGATGATGCAATATTGATGAGATCAAAACGGATTGTCCTAGAAAATAAGTTTTCTGAATGAATAATCATAAGGAACAATCATGCAAGTGTGAAACAAAAAACCACTCAACAAGGAAATACGCCATATGAAAATGTGTGTGTAAAGTGATAGTTCGATTCAAAGGTGATCAACACAATGTCAATATTTACATCAAGCTTGAAATGAACAAGGTGTAAATATTAACAAAGGGTAGATGTGACTCCCAATCAAAGGATATCACGACAAGTTCAATAACCAACAAGACCTAAATGTTAAAGGGTGATTTACAAATGTAAGCCACATAACCACACCAATTGGACACATCTATCAAGATTCGTGCAGAAGTGAGATATTAGTGTCAAAGTGGTATCAAAATGATGCAAAAAAAGTGGCACATTTCAAGATTTGGGACAATGTTTGAAATCAAACTAAGTCAAAGCATACTAAGGATGTGTTAAAACGTGGGCAGCGTAATGCCACAATGCAGACACTTAGATCATGTTTACAAGAAATGTGAAATAAGTATCTTAATTTTGTCGAGACAATGCAAATGAGGGTAACATGTCAAAGGGAGATAAAATGATGAATCAATCCTAACTACGATGATGATCCTGATGTGGGTATAAAGATCACAAAGGCTACCAATGATATAAATATGTCTCCACACACTTTAAACGTTTAACTAACCCAGCAGTAAACATGGATGGGTGTAAACAGACAAAAAAATTGTGAGATAAATCAATTGATAATGCAAAGGTAGTCACTCCTCTTCTGATCAACAAAGTGTCAAAAGAAAGTGAAGGAAGTAGATCAAATGGGGGTAAAAAAAATGATGGCCTCACTTCGGCAGAGTTTTACCTTACCTTAGGGTAAGTGAAAAACTAAGTGAAAGTAACACGTCACACATTTCGTGGTGAATAATGGCTCACAACATCAACACCATTTTGAATTGGTCAAAGTGGGCTCCTGGCCAAAGTATATTTTCCTAGGTGGTTCTCTTGTCCTAGGTGTTACAAATTTGTCTTAAGTGAGCTCGATTTACCCAAAAAGTCACAATGACTAATTTGGGAGTATCTCAGCTTTACTTTATCCCCTTCAAGCATAGTAGGAAACTAGTGCATCTACATGTACCATCAATGGGGTCTCCATACGGATAACCAGTAACGCTAACTCACAAGGAATGACTAGTCAAGTAGGTTGTGTGGAGCACTTCCCATTTTGTCCACAAGGTTCCCTCTTGTGTGGACTACTTTGGGGTTCTTGGTACTACCCCCATTGTTGTAGCTTAAGGTGTTATGCCAAAGGGGTTATGTTCCAGTTGAGCGGAGAGGGACGTACCCTTTTTTGAAACCTGCAATACATTGTTTTGAATATGGTGTGTTTTTTATCTTTTTAACTTAAATGTGGTTTTAAGTGACACACCATTTGGAAACCTGCAAGAAACACATGTATTAGAGGGTTTTGTGTTTTTTTTTTATGTCTCCTTTCTTTGACAAGTGATTTTGGTCCTACATACCAAGGTTAGTAATTTTCAAAACGTCATATAATGGAGATAAGATGTTGTTTTTTATTTCCCAGATTGTCCTAAGACACAAGGAAAGAGCATACACAACAAGGTATCTCACTAAAATTTGTAATAAATGGAAAATTCCTAAGTATAATGTGAAAATAAGTTCCTTTTAACCAACTTTGAAAGCTAATTAAAACATTTTTCAAGTATGAATAAAGTGGTGAAATGTTTCTGATTCCCAAGATCACCTAGAAAGGCGCGAGGGAAGAGCATATGCATTTGAAACCTTCACGAATAAAGATGAAAATGTTTTTTATTAAGTTAGTATAAAAAAAGCTAATGCAAAGGAAACTTATAAACCACTGTTAGAACCCTGCAAGAGTTAGAAACCAATAAAAATCAAAAAATTCTAGAAATCCAATTTTGCACTTTTTTAACAGTTTTTAGCAATTTGCATTTTTAGAGGTCTTCGGGGACTATTGGGAGTTTTATGATAGAAGTAAGCATACCAAAGGTATCTTACTTTTGGAAGTTCCCTCGCAAATTACACTTTGTTATCTTTCTGACGCCTATTCAAACTCCGAAAATGGGTTAACGAGTTAAAAGTTATGATCAAAACAAAGAGCACTAAGAATTTGTAACCAAAACCGGATTAAACAAATATACATACGCCCCCTTTTATGCGTGTGTGCCCCCTACAGAGAAACCTGCACCTGAGTTTAGGAATGTGTGCTTGTGTTAGGGTAGATATGCCCCTATATGTTTTTTAGACTTATAGTACACCTGCGCCACCAGAAAGGCGTGTACGCTAGGATTAGGGTGTGTGTGCCAAAGTAGTATCAAGTTCTGACAGAGCACCTGTGCCACCAGAGAAGTGTTTGTGCTAGGGTTAGGGCATGTGCATGAGGATAGGTAAATAGTGGTATTAAGATTTGACAGAGTGCCTGCACCACCAGATAAGTGCCTGCACTAAGGTTAGGGTGTGTGCGCCACAACCGATAAAAAAAATAATACTATGTTCTGACAGAGTGCCTGCACCAAGATTAGGGCGTGTGCGCCACAACCGATAAAAAAAGTGCCAAATTTTGATAGAGCACCTGCACCACCAGAAAAGTGTCTGTGCCACCAAAGAGACACATGCACCTGGGTTAGTGTGTATGCACTGGTCTGACAGGTTTTCCCATTGCAGTGAAGGTATAGTATGAAATAGCGTCTGCCCCTGGGTTAGTGCACATGTGCCTTGGTTAGTGCATGTGTGCCAAGGTTAGTGCATGTGCATCAGAGAGGTTCCTGCACTAGGATAAGTGTGCATGCGCCCCAGTTAGTGTGCCTACGCCACTCCTACAGCTAAAGTATGGAAAAAATCACAAGAAAGCTCACAATACTCCAAATTTTAACAAGTTAGCTTGAAATTGGCAACAACCCATTCAAATGATAGCTATAAATGAGACCCTACACATATAACACTAGTAAAAATCTAATAAATTGAACATTATTTACTATATGTGCATATCAAAGGTTAGCCAAAAACAATAGAATTCAAGCTAAAAAAATGCTAAGGGACTAGGGACCCATCCCACCGGGCGTGCCAAATGTGTACATGGTTTTGTTTAGCTAAGTTAGAAAAATGAGAACTAACACCTAAATAGTTCTATAACAAAGCTAAATCAAAATTTAAAATACCATCAAGATAAGAGCTAAGCAAGGTTAGACAATAATGTTATTGCATTAGAAATTTGAAGCATAAATCAAAATAACATGCTAATTATCAAGAACCTCTACTCTTTAGATTGACAACAAAATCAAGTTGACCTATGTAGATTCAATGGCAATCAAATTTATTATTTTGATCTTCAAGAATCTAGAAATGGGAGCTCATCAAATCTTGGCTACAAGACCCCTTTGAATATTCCCATATGACCCAAGCACTTGGCTAGAAAATGCAAATGAGGCTTAGCTCTTCAAATGGTGAATTTCTCAAGAATAACAAAGAAGCTTATAGTCTATTTGCTATGTGCTTTGCTTTGTCTTCTCAAGGAATTTAGGTGTAGGTGTAAAGGTAGGAGGAGGGCTCTTTAAATAGCCCAATGGATAAAGTAATTTGTACATCCCTTTGCATGTGGGATAATAGAGATGTTGAGTTAGCTGTAGATAAGGGGGATTTATATAGGGTTGAGTTAACTTTAGGAGAGTTTAGCTTGTCCTTTAGTGACTCATGTGGATAAAGGGGGTTTATTAATTGATCAAGATGATTAATTAATAGATGTGAAAGCTTATAAAATATTTTTAGATGAATATTAGCATGATTTAGACTATAAAAGGGGATTAAATCAATTAAATATTGATTTATTGATTTAATGAAAGGGGAAGCTAATTATTTAATAATAATTAATTAGTTTAGATAGAAGGAACGATTAATTAATATAAGGCCATTAATTAGGGTATTTATTGGATAGGCAACTTAATTAATTACTTATTGTAATTAATTAATGAGATAGAAGAGAATGGCATTATTGACGATATGTCGCCAATTTGTGGGAAAGGGGATAATTAGCACAATTTAAGTTGTTTTAAATTGTTCAGGATAAATTATAGGTGTCTACAGATTTGTACCCTAAAAAAAGGAGACAAGAGGGTAAAGGGGAAAATAGGGACATAAAAGTGCACCTTATACTAGATCATGCCAAGTTTCATCTTGTGGTTTCATGAGAGTGAAATGTAGGAGACTAAAAATAAGCACTTCAGGGCTCCACTGTGGTTCTGCATAAGTTTGGGGGTTGACTAGGATAGGTGGATTGTACCTTTTTGTCCCTCACATCCCTTTTCACCTTGGTACAAATAAAATGGACACCATAACCTCAAAAATGTACCATGGGTGAATGCAACATGAATAAGGGGGAAAAATTTTAGTTGGATGACAAGTTTGCATGTTTTAAACTCTTCCTAGCACCAAAGTTGTCACTTTAATTGATGAAAAAAACCAACATATAGGGGGAGCACAATTTTTTGTCACCTATATCCCATTACACTAAGATACAAGGAAAAAAGGACACACATCCTTGAAAAATGCACTAAGGGGGTAAAATCATGAAAAGGGGGCCAAATTTCAAGTTTTGTATTTGCCTAGGTCACAAGTTACAACTTATAAGTGACGAAAGTGAAACTCTGATAGGGGAGTGCACATTTGTATCCCCATTTTCCATTTTCATAAAGGTACAAGATATGAGGGACATACATTGTGAAAAATTGTGTTCAAGCCTTTAAGTTATGTTGATGTCATCATCCCAACACAAAATTAGAACACGGAAGTCACGTTTTCTGCCTCGAGAGAAAAAAATAATGTTTGGAGGTGAAACCTTATATGTTTTTGACCCAAAAACACCCACTTATTTAATTATAACCATTTTTAATGCGTGATTCAGCTTTTAAATTGAGTTATGCCCCCAGTCACCCTTTCAGCACGAAGGGGAAATAACAGTGACTCGAACTACCATGGAGAGTAGTGAGGTCAAGGATAAAAATTAATGCTTCCATCATATGGGGGAATCCAAGATATTTCCATTGAATATTTTATGAGCTTATAACTCCTCCCATAAATCCAAATATCTTCATAACAAGGTGACTTTTTCCATTGACTCCTTCATTCCAAGTGCCTGAAATAACCCAAATTTGTTTGAATTGTTCCCGACATCATTTTCTCACATATTTTCCCTAAAATTCCTTGGATCACTTAATTTCTCTCCTTCAAATATGCCAAATGGGTTTATAATTTCCATTCAACTTCCGTGGAATGTCCTCATGCTACAATATGGCTAAAAAATAACCAATTTAATAAATTAATGCTCTGGAGAGCACTATTCCTCTTTTCCAGAATGAGGATGATAGTGACCCGAAGGGGATGCGTTAGCTGATGGTCTGGTTGGAGGAAGGGTTCACAATGACCAAGAGAGAGGTTTTAATATGGTGGGATTAGTTTTCATGATTAAAAATTTCAAATTTTCATGATAGGACTTTAACATGATAATAGTGTCTACCTGTTTCTTCTTGTTATGCATTATTATCCCTAATTTTGGTCAATCTAGACCTTCATCAATTACCATTATTTACCTTCTAACCTCCATTCCCCATATTTTCACTATTTGAATTTAGGGTTTCGCTAAGGACAACGATAAATGGTGTCTATTTTTGTTTTCCCATAGTTAACACCATATCTCATGGGTGATGGCGTTGGTTATATATACCCCTATAATTTCTTGTTAAAACCACCACTTGAAATCAATATAAATTACTTTTTATCACTTATTTACACTCACATTTATCTTATTCACATTATTTCATACCTTATTCAATGAATTTAGAGTCTTTGAGCTTACATTTGATGCATTTGAGTCACCATAGTGAATTAGGACCGAAGATCTTCTTGTTGAGATTTTCCCTTCTCCACCCATATACATTCTCTCTAGATGTTGTTATCTCTTAAGATAATTATGATCAACATTCATACACACGTTATAGGTAAGTATCCATAACTCTCTTTAGTCTCTTATTTTACGTATACTTGTTGCATGTTGGTCATTCATTGTTATAGATTAGAGTATATGTATGTTTATTTTGATCTATTGCTTTATCTTATTACTACTATGCCCCTTATCTTTATCTACATCTTCGTTACCTCCTTTATTTTTGAATCCTAATAGGATACCTATCTTTATCTTAGTTGCATGCCTTGGAAACATATAACTATCATAGGGTTAGGGTTACCATCATCTAGAATTACGACATTAGTGCTCCCTAAGAACTTTGTATTTACATAGTGCAGATGGTCTTAGATTGGATCCCTATATTTGAAACCTATCATCACCAATCCGGCACTATGATAATTCTTTACCGGGAAATCCTCATGCTATGATTATTTACTAATGCACAGCTTTTAGTTTGGTGGATGGAATCTGGAAACACAACAACAAACATAACACAAGAATACCATAGACTATAATAAGAAGGAATGATGATAAATCTGAAATATAAGTGTAAATTGTAATATCAACATGAAATTGTTACAATCTCACCCATGAGGTACTTCAAGTGTTACTTTCTTCACTTGCCTTCCAACAATAACTATGGGAGGAACTTCACAATTACACCTCTTAATGGCTTCTTTAACACACCTTTAAAATGATGGCTTCCTTTACACACTTACTCATACAATATTTCTTACTACTTCCTTCTATGCTAAATGAAGGGGGTGGCATCTTTATTTATAGGAATTCAGGCTTATCCACCCTATCTCTAAGATAGGATAGGAAATCTCTTCCGGCCAATCATATTCCATGCCTAAACTCTTGCCTTTACATGTAGGCTTATCTTCTAAGATAAGATAAACCTTATCATCCCACATGGGTTCCACCTTTTTAGACTTTTCTACAAATAAAATACACAAAATATTTATGACATCACTCATTGTCCTTATTAAAAATATAATATTTCTAATTCCTAATCATGTAGACCCTACTTCTCTACTTATCCCAACTTTGACATTTTAACATTACCGGACCACTTACGACAAATATTTACTTTTTATAACATTCCTATTGTACTTTGACTATTACCGTACTCTACATTATTGGTGGCACCATACTGACGGCATCGTTATCTTCTATTGGATGCCACTACTAATTATACTTAACAACATCCTATTCTTAATACATACATTAATAAAATAGAAATTACAAAGGAAAATTTTAATGTCAACATTTTCCCCCTTCCTAACTTCTACTCCATCCTCAAAGTAGACTCTTATGGACATTTTGAAGTCAGTGCCTGGAAAATATTTAACTTGTCATGGTTGACCCATTTCATAATTAGAGTACCATCCAATTCCTCCAGTCGATATGTACCATTTTCATGCACAGCTGCTATTTTGTAGGGCCCCATCCATTTGGGAAGAAATTTTCTCTACCTTCTTTTTTTGTATCTGGAATCACATACTAGAACCAATTCATTCACATAAAATGTAGACCAATGGATCTTTTGATCAAAGTATTCCTTATACTTCATTTTCTTCTTATAGCTTGTATCATTCGCTATTTCCCTCATTTCCTCTAGCAAATGAATATGTACCGACCTTTCTTTTACTGAATCACTTTCATTCATCCTTCCATTTTTCAAAACTCTCATAGTGGGAATATCAAAATCAATATGAAGAATTGGATCAATGCCATAAGCCAACTGAAATGGGGGGTATCATGTTGCTGACTTTGATGTTACCCTATATGCCCACAATGCTGCATGAATCCTTTTATCCCACTTATGTACCTACAAGGCTACATCTTTTGCTAAAATTTGACACAACACAAAATTTGTTTGTTCCACCTGTCCATTTGTGTTTGGCTTGTATGTTGTTGCCTTCCTATGCTTAATAGAAAACTTATTGACTAGGGCTTCTACCACCTCATTAAAGAAGTGTCTTCCTTGATCTATTACAATTTCTAATGGACAACCAAATCTAGTGACAATGCATTCATATATAAACCTTGCCACTTCATCCATGGAAGATGTTTTCAATGGCCTAGCTTCAACCCACTTGGTTAAATAATCTGTGGCAACTACAATATACTTATTTTTGAGTGGGATAGTTTGAAGTGGACCTACAATGTCTATTCCCCACTTTTCAAAGGGACCAAGTGGAAGAATAGGGAATAATGGAGCTGATGAAGTCTTACGGTTACCATGTGCTTGAAAAATATCACATGTCTTACAATAATTATAACCATCTCTAAAAAGAGTGGGCCAGTGATAACTTGCATCCAAGATCCTTCTTGCTGTAAGTTGTCTAGAGAAGTTTCCTCCGCATGTACCATTGTGGAATTCTTCTATCAACTCCTTCCCTTGATCACGTCCAACTGCTCTCTTGTATTTTCCATCAGGTCCTATTCGAAATAATACTCCATGCAGAATAGAATATGGATGACTAGCTTGAGTAATCTTTCTCTTAGTCTTTGCATTGGCACCATCAGGAAACTTGAATTCATTCAGATAATTCTAAATATCTATGTATTCACTAGGGATTGTTTCAAGAGATACAAATGCTACATCTGGGTTATCATCATCATCACAAGATGAAGCTAAGCCTAAACCATCATAGGCCTTGAGATATTGCATCTGCATTGACATGCTTCTTTCCTGGCCTATCTATAATATCAAATTCAAATTCTTGTAGCAAAATTATCCATCTTGCTATCCTCCTTGATGGGTTAGGCTTATTTACAATATACTTTAGAGCCTGATGATCTGTTACAACTATAAATTTCTGCCCTAGCAAGTAATTTCTAAACTTCTTTATAGCAAAAATGATAGCTAGAGCCTCTTTTTCAGTTACAGTATAATTTACCTCATCACTGCTCATTTGTCTGCTCCCAAAGTAAACTGGATGATCATTCCCATTTTCATCCTTTTGGCTCAGAGTACTTCCTAGTGCTGCATCTGAGGCATCAGTATACACAATGAATGGCTTGCTCTAATCTGGATTCTTTAAAATAGGTGAAGACACCAGGGCTTCCTTCAATTGTTCAAAATCTTCATGTGCCTTATTTCCTGGTTCATAAGTAACATCCTTCTTCAAGAACTAGGTTAGTGGCTGTGCAATCTTTGATAAATTCTTGATGAACCTTCTATAGTAACCCACATGGCCTAAAAATGATCTCAACTTACTTCTATTCATAAGAAATGGTAACTCTTTGATTTTTGAAACTTTATCAAGATTAGTACCAATACCATCTCTGAATACAACATGCCTTAACAAAATACCTTTAGAACATCCAAAGACACACTTTATAGGGTTTAATGAGGCTTGTGCTTCATCTAACCTTTGAAATGTTGTCTTCATCTGGTGTAGGTGGTCCATCTTACTCCCATAGATGCAAAAATCATCCAAAAATACTCTGATGAAGTTCCCAATGTAGGTTTCAAACCTATTCATCAAGCGCTGAAACGTTGCTGGAGCATTACAAAACCCAAAAGACATAACTCTATAAGAAAATGTTCCCCAAGGAGTGGTGAATGTGGTCTTTAGCTGATCTTTTTCAGCTATACGAACTTGGTTGTATCTGCTATATCCATCAGCAAAACTATAGCACTCCTGGCCAGCTACTTCATCCAAGATCTGATCTGAGAATGGAAGAGGGTAATGATCCTTCTTTGTTGCCTTATTGAGCTTCCTATAATCAACAAAAATCTGTAGCTTCCCATTCTTTTTTATTGAGATCACAATGGGAGAAACCCATTCTGAATTCCCCACAGCAAATATGAATCCTGCATCAAGTAACTTATCTATTTCTTCTTTTACAGTCTTGGAAAAATTAGGATTCATTCTATTTGGCATTTTCTTTATGGGCTTAGCACCATCTACCAGCTCAATAGAATGTTCTATCCAACTTACTTGACAGAGTTATTTGTAATAAAAAGTGAATAGGTGTATGTGCCTTCTAAAGAGTTATAGGTAGGATTCCTTCTCATTATCCATCACAACATCACCAATCTTTATTTGTTGGAGATGATCATCAATTTCTTCTTCAGATAATTTTATGGGTTCATGAGTCAGTATGACTGGAAGGATATCCATGACAAAAACATCAACCTCACTATCTTCATCTTCTGTGTCCACTTCACTGGTACTAGAGTAATTAGAGGATGTCCAATCATTAGTTTCATCACTTGAATCCACAGGTTCTACCTTATGATTCCGAGGGATCACATTTATCTTCACCCTCTCTCTACCACGTCCAAGTGTCATGAAGCCTTCATTCCAATAGTTTATTGCATGAACTCTCCTTAGCCATGGTCTTCCTAAAAACATTGGGTATGCAACAGTACCATTCTTCATCACCTGAAAGTCTACTACACATACAACACCCATAACAGATATTGTCACATTTGAAACAACACCTTCTGGTTTAGTTTTTCCCTTATTTAATGACCTTAACATAAGTGTTGAGGGGCGATCAATTTTTAAACCCAACATATTCATTACAGACTCGGTCATTACATTAACTGCAAAACCTCCATCAACTAAGACATCATGAATTGAAATACCATTACATAATACCTCAGCTTGTGGAGCGTAGGGATCTCCCTCTACCTCCAAAATAGGGACCTCAACCTCCTTCCTTCGTCGAGTATTGAGTCCACTTCGTAGCTCCCGCCTCTTCTTAGAAGACATAGCCAAGAGTTGACCATATGTAATATTTGCATGCCTTTTGGATAAATCTTCTAAGATGGAGTATGGTTCTTGTCCCTGTGAAATCAGAAAATCCTGCACACCCAACTTTCTTCTCCTATGTTTCTTACTAGTTTCTCCTTTCATATTCTTAGGATCATTTCCATCTTAGTTATCTTTTTCTTTCTTTCTTTTTGTTACAAACACATCTACTTAATTATTTATGCTCTTATCTACTACATCAGAAGAATTCACAGTTGCTTTTCCTTTATCATTATCTTGTGTACCAGATGTAGAAGCTCTATCTGGACAATTATACTTATAATGACCCTTTTTATAACAACCATAACATACAACTTCAGAAATATTTCTTTTTGGACCTCTATCTCCTCCTTGAGAACTAAATTCCTTTCCTTGAAGAAGATTAATAGTTAAATGGCCCATCTTCCTGAGAAAATCTTTATACTCAGTAGATGTACTAGGAGAAATATTTGTGCTCACTAAGAGTGATTGTGGATTCTGGACCAAAGGTGCTGGTGTAGGTTCTACTTTAACAACAATTTCTTTGTGCTCCTCTTCCATGCTTTCTTCTTGCCTTCTTCCAATCTCCTTTTCTTGTTCAATGGTAGCTGGGCAGTCATACTTCACTCGTTGTCTGATCTCTGGCTTCATCCCATAATGAAGTGCTTACAGAGGAGATTATCCATGCCATTCATCAACCCATCTACTAATCTTTCCTTCCGGATTTGGGCATCGAGCTTCCTCCTTAGCTCTAGAACATGAGCATGATAATCTTTTATCTTCTCCTTCTCTCCTTGGGCTAGCTTTGTGATCTCGATCATGAGATCTGCATATTTCTATTGTTCACCAAATTCTTCAAGAAAACTTTCAGTTAATAAATCTCATGAGTTTTTCACATTATCACCTAGTGTTTCAAACCACCTAAGGGTTGAACCATCCAAAAAGGTAGGAAAAAAATTAGTCCATTGTTCCCTTCTTATAAGGCCACTACAAATATAAGATCGTTTAAAATTTTGAATGAAAGAGGAAACATCTTCATTAGATTGGGCTGAAAAAATAGGAATCTTCCTCAATTTCAAAAGTAACCACAGTGAAATACCAACCCACAAGTACAATCAAGAAGACTTATGTACACAAATAATTAGAATAACTATAATAGAAAATAGAAATGACCACGGTAAACTATGGTAAAACTTGACTTACTGCGGTAAAAACTGACTTTACTGTGGTAAACACTATTTACGGTAAAAAGTGAAGTTACTGTGGTAAATACTATTCACAGTAAAAGTGACTTTACCATGGTAACTCCTATGCACAGTAAAAACAAGGTTACCCTCCAAATGATTTCTGGCTAAGTGGGAATATCTCTCTAGAAAATCCACCGAGGAATGTTCCTAGCAACGGAACCAAAATGTCATCACCAATCCGACACTATGATAATTCTTTACCGGGAACTCCTCATGCTATGATTATTTACTAATGCACAGCTTTTAGTTTGGTGGATGGAATCTGGAAACACAACAACAAATATAACACAAGAATAACATAGACTATCATAAGAAGGAATGATGATAAATCTGAAATATAAGTGTAAATTGTAATATCAACATGAAATTGTTACAATCTCACCCATGAGGTACTTCAAGTGTTACTGTCTTCACTTGCCTTCCAACAATAACTATGGGAGAAAATTCACAATTACACCTCTTAATGGCTTCTTTAACACACCTTCAAAATGATGGCTTCATTTACACACTTACTCTTACAATATTTTTCACTACTTCCTTCTATGCTAAATGAGGGGGGTGGCCTCTTTATTTATAGGAATTCAGGCTTATCCACCCTATCTCTAAGATAGGATAGGAAATCTCTTCCGGCCAATCGTATTCCATGCCTAAACTCTTGCCTTTACATGTAGGCTTATCTTCTAAGATAAGATAAACCTTATCATCCCACATGGGTTCCACCTTTTTAGATTTTTCTACAAATAAAATACACAAAATATTTATGACATCACTCATTGTCCTTATTACAAATATAATATTTCTAATTCCTAATCATGTAGACCCTACTTCTCTACTTATCCCAACTTTGACATTTTAACATTACCAGACCACTTACGACAAATATTTACTTTTTACAACATTCTTGTTGTATTTTTACTGTTACCGTACTCTACTTTATTGGCAGCAACGTACTGACGGCACCATTATCTTCTATTAGACGCCACTACTAATTATACTTAACAACATCCTATTCCTAATACATTAATAAAATAGAAATTACGAAGGAAAATTTTAATGTCGACAGACCCCAATTGGGAACCTCTCTTTTACCTATAATACATTATCTATACAGTGTTCCTTTCATGTTATATTGCCACTTACAATATTTAATTTGTTTCTTGATGTGTGTTTAAGGAAACAGTACAATATTGTTACTACAAAAATGTAGGAAGACATGAGTGTCTTTGCGGCAATAATATATTTTTCAAATTTTCCTTATAAACTTGCATAGTTAGTTATGTATGTATGTGTTAGGGAAATAATTTTTCACAAGAAAAATTAGTATTTTTTGTTAATTTTCAGGGACTAAGTCCCTCCTCTTGGGAATGGGGAGGATCCCATTTATTGAATGCATGAAATAATAAAATCTATGGGTTTTTTTTAGGCTGGAAATCACACAAGAGTACTCCACTAAACCTGTGGCAAATTGCTTGTATGGAATACAAGGGAGGAATTTTCTTGAAAATAAGTAAAGGGGGCATAAGAGATTAGGGAAAGGGTTAAGGTTGCGAGTAGGCACTTAAAATTTCACAAACATTAACCAAAGTAGGTACACATTCAATAAGAAGATAATTAATTATCTAAGAAACGAGATTAAAAAATCAAATACACAAAGTTCTATTGATTTATTCCTCAAAGAAACAAAGTTATTTTTTGGTTATCTAAGATTATAAATGATCAGGGAATCAATTTTAGTGTCAAATGTTCCCTAAACTTCCCTAAACAATGCTAGTGCATTAAATCCTTCAGAGATATTTCCGGTGACTATAAGAACGTAAAAAATAGACACTCTGAGCTCAAAATATGTCCAGTCAAATTTTAGTCAACAAAAAATTCAACTCTAGTCAACACGTCAATAATGGAGCAATAGCACTACGACACGTGATAAAAGGGCATTGGAAAAATCAGAGGATCGAGAGGTTTTCACTGCCAGTCTTCGATGATTGTAAAATGATATAGCTTGGCAGAACAAGAGGCTCAAATTTTGTTATGGAGGGGAGCCCCGTCACCCTAAGGATGATTATATTATAGCCAATGTGGTGGGTCCTCAAACCACCACGTGGCTTGCCACCACGAGTCAATTTTCCAATCGAGGATCAACAAGTGGTCTTTATTGCCATATTTCATTTGGAATATCACATTATATTACTTGGGTTGAATTTCATTTTATTACCTTTGTAATTATTTGGCATATTAACCTCCATGTCATCTTCTATGTTTTTCTAAACTACTTGAGTTCTTAGCCAATGTGTGCAGGATAGTCTTATCTCCTTGTAGATTGGGCAAGTCAAAATTGCCACATTATCTCCCAACACATCCTCCTATTTCCAATCAACTCGGTGTAGCGTAAAGCTCACCCTAAGATTTCGTGGATAATACCATTACGTAGCCCAAAAAAAAATTGGCATGTGTGGCCAAAGCCATGGTTTAATAGGCAGGCCCTTCTATATTTAAACCTATGCAAGCTCTTTTTCCCTATACATGTGGGACAATGTCCATAGGGAGGATAAACTAAGTGGCGGAAAAGAAGTAGGAGGCAGGATTTGAACCCCCAACCTCTTAGTTAAAAGGACACATTTTCCAACCAACTTTCCCAAGGGGCTCGATGGGTTATAAAATGGCTCGTTGCAACTTATACAAGTACAGTGCCAAGTCTGTGTGAAGGGAATAAAGAGGCAGTTTTGGAAAAGAGCAATTTTGGGGCACTTCTGCTCACTTCCAGATCTCAAGTTATATATGAAATTTTCTTAGAATTTTGAGATGATCATGATGGTGTGATAATTATTCCAATTTGAAGCTTTTGTGATAGAGTTATTTTCTGTTAAATTCACACAAAGGCATAAAACCAAAAAGAGACATTGCTACAAGTGGATCAGGAAGGTGAAGGACAGAGGCTAAGCTCCATTAAAGTCCTTTGAAGGTCTGAAACACAATTTTTTCGATTTGTGATTCATTATTGGTTAATGTAAAGGTTATTCTATTTACATTTTTTTAACATTATTAATGGTCGGTTCACCATGAACCCACCTCGTAAACAATCTGGTGTCGTGTTCTAATTTTTATTTTTAGTTTTTGATTATTTGCAATAATTGAAGTTCATAAAAATGAATTTAAATTTCAGTTTGAAAATAGTCCTAAATCAGAATTTGATCAATTTTTTGGAGTATAAAAGACTTCAAGTTGATTAAAAATTAACAATCCTTGAAAATGTTTAAAAGTGGAAAAAATAAAACACCCGTTTTCGGATCAACAAAGCTTTAATAGCTAGAAAGTAGGAAGTAGAAGAACATAAACAAGGAGATAAAATAAAATAGTTTCTTTCTGGTATTTGTAGGAGAAAAAATTTAACCCTTTGAAATGGAGAATCCATCCCAATATATAGCCTTACAAAGTGTCTCTTCATCTCCCTATAAGTGAATTTTCATATTCCTACAACTTGTGACCTTTCATATTCTCGTAGGAATAAAAATAAGTTCTTTTTTTATTTATGTAAAATAAATTTTACAATGCAAAATTAAAAGGTAAGTTAAATGAATAAGATGAAATAGCCAAAAATTACATTACCAACGAAGAATTAGAATGTAGAGAGAGAAGAAGAGAGAATTGATCAATCCAAAGATGAATAATCTTCTGATGATGAAGAAATCACTCTTAATGGATTATGTGGAAATTCTCTAGGGATGAAATCCTTACCCTATGTAGACACAAAATCACACACTTTGGGTATCTATTTATTCTCGGCTACATATTACTATTCATGTGATTCCTAAGTAAGAAAAGTGCTAATTAACCCATGTCTTTGGCCACCTTTCTTTGCTTTCTATTACCAATTTTGGTCTTGCTCCCTTACTTGCCTAGTCTTCCTTTTTACTCTTTGGTATTTAGCATTTTGGACTCTAGCACCCAACCAGGATGCCAGCGCCAGGCGCACTCGTCCCCTCTAGGCGCCCCTGTCCCCTTTGTAATTTACTCAATTTTTTTGGGTTATTTCTAGCCATTTGAGCATCTTATATTTTTGGTAGTCAAAAAATTTAGGGTTAACTATGAAATTGAAGCAAGGGGATCATATAAATATAAATTTATGTGATCATAAAAAATGACCAAGAACTAAGCATTAGCTATCACCACCTAAGGTTGTATCTATCAAGGCATCTAAGAGCTCCATTGCATCTATCTAGCACCATCATAAGGGACAAAAGGGATGGTTCTTCTGCATACACTTCATAAGAGGGAAGTTAATTATATTCCATGCTCACATCTATAACATTTATTTATATCTAGTTATTATTATCTCTATCAAGTGCAACACACACAAGAGACACCTAGGGCACAATTCTACACACACACACACATAGAACTACATTGGGTCTGAGATGTAGTGCAACACTCACTCGTAAGTTCACCATTGTGTGTAAAAACAAAATCACACACTTTGGGTAATTATATATTCTTGATTACATACTACTATTTATATGATTCCTAAGTAAGAAGAGTACTAATTAACCCATGTCTTTGGCCACCTTTATTTTCTTTTTGTTGCTACTTTCAGTCATGCACCCTTATTTTCTCAGTATGCCTTTTTTACTCTTCAAAATTTTTCATCATGGGCACCAACACCAAGCCAAGATGCCAGCACTCTCATCCCCTCTGGGTGCCTCTATCCTCTTTCTACTTTACTCACACTTTTTGGGTCTTTTCTAGCCATTAAAGCATCTTATCTATTTGGTAGTCGGCCTTTTTGAGGTTAATTATGACATTCAAGTAAGGGAATCATATAAATATAAATTTATGTGATCATAATAAAGGACCAAGCAGTAAGTATTAGCTATCACCACCTAAGGTTGCATCCATCAAAGCATCTAAGAGCTCTATTTCATCCATCTAGCTCCATCACAAGGGACATAAGGGATTATTTTATGCATCACACTTCATAGGAGGGAAGTTCATTATATTCCATGCACACATTTACTACATTCTACATATATCTACCTTCTCCCTATCCAAGTGTGACACACACAAGAGAAACCTAGGGCACAATTTTGCACATACACATAGATCTACATTGGGTTTGAGATATAGTACAATACTCAGTGGTAAGTTCACCATTATGACATCTGAGGATAGTTTGACCCCTCATTCTGCATCTTTATTTTTTGGGATTTATTTTTATTTAAGGGTTTTACATGTTCATTCTTCATTGCAAGTTTCTAGTGGCCTTGGCGATCTTAGTGCGACCTCAGAGAGATCAAAGGAGACTAAAGGTGAACACCTTGTAATACCTCAAAGGAGGTTTTTATGAGAATTTCCATAGATCCAAGCACCCAGAAAACAAGCCTCAGGTGCCATTGTCCCTCTCCAAGTGCCCCGATCTAGCATGTTCCTCTAGTTCTACATTTTTCTAAGATCTAGTGTGACAATCATTTCTTCGCATTTTCTTGTTCTCTAACTCTATGTGTTCTCCTTAACTCTACAAATTAGTTAAGCCTTTCTACCCTCTCTTTAAACGTATGGTTTTTACATTTCATTGCTTAGTTTTCTTTAGTATTGTACTCAATTTATTATTCCTTTACTGCAATCTTGCATTTAGATTAGGCATATAAAATTACATTTTAGCTTAATAATTTTGGTGAACCCCACTCATGATCAATCATTCAAATCCTTCTTTAGCACATCATTTTTTCTATCATGGCTCCTAAAATTCCTCAAATTTCTTTTTCAAATTTACTTAAGATGCATCCCAATTGCAAAGATGTCTTGGAAAAAACTTTAGACACCATATAGTTTCCTAAGGATACGCCGCCACATGAAATAATTCCTATCTTTGATCATCTATCTGACGATTCTAGTATTCATGATCCTCCATCCAATTAACCCATGTTTGAGTCAATTCAAGATTTGCATACTCCATTTTACTATAAATTTCAAGCTATGGAATCAACGATTGCATCTCTACAATCTGAAATCCAACATCTTAAGGAGGTTTATCAAGATCGTGTTTTTTCTCCTTCTACATTGCATCTTAATTATATGTCTTCTACATGTGCTCATATCAATGAACCTCAAGTCTTGCCATTACCAAAACCTATCACCTTTTGTCGTAATACTAAACAACATGATGTTATTACTGAGCTCCTTAGTCATTAATTGATCATTTTCCATCTACTCAAGGCTATCCTCCTTACCTACTTGTAAAATATCACGATCACCCATATTGTAATTATCATCGAATCAACAGACACAATGATAATTATTTATATTCTTTACAAAGAAGAATCAAACATCTTGAGCGTCAAGGATTTATCTAATTCATTGCACAACATTATGTTGCGTGCCCATCCACAAATGCTACATCCAAGTGGGCTCCTAAATCTAATCCTTCCACGTCTAATGAGCATCATGTTATCACTTCTAAGGTGCCTTCTTTGTACAATCAAGTTCTTCCTATTCAACCCACTCAACCTCCTCTTACGGATGGTCCTACTCCTCCACTCAATTTATCTACAACATTATCAAGTCAATCTAAGAAACCTCCTCTAAAGATCAATTCAACCTGGCCTCCACTAAATTCATCTACGGTAAATAAGCAACCACTCACTATGCAAGACCACCAAAATCTAGTTAACCTCTTTTACTTCCACCGCTCAAGAATCCTATGACATTACCACCTCAGCGTCCTGTAGACACCTAAAATCTACTTATGTAATTTTATTGCTAAAATTATACTAACTATCCTCTTTCCTATCATTTCCATTATAATTAGTGATTTTTTGCTAATTAACTAATGTTTCCCTCTATTTTAGTAAATTAACGACATTTCGTTAATTAACTACCCTTTATCACATTCCAAATGCCAATTAACGAAACTTCATTAGTTATAATCCTCTTTCAATTGATTAATTAACTATTATGAGTTAATTAAGCCTTTTTAACAATGTATTTAATCAATAATCTATTTTATTGGCTAAATACCTCTTTTAAATTCTTCAAATCATATCAAATTCCTCCTAAATCACTTCCAAATAGCCTAAAAGTCTTATTATATCTTATTAATTAATTCTATTTGATTAATTAAAGCCCCCCCAAACTCCCATGAGTTAATAATCACTTATTTATTCCACTAATCAAGTTTAACAAGTCTAAATCTACTTTATCCTTTATCCCACATTCATTAGGTTTCAAGATTCTCCCAAATAGAAAAGGTTTATAAAGGACCCTCCTACATCCTTCACACCTTACACCATAATGTTTCTAGTATTTCATATAAGACATATGATAAGAGTCTTATCCATTATTTTGGAATAGCTACTTCATCTTTGCATCCATTCTACCATTATTGAGTAGAAAGGAAGATCCAAGCTTGTCCTTGTAGCCATTTCTTGGTGAGATCCTTCCCTCTGTTTGGAGATAAACCACATATATTTGATTACTCATGATCTAAAGAAGCTCGTGTTTAGAATTAATCATACATTAATAAATTAGGAATGGTTAACATTAGGTGATTTAATTCATGTTTATACAAAATAGCCAATTTACTTTCAGCTCTAATCATAACGTTAATGGTAGATTTAGCTTTGCTTTGAAACTACTAGGTGTTAGTTTCTTTCAATTAGCTTAGCAAATATAACATGAACACACATCCCATCACTTTTGTTAAGGAAAATACTCCTTAAATTGATCCACTTAGTGTATTTTGACTAAATCTCCATCGCTTACATACTTTGGGGGGGGGGGGGTATCATAACTCCTCCCCCCTTTGCATTGCTATCAAATGTCAATATCATCTCATGCACTTGATGTTTTTTTCTTAGTGATTAATCTTCTCTAATAATTATTACAAACCTCTTCATACATTTGTATAATCGTTTCCCAATGATGCACTCTTATGTTATGTTCACACTTGACTATTGAGGGTATACATATCAAACGGACCTCATCAAAATCAACCTTTTAATCAATCAATCCTCTTAACATGTAACAATCTTAGCTATTACCTTCTTCAAAATTATCATGATATATGATTTATGTTAAATTGTCACCCCTTTCTAGCCTTCCTCTTCATTCATCTCATGATATACGCTTTATGATATCTTAGTAACCCATCTAGTGATATATGCTCTAGGTTAAATCATCACCTCATTCTACAAACTCACAATTAATCATCCATATTTTGAATTCGATATCATCTACACATCATCATTCTAAAATCAAAACTCTACACTCTACTCATTAAACTCTTTCTAACACATGATGACACATATTCAAACCATTTCTCAATGACACGCTCTTGTTTGCGGTTCATTCTTGACTGATGATGGGGTATAAATAATTGAACCTCATTTCATATATACACATCCACTTGGGGGGCATGTAACTCATATAATTCACTATGCATTCCATTATGTCTCATTTGCAACATACTAAATATCTTGGTTGCATTTAGTATTTCTTAAATTTACCTGTTACATGCACACTTTATTACACATGTTAGATAGACATATTATATGTCATTATCTCTATTATACACACATGTGCATTCACTTGCCTTTCTAGTTGTGATCGTAGATTATATAGATCTATTACATGCAACATGGATGCTTAGGCCAGTACCGATTACCAATCCCACATAGGCTCATGGGGGCATACACTACAAGTGATCTTGTTTCATTTTTGTTTGTAACACACTATTTTATTGGATTATACATGCTTTAACATTCCTTTTTATCTTTCTGGCTAATGGGTGCTTCATGTGTAACATTTTTTATGCATGGCTACTTGCTTCCATGATTGTCTATTACATTGTTTGCCTTTGATTGTCATTTTTTGGGGGCTTTTCCCTATGTCTTGTTTGTTCTTTGATTTCTTGTGGCCATTATGGACTTGATTGTCTTACGACATTGTGATTGGTGTCCCATGTTTGCAACCCAATTTTTAGGCTCTACATTTTCTTCTTGTGTGTTTACTTGCATCTTAGCTTACACATTGTCTACTTAGCATATATTGTTTCTTATACATGCATGTTTGTTTTTAATTGTAATAATGATTATCTCCTAACCATTTGTTTGCATGTTCCTTGGTTTCTACCAAGCACATTCTCTCCCCCCGCAAGGCACAAATTAAGAACAACGGTTGGTCTTCTTTTGGGCTGCATACTCCTTCAGTGATGTAAAATACACCCCAAATGAGGGGGGCATCATTTGGTTGAATGTGTCACCCCATACAATGTTATACAAAACAAAACACATTAATTGTACAAAATAATTTTCAATTTTAGACTAGGATCATAATCAGACTTGGGTCCTTATCACAACGACCTTTATTAGATGCCTCAAACCAAGGAGTAATTACACATTAATTGGTCATCTCAACACAATTTATAGAACTCCACACAACCAATTTTACAGGGCATATGGTCCTTAACACATTCGTTTATATACACCATCAGCAGTGGTGTTCTACATTGTGGTAAATAGTTAAAGGATTGGGGGATGACATCAAAATATTCTCCCTACACTTCTTCCATTTTCATTTTTGTGAGATCGCCCAAAAATCTCACGCTTCGACATCATCTAGAAGATAATTTCTACACTATTTTTCTCATCACAGATCAAGTGCACATATTCCTTTTCACACTTTCAGCATTTATACATACTTTCCTTACACACTTTTTTTACATATTTTGATCATATACATGTGTATTTGACTACTTTTCCAACTTCTCGTTTTGAAGGTCCATCCATATTGGAAGCAGTATTCAACATCAACAATGACAAAATCACACACATCAACATCAAAAATAGGTACATGGCAATGTCTACACGTGTTTCCACCCTAAGTTCATTCTCATAACTTTTTTGCACTTTCGCTTCCTTAACATCCATGCTTCATATTTTTATATCACTCCACACTTTGTCTTATCCCTCAGCATGCTTTCATCATCAATATATATGGTTATCAGGTATGCATCTCTATTCACTTTATGTTACCGAGTGTTTCACCACATAATAGTACCATATGACAAAATGATTTAAAAGGTAAAGGTAAGGTACGTAAGGAATACCTAGAGGTTATGAAGAGGTTATACACCATTGTTGAAGACCAATCCAATTGTAGAGCACTCCTTTTTGTTTGGGAAGGACTTCTTGAGAAGAAAAGTAAGACCAAAAAATATAGCTAATAACATAGGTCGGTGGATTGCCTAACGTGTGCTAGATCCAAGAAGTGAGGTGTTTCCTCAAAGGTTATCAGTCCACGTATTAATACAAATAAATGTTGATAGATAACATGAAATAGAATATCCTATTATAGTTATATGATTTGGGTATCTCACACAAATACAATACCCTAAATCTAATCTAAATAATGAATATAAGATCAAATCTAGAAAGGACGGTTAGTTAATAGGGTATGACATGTGTAGAAGAGGGAATTATGGAGGTCTAGGTGAAGTTGTGGGAGGTTTTCCAGAGGTTTTGGGTGAGTAAATAAGACTTCTGGTCTTAAGGGAAAATGTTAGACATAGAGACTAATTTCGGTCAAACGAAATGACGTCTAGTAACTAGTTATAATCAAGATTGGTTGGCTAACCAATCACAGTAGAAGTAAATTGGGTGTAAAAGGTAAAAATGGGTTAATTTGGGAACTCTTTGTCATTACACATAAAGTGCTGGGAAGGCTTAGGAAGGGTGTTGGGGATTTAAGGTGAAGGCTTGGCAGGGGTGAAGGAGATGCTTAGAAAGGTAAGGAGGTTCAGATTGCCAGGGTATTGGGTGAATAAGGGATAGGTAATGTATTTGGGAGAGGAAGGAGGTGATTAGCAAAAAAATAAAAGGATACAAAACTAAAGCTAATGAAATCAATGAACCTGGTTAAGAATACTTATCTAGAGATTTGACAGATTTATAGAAGGTGGTGGTTAGTGACAGTGCGTCATGAGGAGATGAGGATCCATATCTAGTGTCGTGGAACAGTGAAGGTTGAGTTCTTATCCATGTGTGAATGGTCTCAGGCTATAAAACTATGAGGTTGGTTTTTTATGGAGCATGTGAATGCTATAGGTGCTCAATTTGATCGTCAGGATGCTCGATTGCACACCCAAGGATGCAAATGATTTAATCCAAAATCCAACTAAAAGGAGAACCAAAAGAAGAATAGAACCTAGTAAAAGAGTTGAAAATACTTATTTAATAGGAACTAATAGGTGGTTCCTTGACTAACACCAAGCCAAGGAATAACCAACATCGGCTAGGGATAGTATAGTCTTATTTTCAAAACGGGTAACCTTTTCTCTCCCTAGAGTGAGCAAGTGATTTTGATTGTAAAATAGGTTACGGTTTAGGTCAGTCTGAAGGTATTCTTAAATCACATGGGCAATTGGTGGGAGAGGCCTAGTTGGTAGTTAAACGTGCCCCTAAGTATTCATAAGAAGTCTCAATTGGTTAAGGGGAGTGATGACTCAGTCTTAGTTATTAAATGGGATTTGAATGTGTGAGGTGGAGAGGTGAGGTAATAATTAATCTAATATAGGTAATTAGATTAATCAAAATATAAGAAAGGGGTCATGGTAAGGGGGTATGTAATAAAAGGGAACCTAGAAGCTATTGTCCCAATTTCTAGTGTAAAAATGAAAAATCCACCCAAAGGTAATTCATTTGAGAAATTTTTAAGGCTGAAAACTATTTGTGGAGAGCATATATTCGAGGAAAATGATAAATAGGCTCACATGAGTGATTTGGCGCGAGATTTGTGGTTGGACGAGTGAGTTCAGGGGCCCACTTACATCCACCTGATTGATTTTGATTATTGAGAGATTGGAGAGCTATTTGACATGGCAGGGGTAGGGGAAGGATCAAGGGGTGCTCCATTGTAGGCTCTAGAGATCCCAATACGGAGGTTTCAGCGGTACGTTTCAAGCTTTAATCTTGGTTTTTGTTGAAGAATAAGTAATGAAGAATTAAAAAATTAGTTTTGTGAAATTTAATTGAAATGGGGGTGAAATCGAGTTGGGGGAGGGTGGAATTAGACTAATTAGTGGTTAAAATAAACTTAGGGAAAGTTTAAAGGGATTTGGGTGGATAAATTAGTTGTTTTTATCAATTTTTTACATTGAGGGACGTGGGGGTTTGGCCTTAGGGCCAAACTAGTAACCGACATCAGTTGGTTATCAGTTGGTGTCATTTGATGACCAGAAACAACTATAGAAGGGTAACGATGTCAATAGGGTGACCGATGTCAGTTGCTTTGTGAAATAACAAAGTGTTAGAAAATGTTGATATTGAAGGTTAAAGATAGGTTTAAGCAAGTTAGGGGAGACAAAAAGAAGTCTTAGGAAAGGGTCTTGGGTGAAAGAGGATGTGATAGGATGATTTTTGGAGGGATGGGGTTGGGTATGGTAACAGGTGAAATATTAGGAGGGTAGATAGGTAAGATCAAAAAAGGGGGAAAATAGTTGAATGAAGGGGAAAATAATGACCGAGCTAACCTCCAAAGACCCCATGTCTTCAGAGTGTTGTCTACATAGTCCTTGCAAAAGGAGTCTCAGGCCGATGTAGTTCTCCCGTAGGATAGGGAAGAATATGATTTTGTTAAGTAGGTTGGGTGAAGATAAATTATCTAGGTAAGACATGGAAAACATTAGGAAAGGTCAAGTTTTGAATAGAAATTTGAAAGGGAAAAAGATTAAATTGTGTGGGTGTTTGATTATGTAGGCTAGGAAGAAGATGACTATGAGGGACCAACTTCTACCCTTATTAGTAGAGATGAGACCTACCATTTTAGATGAGGAGTAGCGGGTAATTGGGCTAGGTAAGGTGAGGAGGTAAACGTGGATTTCTTAAGATCACAATATGATAGTATCCCTCATCGATAGATGGGACCTACCTACTAACACCTTCGATCTTCTGACAAGAGAGATGATTGTCACCTTAGAGAATGTATAAAGCATTTTGTGGCTTCTAATCATTGGGGAGCCACTATATCAGATGTCATCTTCAAATGTAGTGGGTCATATGGCTATGGTGTTTAGGTCGGCCATGGAAGAACTGACATATCACAGTGCAAGTATCAGTTATGGTGCGATGTATGTGTCACATCCATAGGAGACTCGTATGTCATTGTTGATGATGGTTGGCATTGGTTATTTTTCCCTTCAAAGATCATAGGGTATGAGGTTTCCATGGGACTTGATGGCAGTACTAGAGGACACAGTGTTTGAAAAGGTTTGTTTTACATGGGAATTGACGTACTTGGTGTAATTGTACAAGGAGTTGTGGGATTACATGAGGATGCAGTGATACGGTCTCTTTTTTACCTATCTATTAAATTGTTAGGCATATGAGTACATTGTGAGCCTTCGTCTACTTGGTCTACCACGATAGGGGTGGGAGGTGGGTGTATATATGGTAGGATATAGGCGGTGGCTGTAGATTGGAGAGTAGGCGAGTGTGGATGGGGTGACTCCAGATATAACATATTATTGGAGGGTACTAGATAGTCTATCACTGGTAGAGATTCTAGGGAGGCCATACCTCACGTATCCATAGTTCACAAGTATAGAGGATGAGCTTGAGGGTCTATAACTTCTGAGATGGATCCATAAGTGTAGGTCCAAGGAGCATGAGTGCATACCCATATATTAGGTTAGATGACAGTTTGGCTTACAATAGGGTGTTCCCCTACCATTCCCATAACACCATCAAGATGATGTAGAGATTCCATTACCTCTTCCATAACCGACACCACCAATAGGAGTGGAGGAGAAGGTATCGGATGAGACAATAGACGATGTTGGGTGCACAGATGGGTACATGCAGTAGTGGAAAACACAGTTACATGAAGCACCAGGTAGACTAGGACAACCTGATTTGACCACTATTATTAGTGAGAGAGACAAGTTATGGGTACAAGTTATAGGATAGCAGGCCCAAGTGATTACTCTACATGCATTGGTGGCCACATTACAAAAACAGTTAGTGGAAGCACATACATAGGCTGATGACGAGGGGCACGTGGCTGCCCCTCCTTCACCTCTAAGGGAACATGATGGGACACATATATAGGGAAAATTTCCATCATTACATGTATAGGTATCAGGATAGGGTCCATAGCCACAAGTACAGGGATAGGGATAGATAGGTAGTAAAGGGATTCCATCACCATAGGTGATATTAATGGACAAATACAGAGAGTTTGTGGTTGAGGATAGATATTATGAGGATTATATTATAGATCGTGGTCTCCCTATTGTCAACGATGTGACCTACAGAGCACAATAGGCAGCTAGTTAGAGGTAAATCTCCAGACCCATAGTGTCGGTAGTTTAGGGAGCTATCATACTCATAGACATGACCAATCAGAGGTGACTAGTATACAGAGAGAGAGAGAGTGGAAGAGACATCATGCCCTCCCAAGGATGATGAGATGATGGAGATTGTTTTTTATTTTTTATTTATGACTTATATATATTGTCCTGCGCGCTGAAGAGGTGAGTTTTACATGATATTTTTTGAGATACTTAGTTATATCTGTGTATATAATTTATTGACACATGAACTTTCTAGTATATAGATGATGGTATTTATATGTATGTTGTTTGGTTTCATTTCCATTGTATTGTTATCATGAAAATGAGATATGGGTATGATTGATGATGTTGTGTTTTGGTTTTATTTCCATTGTATTGTTATCATGGAAATTAGATGTGAAAACATGGTGATGATGTATGATTTGGTTTGGGTTTAATTTCCAATGTATGGATATTATAGAAACTAGATGTAGGTATGGTTGATGATGTTTTGGTTTGGTTTAGTTTAAATTTCCAAGCTATCAATGTTATGGAAGTTAGATGTAGGCATGGTTGTTGTATGATTTGGGTTTGGTTTACATTGTCAATTTATTGATGTTATGGAAATTAGATGTAGGCATGTTTGATGATGTTTTGGTTTAGTTTGGTTTAAATTTCCAGTATATTGATGTTATGGAAATTAGATGTAGGCATAGTGATGTATGGCTTGGGTTTGGTTTAATTTCCAATGTATTGATATTATGGAAACTAGTTATGGGGTGGGGGAGTGGATAGGTAAGACAGGAAAAATAAAAAATATCACATAGGAGGGGAAAATAATGGTTGAGATAACCTTTGAAGACCCCATGTATTCAGAGTGTTTCCTACTATCCCTTGCAAAAGGGGCCTCAGGACGATGTAGTTCTCCCATAAGATAGGGAAGAATAAGATGGTAGTATGTAAATAGGGTAGGACTGGGTAAGGTAGATTGGGTAAGATTAGTTGTGTGAAGGTAATTTGGGTAAGATTGGGTGAGGTAGATGTTATTTGATTTAATTTCCAATTTATAATGGTATCATGGGAACTTGATGACAAGTATAGGTGTGGGTGAGACGAGAATAGAACCAAGATATCTTATATCAATGGTCTCGTCAAGTTAAAGAAGTAACAAGTAAATAGAGGGGAACTGAAAAAGAAGATAAATGCTCCATATTTGGCAAGGACCATAATGGCCATACCCAATAGGCTTATGAACATTAACACCTTGAGAAATTGCATGATTGATAAGTCTATGGTTGAAATAAGTTTCATGACTACAAAGTTTCGCATGAGTGCCATGTCCCTTGAGTATGAAGGAGAAAATAAAAGAGGGTAGGGTGGAGTGGTTTGTCTAGAGTAACCTTGTTGTGGGATAGCATGCCCCTTCTGCAAGATACCCAAACCCAATATAGGCAAGTCCATGACCAAAATTTTATATTTTTCTTGATTTTTTCTTGTGCATTTTTTTCTTTTTGCATTCATAGACTGATCGATACGAGAATTCTATATTGGGATGAATAGTAGTGTCTCCTTGAGGTATTTGTGAAGCTGATCGATGTGGGAAGCTCCAAGATAAAATTTTTTGTAACAAGGATAGATTAATAAAGCACAGGGCTAGATTTTTATAATTGTCCTTCGAGGGACCAGTCTACTTATAACAAAAATAGAGAGACAAAGATGTTCAACTTATGAAATCATCTATTTGCAAGAATTTTGACTCAAGTAGTAGAATTTTTGTTATCCCAAAATTTTTGCATTATTTTGGACTTGTAGTCATGGACAAGACTATAAAGGATTATATGCCTCTTTTATGAAGCCAGAATCATAGCACAAAATAGGTTAGCTATGAAAGAGGGGTTTCAAGTGAGGAAAAACCATGAGATTCCATATTGAAAAAGGATGAAAAGTTTCCATGAGAATCTTTCCATGAGTAGAGATGTGGTACTCATATTCAAGAGAAGGCTATATGGTGATGGATAATCACACAATTTTGCTTAAGTTCTTGGTCCTTAAAAGATGTAGGTGGGCGGAGAGGTTCATTCAAGGGATGAGCATATATGATGGATAAGGTGATGTAGTACTTTATTCAACAATAGAATGGAGGAAAGATGCAAGGAATCAAGGGGTTCATGTTTTGGTTTAATCTCAAGAGAAGATAAATGATAAGATCTTGATCCATAAGGTATGGGTGACAATGTAAGGTCCAAGCCAATTAGTAGAAAACTTTACTCGTTTACTTTTCTCCATTTCGGTTACTTTTTTATTTTCATTTAGGAAAAGATCACTAGATACTTAAATGTCCATTCTCGAATGAATGTTTGTCATAGGGCATACTTAGATGATGATTTTGGTAGATTTCGAGGTGGTCAAGAGAATTTAAACAACGTTCATCTAGTAGCTCAAGTTATACCAAACATTATTGTTGAAAAGCATCATTATAGAGGATATATTTAAGATATATATGGAGAGATGTAATTTTTACTTCGAGAGGTAAGACGACCTTTGTACCATAGACTAGAGAGAAAGGTGTGGGCAATGGTAAAGGTGTGAATGCTGGTACGATAATCCCATAAGGTGAAAGGAACGTGTGTGTGTCCGATACTTACCAGTGTCATCAACCACTTTCATAAGAATTTTGGTGAGAGTTTTATTAGATTATTTGGTCTTGACCATTTTCTTTTGGGTAATATGGTGAAGATAGAACTGAGTTGAATACTAAAAATATTCAACATAGTTGGCGTCAGGGTTTTGTTTTTAAATTATTTTTCCATTGTCAGTGATGAGGCGATGAGGATTACCAAGAACGAAAAATGATATGGTGGTTGATAAATTCAACTATTTTATTGATCTTTGGTAGAAATGAGATGGAAGGCTTACTACCCATTTAGTGTAATATCTCAGTCGATGGTGATGATCAAATGATGACATTTCAAGGAATTAGGGTTAAGCTCCCCAATGAGATCCAAACCCCGCTAAGAAAAGGGAAAAAAGTCTCTGGTGACTTGTAAGGCATGACTAGGAGTATGATGAAGATTAGCATGCTATTGACACTTCAAACAACGGTTTACATAGACACAAAAATATTGGTTAAGGGTTGGCCACTAGTATTTGAGTCGAAGGATATGCTTTGTAATACCCCTCATGAATTTTTTTGACGATGTACGGGATTTTAAAACTGGTGAGGCACCACAGGAGGATACCGTCGAAGCCATGTTTGTAGAGAATACCTCCCATGATGATGTAATGAGAGACACATTTTAGGAAGACTCTTTGTACATTATGCATGAGATCCAGAGGTAAGATTGAAAGTGAGAGGTAGTTAATGAACTACTTATACCAAATATTGTGTGGGTTAGTATCGGTGCTACCCACAAAGATTAACCTCAGGGATAATATAAGAAGGTGACTAAAACCATTGTATTGTGACAAATATTTTTCAGTCTAAAGGTGAGGTAGGTATTTGATAAACAAGACAAGTCATGGTATCTACGACTTTTTTAGTGGATCATGAAGTGGATTGAATGACGTAGTGATCAAACATGGTCAAAAGTAGGTGGACATGATGTTTATACTTTTGAAGCTCATCATTATGACACTGGTACAAACCATTGATTTGTTTCACAACCAGTTGAGATTCACCAAATATGTTAATGGATTTAGCATCTAGGGTAATGGCATTTTGAATACCTAACACAAGAGCTTCATACTCAGCTATGTTATTTGTGCAGTCGAAGTCCATTTTAAAGGATAGTGGCATAAGCTCACCATCAAGAGGAATGAGGATGACCCTTGTACATCCCCCATGGTGACATTTGGATCCATCAAAGAATAATTTCATTTGATAAAAAAATATCATCAGTGGAGAGGGTGGCGATATATTCGTCGGGAAAATCAAAATTTGAGGATTGATTCTCAGGAAGAGGAGCATCTACAAGTTGATCTGGGATGGTTTTTCCTTTGACATAATTTTGATGAATGAACTTAAACTCCAAGTATGCAAGATGCATGAGCCAATGAGAAGTGCATTGGTGTTGGTAAGATTTGGTGTACATGTAATGAAGAGGATCGTTGTTGGTAACAACCAACATTTTTTGATTAATGAGGTAGTGGAAAAGTTTGGTGGCCACGAAGAATAGGGCTAAGAAAATATTTTTAGCATGAGTGTACCAAGTTTCATAGTCTAGAAGAGTATGGCTTATGAAATAAACTTCTTGTTCCTTTTGTTTTTCATCACAATGAGTGAGCATGGAACCCAAGGAATGGTCAGTAGTAGAAAAGTAAAGGTAAAAAGGTTGATCGTCTTTAGGTAGGATGAGCACGGGAGGATGAAGAAGGTAGTTTTTCAACACTTCGAAGGATTTATGACACTCATCATTCCAATAGAAAGAAATGTCCTTTTTAAGGAGATGCTGAAATGGTTGGCATCAGTCTAAAATTTGAGAGATGAACCATCATATGGATTGTAATTTTCCTTACAAGCTAAGAAGTTGCTGAAGGTTAGTAGGTGGAGGCATGTCAAGAATTTCCTTGATCTTAGTGGGATCAACTTCGATACCTCGAAAAGAGATGATGAAACTAAGGATCTTACCTAAGAGAACTAAAAAAATACACTTCTTTGATTAAAGGAAAACACAATATTGGATAAGGAAGTCAAAGATAAATTTAAGAATGGCCAAGTGTTTTGCATGACGCTTGAACCTACCAAGAAGGTCATCGACATAGTCTTCCAATATGTCTTGCATGATTTCATGGAAGATGTAATTCATAGCACGCCAATAGGTAGCACCAATGTTCTTTAAGCCAAAGGGCATGACACAATAGAAGAAGGTCCCACAAGGGGTGATAAAGGTTATTTTGTGTTGATCTTCTTGAGCGAGTAATATTTGATTATAACCTAAAAACGAGTCCATAAGAGATAGCATCTCATGGTCAGTTGTAAGATCAATTAGTTGGTCAATGCTTGGTAGGGGAAATTCATCTTTTGTACATGCAAGGTTAAGGTCACGAAATTCAGTGCAGATGTGAAGTCCCCCGATTAATTTCATGACAGGAACAATATTATAGACCCATTATGGATAGTCAATAGGTAGGATGAAGGAAATAGAGAGAAGGCATTGAAGTTCTTATTTTGCAAGAAGAGCAATGCAAGGATGCATTTTACATAGCTTCTGTTTCACAAGTTTGGAATTAGGGTTAGTTATGATATTGTAAAGCATCATTTAAGGGTCAATACCTGGTATATAGCTATGAGACCAAGCAAATGCTTGTTATGACCGCGAAGAAAAGAGGTGAAAGATTCTTGTTCCATGGAGTCTAAAGATTGTCCTATCTTTAGAATTTGTGGGTTGTCCTGAGTGTGAATGTTGATTTCTATGGTGGATTCATTCAACATGGTTTACGTGTCATATGGTAACAACCTTTGAATATAAAAATCCTCTACACCTACATACGTCATAATAGAATCATCAACCTGACATTGAGCATTTTTTATAGAAGGTGTATCATCATCCAACATGTTAGGATAAAGAAGAGGAAGGGAAGAGGGAACCTTGCCATCACATTGATAGGTCAGATTTCCTAAGGAGATGGTGTTCACAAAAACAAAGTTTGGTGGAATGGATTCATGATCCATAGACTCCATGTGAGAAGGTGACATGATAGGTGAGGAAGGTGGGGAATGTTTTTCATCTTCTACGAGGGTGATTCAGGCCTTCTTAGGAGGAGGCTTCTTATAAAATCCAATGCCACAATGGCCCCTATGTTTCCTAGTGGTGCACAGTATGAAAATGTGATGACCTTGTTCATAATGACCAAATCCGAAGCCTTTAGGTGCAACAGTGAAGGAAAGTAAGTTTGAAGTTACATTTGGTGAGGTAGGAAAAGTCAGATGAAAAAGGTTTGGTTTGGAAGGGAGGTTCAATAGAATAAGAGGAATTTTCAAGACCCAATAGGTTAGGTTGATGCGAAGGTGGGGAGGGCCATATGGTATGACCTCTCCTATACGATGATCATAACATGGGTGTTGGTGTAATTTTCCATACTCCTGAGAAGTAAGGAATGTGTCAATGTTGAGGAGGTGGTATTATCCGAGTGAAAGGCATTGAAAAAATCCTACCAAGGGATCTGTGGTTGGTACTTGGGTAGAAATTATATATGAGCTATATAAGCTTGAGAAGATGGGGTAGCACTAGAGGGTGGTGATTAACAAAAATGATAACCTAAACCTAAAGGGAGATTTAGGGTTCTAGTTTTAATCTAAATAGGACTAAAACAATGTAAATGAACTAAAGTAGTATGAAATGAATATGGAAAAACTATTATAAGTGAAATCAAAACCATAATATGCAATAGGGAAAAGGGAAATGACTTAACTGTTAAGGTAAATTGTCACAGGTTGTTGCTGATCTAGAACTAGAACTCAGTTGTGCATACGATCACTCAGGGACCCTATGAAGGGTAGATCTAGACTACCTGAAGTGACACATGCACTTGGGATTATAATGGGGTGCCCTGGGGTACTGTGGTTTGGATTTTGGGTGCTGTGAACTATGCAGGAACTCAAGAACTATGTTTCAAAGTGTCGTAACTAGGTCTTAAACCCTTCATGTTTGTCAAACTGGATTTGTTGGATGAACTAGATGATTCCCTACACATGAAGAATAATAAGGGGTCAGACTAGCCTCACCTTCCAAACCAGTAGACTTATCACTAAATGTTGCACTACATTACAGACCTCGATGTAGTTCTGGTGAGTGTGTGTATGACGTGCCCTAGTTTCTCTCATGTTAGTTGTACTTTGTGAAATAGCGAGCTATGGTAGCTATAGAAGATGTAAATAGTAGAATAGAATGTACAAAATTCCTCCTCTAATAATGTGTGTGATGCATACTTCCTAGCTTGAATGTATGGTGTTATGTGGATGTAAGATGGTGTAATGGATATAGCCCTAAATAAAGTGATAGTGATAGAATGTCATGACCTAGGACCCCCATTATGGTCTTATAAGCTTTATATTTATAGGGCTCTCAAGTTTAATTTCACAATTAATACTAATAATGTTGACTGAGGAAAAGATAAAGGATATCAATGGCTATAGGTGACTTAAAAAGGAGTGAAAGAGATTAAACATAGAGAGGGGCACCCAAGGTGGGACCAAGGCACCCCGGGGCACCCCAGTACAGGGTAGGGTGCTCGAAATAATAGCTAGAATCTTAGGGAAGCTACAAAATGGATGGATAGGTAATAGTAAATATGTGGGAAAGATGAAGTAAAACCATAAAACAAATATGGAATAAAGGTGGGATTAATTGGTGTTTTGTACACTTGGGAACCTTCAAAATAGTAGTATAAGACCAGGATAAATATTGTCTAATGTGCAATATTTGTGTCTACAGGTGGAATAGGAGGGTCATTAGGTGAGCTAGATGAGGGAGGTGAAATGACAAAAGTGGTAGATGTGGTAGATTCCTTAATTAGGATTAGGACATCATTTGGATGGTAAGTCATGTTACAAGTTTTAAATGGGGAGGGATCTTCCCGAATAGTTTAATGTTCCCCTTGATATTCAAATTTGAGAAAACTGTGAAGGGTGGAAGGCATAAAAGACATGAAGTAAATCTAGGGATGACCTAAAAATATGTTAAATTGGAATTCTCCTTCAGAAACATAGAACATTTTGGGAATAGTTCAGGGACCCACGCGGATGTGGAGGACAACAGTGCCAAGAGTAGTGGTCATTACATCATTAAAATATTGAAGCATGACAGGGTTGCTAGACATATAATTAGGCGGTATGCCTATTTTTATAGGCATGAGAAGAAAATATGTTGATATTAGTGCCCCCATCGATCATAATGTGTTTAACGTGAAAATAATTAATGTAAGAGGGGATGAAAAGAGTGGGATCAAGATCATCAGGTTGTGAAGAGGAAATATTTGATTTGGAGAAATTAATGGAAGCAATCTGATGAGGGGTAATGAGAGTGGCGATAGGTGAAGTTTCATTAGGTGGAACCTCAATGGATTATAGGACCTCAACGAGAGCCTAATGATTTGAATCAAAAGTTTGAATCAAGTCATATAAAGAAATCTTCAACGGGGACTGGTGAAGCTATTTGATCATTAAACAATGTGTAACCTCAAAAGAAATAGGTAATGCCAACCCAAGGATGGTTATCTCGGGGGGAGGTTCAAGTGAAATGGTAGGTGAGGGTGAACTAGAAGGGTTACCAAATTTTTCCTTTTCTTTTTCTTTCGTGTGTTATTACGAAGTGGTTACCTGCACCATGTTAATTTGAAAGATAAGAGGAGGAAAATAGGTTTGTTTATGCTTACGTTTATCCCTAGGTGTATGTGAAGGAAAAGGTTATAGAATGGGTTTGGGGCTTGTTATGTTTGTGGAGCCTATTTTCATGTTAGAGTGTGGTACACCTTCTATGTGTTACACCCGTGTATTTTTACGGTGGTCCTGCTCACCAATGAGCGGGTCAAGGGGGTGAAGCCCCCCAATCGATGGGGATTCGGGGGTGAAGCCCCCGAAGAAAATTTTCATGGGTGGTTTATTAACCCATGGGTAATGGGTAACTGTTATGGGATATTTTTGGGCCCATGGTTTTTTCGGTACCCATTGTTTTGATACCCACAGTTTTTTTTCCCATGGTTTTGATACCCATGGTTTTGTATCAAAATGCTTAAGCAATTGTCTATTTATATGGTCTTATGCATATGATCGACATACAAGCAAATGTATTGTAGATGTGCTTTGAATTCGGGTGTGAATTCTGTAGAGTTTGTTGAGCATAGCTCCAAATGGATCTGGGTATTGTATTGAGAGAGTGGAGGCTTGTAATAAAATCTGAGCAAGTGATTCTTGGTGGACGTAGCCCAAATTGGGTGAACCATGTTAAATCTTGTCTCTCTGTGTGTTTGTTATTTATTCTACACTTTTATTTGAGATATGTAATATTTTCTCCATATTAGTTTCTACTGTTGCAATTTTGTAAGAGATTATTATGCATATTTTATCACTTATTTCCTAACAATTGGTATAAGAGCTTGATTTTGGTTTGTTGAAGTGTTGAATCGCAGGGAAAGTTTTATCTTGAGTGGGAGCTATGGTAGATGATGGAAGATCTAGGATTGATAAATTCAATGGGTAGAATTTCTATCTTTAGAGGATGCAGATGGAAGATTACATTTATCAGAAGGATCTTTATACGCTGTTGTCTGAGAAGGTGAACAAACCCTTGAGTATGGAAAATGTGGAATGGGATTTGTTGGATCGGAAGGCACTTGGAATGTTCTGGCTGTGTCTTACATCTTCGGTATTATTTAATGTTTCAAAGGAAAAGACTACAAAAGATATAATGGATGCATTAGGGAAGTTGTATGAAAAACCCTCTGCCTCTAACAAGATATTTTTAATGAAAAAGGTGTTTAATATGAAGATGTCTGAGAATAGTTCAGTAGCAGATCATTTAAATGATTTCAATACAGTTGTGAATATGCTAGCTTTGGTTACAATAGAATTTGATGAAGAAGTTAGGGCTTTATTAATTATGTGCTCTTTACCTAAAAGTTGGAATAGCCTGGTAATGGTGGTAAGCAACTCAGTTCCTGCTAACTCAAAGTTAAAGTTTGAGGATGTTGTAGGGGTGATTCTAAGTGAGGAAATGTAAGGAAAAATCTCTGGGGAATCTTCTACTTCAGGGAATGCTTTGACAGTGGAAACTAGAGGGAGACAGAAGAATAGATGAAACCGTGGAAAATCGAAAGATCAGACAACGTCAAAATCCAAGAGTAAGATTGTATGTTGGAACTATGGAAATTCTGGGAATGCAAAGGACTATTGGGAGCTTCGAGACAAGAAGAAACAACAGGAAGAAAACAAGGAGGAAAATGTGGCATCAGGTAATGTATGTCAAGATGCTTTGATTCTTTCTTTGCATAATAAAACTGAATCTTGGGTTTTAGATTCAGGGGCTTCTTTTCATGCTACTGCACATAGGCATTATTTTGTTGATTATGTTCAAGGGGATTTTGGGCATGTTTTTCTTGGTGATGATGAGCCTTGTAGTATAGTTGGAAAAGGTTCTATTCAGGTTAAGATGCAGAATGGGAATACATGGCTATTGAAGGATGTCAGACATGTGCCTACATTAAGGAGAAATTTGATATCGGCTAGGCAATTGGGAAGTGATGGTTGTACTGTGATATTTACAGCTGACTCTTGGAAGGTTACCAAGGGTGCTCTTGTGGTGGTAAGAGGTAAGAAGGTTGGAACCTTGTATTTATCCAATGATAGTACTAATGATTGTAATCTTGTGGCTTCAAATGTAGATGCAACATTATGTCACTATAGGCTCAGTCATATGAGCTATAAGGGCATGGACATCATAAAGAATAATTTTCCTAGATATACAAAAACAGGTTTGGATTTATGTGAGAATTGCATATATGGGAAACAGAAGCGAGTAAGGTTTGTCAAGGTTGGACCTACGAAGAAAGAGAGTAAGTTAGAACTTGTACATTCTGATGTGTGGGGGCCAGCTCAGGTATCATCTCTTGGGGGTTCAAGTTATTATGTTACTTTTATTGATGATGTAACAAGGAAAGTTTGGGTTTATTTTATTAGAAACAAATCTGATGTATTTGATACTTTTGTTAAATGGAAATCCTTGGTAGAGAATGAAACAAGTCTTAGGTTAAAATGTCTCAGGTTAGATAATGGAGGGGATTATTGCAGCAATGAATTTGATGATTATTTTTCTAAGAATGGAATCTGCAGGAAAAAGATGGTTCCAGGAACCCCACAGTAGAATGGGGGTGTCAGAAAGGATGAACAGAACAATAATGGAACGTGCTATGAGCATGAGGATACATGCAGGACTGCCTCTTTATTTTTAGGCAGAAGTGGTGAGCATAACTATGTACTTGATAAACAGAGGACCATCAAGTGCCTTGGATGGAGGCATACCTGAGGAGTCTTGGTACGGTAAGAAATTTGATTACTCATTTCTTAGAGTCTTTAGATGTGAGGTATTTGTTCATATTGATAAGGATGATAGGACCAAGATAGAGACTAAATCAAAAAAATGTACTTTTATTGGTTAATGGTGGTGATGAATTTGGATTTAAATGTTGGAGTATTAAAGAAAAGAAAATCATTCGGTCTAGGGATGTGGTCTTAAATGAGAAATTCATGTATAAGCAACAGTTGCAAGAAAATAGGGAAGAATTCAAGAAAGAATATTCAGTTGTAGAGGATCTTTCGGATGGGAAAGTGACCCATGAATCAGTTCAGGAACCTACTCAACAGGAACCCTAAACTCCTACAGTGAGGAGGTCTTCTAGGGTAAGAAAAGAACCTAAATTTTTTTCTCCTTCTATTTATTATTTATTACTCACTGATAGTGGAGAGCCAGAGAGCTTTGATGAAGCAATGCAGGTAGATGCTAGTAAGAAATGGGAATAAGTCATGGATGAGGAGCATAAGTCTCTCATGGAGAACCATACTTGGTATTTGGTGAAGCTACCGGAAGGCAAAAGAGCATTACAAAACAAGTGGGTCTACAGAGTTAAAGATGAAGAAGGAGGAAAGAAAATATATAAGGTCGGTTGGTAGTCAAGGGGTTTGCACAGAAACAAGGTATAGATTTTGATGAGATTTTTTCTCCTGTAGTAAAAATGACTTCTATCAGAACTATTCTTGGAATACTAGCAGTAGAAGACTTGCACTTAGAACAATTAGATGTAAAGACTGCATTTCTCCATGGTGATTTGGAGGAGGAGCTATATATGTAGCAGCCAGAAGGATATGAAGTCAAAGGTAAAGAGGAGATGGCATGCAAACTGAAGAAGAGCTTGTATGGCATGAAACAAGCTCCACGTCAATGGTATAAGAATTTTGATAGCTTCATGATGGAGCAAGGTTATATTAGATTTCATTTTGACCATTGCGTGTATACAAAGAAATTTGAGGATGGAAGTTATATTATCATGTGTTTGTATGTTTATGACATGTTGGTTGTAGGTAAAAATATGCAGGAAATAAAAGTACTCAAGAAATAGCTAAGTGAATCCTTTGATATGAAGGATTTGGGGGGGGCAGCAAGAAAAATCCTTGGTATGAGGATAACTTGGGATAGGAAGGAACGAAAGCTGACTTTATCTTAGGAAGAGTACACTAAGAAGGTATTGGATAGTTTTAACATGCAAGATGCTAAACCAATTGGGACTTCTTTGGCAGGCCATTTTAAGTTATCAAAGGAGTAGAGTCCCAAGACAGAGCAGGAAAGAAACCATATGTCCAAGGTACCTTACTCATTAGAAGTTGGTAGTTTGATGTATGTTATGGTATGCACTAGGCCTAATATTGCCCATGCAGTAGGAGCTGTGAGTAGATTTATGAGTGATCCAGGTAAAGAGAATTAGCAAGCAGTAAAGTGGATCCTTCGGTATTTGAGAGGGACCATAGGGACAGTTTTATGCTACAGTGGATCAGACACCACTTTACATGGTTATGTAGATTCAGACATGGATGGATATGTAGACAGCAGGAGGAGCATGATAGGTTATATTTACACTTTAGATGGGACAGCAGTAAGCTGGATTTCATGACTACAGAAGTTGGTGGCTTTGTCAACCACGGAGGCTGAGTATGTTGCTACCACAGAGGCAAGCAAAGAGATGATTTGGTTACAACAATTTCTTGAGGAGTTAAGGCATAAGCAAGAGGAATGTAAGCTACATAGTGATAGTCAAAGTGTTATACACCTAGCTAAGAAATCTACTTTCCACTCCAGGATGAAACATAAACAGTTGAGATATCACTTCATTAGGACAGTTTTGGAGGAAGATAAGTTGAAGTTGGAGAAGATTCATACCAGTCAGAATCCTGCAGATATGATGACCAAGGTGAGGGATAAAATAAATCTATATTTAACTTTGGTTGACCTTTGCAGATGATAGTGAAGGGTTGAGAAGCTTTCTCAGTGGAAATTAGTCTCCAAGTGGGAGATTGTTATGTTTGTGGAGCCTATTTTCATGTTAGAGTGTGGTACACCTTCTATGTGTTACACTCAGGTATTTTTACAGTGGTCCCGCTCGCCGGTGAGCAGGTCAAGGGGGTTTGGGGGTGAAGCCCCTGAAGAAAATTTTCATGGGTGGTTTATTAACCCATTGGTAATGGGTAACCATTATGGGCTGTTTTTGGGCCCATGATTTTTTCAGGGCCCATTGTTTTGATACCCATGGTTTTTTTTCCCATGGTTTTGATACCCACGGGTTTGTATCAAACTGCTTCAGAAATTATCTATTTATATGGTCTTATGCATATGTTAGACATACAAGAAAATGTATTGCAGATGTGCTTTGAATTCGGATGTGAATTCTGTAGTGTTTGTTGAGCATAGCTCCAAACAGATATGGGTATTGTATTAAGAGAGTGGAGGCTTGTAATAAAATCTGAGCAAGTAATTCTTGATGGACGTAGCCCAAATTGGGTGAACCATGTTAAATCTTGTCTCTCTATGTTGTGTTATTTATTCTACACTTTTATTTGAGATCTGTAATATTTTTTGCATATTAGTTTCTACTGTTGCGATTCTGTAAGGGATTATTCCACATATTTTATCACTTATTTCCTAACAGGGCTAGGTTATGTTGTGATGGGAAAAATAATAATGGAATCCTCCTCCAACAGATCATCTTCTTTGAAGATACCATCAAAATTGTAAATTTGAAGGAGAATTTTTTTAAGGGCCTTACAACTCTCAACATCATGCCCTGGTGAGCGATGATAAGAGAAAAGTTATGTCATCAAACCCTACTAGTTTAGATCTATGACGATCATAAGGCTTGATAGGTGGAAATGATATAGTAGATGTCTCTAACAAAAGAGCAAGGATGTTGGAGTAGGATCCTGCCAAAGGATTAAAATGACAGATCAAGGTCATCTTGGGTGAAGGGGGAAGTGACCTTTGTGAGGAGGGCGAGGTGAGAGATCACATTGGTGTAACTAATTTTTTGGTAAGTACTGAAGGTTTGGGTTTAAGTTGTACCTTCTTGGCTAAAGGTGGAGGAACAACGTGGTAGGGAGAAGGAGAATCAGAAGGTATAGGTATCCGAGTAAGCAAAGGTGAAAGTGTGGGTGTTGGCAAGAGTGAGGATAAAGGTAGTGAAGAAGGTGTGGGAAGAACAAGAGGTGAAGGCAAGGGTATAGGTTGTCACACTTTGGGTTTGCCTTGGTAAAGGGGTAGGTTAACCAAGGTTAAAGGATGTGGGCCCAATATCAACGGTAGAGATGAAGGTGAATGACAAGGTGTGGGGGATAGTAGGGTACAAGGCCTAAGAGGTTGGGTCTTCCTCTTAGGTGTTGGAGTAATTTTTTTGAATGGTGGTGAAGAAGTTAACAAGTCTAACTTTACAGAGGCATGTAATAGACTTGGTACCGGTAAAACCCCTAAGGTGGTAGTAGGTTTTTGAACATATGGAGGCCTAAGTAGAGGGGGTGTTGATGAAGAAGAGGCTAATACCACTGGTTCAGGCATAATAGTCTTAGTTGCTTTGAAGATCTTTGGATATATGGTCAAGGTATCAGGGGAGGACATCTACATTTGTGTGGAAATGGGGATTCTAAGGCATCCCTAGAGGGTAGTGTAATCGATGTATTCCAAGTGGTCAACAAATCGAGAGAAGGGTTTTAGAGTAGATGAAGAGGATGTTGACTTGGTGTTAAATCTCCTGAAAGAGCTCTGAGGCCCGTGCAAGACATGGAAAGTGTTATCCTTTAACTCGGTGCGTAAGAGTGAGGTAAGAAGAGTTATGGGATATTTGAATACCTTTTGAAAGATATCACCAATAAGAAGAGTAGATAAAATTAGATCCTTTATGAGTTGAGGAGAAGGAAAAGATGGGTAATGTAGACTCTTCTACAGGCTAGAGAGGATGATAACATGGATTCTTTCATGGGTAGAAGAAAAGCTAAGGTGGGATCCTCTATGTGTAAAGGAAACAAGTAAGTTTGGTTCCTCTGTGGGTAAAGGAACAAGTAAGGTGGGTTCCTCTATCAGTAAAGGAACAAGTAAGTTTGGTTGCTCTATGGGTAAAGGAACATGTGAGGTGGGCTCCTCTATGAGGTAAAAGAACAAGTGAGGCAGGTTCCTCTAGAGGAAAAAAAATATGGGTATAGGATAGTTCATGTGAAGATTTCCTCAATAGATGCTATAGTAGGATACTATATATAAGAATAAAAAATTGTATTAAAGACCACCTAAACAACATGTACACTGGTTTATTCTTTAGATGTTTTTCCAGCATGAGTTGATGAAAGCGCATGGCTAGGAAAAGTTTTTCTAAAATTTTCCAAGTTTAGATTAGTAGGCTTGTTAGGTTTGTCAAGTACAAGATCACCACTTTCTAACATTCCATTCACAATGTTTTTAAAGGTTGTACAATTTGCATCACACAATGGTAATTACATAATTCATTTTCCTTATACTAAGTTAGTGTGGGGCGAGAAGGATCAAAACCAATATGTGGTTTGATGGGAGGAAGAGTGATGGCTCCAAAATTCAAAAAAAATTCTAAAATGGAAAAATAAGGCTGCCAATGGGAGTGTAACGTATTTGTTCATACCGATATTGAAAATTTTGCATCAGAAAGAGATTGGAAGGAAGTTTAGGTTATTAGTTAGATGAGAAGGAAAAGATGTTATAACTACCACATTAGTGGATCCTTTTTTCTTGGGATGGTTGTTGGGTGGTTTGGAAGAAGACTCATTTGATTTGAAGGTGAAATTTTTATTACATAATTTTAGTTTGTCTTTGTCAAGGGCACAAATCTCAAGCTTCCTAGCCATGGTAAAATCCTTGTCAAACGTACTAAACCTTTGAACTTGAAGAGTTGAGAAAAGGTGTCTAGAACACACCCTCATAAAAAAATCTATGAGCTTAGGCTATGAGAGAGAGAAGTAAAACTAATTGATTGTGCTTCACCACCGTATGTGATGAAATTAGTGATAGAATCATCGTCATATTGACGTGAATATAATATAAGTCTGTAATAGAGACCTTTTTAGAAATTTTTATCAAAAAGTGATCGAAGAAAGGTCTACGCTAATTAATTAATGGAAAATATCAAGTGCTTGGGTAAAGTACTAGTACTAGTCTAATGCGTGAGTCTCGAATAGGGACTTGGGAAAGGTACGAAGGAGCAAGGCATCATCATGGTCTATTAGATAATGAAGTGTGTCTAAATGATACGTTAAGTTCTACTATGGGTCCTCCTTACCATTGAAATAGTTGAATTCAAGTAGCTCTAATTGTGCGGGATATGGATGAATAGGTATAGAGGGATAGATGGATTTGATTACAAATATCATCACATGTTAAAATCTTATAGGACCCAGAAACTTAGGCCTCAAGAGCATCTGCATTTTATCCATCATAATTTTAATGAAATCCACTTGTGGGGTTTGATTGAGGGATTCCCCCTGAGGTTTAAGGGGCTTGATAAGATGAATGGGTCAGAAAAGTCATACCCAGTCTGTGGTGGTGGCAAGCACGTGAATTGAGATGCACATATGTAGGAGGTAGTGGATGAGGTTTTGCATATACCCCAAATATTCCATTGATGCAGATGGGTTGTGTTTAAGGTAAGGTGGAAGTGGCAGGGGCTTGTGGAAATAATATTGTGGCAATGGGTGGAAGAGTTCTGAGGAAAATAGACCACCAAATTTTTAAATGAAGTTAAAAAGGTCAACGCAATTGGCAATTATGTAGGAATAGGTACATGAGATATGTTGATAATGATATAATAGGGGCACTGGATATGGGTTTCAACTAAATGTACAGTAGGACCCTTTGAATGTCATTACATGTGAATCTTACTAGTGAGAATCAGATGTAATTGGGAAACATGAGAATTATCTCAAGGTGTGGAGTACCTTGTAGTTGGCCAGATTAGCATTCTCCAGAGTACAGCATGAGTTCCTCTTCCTAATTTAGGTCACTAAAAGTCACCCATAATTCTAGAAAGGGGTACACTTGATGAGTAATCCTATTCTAAGAATTCGCAAGGTAGTGTTGCCAGGCCTTGTTGTTATGAGGGAAGGAATCCATAGTGAATAAATCGTCATCCTATAGGTACGTTCACAGGTGAATTAGCATCCATTGGAGAAAAGGGAGTGAGATAGGTATTGTTTAGGGAGAAAAGGTAAAAGTATATAACTGCGTGTGAAGAGAGGCCAGGAGAACTTTGCATATAGTCCCAAAATGAGCATTTAACACCAAATACCCATGAAGGATGGAAAACAGGCACTCTAGGCTCTGAAAATAATAGAAACTTGTATAGAACTCAGAAAATAAACTAATGGAGAGGAAAGGCAATGCAAGGTGAAATTAAGAAAGTGTTTTTGAGATATCACCACAATGGCACAATTTCATATTGCTTTAAATGGTTGTAGGTAGGTACATTAACTGATTTCGCAAAATGGAGGAACGCCAGTAGAGTAGATAAGATTCTACAGGACCATGGGAAGGATTTGACATCTCTAACGTAAGATTTTGGTCAGAAGAAGCTGAGAATTCAAGGTTGTGTATCCCTAAGTCCCAGATATATCTCCCTCTAAAAAATGAGAAGTGTTTACTGATATATGATAAGTTGAGTGGGAAAAATAGAGAAAATTGATGAAACTACGGATTTTTGTTCTCACCCACCAAAAAATTTCATTAAATGGATATGAAATAAATGTCATGGGAGTCCATTACAAAGAAAAATCTAACACATGTACTTTAGCTTCTGTAAGAAGAAATTTTAGTGTTTTGATGGCTTATAGCCTTATGATTAATTGTGAATAGTATGGAAAAGCAGTGGATACTATGGTACCTGTTATCCAAAATTCACCCCTCAATGGAGAATTTTGATAATTTTTCATCAGATTCTTTAGTCTCGAGCAATAAATATTGATTCAGGGCCCAAAATCAATGTCCTATTGGGGGGTCCCTAGTAGTTTGTCTGATACCTTCCCCATCCAAGGGACAATATCCAACATTTTAGTCAAATTTCAAGCATTCTATCAAAATGAATTCGATGCCTTGTTTTAATGCATTGCGGGTCAAAAAAAATGTGGGTCATTTTCCATTGTTATGGGGATCATTCCTAGGTTTTATCGCAACCAGGTTTCTAGTTGAAATACTATGGCTTCGGCTACATCATCTTTTTGTGGCTTTTTATGGATTTCTACATCAGTTCCCTAGGGATGCGCTTTGTGTACATTTCTGAAAATGCTAAAGTCAAAAGGGATTTTGATGTGGCTCAGAAATTTTGGCACGGGCTTTTTATGTGGACTTTGTTCTATGACAGAAGTCCGCGTGGGACTTGTCTAGGTGAAAAAGCCATAGAATTTTTCTATACGCTTCCATGGAGAATGCGAAGGTCATTGGCCCTCATGGACTTTTTCAATGGCTAGATGCGTATCTACAATTTTTGGATTTCTCTTGATTTGGGGAGTTATAAAGAATGAAGTCTAGGACATGCCCCACACAGACCCAATTTTTCCGAAATAGCTGGATTGAAGAGAAAAGTCAATGTTTGACCTCCTGAACTTCAAATTTGGCCATAAGAATTGATTTTTGTTTCCTCTAGAAGAAGGGAAATGCACCAATGAACCCAAGTGCTCCCAAATCAACTGCAAGTGTCAAATAACATGGGAATTTACCTGAAATCTCTAGATTCATCCATTCCAACTCCAGTTAGTTAATGCTCATTCCCGTCAAGATATCCATTTTTTACCTGGGGGTACCCAAAATAGTTGATAACACTCAGATAGGCCATAACTTTTGCAGATGTCAACAAAATGGGAGATGAAGATTGGTACCGTTGGAATTGTGTTTCCGAGGCTACGTGATGCACAGTAGGTGGTTACAGAAATTCTAGATTCAATGAAACACTAGATGGATAGTTTCCTGAAAACGTGGCCACAGTTCATAATAGTCCTTGATATGGAGTTGATGGACGCATTCAATGATAGGCATGGGCTGACATATTTCACTGTTGCAAGTCAAGGGACAACATGGGGATCCTTTTTGCAAGCAACATAACATCATTTCACTCCATTTAATACCTCTTACAAGTGGTATGATCAAGAGATATCTAGTGAATTCCCTCTCATCTCTCTACTTAGTATGATCGCAGAAGAATTAGGAGTCCATTAGAGACAAAATGGAAAGGAAGTGAGAGGGATTTTTTGAAGGAAAAGGTATGTCAAAATTGCATAGAAAGAAAGATCTTCACACCTGTTAGCGAGTCCAAACTATAGGATGGAAAACAAGTACTCTAGGTTTTGTAAAAGATTGAACTGTGAAAATTAATGAAACAAACTTTGGGAAATATGAGTTCATGGAAGGTGAAATTCCCTTACTGTGTTTGTTTGCCTTCTCTTTTCCCCTCATAAACTCATAGAGACTGATACCAGTTAGTGAAATTCAGTTCTCTTGTAAGAGGATCCAGTGACCGATTGTGTATGTTACTAAGACTGATGTTGGTAGGGTACATTAGATATAAAATGTAGGAGAACTGTTGATCACCCCTTCTAGTGTGCACTATGCTTCTGTATCTCACACATTAGTTGAGCCTATGGGTCACTGTATAGCAATCTCTAATCTAACACCATTGAAGAGAAGGCTTTCAAAATTAACTGCATTGTGATGGCCGAGTGTGAAAATAGAAAGTTAGATGAGGATACGTTAGTTTCACACCTCAAATTAGACTAGATTGTGGTAGAAAGTTTAGGAGTCAAGAACCATGCAACCTCTGAAAAATCTATATCAAGTAGCACATTCCCATCAAGTAGGAGATAATACTCATGTTATCCAATCACACCGATGAGCTTAATCCTATAGGCACTTGATTGTGAATATATAAGGGTGTTGTGATTCGGTGATAATAGTACCTAGAAGCCTAACTGTGGAGGGTTTTAGGAATGTTTTTTCAGGGGGTGTCCTCGACTATAACTTTCAGTATGTGAGTTCAGATCTTTGATATGAAAATCTAGACTAAAATACTAGTCAGGGCCCACTATCAATGAGGTGTTTAAATCCTTGATAGATTATTCCTAGGGATTTGGGGAATGTTTAAGAAATTTTTTGTTCATTTGAGTGATTTGGAAAAGTGTGAGCAAAATTGGACTATGCTTGATTACACTAATCATCAACCGGTCATGAAATCCATTATATTTGATTTCTAATTAGACTATGTGAGCTAAATGTAAAAATACATAGGATGCAATGCAACAATTTTAAACCCAAATCAAAATATTGAGATTGGATGAAATCAATAGTGAATAGGAATAGAGTATAACTTTCACTAATGCAAGAAATAAATAAGAAAGAATTATTCATTTTGATTTTCACCAAATGAAATGTGACTTTTATAGCAAATAGAAGAGATAATTTTACCAAGAAGATATTTTAGTGAAAATTTTAGAAAGGAAACAATAAAAAATGCAATACTAAATGAATATAAGGAACCCACAAATGATGAGGGTCCCACCTGGTGTGCTAAAATGTTTAACCACATACGAGTACCATATGAATAAATGATTTTAATAGGTAAAGGTAAGGTACGTGAGGAATACTTGGAGGTTTTGAAGAGGTTGCGTACCATTGTTGAAGACCAAGTCAATTGTAGAGAACTCCTTTTGATATAGGAAGGACTACCTAGGAATAAAATAAATACCACAAAATAGAGTTAATAACATAGGTTAGTGGATTTCCTAGCATGAGATAGATTCAGGAAGTAGGGTACTTCTTAGAAGGCTGTCAATCTATGTCTTAATACAAATTAATGCACATAATAACATGATATGGAAATCCCTACTATAATTATATGATTTGGTTATCTCACACAACCACAATAGTCTAAATATAATCTAAATGAAAATTATAAGATTAAATCTAGAAGAATGGTCAGTTATTATGGTCGATAGGTATGATAGAGGGAAAAAATAAGGTCTGGGTTAAAGTCTTGGGAGGTTTTGGAGAGTTTTGAGTGGAGTGAGCTTGCTAGTTAGAGGGAAGAATTCCAGACATAGAGACTAATGTCAGTTTAGTAACCGATGTTAGTTACTATTTATAACCAAGATTGGTTGGGTGACCGATGTCAGTTACTATTTATAGCCAATATCGGTTGGGTAACCAATCATGGTAGGAGAAATTGGATTTCAAAAATAGGAAGGAGATTTATTTGGGATCTTTGTGATTGCACAGAGTATTGGGAGGTCTTAGGTAGGGTGTAGGAATTTATGTGAAGACTCAACAGGGGTAAAAGGGGTGGTTAAAAGGGCAGAGTGGTTCAAGTTGGTAGGTTTTCAGGTGAATGGGCTACCAAAGGTGTCTGAGAGAAACAAGAGGTGATTAAAAAAAGATAAATGATTTAAAACAAAAGATAATGAAATAAATAACCTGGTTAATAATACTTACCAGAGATCTAGAGGTTAGTAGAGGGTGGTGATTGGTGGGTGTGCATAGGAGAGATGAGCTAAGATCCATTAGCAGGGAAAAAAATATTAAATGCTTCTCCATGTAAATGGTTCAAGCTTGTGAAGCTAGAAATAAGTTTCTCTAATGCTTAGTTGATCATCATGATTTCGATTGAATTCCCAAGATGCAAAATCCAAGAATTTCAACCAAAATAATCAAGAACCTATCAAAAGAGTTGAAAATGATTATTTAAAGGATCTGATGGTGGTTCCTTGACCAGTGTAATTTGAGGAATAACCAGCAATGGTTAGGGAGAAATAGTCTTATTTGCTAAAAATAACCTTTTCTCCCCCTTTTTGGCGTGAGTCAAGAATTGTTCTAAGTTAGGAGTCTTGATTTCCATTAAATCACATGGGAATTTTGTGGGAGAGGTAGCTAGTAATTAACATTAGCTTTAGAAGAAGTCTCAGTTGGTTAGGGGGAGTGATGACTCAGTCTTAGTTATTAAATGGGCTTGGAATGTGTTTAAGATGAGGTGGATAGGTGAGGTAATAATTAATATAATATAGGTAATTAGATTAATAAAAATATGTGAAAGGGGTCATGGTAAGGGGGTATGTAATAAAAGGGGACCTAGAGGGTGTCGTCCCAATTTTAGGTGTCTACACTGAGCTTTCCACTCAATAATATAAAGTGGGGGAAAATGTAGACACAAAATCACGCACTTTGGGTAATTATTTATTCTTGATTACATACTACTATTCATATGAATCCTAAGTAAGAAGATTACTAATTAACCCATGTCTTTGGCCCCTTTATTTGCTTTATGTTGTTCATTTCAGTCTTACACCCTTATTTTTTTAGTTTGCCTTTTTTCTCTTCAGCATTTTTCATCTTAGACACCAACGACTAGCCAAGATGCCAGTGTCAGGTGCCCTCGTCCCCTTTGGTCCCCCTATCCTCTTTGTACTTTACTCACACTTTTTGTGTCCTTTCTAGTCGTTTGATCATCTTATATTTTTGGTAGTTGACCTTTTCGGGGTTAATTATAAAATTCAAGCAAGGGAATCATATAAATATAAAGTTATGTGATCATAATAAAGGACCAAGCACTAAGAATTAACTATCACTACCTAAGGTTACATCCATTAAGGCATTTAAGAGCTCCATTGCGTCTATCTAGCGACATCACAAGGGACACAAGGGTTGGTTTTCTACATCACACTTCATAGGAGGGAAGTTCATTTTATTCCATGCACACATTTACTACATTCTACATCTAGTTACTTGCTCATTATCCAAATATGACATGCACACGAGTAACCTAAGGCACAATTCCACACACACACACACACAACTACATTGGTTATGAGATGTAGTGCAGCACTCAGTCATAAGTTCATTATTGTGATAGTTGAGGACAGTCTGCCCCCTCATTCTTCATCTTTATTTTTTGGGATTTGATGTTTATTTGAGGGTTTTGCATGTTCATTCTTCATTGCAAGTTTCTAGCAAACTCAGAGTGATTAAAGGATACTAGAGGAAAACACCTTAAAGCTCCTCCAAGGAGGTTTTATGATATTTTTTGTAGACCCGGGCACCCAAAGACAAGCCTAGGGCACCAGTAGGTGCCCTTGTCCCTCTCCAGGTGCCCCAGTCCAGCCTGTTCCTCCTGTTCTACATTTTTATGAGCTCTAGTTTGACGATAAATTCTTCGTATTTTCCTATTCTCTGAATTTTAACATTCTCCAGAACTCTACGAATCAGCTAAACCTTTCTACCCTCTTTGCACTTAGGGTTTTTACATTTCATTTCTTAGTTTGCTTGAGTGTATTGTTATACTTAATTTATTATTCATTTGTTGTAATCTTGCATTCATATTAGGCATATAAATTTACATTTTATCTTAATCATTTTGACACTTGAGGACATTTTGACCCCTCATTTTACATCTTTCTTTTTTAGGATTTGATGTCTATTTGAGGTTTTTACATGTTCATACTTCATTGCAGGTTTCCAGTAACCTCGGTGATCTTGGTGTGACCTTAGAGTGACCAAATTTGATTAACAACAAACATCTTGTGACCACCCAGAGGAGTTTTCCTGAGATTTTTCGTAGACCCAAGCGCCCAAAAACATGCCTAGGGTGCCTACCAGTGCCCCTGTCCTTCTCTAGGCACCCTAGTTCATCTTATCTATCCAAATCTACATTTTTCAGGGTCTTTGTATAATGCTCGCACCACTTTGTTCATCTATTCAGCACTTCAATATAATTTAGAATTAATTGTGATTCATCTAAGTTCCTTCTTCTCCTCTTTACAACTAGGGTTTCACATTTTATTGCTTAGTTTTATTTGGTTAATTCGTGTATTGTATTGCATATTTATTTTACTACTACAATAACATTAGATTAGGCTCAAGTATTTACATTTTAGCTTAATCATTTTAGTGAACCCCACTCATGATCTATCTTTCGGATCCTTCATTAGCACATCATCTTTTCTATCATGGATCCTAAAGTTCCTCAAATTTCTTTATATGATTTAATTAAAAAACATCCTAATTTCTAAGTTGTTCTAAAAAAAACTTAGACACCATATATCTCCCTAGAGATACGCCACTGCATCAAGTGAGTGATATTTTCTATCATCTATCTAGTGACCCTAGTCTTCATGATCCTCCATATAATCAATAAATCTTCGACTCAATTCAAGCTTTATACTATATATTACAAGACAAATTTTAGGCTAAGGAATCCATGATCACTTCTCTTAAATCTGAAATCCAACATCTTAAGGATGATTCTCAAGCTCATGTTTGTTCTCCTTATACATCCCATATTCATTATATGTCTACTACATGTGCTCATATCAGTGAGCCTCAATTCATACCATTACCAGAGCCTCTCACCTTTGATCACAATACGAAACAACATGACATTCTTACTGAGCTCATTAGGCATCAATTTCTCACTTTACGATCTACTAAAGGTTATCCTCCTTACCAACTAGAAAAATATTAGGGCCGTCCATATTGTAATTATCATCGAATCAATGGACATAATGACAATTATTGTTATTCTTTACAATGAAGAATCAAGCATCTTGAGTGTTAAGTCTTTATCTCATTCACTGCATAATATTCTCATGCATGCCCATCTACAATCATTACATCCCAATGGGTTCCTAAATCTGATTCATCTATGTCTAATGAACATCATGCCATTACTTCTCGCATTCCTTCTATGGAAAATCAAGTTCCACCTAAGCAACCTCCATTAAAAGTTAGTCCAACACCTTCTCTAAAGATCAATGCAACTCCTCCACCTCTCAAGTCATCTATGGTAAATAAGTAACCACTCGCTACGCAAAACTAAAAAAATCTAATTAACCTTTTTTGACTTCCACCACTCAAGGATCTTCCAACATTACTACCTCAGTATGTCATCACTTTTAATAAGGAAATTACTCCTTACATTGATCCACTTAACATCTTTGACCAGATCTCCATCGCTTGCATACTTGGGTGGCATCATAGCTTCTCCCCTCTTAGATTGTTATCCAATTTCAATATCATCTAATGCACTTGACACTTCGTACTAATATTCTCTAATAATTTTTACACACCTCTTAATACATTTGCATCATCATTTCTAGATGACACGCTCGTGTTCTTCCAGTTCTTACACAATTATTGAGGGGTATCTTACAATAAGAACCTTGTTTCATCTTCACATTACATGCTTCATCAACATCTCTATTTATTACATAATCACTCATACATACATACATCTATTACTATCTATCGCTAGTCTCGCGCACCATACACTCTTTCATCGACTATACACTATTAATTACACTTCATCATTTTCACACATCACCTATCTTTTTATTTCAAATATCGTTCATCGAATAACATACTCATCATCACACACTTAGGGGGAATCACACTTACTCCCCCCCACATTTTATCATCATCAACTTTCATACATCTTACACACATCGCATCTAGTCCTTTACATTCACTATACACATCCTCATACATTTACACCATCATTTACCTATGACACACTCTTGTGCTATGGTTCACACTTGAATTTTGAGGGAATCTTATACACATGAACCTCACACACTACACATCATATTATACACAACACACACTTGACACACTTCTAGCATATACTTCTAATCAACATACTAACAACTTATTCATTCCTATCATACGTATTCAACACCCTAACCATACATAGTTCTCACACCTACTCATCAAAACCAACTCAACACAACAACAAACAACACACACTCTCACCATATAAAATCACACATTCAACACCATACCACCAACATATCATTACTTCATTTTTACAAACAATTAATCCATCACCTTTTACACTCAACAAATATCTCAACATACCTATCACACATTACATGTTTCACTACACATGACATCCTTTTCACATATTTTCATGACTATATAATCCATAAACATCACGCATCTCTCACACAATACACTACTCGATGATGCAATCTAGTTCCACAGTTCATACTTGACTACTAAGGGTATACATCTCAAATGGACCTCATCACACTCACATGTTTAATCAACTAAATCACTCCCTTGTGTGTTTATAGTCTAAACTTTGCACTTTGACGATCACATATTTTGAATACACATCATTCAGACCATTTCCTGAGAATGCTCTATTGTTTATAGTTCATTATTGATTACTGAGGGGGCATAAATAAATGAACCTCATTACATACATAAACATTCGCTAGGGGCATGTTGCTCCTATCATTCACACTACATTCCATTCCACTCTATCTCATCCACAACATACTACATATCTTGGTTTCATTTACTCTTAATTACATTTAATTGTTACATATTTATCTTATTACACATTCTAGATAGATATATTGTATGTCAGTATCTTTATCATACACACATGCGCATTCACTTGATTTCTAGTTGTGATCGCAGCTTCTATAAATCCCTACACGCATCACGGATGCTTGGCATAATACTAGTCCCACATCGGATCCTCGTGGCATCTACTTTCGTATATTACAGGTGTTATTGTTTTATTTTGTTTTATAACACATTACATTATTGGGTTGTACATGCTTTGACATACTGTTTATCTTTCTAACATGATAACAGGTGTTTCATGTACAATATTTGTTATGTAGGGCTACTTGCTTACATAGTTGTATTTATATTATTTTTCATTACTTTTTTTGTATGCCCTTGTTTACGGGATTTTCCCTTTATCTTGTGTGCACACTCTTCTTGCAGTCATTAAGGCCTTTATTGTCTTGTGACATTGTGAGTGATGTCCCATGTTTGCAACCCTCTTTTTTTTGTCTACATTTTCTTCTTGTGTGTTTACTACACATTGTTTTCTTAACTTATACTTCATCTTATACAAGTGTGTTTTTCTTTTCTTGTACTAACACTTGTCTCCTACCCATTTTTTTTGCATTTTCCTTGGATCCTACCAAACACATTCCCTTCCCCCCGCAGGGCATAGTTCAGTACAATGGTTGGTCCTCTTTTGGGTCACATACTCCTTCAGTGATGTCGCATACACCCCAAACAAGGGGGTATCCTTTGGGTGAATTTTTCACCCCATACAACGTCATACACAACACAACACAGTATTGATACATCACAATTTTTAGTTTTAGACAGCGCTCAGAGTCGGACTTGGGTCCTTAGCACAATGATGTCCTTCATATATGCATGTAACCATGAGGAAATTACATAGTTCTTCGGCATTTCATAGAATATTTTGATAGGGCAGAGAGTCCTTTAACATTGGGCATTTACATTTGAGGAAATTACACACCATCTATAGTGGTGTTTTCATTTCAGGGAACAGTTAAAGGTTAGAGAGAATGACACTAGACTTTCCTCTCTACACTACTTCTTCCATGGCGTAGAGTTCCCAAAAAACCAACATTTCATAGTGCTCTACAAATTTTATAATAAGTTAAAGGTTAGAGAATGACACTAAACTTTCTCCCCTATACTTTTTCTGTCGTGACGTGAGATCACCCTTAAAACTCACCCTTCATTGACATCTTCAGGATCATTTCTACACTCTTTCCTCATCACGGATCAAGTGCATATGTTCCTTTTTCACATTTCACATAGTTATTTACATAATTTTTACATATATACATGTGTATTTGACTCCTCAATCATTCTTCTCTTTTGTAGGTCCGTCCATATGGGAAGTGGTAGTCAACATCATTACAACACCAACAATAACATCAAAATCAAAAATAGGTACATCATGAAATCTACACATGCGCTTCTTCCCTAGGTTCATTTTCATCGTCACTTTTTACTCTTTTTCCTCCTTAGCATCCACACTTCACACTTTTAATCACTCCACATTTTGTCTAGTCCCTCATCACACTTTCATCATAAATCTACATGGTTATTAGGTATGCATCTCTATCTACTTTATGTTACCAAGACTTCCTCACAAACACAAAATGAGGGAAAATGTAGACACAAAATTACGTACTTTGGGTAGCTATTTATTCCTGTTGTATACTACTATTCATGCGATTCCTAAGTAAGAAAAGTACTAATTAACCCATGTCTTTGGCCACCTTTCTTTGATTTTTGTTACCAATTTTGTTATTGTAACCTTACTTACTCAGTATTCTTTTTTACTCTTTGACATTTATCATCATGGATAGTAGCACCTGGCTAGGTTGCCACGCCAGGTGCCCTCATCCCCTCTAGGTGCTCATGTCCCCTTTGTACTTTACTCACACTTTTTAGGTCAGTTCTAGTTGTTTGAGCATCTTATATTTTTGTTAGTCAGTCTTTTCAGGGTTAATTAGAAAATTTAAGAAAGGGAATCATATAAATATAAAGTTATGTGATCATAATAAATGACTAAGCACTAGCCATTAGCTATCACCACCTAAGGTTGCATTCATCAAGGCATCTGAGAGATCCATTATAACCATATAGAACCATCACAAGGGACACAAGGTTTTGCTCTTTTGCATACACTTCATATGAGGGAAGTTCATTATATTCCATGCACACATCTACTACATTTCTTTACATCTAGTTACTTTGCTCGCTATCAAGTGTGATGCACACAAGAGTCACCTAGGGCATAACTCCACACACACACACACATATAGAGAACTACATTGGGTATGAGATGTAGTGTAGTCCTCAGTCGTAAGTTCACCATTGTGGAAAATGAGGACAGTCTGACCCCTCATTTTGCATCTCTCTTTTTTTGGATTTGATTTCTATTTGAGGGTTTTGTAGGTGCATACTTCATGGTAGGTTTCCAGTGAACTCGATGATCATGGTGTGACCTCTGAGTGACCTAAGCTGACTAAAAATGAACATCTTGTGATCACCAAAATGATATTTCCTGATCTTTTCCGGAAACCCAGATGACTATAAACAGACCTAGGGTTCCCGCGAGCACCCATATCCCTCTTTAGGAGCCCTAGTACAACCTATCTGTCCATATCTACATTTTTATGTGTCTTTATGTGATGCTCTTACCACTTCGTTCACCTAGTCATAACTTCAATATAATTCATAATTTATCGTGAATCATCTAAGTACCTTCTTCTCCTCTTTGTAACTAGGGTTTCACATTTTATTTCTTAGTTTTCTTTAGTTAATTTATGTAATTCATTACATATCTATTTTATTGCTACGATATTATTAGATTAGGATCATATAGTTACATTTTATCTTAATCACCCTTGACCTCTTTGTTGAACAGAGTCATTTCAAATACAAATTCATTTTATTGTGGGACAAGAACATACTCTAAAGCATTTATCCAAGTATCAAGAATATCACCAAGAGATTTATATTTTTTGAGCCATACTTTGTGATCTCCCGCGGTATTAGAGATGGATCCTCTAATCTTTGCAAGGGATTCCAATGTATCCTCATTGAAGCATAAATGGTCTCATGTATCTTTTTGGACCAATTCTTGGAAGGAAATTAGGATTCCCTCTAAGGATGAATTTTCACTAAGTGAATGAGATCCAAGCTTCTACACACTTTTACTTATTTCTTCTAAGATGTCATATGTGTGCTCCTCATGAGACTCGAGCTCTAAATTTCCATAGATAATAATTTTACACATAGCATTCATTATGAACAACCAAAAATGATACAAATTATCAAATGTAGATGCGAACGGATTCTTGTTCACCAAAGAGTGAGAATTGAGACAACTCTTCTAGATATTAATGGGAAAACACTATCCCAATGAGATATTTATTTCTCAATATCAACCTTTTTAATATTCACCTTATAAATGGTGGTGAGGGAAAAAATATATAGATAGAGGATCTCAAGAAATAGTCCCTTCCCCTTTTTTATGATCTTCTCCACCCATCTATCATTGGCTCTCCCCTACATAGTGTACCCTTAATCTATCTTGATTGCTTGGGGATCAAAGCTATTGATAGGAGAGATAACTTCTTCTGAGAAAGTAGTGTTGCATTGAGATGTAGGAATGACTACACATAAGAAATTAGGTTTCTCATATTTTCCTCAAGTTGTTCCATAATCTTATTATTCTCTTCATTTCTTGCGAGAAACCAAGTTGATAACTGTTTCAATAAATGCACTTCTCCTTCATGTGTGGCATGCCCCAAGGGATCATTTGATGTCATCTCTCACATGGGTTTAATCACTTTAGGATGTTTAACTTCCACATATTGAGATCCAGAAGCCTCAATAAAAAATTGAGAATTTGTTTGATATTTTTGGTGTGTTTGGTTTTTATATACTTTGATATGGCTGCATGTTTGATAATCAACATGTGGTTCCAGATGCACGTGACTTATTGAAGTCATGCCAAGATACCCAAAATATATAGGATTGAGGGGATATTGATGGACAACTCAAGGATAATCAGGGACTAAGGACAGGTAGTGTGAATTCTTAGTAGTTAGGTCAAAAAGAGGGGAAATAGAGGCTATGAATGGGTAGTGTAAATTCCCAATTAGTTGGTTATTTTATTTTGATTTTTCTACTAAACTACGTTAAAATCTCATTTTAAATAAATAATGAAAGTAAATCCAACTTAAATAAAAAACAAGTGTGTTTAATATTTTAATCAACCAAATTCATTCCCAATTAATTAAATAAAATGAAATGAACCATATAACCTACTTGTCTAAAAGTGAAATGAACTGAAATAAGATAACTAAACAAACATTGAATTTTACATTTTCTAAATTAATTAAAACAAAAATATATATACTTCTACTAAAAAATAAATTAATCTAAACAATGATCTACGGGTATGATAAGATAAAACAAATAGGGAATAGCCAGATGTAGCTATTCCTCTGTTGTAGCGTGTGAGACTAAATCTTATTTAATAGAATACGTATTCTAATTTATAATTATGGTAGTCAAATTTCCTCTAACTACTTATGCCTCAGATTCATGGGAAGAAATAAAGCTTCTCAGAAGCAATTTCTTCTTTCCCGAGAAACTTCCCCAGCAAAGTATAAAATAAAACGTACAAGTAATTAACAATGAAGAAATAAATGAAGAAGCATAGATACAGAATCTTCCTCCAATTTTTTTCCCTTGCAGATCCATAGGGATAAGCAAGGAAGAAGATATCAATAGAATTTTGTTCGTATGCACAAATTCTAGAAACGAATAAATTTTAAATCCTACCTCTTAAAATAAATGTGTTTATTTAATCTAAATAATAATGTTCAGATGAAAGCTTCAAATAAATGTACACACATCTGTAACCTAGTTCCTGTGGTACTGTGACAACTTCCCAAGCGTGATGATGGATTTATTGTCTCCTCATCTTCTTTTCCTTTGCAAAGATGAATTCCAGATGATCTAAGGTGTGTAAAGCTAGCGGGTAACAAGGTGTGTTGAATATTTTTCATTGTCATATGATTTTTCATTGATGTCAAGTTGTATTGATGGAAAAATTATTTTATGACAAGCGACATCATTAACAAAAGGATTAATTGGTAAAGTGAGCAAGTGAGAAAGATGAAGGTTGATTAGTAGTGTCAGCTCACAAAGGCTTCAAGATGATCAAGGATAAGTAATAAGGGACTTAACCAGGTTTTCTATAAACCACATATATGAGGAGATAGTCATTGAACCCTTGAATCATCTGCCGAAAACTTGGAGAAACCATGGAGCTATAGAAGAAGTTGTGGAAGTCTAGTGGAAGCTTAGTAAGTGTCGCGTGTAAAAGGATGAAGCCGCTGAAGCAAAAGGAGTCAAGGGAAAATTCACATGTGAGATTAATGAATCCACATATGTAAAGGAAGAGCCACATAAGTAAAGGAAAATCCGTTAGTATAAGGAATTCATAAACAAAGCCGTGAATAAAAGGAAAAACCGCACAGAACTGTGGAAATTGCGAAAGACTACAATAGCCGTAAGTAAAAGGGAAAGTGTCAGTGACTTGGAACAAATCCGTGAAAAGGTTTTGTCTAAGGAGAATGGCCACGAGACATTGGGAATGCCAAAAAATACTAGAAAAATCCGCAGAAGACTAAAAGAGAAGAAAAGGCCACATATAACAGAGGAGAGATGCGAAACACAAATCTAAGTCATGATAAGCAGAAGAAATCTATTGGAGCTGAAAAAGTATCAAAAAAGCATTAAATAATTTTTAGATTGAAGATTCTATAAGTACAAGTCATCCCATGAAATAGAAATTAATTAAATGGATCAATTGAATATTTTTACAAAAGTAAATGGCATACCCTCTTGGGTCATATGTGACCATTGCAGTTTGAATTAAATGAAGGGATTTGGGTCGAATCTAGATAAAAAGGTTGACCTCCTTCGCGTTGGAGAAATTAGATGCATAAGTGGTATTAATAACTAAAATTGAGATATAATTTTTGTAACTAATTCACCCCCCCGCCTCTCAGTTAGCTTGTGATCTCTATCAATTGATATCAGAGTGAGTCCTTCTAGTAGAAGCTTAACATCTTCAAGGAGATCCTCTATTCACAAGCATGGAATAAAATCAAGCACAAGGTGGATTATCTGTGTCAAGATCACCACTCTTCACTGGAATGAATTATGCACTCTAATAAATAAGGATGAAAATATATCTCATGTCACTTGGATTTGATATTCAGGAATGTGTTGAGAAAGGCTACAATTATCCATCCATGCCTTTCACCTTAGCTGTAGAAAAAATAGAATATGAATGCAACTCAAGAGATATGAACGTTGTATTGTGTGGTTTAACTGAAATAGATTTTGTAAAGGTAATGCACTGCACCACTGAAAAATAAATATGGACCAAGCTTCAGAATATTTATGAAGGAGATGACAAGGTAAAGTTATCCAAACTTCAGAACTACAGAACTTAGTTTGAGAGCTTAAATATGAAGGAAGATGAGACTATTACAACTTATATGCAGATGATAGATGAAGTAATCAATATGATCAAAGGCCTAGGTGAAAAACTAGAAGAATATGCTATAGTCCAACCAATTTTGAGATCTATTAACCAAGTATGATGCGAAGGTCTCGGCTGTGGAAGAAACCAAAGATATGAAGACTCTGACAATGGATGAACTACAGAGTATCCTTTCAACATATGAGATGAGGACTATTGGATCAAAAATCACCAAGAAATAAGTTACCTTCAAAGCTAATAAAGAGACCCATTACCAGCAAGAAGAAGAAGAATTAGATTCAGATAAAGAAATAAATGATGAAAATATTGAAGCCATGTTCATTAGAAGACTGAAAAGAGGCTCAGGTAAGTACAAAGGAAAAATTCCTTTCAAATGTTTTGAATGTGGAAAAGTACATCATTTTGCAAATAAATGTTCAAATAAGGATAGAAAAAACTAGTCTGAACATGAAGAAGACAGTCACAGACACAACCAGAAAAAGAAGAATCACAAAAAGAAAGATGGTAAGAAGAAGTAATTCAAAGAAAAGAAGAATTTATACACAGAAGAGAAGTCAAGTGAATCAGATCCAGGAAACTCAGACATGTCTAAAGATTAAAATGATGAAGCTCGATTTGAATGCTTGTTTATGGCCATGGATTCCCCTGAAGAAAGTAGTTCAAGAGGAAAGAATGCAGTTGAATATGAAGACTCCGATGAAGAAGAAGAAGAAGAAGAAGAAGTAAATCTAGAAGTTGAACTGATAAGTGCTCTTAAAAAGTTGAGACTACGTAGAAATCAAAATCAAAATCTGAGATGCAAATTAAAATACTATGAAGAAAAAATCTGAATCTTTGAGGAAAGATAAACTCTAAAATAAGAAAAAGAGGCTAATGAGCTCAAAGAGATTGAGACTCAGTTAGAAAATATTTCTCATACTTATAAATCAAAGGATAACGAGTGCATACGACTGAACTCTGAACTGGAGAAACTGAAGACTAAGATGGAACAAATAAGCAGCAAATTTTTAATGTATGAGAAGTTATAAAAGATCTCTAATGTCTTGACTGACATACTCAGCAGTAAGCGTGATTCACATGATAAATATAGACTTGGTTTTAGGGAAGAAAGCAAAGGAGCTGAATTAGAGAAGAAGAATGAGTTCAAAACTACATCAACACCAAGAAATTATTCTGCAATAAATAACAAAGTCATCAAAACTGCCAAGAGAAGGACTACTTCTCCCATAATTACATACGCCATGAGGTACACACATTCTTTCTATGGTTATTATTATTCATGTAATCGGTTTGGACATAAGTTTGCTAAGTGTAGAAAGTTTTCTAAAGGATATAGAAGAAATTATAGTCCATCATACACCAGATTGAAATATACGGCTATCAACCACAATTATCACAAAAGCAATAAGACACCAGTAAGTAAGTAAGAACCTCTTAGGAAGAACTGGATATATGTTGTAAAGAAAGATGTGAATGAGAGGAAAGAGTCTTGTTCACTAGTTCAGACTGCATTTCATGTGCAAAATGAAGATAAAATATGGTAACTAGATAGCAGATGCTCTAATCACATGACAGGTGACAAAAGTAAATTCATCACTCTATCAAATAATGCATCAGGAGCTGTTAGATTTGGTGGTGATAACTCAATAAACATAGTTGGAAAAGGAACCTTAATTCTAGACGATGGGAAAACAATTATAGAGAATGTGTTATATGTTGAAGGACTCAAACATAATATGTTAAGTGTGAGTCAAATGTGAAAGAGAGGATATAAGTTGATATTTCATGATAAAGGTTGTGATATTATAAACTGTAAAATAGGGAAGAAAGTTGTAAAGGCTAAGCAGTCAAAGAATAATATGTATTCTCTAAATGAAATAAATAAAGAGAAATGCTTCAAAATTAGAATTGATGATAGTTGGTTGTGGCATGGAATATTGGGACACATAAGTTTTCAAAATATTGTAAAACTAAGTGCTAAAGGTTGTGTAAGGAATATGCCAAATATTGAAAAACCTATAGATGCCCTTTACAAAGCATGTTTGCATGGTAAGCAAAAAGGAGATCATTCAAATCAAAGGATTACTCTAAAACCAGACCTCTAGAGTTAATTCATACAAATCTATGCGGACCTACCAGAACTGAAAGTATACAAGGTGAGGTATATTTCATGTTGTTGATAGATGACTACACCAAAATGACATGGGTAGTGTGTTTGAAGAAAAATTTAGAAGCCTTGGATAGGTTCAAAAAATTCAAAGCACTGTGGAGAATGAAAAGAACAAAAATATCAAATTTTTAATATCAAATAGAGGCAGATATTTTTGGTCCAATGAGTTCTATGAGTTTGTGAAGAACATGGAATTAGAAGACAATTCTCAGCTGCAAGGATACCTTAGTAAAATGGAATGGTTGAAATAAATAACTTGATTATACAATAAATGGCAAGAAAAATGTTGAATGAATCTAAGATTTTAGATAGATATTGGAGTGAAGTGGTATATACAGCGGTCTAAATCTTAAACAAAGTGCAATTGAGGGTAAATAGTGACAAAACACCCTCTGAACTATGGAAGAACATGTTTGAAAATGTGAAACACATAATATTTTTTGGAAGTAAGTGTTACATCAAAAAAGATGAAGAAAATATAGGTAATTTTGACTCTAGATGTGATGAAGTTATATTTTTGGGTTATTCAGTAGTCAGTGCGGCTTACAGATGCTACAATAACAGGTTACAGAAAATTGTTGAAAGCACAAATGTAAAGGTGGATGAATCTCCCAATTCCAACACTCAGCACTGTGGAAATCATGAAGAACAAGAAGATGATGAAGAAATGGAGAGACCACATGCAGAAGTAAAAGAATCAGAAGAAAGACAAAACTCTAAGGCAACCTCAAGACAAGTTAAGAGGGATCATCCCTCAAATCATATCATTGGAAATAGAGAAGGCGTAATTCTCACAAGAAGAAGACTAAGAGAACAACACAACCACGAATATTTAATACTCATGTCAATGGTAGAACCTAAAAGTTTTGTAGAAGCATCCAAGGATCGGCATTAGATAAACACCATGAATGAAGAACTGGATCAGATAAAAAAGATTGAAACTTGGGAGCTTGTTCCAAGACCAAAGGATAAGAATGTGATTGGAACCAAATGGGTATTTAGAAACAAACTAAATGAGAAAGGAGAAGTGACAAGACTTGTATGCAAGGGATATGCACAAATGGAAGGAATTTGCTTTGATGGAAAATTTGTGCCTATAGCAAAAATGGAAGCTATAAGACTAATTCTGGCATACTCGACTCACAAGAAAATCAAAGTGTTTCATATGGATGTTAAATCAGCATTCCTCAATGGCTACTTAAATGAAGAGGTATATATTTAATAACCTAATGGATTTTATTTTAAAAATGATAAATATTATGTATGTAGGTTGAAAAAGGCTTTATATGGATTAAAAAAATCTCCTAGAGCTTGGTACAACAGGCTGGATAAACATCTCATTGAGAAAGTTTCAGAAAAGGTTTTACTGATAGTAATCTCTACATCAAAGAGTAAGGTGATCATCTACTCATTTTCATAGTCTATGTAGATGATATCGTATTTTGAGGAGATCATGATAAAATGACTCATGAGTTTGCTAATATAATGAGAAAAGAGTTTTAAATGTCAATGCTTGGAGATCTCTCATTCTTCATGGGACTACAAATCAATCAATCAAATCAAGGTATTTTCATATCCCAATCCAAATATATAAAAGAATTTCTGAAAAGGTTTAGGATGGAAGATTGTAAACCTATAGGTACACTAATGGAAGTGGGATGTAAGGTGAGAAAATATGACAACTCACCAAAGGTAGACAAAACCTTGTATAGATCTATGATAGGAAGTCTACTGTACTCCACAACATCAAGACCACACATTATGAAAGCAATGGGCTTAGTTGGAAGATTTCAAGAAGATCCAAGGGAAACGCACTTTAAGGCAGTAAAGAGAATTATGAGATATCTCATGGGAAAATTGATTATGGACTCTGGTATCCCAAAATAAGTGAATTTAACATGAAAGCATATACAGATGTAGATTTGACGAGAATTGTTGATGACAGGAAGAGTACAAGTGGCAAAGCATTATTTTTTGGAAACTGTTTAGTATCTCGGCTAAGAAAGAAGTAATCATCAGTGGCGGTCTCAACATGTGAGGAAAACTATATAGTTGTTGCAATGTGTTGCACTTAATTTCTCTGTATGAAGCATACATTAGAAGATTACAAGTTAAAATATGATAGTCTAATTCCTCTGTTGTGTGATAGTACAAGTGCAATAAGTGTCTCAAAGAACCCCATGTTCCACTTAAAGACAAAGCATATTCCAATCAGATATCATTTCTTGAGGGAAAAATTAAATTACAGGAAAATCAATCTTGAGTATATGAGCATTAAAGAAGAAATTGCATATATAATGACAAAGCCACTACCAAAAGTAACATTTGAGCATTTAAGGAATGAATTGGGGGTCATTCCTGATCCTGCCAACAACTAGAAAATGTGAAGAAAGGGAAAAGGAGAATTTTTCATGAAATATCAGCTCCTAATCAGTGCCAACCTGTATTTGTGTGAGGGGGAGCTAGTACGCTAGTTTATCTTAACAATTAATATCATCATATCAGGGGGAGCACTATCGCGAACACACCAGAATACATTGATCAGAATCATAAGCCTAGGGGAATATTCTTGAGGTAAGAACATGATGTATCTAGCTTTCCAGCATACTCAGCTTCATGTGGCACAATTGGCCCTTTTTCATTGTTATCAACGGGGAAGAAAGGCTGCAATAAAAAACCATCCAGTCATATAGAAAGGGGGAGATACGGAAACCAGGTATGCAAGAATTATTTTTCCATAAAAAAAGGTTATACTTTTCTATGGAATTCAAATGTTAACGTGTTGACATCAATGAAAAAGGGGGAGATTGTTGAATCTTTGTCATTATCATATGAGTTGTCATTGATGTCAAGTTGCATTGATGGAAAAAGTATTTGATGACATGCGGCATTATTGGAAAAAATATTAATTGGTAAAGTGAGCAAGTGAGAATTATGAAGGTTGACTGGTAGTGTTAGCTCACAAAGGGTTCATGATGATCAAGGATACATCATAAGAGACTTAAATAGATTTTGTGCAAACTGTGGATATGAGGAGATAACCACCAAACCCTTGAAGCAGCCATGAAAGACTTGGAGAAACCGCGGAGCTATAGAAGAAGTTGTGGAAGTCTAGTAGAATCTTAGTAAGTGTCATGTGTAAAAGGATGAAGCCGTTGAAGCAAAAGGAGTCAAGGGACAAGCCACACATGAGATTAATGAAGCCACAAATGTAAAGGAAGAGACATGTAGGTAAAGTAAAATCCACCAGTATAAGGAAGTTAGAAGCAAAGCCGCAAATAAAAGGAAAAACTGTGCAAAACTATGGAAACCGTAGAAGACTGCAAAATCTGCAAGTAAAAGGGATAGTGTTGTTGACTTGTAACAAAGTTTTGGAAAGGCATTTGACAAGGATAATGGTCACGAGACATTAGGAATGTTGTGAAAGACTAAAAAAAGTCACTGAAGACTAAAAGAGCATAAAAGGCCGCATATAACAAAAGAGAGCTGCGGAACACAAATCTAAGTCACGATAAGTAGAAGAAATCCATCGGAACCGACATAGTACTAAAAAATCATTAAAAAAAATTTGGATTGAAGATTCTAGAAGTACAGGCTGACCCATGATATAGAAATCGATTAAATGCATCAATTGAAGATTTTTACAAAAGGAAATGGCATACCCTCTTGGGTCATATGTGACCGTTGTAGTTTGAATAAAATGAAGGGATTTAGTTCTAATCTAGATTAAAAGGTGGACCTCCGTCGTGTTGGAAACATTAGATGCATAAGTGGTATTAATAAATAAAATTGAGATACAATTTGTGTAACTGATTCACCCCCCCCCCCCTCTCAATTAGCTTGTGATCTCTAACAAGGTGAACAAAAGAATTGACTGTAGTTTATTGATTTGTAAGGAATCAAGAAAATATTAGATTTGGTTGTTTACAAAAAAACTTCTCACAAATGTAATATTTGGAAGGAACATAGCAACTCAGCAGGATTTTGGAAACATAACAGTGCAATACAAATCATAAATATCCAACCCATCATCCAGGCAAAATTTTGGTTTTTATAGAAATGTGGGGAAGAAAAAATCTGGAACACATGGCAATTAAGAAGTGTCAAATCATCAAGAAAAGAGGGAGTTAACATTCTAAAGATAGTAAACTGAGAAGAAAACTCCAATACAAACTCATAAAGATAAAACCAAGAAAAAAAATTAAGAAACATGCAAGAAAATGACTCATGAAATTGAAACACGCATTCAAAATATGTTGTTTGAACTCTCGGATCAAAACAAACAAAACCGTTGGTATGCGCAAACCAGCGGTTGCGTGACTTAAGATAAAAACATGAAGAAAAAAGAGTGGAAATAAATTTGTAAATGCACGAAAAGATAAAAGACTTAGAAATATGAAAGGTAAGATAAAATAATCATGCTAAATGTGCATAGAGAAGATATGGACCTCATAATTGTTTTGTAGAAGGATTCTTTCATCATTGGATACTTTACCATATTTGTCAATGTAGCACTTGTGTAATTTTGGGTGTGTATAATGGCCTTAAAGTTAGGTTTCATTTCTTATTGCACCATGTTATCACCAAATCATAGCACCCTTATGTTTACACAAGTGCATATACTTGATCTCACGGTTTAATTGGATAACATGGGTACTATCTCCAAGTTGTGGGACTTGCTACTTGAGATAGACCTCCAGAGAAAGTTGGTTCTTGCTCCTAAACTACCTGCCACAATCTACTCTAATGTAGGAAAAATTATCTTTCCTAATCTAAATTTTCCAAGGGACCAAGGAGAGAGAATGAATAAAAATAAAAGCCTACACTACAGTGGTGATACACCAAAAAATGAGGGGGTGTGAGAGTAGTCTTCCAATGTGTGAAAAATAGAAGTAAAATGTATATTAGAAGGGGTGATAATAGTTCTCCACAATCTGGTAAATGCATTCACAACAATATTTCATACATGCACAATAATAATGAGTCCTTGCAAGAGCATAAAAAATAGACACAATATCCTTGTAATGAAGGTTGAAAGGGCAAGAAGAGTGCAAACAAACACAGCAAGGGAAGATGCATCCACAAACTTGTATTGTATTGCTTCATGATATACACAGTTCAATCTATTACAAGATAGGGGCCTCAATCACCATGCAAGGAGTCCACTATAAGAGCCTACAACACATTGGCTTCACAAAGCAATTCTGACAAAGCTTTGCTACAACAAAAACTACCTCCCCTACAATGAGCCCAACACTCCAATTTATAAGAAAATGAGAAGGAAGAGAGAAGGGGAAAATGGAAATCCTGAAATCTGTCCTTCAACCACTTGTAAGAGGTATTAAATGGATTGAAATTATTGTATGTTACTTGCAAAAGGCTCCCTATATTGTCCCAGGTGCTACAGCAGAGAAAGAATGATGACCATGCCTCTTGATTGCACTCCCAACTACCAAATAAAACATTGTTATGAATCTAGTGACGTTTTATGAAAAATATCCATTTATTTCTCATAAAATCCCAAATTTATTGATTTTTTTGCATTGGGCTCGGATTCATGATTCCAACGGTGCCAATTTTGTGTGATTTTGTTGAGAAATGCAAAAGTTATGGCCTTCTGAGTGCGAGCAGCTATTTTGGGTCTGTCAGGCATTTTCTGTCATTTGACGGGAATGAGCATTAACTAACTAGATCTGAATATGTTTCTTATATTTAAATATATATATCCTCGTAAAAATTAATAAATCAATATTTTGTGACATAGAGGATGTCGTGCTTGTTTTAGAAAGTATAATTCCATGAAAATCGGAGCTCGGAGTCAAAAGTTATGGCCGTTTGAAGTTCGGGAGGTCAAACTTTGACTTTTCTCTTTGCTGCAACTATTTCAGAAAAATCAATTCCACGTGTCCCGCTGTCCCGAATAGATTCTTCTGCATCAGTCAATTTGGGCTTCCTTGTCCCTACACATCTGCCATTGACTGGGCCGTGAGGGCCGTTGACTTCCGCATCGGCTGCATTCACTTAGCTTGGCTCCTTGTGCGGTGATTTTGCCTTTGCACATCCCGCACGTACTTGTGTCCCGAATGTCCCGGAAAAAAAAAATTGCACCACCCGCAATACTTTAAAACAAGCCTACAACTTCAATTTTTTTATTTTTTCGATTTTTCCTAACTTCTTGGATTTTTTCCTTGGATGGGAAAGTTAGAGAGAAGCCAAGGGGACCCCAAAAACACAATTTTGGGCCTTGAATCAATTATACTTGCTCGGGACTGAAGAATTTGGAACATGTTATCAAAATTACCTTGAGGGGTGAATTTTGAATAACACGCCCTTCATGATTCTCATCCAAGTAGCTCTTACACCCATGGGAAAGTCTCAGCTGATGTAGGCATAATATCAAGCATAGAGGAACTCTCAAATGTTTGATATGAAACTAAATCTTCATTGAGATCAGATGAATTAGCTACCTCCAAGGAGAGACCTAGATCTTGAGGAGGATTAGTTAGGAGATTGAGATAGGTCAGTTTCTCCTAACTCAAGTGGCTCAATAGGATTCCTTTTAATTTTTTGTTTTTTATGAAGCCTCTTAGGAGGAATAACTTCAGTGCACTATATCTCCACAAACTTCCTTTTAGAATACCCTCCTGAATGAGAAGACTCTCCAACTCTATTAGGTGCCCTAAGCGGAAAGGTGAGAGATGTTTGTTTGCATGGAGCCAAAAGACCACCTGCTTCAATGAATAAGGGCATCTTCCATTTGAACCAATCCTTTAATATTTGAATCATTGTCATGGTTCTTTCTTTCATATCTCCAAATTCTTGGATGTTACATGGAGTGGGAGGAAGGGAAGATGATTGAACTATAAATAATCGCCATTAAATAGATCTAATCCATCATCGTTCATCCCTTCTACAAACCATTAAAACTTGAAATACCTCATTTGATTTACAGTCATCCTCATGTAGTCATGCCTTCTAACCTCAAAAGCATAAGAGTAGTTATCCCAATAGTCTTTAATCTATGGAATATGTTGTAAACCAGGTAAATGGAAAGTATAAGTGTTATTCTTACTATCAAAGTCTGTTTAGGGTACATAGGAATGTAGATTGAAGGTTGCGAAGGATGCTTCAATTTTTTCTACTTCCATTACACTATTTCATGAATAGATGCCCGTGGAGATAGGGAAAGATACACCCTTCTTATTCATGATTTTGTACTTGGTGTGAAAGCAAGACAACTTCTTGCACGACTCAATCACGATGATCTTGTCACCTAGGTACCTTAGTAACTTGCGATGTATGATATCAAATCCTCTAAATCTATTATTGGTGAATATGGGGAACCAGATGAAGTAACTTCCATATCTTCCAATTAACCTAGATGTTTGAGGTGAAATTCCCTACTCATGATTACCTTCAAGTAACCTTACGACATACATGGTTAATGCATCATTCACCCTCAAGAAGTGAGAGTTACTCTTCTGATATGTAAGTTATGGATATTTCTCATATGCTGGAGACTTTTTTGGCACATTTGGTGTAGAAGAGAGACCTTAGAAAGTCCTCATGTACATGAGAATTCATTGTGAACTTCTTAGAGGAAGGAAACTACAACAGCTATCGGTGAATGTTGTTACTTATAATTTTTCCCCAATCAATCATTTGATCTCCTTATATGACCACTAGGATGAATTGAGCCATCCAGTACTGGAATTATTTTCTATTCTCTTCTCACATCACCCTCCTCAACAAAACTATTGAATTTGAGTATGCATCATGGAATTCACCTCGAGACAAGACTTTGGGAATCCATGGGGACTTCCTTCCCTATTTGAGCCATGTTCTAACTTCCAAACCTTGAAAATATGAATTCGTTCATTACCATTATTGAGAGGAAAATTCCTAAGTGACGATCATCATATTTTTACCAGTGGGAATTTGTAGACATTGAGAGATACCTTTTGGAGTGAGAATTTCCAATAATGAATTATCATATGCCTGAATTTTCCTCAAATTTGGGTTATAATGTCAAGCACAAGCTAGGACAAGATCTGTGATTTAAATAGACAATAGATGTCCGCTAGCTATGAATAGCCCACTTGAGAATATATTTTCCTCCACATATTCACAGGGTTCTCTTAGCATCCTTGTTTTTAGGTCCTCTAGATCCATGTTTGTCACATCGTTATCACCTACATTGGGATACTCAGTGTTTAATGTGGAAATTTTCTCTAAACTTAATTATTTTAACTTGATAGTGATGAAAGTTGGTGGAATGGACGGGAGATGGACAGATATGAACAATTTTACCTAAATCCCAACACTTACTATTTTTAGCAAGTCCTACCCCAAATGTCTATTTTTAGAAAATTTCTTAAATTATCTCTTTTGAGTGCTCTTGACATGAAAGTGGTAATGGAGACTTAGAAAGTGTCTCAAAAGTTTTGTCTTCACTTTGTGATGCTTTGCTCCAAAATTCAATGGTTTTTAATTGCAATATTTTTGTAGATTTGAAAAGGAAAGTTTTATGGCTGAATTTTTTTTTTGGCCATTAAAAAATATCCGTACCATCAAAGGAGGCAAGATTGGTACTAAAATAAATGTTTTTTTGCAATAATAGTGATATTAAAATTTCATGAGATTATGATGTGTGCTTTTTTAGTTATGAAAAAAAAATCATGTTTCAGGCATGGAGTTTTCTAGAAAATTTTAGCAGCATAAGATCATGTATTTGGTGATTAGGAGGGAAAAACATCACATCAAAATGTTCAAAAATGGCTAAGTGTTGGAGTTTTAACCTTTTCTTGATTTTAGTACTTTAACTCACCATTAACCCAATATGGCTTAAAACGATTCAGTTGAGAGTTAGAGGGTGAGTTATACCCATAAAAATAGGGGAAAGTTGAGTTGATGAGACAATGGGGACACAAAAATTCACTTTGCATGAGATTGTAACAAGTGTCACCATGTGGTAGAAAAGTGAGATAGATGTAGGGGATAAAAATAGACTCCCGTGAGATAAGATGGGGTTCTTCATGTTACTAGGGCTAGCTGGATGAAGGGATAAAAAGTGTTGAAAAATGTGTCATGGGTAGCCTTTGTCATGAGGAGGCACAAAATTGGTCTAAAACAAGTTTGAAAATTGTTCTAACAGCCTGGGATGTCACTTAAGTGATGAAATATATTCTTCCACAAGGGGGTGCAATTTTGTGTCCCCGCTATCTCCTTGCACCAAGATAAAAGGGACAAGGGATATATAAGGTCAAAATGTGTGCCACTCACTTCATGTCAACACGAAATTAGAACATGGGAATGTGTTTCCGCACTAGGAGTAAAATTGGAGTTCCATGGTCAAACCTTATATTAATTTTACTTCAAAGCACCCACTAAATCCATTCCCACAATTTTTATGACTTGATTCTTATTGAATTTTTTTATTTTTAGGCCCACTCATCATTTTGGCACAAAGAAGAAACAATAGTGACCTGAACTACCATGGAGAATAGTGAGGGTTAGGATTAAAACTGATACCTTTACCATGTAGAGGACTCTGATAAATTTCTATTGACTATATTTTTAGATCCTAACTCCTCCCAAAACTCTTGGAACCTTCATAACAAGATAAATTTCTTCATTGAAGCTTACATCCCATGCACCCATAATAACACAGTCTTACTGTTATCTAATTTTTCCCCTCGAAAAAAATTTGATCAAACATGACCTTATAGAGGAGGAAATAGAGACGTTGGTTCAATCATGTGAGCTCAAATTTCAATTCCAAAAATCAGGTAGCAGGCAGGCTCAATAATGGAAATGCAAGGTCGACAAATAAATGGCCAAGGGAACATCAAAGGAGATCAGAGCTCAAGTGGAAGAATGGAGAAAGGCTCAAAGTTTTCAGAATTCACATTTTTGGCATTTTGGAGACAAGACGGGAAAAAATTGAAAAAAAGTATGAAAGAGGGAAAAGTTATGAAAGTTCAAAAGTCTAAAATTTCAAACTTTTAGGTTTCAAAGTTTCGGAGATTCAGAGTTTCAAAGTCTTCGGCAACAAAACAGGAAAAGTGACCAAAAATGTCTGAAATCCTGAAAGTCTAAAACCTGAAAGGGTTTGGATTTTGGAAGTCAAACTTGGTTTTGGGGTCAACGCAGTGACATTTTTAGGAGTTTTGGGTTTCGAGGTTTCAGAACTCTTGGGGAAAAAAAAGGGATGAATAGTGAAAAAGGTCCAAAAAGGAAAAAAAATTGAAAGTCTGAAAGTCCAAAATTTGAAACTTTCAAGTTTCGGAGTTTCACATTTCAAAGTTTTGGAACTCTCGAGGTGATTTGGGTGATGAGCAAGGAAAAAGTTCCAAAAGTCTGAAATTTCAGACTTTCGGGTTTTGAAGTTTTCGCGCGCCCAAGAAGATGAACAGTAACCCGACTTCCAAAACCAGAATGTCTGAAAGTCCAAATTTTGGGATTTTGGAGGTTGCAAGCATTTTGGACTCCAAAAAAGGAAGATCAAGAACTCACATTTTTGTAGAATGGTACCCTAACCTTCAGATGGCAATAACGCTTGACTGGGAGCTCGAATTTGCACAAGAAAGGACTTTTTGGAAATCTTACATTATCCTCTACACAACTACAAGTGGTTATCTTAATTTAAGTGAGACTAAGTTATTCAAAATTAATAAATACAGTCCCCACATTTTAAGAGGATGTTCCATGTTTCTCACCTACCATAATAATGAGGTATGGGCTTCTTTTATTTCCCAACAAGGAAGAGTACATGGAGTCATGGATTTTGTAGTAGAACCCATCATTTTTATAGGTGAATTCAATCCATTTTAGGGTGGTTGGATAAAGAATTTGAATTATTCTCTCCCCCTTTCTCTCATTCTTCATACATATTATAAGGAGGGGCATTTTTCTAATGTTGGACAAATTGGATTTGCACCCTCCCTTCTGCTCTTGTTTGTAAGTGAATTTGTCGAGTTCAAACCTCCCATCTAAGTTCTGTAAAATGCAATCTTGCCTCTTGGCCATTGTAATGCACTGTATCATCTTTGGAGCAATAATAAAATTTTGTGGATGATTTTCAACCTTCTCTTATGTTCATTGCATCTCCTTGATCTCTCATTGCAATCTTGGTTATTTATGCATGGTGGTTGTATTACATTTGTATGGTTTTTGTTTAATGGAAAACAAGGTGTTCAATATTCCTTTGGTGCATCACCTCTATTAGTTTAGGTTTATTTTCTTGCAATCTTCTTAACCATGTATCCTTGGCAAGATAGAGTAGGTTTTAATAGTAGATCCTCTACAATTTGTATGTGTGCATTAGAATAGAGGAATAGGAACTGTCCTTCATCTAGAGATTTTTCCCAATCACAAAGTCCAACACTTTGGGAAAATATCCATGTTATGCAATCACACTAAGATTTTCAACCCATCAAGTTGCAGACATTCAGGGGTGTTGTGATTACGCATCAACACTTACTTAGATTGATCCTAACACCACATCCCTCAACATATTTCCTTGAAACTACCATGGATCTCTTCATTTATCCCCTACACAACCTCCATATTTTTTTAGCCACGATAGGTACCTTCTCAAGGATTTTTTCTTGTTGTAATATGGATAAAAATAGCCATTTTAGTGCATCTAGGAGCACTTTTCCACCTTAGATCTCACTAGCTTCATGAAATTCAATTTGATCTACCTCCTTACATATGAAACACACTTGAAATCCATGTTAGCTTGTTATTCTCATCCATAATGATGATTACATAGATTCAAAGGGGTTGTATGAGTTGATATACTGATTGGAGGAAGGGTTCATAATGACTGGGAAAGGGGATTTCAAGTGGTGAGCTTGGTTATCATGACTAAACTTTTAAATTTTGCATGTCAAACATTTAGCATAACAGAAGTATGGAGAGAAAAAAATGATAAGTGGAATTTTGTATCCAAATAAATTGTTGTGCAATGTTCTAGTAATGAACATTTTCTTGATTAATTTGTGTATTTGACTTGCAAGATGTTGTTGCGATTTGTGAAAAAGTGAATTGTACCAGTGAATTGTACCAGTATTGAAGTGTGGTGGCAAGTAGATATTGTGTAATTTTTGGTGTGCTTCAAGCACAAGAATTTATTTTCATTATATTTTATTGTATATTGTTGTCCATTCATGTTTCCCATAGAGCTAAGGACCTAGAGAGAAAAACTAGACATAGAAATATAGACTTGAAAATAACCTCATAATAAGAAACATAATACATGTTTCCTATAGAAACAAAATGACATGGTTTCAAATCATATTATGTATGAATGTTTAAGGTTTGCATATGCCATGACAATGTGAATCCTATGAAAAACCTCCATTTGAATTACATTTTGTATAATTGTGTTCTTTTCTTATTTGTATTGTCAGGAGTACTCTTTGTTGCATTGAACTTCTTAGTCCAATTTTTTAACTAGTTGTTAATAACAACTAATTATTTTGTAGACTATGTACAACTCTATTTTTATATTGATTTATTTTCTTTTCTTAGAGGTGTGCTTTAAATAAAATGGTTTATATATTTGGTTGTGAAGGTTATGTTTTGCAAGTTACAAGTAACTGCTACATTTTCAACTTACTATCTTATATATTTGGTCATATATCGAAGTTAAAGCATCTACTGGGTTTATATTGGAAATGATGTGAAAATGTTTGAGAATATTTAATCTCAGATTTTTTTTGTTGTTTCTTATGTTTATAGCATGCATCCTATATTATATTGTCACTTGCAATGTTTATTTTTTTGTTTCCTAATGTGTTTATAAGGGAAGCATGCAATCTTCGAGTTGGAAAAAGTATGAAAGTAGGAGTTATCTTTATGGTAGTAACATGACATGATAATTTTCCTTATATAATTGGATCTTTAGTTATGTATGGTGGTTGAAAAAAAATAATGATTGGAATTTTATACCTCCACAAAAAATTTATGTTGTGTTCTAATAATGGACACTTTGTTGATTACGTTGTATTGTTGAATTATAGGATGTTGTTGCAACTTGTAGAATAGTGAATTGTGAGCTTCATAATTTTTTTCATAAAATTAATATGCCACATTATTCTATTTTTTTAGTTGAGTGATGTGTGAAAGAAATTTGAAGCAAACCAATTAAAGTATTTCAATAATCTCTTGACATGTAGTGGAAGTGTAATTTAAATTGTATAATTATGCAGAGGAGGTTTTTAGGTATATATAATATTTCATATACATAGAGGCATTTGGTACTAGATATGTGTAAAGGTGGTGTTAATTGGCGACAGGTTACCTATGGAAAAATGGTTTTGATCATATTTCTCTATTTAACTAAAACAATACTTAATTGATATGTTTTGTTGATCGTTTTGATCCACGGCATGCTTCCAGTATTTGAAAAGGGAAAAAATGAATCCAATAAAGAAACATGCTCAGTGAAGTGAATCCTAGCTTGCCAAAAGGAAGATTCAAAAATGCTATAAATATCATGAAGTGGAAAAAATTGGAGGTCGTTAACAACTGGAACCTAAAACAAATCATTGTTCTTCTATAGCCACAGATAAAAGTTATGTTGTTCTCTTATAATGGGTGTTTTGTTGATTACATTATGTTGTTGAATTGTAGTATGTTGTTACAACTTACAAAATAGTGAATTGTGAGCTTCACATTTTTCATGAAATAAATATGCCACATTATACTACTTTTTATTTGAGTGATGTTTGAAAAGATATATGAAGAAAAAGTAAAAGTATTTCAATAAGCTCTTGCAATTTAGTGGAAGTGTAATTTGAATTGTATAATTATGAAGAGGTGTTCATGTATATATAATATTTTGTATATGCATGGGCATTTGGTAATATAGTGTTATTTAGCTACATGTTTCCCATGGAAAAGATGGTTTTGATCATGTTTCTCGCTTTTACTAAAAAAATACTTAATTGGTATGTTTTGTTTCGCTAGTTTTGTTATTGGATTATTCCTTTGTGTGGTGCTTATTGTATGTTTCAATATCTCTATTTCTTAAACTATTTAGAACTTGATATTGAAAGATAAACCTCCCTTTCCTTACCATTTTACACATGTGCACATGGATTGCTCGATTGTGGCATCTTATGTGTTCCACAATAGTGGTTAGTTTTGTAATGTATATCTAATTCATATTGGTTCACTGAATAGTTTTATAATACCACTTAAAATGTGGGGATTTTTTAGGTTTAAAAGACCACTTTTACATATTTTGTGATGTTTTTTGTCACTCTTTTGTGTATTTGATAGTTTATGTGAAAGGAGAGTGTCCTCACTTAAGAACTGGTGATTTTGTAAAAACCCATCTTATATGAATTTGTGAAAGTAGTTTTTTTTTGTTGGAAAGGAATTTTATGAAGATAAAATCTATTGCTTTTGCTTTATAGTTGCGCATCATTTTATGCATTTCTTTTAGCATTGTGTTTTTGAAATTTTCTAAGTGGGACAACTCCTGCTTCCAAGATCTTGGATGCATTGATTGTTACATCATTTCCAGATTCATTATGTGATTAAAGGGCATAATTTTCAAGAAATACATATCTAAAGTGGGTTGTTAGTAGATGTTTGCTCCTCATGTACCCTCATAAAGATGAAGGGAAACTTACTCGCATGAGATAACACATTGTAAAAAATGTTGTCCTTTATCATTATGCTTTGAGTAAAGGATTGCATGCCTATATTCAGGGTGATCTATTTGCTCCATTGATATGTTCTTCTCCATGAGTAATTAATAGAGTAATTAATGAACGTAATTTATGATACTACAAAATGATATTGCAGATATAAAAAACCTTCAGGATTAAATGGTAGTATGGGATTATATGTTGGCCACTCCTATAGTTTTGCAAATACACATCTACTTGATTATGGATGTGTTGATTAAGGATGATTACCATACTATTCTTGGCATTTTCAAATTCACCAAATCTCTACTTAGATATTCTTATAAATTGAGGGAATTCTATGATTTGGTATAGGGTTTTATTTGTTAGATGAAATCTTAAACTAAGAAATAAGTATTTGAAATCCCTTTGAGCATGAGACTTATTAGTGTATGGTAATGACAAGTTCATTCAATGATGCCAAGTTAAAAACTCCAAGATTCTCCTTTTGGTTGCATCATTATGTTTTGTAAATTTTGAACTTAGGAATGTAGTTACCAAATAGGCCTCTACATTCTTTCAAAAGGTTAATAGATGTGCAAACATCCTCAATTTATTCTTGAATCTTGCAAGTGGTAGTGCAATATTGTTTTTAGTATGTAGGAAATTTAGCATTTTTGTATAAAATTGACTTCTGTACAACTTCGTCAAGATTTTTTTTGGGATTAATTTATGACTTAGACTAGGGTTTTCAAGGTTTCATTACAATTGACTACATTTTATATATGTTGCCAACTCCTAAATATATTCAATAGGGGGATTCCTAACTACTTATATAATATATGGATCCTCCCAAATAGGGTAGGGAATAACATAAAGATATCAGGTCTTCAACCTCCTCAAAATGCATTCTCAAGATATTTTTATATAATTTACATATTATATATCTTTATCGAAACTTTATAGGGAAAGTAAGGCATCACCATCCATCTATCCATCTATATATGGACTCTAGACTATTGTTAACTATTCACCCTCAATCTATTCATCAAGTTGATAGATGAGATCCCACTCGTTACCATGCCATATAGATTTCCAACCTGTCATTTCAATTTATGCTACTCCCTAATCACGTTGCACTAGAGTTTCTTTATTGTCATCCTTTTTCATTTTCACATAAATAAACCACTACATGGCATCCATCTTGGGTAAAACTTTTGATAGATATGTATTTTCCTCTTACTACTACAAAATATCTCAAAATGGTCAATGTCCATTAGAGAGCTACCACTCTCGTATTGTGTGTTTTCTATCTCTAACTTCAAATTTCTATAAATATTGGAGTTCAATGATTTTTCATTGATAATATCTTACAACAAAAATGAGTACTTAAACACCTATAATTAGGCAAAAAGGAAACTTCATGGTATCTTTGAGATTTATACTTTGAAGAGCATTGTTAAATATATATGAGTTCTATACCATAAAATTTACATTTTCTCTTATCCTTTAACATTAAACAAAGACAAACTAAAGATTGTTTGTATCATAATCCTTAAGAGTTACTTATGACTTAGGTTGTTGAGGAGTTTTATCGCAATGCAACACATAATTGGGGGCATCTTTTCTAATTTATTTGAAGAGTGAATGAAATTTGATTATGTAATTGCTAGTTGCAACACCGATTCACTTTTTGAAATGTTTTTTCGAATTTGGTTTTGGATATTTATATGCATCCCATAGTTTGTGCTTGAAGGAGAATTTAATTTTGATTTCCCCAATATTGTTATCTTTTTTTTTTAATGTTAATGATATTTTTTAAGTTGATAATAGACTAAGTAAATAGATATAGCATGATGAAACTCATACCTTCAATAGAGAGCACTCCAAAGACAAACATGTGTAATATACTTACTCACATAATCCAAATCACAAAACAAATGTTGGGAATGATGCCAATTTTGGCATTTGAAATTCTATTAAATTTAGATCATTTCTATTTTTTTAAATACTCTAAAAATAAAAATTTAGGATGTTTTACAACTTATTTATTTCATCCATGTGTTTTTTTAGTCAATTAGGACCAAATAATTTATTTTCATTTATTTCCTTTAAAAAGCTTTAAAAATCTAAAACTAGATTATCGACTATCAATTTTCGGATAAGTACAAATTCTTGTGTAGTCATCCCCAAAGAGGTGGGAGACACTTTCTAAGTTAATATAACTATAAATATGCTAATTTTATGGCAATACCTATATTTTAGGGACCTTGAGGTGCATTTTTTAGAAGAAATCTATAATTAGGCTTTGAATGTGTGCCTAACTTGAATAATTTTATTCCTAGAAAAAATTCTTACGTGTTGAATTTCTTCATGGATTTCATTAGTCTACTTTTAAGTAAACTAAAATTTCAAAATTAGTTTAGAAGTTTTTTACTATTATTAGTGATTCTATTTTGTGTCTAACTTGTTTTGCAAGTTGAGTTGTAATTCCTAAATTTAGTCTTTTTGTATTAGTAAAAACATGGCCAAAAGGAAGGTGACATGGTGCTCTATTATTACAATTTGTGCAAGTGTTTTTATGATTTTTTTATTTCAGGTATTCAGATTTAATAATCTTACAAATCTTATTTTGAAGTTCAAGTGTGCATGTAGTGCACAATTTGATCATCAACTACACAAGCAATTACACTCGCTTAATCACTAGTTTTCCTAGGCCTTTTTTGGTTGATATGGAGATTCTTTTTGGTTATATCATAGGTTGATCAACACTTCAAGTTTTTGGTTTTGTTATCCTTCCACATTCGTTCCAACCAATTTCATTTCATATTAGAGCCAGGTTCTACAAACAATGACTTCTGTCAATTCTACTTCTATGAATATCCCTATTTTTAAAGGAGACGACTTTTAGTATTGGAAGGATTAGTTGAAGACAATTTTTGTTTGGAAGGGAGTTTGAGACAATATTTTCAATGAATATCAACCACTTGTTGATTGAAATTTTCTTTCTCAGGATTAGAAGAAAGTGAACAAGGATGTGTAATGCCCATCTCGAGACACCGGGAAAAATAGGTTAAAAGTTTTAGTAAAAATTTTGTTTTTTTGAAATGCGAACTAATGTTTCGCCTAACCATTCTTACTAGGTATTTTAAAATTCTCCAAGATATAATATTTTAATCAAATTGCTAAAACCATTATTTCGAGTTAATTTGCTTTGTTTAGCTTCTGTTAATTTTTAAACATTTAAAAAGAATAATGTAAATGTCACATTTAATAATTTACTTTCATGAAGTAATAATCTACCATTTCACAATTAAAATTTCATTCCCTACTCAGAGTTTATTCCCACAATATTACTTAAATTCAAAAATGTAGAGGGTCACTTAAGGACCCTAGGATCATGTCCATCTTAACCCTTGATTTCTCTTTTGCCCTAAGATTCTGCCCTAATTTCATTATCATTTCCTCTCTCTTTGTTTCCTTATGTTATTTCTCTCATTTTAGATTTATTTCTTCTGGCAGGTTGTGTGGAGGATCCATGGAAGCTTGTCCATTTCTTGTGTCTTCCTCCTTGGGTGATAGCCGCCTCCCACCATTAAATTCTTCTGTGTTTTAGTTTTTAATCAATAATTACATGTATTTGTTGGATGTATGGGGTGCGGATCTGGGGTTTGAGCAGCAGGTTGAGGAGTTAGGGCGGCGGACAAGGGGTGGTGCAAATGTTGGAGGGCGCATGAAAGGGGTGACAGGGCATGCGGGTGAGGGAGGTGCGACACCAGGGCAGAGGGAGGTCGTGGGGAAGGCGGTTGTGGTGGCCATGGCGTCCGGGGGTGACAGGGGTGCAGCGGCAGACAAAAGGGGGATGAGGAACAGGGGTGTGGGCAAGGAGCAGGCCGGAGGGGGCAGGGCGCACCCATGGGGGAGTATAGGGTTGTGGGGGCAGTGCCCCCCTAGAACAACACAGGCGTGGGGGGGAAAGGTTCGCCCCCCCCCCCCCCGCATATTTTTTTTTTGTTTATATATTTTTTTTGTTCTATAAAAAAAATGTAAAAACATATGTATATAACTTACGAAATATATGTATATAACTTATTTTATATATATATATATATATATATATATATAGTTATAACAAATATATATATATATATATAATAGATGTAAAATCTTAATTAAATGGTTTATTTAATATAAAATGTATATATATATATTCTTATTTTAGGTAAATAAGGAACAGAAAAATAATAATTGCATTAAACACTTATAAAACTTCATGAGTTTTCTTAAAGCAACAAAATCATAGCATATATATATATATATATATTTCTTTATTACTCTAAAACTGGTATATTTATCTATATTAATTTATTTATTTATTTATTGTGTACACAAGAATAAACAATGTGGATTTCAACTTAAAATGAATAACCGATTTTAAATCTTACATGGAAAGGAACCAGGACTAGTCATATTTCCAGCAATAATATTACAACAAACAACACAAGAGGGATACTTTCTTTTCAAAGACAATGCTACAAGATTAATTCAGATTTTAAAACAAGTAAAATCTTCAACAAATAATATGCTTTCCTTTGTAATAGCACCTTCTCAATAAACAACCTTTCTTTATCAATGATATTTAAGACAAAGCATGTGGAAGGAATATAAATATTTTACAAGATCTCTATTGCAAACACCCTCAATATTTCATATTTCAAATTCATGCTCAAATACATTAGGAGACAATCTATCAACTCCTTCCCCAGATTTAAAGGAGATCTTCCAATACAAAGGACTTTCATTTATACAAGTGATTCCAAATCACCAGGAGGATACTTTACCAAACAAGAATACCCTTCAAATAACCATATCTTAGAGCCACAAATAGAGAAATGCCAACAAGGTGAATGAGACAATGAGCACCAAGATGACAAGAGATTCCAAGCTTGAGATACATCCTTCATGACTTCAAGAAATCCAACAAGGAGAAAGAGCTTGTTTGCCACCCAACCATAGGCATCATTACATGCCTCTCCCAAGGTTGGGATGTATTCTAGCCTCCCCCAAGCCCATGGGAAAGAGGTCAACTAACCAAAAATTGCACAAGATAGAGGTTGAACTAACAATGATTACAAGCATACAAAGATAAGACACATACAAACAAGACTCCAAAATTTACAATGAGGAGAACCCATGTTCATCCTCAAAAATGGGGAAGAGAGAAGAAAGTTCTCCAAAAAAATTATTCCAAAAATTTCTTGCACAAAGAAAAAAACTCCATACCCTCCTTATTGCTCCTAATTTCAATCCAAAACCCTCCTTATTCCTCCTCCCTTTCTCCAAGTCCTTCTTGGAAGGATTTTCAAACCCCAAAGGGGTTTCCTTACCAAGAATGGGGAAGGAGATTCAAGCCAAAATAATCAACTTCCCCACCTCAACCATTGAGGGGAAACACTAAGACCCTACAAGGCTTGTCCATCAAGCCTTGAGGATTGAGAGGGAAAATTCCCTCTCTTCCCCCACACTCCAAAACTCCACCATGCCATATGATGGAGGGAGTAAACAAGAAAACACAACCAAAACCCATGTACAACAATGACAATTTCAAACACCCAATCTAACCTCTAAAAGGAAAACAACACAACACAAAAGAAATAAGAGCCTACCTCAAGGAAAGCTCTCCAAAAAGCTCTCCTACTTCAAATTCTCCACACCTTGACTCAAGCCAATCTCCAAGCTCCAAAATCCACAAGCATCCCAAGCAAGAAGTCTCCCAAAAAAATTCCCTCTCTTTTCCCATGAATGGGAATTTGAAGAGGAGCAAGCAAGCACCCTCACAAATGAGGGGGTGACTTGTGTCAACCCTCTCCCTCACCAAGGTCAAAGATGCCAAAACAAAAGAGAAAAAGGGTAAAATTAACTTTTTGCCCTCTTCTCCGAAATTCCCCTAAATGTTAGCAAGACAAAACTAGTGGAACTTTTTATAAACAATCAAATCCACATCCCTTACATGGATGTGACTAAACAAGAGGTAAAAAGGGAGGGAAAATTCCCTCTAGCCTTGAAATAAGCCCCCCTTACCCATTAGGTAGGGTCCAAGGTCTCATTTTTATGTTAGGGGAACTCCCAAGCTAAAAAGGGGTCCCCAAAAATGCCCAAAATACCCTAATTTCGGGTTTTACATTTTTGGCACAAGGGTAGAGGGTGTGGGGACCACCCAAGGGTCTCACATGTGACCCTAAACCCTTGTGATTAAGTGACTCATTAAACAAAATCAACAATTTAAATGAAAGTGGGATTATTGACTCCCAAAACAAGTTTACATCATAACCAACTACCCTAAACAAAATTAATAATTCAAAGCACAATACATTACATACATTGGGGTCACTCATAGTGCCCAAAATTAATAATCTCCTATACTAAGGCTTCACACAATGAACATGGCTAGGACTCAGCCCGTAGGGCTGCTTGTGCAAGATTGTGTAGCTAGTCTGAGTCTCACGTTCTCCTGTAAACCTGTCACCTGCACACTCATTGCACATTTTAACCGCACCTGTCCGGTACAATATAATTCAATTACATAGTAAGATATCAATGCATTCTAAACTTAATCTAACATCCTACTGAAATCAAGATGTGACAACGTGCACAATTATACTCAATATTCCAAAAGTTAGACAAGATGATACGTGACATATAACCATAGAATTCCACATGCAACAACTATCCATTGTTATAATTATGTTCCAAACACAGCATCATATCCATCAGTATCCATGACATTATAAGAATATGCGACAATGTAGAAATTAAGCTAAATTGGCGCTATACGCCTAAATGTCCACACATGTCTAATAAGACCAAATATCTAAATATAATGTCCAAGATATAACCAATCACTGTCAAAACATGTCTATGAGCAAAGAAACAACAAGCTATTGAGCTATAAAAAGTGTGGGCACTACATCCCCTCTACTAAAATTAGACTTCCTCCTGGAAGTCACTGAAAGAGATAAGGATACCTAGCCCTCAAAGGTATCGCATCCTCCCAGGTGGCTGTTGTCTCATCGTATCGGTCCCACTATGCTCTAACCTGGTCCAAGTCTCCACCCTAATGGGCCAACCTCCGGTGCTCCAGTATGCGTACTAGCTCCAATCTTCACTGTCCTCCGTCCTCTACCTGTAATGCCGACCAATCCAAAACATGAGAAGCATCAGGTACATATATACGTAGTACAGAAACATAAAACACATCGTGGGCCCGTGCAAGGCATGGTGGCAAAGCTAGGTGATAGGTAACTAGACCAATGACCTCTAAAATATCAAAAGGCCCCACAAAGCGAGGCAATAGCTTAGAACCCTTTCCATAACGGATTGGACTCTTATGTGGACAAACTCTCAAGAAGACTTTTTCACCCACTGAGAAGTGACGATCTAGCCTCTTGGTGTCTGCATACGCCTTTTGGCGTGGTCTGGCCTGCTCAAGACACTGTCTAATCAACACAACCTGCTGGTCTAACTCCTGAAGGTATGCTGGTCCCAAAATAATCCTGTCATCTAGTCTATCCCAACTCAAAGGTGTCCTGCAAGGTCGTCCATACAAGGCCTGGTAAGGAGCCATACCAATGGAACTATGATAGCTTTTGCTATAGGCAAACTCAACTAGATGCAAATAATATTCCCATTTATTCTTCTGATCCATCACATACATTCTCAACATGTCCTCTAACACCTGATTAACTCTCTCTATCTGCCCATCTATCTCTGGATGATATGCTGAACTGAAATTAATCTGAGTACCCAGAGGCATCCTGAAAAGAAGTCTAGAAAATGTGAAGTGTAGATGGTATCATCTACATTGATGATGGTCTTCAGGATCCCATGTAACTTAAAAATGTCCTCCATAAATACTTTGGAATGGCCTATGCATTATAGGTGACCTTGGTTAGAGGCAAGAAATGCAAAACCTTGGTCAATTTATCCACGGTGACCATAATGGCGTCATGACTGATAAGATGACATAGGAAGTCTCTATGAATTCCATGGAGATCCATCCCATTTCCACTTTTCTTTGAATATCATGAAAGAGTCCGGGATGATAATGCTCTACCTTTGACCCTCTAACACTGCAAGGCAATAATGCTAATAAAATTTGCTATGTTAGCAATCGAAAGACCTGGCCAATAATATAACTCTCTCAGATTTTCAAACATGCATTTTCTTCACTCCTGGATGTTCCCACGTTCATATGGGGCTCGATGAGCCTCATGGGATGAAACTACACATATCACCTGCCTTAGGCACATAGAATGCTACCTTGGAACCGAAAGCTAAACCATCTACCTATAAAACTAAATGCCATCTATAAATCATAAAGAACCTGGTGAATTCAACATCTAAGCACCCTCATAAAATCTATCTTCAAGATGCTCAAGAATCCTGCCTCTCAAATCTGACTGAAGTGCTCAAGAAGAAAGCTACATGATCGTCAATCTACTAAGTGCTTTCTGTGATGACATTTTCCTTTCCTTTGATGTATTGCAATCCTCCATGTCATACTCACATAAGAACTCCATCCAACACCACTGACGTGCATTAAGGTTTGGCTTGAGAAGATATGCTGCAAACTACGTATGGAAACTATCGTCAAAATGAAATCTGTAATACCCAAAAGGAAATGTTGCCAATCTGCACTAGAGCATGAACATGCTACTGCAAGCTTCCAAGTTGTGAGTTAGGACTAATTAATGCTCATAATCCTTGAGCTTTCCTGAGATCAAAAGAAATAACCCTCGATGCTCCTGCATAAGAAGTTACTCCCAAACCCTCTAGTGATGCAGCGGTATGAAATGGAACAAAATCCTTTGTCAGGTCTGGAACTGCTAAGATGAACACCATGGTTAACCTTTCCTTATAGTAACTGAAAGGCATGCTCACATTTCTCTGACCAGTCAAACTTCTTCCCTTTCATCTAAAGGGAAGTAATAGGGTGAGAGATCCTAGAAAAATCTTGTGTGACAAACCTGCGATAATACCCTGCTAAACCCATGAAACTCCTTACCTCAATATGTGATGTGGGCGCTGGCCATGTCCATGATAGCATGTATCTTAGAGGGGTCATACAGAGATACCCTCTCTTAAAATCAATGTGCACAAGTACTGAATCTCTGCCTGAAAGAAGCTACATTTTTCCAAGTTGTACCATGATAACTTAGTCACCTCAAAACCTGAAGTACCTATCTCAAATGCTCTGTCATGTTCCTCCTCAAACGTAAATATGTCAAAATGAATCATCAGGAACACTAATTTCAAATGTATCTAGAAAGGCCCTGAATACTGCCATTCATGAGGCTCATGAAGATAGTTGGGGCATTGGTCAAACCAAAGTGGACAACTGTGAACTCATAATGCCCATAACACATGTAACGAAAAGCTGTCTTTATGAATGTTTGCATTTGAAATGTGCAACTGATGATACCCTGACTTGAGAACATTTTAGAACACTCTTGCTCCCCGCATCTGATCAAACAAGTCATCAATCATAGGGAGTGGATAACGGTTCTTTATTATGACTTTTGTTGAGATTTCTGAAGTCTACACAAAGTCTGAGAGAACCATCCTTCTTCTTCACAAATATGACTAGTGCTCCGCAAGGAGATACACTAGGGTGAATGAGACCCTTAATCCAAAACTCCTGAGAACTAGAATCTTGAGATCAAGAAAACATGTCATCATCTGATTAGGGTGCCCTAGAAACTGGTGCTGGAAGGTACTAAATCGAACTGGTGAAATCCACCTCTATAGGTGCTGAAAAACGGAAGCTCACACTAGAGGAAATACAAACTGAACAAGACTAAAAAGATCATACATGCTTCAAGGGGAAACATGTAGAGTGCACACACACACTTATTCTACAGAAAATCAAACCTAAACTAACCTACTCTAACCAGTTGAAAATGAGAAGCTAAAAAAATGTTGACCTAGTGCTAAGACAAGTATCTTCCTTTTCTCAAAAAATAAGACCATGCGATTTAATCTTGACATATTTAAATAATACATGGAATAAATATTATTATTAAAATATTTAAATAAAAATATTAATTTAATTAACATAATGTTGGGACCCCCCGTTGACCCGTTTGACTTGAAGAGGAGGGGGGTCCATGTGGAAATAGTCTGCACAAATCTCAACTCGGTGAGCTTCGAATCCTCTAACTCGGTGTTGCAATCGATTTTGAACCCCACACTAACTCTTTCCTCATCTGAATGGCAATCGAGCTCTTTTTGCATTGAGTCCTTCAAATGGTGAGCTATCAAACCATAGGCATCATTACATATATTTCCCAAGATTGGGATGCATGCTAGCCTCCCCCAATCCCATGGGAAAGAGGAAAACTAACCACAACTGTGCACAAGAGTGAAGGTGAACAAACAACATTACATTCATACAAAAACAAGGAAAAGACTAAGACAAGACTCCAAATGTTACAAAGATGAACAAAAGGCCAAACCATGTTCTACCTCAAAAATGGGGAAGAGAAAAGAAAGTTCTCCAAATATTTGCAACCATCGTTATTTGTACAAAATAAGATCTCCATACCCTCCTTATTTCTCGAAATTCCATTCCTAGCCCTCCTTATTCCTCCACCCTTTCACCAATCCTTCTTGGAAGGATTTTCAAACCCCAAAGGGGTTTCTTTATCAAGAATGGGGAAGGAGGTTTTATGCCAAATGACCCACCTTCCCCACCTCAACCATTTGAGGGGAGTAACTAAATCCTACAAGGCTTACCCATCAAGCCTATAATGATTGAGAGGGAAAATTTCCCTCTCTTCCCCCACAACTCCAAGACTCCATCATGCCATATGATGGAGGGAGAAAAATCAAATAAACAACAAGATCTTCATGCAACAACAACATTTCCAAGTAAACAACTAATTTCAAGCATGATATAACAAACACAAAAAAACTCAAGAAGCCTACCTCAAATAAAATCTCTCCAAACTTCAATCTCTTCCACTTATTGACCCAAGAAATCTCTAGCTCCAAATCCACAAGAATCCAAGCAAAAGCTCCCAAAAAAAATTCTCTTCTTTTCCCATGAGGGGTAATTTGAAGAGGAGCAAGGAAAAATCCTCACCAATGAGGGGGTGACATGTGTCACCACTCTCCTCCCTTAAGGTCAAAGATGTCAAAAATAAATGAGAGAAAGGATAAAGTGACTTCTAGCCCTCTTCTCCTAAATTACTCTAAATGAGAACAAAACAAAACTTGAGCAAATTTTTACAAGCACACTAATCCATAACCCTTACATGGATGTGACCAAAGGGGAGGCAAAAAAGGAGGGAAAACTCCCTATAGCCTTGGAAATAAGCCCCCCTACCTATTAGGTAGGGCTCATTTTCATGTTAAGGGAACTCCCAAACTAAAAAGGGGTCCCTAAAAATGCCCAAAATAACCCTAATTTTGGGTTTTACATTTTGGCACAAGGGTAGAGGGTGTGGGGACCACCCAAGGGTCTCACATGTGACCCTAAACCCTTATGATTAAGTGACGCATTAAACAAAATCAACAATTTAAATGAAAGTGGGATTATTGACTCTCAAAACAAGTTTACATCATAACCAACTACCCTAAACAAAATTAATAATTCAAAGCACAATACATTACATACATTGGGGTCACTCATAGTGCCCAAAATTAATAATCTCCTATACTAAGGCTTCACACAATGAACATGGCTAGGACTCAGCCCGTAGGCTACTTGTGCAAGATTGTGTAGCTAGTCTGAGTCCCACGTTCTCTTGTAAACCTGTCACCTACACACTCATTGCACATTTTAACCGCACCTGTCTGGTACAATATAATTCAATGACATAGTAAGATATCAATGCGTTCTAACTTAACCTAACATCTTACTGAAATCAAGATGCAACACGTGCACAATTATACTCAATATTCCAAAAGTTAGACAAGATGATACGTGACATATAACCATAGAATTCCACATGCAACAAGTATCCATTTTTATAATTATGTTCCAAACACAGCATCATATCCATCAGTATCCATGACATTATAAGAAAATGCGACAATGTAGAAATCAAGCTAAATTGGCGTTATACGCCTAAATGTCCGCACATGTCTAATAAGACCAAATATCTAAATATAATGTCCAAGATATAACCAATCACTATCAAAACATGTCTATGAGCAAAGAAACAACAAGCTACTGAGCTATAAAAAGTGTGGGCACTACAGGATGAAGAGAAAGTAGATGCTCAGGCTTTCTTTTATCTTCAAAGTGTTATAGATCTTAGCATCTATCCAAGAATTTATGGCTACAAAAATGATCATGAAGTATGGGATACCTTGGATACTTCATATCAATTCTCTATTAAGGTATGAGAAGAAAAACTTTAAACCCTCAAAATGAATTTTGAAATTTTAAAAATGTCATAAGGTGAAGGTGTAGGACATTTTTGCATAAGTGTAAATGATATGATTCATAGAATGAGAGTTTAGGGAGAAACCATTGCATATAAACTAATTGTTAGATTTTAAAATATTTGACACCAAGATCATTACACATTTTGATCACTCTTGAAGAGTGTAAGGACATGAACGCTACAAGTGTTGATGAAATAGAAGGCTCTCTTTTCTCATGTGAGAATAAGATGAATATATATGCGGGAAATCTAAAACATGTAATTGAAACTAAAGCTAGAATTTCAAAGCCACACTAAATAATCATAAAATTCAAAGAAATATAATTCAAAGGGGAAAGAACAAGAAAATTTCACAAGGAAAAGTAAGAAATTATTTATTTGTCATTATTGTAAAAAACTTACATACTTTGTTAAAAAATTACATGAAAATGACAACAATGAATCAAGTTCATTAAGAGGGTGGGAAGAAGACACTCAAATTTTAACAAAGATAGATTAAAAATGACACAAATTATTGTTTCACATGCAATGTGGAAAAGAGGATGCCAATAATATGTGGTTTCTTGATTCAAGTTGCTTAAATCACATGACAAGTCAGAAATAGGGTTTTAGCATGTCAAATGATACCTTCAAAAATCAAGTGAATTTAGGGGATGGAAAATCCATTCAAATTGAAGGTAATTGGAAACATGAAAATAAACTCAAGTAAAGGTAAGAGTGAAAGTAATTATGTATATTTTTCTCCAAGTTTGGACCATAATTTGAACAATGTTGGAAAACTAGTTGAAAAGGGTTTTAAACTGCTTTTTGAAGATAGAGTTTGTTCGATTTTTAATAAGAAATCTAAAGATAGATTGATTGAAAATCCTACATTAAAAAGAATATAATTTTCCACTAAGGATAAATTTTATTAATAGAGGTACTTTTCTCTCTACCATTGAGGATGTTAACATGTTATGGCATTCAAGATATAGTCATCTTAGTTTTAAAAGTTTGCATATTCTTGACACAAAGTGTATAGTAAGAGGTCTTCCTAAGCTAGATTCAAAAAAGGATGTTTTATGCAAGTCATATATTATTGGGAAACATCGTAGGGATTCCTTCCCTACTAAAAATAGAGAGTAAGAAAAACTTATAGTTAATTCATTCATATTTGTGTGGACCAAAGTCTTGCAGAAGTATTGGTAAGAATTTGCATTCCATTTCTTTCATTGATGATGCTAGAAGGTTTATGTGTGTTTTTCTGTTAAAAGATAAGAGTGAAAATTTTGCAAGTTTTACAAATTTCAAAGCTTTGGTTTGAAAAGAAAGTGGACATTCTATAATTACCCTAAGAATAGATAGAGGTTGAGAATTTTTCTCTAATGAATTTTCTAGGTTTTGTTCTCCACAAGGCATTAAGAGGTAGTTAACAACTTATACACCACAACAAAATGGTGTGGATGAAAAAAATAATAATTTCATCATGGAATTAGCAAGAAATATGTTGGAAAATTATCACATGGAAATATGTTTTTGCATTGAAGTAGTAAAAAATTGTAGTTTACATCATAAACAAGAGTCCTACAATGACAATCAAAGACAATACACCTTATGAGGCTTGTTATGGTTCAAAACTATATGTATCTTATTTAAAGGTAAATGGTTGTTTAGTTTTTTTTCATGTGCATGATCAAAAGAGGAAAAAATTGGATACTAAGAGTGTAGCTTGTATTTTTATTGGTTATAATGATGAAAGAAAACATGCAAGTTATATAATCATACTAGTAAAACTTCAGTTGTTTCAAGAGATTGTAATTTTCTTTATAATGAGATGTATTTTGATATTGATAATGTAGTTAATAGGTTCATAAGTGAAGGGGGATCTCCTTGGAGAATATTTTGAGGACTAACAAATTCCTACACAAGTTTTCAATGCTACAAGAAATAGTACTAGCTCTTTACAGGAGACTAGTCATCCATCTGCAACAACTCCAAGTAAGCGCATGCAGTTGTTGAATCCACATCCACCAAATCAAATGTTGGATCAAAATTATGAGAGAACTATTACAAGGATGAAATCTCAACAAGGAGATTTAATTGATGATGCATATGATGTAAATAATATGTTTGCATTTTCTTCTATGGCTAGTGAACTTAGAAGTTTTGAAGAAGCTAGTCAAAGGAAATGGTAGGTTAATGCTATGAAACTTGAGATGGATTCCATTGAGAGGAATTATAATTAGAAACTTATTCATTCTCTTTTTGATAAGAATTTCATAGGTACCAAGTGGATGAATAAGACCAAATTAAATAGTGATGATACAATTGATAAGCTAAAAGCTAGACTTGTTGTAAAAGGTTTTGCACAAACTTTTGGTGTTGATTATGAGAAGACTTGTGCTCCTATTGCAAAGAAATATACTATAAGACGAACACTTTCAATTACTTTTGATAAATGTTGGAAAATACATAAAATTTATGTAAATAGTGTATTCCTAAATGGAGTGATTCAAGAAAAAGTGTATGTGGAGTAACCAAAAGATTTTGAGGTAAAGGATAAAAAAAATTGGGTATACACATTGAAGAAGGCCTTTTATGGGCTCAAACAAGCTCCAAGGTCTCGGTACTCAAGAATTGATAATTGGTTTTGGACACAAGGATTTGTAAGAAGTCTAAATGAGCCAACTCTTAATATAAAAACATTTAGTTCTAATGTTTTGCATTTTTGCTTCTATGTAAATGATTTGATCTTCACAGGTAGCTCTATGGAGATGTATAGTTTCAAGAAGGATATGGAATCATAATTTGAGATGAGTGATCTTAGAATTAAGAAGTATTTTTTTGGTATGGAGGTCCATCAAAATAAAGAGGAAATATTTATTCGGCAAACAAAGTATGTCCAAGATATGTTGTTGAAGTTCAATCTTCAAGATTATAAGGCAACAAATACTTCAATTGCAATTGGAGAAAAACTAATGAGAGAGGATGGCAACCCATTAGTTGATAAGAAGACTTTTAGGCACATGGTGGAATGTTTTATGTATCTCACTATGACTATACTTGATTCACTTATGGGGTTTCCCTAGTTTTTAGATTCATGGGCAAGCTTTCACTCAAACACATGTAAGCTATGAAAAGAATTTTAAGATATGTGAAAGGGGCATATGAGCATGGTATTCAATTCAGACTAATATATTCATTATGTATTTTTGGATACTTATATTCAGATTGGGAAGGTTCTCTTTATGACAAGAGATATACTTCAAGTTATCACTTCACATTGGGAAGTGGTTTGGTTTATTGAACTTCAAAGAAACAAGTTATTGTGGCATTATCCTCTACTGAAGTTGAATATGCAGCCCTTGCATCACCTTCCACACATCGAATGTGGTTGAGGATACTCTTAGTTGATTTCAAAGATTCTCAACTTGATCCCACACATATATTTTTTGATAACATTGGGGCAATACAATTGTCCACGAATCCAATTTTCCATGCTAGAACCAGACACATTGAGCTTAAGCATCACTTTATCAGAGACTTGGTCAATGATAAATATTTTTTCGTTGAATACAAATTGTTGATTTACTCACCAAAGGATTGATGAAGCACATGATAACAATGGTATAGCTCTGATACCAAATGATAACAATGGTATAGCTCTGATACCAAATGATAGAATAGAATAAGATTGAAATGATTATAATATTTATAGATATTAGATAGCCTCATATGAATAGACATGACACCCTATCAGGCACCAACTACCAAATGATAAGACCCATCTCACATGCACATCTAATTACTACTAATATCAATATTGAATGTTATCCAACATAACAATATTGAATGCAAGTCACTAGACTAGAGTGCACATGTTGCACATTATTAAATAAAAGACAATGCAATAAAATGCAATAAATATGTCTATGCTAAATTATGCTAACAACACACACATGGAAGACTCAAGCAGATGATTGGAATTTATGCCCTTTGCATCAAATGGGGAATGTTGGGAATAATACCAATTTTATTATTACTAAAAAATATTACTAATGATTATCTTTGTGTTTCTTCTTTTTGTCATATTTTTTAGATTTGTTTATCTTAGTATCACTATTTACTATAATATGTTATGTTATTCTTGATAATTTGTGAGTATTAATATAATTTTATTTTTATTTCTTGAAGAATTGTGTTGAGTTTCCATTTACTTTTGAATAACCAACTTTTTGTTTAGCTTAAATTCATTCAAACTTAGTTTTTAAGTGCATCTTATATTATATTAAAGGAAAAGAAAACTTACATCGCAGATTTAGCTAGTAAGATTCATAGATAGTCAATGAAATATTTTTAATTGTTAAAGTATTGACTTAAATGATAATCTAAAACTAAAGCTATTAATAGTTACTTAAAACTAAAAGGTGAAAGGGTTGGTTTGTCCTCGGTGACAGGAATGTAGGGGATAACGAATATCCCTCAAATGTGGAACCATCCTCGGAGGGTAGTGTTCGACAATAACCAAGAGGGGGAAAAGAGGAGGCTACATCGGAGAAAGGGATAACTCTGTTTTTGCAATTTCATTGTTTAAAAGATATTTAAAATGTGTTTGCAACTTTTGGATTGAAGAGTGTTCTCTTTGTAATGAACCAACCTTACATTTTTAGCAATGGATACAAGATAAGGTTAAATGAAATACCACCCCCTAGTATGAAAATTGGGGACGTTGCTCCATAATGGTTTGATAACAAGCTTAGCATTACGTTATATAAAGTGTAAATAGTTTCACGAATAGGATCAATTTCACATTTATTATTTTTCATTACTTCTAAAATTTAGGGTTTTCTTTTCAAAATTTACTTTTAAGTTGCTCGAAATAGTTATAATTTTATTCATTATGACTGAGAAGATAATGAGGCGTTGCAATGGTAAAGGAAACCATGGAGCAAAGTCACATGTCTATGGGAGTCATGTAAGGCGTTGCAATGGTGAAGGTAGCCATGGAAGCTTACAAATCTATATTCCTAATTCTTGTAGTAATTTGTTTTTAAATATATTTCCATGGCATTTTTAAGAGCATATCGAGTCTTTATTGCAAATGTAGGCCTGCAATAGTTGAAGATATGAATATCAGTGGTGACTACCATTGGCATTGGCATTGTATAATATAACTAAAGCATTGAAAGTATACATTCTTATTCAATATAATTTTACCATAATGACAATCTGTTGGCTAGATTTTATGCATGCATAAACCTAGGCAATCATGGGATAAATCACCTTCATTTAACAGTGAAGCTCTTGTGTAAGGTATTTATTTATTCTAATTATTTTCCAGGGGTATTACTTTAATTGCAAAGCTCGTGAACCATAACTTAGCAATTTTGTAGCAAGTAAACAATTGTGTTTTGGGAAGAGTGCGGGAAAGAAGATAAATGAAAATACGGAATTATAGCAGAAACGAGGAAAGGGAAAAGTACTTCACAATGAGTAGATTACAGAGCTTATTGCAGTCGTACAGAATAAATAAACACTTAATAAAAATGTCACAATTTAATAAAATGAAAAAGAAATTAATCCAGATTTCTAGTTTTTTAGTAACACAAAGTTAACCATAAAATACTCACAGGATGCACAACGAGACTTCTCAGACACAAAGTTCTTCAAAATTCCACCTTATTCGATTACAGTCAAGTTACACAGAAAATTTGAGAATCTCAACACAAAGTTTGAGATCTTTAAGTTCTTGCAAAAAATTACAATAATTAGTTGCCAAAAAGTTCCATCATTGAGCATGTAGGCTTATCTCTCTATTTATAGTATCTAGAAAGAAGATACAAATATGAGAAATTAATTATGCCTCCCACATGTTCTAGCTACAAATTAGCAAGTAGTTGAGAATTTGTCTCCTTGAATCTCTGTTTGCAATATATATTTAAGTTGCATACACATCCTTGAATCATGATACAAATCCTTATTAATAGTTCATTAAGGAAGTTTGTTAAACAACTTTTAATGATTTCCAATATATTTAAGTTGTATACACGTTTTTTTATTTTTTCCTCCTCGTCTAGAAAGAACTCAATGTTAAGTCACTTACACTTATATTTTTTATTTATATAATTTTTTATACATTAATAATATATTTAATTTTATTATATAAAAAAACTACAGGAAGGGCACTACAAAATACGGACAATAGAGAAAATTTGTGCAACACTAAAAAACATAGGGTGGGACATACATGCCTTCAACAAGTGGTCCATGATTATCACTTTGTGTCGGTAAGACATGGTATATAAATGGTTATGGGTTATGTAAATTATAAATTATAAATAAACACTTGTAAAATAAATTATCAATATGTATTTTTAGGTCAAATAAATGAGAGAATAAGGGACGGGATAGTGAGGACAAGAAAGACAATGACTACGATGAGGAGGATCAAGGTCAAGATCAAGAGAGACAAGAGAATTAGGAGTATGATGATCACTACGACATTTAAGATGTAACTCTCTATGTATTTTATTTGTAATTTGGAAGCGATATTTTAGTACTCTTTGGGAATTGTAATTTTATACATTATTGTATAGAAACGATTGGAATTGAAATATTGTCTTTGATTATCTATAACATTTGACTATTTTAAACATTTCATTTTTATATCGGTATTATTAATTTTTATATATAAACCCACAAATACCTAATGTAATAAAATATAAATTATATTTAATATCCATAAATGAAATTTTAAATTTTTTGAATGGGGGTTGCATCATTTTTTGCACCATAAAATATGGCACTATAATAGCACAAAAGTGACGCAAATGAAAAGGTATAGTCACTTCATTTTTGTGCTTCCAAAAATGATGCAATTTTCTTATAAAAACCTGGCAAAAAGAAAACAATTTCTCATACAATTATGACTTAAAAATTGGCAATTTTGCACTTAATATAGTAGTGTGTTGAGTAGAACAACTAATTTGAACACCTAACATGATCATTCCATGTTTAAATATTAGTCCCCTTTTTAATCCATTTTGTTATCCAAATGAATAATCTCGAAAAGATTCTTGTACACCTATTTCTACTCCATGTCCTTTTGGGTACCAATTATGGCTTTATCCTTGCAAGCAACCTTGTAATTTACAAGTACACCACCTTATTGTAATTTCTATAACAAAGTCAAAACTTAATATACGTGAAGCTCCCACTAAGCTTCCAAACTTCTTTGATGATGCTCTTCATTATCCAATTGCTCATCTTTCCACTTATCCCTCCATTTATGATGATTATGGAATCATCCTTAACTATCAACTTATCAATTCCCCATTGAATCATCGCAATAAGACCAAATATCATCCTTTCCCCCTTTACCATTTTATTTGATGTGTACATGAATTAGTTAGCAATGCAAAGAGAATTAGAGCTAACACCTAGTAGTCTTAAAACAAGGCTAAACTAAAATTTATGCACCACCATGCTTAGAGCTTGAACGAGACTAATTTGCTAACATCTTTGCATTAGAACATGAATAAACATTCAAACTAACAATGTTAATCCATGAATCTCTATCTCTATTGAATGTTAATGAAATGAAATGAACCTATTTAGATCCTTAGCAATCAAAAGGGTTGATTGTATGTTTGAATCCCAAGGTTTCGAGAATGAAGTCTTGTCAATCCATGGCTACAAGACCATTTGACATATCTCCATATGACTTCAAACTTGGAAGAATGAATGCAAGAAATGAATATAGCTAGCTCATCTAATGGAAAAATGTTGTAAGATGATAAAATGGCTATAGCTTAGGCTCTATGCTCATTTAGGTGTAAAGGTGTAAGTAGAAAAGTAGGAGGAGAGTTCATTATATAGCCCAATGGATAAAAGAAGCATCCCTTTACATGTAGGATAATATCAAGGTTGAGTTAGTTGGGGATGACCATGGTTGAAAGGGGGTTGAGTCAACCTTATGAGAGTTTAGTTTTTCCTTTAGTGACTCATGGGGTTTGAGGGGATTTATTAATTAACCAAAGTGATTAATTAATATGTGAGCAAACTTGTAGAAGCTTTTTAGAAGAATAATTAGTATGATTTAGGGGATAAAAAAGGTTTAATCAAATAAATGACGATTTATCGATCTAATAAAAGATAAAACTTAATTAATTAAGAATAATTAATTAATTCATGTAGAAAAGAGTTTAATTAACGGAAGGTCATTAATTGTCGTCTTTGCTAGACAAACAGGCCAATTAACTAGTGTAATGTAGTTCATTAATGATGTAAGAAGAGAAAATGTGTTATATTGACGATATGTCGTCAATTTGCGAGAAAGGGGATTATTAGCGCAATTTAAGTATTTAAATTATTGGAGCTAAATTATAGGTGTCTACATTTGCCCCTTTTTGGGATGGCATAAGTGACGCCACTTCAAAGATAGTAGACAGGTAAAATTTTGAAGGGGTAGAAGAAAAATTAGTAGTGAGAGATGCCCTCTCGAGTGTCGATGGGGTGATGAAAGAAGGTGATCGACGATCGAAAAGATGAGAGAAATGGGTAGAAGAATGGGGAGGGGTAGGATGCCCCAGGTGAAGTAGAATAATAAGGTTGATATGAGAATGATCAAGAAGAAAGAGAGGAAGAGGGCTAGGGAAGAACTAGTCTTGCATCTAGTATAGAACTCTTTTTTAAACAACTTTCTTATCATCATTTTTCCAAGGATCTACGTCATCAGTCCTTATTAAAAATGTAAGCATACGACAAAAGTAGAATGGAATGTAAAGTCATACTACGAACAATTGTTCATTGTTGATAACACCAACTCAATGCAGCATACAAAATGTAATGCAATATGAGAAAGTAAAATATGCCTAAGGTCTTGCAACATACATAATGCAATGCAATACAAGAAAGTAAACAAGCTAACCTAACAGAGAAACATATTGTAATGTTTTTTTTATCAAGCTTTGGTTCGGACCTGTGCGAATTAACGACAAGGGTTAAAAGATGGTGCCCTAAGAAAGGATACATACAAGGGGAATAATAGAGGACACTTGGGTCCTATAAAAAGCAATCATGCACTATGAAACAATACCAAAAAAATTGTTGTGCCCCAGAGTACAGACATAGTAAGAAAACCAACTTTGTTAATGGAGATAAATCAAGATGATCTATGAGTCGCACACAAGAATAGGGGAGAACCAAAGAGTGACGTTTTGTAGGATGATTTTTATTGTTTTTGACTTTTTAGAAACATATTTGAATGTTTTTGTGATTTTTGGACATATTTGAATGTTTTTGTGATTTTTGGACATATTTGAATGTTTTTGGAATTTTGAAAGTTTATACGAATGTTTTTGTGTTTTTGAAAGTTTTATGAAACTATGTACAAGAAAACAAAGAAGTGTGGATGCCCCTAACAATAGATGGGATGTACAAAGGAAGCATGCCACGCGTATGCACAAGAAAATGAAGATGTGAAAATTCCCCAGCGATTAGATGCGAGTATTCAAAAGAAAACTCTTCACACCCTGAAGGGGGATCAAGGACAGTATAAAATAGGTTCAATCATGAGGAAGAAAGGATGCCCCTAGCGTAAGCTAACCAAGAAACACATGATAGAAAGGAAGTGGGCGATTGATTTATTAAAGAGGGACAAAGGTGTCCACAAACATATAAAAAGGCCATCCTATACACATGGATGTTCTAAACGATTTCCGAAGAAAAGAGAATGTTATGAAAAGATTGAGAAGGCGGTTGATGAAAAAGTGATTAGTCCAAGGCACAAATCTTGAGACAAGACATGTGTTAAAGCAAGAGTTTGAAAAAGGTCCAAAAAGCAACACTTGGTAACATACTAATATTGTTTACTCATCAAGATCCTATGTGTGCATGTGGAAATGAATTACCTCTTGAAGGAAAGAGTTGATAGACAACAAGTGAAGATATTATCCGATGTGTAGGAATGATTGATTTTGAAAGGCGATTTGTGAATGGAGGGTGGAAGGAGAGTCGTACATTGCTCTATTGTCAGCCAGGCATCCATAGCCCCAATAGAGATGCATTTGATTCTAATCACAACATTGCTCTACCATCAGTCAGACGTCCATAGCCCTAGTAGAGACTATTAGAAATACCCCAAGAGAGAGTTATCTATCAATTTTATTTTGCTTTTAGCTTTTACTTTTTGATTGATTGATTGATTTTGATTCTTTTGCTTTCTGAAAACTTATTTCAGCTCTCTTGTTTGACAAGGGGTTAAGAACCACTGATGGCTTGATGGAAGGATATGGAAGTGATTGTGATGACGACATTGGCTAGTGTCAAAAAATATATCCAAAATTTCTTCGCAATAAGTTTATTAAATGTTGATTGTGATAGGATCTTTACGAGGCCAGTGGTTCTTTAATTTACCAAAGTGACGAAAGACCAAGGTCAAACGGATACCATAGAGATAAATGTCGCAAAATGCATGTGAATAAGCTAACCACAATAACATCAAAGGGATGAAAATGGTGGATGGCCTGCAGAGGAATATGAAATAAAGGGAAGAACGAGCATCCATGTGTACGCAATACCTGATTACAATGTTTGATCTTTGTACTGTTAATTTTTAATGTTTTTCTCATTTTTATGTGTTTTTGAAATTTGTTAATTTTTTTTAATTTTTTTATGGTTATCAAAATGAAACATGTCACTCTACGTGGTAGGATCCAACAACGATGTTCGTGATTTCTTGATAAGAGAGACTAAGCGCGTTTGCTTATCAAGTGTAATATTATGTCCAATCTTGATGATCATGGTGAGCTCACACTCAACAAATGATTGTGATTTGTTTTTAAACATGGGTTTTGTATGTGAGAGCTTGAGTTCCCTATCCATAGGTTTTTGCACTTTGCGCCATACTTGATGGGTGCATTTGTGTGCATTCTTGAATCACGCTTGATTTTGAATTTTTTGGTTGTTGGGAGCTTTGGTCTTTGGTGTTTTGATCTTAGCTCGATAAAGAACCTGTCTGGGTTTCTTATAAGCTAATGTGTGACTTGCCTGATCCCGAGAAGTGGGAGAAGAATGTGGATGTTTAGAATTGATGGGAGGAATGTGAGGAATGACGGTAGGCTTGCCACAATCATTGATAGAAGAAAAATGTGACAGATAAAAAGGATATGGTCCGAGAATTGACGAAGGGACTACTAGAAGGTGAGCCACGAATAGAAGATGAAGGGCTACTAGGATGTGGCCCAAGAATAGAAGAAGAAGAGCTGCTAGGACGCGACCCATAAATGCAAGATGATGGACTACTAGGATGTGGCCCAAGAATACAAGATGATGGACTACCAGGGGGTGATCCATACATAGAAGACAATGGTGGGCTACTAAGGCATGGCCCATGAATAGAAAACAAGGGGCTAGTTAGTCATGCCCTAAGAATAGTAGGTAATGGGCTACCCGAAGGAGACCCACAGATAGATAATGAAGGGCAACTTGGAGGTGGCCCATATATAGAAGAAGACGATGGGCTACTTAGTGATGACCCAAAGTGAGATTGTGATTGAGGAACCATGGTAGATAAAAAAGAATTAGGTAATGAAAAGATAGGCCATGGATCAATGACAAAACCAGGTGTTTCTCCATGTAATGAAGAATGTGAAGACGGAAGAATAAAAGGAGGATCAACTTGCATGATTTGAGGCTCTTCCTCTATTTCTTGATAAAAGGAATTAATCTTTTCCTCACAATACGTGGACGCATCGAAGTCTAAAGAGAATCCTTATTTGTAACTTGTTAGATGGATATCTTCATGTGCCCCTATAAAGGTCGTGATCACTCCTTCATTCTGAAAGAAATCAATCAATATGGGTTACTAATCGACCACAAGTGTTTGATTGGACGAAAAAGGGCCAACTGGTGTGAAATATTGAGAAGATGTTTAATGAGGATTGATAGAAGAAGGTGACATTTGGGACAAAGTAGACGTGGAACTAGATGTCTCGGGAGTAAAAGAAGGTGGTGTGGACCTACCTATACGATGGTATATCGTCTATAAACTAGTAGGATTAAGTCCTAAGTCTATAGATTGCGATGTAGGAGTTGATTCAGACATTTGACTAGAAGGACTTTGAGTCATACGAATCTTCAAAGAAGGAAGAATTTGTGGGGGTGATTGATGAAGAAGGTCCTGCAAAGAAGGGGAGGACCGTGATTCAAGAATCGCATTAGATGAAGAATAACAGGGATCCTGCGAAGAAAGAGAGGATCGCGATTCAAGAATTGTATTAGATGTTTGATTGGAGGGATTTGGAGTCGCGCGTATCTTCAAAGGAAGAAGACGTCATTGAGGCGACTGATAAAAGGGGTCTGGGCATAGAAAGGGAGGACCACGATGTAGGAGTCGCATTAGACTGATGATGAAGAAGGTCTTGCGAAAAAGGAAGGACCGCGACTCAAAAGTCAAATTAGATGAATTTGAATAATAATTTGGATCCGAATCATCAGAAGAATAAGAGGAAATATTTGGATTGGAATCCTCAAAAGAAGAGGAAATGTTTGAATTAAAATTAGAAGAAAAGTGGGGGGAAACCGAATACTAATTTGGATTAGAAGTATCCAAACCATACCACCGACTATGAGATGAAGGTGGAGAACGGGCTACCCGAATGGGTTCTCTAGTGCGAAGAACCAAACAAGGCTTAGTCATAGTGGGCGTCTTTTGATGTGAACGCCAAAAAATTAATTCCTTATTTTCGTATGTATAAGGGACCTTGTGATAATCAATCATTGTTGGCGTGTGTTGGATTCAAAGGTCTAGACCTAGATTGCATGATCAAACTTCTTCAAAGTGAAACATAACGACAACCAACTAGACATTTTGTAAAGATGGGGATGCTTATGTGATTTTCCAAAAGGGAAGCTAAGGAAAACATACATCATGATGACTCAAGATTGATAATCCAACAAGGTTTAGACAACAAATTTGGAGTCGTAAATGTCAAAGGATTGATCAAAATTTTAGCATCATAAAGGATACAAAGGAAATATTTCTAATGTCTAATTGATGCAAAAGTTTCTTGATAGGAAATGTTTTTGTCAAGGTTTGAAAGATATGTTAAAAAATGACCATGAACTTTGGAAAAAATAAGAAGATCAAGAGGATCAAAGACCCAAAGGATTGTCCTAGAAACGAGTTTATAAGATGGATAAGCGCAAGGAACAATCACGCAAGTTCAAAACACAAAGCCAAATTAATGACCAACGAATAATGAACGATAAAGAATCAATGGATTAAAGTGATTGTCCCAAATGGATAAGTTAAAATGATAAATAAGACACAATCACAAAATGCCTACTTTAAGACCAATCAATCAAATGAGATACTTCCTAAATTTGTTTTCAAAATGACAGTCGGCGTTTTAAGATGATCAACAAAGTGTCGCCAGTTATGTCAAGTTCAAAGAAATGAACAAGGCGTAAGTAATAACAAAAGGTTGAATAGATCCCCAATCAAAGTATACTAAAAGCAAGCTTAATCCAATCAAGACCTATATCCCAAAAAGTGGAAGTTACGACCATGAACAATGCAACAATACCACTAAGATATGTTAACCAAACTTTTTAGAAAAGTAAGGTATTGATATCAAAATGATATTGATACGACTCGCACAAAGGTAACACTCAACACTTTTCAAAAGCGATTTAGGTAGTATTAAAAGAAAACTAGGGCTAGAGTGTACCAAGGAACTATTAGAGTGTGTATAGTGTAACGTCGCAATATAGATACTTAGGCCAAGTTTACGAGAAACAAGACGTAAGTACCAACATTGTAGCGATACGATACAAACAAGATAACATTTCAAAGAAGAATCAAGGTGATAAATTAAGCCTAACTGCAATTGACGATCTTATCAAGATCAAAAAGACTACCAATGATATAAAAACATCTCCACAAACTCTAGACGTTTAACAACTCAGCCGCAAACATGGATGAACGTAAATGGACACAAAAGTGGCGGATACAATCAATTAGCAACATGAGGGTAGTCAATCTTCCTTTGATCAACAAAGCGTCAAAAGAAAGTGAAGGACGTAAATCAATTGGGGTCAAAGAGAGTTTGGCTCACTTCGGCAGAGTTTCGCCTCGCCTTAGGGTGAGTGAAAAACTAAGAAAAAGTAATGCTTCAAAATCCCCGTGATGAATGACGTGTCGTTTGAACTTTAATGGACTCTCCCCTTGTTCAGAAAACAAGGTTTCGACTCTGAGAAAGTTCTCCCTTTGCGATGGCTCTCAACTCAAATTGGCTTTGATATGGTCAAAGTTGACTATTGGTCAAAGATAGCTTCCTAGATGGTTCACTCAACTAGGTGTCACAAGTTATTTAAATGTGGGCTTAGTTTTTCAAAGTTTCCCAAGGAGTATCTCGGCTTTACTTTACTCTCTTCAAACACGGTGAGCAATAAAAGCGTTCATCGTGTGTTCTCTTTGGGGTCACGATACGAACAACTTTGACTCTAACTCACAAAGGTAAACTAATCAAGTAAGTGTGTGGAGCACTTCCCGTTTCGTCCACAAGGTTCCCTCTTGTATGGACTACTTTGGGGTTCTTATGGCCACCCTCATTGTTGTAGCTTAAGGTTTATGCCAAAGGGGTTATGTCCCAGTTAAGTGAATGGGACGTACCTTTATCTAAACCTGCAAATACAGATTTTGATTGTGGTGTGTTTTTTATCTTTTATACTTAATGTGGTTTGCTTGTACACCTTTTGGCAACCTGCACGGAAACTGTATTAGTAGTTTTATTTTTTGAACCACCTTTCTTTGACAAGTGTTTAGGTCTTGCATGCAAAGTTTAGTAGTTTTCCATACACATAAAGAGGATGAACGTCGTTTCTGATTCTCAAGATCGTTCTAAGACGCAAGAGAAGAGCATACACGACGTAAAATCCAACTACGAAATCAACAATGGAAAATACTTGATTCAAACGCAAAATTTGTTTATTTTAACCTAGCTTGACACTCTTTTCAATGTTCTTTAAGGCAAAAGAGATATAGAAATCACTTTTGATTCCCAAGATCACCTAAAAGGTGCAAGGGAAGAGCATACGCGACTCCAATCTCGTGATTAAGCATGCAATGTTCATTTAACCCTTTAACAAATCAAATCAAATTAGCAAAACCATGCAAATAGACCTTGCAAAACAGAAGTTAATCTTCAATAAAAACCTGCAAGGAGTCAATAAATCCCGAAAACATGTTTTTGCAAATTTTAAAGTGAAACACAAATTTGAATTGTGATGTGTACGTTCAACTCTAGGTGTGTACCCCTGCTTTAGGATGTGTACGACCCTCTGTGGAAACTAACATTGAGCTAATGGGTATGCGGCCAGAGAGTTGTGTACGCTAGCATTTGGATGTATATGCCTACAGACAAAAAGGTCAAAGCAAAAACACTAGCAAATAAGTATGCTCGGGTATAGGCGTGTACGTCAGGGTTTAAACGCATACACTAGCAGACAAAAAAACCAGAAAACTCAAAAGACAAAAATTCATGTACGCCGACAGTGAGATGTATACGCTGGACTTTGGACATGTACACCCACAGAGTCAAAACGGGTCAAACAAAAGCTCTACCAGATGGGTATGCCAGAGTATGAACATGTACGCTCGGGGTCAGGCGCATGCATCAACAAATAGAGAAATAGAAAAACACATAGGGCAAGATATCATGTCGCTGGCATAATGATGTATACGCTAGACCCTAGATGCATACGCTAGCATTTGGATGTGTACACCCAGGTTTGAGCATGTACGCGCCTTTGTCATTTTTCTATACGCTTGTACCTGAAAGTGACGTCAAAACACGAAAAATGACGTAATCGATCTCAAAAAGTTCAAATTTTTGGATAGTTAGCTCAAAATTGACAAGAACACATCTAAATTAGACCTATAAGCAAGACTCGACACACGTAAAGTTAGCAAAAATCATAAGAAAATCAACATTAATTCACACATGTACATATCAATGGTTAGTCAAAAATTGAAATAACAACAAAATTTGAACTACCATACTAAGGGACTAAGGAACCATCCCACCAGACATGCCAAATGTGTACATGAATTAGTTAGCAATGTAAATAGAATTAGAACTAACACCTAGTAGTCCTAAAACAAGGCTAAACTAAAATCAATATGCACCATCATACTTAGAGCTTGAACAAGACTAATCTACTAACATCTTTGCATTAGAACATGAATAAACATTCAAACTAACATGTTAATCCATTAATATCTATCTCTATTGAATGTTAATGAAATGAAATGAACCTATTTAGATCCTTAGCAATCAAAAGGGTTGATTGTATGTTTGAATCCCAAGGTTTCAAGAATGGAGTCTTGTCAATCCATGGCTACAAGACCATTTGACATATCTCCATATGACTTCAAACTTGGATGGATGAATGCAAGAAATGAAGATAGCTAGCTCCTCTAATGGAAGAATGCTCTAAGATGATAAAATGGTTATAACTAGGGTCTATGCTCATTTAGGTGTAAAGGTGTAAGTAGAAAGGTTGGAGGAGGGTTCATTTTATAACTCAATGGATAAAAAAAGCTTTGCATCCCTTTGCATGTGGGATAATAGTAAGGTTGAGTTAGTTGGGGATGACCATGGTTGAAAGGGGGTTGAGTCAACCTTATGAGAGTTTAATTTGTCCTTTAGTGACTTATGGGGTTTGAGGGGATTTATTAATTAACCAAAGTGATTAATTAATAGGTGAACAAACTTATAGAAGCTTTTTAGAAGAATAATTAGTATGATTTAGAGGATAAAAAGAGTTTAATCAAATAAATGACTATTTATCGATCTAATAAAATATTAAACTTAATTAGTTAAGAATAATTAATTAATTCATGTAGAAAGGGGTTTAATTAACGGAAAGTCATTAATTGTCGTCTTTGTTAGATAGAAGGGCCAATTAACTAGCGTAATGTAGTTAATTAACAATGATAGAAGAGAAAATGTGTTACATTGACGATATGTCGTCAATTTGCGGGAAAGGGGATAATTAGCGCAATTTAAGTATTTAAATTGTTGGAGCTAAATTATAAGTGTCTACATTTGAGTTCTTGCCAACATGGGATGTCCTGAAAACAATGACATGACCTTTGTGACTTCTAATGAGATAACCCACCCCTAATTCTCTTTGGTTCACCTTCAAAGCCCCATCAAAGTTGAGTATACTCCACCTTTCCAGAGGCTTCTCCCATTCTTCTAGATATTTCTCCTTGTTATTTTTTCCAATCATCATGGCACTCAACCTAATCTATGGCCAATCTTTGAAAATCTCAATCTCATTTGTGGACATGATTTATGTGATGTGATGTTTCTAGTGATACATGCCTAGACAAAAAAGAGCTCACTTTTTTTATTTTGAAAAAATGTGAGTTTCTCTTGATTCAAAGCTTCTAGCATATCATTGTTGGCGCAACGTGTCAGATATCTCAAAAGATATTTAGTGACAATAGCCTTTTCGATTGAGCCATTTGCATTTTCATGTCTTTACCAACCATCCATTTGCATTTGAAACTTTCAATGAAATTATTCCATGTCTCAAATAGGGATATCCCAGGAGGCAATTGAAAGCTTCGTTCACATTCTCACTTAAGAGGACATGCTCGAGCTTGCTATGTCTTTTCTCTTATGATGTTTTCCCTTGTGATTTTTTCCCTTCATTACCAACCATAGGAACATTTTGGCTTTAGGTCGAGCATGACAATTTCATATCGACTTCCAATCATTTTATCCATTAAGATTGTGTCTCTTTTAAAAGATTAGCATAGCCTTTTTTAACCAAACAATCTCCCATTCCCTTGTGATCCCATCCCAGAGAATCCACTCCCTCCATAGTAGGAATTTGTAACAGGCTAAAAGCACATTCATCTTAAGCATGGTCTCTTCTTCCCCAACCTCCAAATCCCAAAAATCCTTCCATTCCCTTGTGATTGCCACATTTTTCCTTCCAATAATGATTTCTTTTCTCCCAAATGTTGAATGGATTGAGCCTTGAGGCTTTTTTAACATAGGACTCAAGCCAAGAGTACAATTCTCAACCCACAAGTCCTTCCAAAAGTCTAACCTTAATACCATTTTTGGTTTCCAAAAGATTTGATCTTCGTTGATATCTTGTGCCTCAATCGATGACCCTTTTGGTCAATCCTCGTTAAAGTAATCATATATATAGTTTCTGTGAAAGATTTTTCTCCACCTCTTATCTTGATCCTTATAGATCCTCCAAACGAGCTTAACCAAAAGGGCTTTATTTACTAGATGCAAGTTGTGAATATCCACAAAAGTTTTTCTCATAATGGTATTGACTTGTTTGACGATATCTCTAGCCATCTATAGATTCACATGTAGTTGGGTCCCCACTGGAGCTATACTTCGGTCATAATAGTTATGCCCATCACAAAAGGCCACTTCCCTTTCTATACAAGAAGCTTGCCCCTTTTTTTAAAAAAAAATGCTTCAACATTTCCCACAATGGGTTGTAGTCCAATAGCATAGATGATGGTATAAAGGGCATTGTCTGATCATCCACAAAGGTACACATCCCTGGAGACACCGAAGAGGGTTGTCGTTGAGTTCAAATTCCATGTGAATTTAACAGAATGGATACCCCTCGGTCGATTATCCGTGCATGGATACCAACAAATTGAAAACTTCTCAAAAGGATATGCTTATTTCCAACCTTCAACCCAAACAAAATCTGCTCAGGAAATTCTGTCCTTGCTGATTGCTGTTGAGGAAAAAGATTTGACATTTACATTTATTCACCATTTGGCCCGCCTGAAACCTTTTATTGTTATCATATTTCACCTTCAACATAATTAGCATTTGTTTCTCCATAGGGTTCTTGGAAATTCATCTTTGTAAGTTCAAAATAATAATTAAGGAAATTAAACCATTTTCAAATGATTAGGATTCATTCAAAAGGACATCTATGGCTGCAGTATGTGGAATCGAATTCCATCAGTCCCAACTTCTCTCCGTGTGGAGGAAAAGTAATTTTAGCTTCTCCCATGTGTGGAAACTTGTAACTTATGCCGGAGCATATCAATAATTCTGTATCACATTGGTGTACCGTACAATTTCGTTTTGTGATGTCTATTTCTTTTACATGCTGTTGTGTTCAGGCATACCCATTCCACGTAAATTAGTCAGACCAAGTAGACTTAGATGTCATGATTGTTTTTGCCACATCCACATTTATAAACAAAGCATTTATGCGACCCGTGGGAGAAAAGGGGAAAAAAATAGGACTACGGTATAGAACAAAACAAAGTTCAGGAAAACCATATATGTGTATGTTCTAAACCCCTGATACCCAGGCATACCCATTCCACGTAAATTAGTCAGACCAAGTAGACTTAGATGTCATGATTGTTTTTGCCACATCCACATTTATAAACAAAGCATTTATGCGACCCGTGGGAGAAAAGGGGAAAAAAATAGGACTACGGTATAGAACAAAACAAAGTTCAGGAAAACCATATATGTGTATGTTCTAAACCCCTGATACCCGAAACATAAAATAAAATAGCCACATATCTTCAGTTAATAACAATTAATTGGCAAGAAAATGATCTCAAAATCATATTAAATATTCAGAAAGGCACATGTGCCATAAAATAACTGAATACTTACAAATATTTCAGGATTAAAACCAAAATATTAAAAAAATAGCATGGTAACTTGTTTTTTCCCATAGTTACCTAAGTCTCCGGGACCGGGGTTTCGGGGGCAGCAAAAAAAATTCCATATTTTGGGGACGGCTATTAAAATAATATTTCATTATTTTGACTTTATTCAATAAAATTTAGGGTTTAAACTGTATTTAATATTTTTAGAGTACTTTTAAGATTAAAATTCAATGTTTTTGGTAAAAAACAGTTTTTTTTTAGAGTAAAGCATCAGATTTTATTTTTTAAATAAAAATTAAAATGGGTACGTCCCTGAAAAATTCGGAACATCAGGAATGTCACCAAAATCTAAAGGATGTGTCCCTGCATAACACTATTTATTCCTGACTCCTCAAACTCCAATTCTACCATTCAACTATGTTGTCTCGACATTATGAAACCTTCAAAATTTGTATCACAAAGATTTTGCAATATGAAGCAGATGCTTGATAAATTTTGGCTGCTGTCTAGCAACTGCAAATAAGAGCTTCCCAAACTGAATTTTCTAGTTACATTCATACAATTGTGCGCTTTCTACCTGGAAAATAAACGAATGAAGTTCCCTCTGCAAGAAATTATGTAGAAGCTTTTGGTAGAGCTTTATATGGTCACTAGGAATTAATCCAGGATGGGAGAGGTTTATATCATACGTATTGACAACAGACCCTTTGGAGTACAAACAAATGGAATTTACATATTCTACAACAAACGGATGCATTAAAATTGAGGAATCATAAAACAGATATTGTAGATCATAGAACAAAATTGTTATAAATATTGGAAGCAGATCAATAGGAAAAGCATAATGAAGTGTTTCCCTTCCTTATAAGGGGAAATGAGATTCCTTGAGTACAGCAAGTTATCAATAGATTCAATACAATAAGGAAAGAAAACACAGCAGGAACTTGTTAGTAAATTACAATCAAAGTGAAACCCACTTCACGCATTTTTAACTACATGTAATTGCAGAGAAATTTAAATGTTGTCCTCAGAATCAGATGAGTACAAATTGCATACGAGATTTGCGGTGGTCTTCCAAATAGGCAAATCTAAAGTGGGCTGTTTGAGGTCTTGCTCATGTACATCACACTTCTTTTCAGCCAAATTGCACAAAGTTGTTGCATGCTGGATGAAGGCCTCTTGGGCTTCCACCTGTGCAAGGAAAGTGAGAACATAAACACACTAAACCAAACATCAAAGAAAAGGGGTTTAACAGAGTAGATAGCAGAGTAAGCACCTCCAGTAAGAGCTCCCTTAATACATATTTGCAGCTGTTCCCAGTTTGAGTCTGGGACTGAGCTAGTGAAGTTGCAGGTTCCTTCATGGAGGGGGTAGCAGAAAGAGGCGTCCTCTGCAACATCTGAGACAGAGACTCCCAATCTCTAATTTCTTTAACATATTTTTCCTTGAGATTTAGCAGGGCCTCTTTTTTAGTCTGGCGACGTTGTTTGATATACTGATCATCATTGTGTTTAAAAGCAGTAGCCTTGATCGGTATTGGTGGAGGGGAATCATGCTTCCTCTTCTTTCTCTTGTATACAAAACCATCATCATTCACAACTTCCCATTCATCTTCCAAATACAATGAAGGTCTATTCATATTCTCTGCCACTATTCAGCATCCAATCTCATAAACATGGACTAGAGAAAACTAATGAAAGGCAAACATGGATGTCATAAATAGATAGAACAAATAAATATATTCGATAATGTTTTTTAATAGAATTGTTAGAATTACTAAGGCATATATAATGAGATTTTTTGAATGCATTGACGCCTTTGGGTAGTGTAGTTAGAATGGAATACACAACACTAGGGTTTTACAAGAAACAACTTAGTTATGAGTCATGACTACTACCCATGTCTATTTTTAAATTCATAAAATACTATATTTAAAACAGCATTTGGAGTTTATTAATTAGAGCAAGTCACATGAGAGAACGAGATTAATGTTCATTATTTTCTGAATAAACAAATTTAGGAATTCTTTGATGTGGATGTAGACATTCCAAAATGTAAATAGAAAAAACGTCCAAAAAAGCTAAGGTCTTAAACTATGGCTTCCCCTTATGAATTTTGTGCCATAAATATAGCATTACACCAAACTTTCATTTCTTGATTGATTATGGTAAACAAATATTTTTTTTATTCAATGCCCTGGATGAAAAGAATTATGACTGTGGCACATAAGGCTCAGCCATGCTGTCTGGTTTCTCCTTAGGTATGCCTGGGTCCTTCTGTTGCTAAACTCAGAAGTACCGGAGACAAACCCACAGGTTTTTAGCTTTTTCTTCTTTTAAATTATTACTTTGACTATGATTTATGGAAAAAAAAAACAGAAAAAACACTTGCCTCTCATTTTACCAAAAAGCAAAACAAGAAACAATACATTTAACTCCATTAATCAAAGCTCCAAATACATTGTTTTTGTATTCGTACATCAATACGTGTGAGCATTCATTGCAAAGAGATTAAGAGCTTGAAACAAGAAGGATTCTAAGATTGAAGATATGTTTTTATTGTTTTATTGTTTTTGTTTTCCATTTTCACACCCTTTCTTGTTATCTTTTTACATTTTTTTAGTCATTTATTTAACAAGCGGCAGTTGGCCAGCCATAAGGGTATATTTCTTCCTAAGACTCAATAGTACATTGTGTGGTTTCTACACTTCCAACTACTTGTACTACAATGGCAGCAAATGCTAGCTCCATGTGCCAATCCTGACTAAAAATCAATCTATATTCGCCACTTTGGAAACATGTCATAATGTTAATGAAGCTTTCAGTTGGTGAGGGTTATACTTGGATTTGCAATGGTTGCAATGTTAGATACACTAGCTCATACAGCCAAGTGCAAGCCCATTTCTGTGGAAGACTTGGCCAGAGCATCAGATTTTGCCCTGCGAAGGACACACTGGGGCCAACATCAATGATTCTTAGATTACATCAAAGAGCAAAAAGTAGATGTAGTGATTGGCCTTGAAATCAACTCATCCTTGAGCAAAGAAAGGATTTTGATAGAGGAAGCTACGACAATAAGTGGATATCACACCAATTTATGATTCATGGACATCACTATAATATATACATGTGTTGGAATAGATGCTCCAACTGCACAGCATGATTTAACATTTTTTTGGGGCACTCCTCATGGACATCCCCCCTTCTTGCTGACATATATCTCACTTATTTGGTTTGTACTGGTGATTGTAACTTTGTTGTAACATATGAGGATGAATCCTTACCCTAAATACATTCACACGCTGCTGATGCAGGTTGGTTTTCCGTTTTGCCCTATTTAAGAATCATTTCAATCTGGTTGAGCCAGATTGTGATGGTCCCCTTTCATATCCCTGGACTGTATGTGGCACTTGATTGGACAATATTTACATCAGCACAATTTTATTTGGCCATTTTCGTACTGTCTTATTGTGTTTTTCAAATGAATCAATCTTTGATCATTTTCAAGTGTTTTTCAGTGAGTTCTTTTTTTACTAAAGGACAAAACTCAAGTGAGTGTTCCCTTCAGTTTTAATACTGCATTGCTGTATTATTAAAAGCTATTCCCTCCATCATTGGCGTCCAATGGGTTCAAATCTCATCCCAAAAACCAATGGTTTCACTTCTCACATCAAGGCAGCTGAGTTAAAGTGGGTCAAAAAGAATATGTAAGTAACAGAACATGCTCGAGGATTGTGTCCAAGTTTGTGTCCCAAGGTTGAGGGATCCACTGTAAACCCTGATCAACCAAACAACAAAAGAAAGCTACTCACTTCTTGGTGAAATACAGCCACAACATGCGTGAGTTTGCATTCATTCTTAGCAGCATTGGTGTTGCGGATCATTAAGGGGGTCTAAAAAGGACAAAAGAGATCACAGCACAAAAAGTTCCATTTCATTAAGTACTATAAAATTCTTTGGATAAGGTATGTACACCCAATTTGAACAAATATACAAGTTATTTGGAAAAACAACATCCTTGCGGGATTCCACAAGGAGGATCTTGTAATCAGATTGGTGTTTTGCTTGGTGGTGACCTAAAAAGGTACATTTACCTTTACCTATGGGGAAGGTTACCAAACTTGTTCACCAAAAGGATTTGATACCTAAACTACAGAGGCGGAGATGATGATAGAGAATATACATATCTCTATCTATCCTAAGTCACCAAGATCATATTTGTGTTCATCGAGGATAAAATTTGGGAAAATAATCATTGATAATTTGGAATTATAGAAATCTATATTTTAATAAAAAATAGGTAGTACACACACACACAGATATATATATAATTGCTCATAAAAGCATTTAACTTATCTTAGGTTAAAAATTAAAAAGCTTAAATTAGTAAAATTAAATAAAAGGCTTTAAAAATTAAATAAAAGGCTTTAACTTTACATAAATTCTAGTTAATTTAAAATTTAAAAAAAAATGTTATACTAAACCCTAAATACTACCTAGTAATTAAGTTTTAATTTTTAAACTAAGTACATGGGAATAATACTAATAAACCAAAGTTTCCCTACCCGAGGCTATGTTGGCTTGGCCTAAGAAGTTGCATCCTGGCGCTCTTTCCTCAATTTGGTTATGCAGTTTAGTGCTCCTTTTGTGGCATCTTTGGTGGGAAAGGAACAAAAGGATTTTTAGGGATGAAAGGAATTTTGTGGAATGGGCAATCTCAAAGGCAGTTTCTTCAAATTGGTCCCACAATTGTCCATTCTCTAATTTTGACAGAGAGATTGAAAAAAATTGGCCCAAGATTGTTAAACCTAGAGATGGTGCTTAAATCTTCGTTGCCCTCTTCTTCAGTCTAGAAGAATGTTAAATGGTCTCCCCCTTCCTCTGGTTTTTTCAAGCTCAATTTTGATGTGGCGGCCAGGGGTAATCTAGGTACTTCTGGAGCGGGGTGTCTAATTCGTAATGATTTAGGTCAGGTGGTTGGGGCTGCCTCGTATAAGCTCAAGAATGGAACTTGTAATTCAGCTGAATTACAAGCTCTTAGCAAAGGTTTGGACCTTGCTTCTTCTCTTAATATTGAATATCTAGAGATTGAAGGTGATTCTATGGTTATTATAAATGCCATCATTAATAGGAAGGCTTTGTCTTGGAAGCTTGATTTAGGTATTCAAAAAATTATATGGCAATTATCGAAATTAAAATCCTGGAGCATTAGGCACGTCTATAGAGGGTAATCATTGTGTCGACTGGTTGGCTAATGTGGGGGTCCAATCAAACTCAGTTGGAAAAAGTGGCCTTTAATTCCAATGACTGGGAAGGCCTTGATATTATTGCTTCGATGGATGTGTCATAATGGGGATGTGCCCGCATTTTTCTCACTTGTGTGGCGGGTTTTGTGTTTACTTAAAGTGGGAGTTGGCCGATTTCTTCTAAGTTTTGCTTTCTATTTTTGATGGATCCTCCTAGAGTCCCCCGTATTGCTCTGGTCTGCAAAATGAGGGAGATGGCTTTTAGGTCTGGAATTTCAGATAATCATTTGAAGAGAATCTTTAATATCTCATGCGCAGAGGATTTGGTGGTAATAAAGTTAGTTTTAAGGGAAGACTTTCTGATGGTGGAAGGTTGGCCCAGGGTTAATAGTGGCGCGGCCTCCGTCTTCGTGGAGAACTTGCTTATTCTTCCTCCTTCGAAAGTGGACGTAGTTAATTTGGCGTTGCATTGGGTTCGGCCCTCTTTTTGTGGGAATCTGGCTTCTGAGGTGGCGAATAGCAGTTTGGCATTTTGGGCTGCAAGTGTTGGCGAGCAAGGTTCTCTTTTTGTGGATGCTAGTGTCTTCAAGGAGTTGGAAAAGCGCTTCGGGATTCTGATGGCTTTCTTTGAGAAACTGGTTGCCATAGCTCGGGACAGAAATTTGGGCCGTGCTCAGATTAAGCTTCCTAACTTGAAAGCCCTTAACCTGCCTCTGGAACCTATGCCGAGCTGGTGGTTGACGCTGAGGGATTCTGCTGGTGGCGCCTATGATTATCTATGGAGGGGTTGGGTGAATGTTAATGCTGTCGATGTGGATTCCAACGTGGAGGTTAATATGGGTCGGTTGTAACTGGAGGCTAGTTTGTTTGTTTCGGTCGAATCCAAGGAGTAAATGGAGTTGGTCTAAATAGTAGTATATAGAATAAATCTTTGGTTTTTGCTAGTATGCCAGTTTGTCCTAATTATGTTTTGCTTGTTTTTTCATAAATATCTGAGGTTTGGCCCCCGTGTTATGTAAATAGGGAACGGGTCCCTTCAACCCGCCTTATCAATAAAAAAAATACTAATAAATCAAAGTTTATAGCCAAAATTCAAAGACAAAATAATCGAGAGTCGAGATTGCAATATAAAAATACTTAAAATACTTTTTATGCCCTAAACTTTCGAGACTATATAAAAATACTTAAAGACTCGTACCTATCACCTGATAAAGGTTGCGAGACTATACCCTAATATTACTGTAAATCAAGTTTCTATTACTCTCAACTTTAAAGACTAAAAAAATACATAGCAACAGATCAGGCAGCTCAATCAAGCTTTCACACAAGTCATATAAGCTTCAGCTGCTTCACGCAGGTCGATAAAGCTTCAAACAGGCAGTTTGCAGTTAAGCAGGATGTTCAAGACATTCATGCAAGTCGTTTCAGAGAGGCACAACAAGGATATGCTTCGCTTCATTTACAATTTTTTTCCCCGAATGTAGGATACTCATCAGTCATCATTCACTTTGCTTCAGTTACAGTCCAATTCCACAGATAACAGTTTTCATCAAAGTTAAAGACAGCTCATTGCAGTTGTGATTTGTGAAGAAACACCTAGATAGAGATTGTTAAAAAATATGCAAGCCCTAAATCGTGACCGACATTAAGAAAAATGGAAACTACTTTTTCAAAGAGTATTTGAAGATTTATGCCCTAAATTGTTGACAATTTTCAGGGGTTCTATGAAAATAGCAAAAAAAAGATTGAATGTACCAATTTTACAATGTTTTTAAAGAATTTCTTGGATTTTCTTGAAAACCGCCGAATTCCAAATATTTTCTTTGGATACTGACAAACTCTGTGACACAGTATCTATCTATATACATAAATACACACATGTATATATCTATTGTATAATGATTCAACTAGAGCTAGATGAGGTTAATCAATCTTATTACTTGAAAGAAAGTTTGGGCCAGAATTATATGGGATGATTAGGCAGTAAAATTACCATTTTGTCCAGGTATTTCAAAAAATAAAGCGTAAACAAGCCTTCAATTACAAATGTTGAACAAATAAAAATATCATTTTTATCATGTATTCGTTAAAAATAACAGTAACAAATTCAGCTCACTAGGCAACCCTCTCTTCCTTGAATGAAGCTCTCTTCTACGTTGAAACGTAAGGGGGATGATGATCCTAATCCCTAAGCAATTTGTTTGTGATTTCTTCAGAAAGCCAAGCCAATTTTAGTTTATCTGCAAGGAATCAAGTCTACTAGTTTTGAGCTTCGTAACCACATGAGTTACTGTTGGAATGGTCCCTTCTGGTCTTCTGGTCGATTTCAGGGAGGAAATAGAGTGGTTCTTGTTATCTCTCCTTATTTGCTAAATTTTTTATGGGGCATGGATGTGATCCTGACAAAAGATGTGTTTGGATTATCATCTTGCCTGAATGCAGATTACTTGGATTTTGTTCAGTTTATGCTCTCAATCTTGGCTCGAATTGTGCTCGACTTTGAGATTGGATGGCTTCTTCCTTGCTTGATGTGGAATGGATTGTTGTTGGTGATTTTAACATCGCTGAGTGGAATGGTGATTGTAGTGGTGGTGTTAGTACAGTAGTCAGTGATTTGGAAAAGCTTTCTTGATCAAGATGTAAGGGTTCTCATCAACTCTTTGACCTCGATTGGGGGAAATGAGTTGGGTTTTGGGAGTTGGGGCACTCAATCTAATTTCAAACAGGGGAAAGATAGAGTGCAGACAAGGTTGGATTGTGTGTATGGTCCATGGGATGATATTATTTTCAATGGGAGCTTGCAGTCAGTTGATGTTTGGATTGAGGCTACTGGCTCAGATCATTTGCCCATCCTTCAATTTTAATTGGGCAAGTGATGGATTTGAAGCCCTCTTCTTTGTTCAAGCTAAATGTCTCTCCTAGATTTCCTTGATTTTTGGACTCTTATGCATTGTGTCTAGAACCTCATCCCTCAACCTAATGGGGATAGAGGTTGGCTTTTGTGGTGGGAGGTTGTTGTTCAGAGAACTGTCAAATTTGTGAGAGGTGGGATCATTTGATAGCACACAGGCATCAACAGAAGCTTCGGGAAGCCAAGCAGAAACTTGAGGGGGCTTGCATACTTCTAGAGGAGGATCTTCACAACATCTCTATGCAAGAAAGAGGTAGCCCATCTGGAGGTCATAATGTGTAAAGAAGAGGAATGCATTGCTAGAGGAGCTCAGATTTGTGCCCCTCCATTGGATTCAAAAGGGGGATGAGGATCCAAATTCTTCTTTGAATTCTTAAAGAGGAAAGCAATAGCTGATAGTTAATGGCTCGTTAGAAGAGAACCGGAGTAAATTCGTGAAATGTTCAAACAGCTTTTTCAAAGCATTTTTTCTCCTTGCTCCATCTCAAAATCGGTTGTGGCAGCTAGGAACTCATGTTATCAGGTGGTTCCTCACAAAAAAATTGTTGGGGCCCGTTATAAATTGAACAGGGACTTCACAAAGCAAGAATTGTTTGCCATTCTTTGCTCGATGCAAAATGGGAAATCCCCAAGGATAGATGGTTTGCCTTGTGAGTTCTACAAAGCTATATGGGACACTGATGGAGATGGCTTTTGTTGCTTGGCCGCTGAATCCTTTTCCATAAGTTGTCTGACTAATTCCCTCAATCAGTATTTGATTAAGTTGATTCCCAATAATGTTTTCAAAGATACTTTGGCGGATGGCATCCTATCACATTCTGGCTAAGGCAATTGGTCTAGGTCTGAAGGATGTGGCCAAGAGGATTGTTCGGAAGGAGCAAACTGGTATTTCAAGGACGATTTAATTTGAATACAGTAATTTCAGCTTGGGAGGCCATGCAGTGGGCCAGGGACACGAGACATCAGACTCTCTTCTTGAAGATTGAATTTGACAAAGCTTAAGATCAAGACTGACTGGTCATTCATTATTGAGATGCTGACTTGTTTAGGATTTGGTCCATGTTGTGTGGGGATGGTGAACACCCTCTTCTCTTGTTCTTCTGCCTTTGTTTTTGTAAATAATACTCCATCCCCCCGTGTTCTCCTTCATCGATCTATGAGACAAGGGTTCCCCTCGGCCCCTTATCTATATGTGTTCCCTGCTAATGCTTTCGGGTACTTGTTGGAAGTTGCTCACACTGAGGGTTGTCTACAGGGCATTTCTCTATCCGATGGTTCGGAGATGATCGACAATCATTTTGCAGATAACTTGTTCCTATCTGTGCAAGATAATTTGGAGTCGGTTGCTGTTGGAGATTGTCTGGCTTTTTTTGTAAGGCTTAGGGGGCTGTAGTTAGTGATCATAAAACTGATTTTTAGTTGGTTGGGTTGGACGAACCTCCTACTTGGATTCTCTCTAAATGGTCCTTTGTTCACACTAGTGTTATTGTGAGACATCTTGGCATTCCCTTTGGAGTTGGCCTCTCCCAGTTGCCATGTGGGATTGGTGTCAGCAGTGCTTAAGAGCATAAACTTCTCTTTTGGCAGAATAAGGATCTCTCATTGGCCGGAAAAATGGCTCTGGTATGTAGAATTCTTCAGGCCTCTCATATTTATTATGTTTTGTGTTGGTTGCCTAGCAAGACACAGTTCTGGTGGTTAGAGAAAATCTTGCAGTCCTATTTATGGGCCAAGTATGGAGAAACTCGTGGTCTTCCTATGGTGCCTTGGGTTGTCTGTACCATACCCGAGGAGTAGGGGGGGCTTGGGTTGATTGATGTGGCACCCCAAGGGTGTATTCTTGCAGCTAAATGGGTGGTTTGGTGCTTGGAGCGTTTTGCACCATGGCAGGTCTTGTTGAGACATAGATTGCTCACAGTGCAACATATTGGCAAGATTAGGGGCTCTTTTGGGCTTTGTGACATTATTTCTGACCTTCAGCATTTTCAATCTCAATCACCTTTATCCTTAGAAGTACTTGGTCAGCCTAAAGAAAAGTTGCAAACTTGGTTAGGTGGCAAATGTCAGGCAGCCGTGCAGGGTGGGATTTGGCCAAGAGACCAATTTGGAATTGTAAACTACAGGACACCTATATTGCAGATCAGCCTCACTTTCAGGACAGGAGGTTGAGTAACAAAACAAATTCCTCTGGAAAGACTTATGGGATAGCAAGGATCATTCTTGGAAGGATTGGCATTCTATAGCTTGCGAGTTTGCTCTTTCCACCGCTGATCAGCCTTCCATCACGGAGATTGAGAACCTTATCCCTCAAGAATATCTGGTCAAAACGAATATTGATATATTGGGACCCATTTGGCATGATTAGCAGTGGAGCTATGCACAGCCATTACCACATTTTGACACTAGTGGGTTATATTCCATTCTTCATCAGTGGCGGGAGCTTGGCCCAGTTATTAATACAAGATGGATATCCTCTGATGCTGAGAGCAAATGGGTGCAACGGTTACACAGGGTGTGGTGAGTGAAGGTGTCTTTCAAGCTCCACGCATTCACTAGGTTAGTGATCTACCAAGACCTTCACACTAAAGCATTTTTGGCTAAAAGTGGATATTTGATAGCCTTTGTTTGTGCTGCCACAGATTGGGGACAGTGAAGCACTTATTCTGCGACTGTTCTTTTGCTAGGTCATGTTGGAATCATGTACAGATGAGTCACAAAAGCTATCCTTCAGGGGAACCCACATTGGCGTGCTGCTGTGTTTGGGAACTCCAGTTCTATAATTCAGGCTTCTCTTAGAAGCATTTGGCACTGTTTGAGGATTTCAGCTATGTTTAGTATTTGGAAACTCTGATGCAAATATGTTTTTGTGAATGATGTTAGCTTTTTGTATGATTTTTGTTGTGTAAAGAAGAAATTCACATGCAGCTGTTGGCCGAACAGTATCTTCTGATCAAGTACGCCAATTTGTATGATCCTAATGATTATTCTGATTTCACATCTATCCTTGTTTCCTTGAGGAAGAGAATGTAAATTTTGAGTATACCTGGTCTCTGTACAGGTTTTTTGTGAATATATGAAGTATCTTTTCAATAATAAAAATAAGAGCAAACATGGCTTCAATGGCAGAATTTTGCATAGAGATCATAGATTCATACCTAGCTTTCTACTCTAAGAAATTGACATAGTTACGCGGGGACGCGTCCCCCCCATTTTTGACACGTCCGGGACGTCCCGGACGTCCTGGGGACGTGGGGGAAACGTTTCCCACAGTGCATGCTTGATGGGAAACGTACTAGGGACGTCTAAAAAGGCTGGGAAACATCCTAGGGATGGGGAGACATGGAGGGGACGTGGGAAACGTGTGGGGGACGTCCAGACATCCCCTATGTGGTCTGACGCATTTTTCAATAAAAATACATAAAAACAACACTCTAAACTATATTTTTTTAATTGTAAATCACTTATAATATAAAAACAACATTACTAACCTAACCCTAACCCTAACCCTAAAAGTGCAATTTTATGTTATAAATTTACATTATGGGCTCATTTCATATTCACACCAAGCAAGAGCAAGAGAAAGAGCAGGAGTGAGAGCAAGAGTCACTTGATCAATCGTAATTTAGAATGGTTTTACTTTTATATTTTATAATATATTTGAAATTTCAGCTTGTCTCAAATTCAAAATTCAAATATGTATTATGAATTTTCAATTTATGACATTAACATATTGATATTATAGTATTAAGGAATGTATTTGATGTTTATGAGTTCAGGTTTCACCTTATTTAAATCTCAAATGGTTTTATTTCAGCTTATTTATATAATTTAGTCACTATATCTTTATATTTTAAATATTTATAAAAAATTTAATTAGCTGTCCCCCCACCGTCCCCAAAGTTTAGAAATTTTTTGCCGTCCTGGAAAACCCATCCGGCCGTCCCCCCGTCTCAGGTAACTATGGAAATTGAGGAGGTAATTACAGAATTTTATGAAGATCTCTGGCAGTAACAAGGGTACGCCATTGAACGGGATTGAGCTAGTTTTTTTATTTTGCCCAGGCCCTATCAAACTTGCTCAACCATGCAGTGTAAGAGCCGGCTTCATTAGAACTTATTCATAAGGACATTAATAATTCTGCTGATGAATAAACTCAAGCCCAGCCAGTTTTTCCGTCAACTGTTATAGCTGAGTTATTGGTTTGTTTTCAGTACATGTTTGGGTATGGCGAATAAACAAAAAAACTAAATATTCTAGCCTCATAAACAAGAATTAACCATATTGGCATACAATATGCATAGAATAAAGTTATAAACAAAATAACCACGACAACACTACTGATAAATTGATAATGCTAACTGAATGCCAAATGTCGTGATAAGTATTAAGTATTAAATCAAAAATAGTATTGATCAGCTCACATCGGGGTATACCCGATTTTTCAGCAGCAGAACCAGGGCATAGATGTATAATCCCTAACATTCCCGAAACGAATCCATTGGCCAATCACACCCAGACTCGTATCAGGTTTCACCAGTACAAAGCAGAGTTTTAGATGGTGCTGGTTCTCAAGGATAGGACTGTTTATCTCTTATAATTTGTGGTGGAAGAGATCTGCGTAACAGAAGTAGTTGTTCCTTCTATTGATTCCACATTTATTATGCATACCACTAAACCTTATCAGGAATAAGATATAAAAAATTGAAGCAGCTACAAGACTATTGTAAAGGCCCTGCGCATTAGTCATCTCCTTGCAAAGACAAAGCAATGCCCCAACATCAAAATGCCTTTGCACCTCACAGGAAAACCCTTGATAATATTGTAGTTTCTGTGAAGAAATTACAGTCTGGAAACTCCTCAAAACGGCCAGTGATGTTCTTTAATATTGATATGGATAAGGCATATCCATTTGCAATAAAAGGGATGTTTTCCTGACACCTTTCTTGTTTCACCCTTATTAATAATGTTACTAATTGCTATTTTTCTACTTCCCGGCGAGTCTGGAAAGGATGTTTACAGTTACCATGTCTTCATATCGTTTATTGTATGGCAATTCTAGGTCTGTTGGATTGATGAGAGATATTGGCCTTATTCGGTTGCCCTATTGCACAAGGTGTAGGTGCTTCTTATCAGAAAAAATCCGATTGAAGGATTTTCTTGATCAGGCATCTTAGATGAGGCTAGTTGTTAGCAATGAGGTCTGATGATATTTAGAACCATAGTCTTAAAACTCGGCAATTTCATGCGACTTGCCTCGCAAGTTTTTTGGCTCTGCAAGTTACTTGCACAGACGAGTTTCTGGGGGGTCACCAATTTTTTCCCTGAAAAACTCATGGGTACTCACAAGTCCTGTGCAGAAACTTGTCAGCCAGCAGGAAAAAAATTCATTTAAAAAAAATCAACCATGTTTCAGCTACTGTGGAGTGATCGTCATCATATTTGAAGGATTTTTCAGCTACCGTGATATTATGATGTGCGTTGTACTCGTATTTTTCTAAATCTGATATAAAATAGACACATACATTGTCTGAATTCGATTCTTATGCTTTTCAAAAATAATGAACATGTTATTTAAGTTTATTTTATGAATCTATCAATCCGAGAGGTTTCTACAATGGTTGAGGGGTAATGTCTACGAGAGTGTTCAATTTTACTCCCGACCTTAAATTTGACGTCTATTTGACCGTCATTAAGAAGTTTTTCCTTTTTGGGGGGTCAAGTCAATTGAAAAATCGTAATATTTTAGCTATGCAATGGACTTTGGAGCTTTCTTTTTGGAGTTCGCAATGAAGTTATTACTTTACGCCCTGTATTTTCTGTCACTCAGCTATTGCGCGTATCTTCTACTACCCAAGAATTTTTTTCCAGTTATTTAGGATTCCTCTTGTACTTTTAAGACATCATATTGATGATCACCTGCCCTTATTTTAAAAGGTTGAATGTTGTCTTGCTGCTTGGTCACATTGGTTCCTCAATTTGGTTGTGTGCAAAGGAATGCCCCAAATCTACCCTCCCAGATTTCCTACTTATCTGTGTTATATTTTGGATGCCCCAAAAGTTATACTTTAAGAGGTCTGTTGATCCTATCTACCAACCACTTTCCAGTAGTGCCAAGCAAATAATAGAGTATTTTCCAGAAAATGAACAATTCATTTCATTTCTGTTATCAACCTTCACATATAGTTACACAACTGTGCCTTCAATCTTTAGGTTCGTCCTTGCAGATGCTCATAAAAAAGGCTTGGCATGGCCTTGTCCTTATTCCTTTTTATAGTCACAGAGCTTGAAGGAGAAGTACTATTGCATGGATTGAAAATCAGAGACGTCTGTGACTGCAGCAAAGACATGAATGTAAGTTCACACTCAGTTCTTCAAGAATATGACCTAAATCCTGATTCCATGCCTAATGTATTGCTTATGGAATAATATGTTAGTTTATTGTTACTTAGGTGATCCATATCAGTAGCTATGGTGAGTCTTATTGGCTGACCTGTGTACCATTTGGGGTTCTCTCAGATGCTGATATGTTAAATGGGTAGTTTCTTCATCAGATAACAACTATTAATCAAGTTCTTTGTCAAGAAAGTTCCTTTTAGTGGGCCAGAAGTGTAGTCAGCTATAAGCCTCAAACAGAAGGATAATCTGACTTTGTTCACCACCAAATACTTCTATTTGGACTACTATAGCAAGATACAGTTTTTATCTCCAAATAATCTACCAAATATTAAGTAGATCAGTGACCTTATCGGTTCCACAGAGGCAATTTTGTGTGATCAGATTCTTTAAAAAGGCTTTATTTCTGCAGAAGATCAGCAGCAACAAGATCATCCACAGTTAACTGTTTGTCCTCCAAGTTTGCATACTAAAGACTGCTTTGGTCATATTTGTCAGTACTGAACATGACATGGTGCTTGTGTCACCATATTTCAAATATCTAAAGTGAATTAGCTTAGGCTTCAATTAGATACTCGGCAGTTAAATATTGTGAACCTTCAGGCTTTTTCATAGCACTTGTTCAACACCTCTTTCTTCCATATGTTAATATTTGGTCTATTTTACATGGCAAGTGTGAACCCTAAGCTCTATTCAGCATCTGTTCCACTTCTTTGAGTAACTTTGGATAGAATTCAAGTTGTAGTTTAAATAAAAATCAAGTATGCATCTGGCTGCAGGATATTGAAAGATGGGTTGCCTGTATATTTTACTCGAGGTATCTTTGAGTGATATTTTACTATAAACGTGCTGGTATTCTTCATTGGTTAACCATCTATATGTTATTATTGATCAGACCCATAATCTTGTATCAGTAATTCGCAAACCATTTCTATTATGAAAGGAATTTCATGAAAAATCCTGCCACATTCAAGCTTAGGTCTTCGACAAAATACCTCCTACCGCTTACCACGACCAAAATAAACACAATGTCAAAAACAGTAAAGCTATTTTGTTTGTTATGGAAGAAAGGCTAAACAAAAATTGTGAATTCTATTTACAGTCATTCCATGGTATTGCATGTCTCTTGACAGACAAATTAAACAATGAGACTTTTCAAGCAGGAGTTGAATTTGCTTGTTAGAATTTAATCAATTGTTTCCATAAAGATGTCAAGCCAATGCCTCTTGAGTTATAGATTCACATATTACTTTGTCTAAATTTATTAGGAGTAGGCTTTCCATGTCATCATGTTGGAAGTTTGATGTAATTAATTTAGGGAGGTGGAGACTAAGGAGCACTCCATTTTCAAATGTCCTATTTATTTTGAGATCCGGGGGAGATACCATTGCATTTACAAATACTCAATTAATTCGCCGTCAACTTTCTTTTGGTACCCGAACAAATAATGCCAAGCTCTTTTTCTTTGGGAGGCTGTCACTCTTTGATGCAGGTCCCTATTGGGAGACCCTAGAGGCCTCAGGATAATTGCATCTTTCTTTCAGCCCATCATGGATGTTGGTGGCATTAAGTGCCCTTTGGATGGTGTTGCTTCACACATTGAGTGGGGGAGATCATTAAGATGGTGCTCGTCTGTGCATAGCCCTACTACCAACGTTCCCCAACACAACATCTCTCGGCGATAGGGATCTGCTCCTAGGCATTGTAGATCTTATGCAAACAACTTCTGGAAAAAACTGTGTAGAAGATATTTAAATCAATGTTTTGGATCACACTCTGAAATCCATCATCTGCTTTATCCAAAACGTTGCTTGAAATATCTTCTCCGCAGTTTTTCCAAAAGTTTGCACAAGCTTTATGGACTGTGGAAATCTAATTACTTTAATCGTAGATATTCTCAACCACTTCCCAGGCTGCGGGGACAGGCACACATTACAAGTTTCTGCGGCCTTGGATGTAAGGAGAGAATCTAGAGGAGTGTTTTAATTCCTCCTACGATTACCTAGTCTAGCCCCCTCAACCCTAAACACTTCCCGATGAGTATAATCAGATCTTGCATCAACCCTTTCATGGTAGTAGACAATGACACAATTGATTCCTCTGTCCTAGAAAAGGTCAGAGATGTTTAAAGGGGCTGCCATAGAGTCTTTCCGACTTTCATCAACACCTGCTCTTTGGGGGTTCTTGGTACCCCACATGGTTAACTGTATTGGTACCTTAATCACATGGGTTGGGACTTTACTGCTTTGGGTTTACTTTATCATTTATTTTCAGTGCTTTTATTCTTTTAATTAATCTTCAATGCTAGGGTTTTGTTACCCTAGCACTTCCTATTGTAATTGGATTTATTTTCAAATTCCGTTGACCTACTTTTGGTCATTTGAGGACATTAATATAATTGTTCTTTCTTTCTTTCTAGCTTATGAAAAGTAATTAGAGCCTTCCATGATCAATTTTATTAGATTAGTAGTTTTTGTGGCAATTTACTAGTTGTGTTTAATTCATCTTAGGATGACGTCTATGAACAATCATTACCTTAACAACATTTTTCCTTCATGTATTTTTCTGTTTCATGATAGCCACAAGGCAAGAGGACCCATTTAACACACAAACAACATAAGAGGAAGGAATAGCAAATGTAATCTACCCTTTGGGCTTCTTGCCCGCTAGCCTCTTTACCATTGGCAAAGCTTTTGGAACATGTAATGTCTTGTATGTCATCCTTGTCTCATAGTTTTTATCGATGTGGGATTAACCCAATTACAACTAAATCATGTATTTGTGTTGAGTAATTGAAGGCTTAGTGGAGCAGTTTAATAATTTAATTATATTAATAATTTTTGTGTGATTTTAATTGTATATAAGTGATCGCAAGATGGCCTCCATGAGTAGTCGCTACCCTAATTAAATTTTGGCTCATGTATTTTTGGCAATATTCACAAGGCAAGGGGACACACTTAGCACACAAGCAGCACAAACATTTGTTAGTAGGGAAGAGAAATAGTAACTATAATCCACCACTTTGGGTTGTTCACCCTCTAGCCGCTTTCCTCATTGGCAAAGCTTTTGGGATATGTAATGCCTTATAAGTCACCCATGTCTCATAATTTTTGCGAGTGTAGTATTAAAATTAACCCAATCATGTACTTATTTGTTCCATCAAGTAAGAAAAGAAGAATTTCTCCTTATAAAAAAACATAGAAATGACTTTCAAGTTAAAAATAATAATTAAGAAAATGTAGACTTGTTATTTCTGTCTCAGTGAATGTTGTTGTAGCTTATCCAATGGGTTGCAGCGGAACCATAGCGGAGGACACTCATAATAGCACAACTAAGGTTTAAATCTGTCTCACTGCTGTAAGGTAGCACGTAAAACTGGCAGGCAAGTGACGAGATTTTCGTGTAAGTTGTAACAAATAAGTGTACATTCCAAAGTGACCCAAGTTTCAAGAGATTAAGGTGTATCAAACATGGGTAGAGTCCATCAGGCCAAGGTTAACTGAGATTGTGGTGTAATGAATAAGGGTACATTCCAGTTTATGTGATCCAGGTTTAATGAGATTGTAGCATAACGAATAAGGAATGTGACCTGGGTTTAATTAGATGGGAGTGTAATGAATAGGGGCTGTGACCTGGGTTTAATGAAATTGTGGTGTAACGAATAAAAGAATAAAAAATAAAGAAAATAAAAATAAATAAACAAACGGCTAATAATTGCTTTAGAAGAATATAAACATACTTGTACATGGGTTTAGGGAGCGTTGGAACTATTTTGTTTTATAAAATAGTCTGTCGAGACTAGCTTTCTTGAAAGGGTGCAATGCCGTACTACCTTAGATATTTTAGCTTCTCGGAATAGTTCTCTTAATTATATGTACCGTGAAAGAATTAGATTTCAATCTTAAAGAATAAACACTGCTTTTTTTTCAGTTTTCATATTCAGTGCACCAAAATTTCCGGCTTTCTGCCCAGTTTCAGTCTCAGAACTCAATATGGATAACATACATCTCCCGTGATGCTGGTTCAAAGCAGTACATTTGAGCATGACACAGATTTAAAATCTTAAAAATGAAGCCCAACCTAACCCCACACAAGAATGTGGTCGAAGAAAGTTCAAAGGTAGCCAATAATACAAGATATAACATACAGAAGGAAGAAAATGCTCGTTGCTCTAGCTAAATTACTTCTAGATTTAGCATTTTAACGGAACAAAATGAACAAAAAAAGGCATGGATTTATCTTACTTGCCTGGTAAGTAGGTTATATCTGATTTGACCTCCCTTCCGATTGAAGCGACCTTCTCCTCCTCCCAAATTGGATTATTTATTAGCTACATTTCCCCACCTTTACAAATTGGGAACTGTTAAGCTCCACTAAACTTGTTGGGTAGGAAAACCCTCATGTCCGGTATGCAGAGGTGAGATCAAATTGATGAAATAAATCCCCAGCAACTAGCTGCAATCCTCAGGTTGTTCTTTAGGCCATTTGAGAAATTTCCCCATACAGTGAGGTTCCAAACTTGGGCATCTAATAATTATTCAGCCTGAGCCTCACCAACGCAAATTCAGATATAAAATTTTGGCTAGGGTTTTGTTAAGCATGATACTGATTATTTTTCATTGTGAAGCCTCTGGGCTGCTTAATTGATCAAAATCTCCGCGCCAAGGCAACACTTCCACAGATTTTGTGGAGTATTTGTTCCGAACGAAACCCTGATTAAATATTTCGCCCGTATAAGTCTCACATAGTTCAATTCGTATTCCCGAATCAAGGATTTACGAGTGATAACAGTGCGATAACTTCGATTTCAAAGGCACGGATTCGAAAACGCAAAGCTTCAAATTAAAAAGCCCGACCCACACCCATAGTATAACTAGAATCAATACCTGAGGCATATTCCACTGATCTAGTATTTATAGGGTTATTGGCTCGAGCAGCTGTTTTTTGGTGATCCTTCTCGCTTCCCAAGAAAAACTTTTAATAAATGAGTGTGCAGGGTTAGATTATTAGGTTTATAACTAGTAATTGCCAGCGGCTATTCTCCACTCAAAATGCACCCATGCGTGTGGGCAATTTTTTCATGTCGTGATGTATTGTCATAGCCATCGTCCCAGAAATGACCGTTATGTCAGAAACCATGATGTGATGCACGATCGTCCAATCACAAAAGGGCCTACCACATTTTGATGTGGCAAACGACGTGTTTTGGTAGACGTGGTGATTTAGAATTATGGATCTTTGTGCCCCACACCAATGAATCATTTCCATACCTGTGAATCATGCCCCAACCACATTTGCACAAGCCATCATGAGAAAACGAGGCAAGGCACACACATGCAACAAATAAGGAGCTTCATTCACGGGTTTCGATGGGTTTCTCTATGCATTTAGGGGGTGGAATATATGGCTTTTTCACTAGTATTCCAAAAGGTCGGTGATTTTTCATTGTTTGAGGGGGTCGGAGCCAAAGGAACAAGTTGTAAAGGAGGACACAACAGTTTTCTCCATTTTTCTACAATGAGTGCCATATCCATATTCCCTTCTTCTTGTGTTGTTGCATATGTTTGACTAGTAAATGAAGGCATATACCAAGGCTACGAATTTGTTTGTTGCATCCGTTTGACTTTTGCATTCGTTATTTGTTTTGTAATATGTAGAAAACCATGTTGCATCCGTTTGACAATTTGTCTCAGTTGGAGGTAGGGAAACTATTTGATAAAATGCCTTAGAGAAATTTGTAGCTTTTTGGGAAACTGTTTGACAAAATGATGCTCTAAAGCCTATTCCTTCAAATGGTTAGCATGCTATTATGACTGTGTTTAACAGTTTAAACTGTGCATAGGGTTTCAACATCCTTTATACTCTAAACCTTATCCTTCTGAGTCTCATGCATGGTATTGTAGTTTCATTTATCTAACATTTCCTTCCACTGTGGTATTTTGATCTTCGAATGTTCTAATATGTCATTTATCTCAGTTTCTTGTCCCAGAACAGAGTTGGCCTAGTTTTATCAGATTACATAGTTTTATTCTCTTGTAGGCATTGATTCTTCATTGATTGGGAACCTATAAATCTTGATATCTCTTTAAATATTTAGGAGGTGTAATTGTTCATCCTTGAACTAGTTCAACGTACTTGGTCTTAGAACTCTATGTGGGATTTTTCTCAATCCAAGACAGGGCATTCTTCTTAGTTTTGATTATTAGACAAAGTCCTTGATGTTCTTTTATGACTTTTTCCCCTTCTTTAATATTTAATACAACTTAAGATACCTCATGCATTCCTAGTTAGATCTTTGCAACCATACTAATTCATGCATTTATGAACTGTGTATCTCAGAGTCATAATTTAAGCATAGAATTAAACTTCCAAACGTTATTACTTTGCCCCAAGTTAGGGACTTCAAAAAGACCATACATACCTCATTATACAAGTCCTATCTCCCATTCCTTCCAGCTATTAATTTCTCAAAATGCCTAAACTCATTCAAAAGGAGGTCTTATGTAAAAAGAAAACAAATGTCTGACCAAACTTATACACCAAATGCCCACCAAAAAATTCTCTTTCACTGCAGTTTCTCTTATATGGCTAAGTTTCTCAACTTCATACGGATTACAATCACTAGATACAATCATTTCAATGAGTTTCGCATCACATTTCATAAGCATTCATTATATATGGTACATAAGATCATTGAACACAATTTTATTAGATTATAAATAAGCTTGTATTGATCTTTCATGAAATGAAAAGCTCCAAAGAGCCATTAGGGTCTTTAACAGAGAATACACTCTCCTTTTTACTTCCTTACAATCACATGACCTCTCACTCCCCTCTACAATTCGAATTCCTTCATTCATAAAGTAAGAAACATGATAGTTAGGATTTAAACTTACTACCCTCCACCATAGTAGAACTAACCTATAATGGTTTACTCCTTGGTTAAGATCAATTAAAAACTCCCTACAACCTCCTTCTCTAACTGTTTTTATTCGAATTCCTCTCTCTTATTCTAAGAAAGGTGGTTATACATCAACTCCAAGATGACTAAACCATGATTAAGGATGGTTTAAGACTTGAAATCCTAGGAAAGGTTAAAAACAACTTAATTTCTAAAACACTGGCAGATTCTACACATCAGTATGGTAGAATCCAAATTTTAACGTTTGTCTAGTTTAGTATGGCAATTTTTGATCTTATTTAATTTACTATGTTTAGCTTATGTTGATCCTAGGAACAACATGTCATAATCTTGATAGGGATTTGTTTTTGAAAAAATGTTGAAAAACACAATGTGTTTTTCAACAACGAAAATTTCAACTATTTCTTCTTTCTTATCAATCACGATTGTGTCTCAATAAGATGAACTCATCTATGTTTGTAAATTTTATTTAGTAGTAATGTCATATAGTTTTATTATTGATGTTATTTACAGCATATATATTTTATATGTTGTACACTATAAACTTCTTATGTTTTATAATATCTTTTGATATTAAACATGCTTATATTAGGTATGGTTATATGCCTAGGTTTTGTTAGTTTATTAATATTTAGTGATTAACATTTACCCCCATACACCAAAATCCCAAATCCACATGAAGAATTTTATTCTTCAAACTATAGAATGACACAAATATATTATTAGAGACCGGTCCATAAAAAAATAAATTAGATTTAACAAATAAAGTTTGGAGATTTCATTTAATCGTTAAATGCTAACTAAATTAACTAACAAAAAAATTAAATGATTCAAATTTTATTGAAACTACTAATGTGTTAACAATCATCTCTTTCAATTTGTTTGATTAGATATTTTTTTGGTTTAAAATTAGGATAGTATAATGAGTTATTTTATTAGACATATACATAAAAAGAATTTACTAATTACATCTTATTTATCACGCCGAAGGCGTTCTTATAAGTGAGAAGAGCCTTGCAAAATCTGACGGTTTTGCTAGTTGTCGTACGTGAACATCAAAATTGAATGGTACAAACTGTGTCCCATCTCCCAACGGTAGTCCACGCATACCATCCAGTCTGACTACTTGCGTACACTGCGATTTCCTCTGTCTGAGTATTTCTGGCATGGTCTGCGTTGTATCCCCTCCATACAACCTTTCATGTCATTTCTTCTGCTATTTAATGTGTGAATACAGTCTTGAATGGAGCCAGCTTGGAAATTCTGACAAATGAGTCGAAGATTTTATCAAGGATATAGTGTTTTTTTTGTTGCTATCAGTCTGTTTGAACACTCCCTTCTAGCCTGTGTCATCGCTATTTTTTGTTGAGCTCTGTACCCTGCGAAGAGAGAGAGAGAGAGAGAGAGAGATTAACTTGATTATATGGTCGGTGTAAGATGAAGTTCTTACTGTTTCTCTTTATTATTTCCTTGGTTTTGAACTGGCCGCATGTAAAGGAAACAGATCCATGACTTGTGATCGTGTATTACATTCTCTACTCACTAAACAATATCGATGTCATCAAGCCTCACACCCTATGTTATATTCATGCACTTCTACAGTCCCTGTGCTTTCACATAAACACCCACATAAACATTTTACCATATTAAGCAGTTCTCAGTCATCCCAGCTTTGTAAAAAAACATGGAGCAACAGAAAAAACAGTGGCAGATGCAGGGTAATAGAATAGTTTGTGCAATGAACAAGCTTGCAAAGACCGAGGCAATTCCACTTGAAGAGAACACAAGACACGTAGCCGAGAAACTTCCATCAGATACTGGTCTGTATGTCATGCATGATAAGAATGGGGAGCTTCAATCTATTGGCATTTCTAGGATGATTTCTAACAGTGTTCTCTCTCATATTCAAAATGTACCTCAGCTCTGTAGATCAGTAAAGGTACAGTTCTGCAACCTTTAATTCACATTCAAATACATAATTTTTTATTTGAAAATTTTGTTAAAAAAAATTCTAGAAGGCCAGCTCCTGATTCTTTGCATAGTTTCTTTCATTGGCATATACCATAGATTTTTTTTTCATAAGTTGTTTCACGTGTGTGTATATACATAAAAGGATAGATGGTCACATTCAAGCAGCAAAGAGACATATATGCACATATTCAAACCACACCATTGTTGCTTCGGTCACTGGATAATCACGTGGCGAGTTTATTCATTATCTATCGGCTCACCACTGCCTTCGGATATGGCTTCCCTAGAGATCCTGAGGCATCAATTCATCAAGTAGCAGTTGTAACTTGTGTACTGTAACTTGTGGGTCTCATGCTTTCTTGACCTTTGAATTTTTTGCCAACCTTAAAAACGTTACACCCTAATTTAAATTGGACGCAGGCCTATCAATTCTAATTTGGTGACAGTTTACATCTTTTGGATATCTGTGTACAATGAGAATAGCCTTGCAAAATTTGACAGAAAATCTGACAGGTTCATACATTTGACGGTTCCCTGAATGACGTACGTCAACGTCGTAATCCAACGGCCCGCTTTTGTTTATGTCTGTCAACATATTTAGGTCCGTGTGCAGGTTTGATTTAAAAACGTGGGCAGGATCAAATTGGTCGACGACTATCCAGGACCTGGAATTAGCAGATGTCGATATTATCCCACTAACAATAACAATAGATGAAGCGCAAAGAAAAATAAACCCATATATGATATAAAAATTTGGCAACGATGCACTGTGGACCTTCATTTCTCTGATTTATTTTATATAAATGGGTGGGAAAAGCGATCGCTAATCTGTAGCTGAGGGTGTGCCACTGCCGCATCAAGATACCACCTGATATGTTGCAGGTTTTTTCTCGCTCCATTTTTCTGTGCAGCCTCCATTAATTATTGGTTGGAATGCCGAGATTATGTTAATATCGGGGACGATCTCAGCTCGGGTATTTTACTAACAAGCTGGTGATGAAACATAAGGGAGCCGAGGGCATTACCAAACTTGCGGCGTAGCATTCTATCAGCAATGTTGTCCTGTCGACATTTGGGAAGGAGTCCAAGACAGGGCATTTGATTCCTTATGCAAGGCTTACTATATATCTGAGCCCATCGCAGGATTTTAAATGGGTACATGGGATACAACAGTGGTTGACATTTGATATCAAAGTTTAGTGCACATAATATAGAATTCATTCAATGAGTTGATTATGGAAAAGATAATAGAGGAACGTGTTGAGTGTAGGCGTATCAATGGATTAAATACCCCATGGTAGCAAATAAATTGTACGAAAAAAATCGGTCAGTGGTGGGCATTCGTAGGAAAATAGCATACTCTGATCTCGAAAGCATGGAATACCTTCAGTGTGTGGTGAGAGAGGCTATGAGATTATATAGTCCAACTCTTTCGTTGGTCCCCCACGAATCATTAGAAGCTTGCATTGACACGCTCGAAAATGGTCTATGTGAACTCGCAAGCGGAGATAGCGTAACTAGCAATGAGCATCGATCACAATGGTTGGAAGGCATCATGTGGTTGCCTTGATGGTTATTGTTACCTCTCAAATAGGCATGGCATTCATTCACCGAGGAGGATACGAAAAGTTTTGGTTGCAGGAAAATGGTCCACGTGAACTTGTAAGCGGAGATAGCGTAACTGGCGGTGAGCATTGGTTCAAATGGTTGGAAGGCGTCATGTGGCTGCCTTAATGGTTGTTGTTACCTCTCAAATAGGCATGTCATTGGTTTGTCAGGGAGGATCCGTAAAGTTTTGGTCACAGGTATAAATCGTGACAGCCAAATCGAAATCCTCTTGCGGGGCACAAAAATATTTAATTATATTATTGCAATGCCAATGCTTACATTTCTAATGTTTCAATTACGGTTGTATGATGCCAACCAACCCTAAGGGAAGACTCGTTTGAAATATTAGACAACAAATTCTTCTTGTTCATCTTTTGGATCCAAATTCGTAGGAACATAAAGAAGTCTCCGTCCTCATATAATTTGCGATGCCCGAAGACAACCACGTTCTACTTCATCCTCATTTCACAGTTTCACCTTTTTTCATTAGCAATCTTGCACTTAAAATCTTCCCAACTACATGATTTTTCTCTTTTCCCTTTAAGCATGTGCTTGGTTATCATTATGAATTTCAACATTATTATACTATTATTTGTTTGTGAGCAGGCATGTATCTCAACTCTAGTAATTCCGCCTCTCATTCGACAGTTGTCATCATTTCCCTTACTAGTTTATCATGATCGTTAATTTCTGTTTGTAGTCAGTCTTACTTTAGATTCTTGTCAATTTCATATCATTCATTAGTATTACCATTAATATTGTTGGTAATTGTGATTGATTGTTTGAAAATTCTCATAATTCCACATTTTTTATCATCAATTTATGTTTGTTTGTAACAAAATTTGTTTTGTCGATTGTCTTAGTTTTGATTCCATTGTATCATTGTCGATAAATTGGCGACACCTATTATTTTATTCGGGAGATCCAATCCCCCTGACTTCCTGTTGACTAGGAATATTGTTGCAATAAATAAGGCAGATGGACTTCTCAAAATTAGGATAATGATAAATTAGTCAGTGATCTCGACAAGAAATACCATATAAACATTTCAAAATAAATTGACGACTACGTGATTGCCCTAGGCCTATCAATAGGTTAAATTTCACACACACTTATGTGTACCTAACAAGTATTAAGTGTGAGTAAATAATCATTTTATTTATTTTTTTATTTTTATTGAATGTTGAAGCATTAGAATTACATTGAAGACACACTCCAAATAATATAAAGGGGAGGGCAACCATCTTGTTGTCACACTAGTGGTGTTGGACGTATTTTCACATCCTTCAGTGATAGGCCCCTACAACCCTAGTCATAGCCCCCTACCTTAAAATACAGGCTCCATAAGACCCTGACTTTATCTTTCCCAAATTGTCAAATGGTATTTCCCCCTTTCCCTTGGCTTCTTCACATTATTTCTCTGTCATGGCCCACATTATTATCCATATAACCATGTACCATAAATGCTTGATCAATAAAAACTCTCGTCCCAGATGATGAGGCTGCAACAATTTCCTCTGTGGCCTCCTATATTTCTATCATAAAAACCGCTCACTATATAGATTTTTCGCTATTTAAAATCCTACTGCTATACAAACAAAGTTTCACTTCTGAAAAAAAGTTTTGTCTCTCCTTACATTGACAAATTACTATTTACAATGTTTCTACATTGTCAAAGAGAACATCCCATGACTAATAAGACGATTGACGTAAATGTTGTGTCCTATTTATACGATTCAGTTTCACATTGATTCTCATTTCTGACATCCCCACCCTCGCACTTCTCCACCATCTAATCCCTTCTTCTTCACTCATCTTCCTTTCCTGTTTTTTCTCTCCCTCTAATATGAATCCTCTAGAAGATCCCTTTCGGTGTTTCCATCGTACATTTCACGTACAATTGCTAGTTTTAATTTTATTTTTATATTTACTTAATTGAATTATGAAAAGTATAAATTCTTAGCATAAGATGAAATTATATGATAATTGAGCTGAAAATATTGCAATTATGTTATTAGTTTTAATGATTAATTTTTTCATAATAAAATTAAAGTTAAACATTTCATAATTTCATAATATAATTGAGTGATATTTTTCATAATTTCATTTCTCTTAGTTGTGTTAAATGGAATAACATTAGAGTAAGTTTGATTTTTCTATATTCATTATATTTTTAAATATTGCTAATGTGTAGATAATTTGTAAATAGATTTTTTTATTAGTTGTTATATTTTGGTAATTGTAAGGTTGTGAATGTATGATGTAAGTTGAAGCAACAAAAAATATCTGTTGTCATACTCCCACTCTCATTTTAGTATATGGGGGCAAGTGCCTCTTACAAATCCAGGAATCGTTGCGTGTTGAAGGGGCATGCCCCTTAGGATGTTGTATCGATACGCCCATAGTTGGGTGGTAGATTGTGTTGCGCATAGGTTTTTTAAAGCTGTCTATTGAAGAAAAATTATTCATAGATCAATTTGTCTCGGATAGATTTTTTGAAATTGTGTTTTCCTTTTCATATGTTTTTCATATTAGATGATGTATATTAATTTTTTCATATAACATACTAACATTAATTGTATGTTTCTTTTTTACATGCGGGGTGTTGTATTTAGTTTCTTTATTGTTCAATGAAAATGAATACTTGGAGCTTCATTCCCCCAATCCTGTTAGGATAACTATAACAACTCCCAAATTCCATAGGGAGGAAGCATTTAAGAGGTGCACATTTGTCGTGAATGTAGATCATTGCAGGTAGAGTCAGATGCCTAAACTAGAAATTGCAGCGATGGTTAAGGCTCAACTCAATTTGCCGAAAACATTTATTATCTACCTATCCAAATTCTGCACCATAGGGTCCCATTTAAGAGGATATGGATTGGCATACAACACGATGGAGGATGCATAGAAATATGAGCCTCCACATAAGCTAAAGAAGATGGGAGTTTCAAAAGAAAGTTTGAAACCGACAACAGATCCTAAAAATTGTGCAAAAAAAGATTGTACAAGGAAGCAACTCCAATTTTGTTGCTAAAAACAAGAAAAAATAGTTAATGTTTTCCTCTGTTTTGTACTAAAAAACTTTCGATGTGTTTTAAAAAAACCTATATAAATATTCAAATTATGAAAAATATTTATTGTAATTTAATTTGTCTTTCATTTTTTAATTAGAAGATACTTTTGATTCACATGAGCATAAATATTAAATACATGTAGTTTTAATTAGTATTAATTCAAATTATTATTATTATTATTTTTATAGTTAAAGCGGGTTGAAAGTTCAAAGCCAAACCTCGAAAGTTCAAAGCCAAAACAACAAAATCCCAAAAAAAACAGCTGGATATACACAAACATAAACCAACACTATTCAAATTACACAATAGCTATAATACTTAATAAGAGGGGAATTACTCCCCAGTCTCCAATGAGATAACAACACTTGAGGCTAGAGACACCCGACCCAAGAAATCTTCTTCTTCCAACTCCACCTTCACTGCATCATCGACTTCATCATTCACCCAACCTAGCCAAAGAAAATCATATGCCCCCTCCACAGACAACTGCAACTCAGCCCACCCATATGGGATAGGTTCCAGTAGAGCACTGAGGGCTTGCACATTGGGGAGCACGAGGCAGACACGATTAGCAACATGGTCTCAGGCGTACACCACCAGCCGCTCAGTGAAGGCCAATAAAATGCCAAACCTCTTTTCAATTTCTTTGAAGACACCCACGTCCACCCCCGATGCACCTTGTAGTGAATCCTCCACAACCTAAAATGCCAAGTAGCAGTTTGCCACTTTAGAGGCCAGATTTCCACAGAACACAGGTCAAAGCCAATGCAAAGCCAAATTCACCGCATCCGACTTTGAAGGACGGATAATCAATAGGTTTTCCACAAACATAGAGGTGACACCATTGTTGACGCGTGGCCATCCTTCTACATATAGGAAATAACCACCTAAGATGGCTTTAATGGCTTCCATCTCTTCCACGTAGGAAATCTAAAAAATCCTCTTTAGTCAGTTATCTATAATCCTGGACTGAAATGCCATCTCACGCAATTCACAGCTCAAGGAAATACGTGGAAGATGTAGGGCAACCATAGAAAGCAAAAAGGAAGGAAACAGATGCGAGGAGAGACCCTTGACATCAACTTTAAATAGACCAAATGCTTCACACAAGTGCACCATTAGGTGGCGGAAACACTTAATGCTGCCTCACGTAAAACCAATATCTCCAGTCCTTCCCATGTTTTGGCATTGAAGGCCACTTTCTCTAATTGTTCTTGCTCGATCCCCGCATTCGCCAGCTTGTTCATGCAATGATTACCTTCCCGAAACACGTGCTTAATGTTCCATGCACTGAATATCCTGAGTTGCTAAAGGACCCTTTTGATTCCTAGGTCTAATTTCCAAGACAGAGTTGTACTTTTAATGATTGCATTCATAATTACTAACGAATCCCCTTCAATTTCCATTTTTTCCACCTTCAAGGAGGCCGCTAATTCTAGTCCATTGCTCAAAGCTTGGAGTTCTGTTGAATTACATGTGCCATCCCTGAGTTTGAAGGAATTTGTTCCCACCAATAGGCCCCTTTCATTTCTTATAAAGCAACCAACACCCGAGGTGCCTAGATTACCTTTGACCGTTCCATCAAAGTTTAGCTTATGGAACCCCAGGATAGGAGGATACCATCTAGCCAAACTTTGAAGAAAGGCAGAAGAAATCACAGGACGTTGAGCACCCACCAGGCTGAGTTTGACGATTTTTGGCCACCGTTGCTCGATTTCCTTGTCGAAATTGGAGAAGTGGTGAAAGCGAGACCAATTAGTAGAAACTGCCTCAAAAATAACCCATTCAAACCCGAGAATAACCATTTCCACATAGTTCTTTTCCTCTCTAAAGATTATCTTGTTACGCTCCCACCAGATGTGCCAGAGGAGAAGCATGATACTACACAACCAAATCGAGGAGAGAGCGCCAATATGAAGATTAACAGGGAAGGGTATAAGGTTGGACCCAGGGAAGATTGAGCCTGGCACACAACCAACTCCAACATTTTGTTATGAAGGGGCAATGTAGCAATAGGTGGTCATGATCCTCCTCATGCTTCACACACAGAAAGAACATTGAGGGCCCATGAAACCCATATCTTTTCCTTCTTTCCTGAGTAAGAATTTTGCCTTTAAAAGCCATCTAGGCAAAAAGGCCAACTTTAGGAGGGTAAGAGGAGGACTAATAAGAATTCCAGATCAGATTCTCTACATCTTTCTCAACATGCAACAATTTGTAACCAAAGTTTGGGGAATATTTCCTAGAAGAGGCCATTGTCCAAACAATTTCATCTTTACGCCTAGAAATTATAAGTTGTCATTCCTGCAGGGCCGAACGGAACTAGCCTTAGTTTCCATTGAGATATTCAAGTGTTCAATACTTTTCCATTCCATCAATGCAGGGGTATTTTCCAGAGTTAGCCCATAGTTGGAAACAAATGGACTCCATTCCTCCAACAAAATCCTCTTGATATTCTTAAAACTCAGGGTTATCCCCAAGCACAGGAAAACCATTCCAAGGATCATCCCAAAATAACACCATGTCACCTTTTTCAACTTTCCAGGCCACATTATATAAAAAATTTCTCTACATTCCACCAAAAAATTCCATATATGAGAACCACGAGGAGGGTTAGCTTTACAGAGAATAAATTCTAGAAGATGAGCCCCCGAATATTTTTTTCCACCACTTGACTGTAAAGACTCAGTGGTTTCGTGAGGAGATTCTAGACTAGCTTGGCACCCAGTGCCAAGTTTTGAAGACCCAAATTGAGGATTCCAACCCCACCCAATTATTTGGGTTTAGAAATTTTTTCCCAACTAATCAAAGGGATTTTTATTTCCGTAGAGGATCCTTGCCAAAGGAACCTTCTCATGATCCCAATAAGCTTTGCTAGAACACCTTTGGGGATTTTCAGAATGGAAAACATGTATAAAGGGGAGACACTGAGAACAAATTTGATGAGAACCAATCTCCTAGCCAATGATAACCATTTCCCTTTCCAAGAATTTAGCTTCGAATTAATTGAAGAAAGTAGATCTTTCCGCATCGAGGCCCTTCCTGAGCCACCAAAAAGGGGCACACCAAGATATTTGGCCGGAAGGGAGCCTTTTTTGAAACCAAAAAATCTTAAAATTCTACCCTCCAGAGGAGGGGGAACATTAAAAAAGAAGATGATGGATTTAACAAGGCTAACCTCTTGTCCAGCAATGATCACGTATGTATCCAACAACCCCTTCAGTTCTCTATCCTCGTGAATATTGAATTTTCCAAACAAGAATGTGTCATTCATGAATTGCTGATGTGAGATAGGATTCACCCCCTCTATAATTCTCAATCCCTGTAATTTGCCTTCCCGAATTTTATTGCAAATGGCCCTACTCAGAGAATCTGCCACTAAAATGTATAGAAAGGAGGATAGAGGGTCCCCTGTCTTAAACCCTAATTTCCTTCAAAGAAACCTTCAACATTACCAATGATTAACATAGAGAAAGAAGGCCCAACAATGTAGTTAAACACCCAGTTGTAAAATTATTTCAAAAAACCAAACTTCCTAAGCACCCTAATTAGAAAACGCCAATTGATCTTATCAAAGGCCTCGCTAATATCTAGTTTTAGAAACAAACCCAGAGACTTATTGCTGGAGAGAGAATAAATAAGTTCATGAGAAAGAAAAATACCATAAAAAATCGACCTCCCCGACATAAACTCGGTTTGCTATGGAGAAACAAGAGGATCCAACAACCCTTTGAGTCTAGAGGCAATGGCCTTCGAGATGATTTTGTATGAAGTATTGCACAAGGAAACCAGCCTGAAATCCACAAATGAAGAAGGCTGAGACAATTTTGGAAAAAGACTTATAAAGGTGTAATTCAGTGATTCAAACATAGATCTAGATCTGTGAGATTCTTCCATAGCCGCCCAAACGTTATAACCAATGATGTTCCAAAATTTCTGAAATAAATCTCCCTGAAAACCATCCTGGCCCGAAGCTTTATTCTTGGCCATGGAAAATACCACTTTCTCCACTTCGCTTATAAAAAAAGGCTTAAGAAGGGCCTCATTTTGAGCATCAGTGATCAAAGTCAGAATATTATCAAGGAAAGAGGACTATTCTGATTCAAAGGATGTGATATCACCACCAAGAAGGGAGGTGAAGAATCAAATCCCTTCGTTTGAAATTTGTTTTTGATCAGAGAGGGCAATACCATCACTATTCCTTATTTTGGAGATGAAATTCGAGTTCTGCTTAGCTTTAACGACTGAATGAAAGAAATTTGAATTCATGTCCCCTCCCTTGAGCCATTATTCCCGTGATTTTTGTTTCTAGTATTCTTCCTCTCTTAGAAACAGCTCACCAAACTCAGCCAATAAAGACTTCTCCTGAAGAAACTCCACCTCCCCCATGTTGAAAACATTTTTTTTTATTCAGAGTCTTCAACTCCGCTTCCACTCTAGCCTTTTCCTAGAAAATATTTTTAAAACAAAACTTATTCCAATTCCTCAGGTCCCCTTTGAGAAATTTAAGTTTTTAAGCAAACACAAACATCTTTGATCCTTAATCTTATAGGAATTCCACCACTGCTTTATGTTAATTTCCAGAGAAGCATCCCTCAATCACATAAGCTCAAAATTAAAAGGGGATTAATGAGGGGCAAAGTCGATATTAATCGAGAGGGAAACCAGAAAGTGATCTAAGCCAGACCAGGGAAAAACTGAGCATTCTAAAACAACATTAATTAGAGACCACTTGGGTCCAGCTAAGAACGTATTAAGCCTCTCAGCAATATTACTGAAGCCCTTCCTTCGATTACTCTAGGTGAACCAACCTTGCTTGGGCTCAATATCAAGAAGTGAGTTATCAGAGATGAAGGAACAAAAATCTACCTGGGACTGTCGATTCCTTATAGGACCACATTTCTTGTCCTTCTCCGAGGTAATAACATTGAAGTCACCACCAAGAAGGAGCAGATGTTCTTCTAAAGGGAGCAAAGACCTGGAGATATTCTTCCAAACCTCTCATTTTCCAATTATGTTATTCAGAACATACACATTGAAGAGGTAGAAGACCGATTGAGGACACTTAGCGAAGACCCATCCTAACTGCCAACTGAAATTCTGGGAGATAAGATCAACTTGCACCTAACACTCCTTCCACCAGAATCCCATATTGGGGTTAAACCAAATAACAGTGTTGTAAAGATATATAATCAAAGAAATCATACAAGTAATGAATGCGGAAATAATCAGAAGATAAAATAAACAAGAGAAAGATTACACCAAATTTAAATTGGTTCACCCAGTGTGGGCTACGTCCACCAAGAAATGACCAATATTATTATTCAGTGCTTTATAGAGGAAACACAATGAAGATCTACAGTCTTCCAACACCTCACAGGATGTTCAATGCTTTTCCCTCACTCAGCTACTCTTTATTTCTCACCAAGAAAACTTACATGCAAAACAATTGCTATTTATATTCTCTTCTTCTTACTTACCCTCATACAATGCATACATGCATATATATCTATTTTGGGTAACTTAAATTTTATTTTACAATCAATAAATCATCTTTAAAATAATTGATTTATTCTAATTTTCATAAAAAAATACTACGTCGCACAGGTAACCGTCACTGGTTACTGCTTGACCGGCGCTAGTCACTTCCTAACCTAGACTGACTGACACCGGTTACACCCTGACCGACACTGGTTATTGTCAGAACCAGTAACATTTAGAAGAAAGTTTCTTGTGAAGTAATTAAGCTCCATTCTCAACAATCTCCCACTTGGAGATCAATTACTGCACTGTACTGTGCATCTCCATCCTTGGTTCCTTTTCCTTGGCTTGTTTCTTCCTCTTCAAGTCTTAAACTCGAAGACCAACATAAGTGGAGTGAAGCTCCAAATTCTCCCTTACCAATGGCTTCGTTAGCATATTTGCAGGGTTATCATCCGTATGGATTTTCTATAACTTTAGTTGTCCATCCTCCAACGCCTGACGTATGAAGTGATACCTCAACTGCATATGTTTCATTCTTGAATGAAATGTTGAGTTCTTTGCCAAATGAATCACGATTTGACTATCATTGTATAATCTACAAGTCACTTGCTCCTTACCCAACTCTTCCACTAACCTTCTCATCCATATCATCTCCTTACTAGATTATGTAGCTGCAACATACTATGCCTTTGTAGTAGACAAAGCCACAACCTTTTGTAATCTCGAAATCTAGCTAACTGCCATTTCACCTACTATGAAAATATATCAAGTGGTGCTCCTCCTATCATCCAAATCTCCAACCATATTTAAATCAACATAGCCACGTAAAGAAATTTTTAGACCCTCCATAGCATAAATCCATGCTGGATGTCCCTCTCAAATACCTGAGAATCCATTGGACTGCTTTCCAATGTTCTTTACCTGGATTAGCCATAAATCTGGTCAGAAATCCCATTGCTTATGTAATGTCTTGTCTGGTATAAACCATAACATACATACAAGCTCCCAACTGTTGAAGCATACAAAACATCGTGACATGTACTCAACCTCCTCATGTGATGTAGGACACTGATCTTTTCTCAATTTTAAGTGTCCAACCATATGTGTACTTATAGGCTTTGAATCTTTGCATAAATTAAACCTTTCCAACACCGTATTGATATAATTCTTTTGATACAAATACAACTTCCTATTTTTCTTGTCTTGGTGAATTTGCATGCCAAAGACTTCTCTTTGCAGCTCCTAAATCCTTCATTACAAATGTGTGAGCTCGACCTTTCTTTAAGCTCACCAATTTCCTGCATAATAGATCATGTAATCAAGCATATCATCCACATACATTAATAAAATAATATAGCTCCCATTTCCAAGCATCTTGAAATAAACACAATGGTTAGATTCACATCTCAAATAACCATGCTCATGCATGAAATTGTCAAATCCTCATATACCATTTCTTTGGAGATTGCTTAAGCCCATATAGGCTCTTTTTCAATCTACAAACAAGTTTCCCCATACCCTTGACTTCAGACCCAAGCTGATGATTCATATAAATCTCTTCCTCTAAATCACCATGAAGGAAAGTACCATCTTGACATCAAGTTTATCTAAATGCAAATCTCTCTACTGTAACTAAACTCAATACAATATGAATAGAAGTCATCTTAACTACATGAGAAAATATTTCACCAAAGTCAATCCTTGCTTTCTGTGCAGATCCCTTTACTACAAACCTTTCCTTATATCTCTTCTATCTGACCCTCTTCTTCCTTGATCCTGTAAACCCACTTGTTCTGCAATGATATCTCTTACCTGCTGATAACTTAACCAAATTTCAATGTCTGGTTTTGCTCTAAGGATTCCATCTTCTCATTCATGCCATGCTCCCATTGGACTTGAGGGCTTTATCCTACATTGATTCTTCAAAGTTCTTTTGGTTCACCACTATTAGTCAATAATAAATAAGACATAGGAAGGTGAAAATATTTCTGGAGGTCTACTTACCCTTTGTGACCTTCTTACAAGAGATTTGGGGGTGTCGGAGGCTCAATTTTCTGGATCTCTATAGACATTTGTATCCAAATCTAACAGTGACCGACGTCGGTCACCTGTAACTGACATTGGTTCTGTTAACTGATGCCAATTTGGCTCTTCTATAACTGATACTAGTTCTGTTGACCAATTTTGGTCAGGGGGTAAATCTGATACCGATTACTGTGTAAACCATGTAGGTGTTAATTTTGAATCTGAGAGTTCATTTTCATCCACAAACTTCTCCACCAGTTAATCCTTTGGGTACCAGAACTTGATCCCTATACATTCTCTTTTCATTCTAATCAATGTCACGACTCCTAATTATCTTAGAACCTATCTAAATCCCAAAAAATGGAATCCAAAATGACTAGAGCTATAACCAATGAAAGTACATATTTTGGATTTAGCATCCATTTTATTTCCTATTTTCCTTATCAATATGTACAAAATATTTTGAGCTAAATACTCTAAGAAAAGAAAGATCTACCTCTTTTCTAGTCCAAGCTTCCTTCTGGTATTCCTACCATCTCAGTGCACTTGAAGGTCCATGGATAATCAAATAAACCTCCATGTCTCAACTACTTCCTCCCAAAACTGTAAGGGTAATACAGACATGTATCCTCATGACTTCTAGCACATTCCATGATTATCCTGTTCATTCTCTCTACAACACCATTCTCCTGTGGTGTTCTTAGGCATTGTCCTTTCTCTGTGTATTCCATTTATTGAACAATAATCATTAAAAGCCTTTCTGCAGTACTCAGTAGCATTTTTAGATCTAAGGCACTTTAACTTTGAATTAGATTGATTTTTAACAAGGGATTTCCATCTTTTAAAAGTTTCAAAAAACATCAGATTTATGATTTAATACAATAAACCCATACCTTTCTTGTGGCATCATCAATGAACGTAACGTAGTATTGGGATCCTCCATGAGAAGCTACCTGGGTTGGTCCCCTACACATCTGAGTGTACAAGCTCCAATTTATGCTTCTTCTTTGTTGCCCCAAATTTGAGAAACCTCACTCTCTTCTACTTTCCAAAAATACAATGCTCACAGAAATCAAGATATAAATACGTTTCAGATATGATAACTTACCCTTTGCCTTTAAGATTTGCATTCCCTTTTCACTCATATGGCCTAACCAATTGTGCCACATGGTTGTATCTGAATCTGAAGTAGATAGATGTAGAAAAGGAATCAATAATACATGTATATAAATACAACGATCCTACCTTCTTGCCTCTTTCTATAACAAGAGATCACCCTGTGGTAACTTTCCAAGATTCGGTCCTGTGAGTGTAACCGTGCAACTAATTTCACACAAGTTGTTCCTACAGAAATTATATTTCTTTTAAGGCTTGGAACATCCCTCACATCTTTCAATATCCATGTATTTCCATTCTGAAATTTAAGATGAACATCACCTTTACCAATTATATTGCTATGGTTCATTATTTCCTAAATAAACATGCCCAAAATTACCTTGGACATAATTTTTTAAATAAACCGTTATTAGGGGTTGCATGGAAAAAAGCTATTGAATCTAAAACCCATGACTCAATTTTATTATCCAAGGAGAGAATTAGGGAATATTTTATTACCTCTTTTGTAACAACATTTTCCTCTTTACCTTTCTTTGGTACATTCTTTTTCTTTATCCTTTGAACCAACAATCCTTCTTTGCATGACCTTTCTTTCCACAATTCCATCAAATTATACCCTCTACCTTCTGGATTTAGATATACGATTATCCCTTATAATTTGACTTCCCATTATTCTTGCTCTTAGATCTCTCCTTTTGCCTTCCCCTACTTTCTACATTCAAAGCATTCCCAAATGACGATTCGCCTTTGTACTTTTTCCTGCGATATTTATTCAGTCAAGTTTATATTAACCACATCATCAAACTTTAAAACATTAGTAGTAGACACTGTATTACTAACAACCATTACGAATTTATCCCAACTATATAGCAAAAGAACATAGTAATAAAAGTGCTCTTCAATTCATCCTTAAACAGAATTGCTAACTGACTTTTAATTGATTTACAATAGACCAGAAATCATTCAAATGACTTGGTGTAAATCCACCTTCTTGCATCTTTAGAATTTTTTAGTTTCTTCATCAAATAAAATTTATTTGAAGCGTGCTAGTTTTTTCATATGGATTTGCTAAGAGATTTCATCAACTCTACTGTATATATCCTACTTCGGTAATATTCGATGCCATAGATGCTGTCAGGATCAATCTTATAGATCCCAGAGCCTTTCTATTACGAATTTTCCATTCTTTATTAGTCACCTTTAGTAGGTCTTGCCTTCTCATCCAACGATAAGTATAAATATCTTCTAATACATATAATCCTCCACTCTGCATCTTCCATAATAAATAGTCACGGCCATCAAATTTATCTACTCTGAATTTGTCCTTCTTCTCCCATTGTTTTAGCTCCGACTCAATTAGAAATCACTTTGTGAGTAAATCTGTCAACACATACAACCCTCAAACAAAATGCTTTTATACCAATTGTTGGGGTTAAACCAATTACCATTTTTGTACAAATATATTAATCAAAGCAATCATACAAGCAATGAATGTGGACAATAACCAATACATAAAATAAACAAGAAGAAATAATACACAAGATTTAACGTGGTTCACTTAGTGTGGGATACATCCACTAAGAAACAACCAATATTATTATTCAGTGCTTTACAGAGGAAATACAATGAAGATTTGCATAGTCTTCCAACACCTTCTTGGATGTCAATGCTACTTTCCCTCTCTACAAATTTCTCTTTATTCTCTCACCAAGGAAACTTACATGAAAAATAATTGCTCAATTGATATTCTACTTCTTCTAACTTACCCTCAGCTTTAATGCTTATATATGTATCTACATACCTATACGGGCAACTTTATCTATGCAATTACAACCATTACATTCACTTTACAACTAAAGATATATCTAATTCCTGCAACTTCATTATAATAGTCACGCACAGGAAACTGATGTTGGTTAGCCTTAAATCGATCGCCAGTTACTGCACTAACAGATGGCGGTCACTTCCTGACCTTGTCTGACCGATATCGGTTACCATGGGTGACCAAAAATGGTTCGTTAACTGACGCTGATTACCGGTATCTATTCTAGCAAGTTTGCAAAATTCATGCCAATGAAGTGATTAAGCTCGACATTCTCAACAATTCTTACCTATTTTATGTGCCCATATGTGTGCATGTGAAAAGACTATACTTGTAGCCCTTAACATAAATACACCCAAGCTCATTATCCTATACAACAAAAATCTTGGTTTCTTGAAGGAATATGCCTATTTCACTCGTCTGGCACTTTGCCAAAAGATAAATTTTGAACAAGTGTTATTTGTCATAGGGTCCATTAAGACGCCTGATTATTGTTAAGATTCGAGTAGCTAGTGATTTAGCATTAGGAGTAAAAGTAGACAATGAACAAGCTCTCTTTGGACACAACTTTGTTTCAAGTTCAGGACACTTTAGTTTCACACTGCAAGAAGTTCCTAGCAGTGTCAATTCTTGCTTAGATGAAATAACCTTTCCTACGAGCTGTACCAAAAATCAACTTCCAACAATTTTGGCACACCTGGTGGGACGCCATATTTTATTATTGAACTACAATTTTTTACCAGCATATCATGAATATAAGAATCCCCTTATTTTTTAATGCTCTAGCCAAGTTATTGTGACTGAAGCTTATCTTCATCGTACTTTTGTGAGTCCATACAGCAAACACCTGAAGCGAACTCCACTGCACTCCATTTTCAAATATCTAGTGGTCATAACAAAAGATTTTTTTTGTCGTTAGAGTGGTAGCTCCCCAGGGGATGGATGTTTTGTGCACCTCTTAAATTTATTTTCCCTAAGAAGAAGAAGAAGACATGCCACAAGGGATACTTCCCCCATCCAAGGGGGGATCTTAGTCCACTTTGCCAAATAGGCCCTTACCTACTTTCCAGAAGTAAACCTTCATTTTAGGAATCTTCATGTGCATAGAAATAAATCACCCTTAGCCATTACTTTCAATGAGCATGCCTAATTCAAATAGTCCTTAACTACCCATGAAATGATATCATGGTATTTTGCATCTTAAAATCTCATACTCAATGGAAAAGCACTTAGTGAAACTATATTCACTCCCATTAGACCATATCCAAGACATTACAACAATCTATGTAGTCAGATCCATATCCACACAGAGACGCACCAAGCCTTTCCTCCGAAAATTCAAGGAATGATTTTGGATGGGCACGCAGTCCCCCAAAGAGTTAGAAATTGGCTTTAGTACAGACCATTTGTGGAAGACCAAATGAAAACCACGAATGCTTAACTAAAGTGGGGCCTTGGAGATTTTTTCCTTCCAGGGATCAAAATTTGTAGACCAAGGGTGAAAGTACAGGCTGGAGGAATTCATGAACCAAGGTCCTTCTTTATACACCATATTCAACAGATCAGGGGAAGTGAAACAATCCTGGAAAAAAACATTGGCAAGGAAGTTGTCTCTCGGTTTAGCTTTGATACCCTAGAACCATGCCACCTAGCTTAAAATCCTCCTGCAAAAGAAGCACACTCCAACAAACTTGCAACAAATCACCATTTTCACCTGAGAATCTAAAAAGTCATCCTTGGGGGGGGGAAGGCAGCGAAAGTTGAAGACTCTCCGCAACAATTTTGAAATTGATGCCTCCAACCTTGAAGTCCTCTGAGCACTTCAATCCAACAGGCTCAACTGGAACTGGATTGAAAGGGACCTCCTGAGGCACTCCTTCGAGGGGCACTGCCTGCACCATAATTTTTTCTGTAGCCAAGTTATCCAACACAAAATCTCCTAACAAGGAAACTAAATATTTAACAACCAAGCAAGCACCGAATTGTTTGACCAATTCAGACACTGTCATTTCCGCCTCTAATTCCCAAGCTAGGCCTCGAGCACCTTTACTCCTACTGTTTCCCATCGGGGTCTTATTCGCACCAGTGAGGACCTCAGTGCCTGGTGTGAAAACCCCATCTCCCGCCACCACCTTAGTTTTTGAAAAATCAAACTTTTTTCCTTTTTTGCAATTTTCACAATTTTTGCTAATTTCGCAATTTTTGCTTAATTCGCATTCTTTGCTAATGCAACACTCCATATCTTAATCGATTTTTCCATATTAATTCAAATTATTATTAAAATTAGATACTTCGAAAATATTAGGACGCCTATCACTTGATTGGTATCACATGTTATTAATAACTAGATATGACACTAAGGTGATTGTAAAAAATGATCCTATCACTCATCTCCATGTTGAAATATTTTATTTGTGCTTGTTGAGGAAAATTGCACCATCCAAGATGAAGAAAAGGAAGACTTTTCCACTCTTGATTAGCCAGGTGAAGGGATAATTGATGAATACTTAGATTATTTGGCTCAAGAAAAATAGGAATTTAATTCCTATAAGGTTTTTTTTATTATGGAATAAATACATTTGAAGGTACTGTACCTTGTGTTCAAGAAGAAACTTTTGTATTCTGTCGTTGCTCAAAAGAGGAAAAACCGACCCTATAAATGCAAAACATCAAACACCAGGAGGCTCAACAACCAGATAATACAATATAGAAACAAAACAGGATCAAGATAGATAGTGATCCAAATAAAAGCATAAGAGACTGTACGATGGAAAAGTGACAAGCGAGCATGGAGATATACTTGAACTCTCAGTGTGATTGGATAACATGGGTACTATCTCCAAGTTGTGGGACTTGCTACTTGAGATAGACCTCCAGAGAAAGCTGGTTCTTGCTCCTAAACTACCTGCCACAATCTACTCTAATGCAGGATAAGCTAACTATTCTAATCTATATTTCCAAGGGACCAGGGTGAGAGAATGCATAAAATTAAAGCCTACACTAAAGCGGTGATACACCAGAAAAGGAGGGTGTGAGAGTAATCTCCAAATGTGTGAAATACAGAGGCAAAATGCACACTAGAAGAGGTGATGACAGTTCACCATAATCTAGCAAAATGCATTCACAACAATATTCCAAGCATGCACAATGTTAATGAATTCCTGCAAGAACATAAAAATAGACACAATATTCTTGTAGAAAGATAAAAGGGCAAGAAGAATGCAAGAAAACACAACAGGGGAAGATACATCCACAAACTTGTATTTTATTGCTTCCTGGTATGCACAGTTTAGTCTATTACAAGATAAGGGTTTGGATCACCATGCAAGGAGTCCACTACAAGGGCCTGCAACACACTGGCTTCAAAAAGCAATTTTGACAGAGCTTTGTTACCCAAAAACTCTCCTTTACAATGAGCCCAACACTCCAATTTATAGAAAAAGAGAAGGAAAAGAGAAGGGAAAATGGAAATCCCGAAATCTGTCCTTCAACCACCTGTAAGAGGCATTAAATTGAGTGGAATGGGTATAAATTACTTGCAAAAGACTCCCCATACTGTCCCATGTGCTGCAGCAGAGGAAGAATGATGACCATGCCTCTTAATTGCACTCCCAGCTACCAAATAAAACACTGTTCTGAACCCGGCCACGTTTCCTTAAAAAAATCAATCAATTTCTGATAAAATCTAGAATTTCTTGATTTTTGTGCATCGGGCTCGGAACCACGATTCCAACGGTACCAATTTTGTGCGATTTCGTTGAGAAATGCAAAAGTTATGGCCTTTTGAGTGCGAGCAGCTCTTTTGGGCCTGGCAGGCGTTTTCTGTCATTTGACGGGAATGAGCATTGATTGACTGCAGCCGAATATGTTTATTTTATTTAGATATATCTACCCTCATTAAAATTAAGAAATCCAGTTTTTGTGGCGTAGAGGACGTCGTGCTCGTTCCAGAAAGTCCAATTTTATGAAAATCGGAGCTCGGAGTCAAAAGTTATGGCCGTTTGAAGTTCCACGGGTCAAATGTTGACTTTTCTCCTCTGCCTTCGGCCATTTCGGCTTTTCGCGTCCCGCGCGTCCCTTTGTCCCATTTGGCACAGTGCTGAAATTTCCCATTTCGGCCGATCCGGCCGGTTCGCGTACTTTCGGCCCATATGTCCCATTTGCTTTCGGACCGTCTGGGACAAATTCGCCCGGTTCGGCCGATTCGCGCCCTTTCGGCCCAATTGTTCCGGGACAAAAGTTCTCATTTCGGCCGATTCGGCCGGTTCGCGTACTTTTGGCCCGCGCGTCCCAGACTGTTTCGGGCTGCCTTGACTCATTTCGCCCGGTTCGGCCGGTTCGCGTCTTTTTGTCCCACTTGTCCCAAAGGCGACCCTCTCAGCAGTTAACCAATTTTTTCCATTTTTCGGCCAATTCGGATTTCCGCGTCCCACGCGTTCTTTTGGCCTGGATGTCCCATTTTCTTTCGGACCGTCTGGCGGCCTTTTGGCTGGTTTGCGCCCTTTTGTCCCAACTGTCCCAAGGACCGCCTGGACTAGGACTTAGCCATTTTTCGTGATTTTTCCTGGCCCGAGCCTGTTTTTTGCAATTTTTCTTACATTTTCTCGGAACTTGCTCTCTCCTACTTGGATAGGGGAGTTAGAAAAATATGAGGGGACCCAAAAAACATGACTTTTTGCCCTGACTCAATCTATTTGCCTGGGACTAAAGAATTTGATGCATGTTATCAAAATTACCTTGAGGGTGAATTTTGGATAACAATACGAATAAGAGATAACCACCACTGGTCTTCCCAGCCAAAAAACATCACCAAAAATGCCAGTCAACAACAACTTCACTGCCAGTAAACAACAAAAGAGCTCCGCATCACTTGACGGCCTGGTCAATCTTGGCTTTAATCATTTGGAGTGAGACGAAGAATGTAATGGCGGTGGCCTAGGAAGGGTCTTTCAAATCCACCTGGGCAATTGCAAGATCCTTGTTCTCCTTGGAGCCCCAAATATCCTTGGTAATACCGCTGAGACTGTAAATACTACACACATGCTGCTCGATAAAATTATAGATACTTTTAAGAGCAGAGAGGATACAATCATTATGCCCTTTTACATTACCAAGCCTGACATCCAGAGATTGAAGCTTCTTGAAAACTTCAGCAGTGATATCATCATCTTCATCATTTTTTAGTTTCCTTTTTCCCTTAGCTTTATCCATATCCCTAATAGCACTCTTTAGTTCCTAAATCTCCTTTTCCATCTTTCCAACTCTGACCAACAAGTCCTCATCTTTAGGCTCCTCCACCAGATTACTAATGTGTAGTAAATTCGCAGCAAGCTCCAGGTCTTTATGACTTCTAAGAACCCTCTGAGAAGCAAGGACCTTAGTTTTCATCTCTTTCCTTTTCTTGCTAGTTGAAGTAGTGTCAATTTTCCTATCGGGAAGGGGAGGGATGGAGGTAGGGGGAGGAGTAGAATCCGAGCGGGGACAGGCTGAGCAGTGGCGGTAAATAAGAAGTATTAACCCTTGATGAAGGGGAACAACCCTAGTGTGGTTTTGTACTTCCAAAATAGATTTATCCAGAGAATTCAACAAGTAATGAGGAAAGTTGATGGTGAGGTTTCTATGGAAGTGATTAAGGAAGATCAAGTGCTTTTGGGGAATAGTGACAAATCTCCCCTCAAGAGTAACATACCTTACTACCATCCTTGCGATCTCAGCAAAAGGCTCTGAAATAGAAGCAAGTTTGATGCCAGCCATCACAAATTCCAAATTCTCCCCCTCATCAAGAAACTTCTTAGCCTCCACCTCTTTGTCCACCCGCTTGTTGAAGAATTTTCTTCTGTCTAGACTGAGCCCGGTGACCTGGGAAATAAGCTCCTCAAAAATCTCAACCTTGATATTGCTGTACTTAACCACACGATTCCTCCATCCCTGAGCAAATTTAATTGAGAGATCCTGATCAAAACCTTGGATTTTTTCAATAAAGTTTGTGAGACCCCCTTTTTGTAGATAGTTCCAAAGAACTGTATCATCTTTCCATGTTGGATTATGAGTGGGCTCTATCTTGCAAGGCGGTCCCCCATTTTTCTTGTGATATTACCTCTTCCCACAACGGTAAAAATCTGAAAACTATACGATTCATCCTCAGCTCTACTTTTGAAGCCCCCCCAACCATGTGAAGAGATGTAATTATTAGTCCTCACTTTGCAATTAATTAACCGCTCCTTAGCATCCACCCTATAACTATTAATGATGATGCTCCAAGTCACGTAAATCTTTAATGATGTCATCATTCTGCACTTAAAAAGCCGCTCCTTAGCATCAACACTACAACTATTAGTGATTACGTTCTAAGTCATGCAAATCTTTGATGATGTCTTCATTTACTTTAGTAGGAAGAATGTCACCACTTAACCAAGTTTGAAAAGTATTATTAACCCCAAAATTGTCCAAACCATCAGCCACACTATTGCCTTTATGGTAGGTATGTTTGATTTCAATTTTTTTAAAACTCTTGCAAATATCAGTAGCTTTAGCAATAAAGTCCCTGATTGACCAACTGGGGGGTTGTTTTTGATTTAAAATATTGATAATGTTCAGCGAATCACCCTCAATTATAATATTGGAAATATTACAATCCCTGGCTAGCCTTATTCCCCAAAGAGTAGCAAGAGCTTCAGAGTAGTGATTAGTTTGCCTGCCCATTTTACCAGAAAAAGTAGCAACAAAACAGCCTCTGTGATCTCTAATGACTCCCCCACCTCTAGAATCCCCGGATTGCCTTTTGATGCCCCATCAAAATTCAATTTATGCCAAGCACTGGGAGGCTTAATCCATCGGATAGTGGATCTATCAATACTATTGTTATTCTTGTTCAAAATAGTGCCGATATTCCAAGCAGCCAGAATGTGCTCTTCTTCCTCTGGGTAAAGTCTATTTTTGGGAGGTTTTAATCTTTCAATGTTGTCTTTCATAGCAATGATAATTTCTTTGTAATTTTTTTTTCATAACTTTCTGGTATTGCTTTCCAAACTCGCCACATGGTGTGAGGTAGAACTAGTTGCCATAATCTCCTCAACACACAATGTTTGTAAGGAGAGTTCCATTGTTCCCAGTCTTGAAGACAAGTATGGGGAAAGACCCATTCCTGATTAAAGTTTTCAAAAATAAGATGCCAAATTTTGGAAGTGTACTTACAATGAAGAAAGAGGTGTTTGATGTCTTTTACTTCTTCCTGACACATGCAACATCTGTTCGGCATGATGAATCCTTTCCTAATGAGATTTTCATTAGTTAGGATCTTGCCTTTAATGATGAGCCACCAGAAAAAGGTTTACTCTAGGCGTTAGCTCGGGCATCCATAGCTTATGCCACTTAGTATCACTTTCAATAGAGGCAAAGAAAGAGTTATAGCCAGATTTAACAGAGTACTCTCCATCAAAGGAATATTTCCAAATGGGTTCATCCTTATGATTTTGAGGACTGATATGAATAAGAGAGAGATGACTTTGCATAGATGAAACATCAGACTGCACATTATCCTCATCTACTTTGAACTGTTTCCATTTCCTTTTATTTTCAACCACCTCAATATAGCCTTGGACTTTGTGCCCATAATTTCTAATTAAGTTGTCTTTAATGTGACCATAAGAGGAAATCCAATTAATATCCGACCATTTATCAGTCTAGAAATTAATGTCTTGACCATCCCCAAGCTTCCAACTACATCCCTGAGAGAGAATATGTTTGATGTGGAGAAGATTGTTCTAGAAAATAGAACCATTCGGAAGTAACTGATCAAAAATAAAGGAATTCATGCTTTGATTGTAAAGGTATTTGATTTTGATCAACTCGGTCCAAGGCTTGTGCTCTTTTATAAGTCTCCAACCCAAATTTGTAATAAGAGCAACATTCATATGTTTGATATCTTTGATTCCTAAACCCCCAATCTTCTTTGGTTTACAGACTTGCTCCCAAGCAACTAAATGGTACCTGAACCTATCTTCAGTACCATGCCATAAAAAGTGCTTTTGAATTTTTTCAATGTTATTCATCAATGCTGTTGGAATGCTGAACATTGACATGATATAAATAGGTAAGTTCTGAAGAGTGCTTTTTATCAATAAACACTTGCCTGCACTTGAAAGTAAAGCTCCTTTCCAACCAGCCGGTTTTTTTTGAAATATCTTAAGAAAATCATTCCAAACCTCATTAGAAACCTTACTAGTACTCATAAAGAGACCTAAATAAGTAGCAGGGAGGGAATTAATAGTACATCCAAGAATGAGAGCAATCTAGGTACTGTACTGCGGAGACGGTGTAATAAATGCCCCAATGATGATACAGGTCTCCTCGCAAGGTGTTCGGGATCCAGAAAGAGCTCTTCGGATATGCGTTAACATCCCGCATACCCCACTTAGCCCCCGTGTCCTTTGTTTTCCCCTTTTTCCCTCTTTTCTTGCCCCTTTTGATCTTCAGTGATGAAACCAGTGACGAAACCGCCGCCCTGAGCAGGGCGGCGGTCCTGGGCGCGTTTTCCAGAACTGCCCTTTTGGCGCGACCCGCGTGAAATATCACGTTTCACCAGCTTTTCTTTGCCGACTTGAGCATGCATTAATGTTTTTGGTCCCCTGGAACAGTGTTTTTCCTTTGTTTATTGTTTAGGAGTTCAATTTGATTTTGGTTTTGGAGTGTTGGAATTCCTATAAGTGCATGGTTTGTGTACATGTAAATGGCTTCTGATTTTGGTCTGATTTTGGTCTGAATTTGGGCTGAGTTTTGTGAAGAATTTGAGCTGGAGTTTTGGCCACCATTTTTCCTTGTTGAGTCTTCTGTTTTTAGTATTTTGGTTAGCTTGCTTAGGATTGATAGCATAGTTTACTTCACACTTGGTTTAGTATTGCTCAGCTGTTGGTAAGCCACAGACCCATCTTGTGCAGGCAGTGTTGTTGCTCTATCCAATCCAGTTAGAAGCTTGCCTCTGAATTCCTTTTGCTGTAGATTTGTATTTACTGTGACTTAGAGTTCTTAGTTCAATTCATTGTATACCTGGTTAGCTTTATTCAGTTGTTAGTAAGCCACATATCCAACTTGTGCAAGCAGTGTCTTTGTTTTGAACGGAATAGCTTAGGAAGCCATTAAAGTTGCAGGTTTTGCTCTTCGTATAGGATAGTCAAAGGTTCTGGTCGCTTCACGTTGCATGACTCGCAGTAAAATCCTGCTAGGAATTGCATAAGCCAAGCTCTGTACTCTTGCGCTATCCCTCTCCTACTCGCATTCTCGGTCTGCATTCTGAGCTGTCCTTGTCCCAAAATCTACTCCTATCGGTGCTAGCATTACACGCTTTTCTGGATCCAAGTGAAAACGAAAGAACGAGAAGATCATACTGAGGGGACGAGATCACATACACCATCGGACTCGCCACTGTTCTGCGAAGTCCAGGTTTTAAATTTCAAAGTTCTAGTCAGATTTATATCAAATAGAGTAGTTAATCGCTTTATTTCATTTTCATTCTATTCTCGATATTGCCAGGGAAGCTGTGGGGATTGATAGTTTCTGAGAAACTATGATTCACTCCTCACTTCTGAGGTAGGATCGAGAACCTTGCAAGTAGATTAGACAGGCTATCTTATTTATTTAGAATAATTCTGCAAATTGCACAGAAAAATAACCACACTCGGTTATCTTGTCTGTTTTAGATTATTGTTTAGTTATTATTTCTAGATACACTTAAATAGTCTGTTTTTCTTAGAATTGTTAGAATATTTCTTAGAAAGATAAAGGTTATATATGTTAGGTTTATTTCACATAGTTAGAATTTATTTCATTACAGTTAGATTACATTTCATTTTGTATGACAATCACGGGACCTCAAGAGCCCAGGGAATATATATTTGAGCCGATCGTGCCTCAACCAAACCTAGCCACAGCAATAGTTGACATAGACCAAAATCTCAGGATACAAGTATTCCGAACAACCGCAGATCTACAACTGATCAGCTCACAGTTAAGAGGATTAAACATAGAAGACGACCAAGCACATGCGTTTTGGTCAAGTCAGCCAAACTACAGATTACCCTAGAAAATATCCACATGACTGTAGAAGGGCTCGAAAGAGAACAAACATTCGGGTGTGATCCTTTAGTTCCACAGCCAGACGCTGGAGACACCCTCGTAGATATAGATACCAGCTTAAGAATCCAGGTTGCAAGAACGCCTGTAAGGTATTCTGAGAAGATCGCACAACTGTTGGTTCTAAACGTAGAAGCTGAAAAGGCGTACGATTACTGGATACTAGGGATTAGAACTTGATCTCGCGTATGACCATAATAGGACCGCAACAACCAAGAGTCTATGGTTGTGATCCACAGGTCCCACAGCCCAACGAATCCACAAGTCAGTTAGATATAGACACTGGCCTACGCACACTAGTATTTCAGTCCACTCCACTTCCACCTATCATCGTCGAACAACTGTCCTTACTAGATATAGCGGCTAACGAAGCTAGGGAATTCTGGACTAGGCCAGAAAATCGTCCATAGAGTCAATTTTATATGACCTTATCAGGAGATATAGACGAAACAATCCCAGGTCATTTCCCACGTATTCCGCAGCCCATAGATTGAATCACGCCAGAGCTCGATATTGATTGGAGCCTTCGAGCAGTCATCCTCACTGATCGATCTATCACACCAGTCCAAGTTAGAAGGGCCTTCTTTGCCTTAGATTCACAAATTCCACTAGTGCGTGTCGAAGACATTAGACTCCCTAACTAGTTTGTCTGCATATTCTACCCCCACCGGCTGTCTCGGCACGACCTCGGGAGGTCGGGTACGTGGAAGAGTCACTTGTTGATTCTCACGCTCGCCTGTTACTTTTCCGACGTACAAAATTGGTGAACCCGACGTGAATCAAACAATTATTTCACCTTCTCTTTGAGAAGTTTCATCTTCTCTCTTTCACCTTCGCTCTTTCCCATTATTCTGCGGGTATTCATATACCCCCCGAATATGTCGGGATTCGATGCATATGGCAGACCCCTCCTGGGTCTTGAGGCATACTACGCCCAACAGAATAGGGAATCATCACCCTCGCTCTCAGTATGGGGTGACAACTATTCAACTAATCAGTTGTCAACTCAAACCCCAAGAACCAGATATAGTTTGTCTCTTCAAACCGAGGAGTTAGACCAACTCCCTCGAACCCAACAAACAGAACCTTCAGGGTCAAACAATATGACGTTTACCAGAGAATCTGGTTCGTCTCCTCAAATACTACTCAGACCACATATTAGTAGACAATCAGATCCATACCTGGTCTTAGACGATGGACAATCAATACCTTATCCTAGGAGTGAACAACGCTCCCGGGGTATGTACCCACCTATAGGAGGTTTACAAGTACAACCTGAGACCCATTTTCAAGAAAATACCTCTACAGGAAATATTCTTGGAGAAACTTGGCAAGATAGCAATCAGTTCATGACAGGCTATCACATGCCTATACAACACCAGGGTACACAACAAACGCCGCTCAGGCAAAGTACCGTGACTTCACCAAATGAAGTCATTTCAACGTTAGTAGAAAGAGTGAGAGGGTTAGAACTTGCTCAAGCAAATCAAAATTCTCCGTTCATGCAAACGGGGAGTTCCAATCCTCCATACCACTCTGGCCAAGTAGATCTCCTCACAGGAGTAGGCACGTTAGGCATGCCTCCTCAATTTCCTCAACAAACGCCAACAAGGCCCACCATCTCTAACACTATTCCTCCAGGACTAGTGTCAAACAACCCATTCCTTGACAATACCCCGTCCTATTTAAACATGTACTCTAAATCCCCACAAGGAGATATGTTCTCCTCTCCCGGCATGTTTGCTCCAACGCAGGGACCTCCCTATGCCCCTGCCAATGCATATGCTGCACCATATCAACAACCTATCCCACCATTGCTCCCTCAGCAACCACCATCAATGGTCGAAAGCTATGCAATAGGGACTTATTCAGAATACCTAAAGGAACCCTTAGATTTCACCATACGAAGCGTCATGCTTCCAAGACCTCTCCCTGATTTGCCCAAGTTCAAGGGCGAGGGAGATCCAAACGCGCATATCAAAGCTTACGCTACAGCCATTCGAGAATTACTCCCTTGGGATGGGGTTGTTGCTAAAATATTCCCCAAAACACTGGAAGGCATTGCTCTCGATTGGTATTATAGAATACCTGAGGCTTCCATACATTCATTTAAACAACTCGTGTCAGAGTTCATCAAAGCCTTCGACATGAACAAACTACTGAGAACAGGAATCAGGGAATTCTTACACATCAAGCAAGAACATAACGAATCTGTCGCCCATTTCATCCAGAGGTGGCGTACAGTTCTTTATTCATCAGCAAGTGCTCCAAACATGGATCAGATGGAACTATGCGATTTATTCCTTCATTCTCTCAGCAGAGAAGTGAAGGAAGAAGTCCAGAAGTTCCCACTAAGGACTTATGATGAGGTACTTGAGAGCGCTCTGCGAATTGATCAAGCAGCAATAGATAGTGGTCGTAAGACTTACGGAGCAAATGGGAGGTTAATCACCTCCACTCAAAATACTACAACTACCACAAATGTCAATCAAGGACCCAAAATCCTTAACAAAAATCGTGGGGTAACAACGGATGGGGTAACCGACCAGCCCAAGAGGGTAAATGTCGTTAATATTCCATCACAAACAAACAACCAGCGAAACAACAACTTTACCCCAGCAGTCAATACAGTGGACTTTAACCGTCCACAACAACAACAACAACAACGGCGAAATCCCATACAAGGGCCAAGCCAAAACTCATTTGGTTATCAAAACCAAAAACAACAATTCCAAAACTTTGGTCCTAATAGGCAACAGTTTGATCGGAATTTTAGGCCACAATATACACCTAACCAACAAAACGGGAATTATAACCCCAATTCTTATTGTGGTTTCCATAAAATTCATGGTCACGACACTAGAACATGTCGTGACTACAATAAATTTATGCAACGTTTGCCAGAAGAACAAAGACAGTTCTTCACAGACTTGTTTTTGGCAGATCCCGTCTCATCATCACCAAATACTCTCGCAGGGGCAGTTTCCCCTCAGAATGCTCCCCTCAGGATCTTTAACGATCCGCTCCCAAATCATGATAGCAATAGGCTGAATCCAACCAGAACAAACAAAGGTGCAATAACGGGAAACAATGACCATGAAGCTTCGACTTCATTAAATCCGTCAGTTGCGCCACAGTTGGGAGCTCAACCAAGACCTAAGATAGTTAGTTTGGTAGAATTAGACGCTGAACTACCTATCGAAGCTATAACAAGAACACGAGAGTATTTCTCTCAACCGAGCCCAAGTCATCTGCCAGAGATAGATAGGAGTCAACAAATAATTGAAAAACCCATCGGTGCCTATGATTTAATTAGTGACCTAACAAAGACCTTTTCACACATTTCATTCTTGGACTTGCTAAAGAACTCTCCCCCTCACAGAGCTGCTCTTTTAGAAGCATTAGGTCTAGGCCATCTAATTAACATCACTCCACCTCCTGAGACACAAGTAAATCACGTAGATTTTGACATCCACCCTCCGGGACAGCCGGACAAGGATGTCGAATTCATCTTTGAAATAAGTAAAATGCCCACAGATGCTGAGATCGCACGTCGAGGTGACCCAGCCTTACACTTGCAAGTGTGGGTTTATAATAACTATGTAAAACGGGCAATGGTTGACGACGGGGCCGCAGTTAACATAGTCCCTTTCTCTTTCCTCCAAAAACTTGGATATGGAGAAACGAACTGTTCTACTACACGAAATACCTTGAGAGGCTATGATAGCCTTAAAGCCACTTCAATAGGAACTATAATACTGCCGGTCACCTTAGGGCCCAAAACCATCTTGACTGAATTCTATATTATAGATCGGGAAACTAACTATAATATGATCCTCGGCCGACCTTGGATACATTGAATGAAGGCAATCCCTTCCACGCTATTTCAAGAAGTAAGATTCTTGCATCTGGGAAAGGTATTCGTAGCCAAAGGCGATCCAAAACCTTTCGATTTGCACCTAGCTGATTTAAAGAAAAGACCAGGGGTGCACTCAGAATTCGAACTGCCAACAAATCAACTTAACAAACCCTCTGACCCAAAGCCAGAGGAAAAATTGATACCTACGACGGATCTCGAAACTACTAACATAGCCAAAACAATTCCAACCCCTAAAGGTAAAACTAAAGAAACAGTATCATTAGGGACTACTACGAAGATCGTTGAGTTGATAGAACAAGATTCACCAATGTTCTTACCATTCGATTCAGTAGGCATGGGATTTTCCCTAGGTGTTGGTTCCTTGCCAGCAGAAGATCTCTGTATGGTAGAAGTAGAGTGTGTAAACACAGCAGATACACCTACATCCATACTCCCGGCTAAGTATTGGACTCTCCATTTCGATGGAGCTAAATGTCGTTATGGAGCGGGGGCAGGTATAATTCTTACCTCGCCCGAGGAGAAGGTCCTCCCATTCTCTTTTAAGTTAAACTTTGAATGCACAAATAACGGCGCTGAGTACGAAGCTCTCCTCCTTGGCCTTACCTTAGCCAAAAGAATTGGTATTGATAACATCAGAGTCCTCGGAGACTCGCAATTAGTAACAAACCAAGTTTCTGAAATATATGAAACTAAAGCCGAACATTTACAACTCTACAAAGACGCTGTGTTAGATTTAAGCAAAGCGTTTAACTTCATATCCATTGAAGCGATCCCGCGAGAGAAAAATCTTCTCGCCGTTTCAATAGCAACTTCAGCATCACGCTTCACTCCAAGCAATGAGCTAGAAGATACTCACTTCACAGTATCCATTCGTGACGAACCATTGATAAAAACAATGACAAATCCTCTTTCAAGCGGAAGTGAATCTACCATCCTAGACCATGTTGGAAATGATGCGGCTACTTTGGATTACTTAAATGCCTATGCAGCATTACATCTCTCCTATCACATGCTAGATTTATCTCTGATTCCGCATTCATCTTCCTACTTCGGAAATCCCGTAACGGATCTTCCCTTGCAAAGGGAACCTAGCATATACGCAATAGAAAATGGGGATGATATAGATTTACCTCCAGCACCACCTGAGTTCGAAGAGGGTAATGCCTCTTTAATCGAAGAAACAATCGATGTCAACATTGGGACAGAGAATGAACCAAGAATATTGAAACTAGGATCTTCGTTAACCCCAGAAGAAGTGGAAATACATACTCAGGTTCTCAAAGAACATCAAAAGGCATTTGCATTTAATTACAAAGAGATGACAGGAGTCGCACCCCACATTGCGGTGCACAACCTCGTCACTAGATCAGATGCAAAGCCAATTAAACAAAAATCAAGACCCATGAAGCCCAAAGTAGCTCTCATGGTAAAAGAGGAGGTAATAAAACTCCTTCAGGTAGGATTCATCAAGCCAGTTGACTACTCCCAATGGGTATCTAATATCGTTCCCGTTCTCAAAAAGAATGGAAAGATACGCATCTGCATAGATTTTCGAGACATCAACAAAGCGTGTCCTAAAGACGATTTCCCATTACCATCCATAGACGTTATTGTTGATGCAACAGCTGGTTTTGAACTCTTGTCTCTCATGGATGGATTCTCGGGATACAATCAAATCAGAATATCCGAGCAAGATCAAGCTAAAACCACCTTTATAACTCCTTGGGGAACCTATTGCTACGTTGTTATGCCATTCGGTCTCAAGAACGCCGGTGCCACGTACCAGCGGGCTATGACTTATATATTTCACGATTTAATTCATAAAATCGTGGAATCCTACGTAGATGACTTGTTGGCTAAGGCCAAGAAGCGTTGTGACCATCCCGAAGTACTCCGCATCATTCTTTCATGTTTAATAGAATACGGAGTCACGCTAAATCCAGAGAAATGCGTCTTTGGTGTAACAGGAGGAAAGCTCCTAGGTTACATCATATCCTCACGAGGGATCGATGTTGATCCAACCAAAATTCGGGCTGTCCTCGAAATGGTCCCACCTTCGAGTGAATCTGGAATCAGATCATTTCTCGGAAAGCTGGGTGCAATCCGGAGATTTATCCCGGATCTAAGCTTCGCCGTTCATCCAATCAACAATTTACTCAAGAAAGACTATAGCATTGATTGGACTGAAGATTGCAATGAAGCTTTCAACGCAGTTAAGCGTTTCTTACTATCACCACCTACGCTAATGCCACCTAAGCTGGATCGCCCGTTAATCCTATATTCGCGAGCTACCAATGTCTCGCTGGCCTGTATGTTGGCCCAAGAAGACGATGACAAGAGAGAACGTGTGATTTATTTCATTAGCCGAACATTGCTCGACTATGAAACACGCTATACACAAGCAGAGCGAGAATGTCTTGCCATAGTCTTTGCTACTAAACGTCTAAGACATTACATGCTGAATCAAGAAACAAGGGTCATGGTAAAGACAGACCATTTACGGACTTTTCTCACACAAGGGTCCTTGTCCAAAAAAGTTGGACGCTTTATAACCTTAATGGGAGAGTTCGAATTAACGTTTGTAAACCAGAAGTCAGTTAAAGGACAAATCATCGCAGATTGGTTAGCTGACAACCCATTAAACGGAGGTGATTTAGTAGATTTGGATTTTCCAGATGAATGCGTATACTACATCGAAACTCGACCTGCTATTTCTGAGTGCCCTTGGTACACTGATATCATTAATTATATCATGGACCATACGTACCCGGAGGCAGTTACACCGCAACAAAGAAGGCGGTTACGCATAATCGTATCTAAGTACGTTATTATAGAGCAGGTACTCTATCAAAAAGCATTCGATGGAATGCTTCTAAGGTGTGTCGACACAGAAGAATCCAAGAGGATTCTCCATGAATCCCACAGCGGTATATGTGGAGGCCACTTCGGTGGCCATGCCACTGCTCGAAAAATACATCGAATGGGCTATTTCTGGCCCACTCTAGAACATGACGCGATAGAGTTTGCACGCAGGTGTCATAAGTGCCAAGAATTCTCTCACGAGATCCACATGCCAGCACAGGCTCTGCAACCAATCGCTACTCCATGGCCCTTTTCTACATGGGGCCTAGACTTAATAGGGAAATTCTCTCCCTCATCCACAGACGGCCACAATTTTATAATCACGGCCACTGAGTATTTTACCAAATGGGTAGAGGCTATGCCTCTTACTACCGTACCTGGCTCGGTGATCGCTAAGTTCATCTTGAATCAAATCATTTGTAGGTACGGTATCCCGCAAATCATTATCTCTGATAATGGAACTTCTTTCAAAAATGAAGAAGTTCGCGAACTATGCGGTAAGTTCAAAATAAGCCATCATACGGCTTCCTTGTATTATCCCCAAGCCAATGGACAGGCTGAAGCAACAAACAAAACGCTGAAAGCCATTCTCCTTAAAACGGTGAAAGAAAACAAGCGGGATTGGCACTTGAAGTTATATCCGGCCTTGTGGGCCCACCGAACCTCAATAAGAACACCAACGGGAGCAACTCCTTTCTCGCTAGTATTTGGGGCAGAAGCAGTTCTCCCGCTTGAGGTCGAAATACCCAGTCTCCGCATTTCACTACAAGGGATTCTGGATGAAGACGCTTACAGAGAAGCACGCCTTTCCCAACTAGAAAGCCTAGATGAAACTAGGTTAGATGCTGAGCAGCGGCATAGAGCTTATGCTGACCGAATGTGCCGGCAGTATAACAAGAAGGTCTATGAACGCGATATATACGAAGGTGATCTAGTTCTAAGACTAGACAGCCGGATCGACAAGAAGACCGGCGAAGGAAGGAAATTCCGGCCCAAATGGTTGGGCCCATACCGAGTCATGAAGGACTACGGGAATGGTGCTTATCTCTTATGCACGCTAGAAGGTGAGGAGTTTGGCGAAACAGTCAATTCCCTGCACCTCAAGCGTTTCTATGCATAAGCAGCTAAGCGCTACCTATATAACTATCTACATTGCATTTTCATATAAATTAGGATCATTTTGTCCACTTGTTCTTACATAAATTGTGATCAAAGAATCTATTCTCAAAGCAATTCATTACAAACTCGTGATGTTTCTGGCATAAAGTTCTTTAATCATACCTCTCCATCTTCGTGTATTATCAAATCATCTTGGAATCTTTTATCAAATAAAATCAAACATGACGAAGTCCTAACGGTAACCATACCAAGATCTGCAAGTTTGTTCTCGCTTTGATTTCTTCTTAGGATTGGTGTCTTGCCTATGGTCTGTTCTAGAAGCTTCATGGTGTCACATCTATCCCATATATACATCTCTTTGGAAACAAGCATATACTGACATTTTACTCAAAAAGACAAGTCAAAAAGTGATTAAACAGAAAATTTTATTTTTACACATTTCCTTGCCCCACCAACCTTCGGTGATGAGCTTGCGTCTCTTACTAGTGACGTAGGGTTGGGAAAGGATGGAAATGCCCTTACTCGCCTATGCCTTGCCCACGGTGATAAACCCATGCTTCTTACAGGTAGCATGGGGCAAAGTGTAGGGGGTCCTCTAGACAAAGTAAATGTTAAAAGGTCATAAACAAACAATTCAAACTTTGAGTCAAAAACGAATGAATCAGATATTCAAAATTCCAAAAAGAGTTAAAAATCCTAAAAACCCAGATTTTGTCTACTATGTGGCCATCTACGGGTCTAAGTCTGGATAAACCGCAAAGCAAGTTGCACCCAAAACTATGAAGTCATTCAGGTAGAGTAAGCTTGTAGTTTTCAATTTGGTTCCACCAAAGCTTCGTCTGTCTTTCATCACTATCACTTCACCATATTTCATAACTTGCGCCCTTCTTGGCTCTTGGTGATGAGCCCTCGCATCTTACTAGTTGCGTGGAGTTAGGAGTGGGGCAAGTTAATCTGTTCATCATACTGGTTATTTTCATCACTTTGCCAAAACAAATCATGAGGTATCCAAATTGCTCACAGAAACTAAGATTTAAGATCACAATGTATCTACAATATCATGTATCAGCATCATGAAACACAAAAAGAAAGCAAACATTTGCATCATCTGTTTTCCATTGCATACATTCTAGAAAGCATGTAAAACATACATCGTAGTATACACGAGAAAGCTGGAAACAGAAAGGGAAAACACAAGTGACAAAGTTTTGATCCAAAATCGACGCATATATATAAATAATCAATGTTTGTATACAATGCCATCATGCACTAGGCATGGTCAAAATGCTCAAAGAGCCCGTAATACACAAAAGAATCTATAATACAAAAAGTGCATAGGAGCCAAGTGGCCTCTCAACCCCTACGCGATCCCGCCGAAGGTGCGCGCCCTCGCCTAGGACTCCGGCTACGCTGGCGCTCTGAATGGACGGAGGGCTCAGGGTCCCGAGGAGCAGCCGTGGTCTCGCCATGAGAGTGGCTCCTCATAAGACGCTCGGCTGTCCTATAGCCTGCCAACTCTGTACGGAGAGTCGACACCATCTTGGCCACATGCCAAATGGGAGCGAAGACGTCAGTGTGCCTGCCGGCTGCTGAGGGCTCCCCGGCATCTACAGATAGCTCCGCACGGGTCTTATCCATAGGGATCATCAGAGAATCAGTACATACCCTACGGATTAGATCCCGCCACTCGTCAACAGTCTCTGCAAAACAAAGAAGAAAGACGAATTAGAAACTAGGCAAGAGGCTAAAATATACAAGATACAAATATAAGGAGAGATAGCAGTTAAAACAAGTCCTAAATCAAATTAACACTGAAAGGGAAAGAGGATAACTTACTCGGATCACCGGGCCTCCAAGATGGATCGCTGGGGCTGGCACCCGCTGCGGATGCCGCTGCCGACTGTGGAGCTGCTCCTGTAGCAGGGGCAACATGACGCCCCGCAACTGACTCATCCTCTCCACCATGGCCCTGGGAGAGTGGCTCCTCTGAAGCTAGAGTCTCTCTCTCTGCACTCTGCTCCTCCCTCTCTGCCTGCATGATATCCTGAGTGTCATGCCACTCAGGATCGCTATCATCCGTCTGCTCCTCCGACCCTCCCTCTGTGGACTCCTCAGAATCGGAGTCGATATCTATAGGGTCATCGCTGCTATGAGCAGAACCCGCAGTAATCTGAAGTAAAGGTGCCTGAGGCGCACCGGCTCTCCCTCTAGCCCGAACTACCCTCCTGGCTGCAATAGGAGTGCCAAGAGTGATCGCTGTCCAACCACAGCCTCTAGGCCCCCCTCTAGCCTCCCGGACTGATCTATAGACTGGTGCCACTGGAGGAAGCATGCCCACATATGGGAGGCCGAACTGCTGAGGAACCCTGCCGAAAGGATGTACCTCCACCCGTCCCACACGGTCAATAAGCTGCCCTGTGGTGGAGCAAGAGATCAATGTGAGAGCCTCCTCTCCCCAAATGCCGGCCATGAGCTGGTACGGTGTGGCCTCCATATCTGCTGTGGTGAGGGAAGCTACTGGCTGGTGAGGTGCTCTAAGCACCGACATATCTGACCATCTGGCTGCCCTCACAGCCCCGGGATCTGCCACCTCCACGCCTCTGCCATAAGGAATGAAGCGCTCATACACCCAACTCATAACTAGAGTAGGGTGGCTCAAAGACTGTCCCTGTAAACGGACCACCCTGTATAAGTCATGATAAGTGGTCCCCAAAATGTCTGCACCCCAGGCGTATATCCGGCCATGCCCCTCTATCTGTGCAATGATGGGGGCCCAGCAGTATAACAATGTATCCCCTCCCTTGTCCCCGATCAGTCTCGAGGCAAGGATCCCCATGATGGCCTGTCGAAATACGGGGATGGGCAAAGAAGGAATGGATCTAACTCTCACTCCCTTCTTCGGCCCCGTGGAAATAGCTGCATCCCCCATATAACCTGCCCACTGTGCAATCTGTGCTCTGGACCCAGCTGTCTCCAGTGTGAGTCTCCTCCCGATGATCGGGACCCCCAAGATACGGTAGACATCCTCCAAAGTGATAGTCCACTCACCGCGGACACCTGGCAGTCGGAAAGTGTTCCGATCTGCGTCCCAATAAGAAAATAAGTCACAAAGGATGTGACTCGATGGCGTAACATGGGGCACACGCGATATACGCAATATGCCGGCCCTCTGCAACGTGTCCTCCTCGTCTGGCGAAAGGGCATCCAATACCCCGGGCAACCAATCACACTCTCTCTCCCGGCTCCATCTAATGTACTCCTCCCTCGCCTGCATACACCCAAAAACACACAAAACAGAGCAAGTTAGTATCTAATCAATGCAGGGAGAATCATAAAAACGTACAGAAATGCAAGAAAATATAAGTATAAGTCTCCAAAACAAGCTCTTTTGCATTCTGTGCAAAACCGCCGCCCTGAGCAGGGAGGCGGTTTTGTAACCGCCGCCTTAAAGGCGGCGGTCGCGTAACCGCCGCCCTGATCAGGGTGGCGGTCGTGTAACCGCCGCCCTGGCCAGGGCGGCGGTCGCGGTCCGAAAACCCGCGCGGGTTTTTAACCCTAAAAAGTCCAAAAAACGCAAAAATAGACCATTTTAGCTAAAAAAAGAGCCTACCCAGTAGGCGCCCCCCCTAGGTGGACCTTTTGAACCAAACATTTTCAAAAATACCCCCCCCATTACAAATAATTTTCCATTTCAAATTTGAAGGGGGAAAAATGCAAAATTAAAGAAAACCAACCTGTGATCTCGCGGGGTGGCGTTCCGCACGTGGGGGCATGATCGCTATCTCACTCCGGACGTTTCGACTCTATTCGCGCAAGAAACCGTCACCGTGGGTCCCAGAGCTCAAAATCTATCAAATCGACTCGCGCAAATGAATAGGAAAATGGGCCCACTTTCATATATATATTGTTCTATTTCGTTTTAAAATGACTTTTTCGCAGGTTTGGAGCGCTGACGGAGGTAAGTTCCTATCCCCGCACAAATGGTACGTCCTCTTTCCCTGTTATTTTAGTGTTTATTTTTCAAATTATTGTATCTATCTGCACTTGAGTTCTCTTTTCATTTTGCAGGTAGCGGGAATTTTGGATGGCGCCATTTCGACACACGGACGTGTAAGGTATAACTTCTAACTCCCCATTTCGGGACTGCCATACTCGGACCCACCGTTTTATGCCTCTTCATGGCTAAAACGCTTCTCCGAGGGGGCAATATGTACGTACCCAAAATTGTAAGGTACTGTACTGCCAGAACGGTGTAATAAATGCCCCAATGATGATACAGGTCTCCTCGCAAGGTGTTCGGGATCCAGAAAGAGCTCTTCGGATATGCGTTAACATCCCGCATACCCCACTTAGCCCCCGTGTCCTTTGTTTTCCCCTTTTTCCCTCTTTTCTTGCCCCTTTTGAACCTTCAGTGATGAAACCGCCGCCTTGCAGGGCGGCAGTCTCTGACGAAACCGCCGCCCTGCAGGGCGGCGGTCCTGGGCGCGTTTTCCAGAACGCCCTTTTGGCGCGACCCGCGTGAAATATCACGTTTCACCAGCTTTTCTTTGCCGACTTGAGCATGCATTAATGTTTTTGGTCCCCTGGAACAGTGTTTTTCCTTTGTTTATTGTTTAGGAGTTCAATTTGATTTTGGTTTTGGAGTGTTGGAATTCCTATAAGTGCATGGTTTGTGTACATGTAAATGGCTTCTGATTTTTGGTCTGATTTTGGTCTGAATTTGGGCTGAGTTTTGTGAAGAATTTGAGCTGGAGTTTTGGCCACCATTTTTCCTTGTTAGAGTCTTCTGGTGTTTTGGTTAGCTTGCTTAGAATTGATAGCTTTTACTTCACACTTGGTTAGTATTGCTCAGCTGTTGGTAAGCCACAGACCCATCTTGTGCAGGCAGTGTTGTTGCTCTATCCAATCCGGTTAGAAGCTTGCCTCTGAATTCCTTTTGCTGTAGATTTGTATTTACTGTGACTTAGAGTTCTTAGTTCAATTCATTATATACCTGGTTAGCTTTATTCAGTTGTTAGTAAGCCACATATCCAACTTGTGCAAGCAGTGTCTTTATTTTGGAACGGAATAGCTTAGGAAGCCATTAAAGTTGCAGGTTTTGCTCTTCGTATAGGATAGTCAAAGGTTCTGGTCGCTTCATGTTGCATGACTCGCAGTAAAATCCCGCTAGGAATCGCATAAGCCAAGCTCTGTACTCTTGCGCTATCCCTCTCCTACTCGCATTCTCGGTCTGCATTCTGAGCTGTCCTTGTCCCAAAATCTACTCCTATCGGTGCTAGCATTACACGCTTTTCTGGATCCAAGTGAACACGAAAGAACGAGAAGATCATACTGAGGGGACGAGATCACATACACCATCGGATTCGCCACTGTTCTGCGGAGTCCAGGTTTTAAATTTCAAAGTTCTAGTCAGATTTATATCAAATAGAGTAGTTAATCGCTTTATTTCATTTCATTCTATTCTCGATATTGCCAGGGAAGCTGTGGGGATTGATAGTTTCTGAGAAACTATGATTCACTCCTCACTTCTGAGGTAGGATCGAGAATCTTGCAGGTAGATTAGACAGGCTATCTTATTTATTTAGAATAATTCTACAAATTGCACAGGCAAATAACCACACTCGGTTATCTTGTCTGTTTTAAATTATTGTTTAGTTATTATTTCTAGATACGCTTAAAATAGTTTGTTTTCCTTAGAATTGTTAGAATATTTCTTAGAAAGATAAAGGTTATATATGTTAGATTTATTTCACGTAGTTAGAATTTATTTCATTACAGTTAGATTACATTTCGTTTTGTATGACAATCACGGGACCTCAAGAGCCCAGGGAATATATATTTGAGCCGATCGTGCCTCAACCAAACCTAGCCACAACAATAGTTGACATAGACCAAAATCTCAGGATACAAGTATTCCGAACAACCGCAGATCTACAACTGATCAGCTCACAGTTAAGAGGATTAAACATAGAAGACGACCAAGCATATGCGTTTTGGTCAAGTCAGCCAAACTACAGATTACCCTAGAAAATATCCACATGACTGTAGAAGGGCTCGAAAGAGAACAAACATTCGGGTGTGATCCTTTAGTTCCACAACCAGACGCTGGAGACACCCTCGTAGATATAGATACCAGCTTAAGAATCCAGGTTGCAAGAACGCCTGTAAGGTATTCTGAGAAGATCGCACAACTGTTGGTTCTAAACGTAGAAGCTGAAAAGGCGTACGATTACTGGATACTAGGGATTAGAACTTGATCTCGCGTGTGACCATAACAGGACCGCAACAACCAAGAGTCTATGGTTGTGATCCACAGGTCCCACAGCCCAACGAATCCACAAGTCAGTTGGATATAGACACTGGCCTACGCACACTAGTATTTCAGTCCACTCCACTTCCACCTATCATCATCGAACAACTGTCCTTACTAGATATAACGGCTAACGAAGCTAGGGAATTCTAGACTAGGCCAGAAAATCGTCCATAGAATCAACTATATTCACCATCCGCCATATGACCTTATCAGGAGATATACACGAAACAATCCCAGGTCATTTTCCACGCATTCCACAACCCATAGATCGAATCACGCCAGAGCTCGATATTGATTGGAGCCTTCGAGCAGTCATCCTCGCTGATCGATCTATCACACCAGTCCAAGTTAGAAGGGCCTTCTTTGCCTTAGATTCGCAAATTCCACTAGTGCGTATCGAAGACATTAGACTCCCTAACTAGTTTGTCTGCATATTCTACCCCCACCGGCTGTCTCGGCACGACCTCGGGAGGTCGGGTACGCGGAAGAGTCACTTGTTGATTCTCACGCTCGCCTGTTGCTTTTCTGACGTGATGAAGATATGCAAGAATGTATAATTTTCTTAAATTTATTTTGAAATCTAAACTTGGATAAAACCTCATCCATGAATTTCCAGGAGACTCTGTCAAAAGCCTTATGCATGTCTAACTTGGTAGCCATCCCAACTTTTTTACTTTTATCCATTGAATGAATTGTTTCATGGACCATAATAACTCCATCCTGAATAATTCTACCTTGAATGAATCTGCTCTGCTATTGAGAAATAATTTCCATTAATATAGGTTGCAGCCTAGTGGTTAAAATCTTTGTGAAGATCCGATATATTACATTAAATAAACTGATTGGCCTAAAATATTTGAAATCCTTTGCATCCAGCTTCTTAGGAGCAAACACAATATGTGTATTGTTTAACTCTTTTATGAGATTTCTAGTTCTATAAAACTCATTAACAGCTTTCAACAGATCTTTAGAGCATATTTCCCAACATCTTTGGAAGAAGTTTGCAAAAAAACCATAAGGGCTTGGAGCCTTATCCCCTTCTAGAGAAAAAATAGTTTTTTTCAATTCCTCGATGGTGACTGTTTTGGAAAGACTCTTAAACCTCTCGGCAGAAAGTAAATTATTAGGAATGGAGTCTAAGAGAAAGGAGGTCGCTTTCTCGTTGTAGGAATTATTCTCTGTGAGCAGACTCTTGTAGAATCTGAGGGCTTCATCTTTGATGTCTTCAGAATCCGTAGTAAGGTTCCCATTACCCTTTGAGACTTCAGTAATTCTGTTACAAGCCCTATGTTTGAGGGTTGTCATATGAATTTTTTTTATATTTCTGTCTCCTGCTTTTAACCAGAGGGCTCTAGACTTCATTCTCCAAAAGGATTCCTCATAGCTGTTTATATTATGTAGGGTAGAGAGAATTTTTTTTTCCTATTGATGATCCTCGAGGGTCATACCTTTCAAAGAAACTTTAAGGTCAAACTCTTCAAGTTGTTGTTTAAGCTCTTTCTTTTTTTCAAAAATATTCCCAAAAACCTCTTTATTCCAGATTCTAACCTTTTGTTTCATATTTTTCAGCTTCTGAAGAAGCCTGAATTGAGCCGTCCCAGTTCCTTCCCAAGACCACCACTCTTTAATTTTGTCTAGAATATCCTCATGTTCAAGCCACATCTTTTCAAATTTAAAATTGCAGTGTAAAGGTTTTGACCAATTGAAGAAATTAAGGGCAATACGTTAATTTGTAATGGTAAAGTTTAAGAAAATATTCACAACCCCTCCTTAACTGAAATCTCTTCACACTTATTTGAATATAATGAGTGGAGTCTAGTTAAAAAAGGAAAAAATTCTTCAAAAGGGAAGGGTTCTAGAGATATGGTGTTTAGGTCACATAGTAAGAGGGTGGGTGTTTGATACTTTTTTGGAAAATGAATTTGAATTTTTTTTGTACATAAGGATTAGGACTCACTATCATGAAATTATTTATAAGGAAAGTAATAATTTTAAGGATAAGAATGTACTTGGAGCACACAAAGATGCATTTTTTCTCCCTGTTCACCTCTTTTAATTTAGGTGAGAACTCCTTATTTGAGATTTACAAGATTTAATTTCCATCTTTTGTAATTTCTACATCTTGTACATTTTTAATATCTTCCACAATAATCCCTTGTTTAAAATCAATTTAAGGATTGATTTAGTTTAACTATTTTTAATCCCAACATAAAAGGTTGTTTCTATATATTGCAAAGTTTTCTCCATGAATGGTTTCTTTAAAGATGATATTTTTGTAAACTTCTATTTTCTCATATTAATAGAAAAGGGTGAGAGACCCTCTTACCCTTTTATTTACTGATTAGCATAATATGATAGTGTTGAACAAAATGGATTAAATTTTGATTAAGATACTCCCACTTAATGTATATACCTTTTTTTTAATAATAAGAGATATCCAAAATATATTCCAATAGTGTAATATAAGGAATGCAATGTTTTATTAATTTAAGGAATATGATGTTTTTAATACAATGTCTCCCAAAAATAAGTCCCTCACAAACACATGATGCTAACTCATTTAGTGTGTATGTCCCTAGACATACTACTAACTCCACTGAATCTCCAATATGAAATCATTATTAATGAATGATATTAGTAGCAAATGTTTTAGTGCCTTGTCATAAGTTAAAATATGGATGGTTGTATTGAAAAAGTCAATATTGTAGTGTTCAATATGAAAAAAATTAAATTGTTGTTGCTTACGATATATGTTTGTCCATTGTAAAGGTAAATATAGTTACCATTTGGAGATTGCAAATTCATGGAGTGTCGAATACCTCGAAATATCTTACATGTTCATCATTCATATTATATGACCATGATGACAACAAGATAGTAGAGAAAGGTACCATTGTGGAAAATGCCACTATGACCATCCACCAGGTTGAGTATAGGGCCTTGATATTGGGTCTTGAGGAAGCAATATGCCATGAAGTTCGGAAAATTTGTGTCTTTTCTCATTATATGCTTGTTTTGAAAAAAATGAATGGTGTATACCAATGTAAATCTTTTCGTTCTTCAAGTTCAAGCACTAGAGATTGTATCTCGCTTTGTGAAATGTTCATATGTGCATGTAAAAGTTAATAGAGGTAGGTTGGATGTATTTCAAGTGTCTAGGGACACTATAAACGAAGAATTGATAGCATTGTTAGCACTTGCCATGGATGACATTGCAATATGATATATGTACACACTGTATTTTCTTTTTGTGTAGTGGTAGACATACTTTTTTTATTGTAGGAATATGAATGAAAAATAATTCTCACTGTGTACAATTTTTTTACCATGTATATATATCTCAATATGAATGAAAAATAAGAATAAAATATTCCATGCACCATCTTTTTCAATTTATCTTGTATTACAATGCGTCACTCTAGGGGTGGTCATGGTAACACACTTGAACGAAACATAGAGAAGTTCGAGATGTTTCCATCCATGTTCAATATCCATTCTTATGCATTAGGGGAAGACAAAAATAAAAATACGGTAATATAATACTTTGTGAATAATAATTGTATGTCATATCAATGTTAATACCATATGTTGGGCTAATAATTATGAAATGTCCTCTTTTTATGTAGGTTACCTCACATTCCATGATGGTAATATACAAATTTGTGAACATTAATTCTTTTTCATAATACATAATATTTTATGTTGGGCTAATATTTACATATTTTTACTCCCTACATACATGAAGCTTCACATCCCATGGTGCGTATGCGTTTGACAAGCGTCAAAGAGGACACAACCAAGTCATCGGTATGTGGTTCATTTTCTGCAAGTTATTTATTTAGTTTTTTTTATAGTAATCATAAACAAACATCTAATAATATGTTATATTTTAATGTCATAGGGAGACGCTCCTCTAAGAGCTGATTGTCCTCATGGTGCTACGTCAGATGGTCCTTCTGAGCCCATTGGCTTGGATATCTCGGAGCCTATAATGGAGGTGGATAAATTTAAAACTTAACTTTTTTTCTTCTTCTTGATTACTTCTATTCAATATCATAAGAATTATTAGCATGATAATGTGCATTTAAATTTCATGTTACGTCCAGTGATTTGTAGTTCAATCATGGACTGTAATAGATTTTTTTTGAGGCTAGGGCCTTCTCCCTAGGAATATTTAGCAAAAAAAAATAGTGTAAGAATTATCAAAATTTTCTAACATTGTCTTTCAATCAGCCACCCGTAGACTATAGAGCTGAACGAGTGAATGGTCATATTCATTATTTTTGTTAGCATGGATCATGTGTTGTTAGTGGGGATGTTAGGTTTTGGGGGTTGTATAGACTTAATTGACATCACCAGTGATAGGTGTCGTTATTTCCTTCATTTAATCAACTCATGGTTAATGTCATATTCAAACCAGGGGTGTGTCTGAAGCTATATGCAATAAGAGAAATCTTAGTGAACTAGTAATTGATTGTAGATATTTATTATTTATTATTTTCTAAGGGGTTTTAAAGTGTCTTTAAGATTTCCTGGCCAAAGCCTTATTAAAGCTAAACTATAAGAAACTTGCTGAAATAACCACACATTGCGGAAATGAACAAATATTTCAAAATTGAACACATTGCTAGAAATAAACACACTTTGTAGAATTTAAACACACTGTTGGAAATAAACACACTTTGTAGAATTTGCTTAAAATGTTTTTAATGAAATAATAACATACACTAAAACACTCGTAGGGACGATAAATAACTTATGTAACAGATTTTAAATGAAATAATTAAAAGTACTTATAGAACTGCTAAATAATAGATTTATACGAATTGCTTAAAAATATAAATACCAATAAAATAAAGGATCCTATTTCTTAGAGGAGTGAGCCCTTGCTCGACCTTGAATAAGGAGTTTGTTAGGTTGTGGAGCTTGTTTTCATGTGTGAAAGTGTTGAAGACTGTACACTAAGAGTACTGTACACTTTTCATGTATCCTCGCTGGGGTTCGGGGCCGGGCCGGTAGCCCCTGGTAGCAGGGTTCGGGGGCGTAGCCCCCGAATTTTTTTTTTTAGGCGTAAAATTTTTTGGCCTCGAAAAATGCACCTGACATATTGGGAAACGTGCTTTTCTCATATGGGCAAGTTTTTTGACCCATAGGTTTATGGGACGGGTTTTGCCCATGGTTTTGATACCCATGGTTTTGTAAAACTGCTTAAGCAGTTGTCTATTTATATGGTCTTATGCATATGATAGATGTACAAGCAAATGTATTGTAGATGTGTTTTGAATTCGGATGTGAATTTTGTAGAGTTTGTTGAGCATAGCTCCAAACGGATCTGGGTATTGTATTGAGAGAGCAGTGGCTTGTAATAAAATCTGAGCAAGTGAATCTTGGTGGACATAGCCCAAATTGGGTGAACCACGTTAAATACTGTCTCTTTGTGTTGTGTTATTTTATTCTGCAATTTTATTTGAGATCTGTAATAATTTCTGCATATTAGTTTTCTACTGTTGCAATTCTGTGAGGGATTATTCCGCATATTTTATCCCTTATTTCCTAACAGAGTTAACGTAGTATGATACTCTCAAAATTAAATGGCTATCTTATTATCGAATTGTTCTATCTTACAAAACTTAACTGTGTATATGTCTGTATATCATATCATCATCCTTTTAATTATCCTCAGTTATCTATATATATATATCTCCATTTGAAGATGCATTTACAATCATGAGTGTTCAATAGCTGTCTATCCACCTACAAGTTCTAGTGAAACCAAATAGTGCCCAAAGTAGATATGAAATTTAGAAAAACTAGTTGGACATACAACTGTTGGTCTTACATAAGTATTTATGGAGAGTGAAGAATCAAAAAATTGTTGGTCTATTCCTGATTGGAGGGCCTATTAGTTTCTCTATAACTGAATTTTGATAGAATAAGGAAATTCCCATCGATTCCAGAACTTTGGAGAAGTTCTAGAACCAAAGGGAAACCTTTTGGAACTAACTACGAAAGTTCTGAAGCTAAGTTATGGAGTTCCAGAACTAAGTGATAGAGTTTTGGAGCTAAGTGATAGAGTTCCAGAGCTAAGTGATAGAGTTTTAGAGCTAAGTGATGGAATTCCAGTGCTAAGCCCCATTTTAGCCAACTTCCTAAAAAAGGTGCTGGTTGCTTCCCACTTCGCTTATCTGACCGAATATGACCTGTTTATTCCAAAAATTGAATTTCCACATATTTTGTTAGGCATTATAGAGTTTTTTAGACATTTGAGCTAAATCAACAAAAGATGGACAATTACATCCTAACTTATAATAGATCAAACAAAAGCCACGAAATGCAGTTGAACTTGATTAAAATGAGATCATTCATTGCACATCGATGAGGCATATTTTGGCCTTGTCATTTTTCCCACACTTACTTGTTTGTAAGTCCTCTTACAAACTCTATTCTTCAAAACTAGGATTGTGAATTCTGCATTCCAACTGACTGCTAAGGTCAAATGGTTGAAACTGAATGTTCCAGTGCTTCTGTTCAGAAGTGTTGTATCTTGATCCTTCCTCTAGATTTTTTTGCTAATCCTCAACGCGAGTGGGGTCCTGAGGTTGTCTATTCTACCATGGAGACATGGGTGTAAAAAGGAGAAGATGCCTTGTTCTCATACCCATCCACATACCCCCACGTTTTTCATAAATTTGAGGAATGAGTGTACATAAAGTTCTTGCCCTTTCCAGACTCCATATTAGATTTTTGGGAGATATCACTTCTCTTCTTATTAATGCTATAGTGAGGAATTCCCATCTCTTGAGGCATTCATCATAAATGTCCTCAATTTTTTTCTCTTCATAAGAGGTAAAGGCATTAATACTTTTCTGTAGGATGGCAATATAATGTTCCTTAAATCAGTTGTCAAAGGCATGGGACCTGAAATGTATGAAAAATATAGATGGTTTTCCATAATGAGTTCTCATACATATGCCAAAGAAACTAGCCTTTATTAAGTGTTCAGTATCCCTTTCTTTCCAATATATCTGATTCTAGACTATAGAAACAAATACATTAAGTTGGATTTCCCCCACATATAGATTAATCATGAAGCCTGTGTTCTTTTCTAACATAAAGTTGCAGAGATAAAATTTACAAAGAAGATTTTTCTGTTCTGCATTGGCTGAGGAATATGATGCCATGAATTTTGCTTCATCCTTTACTTCATGTGGAAGGCCACATGAAATCCTTGATAGTTTCCAATGGATAAATTGCTCTTCTAGGAAGAAACTGTATGCAGGAGAAGGTATTCTATATGTGCGTAATTTTTTACTCATTATACAAACCATCTATATTTTTTCCTAGAATTTAAATTTTTCTTCCCATTCTTTCCTTGCCTTCTTCTCTTTGTCCATCTGGCTTCTTAGTTCTTGATTTGATATTTTGAACTCATTAAACTTCCTGTAGGTATCATCCCATACTTGCTTGAGTGGCTAGTAAGACAAATCTGTTTGTACAATTTGATCCACTGAATGTACTTTTGTCATAGTACTTTGTTCACTAGCCAATTGTATGTTTTTTCTTTTTCCACCATTTGTTGCTTTACTAATGCCAATTCTTCATTCTTATCTGTGAGCTGAGTTTTTAATTGTTCAATAAGCATTTCTCTATGCTCCAATTTGTGTTTGAGGAATTTTAATTCCTCATCTTTCTCCCTAATGATAAGTTCTACTCTAGAAAAGAACAAAGTCTGCTTCAACTACTATTTTTCTTCTTTTTCTGGGAGTTCCTCAGGGGATGAGAATTGTTCTTCCATCAAAGGGGTTTTCCTTTTAGTTTTTAAGATGCCAATTGTTCTTCCTCATGTGATAGAATTGCTGAGTCATCCATCTCCTGAAAAGCCCACTCTTCCAATATTTCATCTTCTTTCTCCAACTCCTCAATTGGACTTGGTAGAGGAGGAGACATTGCCATGTTGCCCAGAATATCAACAACTTCTTTATCTAAATCCTCCCATACTTCAATATTCCCTAGAGTTTCCCATACTTCTTAAGAATTCTTTTCGTTTTAGGAGCTTCAACATTTTCTGAAGTGAACTTCTTCCTTGAACTTCTTTTGATTTTTGTTTCACGGTCTAGCTTGGGTGAACTATCACTATCAGAGACATGTATTAGTTCTTCTAGTATTATTATAGGGGAATGAGTTTTTTTTTAAATAAACACTAGTTTTTGTAGCTTTGATCATCCTTTCAAACCTTCTCCTCTTTGATATTTTAACCCCACTTATTTCCTTCTTTTTCTCATCAGGGGGATTAATTTCTAAGTTACTTTTAGGAGAGAAAGGGGTTGGTATTCCCCTTTTGATAGTATCAAGAGTTTGTCTGAACTTATTGAGGAATTTTTCCCATGTTTCTTCTCCATTTTTCTTAGAGAGAAAATGATGCTGACATACCAGATGGACTATTCCATGGTGCCTAATTGTCCCTACACCCCAGGAATATCTCTGAGCCATTGTTTGGATGGAATCAAAGAGGAAACTAGGAAGGTTTACTATATACTCATGTTTTGATGCCCCATACCTAAGATATATCAGCATTTTAAGGACCTCCCTTCCAATAATCCCATATTGGCCATCGCATGTCAGGTACTTTCCTACCCAAAATGCTACTCTGTCGAAAGGTTTTGGTAGGCTTGCTCTTCTAACCCCCTTGATGATCTTCTTAGTATTATAAATGTATTTGGGTTCAAATTCACCCTCTTGCCTTAAGGTTTCTACTAATTCTTATAGAGTTCCCTTTATAGAGTTTGGAACATGTATAATTGGTACCCCAGATACATTGCTCATTGTATTAATGGTAAAGGGAATTACAATGCTTTTAACCTTAGTTCTGGACTGCTCTAAATTCACAACAAATTATCTTACCAATTCATCATTGTATTTTAAGAATTTCTTCAGAAACTCCAGCCAACCTGCTTGTTCAAAAATGGTTGTTACTTCTCCATCTACAAGGAGTTGTGTATCATCTTCTGGATTTGAATTCTTTTTGATACCCATGGTAAAGAGGATGATTTGAATTCTTTCTTCTTTCAAACCCTTTCTCTTCTAGGAGATAGCTGCAAAACTAGTGGATTTGATTGCGCAACTCCAAATAGACTTCACTATTTCCTCCTTGAACTTCTCTACAACTATTCCCAATTTTATTTTATTCTACCTAAATGAAAGTTCATTATTAATATGCCACCACTTCCATTTATTTATTCGAAATCACCTTCATGATTATTCCCCTTTAATCATGATGTGTAATAAATGACTCATTATACCACCGACTTAAATCAAGTCTAATCACACATGCAAACTTTTAATTCAACCTTTAATAAGATCAAGATATAATTACCATCATTGCTGATGTAATCCATCCACCTTGATGACTCATCATTCATAAAAAAAAGTGAAAAAGAAAAGCAGTTAGAAAAGACAGCTGGAATTCCAAAGAAATTCCTTTTATTTAAATTAGCCACTTATTGATGAGACTAACCGCCATTTCTGGTTTTCAATTGGCCTTTTGAGAGGATTTTTTTGGGAAGAGAATGCCATTTACGAGTTTTCATCCCCTTCCCTTTTTTATTTAATTTTTTTGGGGAAGAGAACACCATTTTTTAGTTTTCATTCCCTTTCCTTTATTTTGGATCCTTGCATCTGATTACTTGATCATTTTGGAAGAAATAGGTTCTTCCATATAATCAAATTCCTTGTCTTCTTCAATTTGCTTCAAGAATTCATCCCTGGTAGGAGGCTTCATATAGAGTTTTATCATGTGTCCATTGACCAAAAGTGTCATCCTACTGCCATCAATGAGAAGTAGCTAAATAGAGCCATTGTCATATATCCGCTCAATCTGATAAGGTCCTAACCACTTGGTTCTCAACTTGCCCTTGAATTGTTGGTACTTGGAGTCAAACAGTAATGCCCAATCTCATATCTTGAATTTCATTTCCTTGATATATGTATCATGTCACTACTTCCTTTGGTCTTGGATTATCTTTGTCTATTGAAGTGCTTCCAATCTCAACTCATCCAATTCATTGAGTTGTAGAATTCTTTCCTTTTGTGTTGTATCCAATTCAATACCCAATTTAGCTGTTATCCTCAATGTTTATAGTTCAAATTAAATGGGTAACAAGGTATTATTCCCATAGAATAACTCATATGGTGAGAACCTTGTTGTAGTCTTCCAAGTTGTGTTATAGGCCCAAACAACCTCAGGTAGCCTTTTCACCCAATCTCTTCTACTTGCTTCAACTATTTTGATGAGAATGTTTTCCAATTCCCTGTTTGTCACTTCTGGTTGTCTATTTGATTGTGGGTGATAGGGAGATGACTTCCTTTGATTGATCTGATAGTACATTGTGAAGGCCTAGATCATATTGGACATGAACTATGGCCCTTGGTCTGAAACTATACTTTCTGGTGCACCACACTTCATCATAATTTTGTGCCAAAGGAAATTAGCAACTACATCTTCATTAGCATTTGTTAAAGCCTACACCTCTTCCCACTTTGTTACATAATCAGTACATACAAGAATGTGCTCTTTACCTTGTGAAGAAGGAATAAAAGGGCCAACAAAATTTAGCTCCCACCTTTCAAATGGTTCAATCACCACTTGAGGTTGCAGAGGCATTTCACTAGTGAAAGTTGGTTGTCTCATCCTTTGACAGGGATCACACCGCTTGATGTATTTCTTCACTTCTTTATATAAATATGGCTAATAATAGCCAATGCCAATTATTTTTTGGGCTGTTCTTTTCACCGAAAAGTGTCTTCCACTTGGTTCATCACGACATTCCCTAAGTATGTCAAAGATTTCATCTTCTCATACACACCTACGTAAAACCAAATTATGACCACATTTAAATAACATTCCATTTAACCATTTAAATTGTGCATTGGTTATGATTAACCTTTTCATTTGTTTATTAGTAAAAGAAGGAGGAAACTTCCCTATTGTAAGATAATTCACCATATCAGTAAACCATGGTGTATTAACTGAAATAACAAATAATTGTTCATTTGGAAATTTGTCCTTAATTGAATCTTGCTCCCCTGTAGTGGTTAATCTTGACAAGAAATCAATTACCACATTATATTTTCATGGATTATCCATAATGGTAATATCAAATTCTTGTAAAAATAATAACCATCTGATTATTCTACCTCCAACCACTAGTTTGTTTAAGTATCTAATTACTGAGTGATCTATATGTACAAATATTTTGTACCCTGTAATATAATGTCTGAACTTATTAATTGAATAAATCACAACAAGAAATTATTTTTCAGTGGCAGTGTAATTTAATTCAGTGGGAGTAAGATGTTTACTAAGGTAGTAAATAGCATACATTTACCTTCTTCATATTTATGTCCCAAAACTGCACCAATTGAGTTATTTGAGGCATATTTTTGGATGTGAAAAGGTTTCTCCCAATTAGGTCCTCTTAATATTGAGGCAGTGATTAATTTTTCTTTAATCTCTTCAAAAGCATGTTGAAAATTTTCATCCCAACAAAATTCACAATCCTAGGTAAGCAAACCAAACATGGGAGCAAAAAATTTACTAAAATCTTTGATAAAATGCCTATATTACCCAACATGTCCTAATAATGAATTGATATTCATGGGGGTTTGAGGAATAGGTAAGTCTGAAATAATCTTGATTTTGTCTTGGTCAACTTGAATTCCTCTTTTTGAATGTGGTGTCCCAATACAATTCCCTCATCAACCATTATCAAACATTTCTCATGACTAAGAGAAAAATGGTGTTGCTCACATCTTGTTAATAATCTATCCAAAATTTTCAAGGCATCATCAAATGTTTCTCCATGCATAGTAAAATCATTTATGTATACCTCCACACAATCATTAGTTAGATCTACAAAAATTGTTAGTACAACCCTTTGGAAGGTTGTTGGAGCATTACATAGTTTAAATGGAAATACCTTGTAGGAAAAGGTAACCCATAGATAAGAAAAGGTATTTTTTTCCTAATCCTCAACAACCACCTTGATTTGATTATATCCACTAAAGCCATCCAGGAAGGAAAAGTATTGTTTACCTGAAAGGTTGTGTTGTCACCAAATCAATGCACCCTCCGAATGGCCAGGATGTGAATAGGACGCTCGGTGTGATTGGGACACATGGGATCACCTCTCAAGCTGTGGGACTTGGGCTCGAGGTGAACCTCCGGAGAAGGCCGACTTCCTCTTCCTAAACTAAGTGCTGTACTACTCCTAGTGTAACAAAAATGATTATCTAGTCCTATGCTAACATTTTCATGGGGTTTTAGGGAAAGAGATTTACAGAAATGAAACTATACTAGGGATGGTGATGCACCAAATAAAGGGTGTTTCAAAACTCAGGAAGGGTTAATTTGAAGAGGGTGTGTGCACCACAGGTCAACTTCACCTACTGCAACTTAGAGAGGGTATAGGATACCACAAACTAAGAGACACGCGTTCCCTTTGTTAAAATTTATCAGACTGAGAAATATAATAGTTTTCCAATGAAGAAGGATGAACTCAAGAAGGGTGAATAGACACCACAACTCAACTGCATGCAATACTCCACCACTCAATAAGCACAGAACTCCAAGAACCTGCAATAGAACTTAAACTTGCACAGTGTACCTGCAAGTATGAGAAAGGCACAAAGAAGCACAGAAGGATGAAAGGACCGAGATTAGTCACAAAACACACACTTTTATTGCTTCAATAACATGCACAATGCATCATACATTCAGAAGAGGAGGCTTGAAAGTTCTCTCAACACACAAGAACAACTTGCAGAAGAGAGAGGATTCTTGAAAAGTATACACTCGCTTGAGATATCTAACTGTCCAACTTGTCTGAACTGTTGGAACCCTTTGAAATGAGCTTCCAACTTACATTTATAGAAGAATATGTGAGAAAGAAGAGGAAATGGTCATAATTACATTCCTAAAATGAAGGCCCATGATGTATTTATTACAGTTAGTTGAACCACCTGAGAAGGTTCCATCATGGGTCATTAATTGCCTGATGACCTAGTCTTCTTAATTAATTAAAATAATATTTAAATAAAATATTTAAATAATAATAATAAATATTATTATTAAAATATTTAAATAAAAATATTAATTTAATTAACATAATGTCCGGATCCCCTCGTTGACCCGTTTGACTTGAAGAGGAAGGGGGGTCCATGTGGATAGAGTCTGCACAAATCTCAACTCGGTGAGTTTTGAATCCTCTAACTCGGTGTTGCAATCAATTTTGAACCCCACACTAACTCTTTCCTCACTTTGGCAATCAGATTCTTTTGCATTGAGTCCTTCGAATGGTGAGCTATCAAAGTCGATTCTTATCATTTTCCTTTGTTAACTCGAGGCCATTTATGCATTCCACGTTCAAACTTCATGAAACATCACCACGAGCTCCCTACGAAGTCACCGAGCTCTTCATCCAGCAAACGATCTTACCTTTCCTGGGCTCAAACTCACTTGAATACCGAGCTTAACCCAATATTTCTAAAAAGAATGGTTTTACCACAATGCTCAGGATTCTTCCTCATCATATAACACTTGTAGTAAGAATGTTTTGGCTTTGCCATAATAAGCACAATTTGTACCTTCCAAACGATGAGAAAATGCCATTATCAATAAAGACCTAGTGCTGCCATGATGACGACCCAGGCTCATGCCCATAACATGTCGATAGACACCCTTGAGACTGATTTTTGGCCAAAAATCCCTTCGGTATTTTGGCAATGCACTCGGCAATCTCGGCTTCATTCAACAATTATGCCACTATTGGGATCTTAGTATGGCATATGTAGCTATGAGCTACACCATATACTCATTTTTCTAGAAACTAAAAAGATCCTTTATGTTACAATCTGCAACACATAAAAGAAGCCCTTCAAAAAATACATTGAACAACTGGGGCAACCAAGAGGACCTTAGAAAAATGTATAGGTAACAACCATATGAATTCTTCCTTAGTCGTGGATCAAAGCTAATAGAAATAAAGCTAGATAAAATTAGCTTGAAACTACAATATAATCGTCCATTGTAAAAAACAAGCTTCTCTGGACCTGGTAAAAGAATAATTTTATTGTCTGATTGGACGTACATAATGGAAGGGTATAAATATTGCCTACTGCCCATAGAGTTTATCAAAGAGACCATTTACAAGTGACAAGGATGTGGCCTACAAAACGGCCGACCAGGTATTTCCAAGTTGACCTTCACATTCAATCATTTCTAGGAGAAGAAATACTGAGCAATATGAATCGTTTCATTCTGCACCGTAATAAACCTTCATCTCCTGATTTAGGCAATTTTTTATGAAGCCTTGAATAGCGTGAATCCAATCCATCATACATGGCAGTGAATATTTTTTTCCTGCAACTGCTTGCTGGAAGTGCTAAAAACGGCTTCTACTATACTGCAACATGTCAACTTCCTGGTGCATGGGAGTTTGCCTCGCGACCACCGAATGCTCAGAGCCCGAACGGGAGTTGGGAGAAGTATGCTGGCATAGGCGAATTGATCAGGTTGGACATCTGTTTGTTGCATTCGGTGAAACAGTATCAACACTTCGTGAGGAAACCCGTGTCTTCTGTAAGCTGCAATTATGGTATTCCATGAGAAGGCGTCTCTTTCATGTGAAAGCATATTCCTGGAAATACAGGTCTGCAGTAGTTGAAGATATGTAGATGGGTTTATAGGGATGTTATGCGTGGTAAGCAGAATGTGTGGAGCCTCCTTCACCTATCTCCGTGTCATACTTGATTTTGGCCAGGCTAGACCACCACGTCCAATCCTATCAAACACTTCAACTGTCTCATTCCCACATTCCCCGACTTACCTTCCGAGTGACTCGCACAAAGACTCGGATCCTGTTTGCATAGCCAGTGCGGAAGTCTGATTATGGTTTTCCATCCCAATATTTCCACGCTTGGCAGTGTTTTCCTAAATCTCCCCTACGCGGAGTGAACAGCTTGGACTTCCATCGTCAAATCTCTGACCTCGGCTTGCTAGCTCCAAATCCCCGCGTAACGGCTCAGTCACATAGCCAAGTTGACAGGTTCTGCGTGGAAAAAGTAGTTTGAATTGCCTTGGTTCAACCGACTTGAATATCCCCGTTCCATGCCAAATCCTCCTTTTTCCAAGTCAAATTGGCATGGCGTTTGTATCAAGGAAGTCTGCAGGATATGTGTGGGGATCTTGGACTTATGAATCCAATTTTCCATACATTGCCTTGGCAGGTCGGTTCCCAATTTCCGCTTCTTGACTTGGTCATACCGCCCCAAATCTCCTCCGTGTGGAATTTCTTCTTTGGTTTGCCATCCACGAAAACCCACTTGGCATTAGGCTTCTCGGATTCCCATTTTAATAAAATAACTCATGAATACCTTAGTGCGGGGTTGAGGCATTATTTATTTATTTATTTATCCGACTAGGCAAAGAGCTGAAAATATCCCACGAGCAGAACTTTCATGTTGGTGCTCCACCATAGCACTTCCACCTGGAAATTGGTGTTCATTTCTCCAACTCACGGAAATCCGATTATGGTTTTCCATGGTTTTATCACGCTTGGAAATGTTTTCTAAAATTTCCACGTTCTTGGCAAGATGAAACTCGGGCCCCCCCTTTGCGCGGAGACCTTGTGTTGGTTTTCCATTAACTGAAACCCGCTTGGAAATCATCATGAACTTTTCCCATGTGTGGAAATATCATATTGGTTTGCCATAACATTATCTCCATCACAGCTTCAAATGCCTGAAACTCCCTCTTATCATGGAAACATTGTCTTGGTTTTTCATTTCAACATTTACCTTGGAAAACTCATTTGAATATCCCATGTTGAAGACTGACCCGCGGAACCTAGACATCATTTGGCCAATTCAACCAGTAAGAAACAAAAATATTCCCGAGAGATCCCAAGGCTCCACGACATTGTTTAGCTTGAGCAGGTGCGCTAAACTCACTGACTTCCTTCATAGCTTGTTACATGCCAACTTTGAGTGAGTTGACTTTGCCTAGAAACTGTCTTTAATGCATCCACACGAAATGAGTTGCATTAAATTATCCATCATGCTCGATGAGTCCCATCGATAGGGCTCCATCACGTATCTTTGTTTACGCAACGATCTCCATTCATTTTATGGCACTCTTGATGCCTTGGCTTGCGTTTGAATCACCCTAGCTTTGCAGAATGTGTCCTAAAAGAAGCTCACCACATGATCTCCAAAATGAACAAGTCGCTAAGATGAGTCAAATTCCTTATTTCTGCCTTTGCTTCCGCTTGTGGCTTGAACCTTTCCAATTTGTTGAGACTTTATTGATAGCTCGAACTTTGACTCTCCCTGACTCGGCCTTAACTTCTGCCTGCATCGATCTATGCCGATATCCTTATAGAGTTCCCTTCATTCGTCAATTTTCAACGAGCTATATTTTACATTAATAAGACCTCGTCGAGCTCTTACAACTGAGAGTCTCTACTGAGATGATTTCCGATATGACTATCAATTTGACACTGGATTCTCTATCAACTCGACCTCGAACTCTTCACTGAGTTGAGATAAACTGGGTGCCTTTCGATGCTAGGTGATCTCTCATATGCAATTTAAGAATTATTTTTAATTTTTGCATCTCGTTAATAACCGAAGGTGGGTTCCTGGGACTACTATTTTCATTTTGAACGTGATAGGACCCTATTGTCCAATCTTGCCATGTGTGCAAAATTGGATAACAAGTTGTCTAAAATTTAATCTATAAATGGTAAGGAAAAATAATCTCTAATTGTAGCTTTGTTCAATTCCCTATAATCAACAAAAATTCTCCATTTTCCATTATTTTTGGGCACAATCACAAGAGGAGACACCCACTGACTATCTCAGATAGGGTAGAAAAATACTACTTGCAATAGCTTTTCAATTTCCTGCTTGACTATGTCCCTCAAGACTGGGTTGATTCTTCTCTGAGGTTACCTAATTGGTTTGACATTTTTAGTATAAATGTGGTGGGTACAAATACTTATATGAATTCCTTTCATGTATGTATAGTCCCATGAATAATATCTAGTATGATTTTTCAAAACATCAAATAAATTGGCTTTCTGATCATTTTCCAACCAGTTGTTAATGTACAAAACTTTTCCTAGTTGAATCTCTATTTGTTTGGTTCCAGTGTGTGATGAACTTATTTGTTTAAAATGTTTGATTAGGGTATGTAGTGGACATGAATGTGGTAACAACATATGATACGCTGTAATTTCTCTAAAGTTTCTTTGAGAAAGAATACTAGACAAAGGACAGTAAACAGAGTTATGATACTTATCTTTTTATTAGTCAAACTCCTCGTCATTACTGCTTTCCAAAAATTTCTCACCATTCCTTGATATACTTGGGATTGAAGCTATTGATTCCATAGCTATTTCTTCCCCTGCCCAAGACAAATCTTTTTGCTCCAGAGAGAAATTATTTACGTTGGCCTAGAATTGTTGTGGTTCCAAAGATAAGTATGCATGTTCCGGAACTAAGTTTGATTGTTACCCAGACAATTGGTGATCATTTAATGGATGGTTCATCATATTGTCCACCTCTCTTATGTGATCATGCAATGTTATCATAGCCAAATAAGACAAATTTTGTTTATTAATATCAGGATCATCAACCAATAATTGTGTTTGATTATCAATAAAAGGACGTGAAGAAGGATATAAGGAAATTTGCTTAGAGTTCTTATCATTTGAGAGATTCATATCACCTGATCTATAATAAATTAAGGAAAGAATTGTATCTACCCATATTCTACCCAAAATAATGGGATAACCAAGTGTTTTACCTTTTTGCTGTAATATAAGGAAGTCCACTAGATACTCCAATGACTCCACCATAACTCCCACATCTTCAATGATTCCTTCTGGTTTTGTTACTAACTAATTTTCCATCTACAATACGGCGCTAGTAGGTTGTATACCTTATAATGGTAATTTTTTCAAAGTTTCTACTATCATCACATTTATAGCTACTCCCAAATCAATCAAAATATTATGTATATCTTTACTTCCTATAGAGATAGAAATAACAAGGCTTCCAGGATCTCCATATTTGGGAAGTACAAGTTTTCCTACCAATAAATAAGCAAGTTTCCCATCTACCTTAATAGTCCTAGGGTACTACTTCTTCCTTCTAGGTCTTTTCAAACATAACATTTTGATTAATTTGATTAATTTAAGAATGTCCTTGATTGTTTGTAAGAATGGTACTTCAATATTTAGTTTCCTTAATTCTTGCACTAATTCAAATTACTTGGTTTCGATAACTTCTTTAAATATTTCAAGAAATGGAGGTTTAGTGGAATTTCTATCAGGCTCCTTCTCTTTTTCTTTTTCATTCTCCGTAAAAACAACTAAACTAGGGGTTTCAGTTTCTTCTATCATTTCCATAATTATAATAGGTGGACTGTTAATTTTTTTCCATATCTTGTTTGAATATCCTTATAGTCCATGGCATTGGGATCAACTGGTTTTTCTTTCTCTGTTCCATAGACAAGGGTTGTTTGTTTGTTTTTTGGATTAGCAACTGGTTGTGTTGGCATTTATGTTTGAACCACATTTTTAGTTTATGAACCTTGTACTAGAGAACCCATTATGACCTGTTGATACTAGTTGGGATATGTTCTTCCTTGAGCATAGCTATTAGGGTTCCACCTAGGTTGTGACCAAGTAAAAGGGTTACTCTGACCAGACCATGGTTGTTAATGTCCCTGAGCATACCAATATTTTCCCACCCAATCTTTGGGATTCCATGTTGGTTGAGTGTCCTAAGGTGGTTGTCTCAAATTTTTTGGCACTGTATGAGATGCCCATGGCATCATCTAGGGATTAGGAACAAATCTTGGTATGAACTGCCCTTGGCTAGGTTCTCTCTAGAAAAAGTTTACTTCTTCCGTAGTGTATGAGGTGTTGGTTTGTTTAAGCTGATTTTCTATGAATAGAAGAAGAGAACAAACATTAGCTTCATGTTCCCTAGATTCACAAATAAGATACATTTATGTTTTATCCAAAGAAAAATATATTAGTGCATGCTTCTTTCTGCATCTAGGACAATACATAACTAATGTTTCATTATTAGCATTTTCTTTAGCTTATAATCCATCCATGGTGGAAGTTAATTGAACTAAGATGTATTTCTTAAAGTTTTCTAGTTCATCCATAAGTTTATTCATGTCTTGATTTGTAGATTTCATAGTTTTTCCTTTCCTATGTCTACCCATTATTCTTAAATAACTTCTATAAAGGTATTTAATATAATTAATTCTTATTTTATTGATGTTTACACCTCCCATTAAGTTAAGAGATTCCCTAGATTCATTATCTAGAACTTTAAGAAAAATGGTTTTGCTTAGCTCTTCTTGAAGTACAAATCCACACCTTTTACTTACAAAGAGGAATCTATCAAAATAATCTTCCATATTTTCATCTTCTTCTTGTTTGATCCTAAAAATTTCTTCCTTCTTGTTTCTCCCTTGATAGTAGTCTTGGTATTTGTCTAAGAAGGAAGTTTCCATTTTTGCCCAGGTGGTAATAGAATTGGATGTTAATCCCATAAACCACCTCATTGCTACATCTTTCAGAGTGGATGGAAACAGCTTGAATTTTTGATTTTCTATTTTGTAATCATAGATCTGACAAAATAATTTAAATTCAAATAAAAATTGGTCAAGATCCTCAAATGACATCCCTCTAAATGTAGGAAAGTGTGCAGGTGATCTGTTAGGAAATAAGGGATAAAATATGTGGAATAATCCCTCATAGAATCGTAACATTAGAAACTAATACGCATAAAATAATATAGATCTCAAATAAAAATTATAGAATAAAATAACATAACAAAAAGAGACATTATTTAACGTGGTTCACCGCAATTTGGAGCTACGTTCACCAAGTTAATCACTTGGAGGTTATATTTTCAATTACAGAACCACCACTTTTTCTCAATACAATACCTAGGATCTAATCCTTGGAGCTATGCTCAATAAACTCCACAGAATTCCTTCTGGTGAATGATCCAAAAATTCCATATTTGTAATGTTACTATTATACCTACCATATGTCATAAAAGGGGATTAATGGTAGACAAACTCCTTAAGTAGTTTTACAAAACTGTGAGTATTAAAACCAGAGGACCATGATAATTCTTGTCCCATAAACCTATGAGTCAAAAATCCTACCCATATGAGAAAAACTATTGTTCTCCTCATATATATCAGGCACATTTTAAGGCCCAAAATTTTTCAATTACTAGGGGCTGCACCCCTGAACCCTGGCGAGACAACTAATTAGAAAGTGTACAGTACTCTTAGTGTACAGTCTTCAGGATACTTTCTCACATGAAAATGATGGCTCCACAACCTAACAATCTCCCACTTAGAGACTATTTAATCAACTCATGAGCAAGCTTTTCATACCCTTCAAACCAGGGGTATGTCTGTGAAGACAAACCAAAGTTGAACACAAATTCAATTTTTCCCTTAGTGACCACCTTGGTCATCATGATCTGTAGATATTATGACTAGTATGAATCTTCTCTGGGGGGGTTTTAAACTTCTCTTCCTCCAAGATTTTTCCTGATAAAATGGTACCTTAACTATATATGCTTCATCCTAGAGTAGAAAGCAGAGTTCTTAGCTAGGAATATACCACACTTTGACTGGATCACTATGCAGCTAATCCTTCCTCCTGCTTATTCCCCAACTCCTCAAGCAATTTCTACAACCAAATCATTTATTTGGTTGCCTCTGTGGCAGTAACATACTTAGCCTCCGTGGTTGACAAAGCCACCAACTTCTGTAGTCATGAAATCCAGCTTAAATTGTTGTCCCACCTACAGTGTAAACATAACCTATCATACTCCTCTTGCTATCTACATCTCCAGCTACGATCTAAATCTACATAACCACACAAAGTGATGTCTGATCCACTGTAGCAATTAAAAGAACTTCCCCAACTGTCCCTCTCAAATACCGATAGGATCCACTTTATTTCCTACCATTGATATCTACCTGGATCACTCATAAATCTACTCACCACTCCCACTACATGGATCATGTATCTTGGCCTGAGTGGACACCATGCTCCACCTTGACATCAGGACTGCCAACACACTGATGAGTAAGTTACTCAAAATGGACATGGCTCATCTTCTCTCCTGAATCTGTCTTGGGACACTGCTCCTTTTGATAACTTGAAGTGACCTGCCAAAGGAGTCCTAACCGATTTAGCATCCTGCATATTAAACCTCTCCAATAATTTCTTAATGTACTTTTCCTAAGATAAAGTTAGCTTCCATTCCTTCCTATCCCAAGATATCCTCATACTAAGGATTTTTTTTACTGCCCCCAAATCCTTTATAGCAAAGGATTTACTTATCTGTTTCTTGAGTAGATTTCCATCCACCTACATGTTTTTACCTGCAACCAACATGAATCATTCCACATACAGATAGATAGGATAATGTAACTGCCATCCTCAAATTAGCTTTGATATACAATGCAATGGTCTTAGAATGACATGTAATTATGGACCTGTGAAGACCATCACAAAGCTATCAAATTGGTCTTGTAGCTAATTGATGTGGAGCATATGTAATTGCAATCCATAACCGAAGCTCTTCTTCAGTTTGCACACCATATCCTCTTTACCTTTGACCTCATAGCCCTCTGGTTTCTACATATATAGTTCCTCCTTAGATATTATGATGGAGAAATGCATTCTTTACATCAATCTATTCTAATTTCAAGTCTTCTATTGCAACTATTCCTAGAACATTTCTAATAGAAGTCATTTTTACTACAGGAGAAAAAATCTCATCAAAATCTATACCTTTTCTCTGTGTAAAACCCTTGACCACCAACCGGGTCTTATATCTTTTCTTACCTCCTTCTTCCTATTTGACTCTGAACACCCACTTCTTCTGTAATTCTCTTTTGCCTTCAGGTAGCTTCACCAAATCCCATGTTTGGTTCTCCATGAGAGTCTAATGCTCCTCATTCATGGCTTACTCCCACTTCTTCTTGACATCTACTTGTATTGCTTCATCAAATCTATCTAGCTCTCCACTATCAGTGAGTAATAAATAATAAAGAGAAGGAGAAAAATGTCCAGGTTCTCTTCTTACCCTAGAAGACCTCCTCAATATAGGAGTTTGGGGTTCCTATTGAGGAGGTTCCTGAACTGATTCATGTGTCAATTTTCCATCCGAAAGATCCTCTACTGCTACATATTCTTTCTTGGATTCTTCTTTTTTTTCCTGCAACTACTTCTTATACATGACTTTCTCATTAAAGACCACATCCCTAGATTGAATGATTTTCTTGCCCTTAATACTCCAACATTTATATCCATAGTCATCACCACCATAACCAATGAAAGTACATTTTTATGATTTAGCCTCTAGCTTGGTCCTATCATCCTTGTCTATATGAACAAACACCTCACATCCTAAGACTCTAAGAAATGAATAATCAGCTTTCTTACTATACCAAGCCTCCTCAGGTATGCCTTCATCCAAGGCACTTGAGGGTACTTTGTTTATCAAGTACATAGTTGTGCTCACCACTTCTACCCAAAAAGAAAGAGGAAGTCCTACATGTAACCGCATGATCCTAACACATTCCATTCTTATTCTGTTCATCCTTTCTAACACCCCATTCAGCTATGGAGTTCATGGAACCCTCATTTTCTTGTGAATTCCATTCTTAGAACAATAATCATCAAATTCATTATTGCAATACTCCCCTCCATTATCTAATCTGAGACATTTTAGGTTAAGACCTATTTCATTCTCTACCAAGGCTTTCCATTCAACAAAAGTGTCAAATACATCAGATTTGTTTCTAATACAATAAACCCAAAATTTCCTTATTGCATCATCAATAAAAGTAACATAATAACTTGAAGCCCAAAGAGATGATACCTGAACCGGCCCCTCCACATCAGAATGCACCAGCTCTAACTTACTCTCTTTCTTTGTAGGTCCAACCTTGAGACACCTTATTCACTTCTATTTCCCATATATGTAGTCCTCATAGAACTCCAAACTTGTTTCTATATATCTGAAAAAATCCTTCTTTATATTCTCCATGCCCTTATGGTTCATATGACCAAGCCTATAGTGCCACAATGTTGTATCTACTTCTAAAGCCACAAGATTACAAAAATTAGTGCTATAAGTGGTTAAATACAAGGTTCCAACCTTCTTACCTCTTCCACCACAAGAGCACCCTTGGAAAACTTCCAAGATTCCACTGTAAATATCAAAGTACAACCATCACTTCCCAACTACCTTGCCGATATAAAATTCCGTCTTAATGTAGGCACATGTCTGACATCCTTCAATAGCCAAGTATTCCCATTGTGCATCTTAACTTGAACAGAACCTTTTCCAACTATGTTGTAAGGCTCATCATCACCAAGAAAAACATGTCCAAAATATTTTGGAACATAATCAACAAAATAATGCCTATGTGGAGTAACATGAAAAGAATCCCTCGAATCTAAAACCCAAGATTCAGTTATATTGTGCAAAGAAATAATCAAAGCATCCTAACATACATTACCCATTGCCACATTTGCCTCTTATTTTTCTTCCTATTGTTTCTTCTTGTCCCAAATTTCCCAACAGTCCTTTTTTGCATGCACAGACTTTCCATAGTTCCAACATACTATCTTGCTTTTGCATTTTGACCTTTCCCAATCCTTTGATTTTCCACGGATTCCTCTATACTTTTGTCTCCCTCTAGTTTCCACTATCAAATCATTCCCTAAATTAGAAGATGCCCCAAATATTTTTTTTCACATTTCCTCACTTAGAATCACCCCCACAACATCCTCAAACTTCAAAATTGAATTAGTTGGAACCGAGTTGTTTACCGCCATTACCAAGCTATTCCAACTCTCAGGTAAAGATCACAAAACTAAGAAATCCCTAACTTCTTCATCAAATTCTATTGTAATTGAATCTAACATATTTACAACCGTACTAAATCATTTAAGTGATCTACTACTGAATCATTCTTAGACATATTCATATTAAACAAATTTTTCATTAAAAATATTATTAGAGGCAGAGGGTTTTTTGTACAACTTCCCTAATGCATCCATCAATTCTTTTGTAGTCTTTTCCTTTGAAACATTAAATAATACAGAATATGCAAAACACAACCAGATTTTCCCAGGTTCCTTCCTATCTAGAAAATCCCATATCAATTCTTTTGTAGTATTTTCCTTTGAAACATTAAATAATACAGAATATGCAAAACACAACCATATTTTCCTAGGTTCCTTCCTATCTAGAAAATCCCATTCTGCATCTATCATGCTCAAGGTTTTGTTCACCTTCTCAAATAATGGAATATAAAGATCCTTCTAATAAAGGTAATCTTTCATCTACATTTTCCAAAGACTAAAATTCTACCTATTGAATTTATCAACCCTTTATCTTCCATCATCTGCCATAGCTCCCACTCAAGATAAAACTTTCCCTACAATTTAACACTTCAACAAACCAAACCAAGATCTGATACCAATTGTTAGGAAAAAAGGGATATAATATGCTAAATAATCCCTCACAGAATCACAACAGTAGAAACTAATATGTAGAAAATAATACAGATCTCAAATAAAAAGTGTAGAATAAAATAACACAACACAAAGAGATAATATTTAATGTGGTTCACCCAATTTGGGCTATGTCCACCAAGAATCACTTGCTCATATTTTATTACAAGCCACCACTCTCTCAATATAATACCCAGATCTATTTCAAGCTATGCTCAAAAAACTCTCAGAATTCACATCTGAATTCAAAACACATCTATAATGTTACATTATACCTACCATATGCATAAAACCATATAAGTAAATAACTCCTTAAGCAGTTTTACAAAACCGTGGGTATTAAAACCATGGGCCAAAACCATCCCATAAACCTATGGGTCAAAAATCCCACCCATATGAGAAAAACACGTTTCCTGGTATATCGGGCACATTTTAAGGCCAATTTTTTTTAACAAGGCTTAAGACTCGTTTCATTCTCTATCAAGGCTTTCCATTTAACAAAAGTGTCAAACACATCAGATTTGTTTCTAATACAATAAACCCAAACTTTCCTTGTTGCATCATCAATAAAAGTAACATAATAACTTGAACCCCCAAGAGATGATACCTGAGCCAACCCCCACACATCAGAGTGCACCAGCTCTAACTTACTCTCTTTCTTTATAGGTCCAACCTTGAGAAACCTTACTCACTTTTGTTTCCCATATATGCAGTCCTCATAGAACTCCAAACCCATTTTTGTATATATCTACTTCTGAAGCCACAAGATTACAAACATTAGTGCTATAAGTGGTTAAATACAAGGTTCCAACCTTCTTACCTCTTTCCACCACAAGAGCACCCTTGGTAACCTCCACGAGTCTGCTGTAAATATCACTGTATAACCATCACTTCCCAACTACCCTGCCGAAATCAAATTTCATCTTAATGTAGGCACATGTTTGACATCCTTTAATAGCCAAGTATTCCCATTCTACTTCTTAACCTAAATAGAACCTTTTACAACTATGATGTAAGGCTCATCATCACCAAGAAAAACATGCCCAAAATCTCCTTGAACATAATCAACAATATAATGCCTATGTGGAGTAGCATGGAAAGAAGCCCTCGAATCTAAAACCCAAGATTCAGTAATATTGTGCAAAGAAAGAATCAAAACATCCTGACATACATTACCTGTTGCCACATTTTCCTCCTTGTTTTCTTCCTATTGTTTCTTCTTGTCTCGAAGCTCCCAACAGTCCTTCTTTGCATGCCTAGACTTTCCACAGTGCCAACATACTATCTTGCTTTTGGATTTTGACCTTGCCCGATCCTTTTATTTTCCATGGCTTCCTCTATTCTTCTGTCTCCCTCTAGTTTCCACTGTCAAAGCATTCCCTAAAGAAGAAGATTTACTAGAGCTTTTTCTTCACATTTCCTCACTTAGAATCACCCCTACAACATCCTCAAACTTCAACTTTGAGTTAGCTGGAACTGAGTTGCTTACCTCCATTACCAGGCTATTTCAACTCTTAGGTAAAGAGTACAAAACTAATAAAGCCCTAACTTCTTCATCAAAGTCTATTGTAGCCGAAGCTATATTTACAACCGTATTAAAATCATTTAGATGATCTGCTACTAAACCATTCTCAGACATCTTCATATTAAACAAATTTTTCATTACAAATATCTTATTAGAGGTAGAGGGTTTTTCATACAACTTCCTCAATGCATCCATCAGTTCTTTTGTAGTCTTTTCCTTTGAAACATTAAATAATATCAAAGATGCAAGACACAACTGAATTGTCCCAAGTGCCCTCCTATCCGAAAAATCCCATTCCACATCCTTCATGCTTGAGGGTTTGTTCACCTTCTTAGACAATGGAATATAAAGATTCTGCTGATAAAGGTAATCTTCCATCTGCATCTTCCAAAGACTGAAATTCTGCCCGTTGAATTTATCAACCCTAGATCTTCCATCATCTGCCATAGCTTCCACTCAAGATAAAACTTTCCTTGCGATTCAACACTTCAACAAAACAAACCAGTCTCTAATACTAATTGTTAGGAAATAAAGGATAAAATATGCAGAATAATCTCTCACAGAATCGCAACAGTAGAAACTAATATGTAGAAAATATTACAGATCTCAAATAAAAGTGTAGAATAAAATAACACAACACAAAGAGATAGTATTTAATGTGGTTCACCCAATTTGGTCTACGTGCACCATGAATCACTTGCTCAGATTTTATTACAAGCCACCGATCTCTCAATACAATACCCAGATCTGTTTGGAGCTATGCTCAACAAACTCTACATAATTCATAGTTGAATTCAAAACACATCTGCAATGTTACATAATGCCTACCATATGCATAAAACAATATAAATAGACAACTACTTAAGTAGTTTTACAAAACCGTGGGTATCAAAACCATGGGCCAAAACCATCCCATAAACCTATGGGTCAAAAATCCCACCCATATGAGAAAAACACGTTTCCTGGTATATCGGGCATGTTTTAAGGCCAAAAACATTTATGATGAGACAGTGAACCCCGACGAGACAACTGTGGAAAGTGTATAGTATTCTTAGTGTATACTCTTTAACACTTTCTCACATGAAAATAGGCTCCAAAACCTAACAGGAGCATGTCATATGTACAGAAGAGAGAGGGGGATATAGACTATGTCTTGAGGTAGTGATACAACTTGCAGAGCAAGAGGGTTATCGATTGTGTTTGTAAAAAGTAATGTAAAAATTGATTCAAGGAGTTGAGCCAGGGAGGAAAGAGGGAGGTGGATGATGAAATGTGTGCCTATAATTATGAGGATATGCGATAGATGAGAAAGGAGAGGTAGTTGAGAGTGAGAGAAAGAAAGAACAACTCAAATACTAAGACATAGGTAAATTTATGATTAATATAATATATTATGTATTATGTTTGGTTGGAAATAAAAAATTTAAGATGATGTCATGAAAAAAAGATATAAAAGAGGGTGGAGCAACTAGCGGGAATGTTGACCCCCCCCCCCCCCCCCCACGTGAAGGATCCCGTAAGTAATTATTAAACTTTCATTTCTATATGGAATATAGCTTTTGTTTATTTGTGTGTATACTAAATATTTTTGACATTGTGCGTAGGATTATGAAATTTCCTTGAGTCAACTCCTACGCTAACAAAGAGACTCTCTTAGTAGTACAAAACATATAAAGGTAACAAACACTTAACACTTATGTGACAATTATATGTTACCTCATGTTGTTGATATTTCAATTGTCTTGATGACTCAATTGTTATAGGTGGATGTTTTCAATGAAATGTTCCCTTCACATTCATCATTTGGTCTCGATCTTATTGGTGAAATTTCTTCATGAGAGGTTTAAGAGGCTAAGATGAATATTGAAAGAGATACAAATTCCTTACCAGTCGAGGAGAGAGAGGGTGACAAGGGGAGGCAACTGATGGTAGGAAAGAGGGAGCAACTGGAATGGTAAGCTATTTAATGTTATCATTCACTTTTCTATATTATTTTTGGTAAACTTAAGATAAAATTATTAATGTAATTGACATTGTTGCTATTCCATGTTTTTCCTAATGGGGTCGAAGTGAAGTTAATGTCAGATGATATAGTTGTTGCAAGAGGATTTGTTTGTGATAGTAGCCCACATGCAGTGTGTCATGGCATGGGACTCCCCCCATTTACTGTCAAAGTCATCATTTCTGAGGCCATTGTTCCCACTGCACCATTGCCCTACCCTACGATATTTTTAGGAACTTTGACAGAGTGTCTCAAAGGGTTTGCGATATGGGATGTTAGAGATATGAGACTAGACACTCCTCCACCAGAGGCAAGTAGATGTAATGGATGATTTAATTTAATTATGTTTTTAACTGAATGATTAATCTATGTTGACTAATTTACTAAATGGTTGGCTTTCAGGATGATACAGTACAGGTTATAGTCGTGAGGGTGCATTGTAATCAAATGTAGACATCTGAGGCCCCCCTTCCTTGGTATCACACCTCCTTCCATTCATAGAGATGAGAAGAAACATGTTAGATTTTATGGTTTAATTAATTCTATTGCTGCTAATAGACAACAAAAGAGATGACACCATTTATTGTATAACATTGCTTACAAGGACGAGGAAATAAGGGATAAAATATGCCGAATAATCCCTCACAAAATCGCAACAGTAGAAACTAATATGCATAAATTATTACAGATCTCAAATAAAATTGCAGAATAAAATAACACAACACAAAGAGACAGTATTTAACGTGGTTCACCCAATTTGGGCTACGTCCACCAAGAATCACTTGCTTAGATTTTATTACAAGCCACCGCTCTCTCAATACAATACCCAGATCCGTTTGGATCTATGCTCAACAAACTCTACAGAATTCACAGCCGAATTCAAAACACATATGCAATACATTTGCTTGTACCTCTATCATATGCATAAGACCATATAAATAGACAAGTGCTTAAGCAGTTTTACAAAACCGTGGGTATTAAAACCATGGGAAAAATCCGTCCCATAAACCTATGGGTCAAAAAACTCACCCATATGAGAAAAGCACGTTTCCCGATATGTCGGGTGCATTTTTCGAGGCCAAAAAATTTTACGCCTAATTTTTTTTTTTCGGGGGCTGCGCCCCTGAACCCCTGCTTCTCGGGGGCTGCACCCCCAAACCCTTGCTACCAGGGGCTACCGCCCCCGGACCCCCACTCGGGGCCCGGCCCAGCCTTGAACCCCGGCGAGGATACATGAAAAGTGTACAGTACTCTTAGTGTACAGTCTTCAACACTTTCACACATGAAAACAGGCTCCACAACCTAACAGGATGCTAATTACTATATATGTATATATGATGATGTTGTTACTTTAATGTGTATATGTACTCATGTTTTACATTTATGATTTAGTATTGCATTCATTATATATTGAATATGGTTTGTGGTTTATATTAATCAATGAAATGATTTGTGGTTACATATTAGCAATTATGGAATAATGTTTATGGTTTATGGTTTATGGGTTATATAAAGTTATCCATTTATGCTCTGTTTATAGTGCATCAGATGGTTTTTATTCTTATTATGAGACATTCCATTTATTGTATTCCAATGCTTATTAATAGGACCTCAATTTCTAAAGTTGTATATATTATGTTGTTATCACTATGTATCTGGTTAATGTATTAAAAAATGAGATGTTATATGACTATGAATTATGGATTATGATTTATGGTTTATGGTTTAATAGTTGCATTCTTATTCCATGTATTCCTACATGGGTTTTACGTGCTTGCTAAACTTTAATATATATTTCATCTATGAAAATATTTTGTTGAGTATACGTTTTTTTTTAATTATTGGAAAATAGTTTTTTGAAAGGGACTATACCCTTGTACAACATGACTCAAAAGCCAGATATAGCCAAAGTAACATAACCAAAGAGGATCAGGATCCAGATATGAACAATAAGCCCAACGACAAAAAACAATCTACCAAGAGAACCTGTAACCAGCAAACCAACAACTGAAAAACAACTAAAAAACAACAACTAAACAACACCTAAACCACAAAACAGCTACCCAACAGCTACATAAAAGACCAACAACCATTCTACTATTGTTTCCAATTAATTACTACTATTTTCAATTCGAGCAGTTTTCTTCTTGTTACGAACTGTAATCCATTCATCCATAGATTTGTGTAAGAGAACTTCAGAATCCTTAATTGGCTGAAAATTATTGTATGAGCAATGAGATCTAGCAATAATCTCCTTATCCGCTGTGAACTTTCTTGTTTCAGTAATTCCGATGCTCTGTGTCTCCTCCCCCGATGACTCTTTATTTGCATGGTTTTTGAGCTCATTCAAAGGAGTTTCAGGGACCGACTCCAATATGTCTTCCTTCTCAGCAACAGGGATATTCAGAGGATCGAATCTCAAATGTTCCGAGAGAGCATTTTTCCACCAATTAGCGTTCTCCTTTTTGTGTTTTATCATTTCACAATTAACAGCAGAATGTCCCAGAGAGAAACATTTCCTACATCTAAAAGGTATGCCCTTGAAGTCCAGAGGTTGGGTCCAAGTTCGATTTTGCACCTTTAGCTCAATATGAGTTGGAAGATCCTTAGAGGTATCAACCTCAACAAGAATTCTTGCATAGGTTGTATGCATGAATTCAGAGGTTTGGGAGTCTATGTTAATGATACTGCCCAATGTATTGCCTATGGCTATCAGACATTTATGATCCCAAAATTGCAGAGGAAGGTGGGGTAATATGATCCAAATCGGTTTGCGTGAGAAAGATTCAGTGAGAGGGTTGAAAGATGGGAACCAGGGTTTTAAAATAAGGTATTTTTTCTGGCAGAGCCAAAGCTGATTAGAAATGATAACCTTATCATCAATGGATTCGAAAGCAACAATGAAGATACCTTTAGCACATGGGTATATATCTAACCTTGTTGAGTATACATTAAGTGCATTATTTTCTTTGTAATTATGTTTGGATGCTAACAGATATAAATCGGTTGTTTAAATGCAGGTTTAATTACATGGCTAGAGAAAAGAAGGATGGAAAGTGCAAGGCTAAACATGTGGAGGAAACAAAATACTATGAATCATTTGATAGTGCCACTTATGTGTTTGAAAAGTTTGCGAAGATTCCTACACACGAAGATGGGGGTGTTGGAAAAGAAGATGAGACTTCCCCCCATTATGTATGGAATTAGAAATGCAACTTCTAATGAAGAAGGTAGAGTTTTATATAACCAAGTGTGAAAGACTTACATTGGAAAATTTATATTTGCTGAAAAAAATGAGGAATTATTGGACCGAGTAGCAGATCTTTCCTTGGGGAAGATAAAGTTGGAGATTGATATTGAAGAGTTGGAACTAGAAATTAAGAATTGGGAGACAATGTGTGAATTAAACAAAAAAGTGTCTGAAAATCAAGTAGAAAGCTTTAAATTTGTTCTTCAAATCCACGAACGTCACAAGGCCGAATGAAAGAAGTTATATATGGAGGCCAAGGCGTCAAGTTTTGAAAATGTACCTATCACTCCAACCTAAGACACAACTGATAAATGAATATACAATTTTGTAATAAAATTTCATTGTTCATGCAGCCTTTGAAATAAAAAATGCTTTATAAACATATATTAAACTTACGTATATATTTCCTTGCTTTTTAAATACGTCAAACTAATTTTTTGTGAGTATTGTAAAAATTAATATTTACCTTTTGTATGTTATTATTCAACTAATTGTATTAAAACCTTGGAGTTGGTATGCATAATATATTTTAGTTTTTATAAGAGTAAATAATATTACTAATCATTTTAGGTATAGTATATCGTGATTATTGTAAAAATTTATATTTACCTTTTTTTATAGAAAATCATAACACCCACAAAATACTTGAACAAATGTTAGTATGTTATTATTCAACAAATTATATTAAAACCTTGGAGTTGGTATGCATTGTATATTTTAGTTTTTATAAGAGTAAATAATATTACCAATCATTCTAGGTATAGTATATTGTGAGTATTGTAAAAATTTATATTTACCTTTTGTTTAGAAAATCATAACACCCACAAAATACTTGAACAAACGTTAGTATGCTATTGTTCAAAAAATTAAATTAAAACCTTAGAGTTGGTATACATAGTATATTTTAGTTTTAATAAGAATACACAGTATTATTAATCATTCTAGGTATAGTATATTGTGAGGATTGTAAAAATTTATATTTACCTTATATTTATAATTACATTGCATCTTTCAAAGTGGTGAAAAACATAGTGTGTTTTTCAACGTGATGAAAATCACATTGTGTGTTTCAACAAGGTGCAAAGCACACAAGTTCTCCACATTCTAATTACTTAATATTGATTATATCGGTCTAAAAAGGTGGAAAAAAATTGTGGTTTACACCTTGTTGAAAAATGCATTATGTGTTTCAACGTGTTGAAAAACACAATGTGTGTTTCAACAAGGTACAAATAACACAAGTTATCCACATGCTAATTACTTAATATTGATAACATCAGTCCAAAAAAGGTGGGAAAACATTGTGGTTTGTAACTTGTTGAAAACCACATTGCATTTTTCAAAGTGCTGAAAATCACATTGTGTTTCAATAAGGTACAAAGCACACAAGTTATCCACACGCTAATTACTTAATATTGATACCATCCATCTAAAAGGGTGGAAAATCATAGTGGTTTGCATCTTGTTGAAAACCGCATTACGTTTTTCAAAGTGTTGAAAAACATAATGTGTTTTTCAATGTGCTAAAAAATACATTGTGTTTTTCAACAAGGTACAAAGCACATATGTTCTCCACATACTAATTACTTAATATTGATTATATCATTCCAAAAGAGTGGAAAAGCATCGTGGTTTGCACCTTGTTGAAAATCACATTTCATTTTCAAAGTGCTAAAAAACACAATGTGTGTTTCAACAAGGTGCAAAGCACATAATTTCTCCACATGTTAACTATTTAACATTGATTACATAAGTACAAAAAGGTGAAAAAACATTGTGGTTTGCACCTTGTTGAAAACTGCACTAAATTTTTTAAAGTGCTGAAAAACACAGTGTGTTTTTCAATGTGCTGCAAAAACACTGTGTGTTTCAACAATGTGCAAAGCACATAAGTTCTCCACATGCTAATTAATTAACATTGATTACATAAGTCCAAAAAGGTGGAAAAATATCGTGGTTTGCACCTTGTTAAAAACCACATTGTGTTTTTCAAAGTGCTGAAAAACACAGTGTGTTTTTCAATGTGTTGAAAAACACAATGTGTATTTCAACAAGGTGCAAAGCACACAAGTTCCCCACACGATAATTACTTAATATTGATTACATAAGTCCAAAAAGGTGGAAAAACATCATGGTTTGCACCTTTTTGAAAAACCTCATTACATTTTTCAAAGCGTTGAAAAACATAGTGTGTGTTTTAAATGTGTTAAAAAACACATCGTGTGTTTCAACAAGGTGCAAATAACACAAGTTATCCACATGATAATTACTGAACATTGATTACATAAGTCCAAAAATGTGTAAAAACATCGTGGTTTACACCTTGTTAAAAACTGCATTACGTTTTTCAAAGTGCTAAAAAACATAGTGTATTTTTCAACGTGTTGAAAAACACATTGTGTGTTTCAACAAGGTACAAAGCACACAAGTTATCCATAAGATAATTGCTTAACATTGATTACATAAGTCTAAAAAGGTATAAAACCATAATGGTTTGTACCTTGTTAAAAATTGCATTGTGTTTTTTAAATTGTTGAAAAACACAATGTGTGTTTCAACGTGTTGAAAAAAACACAAGTTCTCCACATGTTAATTACTTAACATTGATTACATAATTCCAAAAATGTGAACATCGTGGTTTGCATCATGTTGAAAACCACATTATGATTTTTAAAGTGATGAAAAACACAGTGTGTTTTTCAACGTGCTAAAAAACACACTTTGGGTTTTGACAAGGTACAAAACACACAAGTTCTCCACATTCTAATTACTTAATATTGATTATATTAGTCCAAAAATGTGTAAAATCATCGTGGTTTGCACCTTTTTGAAAAATGGATTGCGTCTTTCAAAGTGCTGAAAAACACAGTGTGTTTTTCAGGAAAAACACAATGTGTTTTTCAATGTGCTGAAAAACATACTGTGTTTCAACAAGGTGCAAAGAACACAAGTTCTCTACATGATAATTACTTAAAATTGATTATATCAGTCTAAAAAGGTGGAAAAGCATCATGGTTTTTACTTTGTCTAAAACTGATATGTTCTTTGCTCTCGCACCATGTCTTCTTGAAGTACTCGAGGAACTGAGTTTCCTCTTTGAATTTGTTGAAGAAGTATTGAATCATTTAAAAGGTGTGATCTTCATGCATTCCTATACCATACAAGATGGTACCTAATCTCTCAAAAATCTTCCACATTAAATCCTTGCTACAATAATTGTGCACATTTTTCAACCATGCCCTACGCACATGCCATAGGCATAACAGTACATGAAAACCAAAAACACACCTAATGGCTTGGATTTTAGACGATGCATCATCTATAATGAATGCATTGATTTTCCAATCGAAAAAAGAAGTTTTTCTCATTTCTAGACTTTTTCCAACCACTCGTAAATGTCTTCAATCTTATTCCTTGATGAAATGGCCCATGTTACAGGCACCCTAGCCTCTTGCTTGTCGAAAACAAGCAAGGTGTATAATTAGTACTGCAAGGAATATGACATCAAAGGTTAGCATGGAGTTTAATATAAAAGAAAGGGAACATTATTAATGATAAGGAAATAACGAATCATTTCAAAATTAATTTCAATTACTTATGCCATATTTGTTTGTAGAAAATGTCGAATCTATGGAGATTATGGAATTGTGTGAATGTTGAACCATTCTCTCTCACATCCATGGTGTTTATAACCCCATAATGAATGGAACGGTGGTTCCATTTGGCCGTTGATAGTAGAAAAAATGTCCCTTTCCTCCGCATGCCATAAGTTCACACTCATTGAATCATCAATGTGTTTTTGATACTTTTTAGAGTGAACTCATTTCCATGCATTCATCGCATCCTTTCTTGTCAGGAATTGGTCCATCTTGCTCAACATACCCACCAAGGATAAATCCTTTATATGTTTTTCATATATTGTGTCCATGGAAACACCCATCAACAAAAGAATCTTAATGTAGATTTTGCATTCATTTGACAAGTATGGGGCAATAGCAACACATGGGTCATTAATGGTAGTTTTGTTTACACCATGACAACACTCACCATTTACATCACAATGAATAAAATTATTGTATATTATTATTTCCACTTTCGGTCTCCCATACAAAACCTTCATATTTTTTTTTATTTTTATTATTGGCAAATAGTTTTTTGAAAGGGACTATACCCTTGAGAACAAAAGAAGGCCTAAGAGCCGGAATAAGAGTGAAAATCAGAGAGAATGTATCAAGATCCAAGTGTTACAATGAAGCTCGAAGTAGCCCAGAAACAACTACTCAACCGAGACAAAACAACAAAAATACTGCAAAAAAGCAGTAAAGAGACCGCAAAAAAACAACATAAAAACAAACAGAAACAACAGAAGAAACCAATGCTACTTCTTAGTAGCTTTGTTGATGCTGGTCTTGACTCTCTTCCAGGTGTGAAACATACCCAGAGCTGTCATGTGGGCAGCATCAGTTTTATCAAGCTCCTCAATGGTTCTTTTGCTCTCTTTTTAGTTGCCCCAAAGTGCAGCCGGGACACCGCTGAGGTTGGAAACACTTCTGGCATGACCCTCAATGAACTCCTCAATTGCCCTAAAGGAGGCAATGCTGTAATCATGTCTAGTTTTGGCCATCCCTAAGTAGGAGTCCAAGGAAGTCATCTTCTTATAAATTTCCTCAATCTGATTGCTATCAATGTTCCCCTCCCCCTCCATGCTTTTCTTGCCTTTCTGTTTAGCAAGGTTCTTGACCTCATCCTTCAACAGTTTCATCTCAGCCTCTAAGGCTTCCAACCTCTTTGAAGAGCTATCCAACTGTACTTCCCGGGGACTGGCACTGCTGATATGGAGAAGGTCATGTGCAATCTCAAGCTCGAAGGGCTCCTTCTCCAAAGAAAGAGCCTCAAGGTTGAGCTTCCTGGAGGCCCTGGTGACCGGTCTTTTAGAGGTAGAGGCGAGGTGGGTGGTAGGAGCAACAACAGGGGGAAGGGATGGAGAAGCATGAACAACCGGCTGGGGGGTGACAACAGCGGTGACAGGGGCAGCAGGAGGAACAGGGCTGACAGCAGCAGAGCCCATCAAAGGGGAAGCTGGGCTAGGAGAGGAAGGAAGACTAGGGTATTTTAGAAGGCAACATTTATGAATCAACAATATAAGTCCTTGATGCAAGGGAACCGCCCAGGTGTGCTTCTGAAACTCCAAAATGGAGCGTTCAAGGGAGTTCAACAGATAATGGGGGAAGCAAACCAATTGATTCCTACGGAAATGGTTTAGAAAGACAAGATGTTTAGCAGGGACAGAGACAAACCTACCTTCCAAGGAGATGAATCGAATCATCATGCGAGTTACCTCATCATAGGGTGGAGGAATTGAGCTGACAAGCAGGCCCGCTGTACCAAATGTGAGCTCCTCAGATCCCTCCACAAATCTCCTTTCTTCAGCATCTCTATTAACCCTTTTGTTGAAGAAGCGGTATCCCTCCAAACAAAGACCGGTCACTTCAGCAATAAGCTCTTCATTGACTGATATCTTCTGTCCCCCGTAGTCGATAGTCTGTTCCTTCCATTCCTTAGCAAAATGCACAAAAATGCTTTGGTCATGCCCCTGCACCTTTTCCATGAAGTTGGTGAAACCACCTTTGCTGAGAATGTTCCAAAGACCGATATTTTCCTTCCAGTCGGGGTCCGCGCATGGTTCAATTTGGCAGGGAGGACCTCCCATCTTCTCAGTGATAGAATGATTACAACTATTTCCTAGATGCCTGTGTGCGTAGAGACCTGTCCACTTCTTGCTATTGAAAGCTGCACAAAACTGGAAACTATAGCCGTTGCTCTTCCCACGAACGGTTGCGTGACTGCTGAACTGAGCCTGTGGGAGGTCGCGTGTGTGAGTAGCTCTCTTTCTGTCAACAATCACATTACAACTCCCATCGATTTCCGAGGAGCTATGAATCCGGATTTTAACAGCTGTAGTACATCCCACATGCGCGATTTTCAAATCAACATAACTCCAATTGGAGTTCCCCAAATAATTCTTACTACCATGAATATTAGATATTATTTGCATCATCATATTCATTAAAGCAACACGTGTGAGAGTGTTATTGATGCTGATCTTCATCCAAAGATTATGTCTCATCTCTAGGGATTGCTTGCATATTAAAGTCCGCATGAATGCTGTTGTGGAGCTGATTAGGGATGCTGTTATTATCCCAGATGGTGAAATTAATATTAATGCCAAAATTGGCCAGTGCATCCGCCAATTTATTGCCCTCTCTGTAAGTATTCCTGATTCTGATGTTATTGAAAGTATGACTGATGCTTATGGACTCAGAGATAAAATCCTTAATACTCCAACTAGGAGATGAGGACTGATTAAGAAGTTTAATGATATTAAGGGAGTCCCCTTCAACAACTAGGTTCTGAATATTCTTAGCCTGGGAAACTCTCAAGCCCCAGAGAGCAGATAATGCTTCAGCAAAATGATTAGTTTGAACTCCCATTTTTCCCGCATAAGCAACAATTAGATTACCATTATGATCCCGTATTGCTCCTCCTCCTGCCACTGTCCCAGGGTTTCCCTTAGAGGCCCCATCAAAGTTCAACTTGTACCAATTAGAATCAGGAGGATGCCATTTGATCGAGGATCTATCAATACTATTCCCAGGGTTGCTCCAATTACCAATCTGCCAATTGGATAAGATGTACTCTTCATTCTCAGGATAAATCTTGTTCTTGGGAGGTTTTAATCTGGAAATATCCTCTTTGATACCATTAGAAATTTTGCCAATACTGAGTTTATAGTTTTGCTTCTTGTTTCTGAATATGATATCATTTCTGTCCTTCCAAATCCTCCAGATTAAATGTGGGATAGCCAATTTCCAGATCCTTTTGATAACAAATTGTCTGAAGGGTGGGTTCCATTGATTCCATAGCTGATTAAGATTCATCGGCATCACCCAGAGAGCTTCAAATTTAGAAAGGACAAAGTTCCAAATTCTTTTGGCATAATCACAACGTATAAACAGGTGGCTGATATCCTCAGAGTCATTTTTACAAAGATGGCACCAATTAGGAATTATAAATCCTCTTCTCATCAAATTGTCAGTGGTAAGAATTCTACCTCTGATGGCCATCCAGAGGAAAAAATTTATTTTAGGAGTTAATTCAGACATCCAAATCTTGTTCCAATTAAAATCTGATTGATTACTATGAAAGAGATTGATATAACCAGATTTGAAAGAGTAGTTCCCATCATGAGAATTATTCCAAATCAACTCATCCTTGGATTCCAGCTGACTTAATGGGATAAGATCTAAATGATCTTGAAGGGAGGAAGTAATTTGTTTCAGATCAATTCGCTCCACAGTAAGTTTTTTCCAACTCTTATTGGTGCCATTTCCTTCAATGTAATCTTTGATTTTAATACCATACTTGCTTATTAGACTGTCCTTAGCCATCCCAAATCTGTCCAAGAGATTGCCACTAAACCAATTATCCTCCCAGAAGTTTATCTCCCTGCCATCCCCCACTTTCCATTTGCTTCCCTGCTTGATGAAGTTTCTGCTCTTGACCAAATTATTCCAAAAAATGGAACCACAGGGGAGGTGCTCATCATGCAGAAAGGAGTAAACAACTTGATGATTTAAATATTTTGCTTTAATTAAATCAATCCAGGGTTGTTTCTCAGACAACATTCTCTAGCCCATTTTAGCAATGAGTGCCTCATTCATTTTCTCAATATTTTTTATGCCCAGCCCTCCCATAGACTTTGGGGTGCAGACCTTATCCCAGACCACTAAATGAAATTTGAACTTCTCTTCCATGCCTTGCCATAATTTTTTTTTTTTTGATACCTTCATATTGAAGTGACATTGACAACTCCTTTTAATTTGATACCTACTCACTCTTTCACATGTTGTCGACTTATTTATATTGTCCTCTGGACCATATGAACACAAGTAGCTACAATTAAAAACATTAACATCAAAATGTTATACAAATGTTTACGAAAAGCACATACAAAAAATAAGTGTTAGAAAAGGTTCGAACCTCGAATATGTCTTCGTTTTATGCAGTTTAGGGTCAACTGTATTGATTAATTTTTGATGTGTGTAGATGAAATTAGTCTAAAAACTATATATGAAACCTTATCCCTTTACAAATTCCTCTAGTCTTGCAAGCAGGATGGCTGCACAAAGTTCGATGTTAGGCTCATCCCCGATTGGGGTCCATTCGAAGTCTTCATTTGAAAATTGACTCTTTTCCTCTATTATCTCTTAGACAGGAAGATTGTACATGCTTTTCCATTTGTGTCTCCTTCCCATCCTAACAATTATTACATGAAGTTGATGCATTGTTAATGAAACAATTATTTCATACTTTCCAAAATAAATTTTGAGTTGTCATTAATCATCATCAACATGAATACCATCTTTTTTTATAATAAAACACTTTTTACCAGAGATTTGAACCGGGGGGGTTCTTGGGTCCCCTCCCTTACTACATATCATATATCTATATTTTGAAATTTAGGGTGGCTTACAATAATACCATGAAGAAAGACCACCCTGATACAAAAATAAAATCACAAAAAAATACATAGGTTATTTGAACAAGACTATCAATCTTAGACAAATACTTTGACCTCCTCCTCTTTCACTTGCACACTGGCCTCTGCCACTGCTTCGGTCTTCCTTTTGCGGTCACTGGAGTGACAAGTCACTTCTCTACCTTGGCTTATTTCATGAGAAAATCAAAGGAGAATTTTCCCCGTGTTCTGAGCATAACCACCATGGGTGAAACTAGTCCAATGGGAGCATCCAATTCTTCTAGGTTAAGGGGGGAAACATGAATACCATCTTAAATAATTGGAACCATCTAAATTTTTGGCTAATTAAAAAAACACTAGTATAAAAGAGGGTATTGAAATGCAACGAAAGCAACAATTTACATGATTGCTTAAAGCTTCTAGTGCACAAACATATCACAATATAATCATCTATCACTACAAGATTATGGGTTTAGTATCCAAAATTTTTTCACAATATTTTACTTCTACTCTATATTCTTATGGATATCCATTATAATCTACAAGTAAGTAATCCCAAATCGGTTGACATGATTGCTCCATGGAAATGTAAACCCAAAAAATCTAGGATTCTTATGTAAACATGGGTGATACCATAGCTATGGTTGATTGGTGGTGAGATGAATATGTTTTCCTACTCGATCTTCCACTCTCCTCCTTTTTGGCTATAAAATATATACAATACATATACATTTTCCTCTTAATATTTGGATACACCTCTTTGTTACATCCTTGAATTGCTTCTATGAGACAAAAAATTACAATTGTAAGAGTTAAGAACATTATTAAGTGGCGTTTCATATATAGTGTGAAAAATACAAAACCATTAAATTTTATCCATCTATAATTATGTTTTTCAAAAAAGTGAATTTACAAACTGAAATTCAAGAATGTAGATATTTCAAAAAATTTAAATTAAAAAAAAGATTTCTCCACAATGAAATTTAAAAAATGTGGATATTACAAAAAATTTAATTTGTATTTTATGAAATTATAGAAAAAAAACTCATTTACCTTTTATGAAATTATGGAAAATCGCAGTAAATATTATAAAAGTTATCTATTTATATCGGTAAATCACAATTTTTTAACAAACTCATATTTTTTATGGAGAACAATGTAGATAAATGACCATATTTCTAGAGGATTGATCTTCCATTCTTGAAAGATTGAAGTGTTAAAAATCTGAAAGATGCAACCAAACTTTTATCACCAAATAAAAGTTACATGAGGTGAGTAGATATTTTCAAATCATAGGAACTCTTTGTATTTTTGTTGAGAGTAGTGAAATAATCTTCTATAATATGTTGGAGTCACTAATTTACTAAAGATAATGTGGCACAACAAATTCTCATCGTTTTCAAAACTAGTCTATTCTGGACTATCATGTGATATTTAGTGCTACATGGTGCATGTCTCCTGATTATCCATCTATTGGTAGGACTTGATTAATGATTGTATTACCAATTGGTAGCATAAAATACTGATACAATAATATTTAGATTTTTTTTCCTAAATTATCAACAAAAAACGTTAAAATTGGAGGATCATAGTAGGATTATTCATGATATGAATTTTTTTAGCCTTGTTTAAGCATTTACTCATACAGTGGGTACAAAATTCATGAGTAGCTGTCGATTATTTATCAATTGTACTTTTACTTATATTGAACTATCAGTGAAGATCATCTTCACAAACCTATCCAAATAACAAAAAAACAGACCTTACAATTGTGTTGGCATTTTGTCATAGATATTTCATTGGCATGAAACCCACTACTCAGTTCGGGAAATGAACCATGGCCCTAGCATTTGAACTATTATAGGTGTCTAGAGTCTAAGCCTTACTTATTCATGGGTACTCCCCTGATTGTAATTTTTTTTTTTTTTTGGGGCTTGTGGAAACCCAAATCAAGACAATTTAGGGGAAAAAAAAAGATCTTGGAAGCTAATGTGACAACTCCTAGTATGGAGGAAACATGGAAGCTGGTGGCTAAAAGCATCAGGTCCCATCTGGCCAGATAAAGTGTTAAACATGAAATATATTTGGACTAGTATATGTATAGATTTAGAGCCTCACCAACAACTATGGAAGTTAATCTTAGATTTAAAAGAACCCCAGGAATTAATGTTTGACTTCAAGGGATAAATGGGTTTAGGATTGTTTACCAATCTAATATTATGAGAAGGAAAATATTTTGAGGCTTTCAATAGATCCCTAGAACTATGAGGGTTAAAGATCTAGATGTGAATCTAAAAAAGGCTATTAAGCAGTGCAACACACTCTGCAAAACTGATTAGTTATTTTTTGTTGTTAGGGGCCTTGATACAACGGTCAGATCCATAACCCTTTTAGGGAAGGGTATTTTTCACTAATGGTGATCAAGTTGGTAATAGGGGGAGATTAATTAAACATATAGATAAGCATGGTGACCATAGATGTGAGGGGGTGGTTATCAAAATGTTATATTTAAAAAAATATCCAAAAGAGAATTTTTCTTAGTGAACAATTAAAGACTGTAAATGAGAGTGAACCTTCGGTAGAAATTGATGCCCAATGATATGTTTATCATTATGGATGGGGATTATTCTACAGATTTGGGATGCCCACATGCTTAATGTTATCAAGTACACAATAAACTAGGAAGAAAATCCTTGAAAGAGGTTGATCCATTTCATCCAACTTTCGAAGAATAGTGAAAAGGTTTCTTCTATGTTCCCACTAGGGGAGATTGTTGAACTGAATTACCAGTTCTTCAAATGGACTGCTACCTGGACTTATGTTCTTCATCTTAGGATTGGATATGGGTGCATGCACATATTTTTGTGGAGAACTAATAAATCAATGATGGAGCTTAAACATCACATTTTGATTGTAAGTGATTATCTGTAAGTAATAATCACATAATAATAAGTTAGTTACTTGGCCCCTGCTGAAAGAATAACACTAAATTTAAGCAAATGATAGACTCACATAATAGTAACATGTAGAATATGAGTTAAATGAGTAATTCTAGGAGATATTTGGGTATGCTGAAAGATTTAGGGATGATTTGAGACCTTCGTAATTTTAGGTTGATCTTGCATACGTTGTATAGGGTAAGGTACCCTCAATCCTCTTTTACCTCTGATATAAAAGACATAACTAGCATATGAAATCTTCCCATAGAGTGTATGCTCTTTCAAATTTTGTGGATAATACAAACTCATATTATAAGGTGTAGAATTTTCACAATTTTATTAGAAACTTAGAAATGGTGCCAAAATTTTAAATCACAGTAAAAATTATTTACTATACATTATGAACAAATAACATTCAATGACATACTAAACTGTCTAAAATATACATATAATTTATAAATTGTGCACTATTTTTAGGAACTGTGGCATGTTTCAAACTTTCTTTGATGAACTCCCATCTTCTTCAGTTTATGTGGAGGCTTGTATTTTTATATCCATAATTAATTGCCCAATAGTCTCAAGAAGAATGAAGCTAAGTCTTCTTTTACTAAACAACAAATAAACTAAATACAACACCCCACATGCAAAAAGTAACATACAATTAATGTTAGTATGTTATATGAAAAAACTAATATACATCATCTAATATGAAAAACATAAAAAAAACGAAAACACAATTTCAGAAAAACTATCTAAGAAAAATTGATGTATGAATATTTTTTCTTCAGCGGGTGGTTTTAAAAACTATCTACAAGCACATTCTACCACCCAACTATGGGCAAGTATCAATGTGGCATCCTAAGGGGACAAGCCCCTTCAGCACGTAACGATTCCTGGCTTTGCAAGAGGCACTTGCCCCCATATACTGAAACGAAGAGTGAGAGTATGACTTAAGATGTACTAATTTTTTTTGCTTCAAGGCTTACATCATAATCATTCATAACCTTATAAATTACCAAAATATAACAACTAATAAAAAAAATTCTATATAAAAATTATCTGCACATTAGAAATATTTTCAAATATAATGAATCCAGAAAATCAAATTTATTCTAATGTTACTCCATTTAACACAACTAAGAGCAATGAAATTACAACTAAGAGTTGGAATATCACATGCAAATTTAATTGTAATTTTTATATTTTCTTACGATAGAAACACCGGCAATCAACATGCAAATCTAGAACTTATTTATGTTTATAAATAATATTAAGAATCATCTCAAACACTTATAACATGAAATGTGTTCATTTTATTTAACTACAATTTTATTATTGTTTAAGTTATAATTATATTAATGTTTGGTTTAAGATTTTAAGACATTTATTATTAAGGTTCTTACATTAACAAATATAAATAAAAATATTAAGGTCATATTAGTGTGACTTACAAAATTTTAATTTTATAAATGAAAACGTGTGGAAAACCGCTCATGTATTTCCGAAGGAGTTGAAAAACATACTTACGTTTTTCAGCATCGTTGAAAAATACACCGTGTTTTTCATCGAAGATCCACATTCCGTTTACACATTAATCACTAAATATTAATTACATCAGTCAAAACATGGTCAAAAACACAATGTGATTTTCATCTTGTTTAAAAACATTGCAGGTTTTTCAACGTGTTGAAAAAAATTGCAGGTTTTTCAACGTGTTGAAAAAAATTGTGTTTTTCAACAAGATGAAAAACACACTGTGTTTTTCAACACGATGAAAATCACATTGTGCTTTTGATCATGTTTTGACTGATGTAATTAATTATTATCTTATTATATTATTTATGATTATGACTACCAAAACACCTCTTAGTGCCTTTGTAAGGTAGAATAGCCATGTATTTAAAAAAGTTCCCATGTTTGATCACATCAAATTTAAACCTATATAGAGAGTTTATAATGTTCATAAAAAACTAAGGGTAAATAGTGCTCATTTCTTAAATTTGATGGTGAGTTATAGCCCTCAAACAAGTTTTGTAAAGATCAATTTTTTTTTGTCTTTTAAATTGTGTATAATAATATTATTGTAACAATAATAAAGATGAAAAGTAATTTTAAAAAAATAAAAATTCTTCATACATATCATAATAATTGAACTCTAAATTTATTTACTTTCAAGAGACGATAATATAAAGAATTTACAAATACATTATAGTTAAAAATATGAAAGAATTTATAAAAAAAGCCTTCATGGATTAATCCTTATATAACACTTAAAAGAGATGATATTTATTGTTTGATCTTTAAAAAACTTAGTGGCATATTTTCACTTGAAGTGTCCTATTTTTTATATGGTCACAATTTGAAGATTCGACTAGAACAATCAATTTGAGAGTTGTTTGAAATTTTATGTTATAAATGAAAAAAATTTCCATTATTCAAAAACAAATTTGTATTACTAAACAATACAAATAAGCAATCAGGAAATTTACAATGTTCATGATCATATAGCAGTAAGCAATCCTATCAATCCGTTGTGCCACAACTAATTAAAAACTATGTATAATGTGTGGAGGATAATATTCACAAGGATTGGAGTTAATTTATTGATGTATTATAGAGTACTGGAGCTACAGTTCATAAATAAACAAGTTTCATAATTGGTAAATATGCTCATTGCAAAAAACAATAGGGGAGAGGACCCTATAACCTTGCACCTAACTTTAGGGGCACGCAAATATATGTAGGTCATGTCGGTAAGCGTAAAAACAATTATATGTATCGTGTAGCGTATGATTGTGCCATATTGACATTTTCGTTTCACGTGTTAATTTGGAGGGAAAAGTAGTTTTTGAATTGATTTAATATGAAGAAAATCAATATAAAGTATTTGAAAGAGGGACACCAATGACCAAGCGCCCTATGTGTCACATTCTCATTAACTCTTAAAAAGTGTAATTAACCAAAAAGTGAACAACTATTGGTGCTTTTGTCAACAACCTATGGTGAAAAGAGATGTACAATGTTACGATCATATAACATAAACAAAACAATAATATCAGGGTCCACGGTAGTAAGCATAGACATAGTAGTATTTAGTGTACTTTCCTAGGCGGTAAAGTCACCTCCCAAATGACATTAATCTATGTTTTTACCTCGACCTATTGATAGATCATGGGGTGAACTCTGAGATTTAAATACGGCAGACTTCTGAAAACATAAGATATTATTTTAAAATCCTCATGGAGCTCCAATAGCACTGAAAGAATATAGAAAACCGCCACTTATCCCTACAATGTCACTCCAATCCTGATGGCAAGGGGCATGTTGGTGCATGGTGATATTTTATGAGAAATTTATTATAAATGAAGTGCCACAAAATGTGGGGAGGGTAGCTTTCAGCCCTACGTATTTGGAGCAATGGTATTTTTTGAGGGGGAAAAGTTATATCATCTTATGCTTATAAGAATTTTATAATTCCTTAAAAATCTTCTTGTCAAGACCACATGAAGCATATTCATATCATTCCATTTACTAGAGAATCAACAGTGGAGCATACAAGTACATGTGGTACATAAGAGACATTGAAATGCTAGACAGATTATTAATTTGGAAAGAAATTCACCATAAATATATGAACATAATAGGGTAAGGATTCGGTCCTTTATTCTGAAAAAATGAATTACTGACCCAAAAAATTGTGGTACAATATTTACGGACCCAACCATCAACTTACATAATCTAAAATTCTCCATAATATTAAAATCCTAAAATGTTCCCTGCATAGGTCATTAACTTACTGTTATGACCCAATGCGTTAATAGTCCCATATTATCTCACATAACAACAATGAACCAACATTCTAGAAAACAAAACTAGCATAAAATGAAATTCTCAATAACATTATTTGAGATATATACACTAACTACAATATTATTGTAAATTTGGAAATATAATAATTTTCAAAAATACCATTTACCTCAGTAGTTGCATTTAGACCCAAAATGAAGATAAACTTGCATTAATAACAGGGATAAAAGTAGGTAGTTGTCTACTAAAAAAATTACCTCACTATCCACCTTTTTTTTGCAACTATCTATTAATTTCTAATAACAAAAAAGGGCTTCAAGTTTTAATAGGAATTTGTCACCACCATTTGGATGGCCGTAATATTTACCACTATACAGTTTCTTACAGATAGGGAAGTTTGTACCATATGTCATGAGTCATTCACGCTTCTATAAATGCCTTATTGTATGTAATATTTTTGGCCACACCAAACTGAAAGTATGCATGAAAATGGTTATGAATGAATAAAGACTTAATGTCGTAAAATTTGTGTATTGGAATGTGTGACCAAGATGTAGATACTTACCTAAGTGGGCATCAACTTTGTGCCCCTACCTATGAGTAATATTGGTGTATGACTAATAAGACTCATGTATCATGAGCATGATGTTGAGGGTATGTCTACCATATGTGTCAACCATTTTCTGTGATACACACAATGTACATGTAACAAACAATTTATTATTTCTTCTCACTTGCAGCACGTTATGTAACAATCATTATGCCCATGCATATTTGGACTAACAAGTGTAATCATACATGTGATATGATCAATTACGTTAGACCTTAATTAAATGTTCCTTTTTATTAAATAAACAAAGGTGAAGGATATGCAATTTGAAGTCCCTAAACAAATTGTTGCTCAATGAGGGTAATATGAGATCTCAAGTAATGGATAGTCATAATAAATGTATTCCAATATATAGATGTAGAAATCAATGGATGCCTGGGTATGAGTAGCAAGATATTCCATGATGTACTTTTATCATAAAACATACAAGTAGAGAGAAATATATGCATAGAAAAATGTAATTTGTGCATGTGAATTAAAATCTAGAGAGCATATGATGTAGAGAAAATGTGTAGGTTCATAGAGCTAGAAAAATTGCATTAGAAAAAATAAATCATTGTATTCATACTGTGGCATTATAAGTGGAGACATCCTTCATATCAACATAAAAATCTAAGCATGTAACAAGATTACTAGAGCTTATTACACTCTGGCTTTGAGAAAACTGGAGCATAGGTGCATTTTAATGGCTTAGCTGAAAAGAGATAATAGAGCATATAATTCTCCATAATAGTAGACATATCATAGAGCATAAGAGTATCCCAGAGAACAATAAAGCATAAAACATTACAATTAGGATGGATAAACCAAGATAATAGATCATAAATACGTGTAGAGAGAATGATGTCAAAGCATATTTACCATAGTTTATGGCATATGAGGGCAACATATCATGATAGCATATAAATGCTATAGATAAACATCAAAACGTGGTAGTATATCAAATGACAATGACAAAAAATAGGGCATATAGCATACATCGTGACATTTGATAAAACGTAGTTCATAGAGCTCAATTACACATACTCATAGAAAAAAAATGACATAAAGGATATAAATGCATAAACAGAATTTAGTCAATGCATATAGCAATCAATGCAACAGTCCAGAAGAAAATATATTCTTCTCAGTGCATAAAACTACAAAACTGGTACTAAATCCCAACAAGTGCATATATGATAACTATTAATTGCATAGAAGATCAAACGAGTGCAATGGTTTGCATTCATAGTTAATAGTTTTAGTCCCAAGCATCTAATGCATGCATTTTCATCAATTTTATATCTTTCTATGAAGTAAACAAGTTCCTAGAGAAATCTTAGTCATAAAAGTAAAAAATATGCATGGAACCCTACAATTAGCATAGACAAATGCACTGAGTTAGATCCCCTGTGTAGCTTTTAAGAAATGCAGTGTACAAGAACAATGTTACACAATAGCCTGAAATTGGGTGCTCAAGCTCTCAATAACAATACCTTAAAGAAAAAGCACACTCTAAGAATTTTCCCTAGTAAACAAGTACTGAAATAAATGACTCAATGAGAAGTCATATAGCATGTCAAATCAATATCCCAGACATAGGATAAATGTGATCATTAGAATGAACGCACAATATAAAATTGTTGTAATATATAAGTGCAGTGCTTAGATAGGAAAGGGTTTACCCTGAATTAAATATCTACTAATTAACTTAATTAAATGTATGAGAGATGTAGAGTTTCTATACTAAGCTTAGTAAGTAAGGATGTCCCAATTGTAGGTTTTCCCCTAAATGTGGTGGTTAGATCAAATAAGGTAAAGGATTGTAAGAAGCCACACAATTTGAACCTGATATAATCTAATTGTAGAAGCACTAAAATAGAGGTAAATTTTCACTTAACTTGCCACATGCCAAGTTTTGGCTATGCTCCCTTGCTAAGAAAAGTGTTCACATACATAATCCAATCAGTACATCTGAACTCTAGGAAACTCTTTCATGTTTTTCTTATCTTTACATTTTGTTTTGTCATCAATTTGAGAAATATTACTAAATCAAAACAGTAAATTATACGATGTACATCATGCAACAACTTTATTTTTAGTCACTACAATCCTCATGTGTAGATACCATCAACAAATGGTTAGTGATATAGTATCACGGTCATTGTATTTGACTTGCATGGTATCATAACCTAATTATGCATTCTTATGACTTTATTTCAAAGCTTTTCAAATAAAATTATTGCATCATTTCACCTTCCTAGGGTCATGGTCTTATTAGAATAATTCACCTATGGAAGACTATATAAGCAATTAGAATGGTCACTTTGGGCACTCATTCGATGCTCTTACACCGATCCTACATTGCAAAACTCATTCCAAAGAGGCAATCAAAATGTCTCATAAATCTACACCAAATCATGATGCACATCTAAATAGATCAAGCAGATCCTTGCTACAATGTCTGAAGCACTCAACCAGGTTAAATATTCTAGACTTGGCTACATTTCCAAAACATGCTATAGAGAGTCATAGAGTGGATGCTCTGTAGAAAAGAGCCATAGTCACTACCTTAACATTGTAAAATGAGTTTCATACCTAATGTGAGGGTTACCCTCATGTACGTTGAGACACACCACATCTAGGACTACTACCAGCATTGGGATGCATTCTATACAAGTGTAATACAATTAGCCCAATAGTGTATTTCCTTAGGAGTTACAATTTAACAAATGAGGTAATGTTTACTTGCTTATATAGGGTTTCGTAGATGATTTATCTAAGAAATTTCAACCCATAGGAAGAATAAGAACCAAAGACATGTTTTATTTTGAGGATGTTGTCCTTGGAATGAGTGCATGTAGGTGCAACACTTAGATTGGTTCAAAAGGATCAGGATCGTATAGTAAGTGTTAGTGAAATAATTTGTTATAGTGCAAATTATTGGTTTTCACCAACTGGTCATAGGACTATATCCATCCTGCTTGGGTATGGGGAGGCTCCCAATTATTGAATGTACAAGGAGCTAAATAAAACTGTGGGGTGACCGTTAGGCCGGTGATCACATAGGAATAATCTACTAAACTTGTGGAAAAGTGCTTGTACAATGTGCAAAGGAGGAATTTACGTTTGGGAGAGAGGTGAAGGGGGGTAGGAAAATAGAGAAATGAGAGAGAGAGAGAGGGTTAAAATTGTGAGTATGCACTTGCATATTCTCACATGACATTAGCTCAAAGTATGTCCAAATTTAGTTATAAGAATAAAAACAGTGTAATCAATCATAAGACTAACAAATTGGAGACATAAAGTTAAATAGATTCATTAATCAAAGACACAAAGTTCTTGCTTGGTTATACAAGATTGTAATGTTTGTAAAATTGGAATGTAGAGAGAGACAGAGTGAGTAGAATAACATAGGTAAGGAAATAGAAGAAATGTAGCTTTATTGTTTGTAGTAGTGATACAAAGCCTAACAACTAATAACAATCAACAATTTTCAACCGCTTGAAATGGAAAATCCATTCTAATTTATATCATTACAAATGAATCTTTCTCTCCCCCCAATATAACTTTTCATCTTAACACTTTGTGACTCTTCAAATTCCCTAAGAATGAAACTAATTCCTTTTCTTATTTTTGAAATGGGACTTTTACAATGGAGCATTAAGTCACTTAAGTGGATAAGATTAAAGAGTAAAAAATTACATTCTTAATGAGGGAATAGAGTTTTATAGAGGGAGGTAGGAGAGAGGTGGGAGAGAAATGATGACCCAAAGATGGAAAAGCTCCTCCTGATGAAGAATATGCTTTTGATGGACTAGTGAGGGAGTCCTTCATGAATGAGATTCTTGGCCTCTTGTTGGTCGTCAAATAGGACTTTTAAGAAGAGCAACAGACAGGGGACAAGAAGTCCCTCCTCTTTAATGGGAGAGGTTCCCTTATTCTGAAACAAACTTATTTACAAATGTACAGGACATGATTTGTTGGTTAAACTGGGATACCACGAAAGTGTTTTCCGTGAAGGTCATCAGTTACAAAGGACTGAGGAAATGAGAGTATGGGAAAGAGCAGAAAGGCAACATGCAGAATTATAGATATCAGAGTAATTCTTTATGTATGCGAAGTCACAGTGAATTGAAAACAAGATCATTCATATAGAACAAATAAGATGGGATTTAAAGACACAAAGTTCTGTAAATAACATCTGCCAGAACACAAAGTTTCTTAACGTAACACAGGTTCATTAATCAAGGACACAAAGTTCCTTCTTGGTTATACAAGATCACCAATCGGCAAGACTAACAAACTGGAGACAAATGATCTTCACAAAGAAAATAAATGAAAGCTCAGAGATAACGGAGATCAGATAGACAAAGAATAGAAAGCCCTTCTGTATTGATTTATTTTCGATCTATTTACACTTTCTGAAAATAAGCCAAATTCTTCCTCCTTTTGGGAATGGCGTGGAAAGGCCATTATATAGCTTACAAATCAGTTATTCTTTGTAACTGCTTCTTTAATCAAGAACAGTTAAGGACCGCTAATCGTAACACCTTAACTTCTTACAAAGAAAATGGAAAAGAATAGGGAAGAAGAGAAAAGAATGAGGAGAAGGAGATAGGTGGACAGTCACTGAGAGGGACCCACCGTCATTCGGAAATCCGCTACTGCTTGAATTTTCTTCCACGTATCAGCTATGTCCTTGCCACAAGGGACACACCAGAATTTTCATCTTGAGGATGACAATGAATATCTTTGAAAACTGATGTAACTGGCGTCTTGAAAGCTTCGTCTTTCTGCCAGCTGTCCTTGGAATTTGATCTTCGGATTGATAGTATCAGAGCCGCAACTTAAATTGATATTTTAGCATATTCGGGTCGAGCAGGAAAAAACTAAGTATGAATTGCATTAGGTTCGCTTGGGACATGTGAGACGCGAATGCGCGAAACACACGGTTCAGCCGATTCGGGTGAAACAGGGAGAAGACGCACAAATGCATTTTGGGACATTTGGGACGAAAACGCGCGAAGGATGCGGTTCGGGTGTTTCGGCCGAAATTGGAACAGTTTGCATTTTTTTTATTTGGGACAAAGAGCTCTAAGGTACGCGACTCGGGAGTTTCGGCCGATCGGGGAACAGAGAGCAATTTGGAACTCGGGACAATTGGGACAAAATTGTGTGAAGGACGCGGTTCGGGCGAATCGGCCGAAAATAGAACAGTTTTCCCGATTAACTTTGGGACATTTGGGACATGAAAGCGCGGTTCGGGCGAATCGGCCGAAAATGGAACAAAAGGCCTGTTTGAACTTGGGACATTTGAGACAAAAAGTTCCGGAGTACGCGGCTCAGCCGGTTCGGGCGAAAATGGAACAACTCACACTTTTTGATTTGGGACATTTGGAACAAGAAAGTGTGAAGTACGCGGTTTAGCCGTGATTCGGGTGAAACATGGAGAAGACGCACTTGCACTTTTTTGGACAATTGGGCCGTTTAAGAACAAAATTGGAACATTTGGAACTTGGGACAAAATCAAATTGGAACACTCGCACAAAAGTTTTGGGACACTTGGGACAAAAAGTTCCGATGCACCCGAAAATGGAACAACTTCGGGGATTTCGGCCGATCAGGGAACAGAATGCACTTTCGTACTTGGGACAGGCGGGACAAAAATGTCTGACAGGCCCGAAATACATACAAAATGACTCGAAACAAAGATTTTCTCAATTTTCACGGCTTAGGCACTTTAGAGAAAACACTCATAACTCAAAATTTTGAAATTTTACTTTTATCAGAGTAGGGGAATTTTGAGTGGACAATAGCTGGCTCCTTCTAGGGATGACTTGGCATAAATTCAAGGAATGAGGCAAGGCAAGAACCTAGAGAAACTCGGGGAAAGTAGACCAGTGCCTTATCCATTAGGCCACGGAGTCAAAAGAACACCAATACAGAGGGCAACACACCAAACAACAAAAGGAAAACACACCAAAAACAGAAAGCAAAAACACTGTACAGAATATACAAGGGACTCCCTAATCACCTAGGACTTGAACAACTTGAGATACTGCCCACTATAAGGAAGTGGGAGAGAAGAACCATCCATGTGATCAAGATAGAAAGAATTCTTACTAGCAAAGTGTCTGATCTTGAAAGGCCCAAGCCACAGGGAATCAAACTTTCCATGGCTGCCACGAGGTTCATGTCTTTTGTCCCATAACAGCACAGTATCTCCAACTTGGAACTCTCTGAACCTAGCTTTCTTGTCAAACAGGGCCTTTACCTTTTGCTGGTGAACAGATATCCTATTAGTAACCATCCATTCTGTCCTCGTTCAGTTTATGCAAGTACATAATCCTCTTATCCAGAGCATCACTAAAACTAGTATCCTCAATGGCCTTCATTAGGTGCAAGGCTGGCAGCTCCATTGTCACTGGTAACTGAGCTTCTACTCCATACACCACTTGAAAAGGAGACATTCTAATAGCTCTCTAGAAAGTGGCACCAGCATTAATAAGCCCAAAAGGCATTCTCTTGTAGGAAAAGGTACCCCAAGGAGTGGTGAAGGTTGTCTTGTGTTAGATCTGCAGTATCAACCTCTACCTTATTGTATCCAGAAAATCCATCAAGCATAGATAACATTTCAGAGCCTGTTACCGCTTGCAATATCTTGATCCATCATGGGCAAAGGATAATTATCTTTCAGAGAAGCCTGATTCAGGTTCCTGAAATCAACACAGATGCGGATCTCACCATTTTTCTTCCTGACAGGCACAATATTTGCAATCCATGTTGAATGGTGAATAGGAAAAATAATTTTAGCCTTCAACAATTTCTGAATCTCCTGAAAGATGGTGTCAGCTATTTTGGGGTTGTACTGCCTTTGTTTCTGCTTGAAAGGCTTAATTCCTGGTTTGAGAGGAATCGAATGCTGCATATCTTTTGGCTTGAAGGCTTTTAGATCTTCATAAGAATATGCAAGAACGTCCTTATACCTTCTTAGAAGATCAATTACTTTTCTCCTTTCATCTGCTGTACAACATTTTCCAATATTTACCAGCTTAGGGTCATTAGAACTCCCAATATCAATCTTATCATACTCAGCTGATTGCTGAGGTCCAGTAGAAGCTTTAGATTTCACATACCTATCATGTTTATCAAACAATTCCTCCAAACTCACCAAACCTTTAGGAATCTTATTTCCTTTGAGTTTAATGCACCCTTCCTGATCTGTTTCTTCTCCTTGGGTGACAGTTTGGTCAAAGGATACATTTTCACGAGGCAGGTTGTCACTTCCCTCAAAATACAGTTGTTCGAAATTACCCTTGAGTTCCAGGAAGGAAAGAAAATGTTGATCATCATTGAAAACCTGCCAGTTATTGGTGTTGTCAGGTACACTAGGCTGATGGACCATTTCAATGGTGAATTTGTCCTGAGAGAAATCAGGATGAGGAATCAGCAGTGACCCTGAGACAACTAGTGAACCAGCCCTGCTGTTCTTTTCCCTAGGTACTGCTTTAATAGAGAAAGCATCAAGGAATTCAATGGAATCCCAAACCTGATTCCGGTAATGCTTCAGCCTCCCATTTTTTACCTGAAAAAGGCTTCTGAGTTGCTTTACAATCAGCTCTGCATCACCACGAGCCAGAAGATTCTTCACACCTTGTTCTTTGGCCACCTGTAATCCGAGAATGAGAGCCTCGTACTCTGCTGTGTTATTAGTATTCTCAAACTGTAACTTTAATGAAAATGGGTGTAGGCTTCCTTCAGGTGACACTAGCAGGACACCAGCTCCAGAACCAGCTGAGGAACAACTTCCATCAAATTCTAAAATCCAAACCCCGTTAGGATCTCTAGGAGACACTTTGGGGGGTTGGGATTTCGTCAGGGGACATAATCATGTAGTTTCCATGACCCATATCCTCATAGAGTATTTGTGCCTCTAGGATCATCTGTTTTCTGCACAATATACTCAGACTGCTTTTGAGGAAACAACTTCTTCATTTGTCCATTGACAGGCACGAGTGCATGCGACCATTCCATCTGGATTTCCCCACCCACATCTTTGCAGAAGTTCCTACTTAGCAACATCCCGTATGAAGGAGGGATATCTGCTACTAGGATGGTAGCCAACACTTTCTTTTCAGGCAAGGCAGCAAAAGCCACTTGTGCATATTTAATCCTTCCAACTAGAGGCACTTCTTTACTCTCCATAGAGTAGCAAGATCTGTAAGTACGAGTGAGGGTTAAGCCTAAAGCATGAGCTACTTTAGCTGGCATGACATTGTCCGAGGCTCCTGAATCTATGACACAATTACTGAGTCTATGGCCAGCTATGAGAAGTGTTACATAAAATGGTTTAATTTTGTCACCAGGCGAGGTGACAGCAGCTACCAGACTAGGCTGTGGCGCAGAAGGAGGAGTAGGTTTAGAAGTGGTCTTAGAGTTGGAATTAACAAAGTGGATCATTTTTGGCAAAGGCTTTGGGATGGGTTTGATAGTACTCAGCTTCTGAGATTTGTACCTTGGTCTTTTTCAGGTGATCAACAATATCAAAGGATCCAGAAGTGGATGGGCCATCATCATTTGGAATTCTAGGCTTATCAACTTTAGGAGAAAAAGAAGAAGCAACTTTGGTAACTGGATTGATAGGACTCACCTTCTGTGTAGACGAAGTAGGGATAGGAGATCCTCTTCTTGCAATTACAGGGATAGTTGCCGACTGCTCCTTGGATTTCTTAGGTGGCTGGGTCACCTTCTCCCTCTGCTTTGTCTATTCTCGAGTCATGACAGCAAAAGATTCGTTGTTCATGTCTGCTACCACTTCATCATAATCATCAATGCCCTCAATGGTAAAGAAATTCACTCGAGACCCCTCAAGTTCCTCTGCCTCATCATCAAATTCTCTCACAAACTCTTCGCAAGATTCGTTATCTTCATCATCATCTAGTTCTTCCACCTCGCAGGTCGTATTGACAGGGACTCTAACAGGAGGTCCTTCAAGTGCTAATCTTGTTTGAGAAGTAGGCAAACGATTCCTGGGCTGGAAATTTCTCCTCAGAACGTCTGCATAAAGAGCGTGCTGAGCCAGTTGTTTCTTTATAGCAAGAAGATCATTTGCAAGTTTCTGAACTAATGGATCAGTGTTAGGTCCAGGGGTGGAAGAGGAAGAAGCAGCAGTCTTAGATTTGGAAGTGTCTCTTCTCAACTTCCCTGACATGATCAAGTCATCCTCGACACTAACAGCCAGTTCTTGGTCCAGAGCTAACGTTCCGAGATTAGCCCTTCTTAGTGCATAACTAACTTTAGGTGATTGGGAATTCAGAAAGAAACACTTTTGAATTTGATCAACAGGCCGAGTATTTACAGGAATTTTATTTATCAACCTGTGTAACCGAGCCACAAACTCTCTCATGGGTTCTTGCGAATCTTTATTTATCTAAGAAATTTGGGCAAGCAAAGCATGCACATCTTCTGCCGGCTTGAAACGGTTTTCGAACTAAGTTCTCATTGTGGTCCCAGTCGGTGATAGCACTAGCCGGAAGGTGGTAGAACCAATCAGCAGCATTGTCTTGTAACGTCTCAACGAACAGCCTTACGGAGACGTCTTCATGTTCGACTCCCAGAACTCCACATGCAACAATGAAGGCTGTGATGTGTTTGTCAGGATGCACTTTGCCATCACCTTTGAATTTGGGGAAGTTCTTCCGGTTACCTCTGGGTAACTCATGCAAAGGCTGAGTAAGGGCCAGGGGCCCAACACGATGACCCCATGGTAATGGTGCTGCCATTCTTGGAAAAACGGCTTGGAGAGGAACTTTAACACCAGCAAGGATCAAAGCTCGTAGATTGGGACTAGCAGGCTCTGAAGGAATACCACCCGTAGGACTTCTATCTTGAACAGGTGGAGTGCTTGTCGAACGAGTCCTTCTATTTCTTGTGGAAGGAAGAGGAAAACCCTGTTGCTCCAAAAGCTGAAACTGAGAGTCTTCAATACCAAGGGTCCTTCTCCCTCGAGTAAAACGAGGAGTCGCCAGATCAAAGGATGATCAAAAATTACAGAACTGGAATGTGATTTTCCCCAGCGGAGTCGCCAAAAACTGTTGGTCGTCAAATAGGACTTTTAAGAAGAGCAACAGTCAGGGGACAAGAAGTCCCTCCTCTTTAATGGGAGAGGTTCCCTTATTCAGAAACAAACCTATTTACAAATGTACAGGACATGATTTGTTGGTTAAACTTGGATACCACGAAAGTGTTTTCTATGAAGGTCATCAATTACAAAAGGACTGAGGAAATGAGAGCATAGAAAAGAGCAGAAAGGCAAACATGCAGAATTATAGATATCAGAGTAATTCTTTATGTATGCGAAGTCACCGTGAATTGAAAACAAGATCATTCGTATAGAACAAGTAAGATGGAATTTAAAGACACAAAGTTCTGTAAATAACATCTGCCAGAACGCAAAGTTTCTTAACGTAACACAGATTCATTAATCAAGGACACAAAGTTCCTTCTTGGTTATACAAGATCACCGAGCTTGCAAAGTTGAAGAGTATCCAATCGATGAGACTAACGAATTTGAGATAAATGATCTTCACAAAGAAAAAAAATGAAAGCTTAGAACAGAAACGGAGATCAGATAGACAAAGAAAGGAAAGTCCTTCTGTATTGATTTCTCTATAATCTATTTACACTTGCAGAAAATATGCCAAGTTCTTCCTCCTTTGTGGAATGGCGTAGAAAGGCCATTATATAGCTTACAAATCAGTTACCCTTCATAACCGCTTCTTTAATCAAGAACCATTAAGGACTGCCAACCGCAATACCTCAACCTATTACAAAGAAAACGGAAAAGAAAGGGAAGAGGAGAAAAGAACAAGGAGAAGAAGACAGGTGGCCAGTCGCTGAGAGGGACCCACCGTCATTCGGAAACCGCTGCTTGAATTTTCTTCCACGTATCAGCTATGTCCTTGCCACGAGGGACACACCAGAATTTTCATCTTGAGGATGACAATGAATATCTTTGAAAACTGATGTAACCAACGTCTTGAGAGCTTCGTCCTTCTGCCAGCTGTCCTTGAAATTTGATCTTCGGATTGATAGCATCAGAGCCGCAACTTAAATTCATATTTTAGCATATTCGGGTCGAGCGGGAAAAACTAAGTATGAATTGCATTAGGTTCACTTGGGACATGTGAGACGCGAATGCGCGAAACACGCAGTTCGGCCGATTCGGGTGAAACAGGGAGAAGACGCACAAATGCATTTTGGGACATTTGGGACGAAAACGCGCGAAGGACGCGGTTCGGGTGTTTCGGCCGAAATTGGAACAGTTTGCATTTTTTTTGATTTGGGACAAAGAGCTCTGAGGTACGCGACTCGGGAGTTTCGGCCGATCGGGGAACAGAGAGCAATTTGGAACTCGGGACAGTTGGGACAAAATTGCGCGAAGGACGCGGTTCGGACGAATCGGCCGAAAATGGAACAGTTTGCCCGATTAACTTTGGGACATTTGGGACATGAAAGCGTGGTTCGGGCGAATCGGCCGAAAATGGAACAAAAGGCCCGTTTGAACTTGGGACATTTGAGACAAAAAGTTCCAGAGTACGCGGTTCGGCCGGTTCGGGTGAAAATGGAACAACTCACACTTTTTGATTTGGAACATTTGGAACAAGAAAGTGCGAAGTACGCGGTTCGGGTGATTCGGGCGAAATATGGAGAAGACGCACAAATGCATTTTGGGACAATTGGGATGGAAAAGAGCGATGTGCGCGACTCGGGGGTTTTGGCGGAAAATGAGACAGAGCAATTTGGAACTCGGGACAGTTGGGACAAAATCGGGCGAATCGGCCGAAAATGGAACAACTCGCACAATAAGTTGGGGACACTTAGGACAAAAACTTCCGACGGGCCCGAAAATGGGACAAATTCGGAGGTTTCGGCCGATCGGAGAACAGAAGAACCCGTTTGCACTTGGGACAGTTAGGACAAAAATGTCCGACAGGCCCGAAATACTTACAGAATGACCCAGAATTTAGATTTTTTTTACTTCAAGACTTTTTTCACACCACCATCTCGACATAAAAGACATTTAAACTCAAAATTTTGAAATTTTTACTTTTGACAGAGTGGGGAATTTTGAGTGGACAACACCTCTAACCACTCATTGAAATGAAATACTGAGATTGTAAATGCTTTCTCTTGTGGGATGCAGACACACTCCAAGGTATCTAATGAGTTTTAAAAAAAAACTACTAGGTGAATTTCACTACGTGAAATTGAGATGATTTCCCATCTTATAAATATGATGATTCTCTTTGAACACAAAGTTAGAGTTAGGACAAGGAGGTCATCCCCTTATCATTCTTGGCTCCTAAATTCACCTTTGTGAAAAATATGTCTCCCTTTTGAAAGGAAACATACTTAGGATACATGGAGACCTTTTTGATCATTTTCTCCTCATTAAAATAGGCCTTCTCATTAAAATAAGAGGATTTCTCTTTGAATGAAACTATGTGCCTCTAAACTCATATTGGATAGAAACATTAGGGTTACAATATCATTATTCTATGAGATGTAGACACACTCCAAGGAATTGAATGAGTTTTCAAAAACACTTTTGCGAGACATTGCACTACGTGGACTCGTGATGACTTCTTGGTCCTAAAAAACATGAGGCCAGAATTGGAATTTGGAGATCATCACCTTCCTCCTTGTAACTTCCTAGAGCTTCACAATTTACTTTAGTGACAAAGATATAGCCTTTTGATTAAGATAAATGGGGATTTATATGCCTAATCTGATGCTATTGTAGCAGTAAAATTAATATGCAATTAAGTATAGAACTTACACCCAAACAACTAAGTAATAAATCATGAAACCCTAATTATAAGGAGAAGAAAGAGGTACTTAGCTGATTCATAATTAATTCTGAATTGTACTAAAGTGCCGACTAGGTGAACAAAGCAATAAGAAGGTCACACATAGAACCGAAAAATTGTAGATCTAGAGAGATAGGATGGAATGAGGCACTTGGAGAGGGACATGGGCACCCGTGGGTGCCCTAGGCATGTTTCTAGGCACTTGGGTATGTGGAAAAGTTCAGGAAACATCCTCTAAGTAGTCGCAAGGTGTTCATTGTTAGTCTCCTTTTGTCACTTTAAGGTCCCACCAAGATCATTGAGGTCACTAGACACCTGCAATGAAATATGAACCTACAAAACCCTCAAATATACATCAAATCCTAAAAAAGAAAGATGCAGAATGAGGGGTTGGACTTTCCTTAGCTATCACAATGGTAAACTTACAACTAAGAAGTGTACTACATCTCAGATCTAATGTAGTTCTATATGTGTGTGTGCGGAATAATGCCCTATGTGGATCTTGTTTGTGTCACACTTGATAGCAAGAAAATAAGATAAATGTAAAGAAATGTAATAGATGTGTGCATGGAATAGAATGAACTTACCTCCTATGAAGTGTATGCAGAAGTAGCACTCCCTTTTCTGTTGTGTGGAGCTAGAATGGATTCTTGAATACTCTTGTAATGGCATTGAATGCAACCTTCGGTGGTGATAGCTAATGCTTAGTGCATGGTCCTTTATTATGGTCACATAACTTTATATTTATATGATTCCCTTGCTTGAATTTCGTAGTTAACCCCGAAAAGGCTGACCACCAAGAAAATAAGATGTCCAAACAACTAGAAAGGACCATAAATATGTGAGAAAAGTACAAAGAAGTTAGAGGCACCCAGAGGGGACAGGGGCGCCTAGCGCTAGCATCCTGGATGGGTGTTGGTGTCCAAAATGGGAAATGCTAAAGTATAAAATGATAGACTAGGAAAGAGTGTGTGTAAGACTAAGAAGGATAACAGAAAACAAGAAAATATGGTCAAAGACATGGGTTAATTAATACTTTTCTTGCTTAGGAATCATATGAATAATAGTATGTGATCAAGACTAGATAGATACCCAAAGTGCGTGATTTAGTGTCTACATTTACCTCCACTTTATGTTATTAGTGAATGTTTGATAACATAAATTAGATAAGAGATACATACCTGAAAACCATGTAGATCGATGGCGAAAAACGTGTTGAGAGACAAGAAAAAAATGTGGAGTGATACAAAGTGAAGTGTGGAAGTTAAAGAAGACGAAGTGAAAAAGTGATGATGATGGTGACATTGGAGCGAAAGTATATCTATTGATTTCATGTTTTTACCTGTTGTTGATGTCAATTGATGTATGATTGATTGATTGATGTGATTGATTTGACTACCACTTCCCATAAGGACGGACCTTCAAAAGATAAGAACAAACAAGTAGTAAAATACGCATGTATATGATCAAAACATGTAAGGAGTGTGTCAAAGTATGTAAAAAATGAAAAAGGAACATGTGCACCTGATCCACGATGAGTGAAAGAGATAGAAAGCATCATGAAAGATGTTATATATGTGAGTTTTTTGGGCAATCTCACACTAAGAACAGAAGAAGTGTAGGGAGAAAAGTTTGGTGTCATTCTCAAAATCTTTGATTGCTTCCCAAAGTATGATCACCACTGCAGATGGTGTGTAAAAATCTAATTCATTTCGAACAATTCCAATCCAGCACGAAAGTAAAAAAGAATATATAGTGCATGCATGCCGAGTGCAGAAGGACTATGTGCCCTATAAAATTTGTTGTGTAAAATGCCAAAAAGTATGTTGAACTGAAAAATGTTGTGTAGCTACCCCCTGGTTATAGGTGCCTAGGCATTGGTGATTATGTTGTGCTAAGGACCCAAGTTAGGATCTAGGCCATTACTGAGAGTGAAGACTGTGTTGACTGTGTGTTGAACTATACTATACTATGACTATAGACGGTTGTATGAGGTGACTAATTCATCCAAATGATGCCCCCCTCATTTAGGGTGCATGCAACGTTGTGAGGAGTATGCTTCCCAAAGGAGGACCAACTGCTGTGTTGAAACTGTGCCTTGCAGGGGGGAAAGGGAATGTGATTGTTAGAAACCATGACACACATAAGCAAAATGGTTGGAAGACAAGTGTTAGTACAAGCAAAGATAAACACACATGCATAAGAATCACTATTTAAACTAACAAGATAATTTATAAGATAAGATGTGAGTAAACACGCAATAGGGCAACCAAAGTAGACCATGAAAAGTGGGTTTAAAACATTAGACATCCCTTACGATGTCACAAGACAATCGAGGCCAAAGTTTCCACAAACATACAAGCAATCAGAGAATAATCAAGACACAGGGCAAAGACCACAAATAATGGAAAACAAATGTAAATAGTAGCAAGCAAAGAATCAGACAATCATGGAAGCAACTAGACATGCAAATCAAATGTTGCACATGAAGCACCCATTAGCATGTTAGAAAGATTAAATTTTTTTCAAAGCATGTATAATCAGATAAAGTAGTGTGCTATGAAAAAATAAAAAAATAGCACCTATAATGTATGAAAAATAGAAGCCCTAGGAGCCATTGTGGGACTAGTAAGAGGTATTGTGCCAAGCATCTGTGATGCGTGTATTGATCTGTATGAAATCCACATCCACAACTAGAAAGGCAAGTGAATGCACATGTGTGGTATAGAAATAGATAATGGCATACCATATATTTGTCTAACATGTGTAAAAAGTGTACATGTAACGAGTAAATGCAAGCAATACTAAGTGCAACTAAGATATGTAGTATCTTGTGGATGAGATAGAATAGAATGCAATGTAAGTGTGATATGATTTGTGTGCCCCCCAAGTGGATGTGAATGCACGAGATGAGGTTCATTGATAAAATACCCCTCAATAGTAAATAAAGAACCATAGAGCAAGAGTGCATCATCGGGAAATGGTTTGAATTGTACATGCTAAAAAGATATGATCGTAAAAGAGTAAAGCGTATAGAGTGAGTGATATGACACATGAGGTTCATTTTAAATTGATACCTTTAGAAGTTGAGCATGAATTGTGGAACTAGAGTGTGTCATAGGGTAATGAGTGCAACATGTACAAGTAGATGTAAGAAAGATGTGTCGTGAATGCGTAGATTATGTAGTGTGTATGATGTGTAATAACCGAGATGCGTAGAAGTAGAGAGGCGATGAATGTGTGAAGTGTGTAGTGTGTGAGGTTCATGTATGTAGTATTCCCTCCATAGTCAAGTGTGAACCATAGCACGAGAGTGCATTATATGGTGATGATGATACTAATGTATCAAGATGTGTAAGATGCGTGTGAAAGATGAGAAGTGAAGTGCATAGTGTGTAAGACACTTGATAGTGTTAGAAGAGAAGGCGGGAAAAGAAGTATGGTGCCCCCAAATTTGTGTTAATGGTTAAGTGATCAAATAATTTCATGGTAAAAGTGTCATCAGTGTGTCAGTGGTCAAAACCGAATGGAGAATCATCTGTAGAGTATGTCCAAGCAATTGTATTCAGGTGTGATCCATAGAACAAGAGTGCATCATCAAGCGTAAATTGTAAATGCCCATTGTGTATTCCCCATTAGTGAAAGGTGGTAATGGACATTCATGTGCATACCAATGAGTGAGGTTTTATGAATATCTGAGAAATGATTCATTGCAAATGAAAACATGGCCAAAAGGCACGGGGAATGAAATATTAGTATGGTTAGGATCTAATGTGCCCCTATCTAATGTAGTCATCATTGCACTACTATTGAAGCCGTAAGTGGAGAAGTGACGATTGGAGACTCGTGCATAGGAAATATTGCGAGATGAAATCATGTGAAGAGCCATAATTAGTACATAATGTAGATAAATCCATGGTAAATATGCAGGATTCATGAGGCGAAGTGAATATGTCCTCCACCGTAAATCCCAGCCGAGTCAATCCATCATGTGTGCATATAGTATATGGGCAAATAGGATCGAATGGAATGTGTTCCCAATAAGAATCATTCATGAAAAATGTACATGTGAAAGGATTATATGCTAATGGTGTTTTCCCATGAGAACGTGAAACAGGTGGAATGATGTTTAATGTTTGTACAGGCCCCCGATAAAGTACCTATTGGTCGTCAAACTTGCACCAGTGTCTCGGATCTGGAAGAACTGAGTTTTTTGAGACAACAATGGAACCGTCCCCAAGTTGTGGGACCTTGCGCACTTGGGACGGATCTCCTGAGAAGGTCAGTTCCTCTACCTAATTCTACTACTACTGCTACTCCTAATGCTGAAATGAAATCCTTAGCTAAACATGCTAAGGGACCAAGGATAGAAGGAGAAATGTGAAAATAGGAAACTAATCTAAGGGAGGCGATAGCACTAGAAATAAGGGGGATGAACACTATTTGCTTTGAGAAAAAATGAAATCAAATGCACAAAGGAAGGCTAGACACACGTGTAGCACGACTAGAACAAATTTTAGCTGCAATCATTTCACGCAAGACACAACTAGAAAAGGATATGCAAGGGATGTAAGAATGCACAACAAACACACAATGTGAAAGAAAAGGCAAGGAAGAAGAATAAAAACTCAGTTAAGGCACAAAAATAGTCACAAAATAATGCTTCTATTACTTCCAGAAATGCACAGAGCTGATTATAATGGCGTAGGAGGTTGATATCCACATGCAAAGATAGATCTAAAGGTCTGCAACTAAAAATACAAGGAAATGAAGTCCTATACAAAAATGAAAGGATCCAAAATGTCCTTAATACAATGAGAAATGCTCTTACATTTATAGATGAATCAATACATGAGAAGAAGAGGAGGAAGAAGGAGGGAAAATCCAATTTGAAATCTTCAACCACTAATAAAGAATTTAATGCCTATAAATCCATGTGTAAATATGTCAAATGCACTTTCCCCATGTCTGTTTGGCATGTAGGAGAAGGAAGGAGGGAGAATCATGATCAAATCAGGTAGTTGGAGCAATCAAATCCTATATTAATGCCATGAGAGACATTTTCCAACTTCTCACCTACCTACATCCCACTAAGATTTGAACTTGAGTGATCTAACACTGTAGCCCACGTCATCAGCTATTTTGTCATTTTTCTACCAGGTGTCACACCTTATCGGAGTTACTATAGGATTCGGTAACACCTATGTTACATGCTTCGATAGGTTATGTATGGCTCACTCAATGTATGACATATTGGGCATGTGGCTAACAGGAACTATGGTGCAAAAAGGTGTGGAAGGACGTGAATGAAAGAAATTGGCACAAGAAGGAAATCAAGGGATTTTTCATGCATAAAAGTAATACATGATGGGAGGAATGTCGAAGGAATACCATGTTGGAGGGCTTTGTAGTCGTGAAGTAGGGCATGACTCAAGTGTGTTAAAGGTAATGACGCGGAAAAAATAAGAAAAGGCGACAAGGAGGGAAATGCAAAGATAATTAGCTAAATATTGCGAAAACAAATCTGAGGGTGCGCAGAAGGAGTGCATGATATGCTAGGAGGATCGTGAATGCATAGGGAATGATGCGTAAGAGAAATGAGAAGAAGATGAGAACAGGAAAGAAGGGGAAAGCGTGTAATACACGCGAGGAAAATGGAGAGTATAGGAGGCGCATGTGAGGAAATGCAACCAAGAATTAATGTGCCAAGTGAACAAAAGGGGCACTGCACAACCTTGCAATGGAGAATTTAGAGCTAGAAGGTGTATGTAAGTTACCTAAATAACTGAGAGAGTTATTTGGATAACAATTTTGGTGACTTTCGGGGCCGTCTGCCTACTAGATGAAGGAGATCAGTAGCCTAAAGCATCCATTGGGCATGGAGTTTGTTATATAATCATGAAATTCTAATATGCATTTTTTAAGAACTACCCTTGAAGTCACTTGGAGGATCATTTCTCTTACTTCTATCCTCAATCATGTGAAACTGTGCAACACTGCTGAAAAATAACTGGCATCCTTGGAAGCAAAAGAAGAGCACGCTTGCACAGCAGCATCCGAGAAGAAAGAACTATATACAAACAAAAAAAATGTGCTGCAGCAGCACACTTAGAGGAATTTAAACTACACTAATATATACCAAATGATGCTGAAAACTTTAATGTAAGGGTTTGAGATAGAGCCCATTTACTGGGATTTGCAGCACACCTCCATCAAGATGAGTTAACTCGAAATAATTAGCCTCTTTGCACAAAATGATGATGTATGGGCCACTCCAAAGTGCATCAAAATTTGAATGGTGTCATCGTTTAGCTCTATTAGCATCCCATTTTAAGACTAAGTCCTCGACTCTAAAAGCTTGAGGCCTAGCCTTTCTTTCAAACCATTTCTTTGTTACTTGTTGATGTTGTTCTAGCTTGATCATGGTAGATTCCTTAATTCTTCAAGATTACAACTAGCTCTACCATTCTGATTTCTCTCTGGTCTATGCGCCCTCAAACTCCAACTGCTAGGAAAGTTCTAATGAAGGCATTCATATTTTCAAAGGAAGGATTAGCTTCACTTGCCATAAACATAGCTTAATAAGGTGAAGTTCTTATTGCCTTCTTCACTGTGATTCTTGTCTACCTAGAGCACGCACAAGACCTTTGTGTGCCACTGCCTTTGGTTGATATTCCATTGTCTGCTTCATGATTCTGATCAGGTTCTTATTTGTTGACTCTACCAGACCATTGCCTTGCGGGTAATAGTTGGAAGACGCCTTCAAGTAGATGACTAAGGATTAGCTGCCCAATCAGTAAATTTTAGTACCAAGGAAGGCTTTTGCATTATCAATAGATAATGGTCTTAGGAATCCCAAACCTTGTTATAATGCCTTCGAGAAAGTCAAGGATGATTGACTCGATTGATTCCTTGAGCGCGAATAACTTCTCTCCATCTGGTGAAGTAGTCTATTTAGCCGTCAACACCCACTTGTGGCCAAGCGCTTAAAGGAGGATTGATCATGCCTATGAAGTCAAGACCCCATTGTACAAAAGACTGATCTGCTTGGATTGGTCAGAGGGGAAGTGCTGCTGATTTCTTCTTTCCTAGAAAAGAAAGCACATTCTTTGCATTTCATGACCCACTTGTGTACATCTGCAAACAGGGTAGGCCAAAAGTATCCTGCCTTGATGATCTTCATTGCTTTAGTTTTTGGTAGAGAAGTGTCCACCAAATAATCCATCGTGAAATTCTGCTAACACTTTTTCAATATGTGTGCCATTCAATACATCTTAGTAGCACGCCATCAATATTTATTTTCGAAGAGAAGCACCATCAATCATCACATATGGAATAGACTGTAACCTCAGATGTCTTCTCTTTGCTTTGTTCAAACTAGGAGGGTATGCACCTATAGGAAAGGAATGTGATCATGTCCCTTCATCCAGTTGTGCATGTGCAGGGTCTTCATTCTGTTTGTAGGTTTCTGCACGTGGGAAATCTTCATCTCAAAAATAATGAAGTCTCAGGCTTCATTCTGTGCATCCTCATCGAGATGCATGCAGAGCATGCTACCTCTTACCAACTTTGTGGATTTGATAGTCAAATCACACTCAATGATTTTTTTCACCCATCGTGCTCTCTTCTCACTGATTTATGCTCCCATGATGAAGTCTCATGACATTATGAGTGTGAGACTAACACCTTGATATGATTTGTGAGTGAGCATGAAATTTTTAAATTCTTGAGTGCATGCATGATGGTGAAGACCTGTTTCTCTATGTGACTATATTTTAATTCATAATCCTTCATTGTTTGACTGAAGAAAGCCACTAGTTGTTCCAATCCTTGTGCATTTTTTTGTGTTAAGACAACAACAACACTCGCATCAACTCTCATAGGCATAAAGGATAAAATCCTTGGAATAATCTGGATTGATGAGTGTTAGCATGCAAGTAATTTCTTACTTGATTTTGTTGAAGCTCTCCTTTCCTTCTGCTTTCCATCTGAAATATGTGTCCTTCTTGAGCATCAGGGTGATGGGCCTAAACTAGTCCTGTAAAGTTAGGAATGAATCTCCTAACAAAATTGATTTTTCTTAGAAAATACTACAAGGCCTTTCTTGTGTGATCGGGTAGGGAGAGCATAAGGATGACTGAAACATGCTCAAGATCAATAACAATTCCATCCTTTGAGACCACATGGCCTAAAAGGTTTCCCTACGCCACAAAAAAATTGCACTATTTGGGGTTAAGAGACACCCCAAATTTTTTACATCTCTCAAAGACTTTCTCTAGGTGAGCCATGTGATCCGTGCACTCTACTTTAAGAAGAAATATTATGTCATCAAGGTAAACCAAGATGAACTTGATTGATATATCCTTTGAAGGAAATGTCCATGGCACACTGAAAATGTAGCACTATGCATTTGACAGACCAAAGGGTAATCTTCTGATATGCATATGTTCCCCATTTGGTTGTAAATGCGTATGTTTGAATTGATCCTCTTCCTTGACCATGATCTGATTAAAGCCAGAATACCCATCCAACATGGAAAATCTTTACGCTAGCCACAGTCTGCAAAATCTATCTCCATAGAAGGTAAATGATAATGATCCTTTAAGGATGCTTTATTCAAATATTTGAAATCAACGCAGTGTCTAATTTCACTTTTCTTCTTACGCACTGGAACAAGATTCATGACCCAAGTAGAACACTTGATGGGAAAAATAATATTTTCCTCAATGAGTTTAGAAAATTCTTTCCTCATAAAGGGCTCTATCCTTGGATTGACTGGTCTCTACTTTTATCTGATGGGCTTTATACTAGGATCAAGGTCAATGGAGTGTTGAGAAAAACTTGGATCAAATCCTTTCAGGTCTTCATACTCCCATGAAAATATATCACTATATTTATGAGAAAGAGAGATGAAAGCCTGCTTTTCATCATACACGTAAGCTTTACTGAGTAATAACTCTTTTCCGTGCACAATAGTAACTAGAGAGTTGTCTTCTTGCATCAAACACATATAATTTTCTTTACCATTGAACTCATCATCAGGGCTAACATGTTTCTCTAAGGTGACTAACCCCTTAGGAAAATTATTTATCTTGAGTTGAATCACTTGGTCACCATAGCTGTCATACAAATCAGCTTACATGCTTGATGAGAAACCAACTTCATTTTGAATGAAATGGATGATTTGTGCATCACTATCAAACACTTTCCAGCTGGTATTCTTCTTTGAAATAGATAGTCTTATCACCATTTTGACATGCTGTGTATTCCCCTTGATAAAGTCATCCGCAGGAGAAAATTTTGAACCAATTGTGGCCATCTAATCTACTTCTTTGTTCATTTTCCTTGAGTACCTACATGTAGATTAAGAGCATCAAATCTCTCAAGGAGGTTCCAAACTCTATGTTTATAAGCTTTGAGGAGCTTATTATTTTTTGTTCACTTGTTTCTGACCTAGTGGACAACCAATTTTGTGTAACAAAAGATCGGCAATGCCTTAATCTATCTCTTCTCAATAATGGTGAGACCATGTACCAACACCTCATATTCTACCACATTATTAGAGCATGAAAATTACAACCTATGCATGAAGAATAATTTATCATACGTAGGATAAATGAGAAGAACACCTGCGCCTGTGCCATTCCTACTTTTGGAGCCATCAAAGTACAACTTCCATAAACCGACATTATCTTCATTTTAATTGAGTGCATGTGGTAGTAAAAAATCTTCAAGGATGTAATAAGTGCCAAGCCCAGTTTCAAAATCTTCAAGCTCTTTAACATATGGATCAAAATTATGGTGCCTTTATTTGTACCCATTCATTTAGCACTAAATCAGGAAAAAGAGGCAGAACATGCTACTCTTCAGAAACTGAAACTTGTTCTTCTTGGATTAGGTAATTGGCCCAGAGAGGGGATGGGTCATATGACTCAACATGATAGGAAAATATTCACTCACCTTGTATAGTAAAGCAAGTACCATACCTTGTCTTGAGTAACATATGGGACCAATCAAAAGAAAAGTAACCTCTTACTTTGGCAATGAAATCTCTTGATAAACATAGGGCAAACAAAGGAGGTAGGTCAATGATTAACACATCTTGAGTTATTGTGAGGCTTGGACATGGATGGAGGTGTAACTCAAGACCCTTGATGACTCCTAAAGTGGTGATAATTGAGCCATAAAGTTGCAAGACTCCTTTGGATAAAGGGTTATACTTAAGACCTAGGACATCAACAATTTTCTTAGGCATAACAGAAGTACTAGTGTCTGAGTCAATCATATAATTATGCATAAGGTGTTTACCTATGATCAAGGACATATAGAAGGGTGGGGTTTTAACAAACTTACTTTATTCTCCTCTGCTTGATGGATATTGATGGAAGTGTGTGATTTGTGGACAACTGGATCAATGTGTATGAGTTACACCAGGGCTTCATGTAATAGGTCGCACTGAGATGGAATGGCTAGGGTGTCCCACATTGTGACATTTACATTTGTCTTATTCATCTGATCCACAATGTTGAATGAAAGGCCCATTGATTTGTGCATTTGAGGCACAACAAAATACTTCCTTGACTGATCAAGTGCAGCGGGAGGGGCCTTAGCTGGCGCAGAGGCTTGACCTAGGAAAGGAGGGGCACGTGCCGCTTCAGGAGAAGTGTTACACAGAACCTCATGCACAGAAAATTGTGTGCATTTACTATTTGATTCCTTGAGTTAATGAGCTACGTCCTTATACTTTTGCGGGTCTGCCTGTGTAATGCATGAACTATAGGTTGTGCGCCTGATTCAAGCATTCTTTTCTTGAACCTTGTGTTATCAGCAACTTGGGTACATAGTCTGTTTGTATATCCTATAGCTTGATTGATTGCAAAAAATTATTCGGCACCAAATAATATCAAGTTGGCCTCTAGAAGAGCTCCTAGATTTTCTTTATTCTCAGGCTTGCTTCATCTTGTTGAATGCTCATAGCTAGATGCAACATGAATAATGTAAGTCTGCGTGCATGTAGCATTAACACAATGATATTGACTATGAGGCATGTTGTAAGGAAAGCACTATATGCACCAAAATTTACATGTGCTACATTGTTGGAAAATGGTTCAAAGTCCCCAATGATGATTCATGTCTTTTCCAAAGGTGTTTGAGCTCCTTAACCTCTTTGTAGCTTATATTTGTAGCCTAGTTTACCTTAGCCATTTCCTGCTTTTCTGTAACTTCCCGCATCATTTTGCCTTAGTTTTTGCCTTTAGTTATAAAATCACCACCATGGTAGGGTGGCAGTCTTGTAACTGCTACCCTGTACAAGGTGAGGATCATGTGCAAATTTTCTAGAAATTTTCATGCATGAGTTAGACACGTGTTTCTCCACTTCAGTTCAATTCTAGAACACGTTTCTCAATCATTTTAGCTGATTTTAAGCTTGCTTCACTTATGGAAATCTCCTCTTTAACTTGTAATTTGTAATTGACTATTTAATTTCCCCTTCATGTGTTAATGTGGCACCCCATGGCTACCAAGTGTGATTGTGCACAACCCAGCCAACCTTGTATATAACCATTGCTTCTTCTAAACAAAATGCCAGAGAATTTTGATGTGTATTGCTATGCTATGTTGCTATAATCCTTCTAGAGATTACACAATCAAGCTCTATTCACTTGCATTGTTCTTCCTCTTCTTGCATTACCACCAGATTACCCAATGAGCCATTACTTGCTCCAACACCTTCTTCTAGCTTCCTCTGCATTCCCAGCTCCCTAGACTCATGTGGACACTGAAGGTCAGAAAATAATACCGAGGGGACACAAAATCACACCACAACTAGATTTTCACATCACTGTAATTACTAGGTTGGGGTTGTAATTGGGTTTCATCATTTCTTTAATTCTTTGTTTGTGAAATTTGTATGCACATTATTTACTATAATAAAAAAGGCATTTCCATTTTCATTGTTGCAATCATTGAGTAGTTACAATAGATCATTTCCTTTAACAAATATTTCTTAGGATAAATAACTTCCTTGTCCCATCTCTGTAGATTTGCAAAGAGTTAATTCTGGAATAAATATTCTGTGTTAATTTAGAAATCAACTGAAGCATCATTTAATTTATAAGATCCTCCACAAAATCCTTCTTTACTTTTTGCGGGGAAGTTGTAGGGGAAGAAAAACTTTTGGGAAGCTCTGATTTCTTCTCATCCATTTGAAGCAAAGTAGAGGATTTAATTCATATCCATAGTTTAGAGAACCTTTAATTGTTTAGAATAGATTATATTTCTTCTATAGATAAATAACTGCATCTGGTTGTTTGTTTGTTTTAGGATTTATTAACTAGATTAGAAGCTTGAATTTCTCCATTTCTTCATTTAGTTCAGAAATTTCTAGGAAAGTACAAAATATAGAAATTCTAAAATTTATGGAAGTGGAACTACTTCACATATCGTAGGAGTCTAGTATAGTACTACTTTCGGAGCATAGGGGAGTACGTATACAAGACCTATTCTAGCTACAGGGGGATCAGGAGGCATGGGAAGTTCTAGTTTAGGTGGATCTAGAGGTTCTGGAGGCAGGGGGAACACTAGAGGTTCTGGATCAGGTGGGCAAGGTCCGCACCAAACATAGAATATTTATATGGAAATGTCTCTTCATCTTCCAGGGTATAGGGGAATAAAAGATGCTACTGAACATGTGCATATGTGTGAAATATTGTGGCGTGCAAAAGGAATCACAACTTCTGAGCATAGGGAAAACCAATTTGCTACTACGTTACAAGGGTGTATACATAGCTGGTAGAGAAAGTTTGACCCTGATCAGACTTGCATGGATTATGCAACATTGAAGGATGCATTCTTAAAAGAGTTTCATATCCCTGAATTTGAGTAGAAGAGTATAAGTGCACTTTAAGGATATTAAAAAAGGCACTATTGAAAGTGTGCACGAGTATGATGCCCATTTTAAAACGCTTTCGTCTAAACTTTCTTATGATATTCACACAAGTCAGCATGCAAAATGGTTTGTTGGGGGATTGATTACATCATTTAGGAGGGCATTATCATAAAAGACATATACTGATCTATGTGAGGCATTGAAAGCAGCCCTACGTGCTGAGGTAGTTGGGAGTATTAACACTGGCGTTAGCCCATTATTAGAGGCATAGATTGTAGCTATGGTAAAACAACTAGAGAAATTATCGGTGAATTCAGCCCATGAAACATGCTTAGAAATTTAGTGTACAGATTGTGAAGTAGAGGGTCACACAAAGGATAGTTTTCCTCATAGGATAGTACGCTCATTGCTGATAGATTGTGAGACATGCCACTTAAATCATGATGCTATCCATTGCCCATTATTACAACGCACGATAAGTAAGAATGTCTAAAGTTACTATAAAATCTACAGGTCCAAAACTCATGGCATAGAGAACTACCAACTGATTTGATAGATCGATGATGATATAGATATTAGTGTACGACAGATAGGAGGGCTGTACGATGGAAAAGTGACATGTGAGCGTGGGAATCTACAAGGAACTCTTCCTCGCACCTGACCTCCTGAGGTCGTGCCGAGACAGCTGGTGGGGATGGAATATGTGTGAGATGCAGAAAAACTAGTTAGGCAATCTAATGTCTTCAATGCGCACTAGCGGAATTTGTGAATCTAAGGCAAAGAAAGACCCTCCTAACTTGAACTGGTGTGATAGATCAGTCAGCAAGGATGACTGCTCGAAGCCTCCAATCAATATCGAGCTCTGGCATGATTCGATCTATAGGTTGTGGAATACGTGGAAAATGACCTGGGATAGTTTCGTGTATTTCTCCGGATAGGGTCATATGGTGGATGGTAAATATAGTCAATTCTATGGATGATTCTCTGGCCTAGTCCAGAATTCCCTAGCTCTGTTAGCTGCTGTGTCTAGCAAGGATAATTGTTCGATAATGACAGGTGGAAATGGGGTAGATCTGAATACTATTGTACGTAGGCCAATGTCTATGTCTAATTCTCCTATGGATTCGTTGGGCTGCGGGATTTTTGGGTCACAACCGTAGATTCTTAGTTGTTGTGGACCTGTTATGGTCATGCGTGAAATCAATTCCTAATCCCTAATATCTAGTAATCGTATGCTTTCTCAGCTTCTATATTTAGGATCAATAACTATGTGATTTTCTCAGAATACCCTACAGGCGTTCGTGCAACCTGGATTCTTAGGCTGGTATCTATATCTAGAAGAGTGTCTCCTGCATCTGGCTGTGGGACCAAAGGATCACAACCAAAGGTTTGTTCTCTTTCGAACCCTTCTACAGTCATATGAATGTTACCTATGGTAATCTGTAGTTCGGTTGATTTGACCAAAATGTGTGTGCTTGGTCGTCTTCTATGTTTAACCCACTCAACTGGGAATTGATTTGTTGCAAGCTTACCGTTGTTCGGAAGACTTGAATCCTAAGATTTTGATCTATATCAGTTATCGCTGTGATGAGATTGGGCTGAGGCATGATTGGCTCGAATATGTATTCCCTGGGCTCTCTAGGTCCCGTGATTGTCATACAAAAGCAACAAAGTAAAGCGAACTACAGTAAAATAAAATTTAACTATGTGAAGTATATCTATAGTATATATGACTTCTCTATTTTTTTGTGTTTTCTGATGAGCTTTATGAATTTAAGAAAGCAACTATTTAAAATATCTAGAAATGACAACTAAAATAATAATTTAAAACAAACAAAATAACCGAGTGTAGCTATTTGTCTGTGCAATTTGTAGATCTATTCTAAACAAAGAAATAGCTTATCTAATCTATTTGCAAGACTCTCGATCCTACCTCAGAAGTGAGGAGTGAATCATAGTTTCTCAGAAACTATCAATCCCCACAGCTTCCCTGGCAATATCGAGAGTAGAATTAACTGAAATAAAGTAATTAACTACTCTATTTGATATGATTCTAACTAGAACTTTGAAAGCTAGAACCTGGATTCTGCAGAACAGTGGCGAATCCGATGGTGTGTGTGATCTTGTCCCCTCAGTGTGATCTCCTCGTTCCTTCATGTTCACGTGGATCCAGAAAAGCGTGTAATGCTAGCATCAACAGAAGTAGATATTGGGATAAAGGCAGCTCAGAACACTGACTGAATACAATGCGAGTAGGAGAGGGATAGCGCAAGAGTACAGAGCTTGGCTTATGCAATTCCTAGCGGGATTTATTGCGAGTCATGCAACATAAAGCGTCCAGAACCTGAAACTATCCTGTTTGAGGAGCAAAACCTGCAACTTTAATGGCTTCCTAAGCTATTCTACTCCAATGGATTGGATGAAATAACAACAGTGCTTGCACAAGATGGATATGTGGCTTACCAACAGTAAAACAATGCTAACTAAGCATGCAATGAAAGAAACTAAGCATTCTAAGAAAAAGGAAAACTAAATCTATTGCAAAGAGAAATCAGAGGCAAATTTTGAGGGGCCATTTGCTTGAGCACAAGCCAACTATTTATAGCATTTGCATTTACCCAAGGTAAAAACCAAATAGAACTCTTAAACTATAAACAATGGCAAAACACTATTCCAGGGAACCAGAATCATAAATGCAAGCTTATGGCGGTGAAAGAAAGCTGGTAAAACGTTGAATTTACATGAGTCATGTTAAAAGAGCTTTCTGGAAAACACGTAAAGGACCGCCGCCTTGAGCAGGGCGGCGGTTACAGGACCGCCGCCCTGTTCAGGGCGGCGGTCATGAGACCGCCGCCCAGGCAGCGGGGTTTTGTCACTGAAGAGAAAAAGGCCAAGAAAAGAGGGGAAAAGGGAAAAAACAAAGCATGCGGGGGCTAAGCGGGGCATGCGGGATGTTAACGCACACTTGGAGAGATTTTCGGATCCCGAACACCTTGCGAGGAGACCTGTATCATCATTGGGGCACGTGTCACGTTGTTCTGGCAGTACAGTACCTTACAATTTTGGGTACGTACATATTGCCCCCTCGGAGAAGCATTTTAGCCATGAAGAGGCGTAAAATGGTGGGTCCGAGTATGGCAGTCCCGAAATGGGAAGTTAGAAGTTATACCTGATACATCCGTGTGTTGAAATGACGCCGTCCAAGATTCCCGCTACCTGCAAAATGAAAAGAGAACTCAAGTGCAGATAGACACAATAGTTTGAAAAATAAATGCTAAAATAATAGGGAATGAGAACGTACCATTTGTGCGGGGATAGGAACTTACCTCCGTCGGCGCTCCAAACCTGTGAAAAAGTCATTTAAAACGAATTAGGGCTATATATATGAAAGTGGGCCCATTTTCCTATTCATTTGTGCGAGTCGATTTGATTGATTTTGAGCTCTGGGACCCACGGTGACGGTTTCTTGCATGAGTAGAGTCAAAACATCCGTGACGAGATAGTGATCATGCCTCCACGTGCGGAACATCGACCCGTGAGATCACAGGTTAGTTTTCTTCAGTTTATCCTTTTTACCCCCTTAAATTTGAAATGCTAAATACTTTGTCATGGGGGGGTAATTTTTGAAAATGTTAGTGTTAAAAGGTCCACCTAGGGGGGGCGCCTACTGGGTAGGCTTTTTTTTAGGTAAAATGGTCATTTTTTGCACTTTTTAGTCCTTTTAAATTTAAAAAACCCGCGTGGGTTTTCGGACCATGACCGCCGCCCTGCCCAGGGCGGCGGTTACATGACCGCCGCCCTGTTCAGGGTGGCGGTTACACGACCGCCGCCCTTAAGGCGGCGGTTACAAAACCACCTCCCTGCTCAGGGCGGCAGTTTTGCACAGAATGCAAAAGGAACATCTATTTGAGATTGTGTTTGTATTTTTAGCATTTCTACGTGTTTTCATGATTTTTCTAGTATTACTTGGATGCTAACTTGCTCTGTTTTGTGTGTTTTTGGGTGTATGCAGGCGAGAGAGGAGTATATCCGTGGAGTAGAGAGAGGGAGTGTGATTGGCTCCCAAGGGTACTAGATGCCCTCTCACAGGATGAGGAGGACACTCTTCAGCGGGCTGGGATACTACGCATTTCACGCGTGCCCCATGTTACACCATCTAGTCACATCCTTTGTGATTTGTTCTCATACTGGGATGCAGATCGGAACACCTTCCGATTGCCAGGGGTCCGCGGTGAGTGGACTATTACATTGGAGGACGTCTATCGTATTCTGGGGGTCCTGATCATCAGGAGACGACTCACCCTAGAGACAACAGGCTCACGGGCACAGATTGCACAGTGGGCCACATATATGGGAGATGCAGTCATCTCTACGGGGTCGAAGAAGGGGGTTAGAGTTCGATCCATTCCTTCTTTGCCCATCCCCCTACTTTGCCAGGCCATCATGGGGATCCTTGCCTCGAGACTGATCGGGGACAAGGGAGGAGATACATTATTATACTGCTGGTCCCCCATTATTGCACAGATAGAGGGGCACGGTCGGATATATGCCTAGGGAGCAGACATTCTTGGGACCACCTACCACGACTTATACAGGGTGGTCCATTTACAGGGGCAGTCCTTGAGCCACCCGACCCTAGTCATGAGTTGGGTCTATGAGCATTTCATCCCTTATGGCAGGGGTGTGGAGGTGGCAGATCCTGGAGCTGTGAGGGAAGCCAGATGGACAGACATGTCGGTGCTTAGAGCACCTCATCAGCCAGTTGCCTCCCTGACTACTGCCGACATGGAGGCCACACCATACCAGACTATGGCAGGCATATGGGGCGAGGAGGCTCTTACCTTGATCTCCTGCTCCACGACAGGGCAGCTTATTGATAGAGTGGGGCGAGTGGAGATGCACCCCTTTGGCCGTGTTCCTCAGCAGTTTGGCTTACCATACATGGGTATGCTTCCCCCAGTGGCGCCAGTATACAGATCAGTCTGAGAGGCCAGAGGGGGGCCTAGAGGCCGGGGTTGGACAGTGGTTACTCCTGGCGTTCCTATTGCAGCCAGGAGGATAGTACGTGCCAGAGGGAGAGCCGGTGCACCTCAGGCACCTTTGCTTCAGATTTCTGCGGTTCCCACCCATAGCAGTGATGACCCCATTGAGGTAGACTCTGAGTCTGAGGAGTTTACAGGGGGAGAGACAGAGGAGGAGACCAAGGACAGTGATCCTGAGTGGCACGACACCCAGGATATCATGCAGGTGGAGAGGGCCGAGCAGAGTGCAGAGAGGGTGACTCTGGTTTCAGAGGAGCCACTCTCCCAGGGCCATGGGGAGGATGAGTCTATTGCGGGGTGTTACATTGCTCCAGCCACAGGAGCAGCCCCTCAGTTGGTAGCGGCATCCGTGGCGGGCGCTGATCCCATAGATCCATCTTGGAGGCCTGGTGATCTGAGTAAGTTACCCTCTCTCCCTTCTAGTGTTTGTTTAATTTAAGATCATTTTAGTTGCTATCTTGTATCTTTTAATTTATTGTTTGGTTTCTAATTTGTTTCCTCCTTTATTTACAGAGACCGCCGATGAGTGGCGAGACTTGATTCGCAGGGTATGCACCGATACCCTGATGATCCCCATGGAGAGGACCCGCGTAGAGCTGTCCGTGGACGCTGGGGAGCCTTCAGCAGCTGGTAGACATACCGACGTCTTCGCTCCAGTCTGGCATGTGGCCAGGATGGTATCGACCCTTCACACAGAGTTAGCGGGGTACAGGATGGCTGAGCGCTTGATGAGGAGCCATTCTCGTGGTGAGACTGCGGCTGCCCCTCGGGATCCTGAGCCCTCCGTGCATTCAGAGCGCCGGCGTAGCCGGAGTCCTAGGCGTGGGCGTGCACCTTCAGAGGGGTCTCGTAGGGATTGAGAAGCCACTTGGCTCTCGTAGATTTTGTACTATATATTCTTTTGTATATCCCGGGCTCTTTGAGCATTTTGACCATGCTTAGTGCATGATGGCATTGTATATAAACGTTGATTATTTATATATATGTATTTTGTTCTGGATCAAAATCTTGGCATTCATGGCTTTCTTTCTATTTCCAGTTTCCTATATGTATGATATATGTTTTATATGCTTCTTTTAGAATATATGCAATGGTGAACAAATGATGCAAGTGTTTTACTTTCCTTTTGTGTTTCATGATGCTGATATATGATGATGTAGATATAATGTGATTTTGAATCTTAGTTTCTGTAAGCAATTTTGGATACTCCATGTTTGTTTTGGCAAAGTGATGAAAATAAACCGGTATGATGAACAGATAAACCTGCCCCTACCCCCAACTCCACGCAACTAGTAAGATGCGAGGGCTTATCACCAAGAGTTGGGAAGGGCGCAAGTTATGAGGTGTAGTGAAATGATAGTGATGGAAGACAGACAAAGCTTTGGCGGAACCAAATTAGGACACTACAAGTCCACTCCACTCGAGTGACTTCATAGTTTTGGATGCAACTTGCTTTGCGGTTTATCCAGACTTAGACCCGTAGATGGCCACATAGTAGACAAAATCTGGGTTTTTAGGATTTTAACTCTCTTGGGATTTTTGAACATCTGATTCATTTGTTTTTGACTCAAAGTTTCAAAGTTTGAATTGTTTGTGTATGACCTTTTGCATTTATTTGTCAAGAGGACCCCCTACACTTTGCCCCATGCTACTAGTAAGAAGCGTGGGTTTATCACCGTGGGCAAAGCATAGGCGAGTAAGGGCATTTCCATCCTTTCCCAACCCTACGTCACTAGTAAGAGACGCAAGCTCATCACCAAAGGTTGGTGGGGCAAGGAAATGTGTAAAATTAAAATTTTCTGTTTGATCAATGTTTGACTTGTTTATTTGAGTAAAATGTCAGTATGTGTTTATTTCCAAAGAGATATACATATGGGATAGATGTGACACCATGAAGCTTCTAGAACAGACCATAGGCAAGACACCTACCCTAAGAAGAAACCAACAGTGAGAATAAACTTGCAGATCTTGGTATAGTTACCGTTAAGACTTTGTCATGTCTAGCTTTATTAGATAAAATGATTCTGAGATAATTTGATGATATCATGAAAATGGAGAAGTATGATTAACATGTTTATGCCAACAACATCATGAGTTTGTAATGAATTTATTTGAGAATAGATTCCTTGATCATCATTTGTGTATGAAACAAGCGGACAATATGATCCTAATCTATATGAAGATGCAATGTAGATATATATATATATATAAGTAGTGCTAGCTGCTCATGCGTAGAACCGCTTGAGGTGCAGGGAATTGACTGTTTCACCAAATTCCTCACCTTCTAGCGTACATAAGAGGTATGCACCATTTCCATAGTCCTTCATGACTCGGTATGGGCCCAACCATTTAGGCCGGAATTTCCTTCCTTCGCCGGTCTTCTTGTCGATCCGGCTGTCTAGTCTTAGAACTAGATCACCTTCATATATGTCGCGTTCATAGACTTTCTTGTTATATTGCTGGCACATCCGGTCAGCATAGACTCTATGCCACTGCTCAGCATCTAACCTAGCTTCATCTAGGCTTTCTAATTGGGAGAGACGTGCTTCCTTATATTGGGAGTAATGAAATGCGTGCTGGGTATTTCAACCTGTAGATCTGCCTCTGCCCCGAACACTAGTGAGAAAGGAGTTGCTCCCGTTGGTGTTTTTGTTGAGGTTCGGTGGGCCCATAAGAAATATAACTTCAAGTGCCAATCTTGTTTGTTTTCTTTCACCGTTTTAAGGAGCTTCAGTTCAGGGTAATATGGCTTGCATCCCGAAAGTTCCATTATTGGAGATGATGAGAAAAAATGAAAATGAACTTTGTTTTGGTAAAATATTCGGTGGCCGTGAATAAAATTATGGAAGTTCTTTAGGACATGCTTTGTTAGAGAAATCTATGCAGACGCGTATCTTTCCATTCTTCTTAAGAACAGGAATGATGTTAGATACCCATTGGGAGTAATCGACTGGCTTGATGAATCCTACTTGGAGGAGTTTTATTACCTCCTCTTTTACCATGAGAGCTACCTTGGGTTTCATGGGTCTCGATTTTGTTTAACTGAACTTTGCATCAGATTCCAGTGATGAGGTTGTGCACCGCGATGTGGGGTGCAACTCCTGTCATTTCCTTATAATTAAATGCAAACGCCTTCTGATGTTCTTTGAGGATCCGAGTGTGTAACTTCCCTCTGGGGTTAAACCAGGACCCTAGTTTCAATATCCTTGGTTCGTCTTCCGTTCCGATGTTAATATCAATTTTTTCTTCGATTAAAGAGGTGTTACCCTCTTCAAACTCAGGTGGTGCTGAGGTAAATCCAAATCATCCCCATTTTCTACTGTGCATATGCTAGGTTCCATTTGTGAGGGAAGATCCATCATGGGATTTCCGAAGTAGGAAGACGAATGTGGGATTAAGGACAAATCTATCATACGATAGGAGAGATGTAGTGCTGCATAGGCGTTTAAGTAATCTCAAAGTGGCCATATCACTATCAAATCATGGTCTAGGATAGTAGATTCATTTCCGCTTAAAAGAGAATTTGTCATTGTTGTTATCAATGGTTCATCGCGAAGGGATACCATGAAATGGGTATCCTCTAACTCACTGCTTGGAGTAAAACGTGATGCTGAAGTTGCTATTGAATCGGTGAGAAGATTTTTCTCTCGCAGGATTGCTTCAATTGATATGAAGTCAAACTCCTTGCTTAAATCTAATACAGCTTTTTTGTAAAGTTGTAAGTGCTCGGCTTTGGTTTCATATACCTCAGAGACTTGGTTTGCTACTAATTGTGAGTCTCCTAAGACTCTGATGTTATCAACACCAATTCTCTTAGCTAAGATGAGGCCAAGGAGGAGGGCTTCGTACTCAGCGCCATTGTTTGTGCACTCGAAATTTAGTTTAAAGGTGAAAGGTAAGACTTTTCCTTCAGGGGAAGTAAAGATTATACCTGCCCCTGCTCCGTAACGACATCTAGCTCCATCAAAATGGAGTGTCCAATATTTGACTGGGAATATGGACGGTGGGATATCTGTTGTGTTTGCATATTCTACTTCCACCATACAGAGATCCTCTGCTGGAAGAGAGCCAATGCCTAGGGAATATCCTATGCCTACTGAATCGAATGGTAAGAATATTGGTAGATCATTTTCTAGCAATTCAACGATTTTTGCAGTAGTTCCTAATGATACTACGTCTACAGTGTTAGCCTCATCTTTGGGGGTTGGGGTTACTTTGGCTAGGCTCATAGTTTCAAGATCTGTCGTAGGTACCAACTTTTCTTTTGTTTTTGCATCGGTAGGTTTATTAAGTTGGTTTGTTGGGAGTTCAAACTCTGAGTGTACGCCTGGTATTTTCTTTAAGTCAGCTAGGTGTACATCAAATGGTTTTGGATCACCTTTGGCCACGAATACCTTTCCTAAATGTAAAAACCTTACTTCTTGAAATAGTGTAGAAGGGATTGCCTTCATGCGGTGTATCCATGGTCGGCCGAGGATCATATTATAGTTAGTTTCCCGATCTATAATATAAAACTCAGTCAAGATGGTTTTGGGGTCCTAAGGTGACCGGTAATATTATAGTTCCAACCGAGGTGGCTTTAAGACTATCATAGCCCCTTAGTGTATTTCGAGTTGTGGAACAATTGGTTTCTCCATACCCTAGCTTTTGGAGGAAAGAGAAGGGGACTATGTTAACTGCCGCCCCATCGTCAACCATTGCACGCTTTACATAGTTGTTATAAACCCATACTTGTAAATGTAAGGCTGGATCACCTCGGCGTGTGATCTCAGCATCTGTCGGCATTTTGTTTATCTCGAATATGAATTCGACATCCCTATCTGCCTGCCCTGGAGGATGAACATCAAAGTCCACATGATTTACCTGTGTTTCAGGCGGTGGAGTGATGTTAATTAGATGACCTAAACCTAATGCTTCTAAAAGAGCAGCCCTGTGGGCAGGAGAGTTCTTTAGTAAGTCTAAGAATGAAATGTGCGAGAAGGTTTTTGTTAGGTCGTTAATCAAATCATAGGCACCCACAGGTTTTACTACGATTTGTTGGATGTCATCTGCCTCTGGCAGGTGGCTTGGACTTGGCTGAGAGAAATACTCTCGTCCTTGTTATAGCTTCGATGGGTAGCTCAGCATCTAACTCCACTAAACCGACTACCTTAGGTCGTGGCTGACTTCCTAGTTGTGGCGCAACTAATGGATTTAGCGAGGTCGAGGCTTCATGATCATTGTTTCCTGTCATTACACCCTTGTTCGTCCCAGTTAGATTTAGCCTGTTGTTATCATGATTTGGGAGTGGATCATTAAAGATCTTCAGGGGTGCGTTTTGAGGGGAAACTACCCCTGAAAAGGTATTTGATGTTGGTGATGTAGGATCTGCTAAGAACATATCCATGAAAAGTTGTTTTTGTTCATCTGGCAAGCGTTGCATGAATTTATTGTAGTCATGGCACGTTCTAGTGTCATGGCCCCGAATTTTGTGGAAACCACAATACGAATTAGGATTGTAATTCCTAGTTTGTTGGTTTGATGTGTATTGTGGCCCAAAATTTTGATCAAACCGTTGTCTATTAAAATTTTGCGTTTGTTGTCTTTGGTTTGAATTCTGGTTTTGGTACCTAGTTGACTTTTGGCTTGGACCCTGTATGGGATTTCACCATTGTTGTTGTTGTTGTGGATGGTTAAAATCCACTGTATTGATTGTCAGGGTAAAGTTGTTATTTCGTTGGTTGTTTATTTGTGATGGAGTATTGACAACATTTACCTTTTTAGGCTGGTCGGTTACTCCATCTGTTGTTACACCCTAATTTTTGTTAAGGATTTTAGGTCCTTGATTGACGTTCATGGTAGTAGGATAAGTTGTAGTGTTCTGGTTGGGGGTGATTAACCTCCCGTTTGCTCCATATGTTTTGCGACCACTATCAATTGCTGCTTGATCTATTCGAAGAGCGCTCTCAAGTACTTCATCGTAAGTTCTTAATGGGAACTTCTGGACTTCTTCCTTCACTTCTCTGCTAAGAGAATGAAGGAATAAATCACATAGTTCCATTTGATCCATGTTTGGAGCACTTTCTGAAGAATAAAGAACTGTACGCCACCTTTGGATGAAATGGGTGACAGATTCATTGTGTTCTTGTTTGATGTGTAAGAACTCCCTGATTCCTGTTCTTAATAATTTGTTCATGTCGAAGGCCTTGATGAACTCTGACACGAGTTGTTTGAATGAATGTATGGAAGCCTCAGGTATTCTATAATACCAATCGAGAGCGATGCCTTCCAAGGTTTTTGGGAATATTTTAGCAACAACCCCATCCCATGGGAGTAGTTCTCGAATGGCTGTAGCGTAAGCTTTGATATGCGCATTTGGATCTCCCTCACCTTTGTATTTGGGAAAATCGAGAAGAGGTCTTGGAAGCATGACGCTTCGTATGGTGAAATCCAAGGGATCTTTCAAATATTCTGAGTAAGTCCCTATCGCATATGTTTCGACCATTGATGGTGCCTGTTGAGGGAGCGGTGGTGGGATGGGTTGTTGATATGGCGCAGCGTATGCATTGGTAGGGGCATAAGGAAGCCCCTGTGTTTGAGAAAACATGTCGGGAGAGGAGAACATATCCCCTTGTGGTGATTTGGAGTACATGTTTAAGTATGACGGGGTACTGTCCAGGAATGGATTGTTCTGTACTAGACCGGGAGGAACAGTGTTAGAGATGGTGGGTCTAGTTGGCGTTTGTTGTGAATACTGAGGAGTCATGCCTAACGTGCCTACTCCTATGAGGAGATCTACTTGGCTAGGATGGTGTGGAGGATTGGAACTCCCTGCTTGCATGAATTGTGAATTTTGACTTGCTTGGGCAAGTTCTAACCCTCTAACCTTTTCTACTAGAGTTGAAATGACTTCATTTGGTGAAGTCACGGTGTTTTTCCTTAGTGGCATTTGTTGTATACCATGGTGTTGTATAGGCATATGATATCCTGCTATGAACAGATCGCTATCTTGGCAAGTTTCTCTGAGAGTATTTCCTATATGCAGTGGCATAGAGGTATTTTCTTGAAAAGAGACCTCGGGTTGTGTTTGTAGACCTCCTATGGGTGGGTACATACTTTGAGAGCGTTGTTCATTCCTGGCATAATATACCGAATGTTCATCATCTAAACCTTGGTATGGGTCTGATTGTCTACTAATTTGTGGTCTAAGTAGCATCTGAGGAGATGAACCAGATTCTCCGGTGAACGTCATATTGTTCGAGCCTGAAGGCTCTGTTTGTTGCGTTTGAGCGAGTTGTTCCAACTCCTCTGTTTGGAAGGACGAGCTATATCTGATCCTTGGAGTTTATGTTGACAACTGAGTAGTTGAATAGTTGTCACCCCATACTGAGAGTGAGGGTGATGATTGTCTATTTTGTTGGGCGTAGTATGCCTCAAGACCCAAGAGGGGTCTGCCATATGCATCGAATCCTGACATATTCGGGGGGTATATGAATACCCGCAGAATAATGGGAAGGAGCGAAGGTGATGGTGAAAGCCAATGAGGTACAGAAGGTGAAACCGTTGACTCCGAACTAGAAAGTAGGAAGTTTCACATCATGTTCACCAATTTTTTTGGTGAAGCTGATGTGAAGGATAATGAGGTTAAGAAGGTGAAACAGTTGTTCACGTCGGGTTCACCAATTTTGTACGATGGAAAAGTGACATGCGAGCGTGGGAATCTACAAGCAACTCTTCCTCGCACCCAACCTCCCGAGGTCGTGCCGAGACAGCCGGTGGGTATGGAATATGTGTGAGATGCAGACAAACTAGTTAGGCAATCTAATGTCTTCAATGCGCACTAGCGGAATTTGTGAATCTAAGGCAAAGAAAGCCCTCCTAACTTGAACTGGTGTGATAGATCGGTCAGCAAGGATGACTGCTCGAAGGCTCCAATCAATATCGAGCTCTGGCGTGATTCGATCTATAGGTTGTGGAATACGTGGAAAATGACCCGGGATAGTTTCGTGTATTTCTCTGGACAGGGTCATATGGTGGATGGTAAATATAGTCAATTCTATGGATGATTCTCTAGCCTAGTCCAGAATTCCCTAGCTCTGTTAGCTGCTGTGTCTAGCAAGGATAATTTTTCGATAATGACAGGTGGAAGTGGGGTAGATTTGAATACCAGTGTACGCAGGCCAGTGTCTATGTCTAATTCTCCTATGGATTCGTTAGGCTGCGGGATTTGTGGGTCACAACCGTAGATTCTTAGTTGTTGCGGACATGTTATGGTCATGCGTGAAATCAATTCCTAATCCCTAATATCCAGTAATCGTATGCTTTCTCAGCTTCTATATTTAGGATCAATAACTGTGTGATTTTCTCAGAATATGTTACAGGCGTTCATGCAACCTGGATTCTTAGGCTGGTATCTATATCTGTAAGAGTGTCTCCTGCATCTGGCTGTGGGACCAAAGGATCACAACCAAAGGTTTGTTCTCTTTCGAACCCTTCTACAGTCATATGAATGTTACCTAGTGTAATCTGTAGTTCGGTTGATTTCACCAAACGTGTGTGCTTGGTCGTCTTCTACGTTTAACCCACTCAATTGGGAATTGATTTGTTGCAAGCTTACCGTTGTTCGGAAGACTTGAATCCTAAGATTTTGATCTATATCAGTTATCGCTGTGATGAGATTGGGCTGAGGCACGATTGGCTCGAATACGTATTCCCTGGGCTCTCTAGGTCCCGTGATTGTCATACAAAAGCAACAAAGTAAAGCGAACTACAGTAAAATAAAATTTAACTATGTGAAGTATATCTATAGTATGTATGACTTCTCTATTTTTTTGTGTTTTCTGATGAGCTTTACGAATTTAAGAAAGTAGCTATTTAAAATATCTAGAAATGACAACTAAAATAATCAATTTAAAACAAACAAAATAACCGAGTGTAGCTATTTGTCTGTGTAATTTGTAGATCTATTCTAAACAAAGAAATAGCTTATCTAATCTATTTGCAAGACTCTCGATCCTACCTCAGAAGTGAGGAGTGAATCATAGTTTCTCAGAAACTATCAATCCCCACAGCTTCCTTGGCAATATCGAGAGTAGAATTAACTGAAATAAAGCAATTAACTACTCTATTTGATATGATTCTAACTAGAACTTTGAAAGCTAGAACCTGGATTCTGTAGAAGAGTGGCGAATCTGCTGGTGTGTGTGATCTTGTCCCCTCAGTGTGATCTCCTCGTTCTTTCGTGTTCACGTGGATCCAGAAAAGCGTGTAATGCTAGCATCAACAGAAGTAGATATTGGGATAAAGGCAGCTCAGAACACTGACTGAATACAATGCGAGTAGGAGAGGGATAGCGTAAGAGTACAGAGCTTGGCTTATGTAATTCCTAGCGGGATCTATTGCGAGTCATGCAACATAAAGCGTCCAGAACCTGAAACTATCTTGTTTGAGGAGCAAAACCTGGAACTTTAATGGCTTCCTAAGCTATTCTACTCCAATGGATTGGATGAAATAACAACAGTGTTTGCACAAGATGGATATGTGGCTTACCAACAGTAAAACAATGCTAACTAAGCATGCAATGAAAGAAACTAAGCATTCTAAGAAAAAGGAAAACTAAATCTATTGCAAAGAGAAATCAGAGGAAAATTTTGAGGGGCCATTTGCTTGAGCACAAGCCAACTATTTATAGCATTTGCATTTATCCAAGGTAAAAGCCAAATAGAACTCTTAAACTATAAACAATGGCAGAACACTATTCCAGGGAATCAGAATCATAAATGCAAGCTTATGGCGGTGAAAGAAAGATGGTGTTTTCTCTCTTCCTCTGGAAATTGCGTAAAGGTCTTGAATTTAGTGTTGTGGGGTTTAGTCACTGAAGAGTAAAAGAGCCAAGAAAAGAGGGGAAAAGGAAAAACAAAGCGTAAGCGGGGCATGCGGGATGTTAAGACACACCATGCCCCACAATGTGTTTCCAGATCAGATCACCATCATTGAGGCAGGGCGGTAGAAGACCTAAAATTATTCTTACAGGATGAGGCCGTGGTGGTGGAAGAAGTGAGTTTCCTCATGGAACATGTTATACTTACGGATCTCTTGACCACTATAGGTGTGAATGTCCTTAGAATATTACACGTTCTTTCTACAAAAAGAACCATAGCTATGAAGAGTACCCAGACTTATATGAGCATCTGAGTAAGCAACATAAGCAAGAAAATAAAGGTGCCAGGATGGTTAGGATACAACGTGCTATGGACAATCAATGGATGCCCAAATTGGAAGCAGATTCTGAGGCACTACAAGTGAGGATCACGACCTGCGCTGAGGTAACATGTGCCAAGGAGGTATTACAACAGAAACCTACCATCACTAAGAATGAGGTTCTTCATGCATGGTACCTAGATCCTACCTATCATAATGAGGTTTATCAGGATACCATGCAAGTGCTAAGGAATCTTTAGGGTGAGATACAATATTTAAAGGAGCAGAAGAAAGCACTAGAGATGGTCCAAACTGATATAGATGACTTAAGAGAAGTGTGAAAAATGTTGTGCCAGGAGAACATCATTCCACTCTTAGGAAGTTGGATGAAAGGGAACACTCCACGCACAAGTATTGAGACTGGATGAAAGATCCTGCATGCAAATATCCCTCCTCATAGCCTGGATTATGACAAGGAAATCACTCTGAATGTTGTTGTGGATGGGTGGCTGTTGAGTAATATAATGATTGATACATGCATGTAAGTCAATGTTCTTACCTTGGATGCATGGGTACAAATGGGGAAACCCCCATTGCAACCATCCTCTAATGTATTATTCATGGCGAATCAGACTACGGCCACTCCCGTAGGAGTTTTAAAAGATGCATCCATTACCATACAAAGAGCCAAGTTCACTAGAGAATTTGAAGTTTTAGCACTGGAAGAATCAAATAGCTTCCCATCTCTACTAGGGAATCCTTGGTGCTATGAAAATAATGATGATATTTGATTCAACAAGGGCTATATTAGTTTTGAAAATAAAGAGGAAAGGGTCATTATCCCTTGGATAGAAGGAAATTCCACACCTTATGTTGAGCCTTTAAGTGAAGAAGATCTGAATAGGATTTATGTACGTGTCATACGAGATCCAGAGATGATTGAACCAACCAAAGAAGGGCTAATTCAGTGAGAGGATGCATGGTCTATTAGTGATACTACAAGTGTTTCTTGTGATAATTGGGCTCACAACACTTAGGAGTTGGTAGGGTGTGAAGTAAAGAGCATATTTCCTCGAGGCACAAAACCGCGTTATGTCAGGAGGATAGGTAACAACTCGGAACCTTATTACATAGGATAAGGGAATCCCATGGCATTCCTGTGCACCATGGAAGAAAAATGGATAGACCCACTAGAGAGAAGAAATATGCTAGCATATACACTATGTGGGATAATAGCACGCTGTTGGGTGGTCCACAAGGATCATCTGGTTGAATGGGATGAAATTGGGGTTGCTCTTACTACTAGGTTCTTTAGGAGAAATGCACCTACTCCAATCTACAATTATCATTGTGATCAACCTGTTCAACACCATGTTTGGAAGTGTGAGAGACTTTGGACAGAAGGGTAGGAAGCTTTACCACCTTCACTATGGGTACAATAATTTTATTCCACTTTATAAGGCTACGTGCATGCTTGGTATGTATATGTAGAACTCCATAGAGAAACTTGAAATTGGCATAATTTAATAGCAAGAATGGCCCAGATGTTTGACTACTTCTCTACAAAATCTTTGGTAGAAGAAACATTGAAAGTTATCAAGCACTTAACTATGGGGGATAATGCCAAGGCTGAAGAAATCCTCCAAGAATTCTTAGATAAAGAGGACTCAGGAGCACATATTGATAAAGAACTAGGGGCCGATGCAACATTACTTCAACATGCTTGCCTTGGGAAAGAGAGAGGAAAAATGGTCTACCTAGTGGATGATGAAGAAGTAGATAATCTAGATGTAAACAATTCAATAGGAAGGCGTGAGGTATTAGATAGTGTAGATAGGACCACACGTGCGTATCATGAACCTATGAAGAAAAAGTGGGTAAATATTAGAACAGAGACTGAGCCTAAGGAAGCCAATAATTAGAGGATTATTGAACTGATTCTAAAGTGGTACAAGATAATTGAGTTACTAAGGGATTTTACCAGGACTTAGTTCCTAGGGGCTACCATGAGTTAAAAGCCAGTGCATGAGTCATTAAAATAGATGAATATAAAGCTTAAAGAGGGTGTGCACCCAGTTAGAGAAGAGGCCTTACAGAATGAACCCCAATTTGCGTGAAAAGGTCAAAGAAGAGATTGATAGCATGTTGAAGTCTGGAATTATCAATCCCCTTGATGAGTCAGAATGGGTTAGTCCAATAGTGATCAGTATAAAGAAGGATGGAATGATTAGAATTTGTGTGGACTACAGGGAGCTGAATATTGCATGTGTAACAGATCCATTCCCTATGCCATTTACTGAGGAAATACTAGGAGTTACAGGGTGTGAAATATATTCATTTATAGATGGGTTATTTGGGTATCATCAGGTTAGAATTTCCTAGGAGGATCAGGAAAAGACTACATTTACTACTAAATGGGGTAGCTTCACCTATACTGTCATGCCTTTTGGTATGAAAAATGTGCCTACTATATTTTCGCGCATAGTTGTCCAAGCGTTCCAAGGAATTTATTCACAACTTCTTACAGGTATATTTAGAATGATTGGACTAGTGTATAGATTAGTTAAGGACCATTATGAAAATTTGTGCTTAATGTTTGAAAAGTGTAGGCAGTTGAGTATCTCTTTGAACATCAAGAAGTGCATATTTACTACACCATTTTAGATACTTTTAGGACACATAATCTGTAAGGAGGGTTTGTTAGTTGACCTAGTGAAGGTTGCAGTCATTATAGGCCTAGGGGAGCCTACCAGTCAAAGTGAGGTGCGTGGATTTTTGGGACATATAAGATATTATAGTAAATTTATCAAAGGATATGCCAAAGTTTCCGCACCCTTAGAAGAGTTACTGAAAGGGAAAGGTACGTTCTACTGAGGAGAACAACAACAACATGCATTCAAGACATTAAAGGAGAAACTTACAACCACGCCTATTCTGCATTTTCCTTCATGGGACAAACCATTTCATGTACATGTTGATGCCTTTGGCATGGCCATTGGCATGGTGTTGGTTCAACCTAGAGAAGGTATTATAGATCATCATATCTATTTTGTCTAGTATAAATTTTACTCCTGCAGAAAATAATTACATAACTAGAGAGCATGAAGCTTTTTCAATGATCTTTGCGTCACATAAATTTTTCCAGTACCTACTAGCTACACCATTTGTCTTTTATACAGATCACATGGCATTGAAATATTTGGTCAATAAGCTTGTTTTACAAAGGTGATTATGTCGATGGGTGCTCTTATTTCAAGAGTTTGATTTCAGAGTTGTGGTAAAACCAAGAAAAAGTAATTCTAGACCAGACCATTTATCAAGAATACAGTCAGGAGAAGAAGCACAGGAAATTGAGGATACCATGTCAGATGCATAGTTATACAGGTTACAATGCACGCCATCAGAACTAGAGGACATTGTTATATTTTTACGCATAGGGATGGCACCAGAAAGAATGAAATCATTGGAGAAGAAACAACTTGCTATACGCACTGCACCTTATATATTAATTAGTGGTGACTTGTACAAAATGGGCCGGTATGAAATATTGCACTGTTGTGTATTAGAACATGAGTGCATGGGCATTATGGAAGAAGCTCATGGTGTAATTCTAGGAGGCCACTATGCAGGTGATGCCATAACGCGTAAGATTCTACTTGTTGGATTATGGTGGGAGACCCTCTATAAATATTGTAAGGAATTTTGTAAGGCATGTGATCATTGTCAACATCTTGGAAGACCAGGTCAGCAAGATGAAATGCCTTTGAGACCTATTTCTAGCACAGAACCATTTGAGAAATGGGCTATAGATTTTGTGGGTCCTATTTCACCATTTGCGTGTAGAACTAGATCACGCTACATTATCACTTGCACAAACTATCTGACACAGTGGGCAGAAGCAACACCTACCAAGGACTGTACAATGGCTACATCAGCTCAATTTCTATGGGAACATATTATTACAAGGTATGGATGTCCTTTGAGTTTGACCAGTGATAGGGGCACACATTTTCTTAATGAGATAATTAGAATTTTATTTGATGAGTTCATGATTGCACACCATAAAGACTACACCCTATCATCCTCAGGAAAATGGAGCTGTTGAGGCTTTCAACAAAATTTTGAGCCACACATTGACAAAAATTTTTGATGTTGGAAGAAAGGATTGGGATGATAAAGTATCTATAGTACTTTGGGAATATAGAACAACATATAAAAGGTTGAACAAAGCCACACCATTTCAGTTAGTGTTTGGCACAAAAGTTGTTCTTCCACAAGGAGGTCTATTACAAAAGTTCTTCTTCTTTGCGTATTACATGCACAAGAGGTCTAGCTAATGAGGAAGTTTTAGAAGAATGGATTGAAAAGATAATTCAGATGGATGAGCGATGAGCCATAGTGTGTTGGAGTCAGAAGCAAGAAAAGGCTAGGAAGAAAGCATGGCATGATAGAAACATAAGGGATAAAAAGTTTGAGATTAGACAAATGGTACTTCTCTATGACTCTAAGTTCTTGCACCATCCAGAAAAACTTAAGGTACATTGGTTAGGACTGTATGTTATCACTTACATCCTTAAAACAGGTGCTTACCAGTTAGAAGCACTTGATGGAACATGGCTACCTGGTTACTTCAACGGGAGTAGGCTGAAGCCCTACTATAAATAAGTCTTCTTGGTGTTTGTAATAAGGCAGTATTTCCATTTAGATTAGGTTTTCAATTATCGATTTCCTTAATGTGTTTCCTTATTTATCACTATACCTTTTCAATTTAGTTGGTGTGTTATGAAATAAGCACGCTTGCGCACATGAAGCTAGTTATTATATGAAGTATGTTTATGTGTAGATGAATGCACATACTTTTAGTGTGGGGTGGTTATCAATATCTAGGTACAAGATTGTGGGAATTAACAGGTGAAAGGAATAAGTTGCTACAGATGCTCTTAAATTCAAAGGAGTGCCTCTAAAAAGTGACCAAAGATGGAGATGAATGAAGGAACAATATAACATGAGGTAAGCAGAGGCCATAACAACTACCAGTAGAAGGTGTAGTGATGAGGTACTCAAGTGCAAGGAAGTGTGCTGAAGAGAAGTCTGTGACCAGAGGGCAGGAAGGCACGCTAGAAGGTTATAGTTAGGGTGCGAAGATGTAACACGCAGAAAGGATGGATTCGGTAAATTAATGAGAGGATATTTGGTAGGTGAAGGAGCAATGAATGCATTAAAATTTTGAAAATCTATATAAGGATGGGATGCGAGTTCATTTTTAATGTTATGATTAAGAGTATTTGAAAAAGGAGCCAAGTGTGAAGAGCTGAGTGATCATATTAAGGTGCGAAAGGTGTGTAACCAGTCGTGATAAAGAGATTTGGGCACATAAAGAGCTTGCGTCCCCAGTGGTGAAGGCTTTGAGTGAAGCAAGGTGATAGAGAGGATCTAGGGCACATGATTTCATGTAGGGCATACTGAATCGAGCTAGGGTTTTATTTTCACATCGCATAATTCAAGAGGAAAGGATCTACAAAGGATCAAAAGGTAGAAATGGAACCCAAGAAAGCAGTTACAACATGAGTGAAGTGAAAGAAGAAGGTGGTAGAAGAAGAAGTGGAGATAGCTCCTGAAAGTAATTTTTTAGAAATGCAATATCCAAAGGGGGTTATCATCATCCAAGAGTGGGATTCTCACATAAGGAAAAGTAAGGTGAGTGAGTAAAATCACCGTACCATAGAGAATAAGAAGGATCTTGACGCGTTGCTGAACATGAAGACAAATAAACGTACAACGGAAGACATGCTAGTGTATGACGATGCTGGTGAGAATAGCTTAAATAAGATAGGATTTTACCAGCTATATGAACTCCCTTAATTCAAGAAATATGAGCCCTTGCACTAGTGGCTCATGAGCAGAGTGCACAAATATTTTTTCTACTTTGTAGGATGTTGAGACAGAATTTCAGCCGTGCTCATCTCCATAGTAACGGGGTTGAAAGGCACAAGAGAATATTTTAAAGATGATTTAACAAATATAAGGCCAAAATATTGGAGACCAGAAAGGAGTTGGGGTACACAAAGGGTTCACACGACATGGACATCGATAAACTAAAGAGGTACCTAGTGGTGCAAGCAGCCCCACATTTTGTTACAAAGCTAAATGACTAGGAAAGGTGGTCACAAGTGAACACCATGTGGCTACACATTGCCAAAAAGATGTCTGAATGGTTAGTCTACAACATTTCATGTTATATTATAGAAACAATCATTGAGTGCATGTAGGAGGAAAGATCAACTTTGGAGCTACTATGTTATCACTGGTGTTCATGGAGGTCAAAGTACCTTATGGACCGAAGGAGAAGATATGGGAGTATCCCATGGAACACAAGTCATCTGCAAAACGCTTCAAGAAGTACTTGTGTGAGGGATCCATGACAGAGAAGTTCAAGCAAAGGGCTGAGAAGTGGTATGCTAGGCTCTGTGTAGATTTTGAGGAAGAATGGTGCATCCCCAAGGACTTGCCTTCGATGGTTGGAAAGGAAGTTCAGTTCGCTATAGACCAAAATTTTTGTATAGCATGGTTCACCATGAAAGATGGAGTGTGGAGCCCTTGGTGTAAGTTTCCATATGCCTTCATAGCAAGGTACTTCCAAACATCAGTACATAGGTTCACAGACACGTGGCGATTGACATTCAACATGGATAAGGTAGATTGTGACTACCACACACTAAGGAAGAGATATGTGTATCTAGGGTGGGGTGCATATATTGAAAGGCTCATTTCAGATGTATTAAGCCTTAAACCAACAAGTTTGGCTGTGGGAGATATAGGAGCATCATTGGTGTATCTTCAAGTGAAGCCCAAGATGGAGAATAAAAGGTATGTGGAAGATGAGTTCACACTTCCAACACCACCGAAGGGAAAGCATACAATGGAGAACATCCTAGTACCTAAGCCCACATAGCCAATAGAAGTGGAGGATGAGGAGGATGAGCGCGAGGATAGTGGTGGTTTGGAGCATAAAGGTAGAAGACATCCTACGAACAAGGATGAAGCTGAGCATGCCACTACACCACCTCAACCATAAGAAGGGGATGATGAGGACTTGGATGTAGTCTAAGGAGAGCACAAATTTAAGTGAGTATTCAGGAGAACAAGGACACAAGGTGCTACTTCATAAACTATGTGTAAATCACCCAAAATATCTCCACAGAAGGAGATAACTATGCAAAGGAGAAGGAAATTGAAGTTGAATGAGGAGGTGGAAGAGTTAGAGGAAATCACGCCTACTTCTCCTACACCTGTAGAGAATGTAGAATAGAAAGATGAAGAAATGAAGCAAGGAGAAGAGGAGGAAAAGGGAATAAATGAGACAACTATAGAGACTGCTTAGGACATGGAGACACAAGTCCCAAATTTGGAAGCTCAAGTTCATAAGCAACCTCGATCTAGAAGAACAAGTGGAGAGCACATTCCACTAGCCATGGGTTATTAAGAGGATGTAGGTAAAATTATCCATGACCATTTCCAGAGCACTCTATTGCAAAAGGAATTATATGGTTGGGAAATAATGGATGAAGATATCGCCACATTGTGCACGAGGAAGCAGTTATCATGGTCCATGCACACACACATGGATGATCCAGATTTTGATGTGTGTGAGGAGTCATGCATATCAAGGAGATTAAAGAAAACACCTTAGGCTAGACACATGATGGTAAAACCTACTGTCATGTCAGATGAACAAGTGAGTAATGCATTGGTCAAAGTATCAACAGAGGTGGCGAGGTGGAATATGGAAAAAGGCTGCCACAATCAGGGCGCTCAGGGAAGATATCAAAACTAAGGATGGGGAAATAACGTGCCTAACACAGGAGAGAGACTTAGCGCAGAAAAAGAACACTGTATTTATCAGCATTACAGAGAAAATCGGTGATAATGTCATAAGAGCTAGGCCACACTTGGAGCTAAAGGTACCATAGACATTTCCTTCAGCAATACACTATGTAGGAAATTTGGTGGACCTAGTGCTTGAAGATGAGCCTCTACGCATGCCAATTCAAAGGATCCAACACAAGAGGTAGAATGAGAGAAGGCTTCAGTGATGCAGAATATTACATCCTATGAAGGACCGCTACAAGTGCTACAAGAAGAATTGAAGAAAGTAAACCAAGCCTTGAACATTTACACAGATCCAGAGGTGCTCATCAACATAAAAACCATGGAGGAGAAGAATGAGGTCCAGAAACAAATGAAGGACAAAACATTGGGCCCCGTAGAAAGATTATCAATGGTTAAGAAGAAGTGCAAGGCACTGATAACAATGCAAGAACCACACAAGACTCGACTAGAAGAGCTTGGGAAGCTCATTGTGTAGAAGATGGATTTACTAGAGGGAAGGATGACTACAATATCCAACATTATGTTGGTCTTGTAAAATGAAAAAGGGGAGATTGCGAGGGATGAATTGGAGTCCATTGCTGTGGACATTCTAGAAAAATTAGAGGAAGCACCCGCTGAATGGAAGACCTTTGAGGCTAAAATAAAATAGGAATATCCTAAATTAGTTGTTCAGGTTGAAGAAAAGATTGCAGAGTAAAAATATTCTTTCATACATTCTTTCCATTCTTTCCATTCTTCTATTATTTACTTAAGTTTTTGGAAGACCATTGTTGGGGCGAAAATGAAATTAGTGTGGGGTAATGATGATCAAAGAACACTTGACAAAAAGCACATAAGAATTCCACATGGGGAAGTGATTCATATTCAAAGGCACGAATGGATACACGTAAAATAGAAGTTCATTTTTCAGGACTTATCCGTTTCACTCATTAAGGTCTATTTTTAGAGATGACGTGCAAAGCACACAAATGAGGTAGAGACATGTGCACCACACATTAGTTATTTTTGGAGGATTGGATATGAAGCACTTTACATGGACACAAGTCGGAAACAGATATATTACTGACAGTTAGCTAGTAGTAGTCTATTGTTAGTGCACTTGCATGTGTGGCTAGTTTTGTAAAGGTGCGTGGCTAAGAATAACATGTGACCTATTTTTGGAATGGATAAATGGTGAAGGGAAAGTCCCCACCCTTATATATGTAGTAAAATGTGTAATAAATATACACACAAAGGGGATTGAGATATAAATAGATATGTTGTTAAAATTGCTACGCGTGTATTACTGATATTGTAATGAGGCTTCTGTAAGCTTATTGCATTGAATATAATGAAGGACATTGGCTGAATCCAAGTGTTAGTTCTATGTGTATCTAAATCTAGTATGTTTTTGATCTCACCATGGTTAGTACTTAATTTTTCTTTTCCTTAGATATAGATCTGGGATGCTCTGTAGAATGATGAGCTACTAATAGAACCATATATGTTAAGTCCCCATCATGCTAACATCCTGCTACAGTAACCCTAAAGAGGGACCTGGTACCTTTTCATGCTTTAGGTGAGTGCTCAGTTAGGCAGAGTGATGTGCCAATGCATTTATGGTTTCATAGGGTTTGTATCACTGAATTCTAGGCTACATCAGTCCTTGGATACATCACATGAAGGCGATTCCTTCCACATTGTTTCAGGAAGTTAGATTCCTACATTTTGAGAAGTATTCATTATAGAGGGTGACTGAAGCCCTTTGCCATTCACTTGGCTAACCTAAAGAATAAACTTGGGATGCATACTGAGTTTGAGCTCCCCACAAACCAATTAAACAAACCCATGAGTTTAACAAAAGAAACAAAAATAATTACCACAAAGGAATTAGAAACTACCGGTTTGATCGAAGGAGTTCTTGTAGTTAAATATGAAACCACAATTGTTGAGATGGTATCAATAGAAATCACGAAAAATATTGTCTAGTTGTTAGAGAATGATTTACCCATTCTCCTTCCATTCGATTCCATAGTAATAGGACATGCTTTGGGACTCGAATCTCTTCCCACTAACAGAATTTGCATGGTTGAAGTCTCAAAAGAAAGAGAAGAGGATACAAAAAGTGATCAAACATCAATCTTTCTAAGTAATTACTAGACTGTTAACTACGATGGAGAAAAATGCCTTTTTTGCGCTGGGGCAGGTGTGATCCTCACATCTCCTGAGGGGAAGGTCATTCCTTTTTCCTTCAATATAACTTTTGAATGTACAAACAATGTTGTAGAATACAAGGCTCTCCTTCTTAGTCTAATAGTAGCCAATAAGATGGGTGCTTGTAACATTAGAGTTTTGGGTGATTCACAGTTAGTCACTAACCAAGTTTTAGAGGTATATGAGACTAGGGCGGAACACTTGCAGCTCTATAAGACTGTTGTACTCAACCTAAGTAAATTTTTTGACTTTATTTCAATCGAATCCATCCCATGTGAGAAAAATTTTCTTGTTGATTTGATAGCTACTTCTGATTCCCACTTTTGTCTGAGAAAAGAATTAGAAGATAACAAATTCATAGTTTTGGTTTGTGCTGAACCCTTAGTTCACACAATGCCAAGGAATCCAATCTTGGCATACATTGAGGCTGAGAATGAGCCTGATACCCTAGATTATGTGAAAAATAATGAGGCTATCTTAGGGTACCTTAAGTCTTATACAAATTTACATCCCGCACATCACAAGAAAGGTTTTTCTCTCATTCCTCATTCTTACTCCTATTTAAGAGATCACACGATGGAACCTTCCTCCTTAGAAGGCCTTGATATTTGTGAGATAGAAAAGGAAGGGGAGATAGAAAAACCTCTGACCCCACCTGATTTTTAGGAGGGTAATGCCTCTTTGATCGAGGGGATGATTGAAATCAACATTGGGATGAAGGAAGACCCAAAAACTTTGAAGTTAGGTTCTTCAATGAATCTTGAAGAAGTAGAAATACAAAAAAATATTCTTAAAGAACATTCAAAATCCTTCATCTTTAGTTATAAAGAGATGACAAGAATTGATCCTCATGTTGCAGTCCAAAATATTGTAACCAAATCTGATGCCAAACCCATTAAACAAAAATCCAAACCTATGAAACCAAAGGTGGTGCTAATGGTTAAAGACGAAGTTATGAAATTGATATAAGTGGGGTACATCAAACCTACCGATTACTCAATGTGGGTATCTAACATCATCCCCATTTAAAAAAAGAACAGGAAAATTCAAATCTGCATTGAATTTTGGGATATAAACAAATCATGTCCCAAAGATGACTTCCTTCTACCATCCATCGATGTTATCATTGACGCAACAGATGGTTATGAGTGGTTGTCACTCATGGAAGGTTTTTTTGGGTATAATCAAATTATAATCTCCAAGGAAGATCAAACCAAGATGACCTTTATTACTCCTTGGGGAACTTATTGCTACACAATCATGCTGTTCGGTCTCAAAAATGCTAGTGCCACTTACTAATGGGAAATGACTTACATATTCCATGATCTTATTCACAAGATTGTGGAATCATATGTTGATGACCTTCTGGCTAAGGCCAAGAAGCACTGCAATCACTGTAAGGTGCTTCACATCATCCTCTCTTATCTTATTGAATACAGTGTTGCATTGAATGTAGAAAAATGCGTGTTTGGTATGATAGGAGGGAAGTTACTGGGATACATCATCTCTTCATGAGGGATTGTTATGGATATAGTAAAAATATGAGTAGTTCTAGAAATGAAACCACCATCAAAAAAGTCAGGAATTAGGTCCTTTCTTAGAAATATGGGTGAAATCATAGGTTTATACCTAATTTAACCTTTACTATTCATCTGATAAATAATTTATTAAAGAAGGATTGCTGCAAAATCTGGATAGACAAGTGTCATGAGGTATTTGAATCAGTCAAACGGTTCCTTCTATTTCCTCCCACACTCATGCCTCTAAAACCAGATTGCCCTCTCATTCTTTATTTATGGGCTACATATGTCTCATTATCCAACGTGCTAGCACAAGAAGACGATGATAAACATGAACTTGTAATTTACTTCATCATTCGTACATTGCTAGACTACAAGACACACTATACACATGTGTAAAAGGAATGCCTCACTATAGTATTTGTAACAAAACGGTTAAGGAAATACATTATTAACTAAGAAACACATGTTATTGTTAAAAAAAATTGTCTTCGGACATTGCTAATGCAAGATATTTTTTCTAAGAAAGCTAGATGATTCATAACATTAATGGGAAAATTCAAGTTAGCTTACATAAACCAAAAGTCTATCAAGGGAAAAATCATTGCTGACTGGTTGGTAGATAACCCATTAGATGGTGGAGAGTTAGTAGACCTTATTTTCCCTGACGAATGTATATACTACATAGAAATTAGACCTCCTATTGCTGTGTGTCCATGGTATTAGGATATTGTCAAATTTATTATGGACCACACATACCCTGAGGGAGAAAATTCACTCATAGAAGATGGATACTCGTTATAGAAAAATTTCTCTATAACAGAGATTTTGACAGAATGTTGCTAAGATGTGTCAATGAGGAAGAGTCTGAAAATATCCTCTATGGAGCCCACAACAGGGTCTGTGGAGGTAGCTTTGGAGGACATGCAATTGCTAGAAAGATACACCAGATGGACTATTTTTGGCCCAACCTAGAACACGATGCAGTAGAGTACATAAGCAAGTTCCATAAGTCTCAAGAATTCTCCAATGAGATTCATATACCTGCCTAAGCTCTACAATTGATTGCAACACCTTGGCCATTTTCCACGTGGGGCTTAGATTTTATAGGGAAATTATCTTCCATATCAATAAACAACCACAATTTTATAATCATGGCCACAAAATATTTTACAAAGTGGGTTGATGTCATGCCTCTTACCACCATTTCGGGGTCTGTAATTACAAAGTTCATCTTGAACAAGATCATCTGTAGGTACAGGGTCCCAAAGTCATTATCTCCGACAATGGCACGTCATTTTAAAATGAAGAGGTGTGTGAGTTGTGTGAAAAATTCAAGATAAATCATCACATCACCTCTCTATACTACCCTTAGGCCAATGGATAGGCCGAGGCAACTAATAAGACACCAAAATCTATCCTCCTGAAAATTGTTAAGGAGAATAAGCATGATTGACATCTAAAGATATTTTCAGCCTTGTGGGCCTACAAAACATCAATAAGAATGCTGAAGGGGGAAATCCCATATTATTTAGTATTTGGTTTGGAAGTAGTCTTACCGCTTGAATTTGAGATACCCAATCTCCGGATATCATTACAAGGAATCTTAGGAGTAGAAGGATATCGTAAGGCACTACTCGTTGAACTAGAAACCCTCGATGAAGCTTGGCTTAGATTTGAGGCACACCATAGAGCTTACTCTGATTGGATGTGCTAGAAGTACAAAAAGAAGGTATATGAACATGATATATTCATTGGAGATCTAGTATTGAGACTTGATAGCCTTATAGACATGAAAACTGACGAAGGTAGAAAATTCAGGCCCAAGTGGTTAGGCCCATATCGATTCATGAAGGACTACAAGAATGGGGCATATCTCCTGTGTACTCTAGAGGGTGAAGAATTTGGTGAGTTTGTCAATTACCTTCACTATTACACATGATTCATCTGCATTTCCACATGTAATTTATTGCATCAGTATTACATTTCATCTGCTATACCATTTTGTAAATTCATAACTAAGGAAATTTTCTTTCAAGAAAATTTCAAAAGCTTATGAAAATATTGGCAAAAAATTCAATCACATTTCTTCAAATATCCACAATATTATTATCAACATTTATAATCATTTCATCAATTCAAAAAGATAAGACATAATTTTGACACTAATCCTACCAAGGCCTACATACTTGATTTTACTCATAGTTTTCTTCCAGCATAGGTGTCTTTACCTGTAGTCTATTCTAGAAGCTACTTGGTACCATATCTCTCCCAGAAAAATCTCTTTACTAGAAAAAACATTCTCAACATTTTTACCCGTATCACTTGTTTTCCTATCTCAGCCTTCGGTATTGAGCCCTTGCATCTTACTGGTTGCATGGGGTTGAGGCTAGGGGAAAGTTCTCCCCCCAAAATCACAACTCAAAGTTTAAAATAAAAAAATGATATAAGTAAAATAAAATAAATGCAAAAATATTTCATTTACAAATAAAACCACACTTCCTTTCCCTATAAGTATTTGGTGACGAGCCCTTGTTTCTTATTGGTGACATGAGATTGGGAAAGGAGGGACGTGCACTTACTAGCATATGCCTTGTCCTTGGTGATGAGCCCATGCTTCTTATTGATAGCATGGGGCAAGGTATAGGGGGTTGTTTCAAATAAGTTAGTAAGTAGTAAGCAATTCATTCAATAAAAAGTGCTTTCAAAATAAATCCCAAGAAATTGAATTAGATGTGTATATTCTAAAAGATTTAAAACCTTACAACCATATTTTTTCAATCAAGAGGCCATCTATGGGTCTAATTCTAGATAAAATTGCAAGAAAATCACATTCTAGACTGTGTGTATAGTTAGGTTGTAGGTTTCTAATTGGATTTATGTGAAAATCTTGTCTTTCTCTCATCACTTCCATTCATCAAAGTCATACAACTCACATCCCTGTTGGCTCTTGGTGTTTATCCCTGGCATCTCACTAGTTGTGTGGGGTTAGGAGTGAAGTGGATTCATTTTATTATCATAATACATTCATCACATTTCTCTAAATAAGACAAGAGGCATGAAATATTGCTTGAAAAACCAAATTTTTAGCATTACAATGAATTAACATTAACATCATATAAAACAAAACAACAAAAATAAATCATTCTGTAATCATCTATCATCCACTGCATACATTCTGAAAATCACATAAAATATAATATTATAAACATCTAAGAGTATGCATGCGAAATGAACCATAAATGAAGTCAAATCTAGTGTAAAGGATAGCCAAATCAAAAAGAGATATCTGTATATATCATAATAAATCAAGTCTGAGTACAATTCCATCCCACACTAGGTGTGGTCAAAATGTTCGCAATGAGCATGAAAATCCAAAAAACATCATATATATGCCTCACAAAATGGGATTGAAGCAATAAGGGCTCAATAGTCCATCCCTCTCTTTGGGAACCATGAGATAGTGCGACGTTGTGGCTGGGACTCCTGCTGTGGCTCCGATGTTGTGAATGCACCAAGTGGTGAGAGTGACCATGAGATCAACCACTAGTCATGGCCTTACTACATGAGTGGCTCCGCCTTGCCATCCTCTCCACCATCTCATATGAAGAAATATTATTGTCCTGAGAGGTGAGGATCTCGACGGCCTTCCAAAGAGGCACAAATAAATTAGTATGTCGTCCAAACTGTAATGGCTATCCCACATCCTCTGTCATCTCCACATGAGTCTTCCTTGAAGGGATCAATAAGGTATTAAAACAAATCCTATGAATAAGATCTCACTAGCCCTCAGTAGTGGCTACAAGATCAAAGAAAACAATGAGTTAGAAAACATAAAAAAACCAAAATAAGTAAAATTTCTAACATATTAACATTTCTAACTAAAAATGTCGAGAAAAGAGTATCTACATACTTGGATATCGTGGAATCCAGGTGGGATCAACTGGTACAGTTGGTGGTGGTGGAGCTGCTGCAGGAACCTGCTGAACTTCCCCCTCTCCTAAGGTAATGCACTAGCCCATCACAGACTTGTCATCACCACCTCCCTCGTGAGGAAGTGGCTCCTTAGAAACCAGAGTCTCCTTCTCTACCTCCACCTCCTCACTCTACCATAGAGATCTCCGCAAGCCTCCACTCTATATTACTACCCCCCTCCTCACCATCAACCTCCTCACCAACATCCTCCTCCATCTCGATGTCTATCTCTATATCCGTAGGGACCTCCTCCTCCTCCTCCCCACTATGAGTAGGTGTAACCTCAATCTAGAGAAGATCCTTGGGTGCTCTTGGAACTAAGACCTTATCCATAGAGATAGGTACTCTTGGTATCACAACTGTCCATCCATGTTGGCCCTTAGGGCCATCTCATGCCTCTCTCACACTCTGGTAGACAGTAGGCACATCAAGAAGAGCATCATCATAGGGTAACTCAAACTGATAGGGTACTATGGTCATAGGGTGGGCCTTTACCCTCATAGATCTATCTACTAATTGTGAAGTGGTAGCACATACAATCAAGATATTCCCCTCCTGACCCCACAATCCAATCATGTCCTGGTAGGGTCCCACAATAAAATCATTTATCATCAATATAGAAGTAGGATAGTGTGTCCCTATAAGAATTGATAAGATTGTCCATCTTACAGCTCTCATGGCCCCTAGATCCTGTATACAAACTCTACTTTGATAGGGGATGATCTGCTCATACACCCAACACATAACTAAAGAAGTGTGGCTCAAATATTTCCTTTGTAGCCTCATAACTTGGTACAAGTCATGGTATGTAGTCCCCAAAATATCCACACCCCAGGAAAAGATCCTCCCATATTTCTCAATCTGCATGATGATCGGAGCCCAACAGTACAAGATCTTGTCCCCGCCATTCTCTCTTACTAAACATGAAGCCAAGATACCAATAATTTCCTTACGTAGGGTTAGGATAGGTTCAGAGGAAAAAAATAGAAGCCACATACCTTGCTTAGCACCCTATGACACCCCATCATCCCCATATTAAATGCCCACTGACAAGATCTAGCTGTGCTCCCTGCACTCTCTAAGGTCAAATGTCTACTAGTCACAAGTACACTAAGAATCCTGTAAATGTCCTTCTAGAGAGATGCTCCAATCACCTCTAACACTAGGTAATCAGAAAGTGTTCCGGTTGGCATCCCAATAAGACAATAATTCACATAGAATGTGGCTGGTTGGTGTTATGTGTGTCACCTGAGAGATCCTCCATAACCCAGCTCGGTGTAATAAGTTTGTCTCATCTTAAGACAACTAAGAAATAATACCTAGAAGCCAATCACAGTCTCTCACCCTACTCCACTGAATGTATAACTCCTTCTACATTGACCAAAATACAAAAAAAGGGAAATTTAACAACTTATTTCAATAGGAAAGCTCATAAAAAACAACATAAAATAACTTAAAATCCAAAAAAATTAGTATAAGTGGGTCAGAATTGCTCTCTACCTCGACAATTACAAAACCATTTCCCTATGTGCAGGGCAATAGTTTTGTAATTTCACGGTAGTTCTAAGACCGCCACCCTATGCAGGCGATGGTCATGTCCATAACAGACAATCCGCCCCCTTTGACCCAAAAACTCAAAAAAGACAAAAATAGACCTTTTTTCATGAAACAAAAGATGGACCCATCTAGGCTACCCCCTAGGGAACATTTTAACACAAGAAATTTCATAAATAACCCCCTAGGTGTAGATTTCTCAAAAGTTCACATTTTAGGTTTTAAATGAACAAACGCGAAATACTAACCTTTGTCTTTGCCACTCGATCCCTCACTCAGCAGGGCCATGATCGCGTCATCGCACTTGTCATTTTTTACTATACTCTCACTTAAAATGGTGATGGTTGGTCCAAAGATCAAAAATTACAATGAATATGTGTAAATGAATTTGAAAATGAATGGTTTGGTTATATATATTCTTTGTTTTAACTTCATTTTAAGTGTATGATGATTTATGGGCTAGAGCACTGGCACAGGTATACTTCTATCCTCTGCACAGATGGTAAGTCCTCTTATCATTTTGTTTTAGTGTTTATTTTTTGATATCATATTTATCTACATTTGAGTCTTGATTTCATCTTGTAGGTAACAAGATCTTGGATGGTGAAATTTCTGCACATGGGCGTGTTAGGTATAGCTTCTAACTCCCCATTTTGGGAATGCCATACTCAGACTCTAAGTTTTATGCCTCTCTATGGCTAAAATGCTTCTTTTAGGGGGCAATATGTATGCACCCAAATTTACACATGCTACATTGTTAGAAAATGGTTCAAAGTCCCCAATGATGATTCATGTATTTTCCAAAGGTGTTCGAGCTCCTTAACCTCTTTGTAACTTATATTTATAGCCTAGTTTACCTTACTTATCTATTTCCTACTTTTTACAGCTTCCTGCATCATTTTGCCTTAGTTTTGGCCTTTATTTATAAAACAGCCACCCTGCCTAGGTTGACGGTCCTGTAACCGCCACCCAGCATAGGGTGGTGGTCATGTGTGAATTTTCCAAAACTCTTCATGTGTGAATTAGACGCGTGTTGATTCACTTCAGTTCACTTCTAGAACATGTTTCTCAATCATTTTAGCTGATTTTAAGCTTGCTTGACTTGTGGAAATCTCCTCTTTCACTTTTGATTTGTAATTGACTGTTTAACTGCCCCTTCATGTGTTGATGTGGCACCCCATGGCTGCCAAGTGTGATAGTGCACAACCCAACCAACCTTCTATAAAACCATCGCTTCTTCTGAAGCAAAAGACCAAAGAATTTTGTCATGTATTGCTATGTTATGCTGCTACAATCCTACTAGAGATTACACAATCAAGCTCTATTCACTTGCATTATTATTCCTTTGCTTGCATTGCCACAAGATTGACCAGTAATCCATTACTTTCACCAACACCTTATTCTAGCTTCCTCTGCATTCCTAGCTCCTTGGACTCACGTGGACACTGAAGGTCAGAAAAGAATACTAAGGGGACACAAAAGCACACCACAACTGGATTTCCACAACACTATAACTACCAGGTTGGGGTTATAATTGGGTTTCATCATTTCTTTAATTATTTTTTTGTGAAATATGTATGCACATTATTTACTACATAGTAGAAAAGGCATTTCCATTTTCATTGTTACAATCATTGAATAGTTACAATAGGTCATTTCCCTTAACAAATATTTCTTAGGATAGATAGATTCTTTTTTCTATCTCTGTATATTTACAAAGAGGTGATTCTGGAAGAAAGCTTCTATGTTAATTTAGAAATCAATTGAAGTATAATTTCATTTAGAATATCCTCCATAAAATCCTTCTTTACTTTTTTCGAGGGAAGCTGTAGGGGAATAAATGATTTTAGGCAAGCTCTGATTTCTTCTTATGTGCTCTGTGGCAGAGTAGAGGATTTCATTCATATCCATATTTTAGAGAAGCTTTCATTGTTTAGAATAGATTACATTTTTTCTACAAAGATAAACAAATAAATCTGGTTGTTTGTTTGTTTTAGGATTTATTAACTAGATTAGAAGCTTCCATTTCTTCATTTAATTCAGAAAGTTCTAGAAAAGCACAAAAATAATTATTTTAATTAGATTAGTTGCTTTGTATTGTTTCTTTTCCTTACATTACAAAATTAAAAAAAAAACATAGTGTAGTATTTGCTTATTTAGATTAGATTGTAAAATGCCTCGAATGCATACATGACCATTAATGAACCAGAAAAAAATGAACATATGGTAGTAATCCACGGGTTGCCCAAATGAACGGGAGCGAATTAATTATGGACATAGATACTGGACTTTGTATGCTTTTCCTTAGAACACCATCACGATACTCAGAAAAAATTTCTCAATTAAATGTTTTAAACATCGTGACTGACAAGGCTTACAAACATTGGACTGCCCCTGACAACAAAGTCTATATTTCATGTATGACCATATAAGGACCACATCCAGAGAGAGTTTACGGTTATGATCCAGTAGTAACCCAACCAAACAGGCCTGAAAAGTAATTAGATCTTGACACTGGATTACGCACACTAGTCTTTGGGATATCCCCACTTCTACTAGACATTGTTAGAAAATTGAATGTTCTGAATGAAGAAGCTCATCGAGCCCTCACTTTTCGGACTAAACCAACTAACCGTCTATAAATCTAGTGGAACCATGCTTCTCTTATTTATTCAAAAACCTTATCTGGAAATCATTACGAGGTGCCCGTTGGTTTTTCACATATCCCATAACCATTAGAAAGGATTTCCACAGAGCTCAATATTGATTGGAGTCTTTGTGTGGCTATTATTTCCAATCCATCCATTAGACCCATTTAGGTTAGAAGGGCCTTCCTTACCCTTGATGAGAAGATCTTGATATTGCGCGTAGAGGACATTGTTTTTCCTTGATAACTTGTTCATCCCATTTCCACACATTTTCATTCACATATCACATTTCGCTACTAGTAGCCATCCACACATTCCACATTGGCCATCATGACATGACATCGGGAGGTTGCGCGCAATTGAATTTGAAGGTTGTGTTTCTATTTTCATTCGTACAAGCACCATTCCAATTCTTATGTCAGATTGTTTTGAACTAGAACAAGTGCTTGGCTCGTGCTGGGAATTAAAAGAGGTTATGCATGAGGAATAAATTGAAATGGAAAGTAGACATTAATGTGCCATCTATCATTTTTTGGTACAATCCATACCTCTTGTTTGCATACTGATTCTACCAGGGCTGATTGTTTTGGTTATGCCCTTGATTAGTATTGTTTTTGAAGGCTTGTACCCACTATCTCTCTAAAGATATAACTTTACTAGAAAATTTTTTAATCATGGATTTCATTTATTCATCTTATTTCTACTACACAGGAGAATAGGACATGGATTCAACAGGATAAGCACTCTTCTCAGGAATGGGAGCAATGAAAGGCTGGGGCGTGTGAGACATCTCTAGAAATAAGGGTGCAGGGGGTCTAAGAGCCAACTTTCCCACTTGGATGAGACTATTTTATACCTTTATTGCAATGTTGTATGGGACATGTAAGGTTATACCCCTCATGGATTAAATCATGACTAAGATGCCACTATTCAAAGCCTTTAAATAATACAAGAAAATATGTTGGGTTATAGGCCTTACCACTTGAGGAATCCTGTCCTAAGTCTTCTGGAATCTATTATTGAAATCAATCATCTACTCATTGGGTACTCTTTTTATTGTCATCAGTTGTTCCACTAGTGACAGGTGATCTGACTTATCTTAAAAATAGTTGCATAGAGATGTTCCAATCTCATCCCAGGTGGAAATATATGCAGGTCTTAGGCCTCGGTACCACTGGAGTTCTTTGCCCTTGATTAAAGCTACAAACAGCCTGATCGCTACATCATCATGCATGATTAGATAGATAGAGCACACATTTGCTATATCCTGGATGTAATCAACAGGGGTAAATTTATTCTCACCGATGAAGTATGGAATGCAATTGAGTGCGGCTACTGGAATATCATGTTGTGCATTGAGATTGAGAGGGATTTCACAAGTTGATTAAGTAAAATTGGCTAATACTAATGTAGAAGAAGATAGTTAATCTAATCTAGGAGAACATATAATGTAATAGGTAAATGTTATAAAATAGTATGTAAATGAGATAAGTAACTAAACTAATGAAAAAATAAACCCTAATATGCAAGAAGAGAAAGGAAAAAACTCAACTGATAACATATGACTTTCAGACTGTGTCACAATGATGCACAAAAGATCAGAAAGCAAGAGTGACTATATTGGGGTCATGTAGAGGATAGATCTGGGTGATGTGGTTGGACTGGAGCATCTTGAGGAGGTTTGGGGTGACTTTGGCCACCCTAGTTTGTAATCTGGGCATCCTAGTCTATGTGGAATCTCTGTAACTGATAATCATAGGGTCAAAAGGTGTTCTAGAATATTCGTTGGTTGTCACATCACTTTCATTATACTACACCGAATTCTCTGAAAATTCCAAGAGGAAGTAATAACCTACAAAAGGCCAAAAGGAAGTATCAAAACCCTTAAAAAAATATGTAGAATGAATGGGTTGGACTGACCTCAGCTGCCACAATAGTGGGCTTACTAACTTAGCGCTGCACTACATTTCAAACCCGGATGTAGTTCTAGTGTGTGTGTGTGTGTGTGTGTGTGTGTGTGTGTGTGTGTGTGTGTGTGTGTGTGTGTGTGTGTGTGTGTGTGTGTGTGTGTGTGTGTGTGTGTGTGTGCATGTCATGCCTTAGGTGCTCTTGTACTAGTCATACTTTGTGAAGCAACGAGAAATAGCTAAATGTAGAAAATGTAGTAGAATGTGTGCATGGAATAAAATAGAATCACTCCCCCTATAAAGTGTGATGCAGATGTCCTAGGTTGTGCCTTAATGATGGAGCTATGTGGATGTAAATGTAATAGATGGATGCAGCTTTATATGGAGTGATAGTAGTGTATGATGCTAGGTCCTTCATTATGGTCTCTTAACTTTATATTTATAGGGTTATCTTTCCCTAATTTCATAATTAACCCTGAAAAGGTTGACGTCAAGAAAGATAAATATGAAAAATAACTAGAAGAGGCCCAAAAACTGGCGGGAAAGTGTTAGAAGGACCAAGGTGCCTATAGGTGGGACCAAGGTGCCCATGGGAACTCCAACTGAGGATAAAATTACACTAAATGTTTAGAAATGGCTAGGAATATGGGTGTAATAGGACAAAAATTACAAAATAAAATAAACAAGATGGCTAAAAGGATAGGGGTTAATTATTACTTTCTTCACTCAAGAACCTTCTAAATAGTAGTATGAGGCCAGGATAAATAAATGTCTAAAGTGCTTGATTTTTTGACCACACTAGTGAAGCTAAAAAAGTTTCTTAGAGGTGGTGGATTTTCCATGGTAGCCTGTATAGGTCTACTAAGAGAGGGAGTGGAAAGTTCTTGGTGCACTGGAGATGGATATGTGCACATGGTAGCTTTGCTACATGTTCTTCTCGGAGAAAGTTGGAGGTACTCAAAGGTCACTTTAGTTACAAGAATTTGTCTTGTATGCACTCTTAATGACTGCTAAAATAGTAGATTTGAGTATTAGGATTCACTAGATGTGTTGAACGAGCCTCTAAAGGCTGGAAATCACTAAGTCACACACCAAACTTAACAATGATGAAATTTAAGATTTTAATGCTTATCCCACAGGGCATGCCAGAAACTGTTAGTTCTTCAAACTTGCACACGTGTCTCAGATCTAGTAGAAATGAGTTTTTGAGGAAACAATGGGATTGTATCCAAGTTGTGGTACCTTACACACTTGAGATAGACCTCTAGAGAAGGATGGTTCCTTTACCTACTTCTACTGCTACTGCTACTCCTAACGCTGAAATGAAATCCTAAGATAAATATGACAAGGGACCAAGGATAGAAGGAGAAATGTAAAAATGGGAAAATAATCTAAGGGAGGTGATAACACCAAAAATAAGGGGGATGAACATGATCAAATTTGTACGGATATGAAGGAGAATGCGTAGAGGAAGGCTAGACACACACAACATAGACTAGAACACATCCACACACTCATTTCCATGAGACACAGTCAGAAAAGGAGATGCAAGGGATATAAGAAAGCAAAATAAACACACAACATGAAAGGAGGCAAGGAAGAAGAATGAAAACAAATTAAGGCAGAAAATATCCACAAAAAATGCTTCTATTACTTCTAGAAATGCATAGTCAATTACAATGGCATAGGAGGCCGATACCCACATGTAAGGACCAGATATGAAGGTCTGTAACTCAAAATGCAAGGAAATTCCTATAAAAATTGAAAAAATCCAACCCTTATCAATGAGAAACACTCTTAAATTTATAGATGAATGAATGATAAAAAAGGATGAGAAGTAGGGAAAATCCAATTTGAAAAATCAACCACCAATAACCATCAATGAATGCCTTGAAATCCACCTGTAAATATGTGAAATGCGATTCTCCATGTCTATTTGGAGTGTAGGAGAAGGAAAGGGCTGATATTTGAATCAAATTGGGTGGTTAGAGAAATCAAATCCTATATTAATGACAGAGAGACTTTTTCTAGCTTCTCACCTACCCAATCCTGCCTAAATTTGAACTTGATTAATCTGGAGTGTAACCCACGTCATCAAATATTTTTTCATCTTCTACCACTTGTCACACCTTAGTTGGTTGTAAGGATTTGGAACATTATTGGAACACTTTGGTAGGTTCTGTGTGGTTTACTCAATGTCTAACTGTCCACGTGGCACAAGAACTAGCGATGAGGAAGGTGCGGTAGCACACACATGAAAGAAGTGCAGAAGAAGAAAATAGGAGGCACGTAAAAGTAATGTGCATGGGAGGAACAAAAGGAATACTTGTAGGAGGAAAGTATGGAAGAGGTGCAATGATTACAAGGTAATGCATGGTAGCAAGGAAGGGGGAACACATGAATGTGAGGGACTTAGTTAATTTTGGGAAGTAATTTTGAGGTGCGCACGAAGGGTGGATGAGCTGCTGGGAGAAAGTTTAGTGCACCAAGAGTGGGCATGAGGAAAGATTAGATAGATAGAGGAAAATAAGGGAAGTGGAATACATGAAGAAAATCGAGAGTGCAAAAAGGGTGTGTGAGGAGCTGCAACCAAGAATACTATGCTAAGGAAGCAACCATAAAGCTCACAACTTGCAATATTGAACTTCAGAGTCAGAATATGAATGTAAGTTGTCAAAATAACTAAGAGAGTTATTATGGAAAACATGAATCTAACGTGCCCATAATATAGTCAAGCCAATATTTCTTGAGTGTCACTAGAGAAGTACAAGGGGTACAAACAACAAAAACTACTAAATGGAACACCCGAAGACCATAAGAAGCTATAATGTGAAAATAGCCATGATAAAGATGAGGTGAGTGAGGCGTAGGGAGAATGTCATTGAGTGTCAGCCCAAGCCTAGTTAATCTATCATATGTTCAAATAGTATTGGTGCAAATACGATCCATCGAAATGTGATGCTAATAAAAATTGTTGATGAAAAACGTGCATGTGAAAGGAGGTAGCACATATGCAGATTGTTGGAGAGAGGGTGAAATACCATCCAAAGTATGGGCAGACCCCTGATAAAGTACCATAACATTAGTAGAAAGAGGGGTCTTGAATTTTTATTCACTAGGACCATCGACAACGAAAGTGTCATTGAAATACGAGTCATTTATATCAATACGAATGAAATTGAGTTTTCCCAATGTTTCATTAGTAAGTTCAATAGTATCAACTTCATCATCAAAGTCATCAAATTTTTCTGTGTTTACGTTGTCATGCTATATAGCTGTGTCGATGATATTGGTAGGAGGTGCACTAGATGTAGGAGTGAGAGGAGCCTTAATGAGTGGAGCAGTAGTGCCAAGTAGAGAAAATACTATGGGTGAGATGATTGCAGTAGTATGAGTAGAAATAGCTAGAATGCATGTGGCAATGGAAGAAGATTGTGAAGCACTAGATTGACCAATGTCATATCTAGCAAGTGAAGGAGCAATAGGCATAGCAATAACAGGGTCTATGCGACAGAATTTGAATGGTTCAGGATCTGCAGTAATAGTATGTTCATATCCATCATGTAATAATTTGATGTATTGGTGTATATTAGATGGAATTTATCGCATTAAATGAATCCAAGGTCTTCCCAGTAATAGATTAAATTGAAATGAAACATTTATAATGTAGAAGTCTGTGAGGATAGTCTTAGGCCTGACTTGACTATGTAATGAAATGGTTCCTAGGCATGTGCAAGTAGTTGAATCATATCCCCGAATAAGAGTAGAGTTCTTAGAAATTAGATTATAGTTAATTCCTAATTGTTTGAGAAGGGAATGAGCACATAGGTTGATGGACGATCCATTATCAATAAGTACATGTTTAATACAGGTGGTGTTGATAACAGTGGTGATAAGAAAAGGCACACATAGATTGTCATTAGCAAGTGGTGGTATGTTGACATTATTAAATGATATAGCACACACATTTTTTTGAGAGACTGAATGTGGAGTGTGAAGGCCACTGAATAATTATCAATTTCTATATGAATAGAATGAAGGGAAACCTCTAATGTTTGATGAAAATCAGGTGCACTACACAAAACTCATAGAGGGAGATTTTGGACGGCGTATTATTAAGTTGTTCAATGATATCATAGCCCTTATAAGTAGAAGTAGTAGGAGGACAAGTGTGGTGAGTAGTTACTACATTGATAGAAGGATCAGCCGAAGGTGTAATAAATTGAGGAGGATACTAAGTACGAACATGCATGAAAGAAACATCAATAGTAATCATTCCTACAACTTTAGTGGGTGCGAAAGAGGGATAAGATGATTGAGTCATGACTTGATAAGGTGAAGACATACTCAGAACCAAGGGTTTGATCGGTTGGGTTCACCAAAATGATTAAGATAAATGGGGATTTATATGCCTAATCTGATGTTATTGTAGCAGTAAAATAAATATCCAATTAAGTATAGAAATTACACCCAAGAAACTCAACAATAAATAATGAAACCCTAATTTTAAGGAGAAGAAAGAGGTACTTAGTTGATTTGTAATTAATTTTTAACTATATCAAAGTACTAACCAAGTGAACAAACCAATAGGAACGTCACACAAAGACCTAGAAAAATGTAGATATGGAGAGATAGGCTAGATTGGGGCACCTGGAGAGGGATAGAGGCACCCGTGGGTGCCCTAAGCATGTTTCTGGGTGCCTAGGTTTGTAGAAAATCTCAAGAAACCTCCTCTGAGTGGTCAAAAGGTGTTCACTATTAGTCAAATTTTGTCACTCTGAGGTCGTACCAAGATTTCCAAGGTCGTAGACATCAAATCCTAAAAAATAAAGATGTAGAATGAGGGCTCAGACTGTCCTCAGTTCTCACAATGGTGAACTTACGATTGAGCGTTGCACAACATCTCAAACCCAATTTAGTTCTATATGTGTGTGTGTGGAATCGTGCCCTATGTGGATCTTGTGCATGTCACACTTGATAGTGAGAAAGTAAGCTAAATGTAAAGAAATGTAATAGATGTGTGCATGGAATAGAATGAACTTCCCTCCTATGAAGTGTATGCAGAATAACAAGCCATTATTTCCCTTGGATTGTGCTAGATTTATGTAATGGAGCTCTTAGATGCTTGATGGATGTAACCTTAGGTGGTGGATAGCTAATGCTTATTGCTTAGTCCTTTATTATGATCATATAACTTTATATTTATATGATTACTTTTCTTGAATTTCATAACTAACCCAAAAAAGGTCAAATACCAAAAAGATAAGATGCTCAAATGGATAGAAAGGACACAAAAAGTGTGAGTAAAGTACAAAGCGGTCAGGGGTTCCTAGAGGGGATGAGGGCACCAATGTCTTGGCTGGGCATTGATGTCCAAGATGATAAATGCTAAAGTATAAAAAGGTATACTAAGAAATTAAGGGTGTAAGACCAAAAGTGGAAACAAAAAGCAAAGAAAGGTGGTCAAAGACATGGGTTGATTAGTGCTTTTCTTGCTTAGGTGTCATATGAATAGTAGTATAATAGCATGACTAGATGATTACCCAAAGTGTGTGATTTTGTGTCTACACCTTGTTGGTTGGAATCAATTGCAGGAGACCCAAGTACCTTCTTGTTCACCTTTTCCTTGTTGAAAATGTATTCTAATACAGATAAGGAAAGGAGAAACTCTACATTCACCATCATACTCATCAAACACATTGTCATGCCAGATTATGAGGAAACGATTGAGAACCGGGGCTCACATTTACAGGCCCTGTTTGATATCACTTTCCTTTCATGGTCTGCATCACTTAAACATGATGATCCCATTCTGTGACTGCCAGGATGAATTAAAATATGCATTCTTTGAATTCACCTCAAGACTAAGTTTTTGAGAGTCTACGATGGCTTTCACTCTCGTTTGAACCATAAGACCACTTCCTAGCCTTGCAATTGTTGCAAAAAGTATTGAGATATGTGGAATGTGAGTTTATATAAATGACTTGAGCTCAATTGCAAGATTTACTATTTTTGGTGGGCCATGTCTAGGATAACTATTTTTAGTAACTTTTCACAATTTTCACCTTTTGATGGTTTTTGTTTACTTAGAGTAACAAGGATGCTGGGAGTTTACCATTTTTGGAAACTTATTATATTTGGACACATGAAGCCTTACAAACTTATTATTTTTATATGGAAGTCTTATATATTTCAGATTGCAATGAAATTGGTTTCAAAAGTTTAGGTTTTACTTCAGGACCCTCTGCTCTAGTTTTTGACGTTTTTCATTCACTAGAACACTTTAAAACTGAAAAGGAAACTTCTCAGGTTGAAAATTTCAACTGGATGCTAAAAATTACATAAATCATCAATGGAAATTAACTCATAATCATATTAAATGTTTTTTTTTCAAAAGAGTGCATTGACAGAGTTTGATGGAAATCGGTTGCACAAATAGCGAATTATGAGCAATTCTCAGTTTTGGGAGTATGGATGTCTGATAAAAATTTAGCAAAATTTATAGTGAAAATGGAGGTTTTGAGAGGGAAATATAAAAACTTGAATGATTTAAAAATTATTAAGTGGTTATGAGGAGGATTTAGTCATTTCACTTGCAAGTTTCAACTCACCACTTGACTTGATAACTTAACCATGGTTGTGAGATGGTTGGCATGGAGTTGCACCATTGTAAGAAGGAAAAAGGGGAAACAAGGGACACATAAGTTTTCTTTGCAATATATATGGACAAGTATCACCTTGTGGTTTCATGTGATTGAAATTTAGGGAGCTGAAAATGGTCACTTGGAGCTAAAATTTGGTTTTTAATGTGATCAGGGTTGCATGGTTGGATGGGGGTGCACTTTTTTGTATCCTTGTCCCCTTTACACCTAGTGTGATCTAACTGGGTAGAAATGGATTCAAAATTTTCCATAGGTCCAAGTACATGAGAAGTGGGCCTTGCAACTCAACTCCTCCATACACTCCTAACACATTAAGTCACATTTTAAGTGACGAAAGTTCTTGAAAGGATTGTTTTATGAGGATTAATATAGAACCTTGTGCACATAAAAAATGGTTGCAATTACAATGGTGATAAGAAAACTTCATGTAATCATCAAGAGAAAAAATTATAAGGAAAATCAAGTACACAAAGACACTGGTGTTTCCAACATGCTCATAGATTAAAAATAAGAGGTACATATAAGAGTGTTGTGTAATTCCTGTGCGTGACACATGTACATAACCCTAACTAATCCTATTGAAATATTCTCACTAAGTGAGATTAATTTTTGGAGATTTATTTGGGAAGACTTGTTTGGTTTTATAAGAAGGAAAAGTTTTTTGAAGCTTGTGATGGCAAGGTAGGGCCTTTTCCTTTTTTTTCATTTACTTGTTTATGCGTGTGCACAAATAAAATGGTTATATGGTTGTGATTTGTGTTGGGTTGGGTAGATTTTTTACTTAAGAAAAGGTGTAGGAGATGGAAAATGGGACCATTTTGGGAGGGAAAAGGGAATTGTGTTGCATAGTGGAGGGAAAATGAATTTGTGTGGCATAGTGGAGGGAGTATGCATAGAAGTTCCACCTTTGGGAGAGAGAAAAGGGTAAACTTGTTATACTTTACGTATTTTCATTTGGAGGGAAAAGGGATGTGTTGAGAAGTTTTTGTGCATTGGAGGATTGTTGGGTGGAACTCTTATCTCATTTGGGACTTACAAGGAGATGGTTCCCATTGATTTATTCTCCCTTGGCTTGATCTGTAACCTTATGTGTTAAAATGTATGCATTGTGTTGTTGCTTTTTTTGTTGTAAAATGTATTACATTAAATTTTGGCATGTGTGTTGTAATGTCGAAGCAAATTTTGAAAAGTTTCTTTGGTTTCCTTATACCTCGTATTGCTTCATTGTTGGGGCTCGGGGGTTAATGAGGAGGAAGGATTCTCCTCCTCATTGGATTATTGGTTGGGTGGAGAGTGTTGCCTACTCCCCTATATTGTTGTTGTGTTGGATATTGGATAAAATGGTGGATCTCAAGTGAAGTTTAGGAAATTGTTTCATTTTGAAGAAGACAAGAAGAGATCCTACCTTTGTAAAAAATTTCCATGTTGTCTCCACTTATGTAGAGGGCTTTTGCAACTTGCATTTCAAAGCTTCATCTTCTTGTAAATATATTTTGGAAAACTAATTTTTATTGGTAATTCAAGAAGTATTCATGTTGGAAAAGTGGCATATGAAATTGTAATGGATTTGATATTGAATTCCCTTCAAACTTGTAAATTTAGATCAAAAGCGTATTTGATTTATTTATGGAAACTCTCCTTATTTGGAATGGGAAAAGCTTATTTTGAAACTTAAATATTTGACTCAAAGGTGTAATATGTTTCATTTTAAAAGATTAGTGTTCTTACATGGAAATATACTTGCTTTTATAGAAATGGATGTTAGTTGCGTTATTTTGAAAGAAAGGAAATATTCTCTTATTTATTGTAAAAGTTAGCTTATTGATATGTCTAAATTATAGTCAAATTCTACACTAAGTTATAAGAGGATAGTTTTATATCTAGTGTTTGAAATCCAAGAAATATTTTTAACTACTCCACACTTAGGAACAAATATAAATTTATAATTACCTTGCACTTGTATTTTACTATACAACTAAACTTGCTTTGGTTGTGTAAAATCGAATAAGACAAAAATATACTATTATAAGTATATATATACCTATATAAATTTATCATATAAATTTGTATTATAATCACATATAGGATTTAAAATAAAAGCGTTATATATATATATTAATAAATAAAATTTAATATATAAACAAAAATTATATTGAAAAGATGAATGGCTTAATATTCATATTGGTTGTTTATAATTTTTTTTATATAAATAAAAGTTTTGGAGTGGCCGAATGGCCATGACCTGCATTGATAAATAACTAAAAAAAAGAAGGTTGGGGGAGAGGGCGCCGACCCCTACCACCAACCCATATAATATATATGGGGTGGGGGTGGAGGTCAGTGCCCTTCCTCCCCCAATACTTATAAAGCTTGTTTCATATTCAAGAAGCCAATATACATTCAAACCAGTGACGATAAAAAATATGCGCATTGTGTGTTTTTGGTATACGGCCGTAACTTTTTTTGTAACTAAAAAGATATAAATTAAACCCATATATATGAATAGGTATATGCCAGGCCGCCGCCTTGACTTGGGTATATATATAGAAAAATAAAAAACATAAGGATATATATATATATATATATATATATATATATATATATATATATATATATATATATAAACCACTTGTGTGTATATACATCACTATGTGTGTATATACAAGGATTTTACATAGTGATGTATATACACAAGTGGTTTATATATATACAATTTTACAATAACCATTAAAAATACAAGCAACCCTAGGAGAGGGAGGCGCAACAATCCTCAAATGTGTGTGTATCCATCCAAGAAATTTGTGTAACCTTCCATGGCTTCCATCCTCCTCTTGCTCCCAAAACTGCAAAATGAAAATGAGAAAATAGGGTAAAAGAATGAATAAGAATACCTCATAAATATGATTAGGGTTAGAATGAATACCTAAGATCTAAGGGCTCTAAATGAATCAATCTAAGGGTAGGAAATTAATCCTACAATTGTTAGGTGATGATATTTTGTGGGAGTATGTTTAAATTAAAAGTATGTGTAATTTGTAATTGGGGCCACTAAATGGTATTAGAGTGTTAGGATTAAAATGTGACCGTTATTCTCTAGATAAATGATTTATTAAGTGACATTAGAGTTAGAAGGATAAATTAAATAATTTTGTGGAAAGGGGCAACCTAAGTAATGAATTATAAGAGTTAATTTCTGGGAATTAATGAGAACCCTAGAAGGGGTTTTAAACCCGAAATGACTTGGAGGAAATTAATAAGATTTATTTTTTAATTTAGTTACTATACTTCATAGTTATGTGGACCTTATTAAACGAGTAATATTTAAATCTAGTTTCTAGTTATTTGATGCAACTGTTTTAAACAACAACAAAAATTTATTCCTTAATTCTTCCTAATTGATTATTGGGTTTTTTCAGGGTTCTGTGAGTGGTAAATGTGGGCATTACACATGGGGACCTAAAGGAAGATATCTACATGGAATAACCTTCAGGTTATGTCCATGATCCCTACCTCATTTATAAGTTAAAGAAGTCTCTCTATAGTCTTAAATAGGCCTCTCGGGACTGGTATGCCAAGATCGACTCCTTTTTACTTACATCAGGGTTCACTAGGTGTCACTCTAACCCAAATGTTTATATTCTATGATAATATGACTCCATACTCATCCTTGTTTTGTATGTCGATGACTTGTTGGTCATGATAAGTTCTTCCTCTATCATTGATTATGTGAAGTTTGCGTTGTCCAATTTTTTTTCCATGACTTAGGATTGCTTCATTACTTTCTTGGGATTCAGATTTAACAATCTGACTTGGGTATTATGATTTCACAGCCTAAGTACTATCTTGATTTTCTTGCTTGGTTTCATATGTCCAATTATAAGCCTTCTCTTACTCCTTTTCTTTCCGGGGTTAAGTTGTTTTATGATTTCTATACTCCCTTGGTTGATGATACCCTCTATTGACAGTTGGTAGGGAGCTTGATTTACCTTACTCACACGCATCTAGATCTATCATATGCCGTTGGGATCAAGTCCAGATTCATGCTAGATCCACATGAGTTACATTAGAAATAAATTAAGTGGATCCTTCATTATGTTCACGACACTTACACATATGAAATCCACTATCTATGAGGAGTGGATATTGACTTGATTGGTTTTACTGATTCTGATTGGGTCAGTAATTTAGATAATTGAAAATATACCTCAGGATATAATTTTTCTCTTGTTTTGGGTCTTGTTAGTTGGTCTAGAAAAAAGTAAAACATAATTGCAATATCTTCTACAGAGGTAGAGTATAGAGGATCAGTTAACACTGCCACAGAAGCTGTTTGGTTCTATTGTATCTTGACAAAGTTTGGTATTCACTATTGATGGCCTCCTATCATCTACTACGACAATGTGAGCACTATCTCAATTTTTTGAAAACTATTTTAACATCAGAGGACAGAGCACATCGAGATACATATGCATTTCATTCAGGTGTTGATCTATGATGGCATCATCGATTTACAGTACTGTCAGACATTTGATATGGTTGCAGAAATTTTTACCAAAACCTTCACTGAGGTGAAGTATCTTCACTTGTAGTCTCTTCTTGGGGTGAGGTATTCTATAGTATCCCATTTTCTTCGAGATTTCTAGTTCTCTTCTCTTCTTCTAGAAAGATTGCAGTTTGTATATGAGTACCTTATTAGGCCTTTAGTTGTTGGGACTCATTTGACGCATCTTTCTTAGGTTGGTTAGGGAGTCTTTTGTCTGTTGTAAGTGGATGTTTTACCTTAGGTTTTTATCCCTATTACTTGAGATCCATTATACATGTGTACCTCATTAGACCTAGTTATCGAGACCCATTCTTCTCTTATTCTTCTTCCAGGAAGATGTTGCTAGTACATGGGTACCTTATCAGGCTTAGTAGTCAGGTCCCATTTAAACATATTTCTTAGTCATCTAGGATATTTCTCTTTCATTTTTGACTTTCCATGATCTTTACCTCATCTTCAATGAAGGGTTGGTGTTGGTGTATATGACTAGACTTGTCATCATTCGATGTTTTATCTACCTAGTTGGTTAGTCATCTCACTTAGTGAGAATAGGTCATAGTCAATTTTTCATAGTTGAATAGTTTATAGGTTTTTACACACGTGTCATGCACATGATTTAAACAACACTCCTATATGTACCCCTTCATTCTGATTTATGAGCATGCCAGACACTCCCCTATCTTTTCTGTACTTAATTTTCCTTCTGATTCATGATCTTTCTAATTACGAAGTGTTGTGATTTCCATTGGAAGTAAAACCTATCTTTTATGTGTATGAGGTTATAACATTAATCCTCATAGAACAATTCAATAGATAACAACACCGAAAGAGTTGCTTAAACTTATAACTGTAGCCTATTCTCAAGTTATTTATTAAGTATTAGTATAATTGGCCTTTTTTGTTACCTATAAAAAAATGATTTATCATGTCATTCAATTTGATGTTTTATATTTGTAGAAATTAATTTTGGTACATTAAGCTATATGTGAATTTGTGGATTACTTTTTATTAATTATTCATGAAAATATTTAGATTTTAATTTTATATTATTTATACCATTACGTTTATAAATGATATTTATAAAATCATACTCGTTTAATGGATTAAAAAATAAAATATATAAATTAACTTCATGAATGTTGTTTACATTTAAATTAAAATAAATATTTTATCTATCAATTATTATTGGATTCAATCACAAATATATATTAGTTACTTTCTGAGTTGATTTCCACAATAAAAATATGTATATTATTAATAAATGTATATTAAATAGTTGTGACAAATAGTTATAACTATCGACCATTATTAGGTTCATTCACAAATGTATATTAGTTACTTTTTGAGTCGATTTCCAAAATAATATTTAAATAAATTAACAAATATATATTAGTCACTTTTCAAGATAATTTTCAAGATATAATATAAATTCTAAATATTTGCAAATGTATATTAAATAGTTGCAAAATGTAGTTTAACCATCAACTCATTCAAAAATGTATAATAATTAGTTATCAAGGTGATTTCCAAGATGATAATTAATTTATTAGTAAATGTATTCACCTACATCTGTTACTTCATCTTCTACTATTGAGGTATCTCCATCGGTTGCTTTACCTCCTAGGGATGTTTCCAATGCTAGTCCTACTACTGCTATGGATATTCCATCCCCTCCTCTGGCACCTACCCCTAGTGTGCCTTTAGCATCAGAATATCATTTATCTTCTCTTGAGGTACCCATGATTACTCACAATGACAAATTACAACTGCTTAATACATTGTTGCCATCTTTTGCTATTCCTTCACAAGACATTTTCTCTCTCATGCATGCCATAGGTCAATTACAATCTCAAGCTAAGTCACTTACTTTAGAAAGCATGGCTTATTATGCTTCAATTGATAACAACTTGTTACATGGCAACCCTATTCCTAAGATGATCGATAACTCCACATTTCCTAAAGACTTTATCATACTTACATTCACATAATTTGATGGTACTGGTGATCCTCACCTACATCTCCAACATTACCGCATGGCTATTTATTCCTATTCTAATGATAGATTATTTCTTAAGGCATTTCGATATAGTCTTATTAATGATGCATTAAAATAGTACACTCATCTTTCCTTTCATTCCATTAGTACTTATATGATATGGAAGACGCCTTCCTCCATCATTTTATCATCAACAATGGCCCTAGAGATACTTATCATCATATACCTACTTTACATCAGGGTGCATCTAAACCTATCAAGGATTACATTTTATGATTCAATGCTTGTATGCATCAACTAGTATTCCAACTTATCGATCTAGAGAATAAATTTATCTTTTGTCACGGTATCATTCCCACTCAAAAGCAATGATTACAATATGATACATATGAGTCATTCATAATTTTGTGCTATAAATTTATCAACCTAGAACATGATCTTCTCTCATCCCATGCTATTAATCCTCCACTTCTTCCTACTACTGTAGTATCATCTAGTTATCCTCTATTTTCATCATTTGAGCATCCTACACAATATCCATCTCTACCTAGAAAGAAAGCTCAACCTACTATACCACAAAAACATCCTTCTCCTCCTCCTCCGTGACAAAATACCTCTCCATGTACTCCATTTGTTGCATGTGAGACATTACACTTCTCTCATCATGCTCGACCACATGATGTGTTGGGTGTTTTACTTAATGAGCATCTAATTCACTTACCCTCTAATCACCAACATCCATAAAACCGTTTAGAGTGTCAGCGTGATCAACCCTATTATAATTATCATCGCATTAATGGCCATAGGGACAATGATTACTTTGCCCTTCATGATAGATTGTAACAATTAGAGGATAAGGGCATCAGTTCCTTTGGCTCTCTCTCACATGAGCGATCCATCTCTCCTCTTACTCATCAACATGTTTTTACTCACATTGATTTGTCTCCTCCATCCAATGTTAAGGTTATTATACATCCACCACCACAGGTTATCACTCATGTGCGCTCTCCACCGCGTCCATCCATAGTTACACCATTGCATCCACCACATCCACTCCATCCATCTCATCCACCAAATCATGCTTCACATCGGCTGTCATTTCCCTCCACATTTTTCCATCCCACTGTAGCTCCATATGAAATTCAGTCTAGTTCATACACTCATGCTGCTTCTATCCCACATTTCTCTACCACTTCGTGTTGCCTTGGTCTTTGGTAGGTGATTACTATCACCTTACCCCTTGATGACGCACTTGTGTTCTTATAGTTCTTACAAGAATGTTGAGGGATTTTCTATAAGAACCTCTCATCTTGTGCTTTGTTGATTCATATAGTGTACTCAATCATTAATCGATGATGCACTCTTGCTTTATGTGGGTCATTCTTAACTATTGAGGGGTCTTAATTAAATGAACCTCATCATCCATATGCTAGGGGTCATCACTAATATTCTTCCCCCCATATTCATCACACTAGCATATTACGATTACATTACATTATCATGACACATTATTTCAGAAATCATACTTTATCTATTTTTACATACATGTTACTATACCCACTATACCAACTACGCATTACAAGTTCCATTCAACAAATATGCATCTAAGTCAACTCATCAATCATATTACATATATTACCTATCATCATTCACATTACACATTCTGTCTATCAATACCAACATCATAGTATAATTCTACATCAACTAACATGAACAATATCCAACACATCACATACATTACAACAATAATCACATGATCATACATGATAAATTGTAATCATCATATACCAATAACATCGCATGTATATATATATAAAGTACAATCATCATTAAAAAACATCCCATCACTGGGGTGTAATTCCACTACATAATACAAAACACAGAAAATTAAATCTCATCATCAATATCACTCTCTGGAACTATAAGATCCCTAAAACTAGAAGCCTAGCCATTCACTCAATGCTGCTGATTGTGACTCCTATACCTCTCCACTTATCTACATAATAGGGTATTATTCGTAGACTGATCAGAAAATTCCTCTGCCCACCTGTACATCAGTGGGCATAGTTCACATTAATGTGTGGATGGATGTGTCCACTATCAAATACCAATACACCTCACCTACAAAATAACCAAACAACATGTGTTAGAAAACCAATAATCACAACATAGGAAAGTGAAAAAACCTAAAACACAACTATATATACTCACACTCAGATCTCGCCGCCACTATAGTATTGGGGGCATCTCCTTGCCCCTTTAACCCTCCTCAATGTGCTACTCCCTCTGCCTGCACAAACATGAGAAATAGGAATACCCATCTATGTGTTGCCCACTATACTCGGTATGCCACTGTGTATCCCGCATCATCTCCATCTATTGGATATATCATGGGATCTACCTTTTCTGGCCCTTGGGGCACTAGCTACTTTGTTATTGGCCCTGGTCTAGCTCTAACCCTCTGAGGTGATCTAATTTCCCTCAACAACACATACAGCTCTGGGGGCACATCCTGGGACACACCAAACTGGCGCGATACCATCTCCACTTGGAATATCTTGGTCACACTTGAGACCGATCCTATAACCACATGATCCTCTGTATACACTGTAGCTTTATAGAATCCTTTGACCATCCCCCATAGTATTGGTATAGACGTCATATAACCATCTCAGTCCCCATAAAATCTATAATTTCTCTATACGTATCTGTATCCAATTTCCATTTGCACATACCAATCCACCTCTTAGCATATATGTCAGGTCTATCCCACTCTACCTAAGACCTCCTACTAGCCATAACACTGCTATGTGCTCATAGGCCAACACATGCAATAATTTCATAGCACCTATACACCTTTATGATCATCCTAGGTGAATCTGTACAAGTCTTTATATAGGTGGGCCAACACACAATGTGCTCACACATATCTGGTACCCTCTTCCTCAATTCGATGACATATGTCTCACATCTTGTCTAATATGCCTACACTACCTTCCTCAACATCAATAGATGACACAATGAAAACTATGAACTTCTGTAAGTGCGGAACCCTAGACCTCAAAATGGCATCCAAGCTGATATGGGCCTCGGGAGGCACCCGGGTCTCCAAAAAATACCATCGAGAATCTCCCATATACCTCTCCATTTTCTCCACTACCATGACACGTACCCTCTCCCCCAAAAATGAAAACTGTAATATATAATACACATCCTCAAATGTAACATTCATCTCCCCCATAGGAAACCAGAATGTACAAGTATCCGAGTTTCATCTCTCACATAGTGCTATCAACACAGGTTTATTATGGGGCACATCCCCCATTCTTGCTATATGTTGTAGAACAACATGGTCCATGATCTCCCAATCATCATTAGACAAACCCTATCTAAGTAAAGTACTCAAATGGTGACCCCCGCAGAACTCCCTTGAGTGGATATCCCTTTACACACAACAAAATAATAAAAACGTAATGTTAGTTTACTTTATAAATCCAAACACACTCACTTACAACATTACTATACATCCAAAAATATTTCCATAATTCTAGACTAAATACAACCTCTCTGGACTGGGGCACCTCGAAGCAGTACTAGGGCACCCAGTAGTAGGAAACTAGTGCTTCGATCCGAGTACTCCCGTCCTGAATTCCATTAGCGCCTTCATTGCTCTTGTCTAGGTATAAAACGTTGAGAACCTTAACAATCGTAATTTTGAAAAAAATTGACGAAAATAACCATGAAACATAATTTTTTTGAAAAAAAAACATTACACTTACCAACTCCGACATCATATGTGACGCCACTGTGGTCGCCACCATCTCAAATTGGCTAGGTCATGCCATTCTCACATGCTACATCCTTACAGACTCAGAGCTCACTCACACACTCATGAAAAAGACAAATGAATTGATTAATCACCTTTTCACCTTCATAATTATAGTTACTTTATATCACAAACTTTACTATAGTCATTATTTCAAGCTTACCACCTCAACTAATACACCTCAACTCCTATTTACACCTTGTCTACTAAATTATTTTTAGAATTATACCTTCCATCATACCATACACATGACGCATATGTTATCTCTCCTCCATGTTATCTTTCACTCAAGCTATACACATTTTTGGTGATCTTTATCACACTTTATCTATATCATGATTACTTTCGGCTCAAAATTTGTTCTTATCATTACTTCCCCTTTCGCCGAAAGGGGGGCATACAATTAGGGTCATCCTATAATTCCCCTTATATTACCATGTGTTTAAACAAACACTAGTGATTCAATAATTCCAAACATTTACTAATACACTATACAACATTTCACCATCGAATCCCCTTAATGATCTAGCTTGGGGGAAACAAACATACAATTTCTATATGTGACATTTCATCACTTCCCCCTAATGACCTAATATGGGGGAAAAAAGCATTAAAATATTTTCCATATGATCATTCACCAATTTCTATCGATTCCCCTAATGACCTAATCTGGGCGCGAGTAGCGTAAAATATCTCTTTGAGTAACCAATCAAAAACCAATCAATCAATCAATAAATCAACATGTTAAAATCTCTAAAAATTAAAACCACATCACTCAATCAATACAATATAACATAATTGGCCTCCTAGATGACCTAACTTGGGAGTTACATGCATTACTGTCCAATATGACCTAGCTTGGGAGGTTATTCTATATTTCATGTTTTATTCCAGATGACCTAACTTTGAAGCCATCATATAGTTAATGTTTACTTTCAGATGACCTAAATTAGAAGCCAACACATTGCGGTGACACCCATGGATTGGGGGCAAGAGTTCCTTTCCTATACCTCTCCTATAAGGGTCAACTATTTAATTGAAATTATTTCGATCCAAAACCATAAAATATTGATATGAGTCTATCTGCAGTGGATAGATCTTGAGGATGTAGTTGAAGGTTGTAGAATAACACACCTTTATCCCTACAATCTTCCTCTAGCGAGAGGACGCCTAAATCCTTTAGTCCATTTTTCATATATGCGCAATTGGGTTGGGAATTGATCACTCCCTACCCCATCATATCATTGTTCATAATCGTCAACCATTTATCATTACAATCATCACTCTAATTCAGTACAATTCACCGTGATATTACATTTCTCGCTATTTTGCATGGATCAACACATTGATCCATGGTTTAACATGGTATTTGGTTCGTTCGGCACACTTTTTTACCACATATACATGTTCTACTACAACATGGAATTCTACGGATTTCTCTCAGGTAGGCATCTCTATCTAATTTATGTTACCCAATTTTCCGCTCACCAAAATAAAGTGGGGATAAATGTAGTAAAAAATCACGCACTTACTACTATAATTATATTGCCAAGTATGTTGTTTTCTATATGGATCTTTCATAATAAAAGTATTCACTAATGACCCATCCCCTTGTATTATCATAAGTCTAGTCAATTTTTGTTATTGTGTGACTCACATAGTGCCTACACATTTCTGGTCGTATATGAATGATTAGGGTGCTTGTGAATGGATTAGGGTGCTCCAGGCTCGCTGGTCCTCACTTCTAGGCACCTTGGTTCTAGTCACACTTAGTTTTAATTTAGAAGTTCAAGGTCAATCTTTATGGTTTGTTCTCACATTCCCCTAGGTACTACTCAACATTTTGGGTCATTAGTGTCAAAATTTGAGCAAGAGATCCCTATATAAACACAACATACACATTATCTTAAGGTCATAATATTCTACTAAGGGTTAACTATCTACATAAGGGAAAGGACTGTATTTGGACACTATTATGCATCACACATTACATACGAAGGGTTGTATTCATTCTATTCCATCCACCATTCACATCTTACATCTAGCTATTTCTCACTACTTTGGCATCATTGGCACTTGGTAACCCTAGACACATCATTGCATACATAAGCATGTAGAACTCCATCGAGTATGAGATGTAGTAAAATGCTCAATCATAAGACCTTCCATTTCCCAACTAAGGAAACACATGACATACATCATATGAATAGGGTTAAGATTAAGAAAAATTTAATCATCATCATGCATTCAAAAAATGGTATCCATTTTCATATCTAGGAATGTAAAATTTATTGAAAGGAATGTATGAGATTCAACTAGTAAGAGGGCTTACATGACATAAAAAATGGGGATTGCAAGATATTTTTGGGTAAGTAAGCCAATATTGAAACATAAAATATCATTTATCTAAACTTTACATTTGAATTGAAGGTAACATAACCCAAAAAATTATATAGATAACATTTACATTTTGATATGTATTTATTCATGTTCAGTTTCAGTAATCATCCATCCCAAGAGGCCTAAGTCAAGAAAATTAGAAAAACCCACTGCTCCATAGACCATTACATAAAGATAAACAAAAAACTACTTTACTGGTGGAGAAATATAAACTATACAAATCCAAACACCAAAGACTAGGATTCTGAAAAAGTTGGGCTTACCTTACCCAAAACTAAAAATTATATGGATGCGGTGAAACCCCACCCCTTTCCATCCACATGAGTTGGCACACTATCCATATTCTAAAAAAATAATGAGAAGGGTTCATGAAACCAAATATGGAAACCTCATTTTGAGGAATTCATGCCATACAAGAAAGAAATTTATTATCTTGTTAAGACCCTTTGTCTGTTATTTCTCCTTATATAAGTAATGTAATAGATGCGACTGATGCTTATGCTATGTAATTCATCCTGAAAGCTATTAAATATTATCAAACATGCATGGGTAGTAGTACTTTATAGAATAGAACTAGTATATTAAGGAATGATTAGGCCATAAACTGTATCCACGAATATTATTGTATTGAGCTTGCTCAAAGGATTTTCCCCCATGAAATGGCCTAAGATGTAAAAGTTATTTTTCAAAGTTTATTTCATTTTTATTTTATTTTTTGTGCATTGTAAATCTGTGCTAAAGAATCCTCATAGATTCCTTCTATACCTTTTCTTAACAACGTTAATATTGGGATCTATATCCCGAGGATGGGTAAATGTAGATAGGAAATATCAAACTATGGAAAGATGCATCCCATGGAAACTTTTCTAGGGAAATGGCTCAACACTTTCTCAAAAAAATTCTCTAGCACATTGAAATTAATATCTAGTTCATCGAAGGAATCATGAGCCACCCAACCATCCACTAGATTACAAGCCTCTAAAAGAAAACCTAGAGAATGAAAGTTAATTTCTTTAACTATCAACCCAAGACCGACCTAGTGTAGAAGATAGAGTAAATGCAATGCTATGCACATTTCCATTTTTATTGAGTATATGTTGTAAAAATTATTAAAAAATACAAGAAATATTTTATTTCACCCATGGTCGAGTGTAAATATTTACATATAAGCCAGAACATAATACCATTTTTATAGTTTCTTTCACTAGACTAGACTAAATCATAAAAATATAGTGCACATCCTCTTGTCAAAAGAAGAAGGAAAAACTATTTCCTTCATAGAAACATATAAATAGAATCACATGGGCATAGGGTCTCTTATTATTGGTGATACATTATAGAAGTAGAAACAAGATAGTTTAAGTGAGGTAAGTATGAATATCCAATGCTCGTGTAATAAAAGAGATAGACACATGTAAGATGAGATAATACTCCTATCATCGAGAAATATACACAAGTGGGAGAATAATTATTATCAACCTATTGTTTCTAAATGATTAACAGTATTGTATTGAAGCCATTATTTATAATAATTTTTTTTAGATGGAGTAGTAGTGTCAATATTTTAGTAATAGACTCCAAAATCCATGTCAAGGATCTGTTGTGTTATCAACCATATCATCGATGTTTTGGGAGATAACATATGTAGCTAAATAGTGTGCCACCATATTAGCTTCCTGGTAGCAATGTTAAATTTTCCACTCAATGAAGTGGGAGAGAAGATATCCTGATCACCTAGTCCTTTTGAATATAAGTCTATTTGATACTGTAATTATGGGCTACTCAAAGACTGTGAACGAATGCATACATTTCTACCATACTGCATGAGCCATCCAAAATCTGAAATGATATCTATCATATCAATCTAATGTAGCACATATTTTTTGACACATCAAGCTCTTAAGGCCCATGGATTTCACTTTGATCCCCCATCATAGCTTTCTTGAAAAATATTTTTGTATTGGGGATCCATTGAGTGTTAAAAATTTTTAGTTCATTTTGAAATGGAATTGTTATGCTTTTCCCATTTACAAGATGAGAGTCAAAGAGAGCCCAAGAATTCATAAACTCAATTTCACATGTTGTATAAGGGATATTATACCACAAAATACATCATTTTCTAAAATATGACAATCTCTAACTTTCTTATGATAGAATCCATAAAGTCTACATCACCACTAATAATATGTTTATTTCCCACATAAACAATATTCCATATTTAAAGGGACGAGATGCAAAATAAAATACCTAAATGGATGTCGTTTTTGTAGCACAACAAAGATGAAATATCAATTAGATTAGTCTATTGGTGTTGATGTATGGATTTCAATAAGACCATGAGGGATAAGATATTGTTAATTTTTTGGGTGTAAGGCATGGAGACACCCAACACGTAGAGTCTAAATGGTTGGGGCCAATATCCTTCCTTGGGTGACTTTGATAGTGTGGATGCCCCATACTCATATCTCTTAGCTGAAGGTGATCAATATTTTAGCTGTACACTTACTCATAATTGTATAACCACTATATGTTTCCCATGAAGAATAAGATTATATTCCAACAATCTATGTAATCTAGTTCTCAATTATGTACACTACACATCAAAAAATAAATATCAAAATTATAGTAACCCAATTGACATTAAGTTTATGATATAACCAATCCCAACACTCCCAAGTAAAGATGAAATGAAGAAGTAGGAGATTAATATCTTCTTAAACATTAAGGAAATGAAACAACACTATGGGGCCATGTAGTTCCATTCTCTAATGTCTCTTCTTGGTTATAATTTTCCATTTAAAAGCAAACCAATGTAAGGAACCCACTTTTTATAAGAAATATTCCTTTTCCTTTGAATCTTTCCAAGAGTTAACAACATTTTGTTATGTTAGCACAATCAAATTATAACATCTGGTCATCATGTACTCCCCCAATTTAATAGCCATTCGAATGATGTCATCATTATTTATAGATATGTAAACACTTTTGCAATTGAGATCAACCATCATTCGATCCTTTAATGCTTGAGGAAAAGGAAAATTAATTTAATATTTCCAATGGACTATTTGTAAAGAATTAAATTGGTAAAAATATCAATGGTCTCTGAGCTTTGAGTCACATGCAATGGTGAGAAAGATTTGTTAAGCAAGAAATGTTAAGAATAAAAAAAATATCTTCCATACCTTTCATATTTGTCATGAAGTAATTCTTAAAATGATGGGTCAACATGATAAAATGAATTTACATAAGTAATACCCCTTAGGAAGATTAGGGAAGGTCAAAGTAATCTCTTGTTGATTATAACCTAGATACTTATGCTAAAAAAGGTGACACCATTTAGTTTTGGGATTCTTGATCATTAACCATACTAAGGTTTCCCTGAGATCTCTTTTTTACACATCCAAGTTTATAATGTCATTTATGGGTTTGAATTTCAGGAGGAATAATTGTTCCCATTTGATTAATGGTATCTTCATAACATCCTCAATCCCTTTCCAAAGGAGTACTCTCTTGATCTTCTAAATATTTCTCAAGAATAATACAAACATGTTACTATTTCACTAATAAATTATAAGCATTCAAAATTCTATTAGTAAAATAAAAACATATATTAAATTTAGTTTCTAATTAGTTTTATTCGATTAAATTGTTTATTTTGATTTATTGTAAATATAAATATTTATTTAATTAATTAACAAGAGTTGGTTAGTCCCTTTACCATATATAACATAACCCAAAAATATACATAGATAACATTTACATTTTGATATGTATTTCCTTCATGTTCAGTTTCAAGAAGCATCCATCCATAGAGGCCTAAGTAATAAAAGTGGAGAAACCTACCACTCCATAGAACATTACATAAAGATAAAAAAACCACCACGTCCCAAATGGAGAAACAACAACTAAAAATATCCAAAAGAAAAAACTATGATTGTGAAAATGATGAGATTTCCTTACCCAAAGTAACAAATCATATGGGGGTGGTGTAACCCCACCCATTTCCATCCACATGAGTTGACACACCATCCAAATTCTAAAGAAACATAGATTGAAAAAGGTTCAAGCATCCACATAGGGAAACCTCATTTTGAGAATGTCCCACCATAAAAGAAAGAAACTTATGAGCCTGTTAAGACCCATTGTCTTACCTTTATCCTTACATTAGTAATGTAATATATGCAAGGGATGCATATGTTATTTAATGCATCCTCTAATCTATTAAGTATTATCTTGCATGCATGGGTAGTAATAATTTATAGAATAGAACTAATATATTAAGGAGTGCTTAGGAAATGAAATGTATCCACTAATATTATTGTATTGAGATTTCTAAAATGAGGTTGTGCCCTTGAAGTGTCTTGAGATATAAAAGTCATTGAATTTATTTTTTAAAGTTTATTTCATTTTTTGTACTTCGTAAATATCTGTTGAAGGATCCTCAAATATCCCTTATATCATTTTTTGTAAGAGCATAAATCCTAGGAACTTTATGGAGGATGGGTGAGTGCAAATAGGAAATATCAAGCTATGGAAAAAACATCCTATTGAAGCCTCACTAGGGAAATGGTTCAACACATTATAAAAAAAGTTCTCTGACACATTGAAATGTATATCTAGTGCATCAAAGGAATCAAAAGACACCAATGCATCCACTAGATTACAAGGCCCCTAAAATAAAACCTAGAGGATGTAAGTTTATTTCTTCAACTATCGACCCAAGACCACGCTAGTGTAGAGGATAAATGAAATGTAGTGCTCTGCACATATTCATTTTTTTGAATAATATGAGGATAAATTTCTAAAAAAACACAAGAAATATTTGATTTCACCTGTGGTCGATGGGAGAGTTATGCATACCCAAAATATAATACAATTTTTATAGTTTCTATTAGTAGACCAGACTAAATAATAAAAATATAGCGGATCCTATTATCAATACAAGAAGAAAAAATTTGTCCCTCTTAGAACCATCTAAACAGAAGCACATGTGCAGTAGTTATCCTATTATTGGTGATACATTGGGAAGTAGAGAAATGATAGATCCAATGAGGTAAGTACGAATACCGAATGTTTCTGTGGTAAAAGAGATAGACACATATGAGATGGAATAATACCCCTATCATTGATAAATAGATTCATGTGGGAGAATAATTATTAACAACCTAATGTCTCTAAATGATTAACCAAATTGTGTTGAAGCCATTAATTTTTAATAATTTTTTGGGATGGAGGAGATAATATTGTAAATATTTTTGTAATAGATTCCAGAGTTCATGACAAGGGTCTGTTATGTTTTTTTATATTGAGGGTAAAGGTTTTTTGACTAGCGACCCTACCTAAAAACAAAAAGGTTAGCACCAAGATAAGTAGAAAAGAACAAAAGAAAGAAAAACCAACAAGAAATATATTTGTGACCAAATCACACTAGAAACAACACCAAGACATGACAGAAGCACCGCCTAACAATGGGAAAAAATGGAATCTACTTAAATTTAATTTTTCTGTTGTGTAAGAGATTCCAACCATCATCATCAACCCAAACCTTGAAATACTCTTGCGTGCCAAAATTCATACGCATGTAGTCTTTATAACGAGGAACATCCCAAACTTGATAGATTTTGAGTGAGTCGGGATAAAATGGGGGGGAAAAACTTATTGAGAGATAATTTGGTGAATTTCTTAGAGGCATGATCCTTAAGAACTAAAACCACTTCCAATTTCCCATTAGAGAAATTTTCTTCATCTATTCCATGTTTCAAACCCATATTTTCAAATTGTTCATAAGATGGCGCTGATTCCAAGGATCAAACTACTTCACACCTCCATCTGTTTTGTTCAAAAGAGACTTCATTTTGGGCCTCTATATTCAATCTAAGAAGTAGAGTGGAATACATTGCAGAGGGTGAACATGTGTTAACATAGGGAAAGAATCTTTCAGCCATTTTCCCAAGCTCCAAACACTAGCCCAAAATAAGGAAGACAACCATAGTTGCCACCAGTGAATCAATATCTACTTGGGACACCATGGCTTCATCCAAATTCCTGCCTAACTTTCCTTCAACTAGAATCTCCACTCAAACCTCTAACTGTTGAATGCATCCATCAATAGGCACTACAAAATGAGAGGACATAACATTCCAGGGGTTCTAATCCCCAGGTTGTAATGAAACCCTGTTAAACTCCACCACAGAGACTGCATATTCATGATCTACCTGTGGTAGATCCTTCTTCACCTAGGGTTATGGAGCATCAAAACTTGTAGATCTATGACCGACATATTTTCAGTTCACATAGAAATTTTTGATGTCTTCATAGAACAAGTCTTTTATCCACACCTCATGTTTGGTCATGAGCTTAATAGAATTAAGGGTAGGTTTGTCAGCAACCATACTTATGTAAAATCTAGTATATTTAATTATAGAGGAGGTCCTAGTGATTGAATAAATAACCAGTGGAATCCCCAAGGGCCCAAATCCATGAGGATGCCAATAATAATTTCATGCTCCAAAAAATCCAAAGGTATATTAGGAATCCTAACCCACAAAGGAAAAACAATTGGAAAAGAACTTCTAGAGAAATTACTAGGGGCCGATTTCTCCAGATTCAAACCACTCCAATTAAGAACCAAAGAATTCTGAAGAACATCGAGAAAGTATTCTTCCAACAGAAAATTGAAAAGGAAGTATTCATGGGCCAAAGCAACAATATCCAAATTACCCTTTGGCCTTCATTTTCTTTGTGCCCAACTTCTCATAGCTTTAATGTTGGGATGCGCCCCATAAACCTACCTTGAAGAGCATATTTGAATATGGTGCTAGATCTAACAATAATTACATCAAGGAAAGAAAGAGAGGGATACTCACCTTCATAGATAGGGAAAAGTAGGGGAGACGAGGCTCATAGACACCCAACTCTAGAACAAGGACCTGCCACTATTCCTCCCCATAAAGCTTGCACCACATAATCCTTTGGAGGAGAAGGCGACTTAGGGTCCGGATCACTGTCTCACCCATATGAGAATTCAAACTAAATTCCTGATTATTTTTCTCTTTTCCTCATCCATCATCCTCTCCATTCCTAAAATCATATATGAGAACATCATCCTCTCCATGTTAGGAATAATTTAGTTATTGTGAACATTAGATAAATCTATGCGTGTGCAATAATGAGTTGTCATATACAACTCATAGATAAGGTTGAGAGATACTAGGAATTGTTAGAGAGATTTGTGTGAGATAGAGAGACTCTAGGAGATCATGATTGACTCCTCCTTTGTAGGAGACTATCAATCTATATATTGTAATCTTCTATATTGAAATAATATCCTGAATGAATTTCAGTTTCCATATTTTTAGTATTCAGTGTTTTTTTTATAGTTCAATTTTTATCATTGGTATCAGAGCATGGATGCAACGTTGAGAATTACAGTGGGGAAAATTTGATTTCCTGTCTCATGAAAACTTGAATTATCAGACAAAGTCATCAGATCTGTTCTGACTTCTAAAGATCTATTCTTTTTCATACACATGCAAATCTGTCTCATCAACTGCGTGGAGACCTCGAAGTGCCAGAATAAGGGAAGATTTTCTTTTTGAGCAGAAGTTAGAGACAAAATTTATCATACCGAGAGTTGGAGTCATCAATCTAGTTATTCCCACAACACGGGGGTTTATTGAGAAAAAAAAGGAGAAATATCAGGAAAGAAACGGGACACTTTCTGTTCTAAATTGCAAGTGTCTTGTTGTATTGTTCATCATTGAATTATTCATTTCAACGAAGATCCAAATCCTTGTCCAGATAGATTGATTTTCACGTATATTTTATTTGGTCGAGTTCCTTCTAATTCTACGTAGAGCTTTCATCGTATCATTTGTGCACCCAATTTCTTTGTTGGTCGATGATATCTATCTTCATATGGCTCTCAACGTTTGATCTGCATTCTGTCGATTTAATTTTCAGTTTGACAGTCATTTATGCACCTGTTTTTAAGTGGTGGTTCCACGATCCTCGTGGACAGTCTATCTATGAGTCGATATTCAGCAGACCCAACGTCTTTCTACAGATTTGTGAGTGATATTGTATGTTCCAAAAAAATAAACAAGCATCTATTTTTCTTCCACGAGATGTGCCACATCTTTTGAAGATTGAGATGATCGAATCTCTTCAGCATTACAGATTGATTGATGAATTCGTGATTTGTCCTATGTTTCTGGTATTTTGTATTATGGTTTTGTCATTGTGATTTTGTCTAGTAGATTGATTTGTTACTAAATAGAGTTTGGTCAATTTTCTCTTTAGTGTTATTTATATTTTTTTAAAGTTTGTGATATGGCTCGTATCATTGCTATATAACCATTATCAATTATACACCATATTAAGTGTGGTTTGTTTATACGTATAAACCCCTCAGTCTAGTCCTCATTTGCATTTGTATCAATATCTTCATCTTAACATTGTTAGTGTATTCTTGTTTTTTTAAATAGTTGCGAGTCATTACTTAAATATTGTTTATAGTCTTATGTTAGTTTGTGAGTCTTTTTAGTAAAAGCATGCCTTTTCATGTTGTCCAAAGTTTGTAGTTTTTTTTTGTGTCAAAGCCAAGTGTTGTGTATTCAAATTCGAGTGTAAGTTTTGAGTCATTGTAAAAGTATAGTATTTTGGGTCCATTATCAAAAAGTCCGAGTCAAATATTTAAGAAAAAAGGACAAATGAGTGCATTTTCTGTGTAATCCGACACTCCATTTTAAAGAGAAAATGCAAATGAAAACTGTTCATGGCTTTGGGGGCTTTGCCCCTCGACCCCGCCCTATATCGCGACAGGGAGCACGTATCGCCCTTGACTATACTTTTTGCTGAGTTAGCAGGGACATACAGATGGAGGTTGGAGGCAAAGGAGGCAGGAGGGCACATAGCGACCTCTCGTCAGGCACCATCGACGAGGCCGTGAAACTGAATTGGTGGCCAAGTTTTTTTTTCTGTTGAGTGTTTTCTTTCAACGTACATTTGTGAGAATAAGAACAAATGATTGTTCAAAAGTAATGTATAAAAATTCCTGAATGTAACTCCCGATGTAATGAAATAGGTGAGCAAAAGCACCAGTGTAAGATAGTTCATGGATCTTGAAAAGGTTTGTGGGAGATCCAAAAAACCACACGAGGTGGACATGTGATGGATTTGTTACACGTCAAGGTTTGTGGTAAACCTGTAAAACCATAAAAGGCTGAGCATTTCTCCCTTCATTAGTATCAAGGTCATGAGTCACAGAGTTTGAAATGCTCCATAGAGGAGAGCATACTACAGATAAGAGTGTGTATGTTTTTCCCATGTTCACACTAAGGGGGTGAATGTTAGGAATAGTTTAGTTATTGTGAACATTAGATAAATCTATGTGTGTGTAATAATGAGTTGTCATATACAACTCATAGATAAGGTTGAGAGATACTAGGAATTGTTAGAGAGATTTGTGTGAGATAGAGAGACTCTAGGAGATCATGATTGACTCCTCCTTTGTAGGAGACTCTCAATATATATATTGTAATCTTCTATATTGAAATAATATCTCGAATGAATTTTAGTTTCCATATTTTTAGGATTCAATGTTTTTTTCTATAGTTCAGGTTTTATCATTGGTATCAGAGCAGGGATGGAAGGCTGAGAATTACTGTGGGGAAAATTTGATTTCCTGTCTCATGAAAACTTGAATTATCAGACAAAGTCATCAGATCTGTTCTGACTTCTAAAGATCTATTCTTTTTCATACACATGCAAATTTGTCTGATCAACTACGTGGAGACCTTGAAGTGCCAGAATAAGGGCATATTTTCTTTTTGCGCAGAAGTTAGAGACAAAATTTATCATACCGAGAGTTGGAGTCATCAATCTAGTTATTCCCACAGCACGGGGTTTATTGAGAAAAAAAAGGAGAAATATCAAGAAAGAAACGAGACACTTTTTGTTCTAAATTGCAAGTGTCTTGTTGTATTATTCATCATCGAATTATTCATTTCAACGAAGATCCAAATTGGTTGATAAATTCGTGATTTGTCCTATGTTTCTGGTATTTTGTATTGTTGTTTTGTCAGTGTGATTTTGTCTAGTAGATTGATTTGTTACTAAATAGAGTTTGGTCAATTTTCTCTTTAGTGTTATTTATATTTTTTTAAAGTTTGTGATATGGCTCGTATCATTGCTATATAACCATTATCAATTATACACCATATTAAGTGTGGTTTTTTTATACGTATAAACCCATCAGTCTAGTCCTCATTTGCATTTGTATCAATATCTTCATCTTAACATTGTTAGTGTATTCTTGTTTTTTTAAATAGTTGTGAGTCATTACGTAAATATTGTTTATAGTCTTATGTTAGTTTGTGAGTCTTTTTAGTAAAAGCATGCCTTTTCATGTTGTCCAAAGTTTGTAGTCATTTTTTGTGTCAAAGCCAAGTGTTGTGTATTCAAATTCGAGTGTAAGTTTTGAGTCATTGTAAAAGTATATGTATTTTGGTTCCATTATCAAAAATTCTGAGTTAAATATTTTAAAAAAAGGACAAATGAGTGCATTTTCGGTGTAATCCGACACTCCATTTTAAAGAGAAAATGTAAATGAAAATTGTTCCTGGCTTCTGGGGCTCTACCCCTCGACCCCGCCCTGTATCGCAACAAGGAACATGTATCGCCTTCGACTATAGTTTTTGCTGAGTTAGTAGGGACATACAGATGGAAGCTGGAGGCAACGGAGGCAGGAGGGCACATAACGACCTCTCGTTAGGCACCACCGACAAGGCTGTGAAACTGAATTGGTGGCCAAGTTTTTTTTTCTGTTGAGTGTTTGCTTTCAGCGTAAATTTGTGAGAATAAGAACAAATGATTGTTTAAAAGTAATGTATAAAAATTCCGGAATGTAACTCCCGATGTAATGAAATAGGTGAGCAAAAGCACCAATGTAAGATAGTTCATGGATCTTGAAAAGGTTTGTGGGAGATCCAGAAAACCACACGAGGTGGACATGCGATGGATCTGTTACACATCAAGGTTTGTGGTAAAATTGTAAAACCATAGTTGGTTGAGCATTTCTCCCTTCATTAGTATCAAGGTCATGAGTCATAGAGTATGAAATGCTCCATAGAGGAGATCATACTACAGATAAGAGTGTGTATGTTTTTCCCATGTTCATAGTAAGGGGATGAATGTTAGGAATAGTTTAGTTATTGTGAACATTAGATAAATCTATGTGTGTGCAATAATGAGTTGTCAAATAAAACTCATAGATAAGGTTGAGAGATACTAGGAATTGTTAGAGAGATTTGTGTGAGATAGAGAGACTCTAGGAGATCATGATTGACTCCTCCTTTGTAGGAGACTATCAATCTATATATTGTAATCTTCTATATTTAAATAATATCCTGAATGAATTTCAGTTTCCATATTTTTAGTATTCGGTGTTTTTTCTATATAGTTCAGTTTTTATCACTCCATTCCTCGAATCATTTATGAGGGACTGTTATGTTATCAACCATATCATTGATGTTTTGGGAGATAACACATGTAGCTAAATAGTGCGCCACTATATTAGCTTCCCCATAGCAATGCTAAATTCTTCACTTAGTGAAGTGTGAAAGAATCTATAAGAATATTTTGTAAGAATATTATTGATTTTCCATTCCTTGGATTTTGTGGTCTTTATAGAGATGGTGATGATCATGGATTTATGTTTAATAGAAATATGTTTGATACTTCAACTATGGGCTACTCAAATACTATGAACTAATGCATACATTTCTACTATCTTGCATGATCCATCCAATATATGGAATGATATGGATCATATCAATATAATGTAGCATAATATTTGTTGACACATTGAGCTCTTAAGGCCCATGAATTTCCCCTTGATGCCCCATCATAGTTATCTTTAAAAATATTTAGATATTAGGGAGATATTTAGAGTTAATCCTTCTTAGTTTGTTCCAAAATGGAATCCTTATACTTTCCCCATTTACATGAGGAGAGTCAAAGCAAGCCCAATCATTCACAAGCTCAATTTCCTATTTGTGTAAGTGATGTTATGCCACAATAAAGACATCATTTTTTGTAAGATGGTAGTCTCTGAATTGCTTATGTTATATTCCATAAATTCTAACTTACCACTAAAAATATGTTTATTTCCAACCTAAAAAATATTCCATATTGAAATTTCCGAGATACAAAATCAAATTGATGTAGGTAAATCACCTAAATGGATGTCAGTTTTGGAGCGCAATATATATTAAATATCAATTAGAAGAACCCATATGAGATTAAGTTTATGATACAACTAATCCCAACACTCCCAAGTGAAGTGGAAATGAATAAGTAGGTGATCAATATCTTCTTCAAGATTAAGGTAATTGAAACACCCTCTGAAGCCATGTAGATCCTTTTTCTAATGTTTCTTTTTGGTTATATTTTTCTATTTAAAAGAAAGACAATGAAATGAACCTAACTTTTGTAAGTTTTTTTTTTCCTAAGAATCTTACCAAGAGTCAACAACATTGTGTTATGTCAGCACAATCAAGTTATAACATCTGGTCACCATGCATTCCTCTAATTTGACTACCAATCGAATGATGTCATCATGATCTAGAGATATGTAAAGGCTTCTATAATTGAGATCAACCATCATTCCATCCTTCAATTCTCTAGGAAAAGGAATATTAATTTATTATTTCCAATGGACTATTAGTAAAGAGTTAAATCGATAAAAATACCAATAACCTTTGATCCCCATGCATTTGCTAGAAATATTTTCAAATGCTAAATTTTAATCATATTTCCTATGGGAAGAAAGAAATTTCAGGAATAAATAAAAAATAGCTTCCATTCCTTTCTTGCTTGTCTTGAATTAAATCTTGCAATTATGGGTTAACATAATAGAATGAATTTTGATAAGTGATACCCCATAGGAATATAATGGGACGTAAAAATAATCTCTCATTGATTATAACCCAAATACTTATGTTGCAAAATGTGACAACATTTAGCTATGGGATTCTTGATCATTAACCATACTAAGTTTTCCCAAAGATCCCTTTTTTACACATCCAAGTTTGTAAAGTTAGTTATGGATTTGAATTTAGGGAGGAATACTTAATCTCATTTGATTAATGATATCTTCATAACATCCTCGATTCCTTTCCAAAGGAATATTCTCATGATCTTCCAAAGATTTCTGAGAAGTGTAATAGTGGAACACATGACATAGATCATATAAATATGGATAAGACTAAGAAAACATTTAATCAGTGTCATGCATCCCATAAATGATATCCATTTTTTATATGTAGGAAATTAAAATTTCTTGAAAGGAATGTATGAGATTCTACAAATATAGTTCTAAGATAAGGTCTTCTACTCTTGCAACATTTTCAAAGTTGCTAACTATTTTATATGATAGATTCATTCTATGAGCAATATAATGAATTGAAAGTATATAAGGGGATATTATTATTTGCAATCAAACACACAACCTAGTTTGATGAACCTACATAATTGATGAAACATCGAAAAAAACACATACCAACTTTGTAGTGATTTCATATTCATTCATGCGAATCTATCAATTTGGTAACAACTATTTTAAAAGGTTTTTAGAATTGCAATTTTCCACCATTTTTTATACAACTAATACAAGTGGTTTCCTTACACGATTTTCAAAAGTATAAATATGGATGCATACCCATGACATGTTTTTAATTGTTGTTACTTCATCAATTGATAGTGATATGAATTTTAAATTTTTCACTCTCTCTTTCGAATCTTCATTTTCAATCATCACAAGACATTTAGCCATTTTCTATTGACTATAGTCTGACCAATGCATTTGAGGAATGTTGTGCATTCCATTATGTTTTTTTTAAATCAATGAAATTATAAACAAGTTTTTGCTTCTTAAGGATATGAAATATAGTAGAGAACTGTATGATTCTAACATGTAAGTTTGATGGAATTACCTTTCCAATTTGTGATGTGATTGTTCCATGCTTTTCAATGAAATGTGTAATTCTTTTCTACTTAGCTTCATATTCTACTACATAACTAACATGCATATATTATTTTTCACTTTTCCATCTATATGTTTTTTATTATCTATCCATCCTCATGTTGCACATATACATAATCTTTTCCACAATGTTTTTCAATGCTGTCTAACTTTAGTTGTATTTTTGTTGCTTTCCTAGTTTCCAGGTACATATTGTACATGTATATTAAGTTGGGATATCTTCAAAATTAGTCGGCTCTACTGGATAGATAAAATGAAATTTTGAATCCCACTCAAACTTATATGTCCTACCAAGTGTCCACATAGTCTTGTTTTCTTTCAAAGTTTTGCGACCAGAAATTTTAGGTATATCTCCATCATCTTGTTTCCTCTTTCATGAAGTAGACTTTTCAATTGAATTTGGTTTTATATTTTGTTGAGTATTTGAGATATCTTGATCCTGTCCTAGTTACATCTTGACATGAATTTTGTCTAATGTTGATGAACCTGTTTGATTGTTCAGAGCAATAACAATATATTCAAGTTCTAGCATGTGTTTGAGTGTTAAGAGGAAGAACATTATCTTCAAGTTCTGGCATGTTATTATCATAGGTATCAATTTCTTGAGATTATTTTGAATCCATGTCCACATCAATAATACCTTTGACATAGTTTATATTCTGATTGATTCCATTGGTATTATGGGTGCTAGTGGTAGCTGTAGAATCATTATAGTACTTAAACAATGTTTCCTTTTGAGATATTTTGGTTTCCTTCTAGATCTTACAAATAACCTCCATTGAGTAATCTTGCATATGTATTTCCTTCTTGATGGGTGAATGCCGAAGAAAACGTTGCCAGTTGAGCTACCTTTTCTTACGCGTCTACAATTTCCTATTGTGTGTCTATAAATACTTAGAGCACATCTAACTTCTTGTCAAACAGCTTGAACTCATTGTACCATACTCGGTTATACTTCAGGTACCTAGTGAACTACACCCTTATATATAGGAGGATTTTTCTATAGTAGGAGAATCTGACCCTTAGTAAAACTTATATTGGAATATTTAGGAAAATTGTACACTGTAGTACTTTGAAAAATTTTAACTCTTCAAATTTCTCAAATATGGAATATTTGTCAAATTACAAATATTTTCCTCTAAAATTTTCCTTGGGGCCATATGAGGTGTTTTAGTTTTTACGAATTTTTGTGTTTTAGGGATCTTTTTTACATTTTAGGGTTTTCCTTAAAGATAATGGAAAATAAAACGAAGATTATAATGTTGTAATTAAAAGTGTAGTGTGGTTTTAGGAATGAGAAGGAAACTATTTTGAAGTTTCTTGAATTTTTAAAAATTGTGTGTGCACATGTGTTTTGGAAGCATTTCTACCTGTTGTAGTTGAGTCGACATAAGAGGTGTTTGGTGCATTATTATCAAGGACAAACTTGGTTGTTTACTTCGTCATTTCTTATGTTTATTTGTAACTTATGAAAACAATAAAGAAGACGAATTAGCGAATGATTTGGAAGGTTTAAAAGTACCTAATTAGAAGATATTCTAAAGCATTTTGGAGGAATGACATTATTTGATCACCGTTAACGATGTTGTTTTTGGGAACAATCCTAGTTAGAGTAGTAGTAGGTACCTAAAGGGTACATTACAAGTTGCATGATGGTCTGAAGCTATATGTTTTTTAGTAATGTTTTAGAGAATGTGATTAGGTTTTGGCCTTTTTGAATACCGATCGTTCAAATTTTTGGTTCCTCTCTTATTTATAGAAATTAACAATTTGATTGGAATAGGATCCATTAATTTGGAAACAAGTTGTAAGGCTTGGATTGCGCGAATTGACTTATATCCTTGTAGGTAATGGATGTGTAGTTATTAGGTTACAATCTATGATAGAATTTAGTTTGGTTTCGGTGTTCTAATTTTAATTAATAATTAACCATCATCATGAAGTGTGTCTTCCATGCCATTTTTTGTTATAGGTTGTGGATGACATATGCCCTATGGCTTTCTAAGACTCGGTGGGGGCAAGTTCTTGATTATTGACTCAATGGTTTCAGGGATGTCAGGTTTTGGGGTTTTTTATGACCTTTTGGTATGTTTTTGTAGATGTGTGGGGTTTGACGTGGTGTGAACGAGAAAAATTGCTAATTTTTACAAATTTAGTGATGTTGGGACAACTGGTTGAGTACTTATTCTAGATATTGTTGTATATGCAATCTATTATTTATTATGGTTTGGTTGGTAGTGACAAAAGTTTTGAGGTAATGAATAATGTTTGGGTTTTCTTATAAAGGATTTTTTGTGGATTTCTTTATGAAGATATGTTTTTACTCTTCCATTTTGACAATGGAAAGGGTGTGCTTTTTGATGTAAAAAATCCTATTGATGAAAACCGTATAAAATTATTGGCTTTATGAAGTTATTGTTGTTTTTTGTTTTTTTACTCATGAGGTACATTGAGCTTGTAATTTTTATTTTTTATGTATTAATATACGTGGATCATACCTCTGACATTGTAAAAAAAGTAGAGTTTGTTTTATATAAATAAAAGTATAATATGGATATTCCACAATTATTTCATAATACCATTCTTTTTGGATAAAAGAACTTATTTGTAGTAGTTTGAGACATCTAATCTCTATACAAAATTAATATGAAATCTAAGAAAAATAAACGTAACCAAACACTATTGTAAAAAATTCTGATATGTTCAAATGCAAATCTATCTCACATAGTGTCTACAAACACAGTCACATTATCCTTTTACAATTCCACTTCGATGTAGTGACTAGTTGTATTGCAACTATTATTTTTTAACTCTACATATTATGTGGTTTCTTTTTCTATTTGAGTAATTTAATTGTATATTTTAATATTTTAGTATAGTCATACCCAACTCCATTTCTATAAATGATATTGTAAATCTTTGTTATTACACAAACATATTTAAATTTTAATACCATTTATTATGAAGTTTATATGATTATAAAATAAATTAGAAAAATCTAAATCCAATAACCACATATCAATTCTCATATTAAAGAATGCTTTGTTGGAAAAAAATTAAAACAATCTAAATACAATATTTAAAAAACAATTTAACATTGTAAATAATATCAAAGTTTAACACACATATTAATAATAATTTCTTTTAAAAAAATAATAAAATTTAACACATAGATATTAATAGTAATTTAAAAAAATCATGTCATTAATAATATCAAAATTATATAACAATTTTTATATTGTGTCTTTATAAGGAATATTTGTTAAAAAAACAAACGAATACTTATTGAGAAAACCAAACTTAATATTTATTTCAAAAGTAACTGTGAAATCCATTACTAATTGAATTGCCTCGCTTATTAATCCATAATAAGTTGGCCTGATCCTTTGTTCTTATAAACGGTAATAAGGCCTACAGTCCCTAAGAATTGGGCATGAAGTGACAGATTTCAGGTCGTATGGAGCCCAAAATAAAGGGAAACACCAGTTATTGTTGAAAACATTAATACTAAAGATTTGTTCTGATTGAGTATTACTTACGATTTGTTCTGATTGATGACCTGCCAAACAACAGCTAAGGAATCACTAATCAACCTTTTGAGCTGAAACGATTTGGAGCCAACAAGTGAAGCGAACTTGGGTGCTCCGGCATCCCTCAACCCCATCACACATACATCGGGATTATCCGCTACAGCACTGAGCCATGTCTGAACATACGCTACATATTCCTTGAAATTGGGACCGCTCCATCTCCGTAATTGTACGACTGATTTGTGAAGCTGCTCCCCTGTAACATTGAAGAGCTCTATGCAGTCCTCCATACCCAAAACGCCGGGATTCTTTTCTTTCAGCGATTCAATAAAAGAAGAATCCCGTTTGGATTCCGCGATACCCAATTCAACTACAATAACAGCGAGCTGCGGTAAGCTTGCGTTGAGAGCACCCGGAGCTCCAGACAATGATGAAATGCAATGGCTTTTATATGCGGCGGTATTGCAGGCGCTACGGATTGTTTCAGTATCAGCACGCGTTGCAGTGATAGCAACACACATGATTGCCACTACAAATAATATGCAGCTATAAAATGATGAAGCCATGATTGGATGTGAACGGACTGCTTTTTTTCGTATCACTTTTTTTTATAGTCGAGAGTTGTTCAGGATTGTGATGCTTTCAATTTTACCTTAGACTGGATCCGCTAATGCCGTCGTGCCCAACTCCGCTTCCGGAAACGGTTTGCCTTGTTCCCTTTTTAACTGGTTTTATAGATAGTTACAGGCCATTGGCGACTGGAGTTTCCAAGGCGTTCAGATGTAATTGGCTATTTTAGACGCGAAAATTATTGCTAATAAAATGACCAAATCTTTTTTTTAATGTAAACATCGTAATGGGATTTACTTCTAAATATATAACATTTTGGTTATTTGTTAATATATATATATAATTTTTTAAAATTTAATTTTACAAAATTTAGATATATCGTCGTTTAATTAACTTGTAAATGTAAGTCCACACCAAAACACCAAACCGGTATGTTTGTTAAGGTACTTACAAATTTTCATGACATATGATTGCCTTTTCCAAGTAGAGCTTTTATACTTGTGTGGCATACACATGCCAGTCATGGGATCGAGTTGTAAGTCCATGCTAGATTTTGCAAGGTGTTTAGATGTTTTTTAGTCATTTTAGATGTCAAAATACAACCACTTTTGAAATATGTCTGTCATGGTTAACAGATAAATATATAATTTAAACTTCAAAATGACATGTATATTCAAAATTTGAGCATCACACACACACAATACATTAAATATTAGTACACATACATTACATATTATAATTTTGTGAGATCCGTGACAAAAATAACATAGATAAAAATGGACACTATGGAATGTAAATAAAATAATAATAATTGAATTATCTCGATATCTTATTAATGACATATAAACTTCTTCATATCTCATTGATAAAATAGAAACATCTATTAATTTTTATTTTTAATTAGTTTTCTTTTGTTTCTTTTTAACTTTGTTTAATTTTTGTTTATCTATGTTTTATTGATTTTGATTTGTAATTGTTTTTTTTAATTTCTTACAAATAAAGATTAAATAATGGACTATATGCATTGCATTTGGGATTTTGCAAGAAATGTGAAATTTGAAGATTGAACTTGCAATATTGGAAGTTGGAAGCTAGATAGAACTCATTTTCTACAGAATTCCGAGTTTGCGCCAGTGATTTTGAGTGGGTTATTTTTATCATTTTCTTCAATAATTTTTTTCTATTGTAATTTGAAATTCTCTTTTTACATTCTCATAAAATTTAATGATGTTTATGGATCTTGAAATTAAATAGTGCAACATTATTTTTTATGGGAAAAAATGAATCTGTGAAAAACTATGAAATTGATTAGTCGAATATATTATCCATAATTAAATAAAAGTCACAGAACTATAGGAGAATATTATTAAGAACAATATCCATATAAAATTTAACTCAATTTATGTATTTTGTAATAGTTATAAAAAAATTTGGTGTAGATATTATTTTTTGAATGCTAAATGATGTCCATATAATTTTCTAGACCATCAAATAATTTGATTTTGACATTTTAACATTGAACATCAATATCCAATACTGGTTGTAATTGATATATTCTTACACTTTTAATAGTTATGAGGAAAGGGTTGTTTATAATATTGTATATTCACCAAAATCTTGTCAGTGGACAAATGAACTAGAGGGTTGGATTCTATTCATAGTTGATCTTCGGATTAACATAATATAATTTCAATATCTTTAGTATATTATTTTATGGGTGAAAATAAAATTCAAATCTCAAAATGAGATAAATTACATACAAATAAATTTTATTAAACTAATTTTAAAATATTTTTTAAATAATTATAATTTTTTAAGATTTTGAATTTGTAAGATTTGTGACGATAAATCATTTAATATGGACCATTAAGAATATTAAAAAAACCACAAAGTAATAAAAACATCTTAATATTTTAGTAAAAAAAGTTTATAATATTTTTTAAATAGTAATAATCTAGTTTAAATATCTTTAGTATATTATCTATGTTAGTATAGGATGTTATTTTCCTACAGATCTCTTAACCGACCAAAATATTTCCTTGACCATGGGCCCTTATAAGCAATTAATTATTTTACCGAATTTATCCCATTATAATCAACTTTAATCAAATGCAATGCAAGAATTAGAAACACACTACAAAAGGGTTGATAATGGAGTTCAGAAGAAAGCCTATGTCTCTAGGTTCAGAATACTGAACCGATTTATTATCCACTTCCAAATGTAACTTTAGTACAAAATAATAATTGAAGCTATAATAAACCTAAAGTCAGAAGAACAATAACCTCCTTCAGACAAGTGTATGATTTCGAATATTTGTTCTCTAATGTGAAATAGCCTATGCCTCCAAAGTAAGAATCCAGGTGCTTTGCAATAGTTTCAGTGAGTTATTGATAATAACTTCCATAATAATGAAGACCTTAATCTCTCTGTTGTATGACCCGCTAAGTCTCCTTACAGACCTCAACTCCTACAATATACGGTGGTAAGTCTCCTTCTAGATAACCTCAACACCTCCACTGCATGGTGCTAAGTCTCCTTCCAGGTGACCTCATCACCTTCATTGCACAGTATAAGTCTCCAGATATTAGAAGACAACAATGACACTCCTTCACTCTGTTGTACAGAAGAAATAAGCCCCCACGCAGTGCTGGGACTGATAAGATGTCTGGTGTTGACGATGACCTCCTTCCACTTTGTTTCTTGGCAAACGAACCTCTATGTAGAGCTAAGTGGATCAAATGTTCCCAACGAGTTCAATAGAGATAATGAATCTCCTCCACAACAAACGATCTGGCGATACATCTAATGTACTAAGGATATGTGATCTATTGCTTCTTTGATGCTTCGTTAGGTCCCTTGGCTCCACGACATCTCTGGGCTTGAATATGAGAATAAGGCATCCATTTGGCCTTTGCACTTAATGGTGAGCTATGAAATAATAACTCCCACAATTTTTACATGCACTTTTTAAATAATAAGACTTATTTTGTCATCATGCAGATAATATTAATATCAATCTTCTATAATTCCTATACTAATACAATATAAGACTTATATTATTCATGCCGATAACAAATAATATAGGCCTTCATCTTCAATATTTCCTATACAAATAAATAGGCCTTCTTATTTCTCCATAAATCCCATAAATAGGCATATTATTCTCCACCAAAATAACGCCTATATAAAAAATAAATATAGGTCTTACAATTTTTTCTCTCCAATTATGCCTTAAAAAGTACTAAGGCATCTTCTCACTATTCTCCTCTAAATTTATTCGAAGCTCTTTTCATTTGGGAGGAGCTTGTTGTTTGTAATGATGAGAGGTGAAGGATTTTATAGCCTTAGGCGACCTGCACATTAGGCTTAAATACCTCATCATCCAGCTATTCAGTAATAACCTTGCTGGACAAGTTGGTTGGACTGGTCCGCATGTAAGGGAAGGTCGCGAGGTCGAATCCCCCGCCCCCACCATATTAATGGTGCCCACTTCCCTTTAAAACCTTTTGATACTAATCATGATACCACTGATTATATTATAGACATGATTATGAAGCTTATTATAGTATGGTGATAGATGTAGATCATGGATTATTGTTGACTTGATTTAATTGTGATGCATGATGATTATTAGAGGCATTTTGGATATTGATAATGGTATACTGTTTGACATGGTTATATTATGGATGTTGTGCGGACTTGTGATATTTGGATATTGTGAGTAGACCTAGAAATGGAAATTATTGGATGATGATATAATTGTTGAGTAAAATTGTAAATGATATTGCTAGATTGCTTTGATGTTGTTGTGATTCATATATCTAGATGATTTTGGTAATTATATTATATTACTTTGGATGTTTTGATATGGCCACGAGGCCGAAGGAGGTAATTGTGTTTTGCAGGTTAAAATATCACAACAAACATCGGGGGATTGAAGACCAACCACATTGGAATTCTAGATGAATTCAACAAGGTCACCATGGCAACTAGTATTTGTTTGTGTGTGTTTGTGTGTGTTAGGGATTCCCATGGGGGGGATCACCTTTAAATGTGACCAAGGGGTTTTATGTATTTATTTTATTTTGGTCCTTTTGTTTATGTTTGCATGTGTTTATTTTGTGGTGCTTTTACCCCTTTCATTAATTATTAAATGGTGTGTAAATTTTGTGAGTTATCATATTGTTAAAATAAATAAATCAAATATGTCATAAGAAAGTAATTAATAGAGTTGTTGGTCTTGAATTAAAGTGTTGTAAGGGATGTGTAAGTGATGTGTAAGTTAACTTTTGAGTGTGAAACACTCCACCTTCTTGGAAATTCGAAATTGTCCTTGGAGGATGATTTTGGAGGTTTGTGGGACAAGTTAAACTTGTCCCATACCTCTTAAATTTAATTACCAACCATACCTATGGTTGGAGAGCTGAGATTAGTATTTTATTATGCTTTTTGAGAAGGTAAATTGTAGGTTTTAATTGCACTTTTCTTTCTTGATTTAATTTCAGTCCTTTGGGGTGTGGGTTGGATTTGAGTGTGTAAGTAAATTGTCATATTATTCACCCACCTGTTTATTGTGCATTGGAGAATGAAGTTGACTTTTGGGTTAGGATTGAGGATGTGTGATGTGGCATCCTACATGGATCCATCTTATCCTCTTCTCTTCCCTCTTCTATAAAATTTGAATGGCTTGCCTTGTTTTGGGTTGCTTCATTTTGGAGACTTCATTTTTGGGTGAATTCTTTTGCTGTTTTGGAGCTCTTGCCTGAAGAAGTTCTTGGAAGATTGTTGCATGCTTGTGTTTGGCTGTTTTGGATTGCTTGCATTGGGATAAAGTCTACTGTTTTGGAACTTGGAACAACTCCATCATGGAGAGGTAAGAGCTTGGCTCTTGGAATGCTTCTCTTTTGGTTTATGAAAATGTTAATGTGTGAATGTTTTGGCATGCTTGTGGGCTGTTGGTAGATGGCCTAGGAATGGTGTAGGAGAAGACTATGGGGTTATTTTGTGGGAGGCACAAGTGTGTTTAGGGAGGTATAAGGGTGGAGGGAGTTGGGATTTGGGTTCCACCTTACAAAGAAATAGCTTGCATTTCTTTACTCGTTATGGGGTGCCATAAGAGGTTGGGGAGACATAAGGAAATGTGAGGAATAAGGGGTACTTGGGGGAGGCATAAGGGCATGACAGGGATTTGAAATGATATATACATACATATTTCGGTGGTTTGTTCTCAGGTGGTGATACCCATTTCCCCCTTTGGGAGGCATAAGCAACATCCCCCATAGTTTCTTGCTCCTTTGGCTTGCTTGATGAAGCCTTAGTAATGTGTGTGCCATGTTTTAATGTAGTTGTAAACTACATTCTGTTTGGACTGTGTTTTATTGTGATTACGCTTTTTGTGTGTTTGTGGAAGTATGTTGTTGCCATGAGTTGGATCACATATTTTATTGCATTGTGGTTGGGGCTCGGGGGCCAATGAAGAGGGATGGCTTCTCCTCTTCATTGGATGTCTTGGTTGGGTGGAGAGCATTGCTTTTCTCCCTGCCTTTGTTGTGATCAAAATTGGAGTATGATGGATCTGCATTTTGGTGTTCTGGAGTAAAGGAAAAAGACAGTTTTGACAGTCCCTTGTGAGATTTATTTTTGTAAAGCCTTTTTCCCACTTGAAGTGGATGATAATGTAATATATTCATGATGGAAAGATGGTTTGTATTGGTTATGAAAGTTGTAATTCGAAGTGTGAAAGTGATGCACTTTGTTCTCTGTTTTTGAATGAAAGAAAAGAAAGATCGTATCCTTGTAAGTTGTATTTGATCATTGTAAATGAAGAAGTTGTGAAAGAAATCATTCTAACTGAATATATATGTTGTTCTACCTTTACAAAAGAAGTTACTATTGTTTGAAATCTGTTTTGAAATGTATTTGAAATCTTTGTTTGAAAGGAAGAAATGCGTGTGAGAAAATACAAAACTCTGTCTTTTGGAAATGTGTAAAATTGGAAATCAGAGTTGCATTTGGGTTTTGAATAGTTTGATTTGAATCACATAAACGTATTAGATTTGAATTGGAATGAATTCTAATACTTGGAAGAAGAAAATGGCAAATAGATCCTTTAAAAGTTGATCTCTGTTTTGCATTTTCAAAACTGGAAAATACTTTACCTAAAATGCACAGTTCGAACCTGCAACAAGGAAATAATAAATTAAACAATTAAATTGAAGTAGTAATCCCTAAAAAATCTAATTGGACAAAAACATTTAAGGAATTTCTTAGAAAACTTAGCAAAATCAGGCTCAAACCGTTTTGCAGTCATTTTTCTGTCAAGAAACGGAAATGCTCAAATTGTAAATCAATCAGACACATTGATTCTTGAAATCCTCCTTAAATCCATCTAAGAACAATTCCCCATGTCTATTTGACAAGCTGAGAGAGGAAGAAGATCAAATTGAACAAATCTTATAAGTTAAAATTTACCAGTTCGTATTGTAAAAGCCTGCAGATTGTTTTCTTAAAATTGACCCCTTAGAATTTATCAAAACTAAAAATTAATGATTTATGAGTAAAGAGGACGTCGAGAGATTTCCAGAAAGTCCTTGTTTTCCCAAAACTGAGCCCTCTATCAAAATTTATGGCCTCCTGAAGTTTTTCTTCCTTGGCGTCAAAAATTGGGGAAAAATTTCATTGGCAGGCCCGCGGGCCCGAATTTTTCCCTTAAGTACTTGGAAAAAATTTGGGAAAATTTTTTTCTAATTTTCCCCACTGCCCTGCCAGCCCACAGCCAATCAGAGGCTGCCACATGGCACCACGAGGTGTCATCGGAAGGGCGGACCACCTTTTAGACTTAGCGCTTAGGAAAATTTTTGGGGAAAATTTTCCTAAGTTTCCCCACCGACCCGCTAGCCCGCAGCCAATCAGAGGCTGCCACATGTCACCATGAGGTGTTGGTGGAGGGGTTTTTGACTTAGCACTCCCAGAAAATTTTGGGAAAACTTTCCAAATTTTCCCCGCTGGCCCGCAACGAATCAGGTGATGCCACGTGGCATCACGAGGTGTCGACGGTGGAGCGGGTCCCTTTTTGCCTTTTTGCGTTCGGAAAATTTTGGGAAACTTTTCCAACTTTTCCACCTGCCCTACTCAGCTCCTGCAGCCAATCAGAGATGCCACATGGCATCATGAGGTGCCGGTGGAGGCGCGGGTGGGGGCTACCCTCTTAGCCCTTCGGGGCGTTAACCTAATTTTTCTCCCCGCCGCCATGCCTTCCCCGCGTTGGCTTAGGAGACACCACGTGTCCCTTGTAGACTCGTGGGAGCGTGGGTGCAAAGTGGACTTCTTGCCCCATGTGGGAAATTTTCTAAAAGGTTCCCGCCACCTCATTTTCCCCGCGCTAGCTTGGGAGGTGCCATGTGTCCCTTGTGGACCCATGGGTGCGCGGGTGTAAAATTGATTTTTGCCCCATGTAGGAATTTTTCCAAAAGGCCCCTGCGGCCCGCTGACCTACCCTTGGGGAAAATTTCCACCCCGGGCTTGCAGCCCGCTCTTGGGGAAAATTTTCACCCCAAGGCCCTCAGCCCATAACTCGAAAAATATGAGGAGTTAGGAGGAATTCCTTATATCAATGGAAAGGTGAGGAAATTTCCTATCCAATGGGAATAATTTAGGGAAATTTTTGAATGTGTTAAATTTGGGAAAAACCTAGTTGAATCTTTAAGCCTATTAGAGAGTGGGTATGGTGAGGAATTACCCTCTAACCCTTTTTGAACCTTCTAACCCGAGATTTTAGACGTTATGACCCCTATTAATTGTTAATAAAAAAAAATCTTTTCTAGTGAATCTAGAAGTGTTCTAGAACTTGATAGTGATAGCTATTGCCTTGTAACCTGGTTGTAGACTCTTTTAAACAAAAAAAATTATTCCATAATTTTCCTAACTAATCCTAGGTTGTTCTTGGGTCTCAAGTGGGTTGTTTTAGTGGGTGTTACACTTGGTATCAGAGCAGTGGTTCAAAATCTTGGGACCATTGGGCACACTAGAAAACTTGAGACATGAACCTTAAACCTAGCACACTTTTAAATCTAGAAAACAACTTAGTTTAGAAATTACATATTTCAGTAAACATGGAAACTAAATAAAACTTAGAAAGATGAACTAACTCTCACCTTGGTCTGTGCAGGAGGTGCAGACGGGACAAGGGGTCTTTTCACATAGACCTAGACTTACCACCACCAGATCATGTTGTAGCAGCCATCCTACCCCAGATTTTACAAACTCTTCAGGATGTTAATGCCGCTCTACGTGGAGGATCAGTAGGAGGACATGCAGCTAGACATGATAGAGTCCCTTCCATTGAGGGTCAGGTATCTCCTCGACCCAACAAGGAGCATGGAGGAGAGAACTCCCATGCAGAGTCAGCTAGAGTAGAGTCACCACAGAGGGGACAGGGTGACCGAGTTTCAGGACATAGAGAGAGGTCTCGGAGCCCTAGGCTTAGGGATGAGCATACAAAGAGGCCTAGAGGCCGTCAGACCACATAGCTGCAGATCACATCAGGGAGATCCTGAAGCTTCGACCATCACATTATTCTGGTGACATAGGTGGATTTTAGGTAGAGGCCTGGTTGGTGAGCTTGAGTGGATGCTTCAATCTCTATCCTTGTTCTAGCAACATGAAAGCTCGTGTTGCGATCCATCTACTGAGGGATGGAGCTGGTGTCTGGTGGAGGACAGAGGAGCAGAAGCTCCATGTTGATTCTGAGACAGTTACCTGGGAGCTCTTTGAGGAGTGTTTCAGGAACAGATACTTGTCACAGAGATTCATACAACAATGGATAGATGAGTTCCATGACCTCCGACAAGGCATCTCTTACAGTGGCTGAGTATGAGAGTAGATTTGTGGATCTACTCCAGTATGTTGGTTACATGTAGGATGAGCAGGTGTGGATCCATAGGTTCATCTGGGGCCTGAACCTAGACATTGGAGGTGCAGTGTGGATCCATTTTCCACAGACATTAGTTGAGGCCATCGAGAAGGCCTATATAGCAGAGGAGACTCAGGGAAAGACCCAGCAGGCTAGAGACCGAGTCTGGAGCCGCATACAACAGATGCATGACAGAAGATCGAGGGGGTCAGTACCTCTTCCTCATGGTGGACAGGGTTCAACACAGTCATAATTTAGACCACAGTAGCAGCAATAGTAGAAACAGTCCCGCCCACCTTATAGACCTCCACAGAGATTTGATGCATAGAGAGGTCGGAGTATGGGGCCTCCTCCTAGGGGTCCCATCAGGACACAGGGTGCCCAGAGAGCTCACTCAGTAGGATCTCACCAGTAGAGACCTCAGTAGACCGCAGTTGGATCATCAGGATCCACACCATAGACCTCCAGAGTACCAGTCCAGACCTGCTACACAAGGGAGAGGATCAGGTGGTTGTTTTGGTTGTGGTGTTACTGGACATTTTTGGAGAGACTGCCCACAGAACCCTAATAACAAGGGTAAGACACAAATCTCAGAGCCTACTATTGGTGATATGGGGCATAGTCATAGGATGTATGTAGCGGTCGAGAACCACCAGGAAGAGCATCAGAGTACAGTTATTGAGACTGCAGGTAACATTAGTGGTATTCCTACCTCCATTTTGTTTGATTCTGGTTCTTCTGATTCTTTTATTGCACCATCTTTAGTAGAGCGATGCAAGCTGGTGGCAGTTAGGCAGGGTCATAGTTGGGATGTTGAGATGGCTTCTGGAGCCAAGATCTCTGTAGACTCCTTAGTTAAGGAGTGTGTGGTAGATTTGGGACCTTTCACCACTACCTCGGATCTCTGTATCCTTCCTTTGGGCTCTTATGGAGTCATCTTGGGTATGGATTGGTTGTCTGCACACAGGGCCAGGATGGATTGTTACCACAAGATTATATCTTGTGCTGATGATTTGGGAGTTGAGTCAGTGATTTTAGGGGTCAGGAGACCCATTTCTATTCACACCATCTCTGCTATGTAGCTTAAGAGGTGTGTATGATGGGGTTGTCAGATGTATGCTGTTACCATCAATAACTGATCAGAGGATGGGTCTAGTGGACCATCGCTAGATGATCACCCCATTTTGAGAGAGTTTGCAGATGTCTTTCCAGGGGAGCTACCGGGGCTACCACCCCCACGTGAGATTGATTTTCACATAGATCTGGTTCCTGGAGCAGAGCCTATCTCATGAGCACCTTATCGGATGACCACACCAGAGCTCTGTGAGCTCAAGTTGTAGCTTGAGGGCCTTTTGGAGAAAGGCCTTATCCATCCTAGTGTATCCCCTTGGGGTGCACTAGTGATTTTTGTGAAGAAGAAGGATGGATCCTTGCAGTTGTGTATTGATTACCGCCAGCTGAACAAAGTAACGATCAAGAATCATTATCCCCTTCCGCGCATTGATGATTTATTTGATCAGATGAAGGGAGCCACAACTTTCTCTAAGATAGACCTTAAGTCAGGTTACCATCAGCTGAGGATTTTGGAGGTGGACATTCATAAGACCACCTTCCGTACGAGATATGGCCACTATGAGTTCACAGTGGTGCCTTTTGGTTTGACTAATGCCCCCGTAGTGTTTATGAGTTTGATGAATGGGGTATTTAGGACCTTCTTAGATCACTTCATCCTCATCTTTCTTGATGACATTTTGATTTACTCACGTACACGTGAGGAGCATGAGGGGCACCTTCGTTCAGGTGCTTCAGTGCCTTTGGGAGTAGCAACTTTACGGGAACTTGGAGAAGCGTGCATTATTTCAGACGGAGGTGCAGTATTTTGGTCATATCATTTATGGGGAAGGTATCATCTTTGATCCTTCCAAGATTATAGCTATCATGGATTGTCTAGCACCCACTACTATGACTGAGGTGCAACTTTATGGGATTAGCAGGATACTACCAGAGATTTGTTCAGGACTTCTCTCGGATTGCACACCCCATCACTTCCCTTCAGAGGAAAGGGAAGAAGTTTGTTTGGTCAGACAGGTGTGAGCAGGCCTTCAGTACACTAAAGGAATGTCTCACTACAACACCTATCCTTATAGTTCCGGATCCACAGGGTGAGTTTTTGGTTTGCACAGATGCTTCTTTAGTAGGGCTTGGAGGTGTGTTGATGCAGGAGGGCAGAGTAGTGGCTTTTGAGTCTCAAAAACTCAAATATTACGAGCTTAATTATCTGACTCATGATCTTGAGCTTGCGGCAGTTGTGCATGCTTTAGTTCAATGGAGGCACTTTCTTCTTGGTCAGAGATTCACACTCAGGACAGATCACTTGAGTCTTCGCCACCTCTTCACGCAGCCCAATCTCAATGCTCGTCAACAACATTGGATGGAGTTGCTTTGTGAGTATGATATGGAGATAGAACATGTGAAAGGAAAGGAGAATGTGGTGGCAGACGCTCTCAGAAGATGGAGACATGTGGCTATGGCCACCTTAGTGAGCATGGATTTACGGAGTAGGATCCTTCAGCAGCTTCCTCTTGATAGCTTCTACATTGCAGTTTGAGCAGAGATCGAGTCTCAGAGACCCCTCGAGGGGAATTTTGATGGTTTTTTCCTAGAGGTAAATGGCCTTCTCAGGCACAGAGGCCAGATTTATGTTCCCGGAGATGGAGGCTTGAGGTAGGACATCTTGGCAGAGGCACATCGTGCACCCTATTCAGCCCATCCCGGGGTGAAGAAGATGCACGCCACCTTGAGACAGTTGTATCATTGAGAGGACTTCATAGAGACGTGGCTCAGTTCATGTCACAATGTTTAGAGTGCCAGAAAGTAAAGGCCGAGCATCAACATCCAGCTAGCCTTCTCTTTCCTCATGTTATACCAGAATGGAAGTGGGACACCATTTCCATGGATTTCATTGTTGGGCTACCGATGTCGAGATATCACCACGACGCCATCATGGTCACGGTTGATAAATTGACAAAAGTGGCTCACTTTTCCCCGGTGAAGACCACTTATACAGCTAGTGCAGTGGCATGGGTATATTTGGATGAGATTGTTAGGTTGCACAGGATTCTGTGGAAGATCATTAGTGACTGCGATCCTTTGTATACTTCCCATTTTTGGACTACCATGCAGCATGCCCTCAGGATGAAGATCAATTTCAGCACAACATATCACCCTAGACAGATGGACAAACAGAGAGGGTGAATCAGATTTTAGAGGACATGCTCAGGATGTATGTGATGGATCAACAGTCAAGATGGGAGGAGTACCTGTACTTGGTGGAGTTTTCCTACAATAATAGTTTTCAGAGTTCTATAGGCATGGCTCCTTTTCAGGATTTGTATGGAAGAGAGTGCAGGACACCTCTTAGTTGGGACAGGTTAGAGGACAGGGTTTCTCTTGGACCAGCTTTGTTGCAGGACATGGAGCAGCAGGTGGTTTTGATCAGACAGAGATTATAGGAGGCATAGGATAGACATAAGAAGTATGCAGATCAGCATAGGACCGACCGTAGTTTTGATGTGGGCATGAAGGTTTTCCTTTGTGTCAGGCCACATAAGAGCCCTATCCATTATGGAAAAGGTTCTAAGTTAGCTCCTAGATTCATTGGTCCTTTTGAGATCTTGGAGCGTATCGGCCCTTTGGCCTACCATCTAGCATTACCACCCAGCTTGTCTCACATACATGATGTGTTTCATGTTTCAGTTCTTAGGAGATATGTTACAGATCCTTCTCATGTGTTAGATTGGACATCATTGTAGGTGCAGGATCAGGGGCAGGTGATGGTGAAGCCCATTCACATCCTAGATCGTAGGACCCTTGGGCCTTCGAGGCAGAGAGGTTGATCAGGTCCGGGTGCAGTGGGACAGATATGATGAGACTGCAGCTACATGGGAGGATGCTACCTTGCTACGAGTTCAGTTTCCACATTTGTTCCAGTGACTTCCAGGAGGAAGTCGAGTCTAAGGGGAGGGGGATGTAGTGCCCACTTCCCTTTGACACCTTTTGATACTAATCATGATACCACTGATTATATTATAGACATGATTATGGACCTTATTATAGTATGATGATAGATGTAGATCATGGATTATTGTTGACTTGATTCAGTTGTGATGCATGATGATTATTAGAGGCATTTTGGATATTGATAATGGTATACTATTTGACATGGTTATATTATGGATGTTGTGCGGACTTGTGATATTTGGATATTGTGAGTAGACCTAGAAATGGAAATTATTGGATGATGATATAATTGTTGAGTAAAATTGCAAATGATATTGCTAGATTGCTTTGATGTTGTTGTGATTCATATATCTAGATGATTTTGGTAATTATATTATATTACTTTGGATGTTCTGATATGGCCACAAGGCCGAAGGAGGTAATTGTGTTTTGCAGGTTAAAATATCACAACAAACATCGGGGGATTGGAGACCAACCACATTGGAATTCTAGATGAATTCAACAAGGTCACCATGGCAACTAGTATTTGTTTGTGCGTGTTTGTGTGTGTTAGGGATTCCCATGGGGGGATCACCTTTAAATGTGACCAAGGGGTTTTATGTATTTCTTTTATTTTGGTCCCTTTGTTTATGTTTGCATGTGTTTATTTTGTGGTGCTTTTACCCCTTTCATTAATTATTAAATGGTGTGTAAATTTTGTGAGTTATCATATTGTTAAAATAAATAAATCAAATATGTCATAAGAAAGTAATTAATAGAGTTGTTGGTCTTGAATTAAAGTGTTGTAAGGGATGTGTAAGTGATGTGTAAGTTAACTTTTGAGTGTGAAACACTCCACCTTCTTGGAAATTCGAAATTGTCCTTGGAGGCTGATTTTGGAGGCTTGTGGGACAAGTTAAACTTGTCCCATACCTCTTAAATTTAATTACCAACCATACCTATGGTTGGAGAGTTGAGATTAGACTTTTATAATGCTTTTTGAGAAAGGCAAATTGTAGGTTTTAATTGCACTTTTCTTTCTTGATTTAATTTCAGTCCTTTGGGGTGTGGGTTGGATTTGAGTGTGTAAGTAAACTATCATATTATTCACCCACCTATTTATTGTGCATTGGAGAATGAAGTTGACTTTGGGGTTGGGGTTGAGGATGTGTGATGTGGCATCCTACATGGATCCACCTCATCCTCTTCTCTTCCCTCTTCTATAAAATTTGAATGGCTTTCCTTGTTTTGGGGTTGCTTCATTTTGGAGACTTCATTTTTGGGTGAATTCTTTTGATGTTTTGGAGCTCTTTCCTGAAGAAGTTCTTGGAATATTGTTGCATGCTTGTGTTTGGCTGTTTTGGATTGCTTGCATTGGGATAAAGTTTGCTATTTTGGAACTTGGAACAACTCCATCATGGAGAGGTAAGAGCTTGGCTCTTGGAATGCTTCTCTTTTGGTTTATGAAAATGTTAATGTGTGAATGTTTTGGCATGCTTGTGGGATGTTGGGTAGATGGCCTAGGAATGGTGTAGGAGAAGACTATGGGGTTATTTTGTGGGAGGCACAAGTGTGTTCAGGGAGGTATAAGGGTGGAGGGAGTTGGGATTTGGGTTCCACCTTACAAAGAAATAGCTTGCATTTCTTTACTCATTATGGGGTGCCATAAGAGGTTGGGGAGACATAAGGAAATGTGAGGAATAAGGGGTACTTGGGGGAGGCATAAGGGCATGACAGGGATTTGAAATGATATATACATACATATTTTGGTGGTTTTTTCTCAGGTGGTGATACCCATTTCCCCTTTGGGAGGCATAAGTAACATCCCCCATAGTTTCTTGCTCCTTTGGCTTGCTTGATGAAGCCTCAGTAATGTGTGTGCCATGTTTTAATGTAGTTGTAAACTACATTCTGTTTGGACTGTGTTTTATTAGGATTACGTTGCCTGTGTGTTTGTGGAAGCCTGTTGTTGCCATGAGTTGGATCACATCTTTATTGCATTGTGGTTGGGGCTTGGGGGCCAATGAAGAGGGATGGATTCTCCTCTTCATTGGATGTCTTGGTTGGGTGGAGAGCGTTGCCTTTCCCCTACTTTGTTGTGATCAAAATTGGAGTATGATGGAATCTGCATGTTGCTGTTCTGGAGCAAAGGAAAAAGATAGTTTTGACAGTCCCTTGTGAGAGTTATTTTTGTAAAGCCTTTTTCCCACTTGAAGTGGATGATAATGTAATATATTCGTGATGGAAAGATGGTTTGTATTGGTTATGAAAGTTGTAATTTGAAGTGTGAAAGTGATGCACTCTATTCTCTATTTTTGAATGAAAGAAAAGAAAGATCGTATCCTTGTAAGTTGTATTTGATCATTGTAAATGAAGAAGTTGTGAAAGAAATCATTCTAACTGAATATATATGTTGTTCTACCTTTACAAAAGAAGTTACTATTGTTTGAAATCTGTTTTGAAATGTATTTGAAATCTTTGTTTGAAAGGAAGAAATGCGTGTGAGAAAATACAAAACTCTGTCTTTTGGAAATGTGTAAAATTGGAAATCAGAGTTGCATTTGGGTTTTGAATAGTTTGATTTGAATCACATAAACGTATTAGATTTGAATTGGAACAAATTCTAATACTTGGAAGAAGAAAATGGCAAATAGATCCTTTAAAAGTTGATCTCTGTTTTGCATTTTCAAAACTGGAAAATACTTTACCTAAAATGCACAGTTCAAACCCACAACAAGGAAATAAAAAATTAAATGATTAAATTGAAGTAGTAAGCCCTAAACGAATCTAATTGGACAAAAACATTTAAGGAATTTCTTAGAAAACTTAGCAAAATCGGGCTCAAACCATTTTGTAGTCATTTTTCTGTCAAGAAATGGAAATGCTCAAATTGCAAATCAATCAGACACATTGATTCTTGAAATCCTCCTTAAATCCATCTAAGAATGATTCCCCATGTCTATTTGACAAGCTGAGAGAGGAAGAAGATCAAATTGAACAAATCTTATAAGTTAAAATTTACCAGTTCATATTGTAAAATCCTGCAGATTGTTTTCTTAAAATTTATCCCTTAGAATTTATCAAAACTAAAAAATAATGATTCCTAAGTAAAGAGGACATTGAGAGATTTCGAGAAAGTCCTTGTTTTCCCAAAATTGATCCATCTATCAAAAGTTATGGCCTAAATTTTTCTGAAGTTTTTTCTTCCCCTGGCGTAAAATCCTGCAAAAAAATTAACCCCTTAGACTTTATCAAAACTAAAAAATAATTATTCCTGGGAAACATTTCATTCCTCGTTTGCCAAAAACCAAGCCCTCTATCAAAAGGGCCCCTGAATTTTTCTTCCTTAAGCATAAAAAATTGGGGAAAAATTTCATTGAAATTTTTTCTTGGGAAAATTTTTGGGAAAATTTTTCTAATTTTCCCCATTGCCCCTCTAGGCGACAACCAATCAGAGGCTACGATGTGGCACCACGAGGTGTCGGCGGAAGGGTGGACCACCTTTTAGACTTAGCGCTTAGGAAAAATTTTGGGGAAAATTTTCCTAAGTTTCCCCACCGACCCACCAGCCCACAACCAATCAGAGGCTGCCACGTGTCACCATGAGGCATTGGCAGAGGGGCTTTTTGACTTAGTGCTCCCGAATTTTTTTGGGAAAACTTTCCAAATTTTCCCCGCCGGCCTGCAACGAATCAGGTGATGCCACATGGCATCACGAGGCGTCAGTAGTGGAGCAGGTCCCTTTTTTCCTTTTTGCATTTGGAAAAATTTGGGAAACTTTTCCAACTTTTCTCTACCACCCCGCCAACCCGAAAGTAATCAGGAGATGCCACATGGCATTGTGAGGTGCCGACAGAGGTGAGGGTCGGGGCTACCCTCTTAGCCCTTCGGGGTGTTAACCTAATTTTTCTCCCTGCTGCCTCACCTTCCCCACATTGGCTTAGGAGATGCCATGTGTCCCTTGTGGACTCGCGGGAGCATAGGCACAAAGTGGACTTATTGCCCCGCGTGGGAGTTTTTCTAAAATGTTCCCGCCGCCTTGTTTTCCCCGCGCTTGTTTGGGAGGTGCCACATGTCCCTTGTGGAACCGCGGGTGCACGAGCACAAAATTTGTTTTTTCCCCTATGCAGGAATTTTTCCAAAAGTCCCTTGCAGCCCGCCGACCCTCCCTTGGGGCAAATTTCCACCCCTGGGCCCGCAGGCCCGCTCTTGGGGAAAATTTTCACCCCAAGGCCCGTCGGCCCATAACTTGAAAAATATGAGGAGTTAGGAGAACTTCCTTATATCAATGGAAAGGTGAGAAAATTTCCTATCCAATGGGAATAATTTAGGGAATTTTTGAATGCATTAAATTTTGGAAAAACCTAGTTGAATCTTTAAGGTTGTTATAGAGTGGGTATGGTGAGGAATTACCCTATGACCCTTTTTGAATCTTCTAACCCGAGATTTTGGACCTTATGACCCCTAATAATTGTTAATGAAAGAAAAGTATGTTCTAGTGAATCTATACGTGTTCTGGAACTTTTTAGTGACAATTTTTGCCTTGTAACCTGGTTGTATACTCTTTTAAATAAAAAAAATTATTCCATAATTTTCCTAACTAATCCTAGGTTGTTCTTGGGTCTCAAGTGGGTTGTTTTAGCGAGCATTACAATATTTTTGCACCTATCACGCTAGATTGGATCACTGAGCTCACTGTGGTGAGCTGTCCATCTTGTCGGTTACCACGACAACCTCCCACGTTTGAGTCTGCCACCACGATGCCCATTGTGACCTCCATGTCCTACACTTGTCATTTCCCTATCCTTATAGTGGCATCACATGTACGTTATGTGAGGTCCAAGCTCCCATTTCACTTGCCTTTCCTTGTGTATTATCAACCTCTATGTGGATTATCCCAAATTTGTGGGGATATGGATGATAAAGGGCTTTATATAGCCCACAAGAGATATGGTTTTTTGTGGCTAAGGCCACTTCGTCCATTTTTCTTACCGAGTATTCAACCTAAGTTTCCCAATGTCTTGCCAAGGTGATTGTGTAGCTTTCCCTTGAATAACTTAATCAAGGTGGTTCAACTCTCCACCCTATCTTAGTTGGGAAACTCAGTCGTGTGGAAATATATACCAATGTGGCAATGTGGTGGCCTAAGGAACCACCACGTGGAAATATTTTTCTTGTGTCGAAAATGATGATGACATTGAGCATCGAAGACCAGAGGTCCAAAACACAAACCCTAATTATTATCACCACATCAAAACACACCTATAGTTACACAAGTGTGTGTGCTTGAGCTCACGGTGTGACTGGGTAACATGGGTGATATATCCAAGTTGTGGGACTTGCTACTTGAGATACACCTACAGAGAAAGCTGGTTCTTGCTCTTAAACAACTTGTCACAATCTACTCTAATGCATGAAAAACTATCTAATCCTAATCTAACTTTCCAAGGGACCAGGGAGAGAGAGTAGATGAAAGTAAAGCCTACACTAAAGTAGTGATACAACAGAAAAGAAGGGTATGAAAATAGCTTTCCAATGTGTGAAAAATGGAAGCAAAGTGCATGCTAGAGGGGGCGATAACAGTTCTCCACAGTCTAAAAATTACATTCACAACAATATTTCATACACACACAATGATAATGAATCCCTGCAAGAGAATAAAATAGACACAATATATTTTTCAATAAGGTTAAAGAGGCAAGAAGAGTGCAAACAAACACATCAAGGGAAGATACATCCATAAAATTGTATCTATTGCTTCATGATATGCACAGTTCAATATATTAAAAAATAAAGGCCTAGATCACCATTCAAGGAGTCCACTACAAGAGCCTACAACACATTGGCTTCACAAAATAAAAATGACAGAGTTTTGCTACTCAAAAACTATATTTTTTTACAATGAGCCCAACACTCTAATTTATAGAATTTGGAAGAGAGAGGATTGAAATCCCGAAATATTCATTTCAACCACTTGTAAGAGGTTATAAATGAAGTGAAATTATATTATGTTGCTTGAAAAAGGCACCCCATACTGTCCCATGACTTGTAGAATTGAATAATGTTTGCACATGCTTCATTAAATGCATCCCCAACCACTAATAATACCAATGTTCAAAATCTGGAACATTTTCATTAAAATCACCATTAATTCTTCATAAATTTACCAATTTCTTGATTTTTTTGCATTGGGCTCAGACTCACAATTCCAACGGTACCAATTTTGTTGGATTTCATTGAGAAATGTAAAATTTGTGGCCTTCTGAGTGTGGGCAGCTATTTTGAGTTTGCTAGGGATTATTTGCATTTAATGGGAATGAGATTTCAAATTTTGGAGCTATATATATTTCTTTTACTTTCAGCCACATAACATTATTAAACTTTTTTGGCGTAGATGATGTCATGCCCTTTCTGAAAAGTCAAATTTTGTGAAAAATAGAGCTCTGGGTCAAAAGTTATGACCGCTTGAAGTTTAGGGTCGGGACGTTCCATGTGGGCTCTCATGTTCCGCATTTTCCTTTGCATTGTGGGTTTTGCGGGTTTGGATGTCCCATGTGTCTTGGGCTGTTTGGACCAAGATTCTCCACCTTTTCCAATTCCTTCTTTGTGTGGTGAAATCGGCTATTTTGGGCCCGACTGTCCCATGTGTTGCTATGCATCTTGGGCCGATTTTCTTCGCCTTTCTCGACTCAGGATTTTCTGTCCTCACATGTTCATTGTTGACCAAGCTAGGTGGGAATTTGAATCCTGACATATCTACATTTCTTTGAGTGTGAAAATTTTGAATTCTTGGGGCCCGAATGTCCTGGAAATTTTTTTTCGCCTTTTCCGCATTGCACTTGGTCGCTTAGCAGATTGGCTATTTCGGCTTTTTGGGGCCCAACTGTCATGGAATTTTTTTTCCAAATTTTCCACATTGGACTTGGTCCTTAACATTTCAGGCCCAAACTAGGAATGATGACCCTGGGTACGATCCACATTGGTTCCATCCGCAGTCCTCAGACCCGATTTGCACTAAAATAGGCCCTTGACTTCATTTTTTCAAATTTTTACAAATTTTCACCAACTCCTTGGATTTTTATTTGGATAGAGAAGCTAGAGAAAAGCCAAGGGATCCCTCAAAACCTGATTTTGGGCCTCAAACCATTTCTGCTTTCCCAATCTTGAAGAAATTGTGCAAGTTATCAAAATTACCTTGGGGGGTAAATTTTTGATAACACTAACTTATCACCTATGTTTGATTTTCACTTTTTTCACATCGCAATGTGACTTGCTAGTTGATCCTGTCTCATCCAAGAGTTGACCAAACTTTGACTGGCCAAACCTTTCGTGTACGGGCTCTATTTTTTACATTCTTGTAGTCTTCAGAAAGCTCATGGAGTCTACTTCTTTACAGTAGTAATCCTCGGTGATTTATGGAAATTTCATCCTCCTAAGTGTCCTCTAGACCACTCCTTCCCAATAACAAGGATTTTTTTCCTAAAAATATACTTTTTCTTCTCCTTGATCACAAACCCTGTCACCATTTGTGAAGAGATCTCTACACCTGATATTTTAGTCTCTGAACTACTACTTCTCCAATTAGACATTTGGTTCGATCTTTGTGACTTGTGACACTTGGGATCACTTCCTTTTGCTACACCACTCTAATTTCATAATCATGATGAATAATATCCATCCGGTCTTTTGACGAATTGATATAGATATTTGATTACCAATGTTACTAGAAAACACTTGGCATGATAAACATATCATGTAGTGCATACTTACTTGGTGGATTTTGTCCTCTGTCATATTCTTTGCATGATAAATATTTATGCAAAGTATGCCACTAGTTTATTGTTGTGTGTGGATAACTTAGTCAACAAGAATATTTTATATAATGCAACAATTTTTTTTCCCTTGGACGAGGGTCTTACAATTTCTAGTATATCAATACAAATCATACCCAATTTTTTTTGGAGACTCAAAATTGTCTTGTAGCTCTTGCTTCTCTACTTCCATGAGCTCTAGAATTTTCCTCAATTGAGAATCCTTTTCTTAGATATAGTGTGAACTGCTACATGTCCATCTCACTACTACTGCATGCGACAATCCAGTTCTTAATATTCAACTTGCTTGGAGATTAGCAAGATTACATGTGCAATACCTTCTCTGATACCAAGAATGATTCATACACCGATCAAAAAAATTATTTCCTTTACCAAAAAACCTTATAGGAAATTAATTATTTTACCAAATATAACCCATTATAATCAACTTTCATCAAGTGCAATGTAAGAATTAGATCCAAACTGTAAAAGGGTTGATAATGAAGTTCGCGATAGTGCCTACGTCTCCAGGTTCAGAATACTAAATTGATTTATTATCCACTTAGAAATTGTAACTTTAGTACAAAATCAAAATTGAATCTATAATAAACATGGATTCAGAACAACATTAAACTCCTTGAGATAGGTGTTTGATGCCAAGGACTCAATATCCAATGCAAAATACCCTATGGCTCTAAATTCAAAATCCAGGCACTCCACAACAATTTTGGTGAGTTATTGATGATAATTCCTGTAAAAATTAAGACCTCAATGCCTCCATTTTACGGTGCTAAGTATCCTTCATGAATACCTCAACGCCTTTACTATATGGTGCTAAGTATCCTTCTATATGACTTGAACACCTCTGCTGCACGATGCTAAGTCTCCTTCCAATTGATGTCAATTCCTCCACTACATTGTGCTAAGTTTATAGATATCAGCAGGAAAAAATGATCCTCCATCACTTTATTGTACGATATAAATAAGCCTCTACACAGAGCTGAGAATGATCCAATGTATGGTGTTGACGATGACCTCCTTCTACTCTGTTTCATGGAAAATACACCTTTATGCAAAGCTAAGTGGATCAAATGTTTCCAAAAAGTTCAATAGAGATAATGACCCTATAACACCCACATTTCGACGCACCAAAACCCATGTCAAACTCCATCAATTACTTAGGAAAAATTACATACTTAATTTTTTTTTTATCACATTTAATAATTACTTGACCATTTAATGCAATACATCACTAATTAATATTAATTCGTTTATGCAGTTCATTACGGGTTTAAAATCCTTTCCTTACATCGATATCGAATTTAATTAATTAATTCCAATATAATATTAATAACTTTGGTTCACCTAAGTTCCTATTATATTTATATATTTCCCTAGGTAAATAATTCCCATACCACATGTTGATTTAATTAGCTACACCTTCAACTTTATTCCTATATTAATTCCCTTTAATTAATTTAATAAAAAATTCCCTATGTGTAACTTAAATTTATTTAACCATGTCTAAAATACCCTAGGTGTCCCATTTAATTAAATTAACCATACCCCTTTTAAACATCCATTCGCACCTTGTTATGTGCGATCGTGTTGATATGTTGTACGACAATGTTGGTTTGTAGTGAAATGGACTTCATAATGATGTCATTATCATTTGTGTAGAAATGTGTGTATCCCCATATTATATGGTACTTGACTGTATGTTTTAATTGTGCTCATCATAATTATAATTCATGTAATATATAATGATTCATGTTGTGATTTAGGGACATATGGTGAGTATATGATCCCCATCATACAATGATTGCACGTTATGTGCAACACGTGGCAATGTGGTGTGTTGTAAACCGTGAATGTAATGTATGTGATTTACCCTGTTATATACCATGCGAAAGCGCTATGGTTAATGTGCATGAACCACCATTGTGTCAATAATGTGCACATGTGTTATGTCGTGAACCTTACACTAACTGATCCTAAAGGAAATCGGTAAAAGTGTATGTTTGAGGTAAGGGAGTGTGTAGCATGAGCCAGTAACTCGAGCTGACCTTAGGCTCGGTAGATGATGACATGTGATCCTCCTTCCCTCTCTCCTTGTGGTTATTGTATGGATTCAACCTTAAGTGAAGCTATGACTATGTTTAGCTTTGTCGAAGTGGTGGCGGGATGATTCAGATAGTGATGATGACAATTATATTATTGATATGTTATTTTACAAGATGAGGCTCGATGTTCTGAGTGCTAGCAACGCGTTGATTACCCCCTTGGTGGCGAGATAAGGCCACATAGTCATCGTAATGTGCCATTATTATATATGTATTTTATTTGTAAATTAAACTTTTATTTTATTTTTGCAAGGACCAACATTTTTCTTGATTGGTATGTTTTACATTTTTGGCATTTCCTTTGTTTTTGGTACTAGCATGCGGATTTTTGCACTAACTATGGCTATTTGGCCATTTTTTTTGCTTGGATTTGGATCTTATTTAAATTTACAAATTTTTACAGACTAGCACAAGGCTTATACTTTTCCTCTTGACATTTGAATCGGATTGCTATGCTGGTTCTATTGTCGTGATGTGTGGAATAGGGTCATAGGATGCACCATGGAATGGTTAGACCTATGGACCCATTTCGTTGTATAGGGGTACGCCCCAAGGAGTTACAAATAACTAGTGGGTTTCCAACCCACGAGTTATTATGTCACTTGTATTAGGGGTGTGTGGACTCTATGTGCCTAGGGCCATAGGGAAAGCGACCTCTTTGGGGAGCAAAAAGGAAAATTTGTTTATTTATTACTGCTTGAGGGAGGCATAAGAGACTTGAGGGAGACATAAGAGATTTATGTGTGTGATTGATGCTTCAGGAGATATGTTGAGTTGTTGTGATGCTTTGGGAGTGGTGCTATGATGTATGTGTTACTCATGTTAGTTGGATATGTTTTGTGATGTTGTGGATATGGATTTGATGCCCTTGTTGACACTATGTATCTACAACTATTGTTCTAAGTTATGTGAAATTTTCATCTATGGAATTGTGGGAATATCTAGTTGTTGTAGTACACTTTTGTTCAAGTATTATATGTCAGTCATTTATGTGTCACAAATACTATGGTGTGTGGACCATGTCTATTCTCTTCAATATTTGGTTAAGCTATAATGGTGTGGTGCCATTGTGAAAATATGTAAAATTATGCATGTGAATCATTAGTGTTGTGTATGACCCTCGTATGTTATTGTGGTAATGGTTTATTTTTGGGCACCCATAAGAAGGAATAAACTAAAAAATTACAACAATGAAATCTTAAGGACTTAAGTTTAAGGAATAATGAAAAGGGAAAGAGAATTAATTAAATAACAAAGAGAAAACTTCCAATCTGCATAGAACAATGAAATTTAAATAATCTACTAAATTTTCTAAGTCTACCCAGTGGTCGTGCTTTAACGACAAAATATTTAACCATAGGAAGAACTCTTGTCTTTATCCTCTCTTTGTTTCTTATCCCTTTTTTTCAGGCGTTGTGTCACATCGAGGACGATGCCTTTTTAAGGGGAGGAGAATTTGATTCCCACTTTCGGTGTTGATATTCCTCCTTAGGCCTAAATTTGACTTGTGTGGAAGGAGAGAGAGTTTTGGTGGTGGCACCATTTTAGGAGGGAACTATTTTTTTTCAAATGTTGAAGGACTGTTAATTAATGCTAACCTTAATGCTTTTATTTACCAACTCTTTTCTTTCCTAGAAATGACTTTTCTAAAAGAGTTTGTGAGAATCATATAAAAAACTATGCACCATGATGAAGTTGCACTCAAAAGGAAATGTAATAGCTCCAACGTAATCACAAGGTGGAATCGATCAATCAATGGAAGAACTTGCATATCAAAACAAAGCTTACACATAGAGAAAGATAATGAAGTGTCTTGGCATACTCATAAATGTAAAATGAAGGGATACATATAGGGTGCTGAGTAACCCTAGTGCATGACACATAAGCAAACCCTAAAACAAACCCATGTGAGATGACCCTCCATATGTGAGTGAAGGACACATAGGATCCCACACACCAACACCCCCCTTCATTGAAGCTGGGGTAGCGGCTATGATGAGTCAGATAGAACAAGAAGACACTCCTAAAAAACTAAGAAAGATATGTCAATGGGGTCTGAAAACTAAAGCCCTGATAAGGGGCCCATGTACAAAAAACATCTTCCTAGAAAAAGAAGAAGAGAAGGACTATATAGCCCGAAGAATATGAGCAACTACATAATACCTCACCCCAACAAGAGACCGCAAGTGAAGAAAATTCACATCAGTGAAGGTCTTGATGAATATATCTACAATCTGATCAGCTATCAAAATGTACTGAATGTCGATGATACCATCATGAATAAGCTCTCGTATGAAGTGCATATGATTCTCAATGTGCTTCATCTGCTGATGCTGAATAGGATTTCTACAAATTGAGATAGTGCTCATGTTATCACAATAGATAATGGTAGGCTACCGAAAGTGGATGCCAAACTCTATAAGAATACCCTGTAGCCAAACAACCTATGTGGTAGTCTTAACTTCTCCTCTGTATTCTACCTCTGTAGAAGATATCATGATTGCATTCTTCTTCTAGCTAGACCAACTAATAGGACCCGAACTAAGAGAGAAACTGTAGCCAGAGGTAGATTTTCAATGATCTAAGTCACTGGCCCAATCAGAATATATGAACCCAATCAAGTCAATATCCACCCCTCCATAATAGTGAATGCCATTAGTATAAGTGCCATGAACATAATGAAGGATCCACTTAACTTCTTTCCAATGCAACTCATGTGGCTCCTGCATGAATTTGGACACGATCCCAACAACATAAGATAAATCTGGTAGAGTGTGAGTCAAGTAAATCAAGCTTCCCACCAACTGTCGATAAAGGGTACCATCAACCAAGGGAGTAGAGAAATCAAAAACCAACTTAACACTGGAAAGAAAAGGAGTAGGAGAAGACTTGCAATCAGACATCTAAAAATGAGCAAGCAATGCAAGAGCATACTTAGGCCGTGAAATCAAAATTCCCAAGTCAGATTGTGAAATCTGGATCCCATGAAAGTAATGAAGCATACCTAAGTCAATCATGGAAAACTTGTTGGCCAAGGTGATCTTCACAGAATCAATGATAGAGGAAGAGCTGCCTATGATCAACAAGTCATCAACATAGAGAACAAGAATGAGTATGGAGTCATCTTGCCATAGAATATAAACATTTGGATTAGAGTGACACCTAGTAGACCCTGATGTAAGTAAAAAGGAGTCCATCTTTGCATACCAATCTAGAGGGGCTTGTTTAAGGCCATAAAGAGACTTTTTTAACTTAAAAACAAGGGAGGCATCATGGACATAACTTGAAGGTTGTTCCATGTAGATCTCTTCCTCTAGGTCACCATGAAGGAAGTCACTCTTAACGTCCATTTAATGGAATTTCCATTTGTTTGTTGCAGTAATGGCAAGGGTCAGTCGAATAGAAGTCATCTTTACAACCAGAGAAAAGGTTTAAGTATAAACAACCCCATCTATATGGGAGAAACCCTTAGCTACTAATCATGCTTTAAACTTTTTGACATCTCCATATAATCCATACTTTTTTTGGAACACCCACTTACACCGAACGATTTTTCTTCCTTTCGTAAGAGGGGTGAGATCCTAAGTATCATTCTTCATGAGAGAGGAATACTCCTCATCCATGGCAAAATCCCACTCAGGAATACTAGAATCCTCATGAAAAGACTGTGGATTAGAAGCAAAGGTGAAGAAAGAGTGGAGTCCAATGAAATCTGAGCAAGTTTGTCTCATATTTGAAGTATTTCTAACTAAATCTCCAACACTTTAAAAAGTATTCCTAGCCCAAAAAGGACAAGGAGGATCATGCTCTGAGTCAAATGATTTGTCACTTGAGTGAGAAGGGACATAGTCCTCATCATCACTACTATCTGAATTATAAGAATCAAGGGTCTGATGGTCAGGAGGATCAGGAAGAGGAGTACGCTCAACATCATCATCATTTGATGAGTCAGAATTTGAATCAACAAGCTGAAGAACCTCAATAGGTAGAGAATTATAAGTCGAAGAAGACTCATCGAACTTAACACTTCTCTCAATATAAAGCTCATGAGAACTAGGATTCAACAATTAATATCCCTTCACGCCATCAGGATACCCTACAAAGATACAAGGTTTTGATTGTGGTTCCAATGCCTTGCATTTCTTCTTGGGAATCTGAGCCATAGCCTTGGATCTGAAGACTCAAAAGTGCTCAACATCAAGCTTGTGTCCAAACTAGGCTTCAAAGGGTGTCACCCCTCTTACTGCCTTATGTGGAACATGGTTCTGAATGTAATTAACACAATTCACTACTTCAGCCCAATACTGTGGAGGAAGAGACTTCGAATGAAACATACAAGTGGCCATCTCCTTAAGAGTACGGTTCTTTCTTTCTGTGACTCCATTCTGTAAAGGGCTATAAGCAACTATATGCTACAAGGAGATCCCTTCAGAAGTACAAAAATCCATGAACCTATTGTTTACATATTCACCTCCATTTTCAGTTCAAAGAACCTTAATAGACCGTTCCACCTGTTTCTCATCAAGAGCCTTAAAATCCTGAAAATGGTCAAAGAATTCAGATTTAAGCTTAAGAAAATATACCCAAGTATATCGCGAATAGTCATCAATGAAGGTTAGCACATAAAGAGCTCTAGTAAACGAAGGAGACTAAAATGGACTAGAAATATTGCTGTGAAAAAATCTAAAGGACGAGTAGCTCTCCAAGATTTTCCTTTGTCAAAGTTCTTTTCAGGATGCTTTCCAAGGGTAGAACCCTCACAAATACCTTTAGAAAACTTGATGCGGGGTAACCCATTGACCATTTCATTTTGGCTCAATTGTTCAAGGTAGAGATAATTTAGATGTTTGAAATGCTCATGCCATAGCTTACTAACCTTATTTACATGAGTGAGAAAGGCAGTGGGTGTAGAATCATAAGTAAAGTGGGAAAAGGTATACAACTGTGAACGGTGATCCACCTTTCCCTCAACCAATGTAGTGTCATCGTTAAGCTCACGAACAATCAATGAGTTAGGACAAATTCCACTCACATTCGTTAACCAAGGTGAGTAATTTGGTAAACCGATAGGAGATTGGTAGAGAGATCAGAGAGGAGCTCATAGGTGAAAGAAACTCATGGCCCCATAGACCATGAGGAGGGCAGATAACCAGAGGTTTCGGCTAGAGAGCCATGGAAAATAGCAAACAGAAAACAACAAACGTAGGGAACTAGAGGATTCAGCCAACAAACAACACGACATTAGAGGTTTGAACATGAGCAACGATCTTAGTTGAGATAGAATACGATCCAACCACACGCAGGTAGAAACTCACGACAATGTAGAGAAGCAACAGAGATAAACTCGGCAGAAGAAAAATGAGCAGAGAGCTGGAGAGGTTGAAGACTATATGACCAAATGTAGAGACCCCAAAACTGACATAGGTCAAAGATCCACCAACAAACCCGAAAGAAAAGCATGTTGAGTCATAGTCGATACAGGTCAAGTGAGAAACAGATCAAGCTTGGTGGCATGCAAACATAGAAAAGACCAAAAACTAGCCATAAATCTACAAAAATCACTTCCAATGAAAAATATTAAAAAACCAGAAGAGAAATGACCTCTGTTTTATTGGATCTGCTAGATTTAGCTGCAGCTAGCTAAATGTAGCTATAAAACCCCTGAAAACTCAAGGAGATCTACACATGAACGAAGAACACAGAAAAACCGAAAAAATTTCCAAGAACAACTTGTTAAGAATGTTAGCAATAAATTTCCAGAGTCTAATGATAAAAAAATTGCAACGTTTACTTGATCGCAGCTATAATACCATGAAAGAGTTTGTGAGAATCATATCAAAAAATATGCACCATGATGAAGTTTCACTCCAAAGGAAACATAATAGCTCCAACGTAATCACAAGGAGGAATCGATCAATCAATGGAAGAACTTGCATAACAGAACAAAGCTTGCACATAGAGAAAGACAACGAAGTGTTTTGGCATACTCATAAATGTCAAATGAAGGGATAGATATAGGGTGCTGAGTAACCCTAGTACATGACACAAAAGGAAACCTTAACCCTAACCCTAAACCTAACCCATGTGAGATGACCCTCCATATGTGAGTGGAGGACACATAGGATCCCACACACCAACATTGTCCTCATTGTGTGAGTTGGTGCGAGCATTTGATGTCCCTGTAAATTTTGCATCTTCCTTTAGTGGAAAATATGTTGGATTTTACCTGGTTGGTATAACGTCTAGCTAGTGGTGGGTCAGCTTTCTTAGTTTGGCCAAGATTACACCATCCTTGGAAGCTCTGTAATGTTTTGTTTTAATCAAAATTGATCGATTCTGTGGGGTCTGCAAAACAATTACTTATGTATATTTGGTTTAAACTTTTTTTTACCATTTTGGATGATTTGTGGGAGCCTCGTTGAGCTCACGTCTAGTGGTTCTTGTTTATTGGCCCCCATAATTTTTTTTTGTTGAATTGTATTGGCTTACTCGCCACATTATGGAATCTGGGTGCTATATTTCTTCTGGGTCGTGAGCCTTCTTGGAGGGTCACATTTGTAGGTTTATCCTTGCCTTTCTTTTTTTTAGTGCCACGTCTCTGCTCTTATTTGGATCTTCTTACTTTGGATGGTGGGCTCATATCATGGTGTTTTATGTAGAGAGCTATTATTTTGCCACTGGCTACGTGCATGCTAGTAATGGGAGATGAGCAGGTTAGATAATTGTTGGTCGCATATGGTGAATTAAGGCTATTTTGCTAACCCTTTTTGTTCTTATCTTGCAATTATGAAAATTCTGTGATACCACATCCCTTTGAGGCATTTTGTCAACAGTTTTCATGCCTTGTGTATACCTCTGCATTTTTCATACTGCCTTCTGAGGCACTTGTAGCTACATATGACCAAGACCCATTTTCCTTTGTGATTCAATGGATGTCCCTATTATGCTCTAACATCCCATTTTGACATAGGGTGGGAGGATGTTTGCAAGGTTGTGGAGTCTGGATTTTCTCCTATTAATCATGTATTTGATGTTTCTTGGGACTTTTCAATAAACCCATTTTGTGTTTATAAAGCAATCATTACAGTCCTTGAGACCATAGTTTTTTCAGGAAGATGTCAATGGAGCTCCCTTCCTATTCCAAACATGAATGGGAATGGAGTTTTAGTGCCTAACATGTATATGGATAGAGAAATTTTATCTAAGGACTGCTGTTGCAGGTCTATGAGGTTTCTATGTGATTTGTTGAAGTTGGAAACCAGGCAAGATAAACCTACCCATTGCTACAATTACTAAGATTTAATAATATTATGAAATAGAACCTTCTCTTCCTAAAAATGGTATGTCTTTGGTGTTTTTGTGGGTTTGGACACTTTTCTCGGAAATCTCTTCTTTTCCCTTGAAATATTCCTTTTATGGAAATAATAGTTTCCAGTGTTAAATTTGGACAACATAGATTTATCCCTCTTACTTTGGCTAGTGTGTTTTCATACTTAAGCAAACAACCTTCTTCCATTATTATCTAAATTTATTTGATTGAGTAATAAGGTTATCAAGTTGTTTATAGCTAGTAATTTATGTTGTGAACGCCAACCTGTTGTAACTATAAACCTCTTGCTTTTCATATGAGTTTATTATAGTTAGATTTGATTTTCTTCTTAGTAGATCTAGTCGCTCGAGTAGTTACCTTATCAGAGAATGCCTCTTCTGGGTATGCGAGTTTTTTAATCATCAAAGGTTTATAACCCCCCCTCTCTGTCATTCCTTAATAAACTAGTTTAGTTGGAATCAAGGCCAGTATGGTTTTTCTTTTCATTTATGGGTAGGATGAGTATAATTCACATAGGTTTATGACAACCTTTCTTTAACGAACAACCACTAGATTGAACCTCATCCAAGATAGGAGAGACTATAGTTTATTGGGCACTTAATCATCCTTTTGGGTTATGGCAAAAAATCGTGTAATGTCAATTGTTTCCATGGTGTCTAACAACCTTGAGTGGTGAGTTTACTGAGATCTTTTGGACCTCCATGTTCTCCTTTCTTGGACTAAGTAAGTGGTCCCTTTGATATTCAAGCCATCCCGCAGGATTACTAAAATATATTTGTGGTTGACTAAAGTGGATAGATTTAAGTATGAAGGGAGTATCGAGGCTATGGTACCCGGTTATTTAGTTATTTTGCACCTTGGATATTACTATATAATTGATTACGATACTAGACATGTACAAAATTTCCTGATGATCGTCGGTATAGGCCGAAGACTTTTAAGGTTTTCCTTAAGGAGCACTTTGACTATTCCTTATGAAGGTTGAACTGTAACTAAATTTTAGTCACCAATATTTGATGTTACCATCGTGCATTTATGGATAATACTCTTTTATTTTTAGAACTTCCTTGGCTTAATTCTTATACGGGATCACATTTGATGGTATATATATATATATATATATATATATATATATATATATATATATCACTTATTTTGTTGGAAATTGTTAATATTGTTATTGAAAAATAGATGACATATGTATATTGATATCTTGTTGACTTATGATTTGACTGTTAAGATTATTAGGGACATTTGGGGCTATTTATATATTTAGATGCGTTGTTGATTTATGATTGAAGTTGTTCTTAAGATAATGGAATTTGGTGATACATGTAAATGCTATTTTTTTTTAAAAAGTGGTTTGAATATGGTAACGAGGGTTAATTAAAAAAAGGAACTTGTGATGGAAAGGTGTGATCCATTTTATTTAAATTGAAACTATAGACTTGTTGAGGAGGTTTGTAAATCCATATTGTTATAAAACTTGAAAGGATGTTTATAATGATAGCTTGTATAATGAAACTCTTATTTACACTCGTTTGTTATTGCTAGCCTATAAGGGCCATGGTATCTTCATGAATGATTGTGGAGCTTCTTGGAGTCGAGGGATGAAATTAGCATATATTTTCCTTCCCTTTGAAATAAATGTTGAGTGGTGGTCGTGTATTAGATTTCAATCATATAATCTATATGATTACATGATTTAAATTCTAATACACTCGACTTTTCATGTTTAAATTTTGAATCTCGTGGGTTCTCCTTGATTGACTGTTCAACTTTTGTCATATTTATAAATCTAGTATTGTATCCTATGATTTTGGTGTCTCTTGATAATTTCAGATTTTTAGTGGTGTATTAGACTTCAACCATATAATATGCATGATACATGATTGATATTTCAATACTCTCGTCCTTTTGTTCTAACTCCTAAGGCTATGTTCCTACTTGGGAGTAAAAATTTGCTACTTTGTGGACATGGCTACTATCGACAGCTTATGAATTTCTACTAAGACAATATGGTGAAGATGTTGTTTTATTCTTAAAAAGTTAAGTAATCATATTTCAATCATATAATCCACATGATTAGATGATTGAAAACCCCTTACACTTGACATGTTATTGCTAACTCTTAAAGTCTTTGTCCTCCTTGATTGGTTGTTACACTTTTGTTGAATAGAGACACAAGTCTTAATTGAAACATATCGCTTACTTCTTAGCAGCATGGTAGAAAATTTACTTTTTTTGTCTTAAGAATTGGATTAGTGGATAGATCCCTATTTCCTTTTCTTGGAATAAAATATTTCCTTTCATGATATTGTTAGATAATAGCTTATTGTTGCTATGTGTAGTCTTATCTTGCTCAGTTCTTGCGAACTGACTTGGGTTAATAATTTGTTGAAGATGGCTTTTGCGAGTAGACGGGGGAAAGAATTGTGGAAAATTTTCCTCAGTCTTGGTTATGAATTTCTTTTGTACGAATGATTTTTATGGTGTAAAACTATGGAATGGGTTTTGTGGAATTTTTTGAAGAGGATAATTTCCTTAGTATTATGTTTTATGGAGTAATTTTGTCATAACAACTTAAACCTTGACTTGTATTTACTATCATGAAAAATATAAAATTTATCACCGTATTGTTATGAGTGGTTTTAATGTATTATAGGAATTCTAAGAATAGTATAGTGTTGCTTGATAAATGTTGTTACATTCTTGTTCCCTAGTCATAGTTCCATAGAATTGTTTTGTCTCCTTGGTTCGTATGTCATGTTGAATAGAAATGATGTAACCATGGTTTTCTAGTTGGTGCAATGGTGGTAAGATTTTTCTTGAGTCATAATTTTTCCTAGTGAACCTTCTAGGTCATGGCATTAATACAATTCTAGGTATATTTAAAAGGGGTTTAAATTCCTTATAAAAGTTAATTTTATATATATATATATATATATATATATATATATATATATATATATATATATACACACACACACACATATTATGTATATATGTATGTATGTATGTATGCATGTATGTATGTGTATATATATATGAATAAATTAATGTAGATCTGATCTATGTGATAAAATTTGAGTCCTTAAGTGATCAAAGAGGAATATAACGCCCACAAATTTTTCACACGAAACCCAAGGGCAAAAAAATATTATAATAGAAAAATTATGGAATATTTTTTTTAGTTAAAGGACAAATGCAACGCTTACCTAAAACCTTGGTTAATAACTAATCATCACAAAGTTAAATAAATAATAATGTTAAATAAAAGAATTTATTAACTCTATGGTTGAGTTTAAAATATTTCATTCAATTAATCCTAAATTAATTTAATACCTTGGTTTCTAAGGTCACGCAATAATTTAATAATTAATGTCCAAGTCAAAATAACCCTTTCATTTACACCAAGCTAATTATTTAATTTTCTAATAAATAGATAGTCTAAAATAAGAAGGAAAGAGTTTATTTGAATTAAAAAATTTAAAAAGAAAACTTAATTAAATTTCAAACCACACAAGTGGCCCCATTCAAAAGGAGGCCCATGTGATCAAATGATCACCTCACATACCCCCACCTAACTTTTGTAGGAAACAATTTGGGCCATTTAATGAATTCAATATAGGCCATTAGATGAAGGAAATCAAAACAAACCTAAAAATCCTTTAGGAAGGCTTTTATTCATATTATTTTCTCATTTCACTCTTTTTTTCGTTTTGCACGTGAAGGGAAAATGGAAGAGGAGGAAGCCATGAGAGAGGAGGAGAAAGCTTGGGAAGAGCTCCAAATCTATTTTACTTTATTAAGTATATTATCCTCTTTATACCCTATTCTAGGGTTTAGTAAAAAAAACTCAATATTTGTTGTGAGCATGATTTAATAGAATACCCATTTGGGTTTTTTTTTCATTTCTCCAATAGATCTATATTTTTGGTAATATTTACCTTTCTTTCCTTTTGAGAATGCTCACACTAAGAATAGACATACATACACACATACACACATGCATACATACATACATACATATATATGTATGTATGTATGTATGTATGTATGCATGTGTGTATGTATGTATCATATTTTAAATAAATATAAAACTTGAAAATAAGAGTATATATAAAGTACATATATGTGTATAAACACACACACACACACACACACACACACACACACACACACACACACACACACACACACACACACACACACACACACACACACATACAACATAGTTTAAAAAAAAAAAGAACTAAGGCCGCAGGTAGGATTTTTCATACACAGGTCTCGTACCGAAAATGACCAGTGTTTTTATTTAAAAGGAAAAGTTTAATTTGGTGGGGGTTTCAGCCCCGAACTGAAGTGTTTTATTCTATGTCAAAGTTTTTAGGTTGGGGGAGGGGGAACCTTCCCCACCCCAAAAAATATTAATATGGGTTGGGGTCAGGATGGTGTCCCCTCCTCCTTTAAATTTTCATCCAAGACGAAGTTGAGAAGGTAACAAAAATGATTATATACATAATTCATTCAACAAATGAAAATAGGAAAGGAATTCTTTTGTTTAATCTAAGGATTTTAACGACTATTTCCTCCAACTAGTTTAATAATACATGTAAAGTTTTAGGTCCTTCAATTTACTCTCCTTTAAGGGAACAAAATAACCATTCCATTTCACAAGTAAGAGCAACTAACAACTACGTGTTTCTTTGAAAATGGAGTCTAACAAATTTAAAATATTTTTTAAAGAAATGAAGATATATATCAACTTGAATATATTGAAACAAAATTAGATTAAATAAATTTATATCCATTTCATCTATGTTCAAACCTTCCATTTTCCAAGGTAATATAAATCTTGATAATTCCTTTTTATAAAACTACACATTTGAACTTTTAATTTTCTCAATCCAACTCCTAGAAGAGTTTACAAGATAAAATGGTTTCCAAGAATGCAACAAATTTACCACAAACTTACAAATTACAATCATCCACTCAAGTGGGAATAGAGGAAAAATGAACAATTTACAACAAGGCTATCAATAAGCCACTTCAAGTATTCAAAATACATGTCCTCTCCACAATGGTAGCTCCAAAAAGAAACTTCACAATGGGATCAAAAAACAATGAAGGGGGATTAGGCATTGTTCTCCTCCCAACCTTAAATCCATTAAGGGGAGAAGACATCCCCTTAATGGACCCCGAGCCCTAACCAAGGAACCATGAGGAGCTTTGAGCAACAATGAAAACTTTAGACAAGGTTTCTTCACAAGAAACACATACAACACATTCAACTCAACCAAGAAAACAAAATCAACAAGTTTGCACATTCACAACAATATAAAGGTTTGAAGATCAAACCAATTAGAGAAAGGGCTATGGGAGACCACCTCCTTTTTCATCCCAGGTGAAGTGGGAGTCTTACCTTAAGCCTCCAAGTGCACATAAGATCACACAAATCCCTTATCTCTCCCTTGCAAGCATGCAAAAAAACCATGAATTCCTTTTCACTCCCCATAGGTAAGACTCCCATCTACCCTCACTCCAAATGCATGCCTCACAAAACTCCCTTTTCCCTCCCTAATGGTTCCATGATCCTGTCTCCCACACCCAATCTTAAAGCCTACTACCCAACCAACACACAAACCATTTTAACAAAACATTTTTTTTAACAAGCAAAAAATTTCATACAACAAAGAAAATAATATAACAAAAATGGTGTAGGACCTAAATCTCCATCAAGTTCCAATAAAATTCAACAAATCACTTCATTCCCAAGCTAAGCAATTTCCAAGCACTCCAAAACTCTAAATTCCAAAAGTGCACAAGAAGAAAAATGAGCAAGTAACTCCCATTTGTTAGAGTAGGCATTTACCTTAGCTCATGTTCACCTAGGTACTTTATTTACCTTTATTGTATATATCCTCACCCACTTATGTGTGTGGCTATTCATTTTATCTTATTTAGATATTAGGAGATATTATCTAGTTGTTAGGTATAGTTCTTTCCTTGATCTATGGTATTGAATAGTTCTTTCCTTGATCTATAATATTGACTAGTTCTTTCCTTGATCTATGGTATTGACTAGATCCTTGATGTCTAGTTCTCTCCTAAATCTATGGTCTTGATTAGTTATTTGATGACTAGTTATTTCCATGATTTATGGATTTATCTACGACCTTGACTGGTTATTAGATTGTTATTCCTTTCCTATTTAAGCAAGGCACATTCTCATTGTATTGCATTGAGTTCCATAATAATATATGATATTTATACTCATTTTTTTGCAAAGGCTTATGTAAATTTATTTTGGTAAATTTCTTTCATCTTATTGATCGTGGTGTTTGATTAGCATCTATATTCTTGGCTTGGTACGATCTAGTTATCGTTCCTTTTACCATTCCAACCCAAAATTACCAATAAATAGAAAAATAATGTGAGGATGATGAGGTGGGTCCATGTAGGATGCTACTTCATCATTCCCATTCCCACACTCAAGTCAACACACCAACACCAAGAAACATCAATGCACAAGCAAGGGCTATGACATCCCACATGGCTCACAACTTGCACACCATGCTTTCAAGGGACATAATAAATTGGAGTTGAAAGAAATTGCAATAAGTTTCCTTCTTTTACACTCAAAAATGGAAAAAGAAGTAAAAAATAAGCTTTCCAACCTATAGGCAGGGTTAGTGGGTCAATTTAAGAGGCATGTGACAAGTCTTTCTTGTCCCACAAGCCTCCAAAAGTGCCCCCAAGTTAAAATCCGAATTTTGAACTTGGGGTGGAGTAAAACACTCCTAAATCAACATAAATTTTACTTACACAAGGACTTCCAAATATCATCTTAACTATTTGTCACATCTCTAATTTTGGTTAACCAAAACAAGAAGGGTTAAGCCTAATTAACATGCATTTACATTTGCTAAAAAGGTGACAAAATTTCCAAATTTTAAATACACAAAAAATAAACAAAGAATAAACAAACATTAAAGAAAGGAAACAAAATTCACCTCATGGCCACATACGTGAAGTCACCCCCTAAGGAAGACCTCCAAACTAGACAAGAAAAACACCACACTAAACAACAATACACAAGTTGTCAAATTTGACTTCATTTCTCAATACCTGACATCCTTCCGTGGTTGGTCCCCTATCCCTTTTGATGTATGTGATCAAAGTCCTACACACCACAAAATACCTTTCTAGCCTTTCGGCCGTAGTAACAACATCGCAAAAATATACATATAAAATCAATATCCAACATTTGACAGTAGCAAATTTTATCATCCATAAATATATCAAAATATAATCGTAGCATCCATGAGATTACAATTTTACTCCACATCTCAAAACATAAAATGTCAGTATAAAATATACATCATGAAATCTAACATACATCCAACTATCTAGCATCATTATCTATTGCATCATAATAAAATGTATACGTCATAATGTCAATAATCAAAATATCAGTAAAATCTACCATCTACTGATCAATGTAAAATAATCAAATGTTTGAATATAAGTATAATATTATCAATATCAAGATAAAACAATTTCGAAGAGGAGTGGGCACTACATCCCCCTCCCCTTAGACTCGACTTCCTCTTGGAAGTCACTAGAATAGATCAGGAAACTGAGCTTGTAAAATAGTGGCATACTCTCAAGTGGATAAAGTCTCATCGTATCTATCCCATTGGACCTGAATCTAGTCAATCTCACTGCCTCAAAGGCACATCATCCTATGCTCTATGATGCACATGGGCTCCACTGATACTTACCCATGCTCCTTCACCTGCAATGCGTTCCAATACAAAGCATACAAGGGATATGAAATATATCTTCTAAATACAGACACATGAAACACATCGTGCATGCAAGACAATATTACTGGCAATGCTAGATGATAGACCAAGGGACCGATACACTCCAAGATCTTGAAGGGACTTAAAAATCTTGGATATAACTTAGAGCCTTCCCCATAATGGATAGGACTCTTATGAGGTCTGAAACGAAGAAATACCTTCGTGCCCACCTAAAATTTATGATTTGTCCTCCTTAGACCTGCTTACTTCTTATACCTATCATGAGTCTCCTGAAGCCTTTGACGAATCAAGATAACCTACTGCTCCATATCCTATTCCAAATATGGCCCAATAGAAACCCTGTCCTCCAATCTCTCCTAATTCAAAGGTGTCCTGCACTCTCTTCCATACAATTCTTGAAAAGTAGCCATACCAATCAAACTCTGAAAACTATTTTTGTAGGAAAAATCCACAAAATATAGGTACTCTTCCCACCTAGACTGGTGGTCCATGACATACATATGCAACATATCCTCCAAGATCTGATTCACTCACTCTGTCTATCCATCTGTCTCTTGATGATAGGCTATACTAAAGTTGATAATCATGCCAAGAATCTGGTACATGGTAGTCCAAAAGTGTGAAGTGTACAAGGGATCATGGTTGTAAATGATCTTCCACAGAATCCCATGTAATCTAACAATATCATCAAGTTATACCTATGCTACTGCACTAGCCTTATATGTGGTCTTAACTGGAGAAAATTTAGCCACTTTCGTCAATTTATCCACCGTGACCATGATGGTGTTGTGGTGGTATCTTGACGTCAGTAGCCATATAATGAAATCCATTGAAATGGTGTCCCATTTTCACACAGGTATGATATGTAGGTAGAGAAGGCCAACAGGAAGCTGACGCTGAACCTTCACCCTTTGACACTCTAAACAACGTGATACAAAATGAGCTACATCTCACCGAAGACATCTCTAATGGTAAAGTTGTCTCAAGGTAGTGTGCATATTCTCCACCCTTGGATGGGCTGAATAAGGTGCATGATGAGCCTCTGCCAAGATATCCTGTCTCAATCCTCTATCTCTAGGAACATATATCCAACCTCTATGTCTGAGAATATCATCTTCCTCTGTTGAGAATCCATAAAACTTCACCTCGAGGGGTATCTAAGACTCAATATTTTATGTGTCTGCAAGGCATAAGTTGTTGTGAGGAAGTTGTTGCAAAATCATTCTCTGTATTTCTGTACCCACTGAGGTAGCCATAGCCACATGTCTCTGTCTACTCAGGGCATCTGGATCCACATTATCCTTCCCCTTCACATTCTCTATCTCCATGTCATACTTACAAAGCAAATCTATCTAATTTCACTGACGAGCATTGAGATTGAGCTGCGTGAAGAGGTGACGAAGACTCAATTGATCAGTCCTAAGTATAAATCTCTGGCTAAGAAGGAAGCTTCTCCATCATACTAAGGAAAAAAATAATGTCGCAAGCTTAAGGTCACGAGTTGGATAGTTGAGCTCATAATAATTTAGTTTGTGAGACTCAAAAGATACAACACAACCCTCCTGCATCAACACACCTCCTAAGCCTACCAAAGAAGCATCTGTGTAAATGAAGAACTCACCATGAGGGTCTGACACTGCAAGAATAGGTGTTGTTGTAAGGCATTCCTTTAGTGTTTTAAAGGCTTTCTCACATTTATCTGACTAAATGAACTTCTTACCTTTCCATTGGAGGGAAGTGATGAGGTACACAACCCAAGATAAGTCCTAAACAAATATCCTGTAGTATCCTTCCAACCCCATGAAACTGAGCACCTCATTTACACTAGTGGGTGTTGGAAAATCCATAATATCTCTAATCTTGGAAGGTTCGACTACGATACCTTCCCCAGAAATGATGTGACCCAAATATTGCACCTCTAACTGAAAGAACACACACTTCTCCAAGTTCCCTTACTACTGCTTCTCACGAAGACACTGCAGAACCTGACAAAGGTACTCCTTGTGTTCCTCATGTGTACGTGAGAAGATCATGATTTCATCAAGGAACATGAGTACAAAATGATCTAAAAAATTATTGAACATCCAATTCATCAAACTCATGAACACTGCAAGGGAGTTCGTAAGACCGAATGACACAACTATGAACTCATAGTGGTCACACCTCATGTAGAAAGTTGAATTATGGATATCTTCCCTTATAATCCTTAGCTGATGGTATCATGTCTTAAGATAAATATTAGAAAATAAAAATTCCCCCTTAATCTGATCAAACAAATCATCTGTAAATCCCGCAAATACAACCCACTTGAGACCCAAGAACAACCTAGGATTAGTTAGGAAAATTATGGAATAGTTTTTTTTGTTTAAAATAGTCTACAACCGGGTTATAAGACAACAATTGTCACTAACAGGTTCTAGAACAATTATAATCCACTAGAATATACTTTCTTTTATTAATAATTTTTAGAGGTCACAAGGTCCCAAAATTTTAGGGTTAGAAGGTTCAATTAGGTTCAAAGAGTAATTCCTCACCATACCCACTCTCTAACAGGATTAAAGATTCAACTTGTTTTTTCTCAAAATTAATGCATTAAAAATTTCCCTAAATCATTCCCATTGGATAGAAAATTTCCTCACCTTTCCATTAATATAAAAAAGTCCTCCTAACTCCTCATATTTCTTAAGTTATGTGCTGACGGGCCTTGGGGTGAAATTTTTTCCCAAGAGTGGGCTTGCGGGCCAAGGGGAGAAAATTTATCCCAGGGTGGGTCTGTGGGCCGCGGGGAGAAATATTTCTCAGAGGAGGATTCGGGTCAGTGAGGCCGTGGGGAATATTTTGGAAATTTCCCACGCGGGGGTGAAAATCCACGTTTGCACCCATGCTCCCGTGAGTTCGCAAGTTCGTAAGGGACACATGGTGCCTCCTCAGCCAACGCAGGGAAAGCGGGGTGGCGAGGATGAAAGATTTTTAACGCCCCTAAGGAAAAAGGGGTTAAATTCACCTACACCTCTGTCGATGCCCTATGATGCCATGTGGCAGCTCCTGATTAGCTATGGGCTAGCGGGGTGGCGGGGAAAATTAGGAAAATTTTCCCAAATTTTTCTGAAAAATGAAAAAGGAAAAAAGGAACCTGCTCCTTCATCGATGCCTCGCGACGCCACGTGGCAACTCCTGATTGGTTGCGGGCCGGCGGGGAAAATTTAGAAAATTTTTCTAAAATTTTCTGAAAATGAAAAAGGCAAAAAGGAACCCACTCCTCCGCCGATGCCTCGTGATGACATGTGGCAGCTCCTGATTGGCTGTGGGGCGGTGGGGAAAATTTACAAAATTTTCCCAATTTTTTTTGAGGCGCCAAGTTAAAAAAAAGATCCACCCCTCCACCAACATGTCATGGTGCCACATGGTAGCCTCTGATTGGTTACAGGCCAGTGGGGAAAATTAGGAAAATTTTCTGCAGTGCTAAGGGGAAAATTCGGGCCCGCGGATCCAAGAAGGAAATGTTTCCCAATATTTTTTTGACACCAATGAAGAAAAAATTCATAAGGGCATAAATTTTTATAGAGAGCTTGGTTTTGGGAAAACGAGGACTTTCTAGAAATCTCTCAATGTTCTCTTTACTTAGAAATCATTAAATTTTGATTTTGATAAATTTTAAGGAGTCAATTTCAAGAAAAAGATCTGCAAGCTTTTACAGTGCAAACTGGTAAATTTTAACTTATAAGATTTGTTCAATTTTATCTTCTTTCTCTCTCAACATGTCAAATAGACATGGAGAATTTTTCTTAGATGGATTTAAGAAGGATTTCAAGATTCAATTTGTCTGATTGATTTGCAATTTGAAAATTTACATCTCTTGACAGAAAAACGATTGTAAGAGGGCTGAGCCCATTTCTGCTAAGTTTTCTAAGAAGTTTCTTAAGTGTTTTTAGTTTGGTTTGGGATCCTTTTGGCCTCATTATGTCCAAATAATCATTTCATTTGCCTCTTATCTATTTGCAGGGTTATTTGAACATTTGATATAAGAAATTTTACAAAGTATACAATGAATTGAAAGAAGTGTATACATATCCAGAACATAGATTAACTATCTCTTTTGCCATGAAATAAAGAATTGAATTCATTCCATGCTAGTATTAAATCATTTTATTTCCTTCAATCAAACATTAAAACAAGCATACATTTTTTATTCTTTTCAAAATCATATATTTTAAATAGGGCAGAATAATACATTTTCCTCTCACGTGTCTCACTTTTCCACTTTCCAGACAGGGATTTCATAGTCCACGTTAAACATAGATTTCTAATGGAAATAATATCATATGAAAAATAAAAAACACTTCCATTAATTCAAATGAAACTCTTACAACTTCCTTTCCATTTGATTTCAAAATACAGCATATAAAATACGTATCATTCTTTCACATTCTTTCTAGAAAAATAGAGAACAGAGTATAACTCTTTTACATTTTGAAATTCAACTTTCATTGTCAATACAAGGTATATTTCCATTACAATTAATATATAGATCATCCAATTTAAAGTGGGAAAGGGCTACAATAAGATTTCAATTCACAAGGGACTGTCAAACTGTCTTTATCTTATCTCCGGAACAACAACATGTATATTTATCATTCTTCCAAATTGTGATCACAACAAGAGTAGGGGAAAGGAAAGGATCTCCACCCAACCAAGAAATCCAATGAAGAGGAGAATCCATCCTTCTTCATTGGCCCCAGAGCCCCAACCACAATGCAATAAAATATGTGATCCAACTCATGGCAACAACAGGCTTCCACAAACACACAAGCAACATTTTCACAATAAAAGCACAATCCAAAATAGAATGTAGTTTAAGCAACTACATTAAAGCATGACAAACATTACTGAGGCTTCATCAAGCAAGCCAAAGGAGCAAGAAACTATGGGGATGGCTTCTTATGCCTCCCAAAAGGGGAAATGGGTATCACCACCTGAATTACAAACCACCAAAATATAGTATATCAAAACCCTGACATTCCTTATGCCTCCCCCAAGTACCCCTTATTCCTCACATTTCCTTATGCCTCCCCAACCTCTTATGGCCACCCCATAATGAGTAAAGAAATGCAAGCTATTTATTTGTAAGGTGGAACACAAATCCCAACTCCCTTCATCCTTATACCTCCCTAAAACACACTTTTGCCTCCCACAAAAATAACCCCATAGTCTTCTCCTACACCATTCCTAGGCCATCTACCCAACAGCCCATAAACATGCCAAAACATTCACACATTAACATTTACATTCATAAAAGAAGAGCATTTAAAGAGCCAAGCTCTTACCTCTCCATGATGGAGTTTCCCAAGTTCCAAATAGTAGTTGTTTCCAAGAAAACAATCCAAAAATCCACCAAACAAAAAGCATGCAACAATCTTCAAACTTCTCCAAAAGCAAGAGCTCCCAAAACAACAAGGAATTCACCCAAGAATGAAGTATCCAAAGTGAAGCAACCCAAAACAAGGCAAGGAATTCGAATTTTATAGAAGAGGGAAGGGAAGAGGATGAGGTGGGTCCATGTAGGATGTCACATCACACATCCTCAACCCCAACCCCAAAAATCAACTTCATTCTCCAATTCTATAATAAATAGGTGGGTGAATAATATGATAGTTTACTTACATACTCAATCCAACCCACACCCCAAAGGACTGAAATTAAATCATGTAAGAAAAGTGCAATTAAAACCTACAATTTTCCTTCTCAAAAAGCATTATAAAAGTCTAATATCAATTCTCCAACCGTAGGTATGGTTGGTAATTAAATTTAAGAGGTATGGGACAAGTTTAAACTTGTCCCACAAGCCTCCAAAATCAGCCTCCAAGGACAATTTCAAATTTCCAAGAAGGTGGAGTGTTTCACACTCAAAATTTAACTTACACATCACATACACATATCTTACAACACTTTAATTCAATCCCAACAACTCTATTAATTAGTTTCTTATGACATATTTTAATTAATTAACTTAACAACATGATTACTCACAATATTACATTTAATGAATAATAAAAGGGGTAAAAGCACCACAAAATAAACACATGCAAACATAAACAAAGGGACCAGAATAAAAGAAATGCATAAAACCCCTTGGTCACATTTAAAGGTGATCCCCCCCTCCCATGGGAATCCCTAACACACACAAACACGCACAAACAATTACTAGTTGCCATGGTGACCTTGTTGAATTCATCTAGAATTCCAATGTGGTTGGTCTCCAATCCATCGATGTTTGTTGTGATATTTTAACTTGCAAAACACAAATACCTCCTTCAGCCTCGTGGCCATATCAGAACATCCAAAATAATATAAATATAATTCCCAAAATCATCTAGATATATGAATCACAACAACATCAAAGAAATCTAACAATATCATTTATAGTTTTATCAACAACTATATCATCATCCAATAATTTCCATTTCTAGGTCTACTCACAATATCCAAATATCACAAGTCCAAACAACATCCATAATATAACCATGTCAAACAATATATCATCATCAATATATAAAATGACTCTAATAATCATCATGCATCATAACTGAATCAAGTTAAGCAATAATCCATGATCTACAATCTAATCATCATACTATAATAAAGTCTATAATCATGTCCATAATATAATCAGCAGTATCATAATCAGTATCAAAAAAGGTGTCACAGGGAAGTGGGCACTGCATCATCTATGGTGGTGGAAGGGGTACCACTAGCTTGATCGTTACTTTATTCAGCTGAAAATAGTCCTCAACAAAAGCTATGAAAGGATATATCCTTCTTCTTCAAAAAAATAACTGGGGTGCAAGTCCCAAGGGGAAACACTAGATCCGATGGATTAGAAGCATTTCTTGAGAAGGCCTGTGAAGCTGCCAAGAATTGAGCTCACATATCTCAAGTGTGGTTGATCCTATAAGGAGCACATGAGATAGGTTCCAAATATGGAACCAAGTAAATGTGGAAATCTATCTCACGTGGGTGAGGCATTCGTGGAAGATCTCTACGAAAGTACGTCAAAGAAACTTAGTGCAAAATGGGATGATCATTCGAGTGAATGTCCAATAACCCCCATCAGTCTTACCTATCACTAACTGCAATAGCATACAACTGAAAACCCTATCACGCACACTACTTCAGACTACATAATGGAAATAGTGTCGGATTGAGATGGGTTTCTTGACTCTAAAATATTATGAGTCCACTCCCAAATCATCTGCACAAGATATAATCTTACTGTAGAAATCCACTTAGGCTCAATTTATAGACAACCAATCAATGTGCAAGATATGTGACCATATGAACCCATGGGAATAATACAAGAGATCCAATGTAATGTGAACACAAAGTTGCACTACGCACTCTTGACAATAGTTTTAGTAAAGGGTCCTATTATCCCACTACGCACTCATTGACTAAGGATAGTCAACTGAGAAATTTTCATCTACGAATCCATCTCGATATTCAAACTAAGGTGCCTACCTAAAATTGCCACCAAGCCTGCAACAATGCTCTACTAAAGATGGCGAAATCCTAGAATCAATTTGATGAGACTGAGTCAAATAAAATAATTTTATAGAAATAACACTAATGCTACCTGTGGTCTCTATCACCTAATGTGTTGGTGCTCTTCCTCTGAAGCTTCTCGAAGTCTGCTAGTGCATATATCATATGGCTCTTAATCATGTTGCAAACAATAGGCTTAGAAGTAGAGATGCCTTACCTTGATTAGCAAGGTTATCAAGGGCACTCTCTCCAATGATGTATCGTGCATGATTTACATCCATAATAAGGGTAGTCATTGTCCTCTCCAATTGTTCAGATAGTCCTCTATGTGGTCACAATTAGTATATGATGAAATACCTAATGGCATCTAGTCTATAAATCTCTATGGGTGCTGCGGTACGACGTGCTCTTTCCAACTGTGCTCCACGTGGATACCTGTGTCTAGTTCGAGCCCCTTAGCTAGGGAATGTCCGATACTACGTCGTTCTCTGAGCATCATGATTTCTATAGTGGTCAAAAGGAGGTCAATTCTACTAAGGAACAAATACTAACTTGAAGTGTATGATACCATTTTGGAAAGTGTAAAAAAATCACCTATGTCCTACAATCTTATAGCTAATAAATATGTGAATTATGACTCTGATCCACAATTCTTTCTAAATAGATTCGCCTTAGTATTCCTCTGCAATATAAAGGCTTCTCAAATAACCTAAAATAATTGGTCTGTGGGATAGTAAAATTTGCACTACCCCACCCAATTTAATAAAGGATCGGGCTCACTAATTAACCTATTGTTGCAATCAAATTGTAGCTTCTCATCCTACAAACATTTTGTGGTAACATAAATTCTAGAAGTAGATCTAGTTGAACCATTGCCACTAATACTAACATGCTACCATAATAGATTGTTAAATAGTAAGTTGTGGAGTTTCTACAAAAATGGATGACATAGATTGAACCTATTTTTTTGTGAATATTTTTCTACATCCTAACAACGTAAATCGAATTGTAAAAAATTGTTACAAATATCTAATAAATGTGTACAATGTAGCAATCTAGTCCTCAATCCTCCACCATTACTCCTTCTCAATATCTATAAATTGTGGACTGATCCAACAGCATAATCTCATGTATTCTAGAACAAGTACAATAGTATATCAAATAAGTCGGATTAAGATAACAATTCAAATACCACAATTTTAGTTTTTGAAATACCATATAACCTACAAAAATATTTCTGGTGTAAAATTGTGGCAAAAGGCTCTAGTGTTGTCCACTAGTGGTTAGTGTAGAATTGTCCATGTCAAAGGTGTCTACATGACCAGCTCTAAACCTAGGTGCACGTAAACCTATACTTTATGCATAACGATCTCGATCTCTGAGCTCTCTAGAAATTTACTAATGTCGATACAATTACATTACATGTGGGTTAAGTTATCTTCCATCTCCTCTATACTGTGATGTGAAGGTGCATGATCCCCAATTGACATGCAATATTTCAGAATGGTCTAAGCTGAGATTGCCCCTACTATTTAATGATCCGCATATAGTTTGTACAATCAAAACTCTTGAGACAAGTACACTAAAATATCCATTAAAGTAGTAAGAATACAATTACTAAAACATGACATAAAATATGGGGGTGGTATATCTATTTTACATCTTGTATGAACCCCTATAACTATATATATGCGCCTATATATACATACCATAGGTGATAGTATCACATATATAATCACATTGATTGAGCTTAAAAAGAGTTGTTCAGTTGTTATTTTTTAAATTTTCCATGCACCAATAATATACATAAATACTTGCGATCAATTATGTTTAAAGTTATGCTAGGTTTATTGGTACTTTTGTTACAAAGTGTATCCTTAGTCAACTCGAGGTCCAAGCGTTGAACCTACTAAATCTGATACCATTAATGTCACAACTAATAAAATTGTTGTGAAAGGTTTTACCCAAATATCCAAACATTATATTTTTCACTAACAAAGAATTGTTAGAACCATTAAATCTTTACTACTAAGGATGAATGCAACATCAAGCTAATCACTAGCTATATTATAGGATTGTTTCACATGGCTACTAATTATTTAATAATACAACTTGATTTAATCAATGTTGCAGGTTTAACATACTTAATGAAAAAAATTACCTAAGGTAAAATTAATGCCAAGTGGTTCATATATGTCATTGACAATAAGCCACGTGGGATATAAGTCCAGAGTGGAATATAAGCAATGTTCATGTTACACTAGGCTAATTATGTAGACTTGCATGTCTGAGAAAAATATGGGATATTCTAACACCAAGCATTAGTGAAAAAGTATATTTGATTCACAGATCAAACTAAAAGTAAAACTTAATTGCAATGTGTTAAAATCAAAACAAGAGGACTTTGTTCAAAATCAGGGTAACCATGTGATCAAATGATCACCTCACCTGCCCCCACCTATTTTTTCTAGGAGTAGCTTTTGGGTCTATACTCGAGGCATCCACGGCTTGTTTCCTTTGGATCTTTGGAGGCTACATCAAAACGATTGTGGGACTAAAAAGTGCATCCTAACTGCAGAATGTTATTAGATTCTTTAGCTCAATCCTCTGATGTTAATGGAGATGGAGGCAGATTTTTAGGCAGGTTATGGATACCCTAGGCAGCACACCCATAAGAGTTTGTAATGAGAAATCTAGGGATGCATGCTCAGGACTCCTACTACATTCAATTTTATTTTAGGCCATATGCTATTAAAACCTATTCTGCAATGTTAGAGAAGAACATTTTCTAAATTGCATTCTCATTGTTGCAAGGCCATCAGAATATAGTAGAATAATTACATCTAGCTCCATTTCTATTTCATGTTCTCCCATTAGTTTCTTTGTGATCTATTAGCTAACATCTCCATTTTTTTACTATTGTAACATCTCTCATTCAGAGCATCTAAACATTGATCATATCATGCTCACCTGTAAATTTTTATAAATATGAGAAGGACATAAACACAGATAAGGTTACCTTTTATCCACAATATAAGTACATTCATGAATATATACATGTGGATCATATAGGCACCAGTGTGTTTGTGAATCCATAATTTGTGGAGTCCACCTACATATATATTTATATGGACATACATTAAGTTGTGGATATATGTACACACACACACACACACACACACACACACACACACACATATATACACCCATTTTCTTAAAATGTGAAAACATACCTGACAATCTCAAATTTATGTATAAAGGATATGGACATACAAAAATAATAGTGTCATTTCCACAATATAGTCAATTTTGTTTATAAATTGTGTATTCTATATATAAGAATGCAATACAATCCATTGTCGACTACATGACTTAATTGTGCAAGTTATATTTTTGTTAGTTAGGGGATAATGGGGTTCAGCCATAACCCAATAGTTTAAAACTTAATGTTGGTGGGTTGAGGGGATTTCAACACTTCCATGACCAATACCCATATTAATAATATGCTTATTCGGGTGGAAGTTTATGCCCCCCTCCCCCAAAACACTACCGCAAGCACTAAGAAAAATGAATACCACAATTATAGCCTCCCACACATGTTATCATTTTTGAAACATATATTTATATGATTTGAATTTCAAGTTTTAAATTTTATTCATTCCACCCAATAAACGTTATAACCATTAATAATAATTATTAATAAAATATTATTATTATTATTATTATTAACATCTTCATATGAACAATTAATAATTTTTATTGCTAATAACACTCTTATTATTAATAATAATATTAAAATCTTAGTATTATCAATATTAACTTTCATTAATATAAGTTTATACATACTAATATATGTGTTTATTAATAACAAATTATAAATAATAAATTTATTTTTATTTTAATATTTAAATAATATTAATATATTAATATCATTAGTATATTAATATGCTAGAACCACTAAGTGAAGTTGATTTTTTTTGTGTTTAAATTTTCATCCAAGGCCAAGTTGAGAAGGTAACAAAAATGATTATATACATAATTCATTCAACAAATGAAAATAGGAAAGGAATGCCTTTGTTTAATCTAAGGATTTTAACTACTATTTACTTCATCTAGTTTAATAATACATGTAAATTTTTAGGTCCTTCAATTTACTCTCCTTTAAGGGAACAAAATAATCATTCCATTTCACAAGTAAGAGCAACTAACAACTACTTGTTTCTTTCAAAATGGAGTCTAACAACTTTACAATAATTTTTTATTTTATTTTTAGAAATGAAGATATATATCAAATTGAATATATTGAAACAAAATTAGATTAAATACATGTATATCCATTTCATCTATGTTCAAACCTTCCATTTTCCAAGGCAATATAAATCTTGATAATTCCTTTTTACAAAACTACACATTTGAACTTTTAATTTTCTCAATCCACACTCCTAGAAGAGTTTACAAAATAAAATGGTTTCCAAGAATACAAAAAATTTACCACAAACTTACAAATTACAATCATCCACTGAAGTTGGAATAAAGTAAAAATGAACAATTTACAACAAGGCTATTAACAAGCCACTTCAAGTCTTCAAAATGCATGTAATCTCCACAATGGTAGCTCCAAATTTGGCTTTCTTCAAAGTTCACAATGGGATCATAAAACAAGGAAGGGCGATTAGATAACGCTCTCCACCCAACCTTAAATCCATTAAGGGGAGAATCCATCCCCTTAATGGCCTCTGAACTCCAACCAAGGAACCATGAGGAACATTGAGCAACAATGACAACTTTAGATAAGGTGGCTTGAAAACAAACACATATAAGGCATTCAACTCAACCAATACAACCAAATCAACATGTTTGCACATTCACAACAACACAAAGGTTTGAAGATTAAACCAATTAAAGAAAGGTCTATGGGAGACCACCTCATTATGCCTCCCAAGTGAAGTCAGAGGTTTACCCTGAGCCTCCAAGTGCACATAAGATCACACAAAACCCTTATCTTTCCCTTGCAAGCATGCAAAAAAATGATGAATTCCTTTTCAATCCCCATAGGTAAGACTCCCATCCACCCTCCCTCTAAATTAATGCCTCAAAAAACTCCCTTTTCCATCCCCAATGGTTCTATGAGCCCTTCTCCCACAGCCAATCTTAAAACCTACTACCCAACCAACACACAAACCATTTTAACAAAACTATAACAATTTTAACAAGCACAATATTGCATACACCAAAAATAAGAATATAATATCAATGGTGGAGGAAATACCTCTCCATCAAGTTCTAAGAAAATTCAACAAATCCCTTCAATCCCAAGCAAAGAAATTTCCAAGCACTCAAAAACTCCAAAATCCAAAAGTGCACAAGAAGCAAAATGAGTAAGTAACCCCCATTCCAACCAAAAATCACCAATAAATAGAAAAAGGAATGTGAGGATGATGATGTGGCTCCATGTAGGATGCCACTTCATCATTCCCCATCCCTATACTCAAGTCAACACAACAATACCAAGAAACATTCATACCCAAGCAAGGACTATGACAACCCACATGGCTCAAAACTTGCACACCATGCTTTCAAGGGACATAATAAATTGAGGTAGAAAAAAAATGCAACAATTTTCCTTCTTTTACACTAAAAATGGACAAAGAAGTAAAAAATAAGCTTTCCAACCCATAGGTAGGGTTTTTAGGTTAATTTAAGAGGTATGGGACAAGTCTTGCTTGTCCCAAAAGCCTCCAAAAGTGCCCCCAAGTCAAAATCCAAAATTTGAACATGGGGTGGAGTAAAACATTCCTAAATCAACATAAAATTTACTTACACAAGGACTACCAAATATCATCATAACAATTTGTCACATCTATAATTTTGGTTAGCCAAAATAAGAAGGGTTAAGTCTAATTAACACACATTTACACATGCTAAATAGGTGACAAAATTTCCAAATTTTTAATACACAAAACATAAATAAAGCACATACAAAAATTAAAGAAAGGAAACACAATTGACCCCATGGCCACATATGTGAAGTCACCCCCCAAGGAAGACCTTCCAAACTAGACAAGAAAAACACCAAACTAAACAACATTACGCAAGTATTCAAATTTGGCCTCGTTGCTCAGTACCTAAAATTCTTTTGTGGTTGGTCCCCTATCCCCATTGATGTATGTGATCAAAGTCTTGCACACAAATAGTAATTTTTTAGCCTTTTGGTTGTATTAACAACATTGTGAGAATATACATATAAAATCAATATCCAACATTTGACATTAGCAAATTCTATCATCCATCAATATATCAAAATATAATCCTAGAACATTGATGATATTACAATTTTACTCCACATCTCAAAACATTTAACATGTGAGTATAAAATCTACATCATGAAAATAAACATACATCCAACTATCTAGCATCACTATTTAGTGCATCATAAAAAAATGTATACATACAAATGTCAATAATCTAAATATCAGTAAAATCTACCATCTACTGATCAATGTAGCATAATCAAATGTTTGAATATAAGTCCAATAGTATCAATATCAAGATAAAATAGTGTTAAAGAGGAGTGGGCATTATATCCCCCTCCCCTTAAACACGACTTCCTCATGGAAGTCACTAGAATAGATGAGGAAATTGAGCTTGCAAAATAGTGGAATCCTACCAAGTGGCTGTAGTCTCATCATATCTAGTCCATTGGAACTATACCTGGTCGATCTCATGGCCTAGAAGGCCTAGGGTCCTACACTCTATGATGTGCTCAGGCTCCACTAATACCTGTCCCTGCTCCTGCACCTGCAATACGGTCCAATCCAAAACATGAGAGGGATCTGAAATATATATCCTAAGTACATATATATGAAATACATCGTTCACGTGAGATAAGCTGGGTGGCAATGCTAGACGATAGGCCAAGGGATCGATATAATCCAAGATCTCGAAGGGCCCACAAATCTAGGAGCTAACTTAGAGCCTTTTCCATAATTGATAGGACTCTTATGAGGCCTAACACGAAGAAACACCTTCGTGCCCACCTCAAAACAACGATATGTCCTCCTCAGATCTACATACTTCTTCTACCTATCTAGAGCCTCCTGAAGCCTCTGACGAATCAAGATAACTTGCTGCTCTATATCATGTATCAAATCCGACTCAATAGAAACCCTGTCCTCTAATCTATCCTAACTCAAAGGTGTCTTGCACTCTGTTCCATACAATTCCTAAAAATGAGCCATGGTAATTAAACTCTGAAAATTGTTGTTGTAGGAAAACTCCACCAAATATAGGTACTCCTCCCACCTAAACTGGTGGTCCATGACATACATCTGTAACATATCCTCCAAGATCTGATTCACTTGATCTGTCTGTCCATATGTCTCTGGATGATAGGATGTACTAAAGTTGATACTTGTGCCAAGAATCTGTTACATGGTAGTCAAGAAGTGTGAAGTGTACAAGGGATTCACATTTTCAAATGATCTTTAGTGGAATCTCGTGTAATCTGAAAATCTCATCAAGGTATACCCATGCTACTGCACTAGCCTTATAGGTGGTCTTCATTGGAGAAAAGTGAGTCACTTTTTTCAATTTATCCACCATGACCATGATGGCATCGTGGTGTTATCTCAACGTTAGTAGCCCTACAATGAAATCCATGGAAATGGTGTCCCATTTCCACTCTGGTATGACATGTGGGTAGAGAAGGCCAACAAGATGTTGATGCTTGGCCTTCACCCTCTAACATTCTAAAAAATGTGATACAACTGAGCTACATCTCTCTAAAGATCTCTCCAATGGTAAATTTTTCTCAAGGTAGTGTGCATCTTCTTCACCCTTGGATGGGCTGAATAAGGTGCACGATGAGTGTAGTGCCCACTTCCCTTTGACACCTTTTGATACTAATCATGATACTACTAATTATATTATGGACCTTATTATAGTATGATGATAGATGTTAGATCATGGATTATTGTTGACTTGATTCAGTTATGATGCATGATGGTTATTAGAGGCATTTCGGATATTGATGATGATATACTGTTTGACATGGTTATTGTTGTAAATATCTTCCCCCTGGGTAGATATAGACAAGCAGAAGAATATGGGAATCAAAGAAACTTAGAGCCTGATTTTTTTTGCGTCACTAGTAAGAGTGTCAACATGGAAATGGATGCGCCAAGGCGCAGGTAAAGGGCGCACAACAAAGAGTGTTGACACAGAAATGGATGTGCCAAGGTGCAGGAAAAGGGCACACAACACATAGTGTCGACATGAAAAAATTCATGCCTGGGCACATGTAAGGGTATGTCGACATGAAGATGGATGCGCCAAGGCACATCTTCGAGAGGCGTAACATTTTGAGCACTGACAGGAAGCAGACCCTGACCCAGATATTCAGATGGCCATAACTTTTCACAGGGAGCTCGGATTAATGCAAGGTTGGAATTTTCGGAAAGCTTATGATATATTTAATTGGGTGGGAACAAGTTCTTAAAAAAGCAAAATATAGTTCGCCACTTTTTGGGTTTGCTATGGTTATCACCTACCACCATAATGAGATGAATTAAATTCAACCTAGAGGTGGTTGGGGTAGATTTGGACTCTCTCTCTCATTATTCCTATAAATTGTAAGTAGGGGATTATTTCTAAAGGTTGGACATTCTTGTTTTGCCCCTCCCTTCTTCTCTTTGGTAGGTGAATCTGTGGAGTTCAAACCTCCTATCTAAAACTATAATACAACTTTGTCTCTTGGCCATTTGTGGTGTATTGTATCAATATTTGGAGCAAATAATGCATGTATGTGGATGATTCTCAACCATCTCTGTGTTCATTTGCATCTTCTTGATATTTCACTGCAAATCTGTTATCTGTGTATGATCTTGCATTACATTTTAATGGTTTGTGTTTATTGGCAAGACAGATGTTTCTTCATTCCTCGGTGCATCACCTTTGTTAGTTTAGGTTTATTTTTATGCATCTTCTTACCCTGTCTCCTTGGCAAGTTAGATTAGGTTTTTGAGTAAACCCTCTGCATTTTTACGTGTGCATCTGAACAGAGGAATAAGAACTAGCCTTCATCCGGAGAGCTTTTCCGATTTCGCAAGGTCCCACACTAGGGAAAAGCTCCATGTTATGCAATCGCATTGAGAGTCTCAACCCATCGAGTTGCAGACATTCAGGGGTGCTGTGATTCGCCATCAACAATTATGTTATGGATGTTGTTCAAACATGTGATATTTGGATATTGTGAGTAGACCTAAAAATGGAAATTATTGGATGATGATATAGTTGTTGATAAAACTGTAAATGATATTATTTGATTGATTTGATATTGTTGTGATTCATATATCTAGATGATTTTGGGAATTATATTTATATTATTTTGGATGTTCTAATATGGCCATGAGGCTAAAGGAGGTATTTGTGTTTTGCAGGTTAAAATATCACAACAAACGTAGGGGATTGGAGACCAACCACATTGGAATTCTAGATGAATTCAACAAGGTCACCATGGCAACTTGTTTTATTTGTGTGTGGTTTTTTTGTTAGGGGTACCCATGGGGGGGAACCACCTTTAAATGTGACCAAGGGGTTATGTGTATTTATTTATTTGACCCTTTTGTTTTATGTTGCATGTGTCTATTTTGTGATGCTTTTACCCCTTTCATAATTATTAAATGGTGTGTAAATTTTGTAAGTAATCATATTGTTAAAATAAATAAATCAAATGTGTCATAAAAAGGTAGTTAATGAGAGTTGTTGGCCATGATTTAAAGTGATATAAATATGTGTAAGAGATATGTAAGTGATGTGTAAGTTAACTGTTGAGTGAGAAACACTCCACCTTCTTGAAAATTCGAAATTGTCCTTGGAGGATGATTTTGGAGGCTTGTGGGACAAGTTAAACTTTTCCCATACCTCTTAAATTTATTTACCAACCATACATATGGTTTGAGAGTTGAAATTTGATTTTTATAGTACTTTTTGAGAAGACAATTTGTAGGTTTTAATTGCACTTTTCTTACATGTTGTAATCTCAGTTCTTTGGGGTGTGGGTTGGATTTGAGTTTGTAAGTAAACTGTCATATTATTCACTCACCTATTTATTGTGCATTGGAGAATGAAGTTGACCTTGTGTTGGGGTTGAGGATGTGTGATGTGGCATCCTACATGGATCCACCTCATCCTCTTCCCTACCCTCTTCTATAAAATTTGATTTTCTTGCCTTATTTGGGGTTGCTTCAATTTGGAGACTTACTTCTTGGGTGAATTATTTTTCTATTCTTGGGAGCTCTTGCATTTGGAGCAGTTGGAAGATTGTGGAATACTCGTGCTTAGTTGATTTTTGGATTGTTTTCTTGGAAACAACAGTTTTTTGGAACTTGGGAAACTCCATCATAGAGAGTTAGGAACTTGGCTCTTGAAATTATCTTCTTGTATGAATGTAAATGTTAATGTATGAATGTTTTGGTATGTTGTGGGTTGTTGGGTAGATGGCCTAGGAATGGTGTAGGAGAAGACTATGGGGTTTAATTTGTGGGAGGCAGGCACAAGTGTGTTTTAGGGAGGTATAAGTGTGGAGGGAGTTGAGATTTGGGTTCCACTTTGCAAAGAAATAGCTTGCATTTCTTTACTCATTATGGGGTGCCATAAGAGGTTGGGGAGGCATAAGGAATGTCAGGCCTGTGATATACTATATTTTGGCAATTCGTAATTAAGGTGGTGATACACATTTCCCCTTTTGGGAGGCATAAGAAGCATCCCTCATAGTTTCTTTCTCCTTTGGCTTTCTTGATGAAGCCTTTGTATTGTTTTTCATGTTTTAATGTAGTTTTAAACTACATTTAGCTTTTGGAACTGTGTTTTATTGTGAAAGTGTTGCTTGCGTGTTTTGTGGAAGCCTATTGTTGCCATGAGTTGGATCATATCTTTTATTGCATTGTGGTTGGGGCTCGGGGGCCAATGAAGAAGGTTGGATTCTCCTATTCATTATATGTATTGGTTGGGTGGAGGGAATTTCCTTTTCTCTACTCTTGTTGTGATTACAATGTGGGAGAATGAGATATATACACTTGTTGTTCTGGAGCTGAGAAAAAGATAGTTTGACAGTCCCTTGTTGAGATAAAGTTTATTGTAACCTTTCCCACTTACAGTGGAGGAACTTGTAAATTTTTTTTAATAGAAAGATGTGGTATTGTTTATGAAAGTTGTGAAGTGAAATGTAAAAGAAATAAACTCTATTTTTCAATGTTTGAAAGAATGTGAAATAATTGTATTCTATATGATGAACTCGAAGAATGAAAGAAAGGTTGTAAAGTTGTATTTTGGAATCAATAAAGGATTGCATTACCTTCTCAATTTGAATTTTTTTTTTAATATTTTACATCTAAATGTGAATTGAAATCTCTGTTTGAAAGAAGTAAATGCGTATGAAGGAAAATGCAAAACTCTGTCTTTTAAAATGTGTTAAGTTGAAAATTAGAATTGTATTTTATTTTTCTTTTTGAATGGTTGGAATTGAATCAACTAAATGTATTAAAGTTGAACTGGAGCACATTATAATACTTGGAAGAAGAAAATGGCAATTAAACCCTTTAAAATTTGATCTCTGCTGTGTATTTTCAAAATGGCAATTACTTTACCTAAAATACGCAGTTCAAACCTGCAACAATGAAATAATAGATTAAATGATTAAAATTAAGTAGTTTTCCCTAAAATAATCCAACTAGATAAAAATACTTAAAAGAAATCTTTCAAAACCTAGCGAAACCTAGTTCAAAGCTTTCATTGTCGTTTTGCTATCAATATTGTAAACTTTCGAATTGGAACTCTATCAGATAGACATACCTCACAAAATTAACCTAAATCCACCTAAGAAAAATTCTCCATGTCTATTTGACATGTTGAGAGAGGAACAAGAACAAATCGAACAAAATTTTATAAATTAAAATTTATCAATTCAAACTGTAAAAGCCTGCAGATCATTTTCACAAAATTTACCCCTTAAACTATATAAAAATTTAAAAATAATGAATCTTGTGCAAAGAGGACATTGAGAGATTTCCAGAAAGTCCTTGTTTTCCAAAAACTGAGCTCTTTATCAAAAGTTATGGCCTTTTGATGTTTTTCTTCACTTGGCGTAACTTTTTTTTTTGGGAAAAATTTCTCTTAGAGGTTTGGAAAATTTTCCAATGTTTTTCCCCACTGCCCCATCAGCCCAAAGCCAATAAGAGGTTGCCACGTGGCACCATGAGGTGTCAGCGGAGGGGCGGATCTCTTTTAAACTTAGCGCTCCTAGTTTACAGCCAATGAGAGGCTGCCACGTGGCACAACCAGGTGTCGGTGGAGGAGCGAGCCCCTTTTTCCCTTTGAGCTTCAGAAAACTTTTGGGAAAATTTTCCAAGTTTTCCCTGCCAACCTGCCACCAATTAGAGGCTACCACGTGGCATCACGAGGCGTCGGTGGAGGCCTGGGAGAATTTATCCCTTTCTACCTTTGGGGCGCGAAACCTTATTTCTCCCCGCCACTCCGTTTTACCCGCGTTGGCTTATAATGCACCACATGTCCCTGGCAAACTCGCGGGGATGCGGGCGCAAAGTTAGTTTTTTTTTCCCATGCGGGAAAATTTCCAAAAGTCTCCCTGCGGCCCACCGACCCGCGCTTGGGGCAAATTTTCGCCCCTAGGCCCACAGGCCCGCTCTTGGGGAAATTTTTCACCCAAGGCCTGCCGACCCGTAACTCGAAAAGTATGAAGAGTTAGGAGGACTTATTTATATCAGTGGAAAGGTGAGGAAATTTCCTATCCAATGGGAATGATTTATGATTTTTTTTGAATGCGTTAAGTTTGAAAAAAAATCTAGTTGAACCTATAAGCATGTTATAGAGTGGGTATGGTGAGGAATTACCCTCTGAACCTTATTGTACCTTCTAACCCTAAATTATGGACCTTATGACCTCTAATAATTGTTAATAAAGGAAAAGTATGTTCTAGTGAGTTAGAATTATTTTAGAACTTGTTAGTGATAGTTGTTGCCTTGTAACCTGGTTATAGACTCTTTTAAATAAAAAAAAATTATTCCATAATTTTCCTAACTAATCCTAGGTTGTTCTTGGGTCTCAAGTGGGTTATTTTTAGCAGGAATCACAATGAGCCTTTGCAAGGATATCCTGTCTCAAGCCTTTGTCTCTAGGAACATATATCCAACCTCTTTGTCTGAGAAGAACATCTTCCTCTAATGAAAATCCATCAAACTTCCCCTCGATGGGTCTCTGAGACTCAATCTCTGATCAGGCTATACGGTAGAAGTTGTCGTGAGGAAGGTGCTACAAAATATTACTCCGTAATTCTATACCCACTAAGGTAGCCATATCTGTATGCCTCCGTCTACTCAGGGAGTCTACAACCACATTCTCCTTCCCCTTCACATGCTCTATCTCCATGTCGTACTTACAAAACAAATCCATCCAACGCCACTGAAAAACATTGATATTGGGTTGCGTGAAGTATGCTATGTGGTTGTACCATTATGTTGTGTCTTGTTCATGAAGGGTGTCATATGTTCCCTCGTGCCTAGGTAGTCAATGTTTTTCCAAGCCTATCATGAGTAGTTGTGGTCCCTTGTGATCTCTTGTGGTGTCATTTAAACTTAAAAAAAATTTTATCCGACATTTCCATGTCATTTGTTGTGTTTTAGCGGGCGTTACATATAGTATCTGACTATTTAATATTGAATATTTTATTTTATGAAAATAATAATGAAAAGAATTAATTTCTATGACAATTTTGGGATGGTTGGTTGCATACTGATAGTAAGCAATGTCTATTTCAACATATGTGAGTTACTAATAATGTGTTATGAATCATGATCTTGTTTGGGAAATTATCTTATGTCCACACTTTATTGTGATGGAAGCCACATTTTGGATATAGATAGTACGCCAAGTAATTTTAATAGTTTAATTATTCTTCTGAAAGATAATAATCAAACTATACCGTATTAAATGCAAGTGATTTAGGATGTTTGATCTATAACTTCAAACTATATTATTTAATGTTTCTTGTTTAGTTAATGTGAACAAGAATTTATCAAATTGATTTATGTAAGCTTGATTAAGATGTCCATATAGGGCACATATCATATTCTTTGAGGTTATTATTAAAATATGCATTTATAATTACAACGAAAAGTAGAGGAGAGCATAAGTTTAGGGCATGATATATTGTGTAGACAAGTAAACATCATAATAAGAATTGAGTTGAAGTGCAGGGTCACCACAACCAGTGTTCTTTCCTCCGAATGGATATTAGAACACATACCTCCCACATTAAAAAAATTGACAATTACACACGAAGAAGTGGGCCGTAATATTAACCATGTGAAGATTAGATTGAAATGATGAAAATGGAATGGATGAAGTGGTAGCACACACGGTGATAATGCTGCGATTAGATCTCTACACATCCCCTAAACCTGCTCCATGTGATTGCATGGTCTCCCTACTTCCAACACACCATACCAGCATACATTTGGTAGCCATGTAAAGACATTCACGACTTTATCGAAATATTTTGTTGAAATATGTTGTAAGAGGAGTCATTGATGGTTATAGTTTGGATTTAATCTCTAGGTTATTTTTTTTGTATGTCGTCCTTTCTAGAATGCAAGCATTGTGGTGGTGCATCAATTTTTTTTTGTCAATATTTGGTGTTTTCTTCATAGTGGATGTCGTGCAACACCAAGGTGGTTTTCCTGTTCTAACAAAAGAGAATATCCTCCGTCCCTTAGCAAGAAAGGGCATGAATTTGGGGCGAATGTAGATAGAATGGTAGGCGGAGAATAATTTTATTATTATTTTGACCACTTCATCTTCAAATTCTCATCACATAAATAATCAATCCTCAATCTAAAACATTTGTTCAACATTTACTATTTTCCTTAAATTTTCATTTCGTCCCCTTTGAACATATATTGCACTCAAACAAATTATGTGACCAAGATAGAGAAAATTCAATGGAACACAATGCACGGCTCCTCCCTCATACCACATCTTTTTTGCCCGCTATGATCTCCCTCTTATTTGCTTCCTTAAGTTTTAATTTTTCACTCAACCCCCCTTGACATTCCCATCGTATATCTCATGTATGATTGCTAGTATCTTAATCATATAATGGTATTTGGATTTTTTTTTAATCACTAATATTTGTAGTATTTAAAATTGATATTTTAAATAATTGGTGAATTCTTAGATGATTTTAGAAAATAAATCAAAGCAATCTCAATATAATTTTACAATATTTTTGTGGCTTAATAGATTAAAAAACTTTTCGATATAAATAAACTAGAACAATGTCAATACAATATTTAAAATATGTTTATGATTGAATGGTTTAAGGACACTCCAACACATAATATTAATGCATAAATTATATTTACATTTTAACTAAACAAAGGAATATGTATATATCAATTAAAACAACAAATTTTTAAAAAAGAATTTTTACATACAAATATAAATGACAAAGAGTGATATCACAAATACATTTAAATTTCAATAACAACTATGATGTTTATCTCAATTCTCATATTAAAGAAAGTTTTATTATAAAATAAATTAGAACAATCTAAATATAATAACTACATATGGACTCTCATATTGAAGAATGTTTGATTATAAAATATATTACAACAATCTAAGTACAACATTTAAAATATAATTTAACCTCCTGAATGATATCAACATTTTAATAAAAGAATTTCTACAGGAAATGATAAACTTCAACACCAATATATTAATAATTTTCTATAGTTTAAAATTTAACAACAGAATCTCATATTGTGTAAATGATATAGACGAATATTTATTGAGAAAACCAAACTTGCTATTTATTCCCAAAATTAGCGTGAAATCTACTGTTATTTAAAATGTCTCGAATATTACCATGACAAGAGGTATACCCCTAAAAGTAGGACGTATCCTTCCTTCTTTCAGGTCGTATGGTGCCCAAAATAGAAGGAAACACCAGTTATTCTTTAAAACATAATACTAAACAAAAACCAACGTGGCGTATTAGTTATGATTTTTGGTGCTTGCTAACCTGGTTCATAACATGCACGGAATCACTCAACAACATTCTGAGCTCTAACAAATACAACTCAACCGATGAAGCCAACTTCGATTCTCCCGATCTCCTCAACGCGGTCACACATTTATCGGGATTATTCACTACAGCACCGACCCATCTCTGAGCATCCGATAAAAATTGCTTGTAAATGGGACTCGGCCATTTCCGTAATTGTGAGATTGATTTCTGAAGCTGGTCTGTTGTCTGAGTGAAGAGCTTTGAGCAGCCATCAAAAGCCGAAACATCGGGATTCTGTTCTCCCAGCGAACGAATATAATCAGAATCCCGGTTGGATTCAGCGATACTCAAATCAACTGCAATAACAGCCAGCTGTTGTAAGACTGTGTGAAGAGCTCCCCGAGCTCTAGACAATGATGAAATGCAATGGTTTTTATATTTAGCGGTACTGCAGGCGATACGGATTGTCTCAGAATCAGCACGGGTTGCAGTGTTAGCTACCAACATGACTGCCACTACAAATAATAAGCAACTGCATGATGAAGCCATGATTGAACAGATTTTGCTTGATTTTCAGCTGGGTATATCATAACACTGTATTTATAGTCGAGAGTTCTTCAGGATTAGTATGTCTTTACTTTTACCTTAAATTGGATCCGCTAATGGCGTCGTGCCCAACTCCGCTTCAGGAAACAGTTTGCGCTCTTGCTTTTTTTAGTGTTTTTCTTGTCTATTTTAAATGCGAAAAAGCTCCTTAAAAACTGACTGCGATTGGTGGCAGCTAACATATTGACCGAATCTTTTTCATTTAAACACATTAATGAGATTTATTTCCAAATAGCATTTTGTGCATTTGTTTAATTTAATTTAATTTTATTATTTTTTAAATTTGGGGGTAATTTCCTATTTGAAAAGTGTATAACTATAATATATTAGTTTTGAAAATAATTGATTAAAATGTAATAATAAATTATAGTGCATACAATTTTTTGAATTAAATAAATTAGATATATAATGGAGTTGTAATTGGATTATATTTACACTTTAATAATCACGAGAAAATGGTAGTTTACAATTGACGAAATGGCTGGATTATATTCATATTTAATAGTTTAAATATATATCTTTAGTATATAATTTTTGGAGTGAAAATTTTACTTTAATAATCTTTAATATACTAGCAATCGCACGACGGACCGTGCGATTTGGACACCGTAAGGGATTAGAGGGTTTTTTTTTCATAATTTGGTTTACATTCACCCCGAGAGTTGAACAAAACATAGGGAAGAAATGTTTTAACAACTGTATATAGACAGATTTTGCCCCCAATTATCGTAACCTGCTGAAAACTATTAATACAAACTCGATGTGAGATGTAAGAAACACTGAAATATGCAAGGGAAGCATGGGTATTGCAAAATTAAATAAAAAGAACAATTTTGGGGAAAAGAAGACAAATGTCGTTGGTCTCAAGTGTTGCAAGTGACTTCTCTATAGTTGCCAGCATCTCCACAATCTGACCAAAAACTGCAGTCATGATTGAAAACATATTAAGCCAGCCATGATGTATTTTATTGTTTATTTATGTATTTTGTAAATCTTATTGAAACAGTTTGTTTTAAATTAATCTAAAACTACTAATAATGGAATTTGAAATTTCGTAATTAGTTTGAATCATAACAAAAATTCAACTTCGATATAAAATTAATCATAAATTTAACAATCATTAGAGACTGCTCATTTTCTTCAAAAACCGAATAAATTTTTTGGAAACCAAGTTGTGGTTGTATGTGGATCTCAGTCATGAAAAATGCAAGGATAAAAGACTCAATGCATAGAGACATAGTAGAATCAGCTAGAAATGAGGAGTTACAAATACAAAAATTAACCAAATTGTAAAAAATTTATATTAGATAATCTCTTTACTATAAACTTTGTCATGGGAATGCAACCATATGAATAAAAGCTAGCTGTTAGAGCTCTAAACCAACCCATATCAAACTTGACGTGGCCAAGATAATAATGAAACATAAAAATTTACTTGAACCACATACTATATATTAAAGAGGGCTTGTGGTAGCTCCCATCTTTAACCATAACTTAAATAACGGCCATAGCAAAAGGGCATGGAAAAAGATTCTATAAGGGACATATCGTTGAAACTATAGAGAACAACCATTCAAAAAATGTGAGAAGTAGAAGAGTTCCTATAATTCTCTTTCATGTACCTTGGTAGTAGACCACCAATCACGGTATACTAAAATGAAAATTTAAAGGTCAACGATAATTTCTTATTTTGTGTCTATGTTTCACTAGTATTTAACCTTTCTTTGACATATAGTTGTTCGTTGGCCTAAGGCCTATTCTTATTGTTGCTAGAAGAAACTAAACTGGCACTATGGCATGCAACATTTGTGGGTTAGCTTTGTTCTCTTGTCATTTGTAATAGAACTTCCTTTTAAAGTAACTCACAGCAGCAGGTTGGTGAATTTAGTTTAACTTCCTCGTTGCAGGAGGTATGTGAATTTGATTCAATGTTGCTGGATGGGATTATCTTTGTGCTTCTCGTCACCTGTTTGTTACTTTTTAACAATTTTTGTTCTGTATGGTGGTGTTCAGAAGACATGTTTTTGTAATTTTTAAAAGCAACGATACATTAAATAACCCGCTTATCCTTTGGGCTGTATTCTTGCAAATGTAGAATTATTTTGCACGCAAACATGACAATGTACGAAAGCAACGAGAATACCCACATTCCTGAAGGTCTTCGAATAGCTTGCTAATTGTCTCTTGGAAATCCATAGATCCATGGGAGTATGTAAAACAATGCATGGTCCATTAGCAAAAAGGGGTTCTCTCTTACTTATGCAAAACTCCTTATCGCTTACAAAGGAACACACACAACATAATTCCTATAAGAAATTAATTCGGATGTTTTACTAAGTTCTCTATCATCAATACGACAAGAAACAAAGTAATTCCAAGTTTCCTTACAGGCAATTCCTCATCAATCTGCATTTTGTTCCACTTCTCCACATGGTCCTTAGATATTTCTAATTCAGGCCCAATGAAAAATCCTTTCTGAGACAACAAGGCTGTGTTCTGAGACAAACTAAAACTAAAACGTTACTGATCAAACAGGGCCCAGATCAGTGTGTATACTTGTGCTGGTTTCCGACCAATAAATTAAAAAAACTAAGACAGATTCCACTAATCTGAAAATCTAATAGCTAATTCAAAATTTATTTAGCAAATTTTGTGGAAAAGAGACCAAAATTGTGAAAAGGAATCATTACACCTCTTAAGATTTCACATAGATAAAAACACTAATATAATTCTGTAATATTTTATAATTCAAAGAAATATTTCTGCACACCTAAGTAAACACGGGCAGAGGTTGTTGACAAAATCTCATTACAATTCTTATGAAAATAGCAAAACTGACCAACATAACCATACCATATCTAAAATAGGAAAGCAAATTTGTAACTAGTACAATTTAATAACAATGTATCGTAACAAATAAGAGTAAGAGGTCATTCAAGAGTTTGAAGTTTAGTATTCCAATGACCTGATAATGACCAAAATAACATCCAACCTAAATAATGTATCCCCAAAATTTCCTCTCAAATATTCAGGTGATGTATCCCAAGGTCGGAAAACTTCTTGATATTTTCCCATGCATCATATTTTGTTAATGAATATTTTTGATTATGGAAATTCCTTTTTCAAATCCAGCAGTTTCTTTTGGATGATTTTAGAGTAGCGTGGAGGCAGAAAAATCCTCATATCATTTAAAGAACAATTTTTGAGAAGGAAACCCAGAAGAGTCACAACCTTTTCATCCATCTCTGGCCCAATGTGGACATGTACCTTCTTCAGATTTGCTAATGTCAACCCTTCTGGCACCATGTTTATTGATATCATCTCCTGTATAAAAAAGAAGGTGGGTTCGTTCAAACAGAAAAAGAGAGAAAGAAGTTACCATCCAAAATGACCCAAATAGATGATTTGGACTGGATGGTACAACATTTTGGAGACATGGTAATAGATTAAAAAGGATCATTAAAAAATAAAGCCACGCTCGTTAAAAATATTGGATAAAAGACCAAAGAATATAAACCTATAATAATTTACAAGATCCGACTAATGAAGAGGGATAAACTTGGAACATGAAGGATCAAGAACTTAACAGAACAATCATGTCCATGACTAGAAACAGAATATTGTGATTTACACTGCATAGATGCATGATCAGATATAGAACTAATTCTACAACTTTAGCTTCAATCTACAGACTGACTTACCTCAAAACATTGGCCATGTATTGTCAATTCTTGAAGGCTTGGAAAACTGTCAAGAACAACAACACTAGAAACAACTTGATTGGCTCCATCACGATAGAGAAGGGTAATTTTTTTAACTGATTTTGCTCTTGAAACTTCTTTCAGTAACTGAAGCCCTTGGGTTGTAGCAGATAGTTCAAGCTTTATTTCTGTCAAGTGAGGGGAAACAACCTCGAATGATGTTGCAGGCCTAAAAAATGGTTTTGAAATCTACCTGGGCCTGCTTGAGTGAAGTTTTCTCTCTATCGGGCAACCACCATAAACAGATAGCCATAGGAATCCAAACCGCAGGCATTTATAGCAACCCAAATTCCACAAACAACTGAAAAATACCACTTCTACAGAGACCAAACCTCCTTGAGAAGAAAGCCCCCTCTGAAATGCCTGCCAAGCACAAAGAAACCCCTCCATTGTAAAACGAGAGACACTTACTTCAGGTCTACTTCGCCCCCACTACAAAATTTCAATGCACCATGCAAAATTTCCAACAACCCTTGCAATCTTAAATCCACTCCACAGAAAGTAACCACATTTTTTTTAAAGCGAGCATAAACACTGTTTCTCCTTTTTCACTCGATCCGCTTCGAAAAACCCTAAGTACTTGATTCGGTCTCTCCCTCATCGTTCTGTAATGCAAAATGACACCAAGTTCAATCGAAATGCATTTTTAAAAATCAGAAAAAATTTAATGCATTACAAATTCATAAGCTAATGCGAATCTGGCGATCAGGCTGAGCCATGGCCAAATGTAATAAATCAATCGAGATGATATTTCTTCGTGTTGTGTAAACTAAACAAGGAAAATAGTAATATATATATACATTGCTGGGCACTGTTGTGTGTGGGAGGACGGTGGCTTAGACGCCCATCCCTCCCCTGCCTCTGTTCGAACCAGGGCCGTAGCCATTCCAGCCCCTGTCGCCTCCCCTTGCGTGGCCATGATCTGCAATCCGCACCATTCTGACACATGTATGAGGGACCTAGGGCAAATACAACACCCAGATCTAACAAATCGACGGCCACTATCATTCCTCACACATAGACAGCCATATTTGCTTCCAAGAAAGCACAATACCTGTGCTGCGTGTGGATTGGTTGTTTCCTCTGAGATCCATGATTTGCTCCACATTATCCTCCGCCGTTTGATTTCAACGACCATGCAGCAGCCAAAGATAGCCGTTCGATCTATGAAAGTTGTCAGAGAGAGCAGGTCTCATCCCACTACAAGAACGCCTTATGGTGTAATTATTTGAAAGATAAAATATAATTTAAATGGTAATGACATATATTTTATGTGTGTGATTTATATGTATGTATGTATATATGTGTGAGAGAGAGAGAAAGTATGTGTGTGTGTCAAAAATTAATAATTTATTATAAATAGCGAATTTGTTAGATTAATGGTGATTGATATCATTGAATATGGAAGACTATGAATATAGATTAAATATAAAAATGATAGACCTCTTATTCTTTTATTAGTTAATCATAAACATACAAAATCTCTTTGATAAAATAAAATATAAAAAATTAATTTTGAATGGTGATTAGTGTTATTTTTGTTTTATATATTTGGTTTTATTTATCTTTAATTTTATTTGATTAAATTATTTGTTTGATTTGTTATAAAGATATATGGATTTTGTTGGGCCCCTTATAGTATTGATCTCTTTTCATGCTTAGTTTGATTCCCCCTTCACTAATAGGATTGTTGCAAGGTTGTACTAGTGTGTTCGATCAATTATTGCATTCATTGATAGTAAAATAAAGAGGATGGGGTGGCAAATTTGTGCATATTCCGATTTGAATGTTGTCTAAGAACTGTGAAAATTAGCTATTGTTAAATCATGTCTTGGATGTGACAAACTTAAACTAATTGGTTAAGACTGTTTATCACTTGTTGGCGAGAAAATTTTTCAGAGACAATTTTGTGGGTTTCTTGCCAACGTTCTGGGAGTCTAAGTCCCTCTACTTAATCGATGTAGTTGTCGTATGTGCATGCATGGGTAAAAGTGGATTTGTGTGGTGGCCTTTTGACTAGGGATCTAAGAGGGGCTATAACGCCCACAATTTCCACGTTCTAAAACCACATTAATCCTTAACTAGTTATTTGGAAAGTTGTAGAATTTTGTTTTTTGTTTTGTTTTAAGTTACAAGGGTGTCAAACCCTAGTGTACGTTAAATTAAATTCTACCAATAACTACTACATTTCAAAGGATGGATCCAATTTATATTATTAATTAAATGTTCTTAATCCAGTACTAAGGTCAGTTTAATTAACATCACTAGCTAAGTGTTCAAAATTCCCTTTCACTACGTTAAATAGTTCTCATAAATCATTTGTCTTTAAGCCCACTTAAATAATTATTAAAACATACTAGGAACTAAGTAAATTAACTTAACATACAAGGGTATTAAATGTCCCCATTCACCCATTTACACATACCTTTAAAATTATTTAAAACACCCATAATATTCATTCCTATCTAACAATTGTAGGGTTGATTCTCAACCCTTGAATCAAATCCATTGTGGCCACTAGATCTTAGGGTTCTATACTAATCCTAACTATCCTTATGGGATTTTATTAAAACCTTTTTCTTTTCCCTAGCCTCATCATTTGGTCACTTTTCTTTTGTTTAATCTGTAGGTTGGACAAATGGAAGCCATGAGAGAAAGAAAGGAAGAAGCCATGAAGAATTTCACTAGAATCAAGCTTAGTTTAGTTTAGGTTATGGGTTTATTATTGTGATGTCTTCCATTTGAAGATTATAGAGGTTTCCACTCCAAATATGGAGTTTTTATAAAGTTAATTCCATTTTTAGTTTCCTACATGGGAAAAACCCTATTTCATTTTAAATCCATGAGATTAAATGCTTTTAAATACCCATTTGAAGATTTAAAAGTTTAGAACAATGAATTTATGCCCTTATGGCTTGCTGGTTATTTCCTCTTCAAATTTCCAGCTTAAATTTTTAATTAAAACAAGTTTAAATAGCACAGATGTGGATTGTATTTTTCCTTCGTTAGTGACAAAACCGTTTCCCAAAGTAGACCAACAATCATGGGACCACCACCCTACCTGGGTGATGATTCACAAAACGCCACCTTTCTTGAGCAGTGGTTTAGAGACCACCACTCTGCATAGGGCAATGGTCATGTTCTTCGAAAACATAACCTTCATTTCCACATTTAAAAAAATAAAATTACTAGAGTGTTTGAAAGATTATCCTTAGTTTGAGTTTACATTCCTAAATTCTCAAGTTGAAGGGTTTAACCATTTATTCATTCTATGCTTAGAATTTCTACATTTAAAGATTTGCTATTTTTACAGTAACAAGAGACACAACTGTTGATGGTGAATCACATCACCCCTGAAAGTCCGCAACTCGATGGTTTGAGACTCTTAGTACGATTGCATAACATAGAGCTTTTCCCAAGTGTGGGACCTTGCGAATCGGGAAAGCTCTCCGGATGAAGGCTGGTTCCTATTCCTCTATTCACATGCACACATAAAAATGCAAAGGTTTTACTCAAAAACCTAATCTAACTTTCCAAGGAGACATGGTAAGAAGATGCATAAAAATAAACCTAGACTAATAAAGGTGATGCACCGAGGAATGAAGAACACTTGTCTTGCCAGTAAACACAAACCATTAAAATGCAATGCAAGATCATGCACAAATAACCAAATTTGTAGTGAAAGATCAGGAGGATACAAATGAACATAGAGAGGGTTGAGAATCATCCATAGACATGTATTATTTGATCCAAAGATTGATACAATACACTACAAAATGCCAAGAGGCAAAGTTGCATTACAGTTTTAGATGGGAGGTTTGAACTCCACAAATTTACCTACCAAAGATAAGAAGGGAGGGGCAAAAAAAGAATGTCCCACCTTTAGAAAGAAGCCCCTCCTTATAATTTATAGGAAGAATGAGAGAGGGAAGAGAGAGGAATTCCAAATCTGCCCCAACCACCTCCAGGTTGTATTTAATTCATCCCATTATGGCGGTAGGTTAGAACCCTAGCAAACCCAAAAATTGGTGAACTGTATTTTACATTTTAGAAGATATTTTTCTCACCCAATTAAATATATCCAGTCATAGTTAGATAGAGGACCTTGTAAGATTTCCGAAAAGTATAACCTTGCATGAATCCGAGCTCCTTATGAAAAGTTATGGCCATTTGAATATCTGGGTCAAGGTGCAAATTTTTCCATGTCATCGCCCTCTAATCTATGCCAGGGGTGCAACTTTTTCCATGTCGGCACCATCTAATATGTGCTAGGGGCACAAATTTTTCCATGTCCGTGCCTTCTAATCTGCACCAGGGGCACAACTTTTTCCATGTCAGCGCCTTCTAATCTGCACTAGGGGTGCACCATTTTCCATGTCGATGCCTTCTAATCTGTGCTAGGGATGTGACTGGTGGCGTAAATAAATGTTGGGTTTTGAGTTTCTTTGATTTCCATATTCTTCTGTTTGTCTATATTTACCCGGGGGGAGATATATACAACAACAACTATAAGATTATTTTTCCCACAAAATTGTTTTCAACTCAAACTAAAAAATGAAACTTAATCTAATTCTCATTATCATCATTTTTCCCTTTTTACAATAAATGCAATCTATCAACAAGGCAACTTATTATACTTAGAGCATATTTCCATATCTACTATGACCATTTGTTCAAGTAACCATAAAAATATTTATTTCACATTCAAATTCACAATGAATACACTATTCATGTTTTACAATTTCTATGCTCTTCTTTTCATTTTTACAAAAATACAAACACTTACAATAGCAATGAACTTTCTTTTTTTCTTTTTCATTACAAGTAAACTTTTAAACATGATATACATTCTAATCCATTCCTCTAGATACAAAAATTTTAAGAGAAATTAAAATACACATTATCTAATGAACTTCCTTCAAATATAATAATACAACTTGGCACATGAAACTTACAATGCAACATTTCTTTAAAAAATAAAACAAGTCTACAAGTCTTCCACCTAAGTGGGAATTACAAGAAAAATTTTCTCACAAAGGAGGATTTATTTTTGGACTTCAAAAAATGCTCGCAATTGCAAATCACCAACTAGAGCTCCACCATGTCTCCACTTGATCACAACAACAAAAAATGGGGGAGATGTAACACTCTCCACCCAACCAATAATCCAAGTAGGAGAAGAAGCTATCCTCCTCATTGGCCCCCGAACCCCAACCACAATGAAATAAAATATGGATCCAACTCATGGCAACTACAAAAATATTCATTTATTGGTAAAATTTTTCTCTTTATATGCTTGGAATGGAATCTTTCTCTTGGAAGTCCAGGTTGTTCCCTCAATCCACAGGTGTGATTCCTGCTCTTTCCCCCATCTGGGATGAAGAAGAGAAAGCTCATTGCATTGATGTCCCAACATCAGTGATTGAGAAGGCCAAGTCTAGGTTTCCTTTTACACTCATTGGAGCTTTTGCAGGATACTGACCAAATATTGATGTAGTCCGTAAATGGTGCGGACAGAAATGGTGTTGTTGGATAGATATCATCGCTCTTCCCAATAGCACCCTTCTTTTCAATTTTTTGAAGGAAGAAGAGATGGGTAAGGTCCTCAACGTTGCCCCTTGGATGTTTGGAAGAGTTACCCTGCATCTGAAGCGATGGAAGCCAGGGGTTTCTCTTCAAATCAAAGAGTTGCCCATTTGGATATCTCTACCGGCTCTTCCAGTGGAATTTTGGGAGGACGAGGTCCTACTTGGCATAGCCGCATCAATGGGAGAGTTAATCTCCTTGGAACCTACAACAAAAGCTAGAAGCAGGATTGTAAGAGCACGACTATGTGTTAGCATGGAGGTGGGGGCTGTTCTCCCAAAGAACATCATACTTTCTTCCCCCACTGGCTGTTTTGTGCAGAGCATAATTCCTGAGGACCACGGTTTGGTCTTTCCCAAATTCTGGAGGTAAACTTCCAAGCCAAACTATGCACATGTTCAATGGGGGCAGTGGATGGAATAGGCAGAAGAAACAACAGCAAGGTGGAGCGGGTCTTCAGCGAAGAGATCCCTTGCCCAATGCGCACAGGCGACTGCAACAATGGTGAAACTGGTCCGTCCAAACGTGGCCTGGCTGAAGCTTTGCGTGGAGATCCCTCTGCCCACGTAGGACAGACTGAAATGGTAGAGAAGGAGTGGGAAAATCCAAAAAAAATAGCTCACGCATCAAACAATGTGGATAGTGAATCCTCTGAATGGGAAATTGGATCAGAGGATGAAGAAAATGCGGCAGATTTGGCATTTGAAATGATGGAAGTGAATCGACAAAGTATCTCTAATAAAGATCCTAAACAAATAATTTTAAATGCTCATTTGAACCGTGGCGGAAGGATGAAGGACAGTTTAGGTGAAAAGATAGCATTGTTGAATTTGGAGGCGAGGGATCCAAATTTTGATTCACCTAAGTTAAAAGGCAATTTAGAAGTGGTTCTGGATGTGGAAGACGAAAACAATGCGGAGTGGAACACTGTTAGTAGAAAATCATATCATGGTTTTCGTGGGGGGGGGGGTTGTGCGCCGGTGCACTTAGGTTGGATGCAACTGTTCTCATTGGCGTTGTTCTCTTTTTGCTGTTTACTCGCTGTGTTTTGTGGGTTTTTGTGCTGATATTGGTAGGATATCTTCCTGCATGCATCCTTGTTGATTTTGATCTTTTGTTCTTTTGCTCACTTGGGCACATCCGGCTTCTGAGCCATCTCTGTTCAAGGGTATAGTCCCTTTCATAAAAACTGTTTTCCACTAATAAAAAAAACTACAAAAATATTCCACATCACAAAACAATGTTCACAACCATTTCAAACACATTCAACACAAGATACAACCACAAGAATGCAACTTATCAAAATACGTAAGGCTTGAAAATGCAAGCCAATGGAGCAAGGATATATGGGGAGATCACTTATGCCTCCCAATGGGAATTAGGTGCCCACCTTAAAACCCTCCAATATACATCTCAAAACCCCTATAATAAATTTTGTCCAAATTATTAGAAATAATCTAACACAATTCCATAATTTTCCTAACTAATCCTAAGTTGTTCTTGGGTCTCAAGTGGGTTGTTTTTAGCAGACGTTACACTTGGTATCAGAGTAGTGGTTCAAAATCTTGGGCCATTGGGCACACTAGAAAACTTGAGACATGAAATTTAAAACCTATCACACTTTTATATCTAGAAAACAACTAGTTTAGAAATTACATATTTTAGTAAACACAGAAACTAAGTAAGACCTAGAATAAGGAGCTAACTCTCGTTTTTCTCTGTGCCGGAGGTGAAGACAAGATGAGGAGCCTTTTCACATAGACCTAGGCATACCACCTCCAAATCATGCTATAGCAGCCATCCTATCATAGATTTTTTATATTCTTTAGGATGTTAATGCCACTCTACGTGGAGGGACCGTAGGGGCACATTTAGTTGGACATGATAGGATGACATCCATTGAGGCTCGTGCATTTCCTCGGCATAGTAAGGAGCATAGAGGAAAGAACTCCAATGTGGAGTTAGCTTGAGCAGAGTCACCGTAGAGGGGATAGGGAGACCGGGTTTCAGGGCATAGAGAGAGGTCTCGGAGCCCTAGGCTTATGGATGAGCATGCAGAGAGGCCTAGAGGCCATCAGACCATAGCTACAGATCACATCAGGGAGATCTTGAAGCTTTGGACATCACATTATTCTAGTGACAGAGGTGGATTTTAGGTAGAGGCCTAGTTGGTGAGCTTGAGCGGATGCTTCAAGCTCTGTCCCTGTTCTAGTAACAAGAAAGCTCATGTTACGATCCATCTACTGAGGGATGGAGTTGGTGTCTAGTGGCGGATAGAGGAGAAGAAGCTCCATGTTGATTCTGAGATAGTTACCTTGGAGCTCTTTGAGGAGCAAATCAGGAGTATATATTTGTCACGGAGGTTCATACAGCAACAGATAGATGAGTTTCATGGCCTCTGGTAGGCATCTCTTACAGTAGTAGAGTATGAGAGTATATTTTTGGATCTACTCCAGTATGTTGATTACATGGAGGATGAGTAGGTATGGATCCAAAGGTTCATCCAGGGCTTGAATCTAGACATTGGAGGTGTAGTACAGATTCATTATCCATAGACATTAGCTGAGGCTGTGGAGAAGTCCTATATAACAGAGGAGACTTACGGAAATACACAGAAGGATAGAGAACGGGTCTGGAGCCGCATACAGTAGATGCAGGATAGTAGATCGAGGGGGTCAGTACCTCTTCCTCATGGTGGATAGGCTTCAACACAGTCATCCTTTAGACCACAGCAGTAGTAGTAGTCCTGCCCACCTTATAGACCTCCACATAGGTTTGATGTATAGAGAGGTTGGAGTATGGGGCCTCCTCCTAGGGGTCCCATCAGGACATAGGGTGCCTAGAGAGCTCACTTAGTAGGAGCTCACTAGCAGAGACCTCAGCAGACCACAGTCGGGTCATCAGGATTCACACCATAAACCTCTAGAGTACCGACTGGAGCTACTACAAAAACTAGAGGATAAGGTGGTTGTTTGTGGTGTGGTGTTATTGGAAATTTTTGGAGATACTGCCCATAGAACCCTAATAACAATGGTAAGGCATAGATCTTTGAACCTACTATTAGTGATATGGTTCATAGTCATAGGATGTATGTAACAGTCAATAATCATGAGGTAGAGCATAAAAGTACAGTTATTGAGACTACAGGTAACATTTGTGGTATTCTTACCTCCATTTCGTTTGATTCTGGTTCTTCTAATTCTTTTATTGCACCATCTTTAGTATAGCGATGCAAGTTGGTGGCAGTTAGGCAAGGTCATAGTTGAGATGTTGAGATGTCTTTTAGAGCCAAGATCTTTGTAGACTCCTTTGTTAAGGAGTGTGTGGTGGATTTGGGACCTTTCATCACCACCTCAGATATTCGTATCCTTCCTTTGGGCTCATATGGAGTCATCTTGGGTATGGATTGGTTTTCTGGACATAGGGCCAAAGTGGATTATTACCACAAGATCATATATTGTATAGATGATCTAGGAGTAGAGGTAGTGTTAGCAGGGGTCAGGAGACCCGTTTCTATTTGCATCATCTCCACTATGTAGCTTAAACGGTGTGTGAGATGGGGTTGTCAGATGTTTGCTATCACAGTTAGTGACTGATCAGAAGATGGATCTAGTGGGCCGTCGCTAGATGACCATCCCATTTTGAGAGAGTTTGCAGATGTATTTCTAGGGGAGCTACCGGGTTACCACCTCCACGTGAGATTGATTTTCATATAGATCTGGTTCTAGGAGCAGAGCCTATCTCACTAGCACCTTATAGGATGACTACCCCTGAACTCTTCGAGCTCAAGTTGTAGCTTTAGGTCCTTCTGGAGAAGGGCCTAATTCATCCTAGCATATCCCCTTGGGGTTCACCGGCGATCTTTGTAAAGAAGAAGAATGGATCCTTGCAGTTCTGCATTGATTACCGCCAGCTGAACAAAGTAACGATCAAGAATCATTATCCCCTTAAATGCATTGATGATTTGTTTGATCAGATGAAGGGAGCCACAACTTTATCTAAGATAGACCTTAAGTGAGGCTACCATCAGCTGAGGATTTTGGAGGTGAACATTCATAAGACCACCTTCCGTAAAAGATATGGCCACTATGAGTTCACAATGGTACCAATTGTTTTGACTAATGCCCCTCTAGTATTTATGAGTTTGATGAATGGGGTATTCAGGAATTTCTTAGATCGCTTCATGTTCACCTTCCTTGATGACATTTCTATTTACTCACATATGCGTGAGGAGCACAAGGGACACCTTTTCTAGGTTCTTCAGTGTCTTCGGGAGCAGCAGCTTTACGAGAACTTAGAGAGGTGTGATTTCTTTTAGACAGAGGTGCAGTATTTGGGTCATATAATTTTTTAGGAAGGTATCACAGTTGATCCTTCCAAGATTAAAGCTATTATGGATTGGCCAGCACCCACTACTGTGACAAAGGATCGCAGCTTCATGGGATTAGAAGGTTATTGTAGGATATTTGTTCAGGACTTCTCTTTGATTGCGCACCCCATCGCTTCCCTTCAGCAGAAAGGGAAGATGTTTTTTTTGTCAGACAAGTACGAGTAGGCCTTCAAGACACTGAAGGAATTCCTCACTACAACACCTATTCTTGCAGTGTTGGATCCACAGGGTAAGTTTTTTGTTTGCACGGATGCTTCTTTGGTAGGACTTGGAGGTGTTTTGATACAAGAGGGTAGAGTAGTGGATTTTAAGTCTCACAAAATCAAGGATTATGACCTTAATTATCTGAATCACAATCTTAAGCTTGCGGAAGTTGTACATGCTTTGGTTAAATGGAGGAACTTTCTTCTTGGTCAAATATTCACACTCAAGATAGATCACTTGAGTCTTTGTCACCTCTTCATGCAGCCCAATCTCAAGGCTCCTCAGTGGGATTGGATGGAGCTGCTTTGTGAGTATGATATGGAGATAGATCATGTGAAGGGGAAGGAGAATGTGGTGGAAGAAAATATCAGTAGATGGAGACATGTGATTATTGCCACTTCAGTGGGCACATATTTGCGGAGTAGGATTCTTCAGCAGTTTCATCTTGATAGCTTCTTCATTGCAGTTTGAGCAGAGATCAAGTCCCAGAGACCCCTTAAAGGGAAGTTTTATTGTTTCTCACTAGAGGTAGATGGCCTTCTTAGGCACAAAGGTCAGATTTATGTCCCCAGAGATAGAGGCTTGAGGCAAGACATATTGACAGAGGCACATCATGCACCCTATTCAGCCCATATGGGGGTGAAGAAGATGCATGCTACTTTGACACAGTTGTATCACTGGAGAGGATTTCGCAGAGACGTGCCTCAATTTGTGTCATGTTGTTTAGAGTGCTAGAAAGTGAAGGCTGAGCATCACCATCTAGCTGGCCCTCTCTTTCCTCATGCTATACCGGAGTGGAAATGGGATACCATTTCCATGGAATTCATTGTTGGGCTACCGATTTTGAGATATCACCACGACGCCATCGTGGTCACAGTTGATAAATTGAAAAAAGTGGCTCACTTTTCTTCGGTGAAGACCACTTATATAACTAGTGTAATGGCACGGTATATATCTTGATGAGATTGTCAGGTTGCACGGAATTCTATGGAAGATCATTAGTGACCGTGATCCTTTGTACACTTCCCATTTTTGGACTACCATGCAGTATGCCCTTGGGATGAGAATCAACTTTAACATAGCATATCACCCTGAGACAGATGGATAGATTCAGCGAGTGAATCAAATTTTAAAGGATATGCTTAGGATGTATGCGATGGCTCAACAGTGATCCAGAGGCTCCTCACCAAGAAACACCGATCTAAGATCTTCTCAGAATAAGTTGCATTAATTTTTGAAGCGTGGAGAAAAATTATACAATTTCGTCGATATCTCGTTTGCAAAAAATAGAGCTCGCTTGCAAAAGTTATAGCCCATTGAAATTTTTGGGCAACTGGCAAAATTTGGGATTTTTGTGTAGGTTGGACATGTGCACACTCACTAAGTGTTTCAATCATATTGCGACACGTGGACAATTTGTGTGATGGACTAAAGGTGGGTTTTGGAATGGTAGTCTTGGAAACTTGTTCATGGATAATGGACCTCGCTATTTGCTGGCTGGGGGCCCTCAGCCAGGTTCAACACACTTGATTATGGATGGGTGTCTTGGCCTCCTTCTCATATTATGACTATACATGCTTGTGTATATATATGCCTATAATTGCTTTTTTACTATGTGTGTGGGACTAATTTGAGAGGGAAATTAAACAATCCTTATATTCCAACTACCACATATAATAATGGCCATGCATTCTACCTATTCTGCCAAATTCAACACATTATATGTCAATTTCTCCATTTCCACACATTATTCCATCTAAATAGCCCACACATTAATACATATAACCACTTTCATAGCAAAAGCACCTAAAAAAGGCCCACCACCTAATATGGAGGATTCACGTGGCTCTTAGCCACTTAGTAACTAATTTCCAATGTTTCTTAAACCCATGTCCACGCCAAACTCCTAGAAATGTGGGATAAATGCCACGGGAGGCACCTAAGGAAGTAGAGGTAGGGGGATTTGAACCTCTATCCTCCCATGCAAAATTATAAGCACCCAACCGCTGCACCATGCCTTTGGAAACATTATAAAAGGAGCTTTGTTTTAATAGTATAGAAACGATAAAGTGACTGTATTATTGTTTTGCTCATAACTTGAGCTAGGGATGGAATTTTGAGATGAAGTAAAAAAGTGACTCCTATTGTTTTTGGCAGAGGAACATGATGAGAAGATCAGATTCTTGTATAAATATTTTTAAAGATTTATTTTCAATATTTTAATAGATCGGTCCCATTCAACTGGACCTAGAGACGTAGGCCACAAGTGTCGAACTCCGTTATCAATTCTTGTGTCAAATTGATGGTGATTCATCTATTTATTTTCTCTTTTTAAATAGTACTTTCTGTTTTAATTCTTTTATTAAGAATAAAAAAGGATATAATATTCAATTTTTATATCAAAAGTCAATACAAAGCAAAGTTAAGTGTGTGCTCAATTGTTAGTTAAAATTGATTTTTAGATCACTAGTATCAGAACTGGTTTTGACTGATTTTTGGTTCAAATTAACTGTTTTTTGAATTACAAGTTGTGTGTTGGATGTTAACAAGGTCTTGATCTAAGAAGGGTGAAGGAGAGTTAGTTGAAAGAGATCCCAAAATTGGTACTTGATGATCTCGAAGTCCTATAATGGCGGATCGAGAGGAAGGAAATTTTTTTCAATCATTCCTACAAATGAAGGAAATGGTGGAAGAAATGTACCAAGATAGACAAAGGGAAAAGGGAACTAGATAAGGTAAGAAAGAAGAAATATCTAGTTCTGATAATCCTAGAAGAGACCCTTTGAAATCTGATTTTCCATCATTAAAGTTTGATATCAAGTTTAAATTGCCTATGTATACTGAAGAGCTAAATGAAGAGAAGTTGGATAACTGGGTCAAACAGATAGAAGTATATTGCAAGGTTCAGAGAATTGTTGATGATGAAGCAAAGATTCATTTGGAAACTCTTCGGATGGGTGTCACAACACTCATTTGGTGGGAGAGTAAGCTTTAGGAAGTGGAAGAAACCAAAGGTATAGAAATCACTTCTTGGTTTGAATTTGTTTCAAATCTTAGGCAACAATTTTATCCTCTTGGTTATAAGCAACAAGCTATGATGGATTAGAAAACATTAAGAAAAATTAAGGGAAAAAGTGTTCAAGAATACACACATGAATTTAGGAAAAGGGCTCTAATTCTGGGAATTTCCCTAAACATAGAAGAAACACTAATTAAATATATTGATGGATTGCATAGTTATCTAAGGCATATGATACTTGTTTTAGGTCCTGCTAATATTGATGTAGTATGTGTTCAAGAAACCCATTTGGAAGCACGAGGGAAAATGAAAAAGAATTCCTCTTTCTCTTATTTTAAACAAAATAACAAGCAATCTGAAGGAAAGGGTTCGAAAGAACAAGGAAAAAGAAAGGGTAAGCATAAGACAAAATCTACTGTTAGGAAGGAAGATTGAAAACCATTTTTTAATCATTGTAAAAAGAACCATGATGAGTCTAGATGTTGGAAATTACATCCTGGATTGAAACCTAAATGGATGCTCAAGAAAGGAAAGGAAAAGAAAACAAACACTGCAGTTCATGACCTTGGGTCAGATTTAGGTGATGAAACCAAGATCACAGCAATGAGTTTTCAAGTTAAATCAAAACTTTCAATTTCTGACAATAGTACTACAAATGTTGCTTCTTCTTATAGTAAGCAAACGATACACGATGAATAGAAAAGGAATGAGCTTTTCCACATTAGAGTGATTTCAAAACATATGAAAATTGATACTCTTTTTGATAGTGGATATCAAGCTAATATTATTTTTGAGGAGGTTGTAAAGAAATCAGGACTCAAAACTAATCCAAATCCTAAGCATTATCCTTTGGGATGGGTTTGTGATGATGCAAAATTGCAGGTAACTAAAACTTGTACTTTCAGATTTGCCATTACAGAAAAGTTTATAGATGAGGTTGAATTGGATGTAGTTCCTTTGGATATTTGTGGGGTGGTTTTGGGAAGTCCTTATTTGTATGATCATAAAGCAATCTTCTATAGGGTATAAAATAAACATTTTCTTGTAAAGGATGGAATTGAGTTTATTCTTAGAGCTCACCGTGAAAAGAATAATCTATCCTTGGTAACTGCAGGTCAAATGAAAAGGCTAGTAAATTCAAGAAAATTTTTTGTGCTCATGGTGGTTAAAGCCAAAGAGAAAGAACATGAGATGGATTTTGAGACTTGTGATCTAAAACATAAGGATGAATTGGTAAAAAATGTTTATGATTTTGATGATGTTTTTCAGGATCCACAAGGTCTACATCCCAAAAGAGGGGTTCAACATGAGTTATAGTTACTTAAGGATGCATCTCTTACCAATATCGGAATGTACAGGTTGTCAGTAGTAGAGAATGAGGAAATCAAGAGACAGGTAATGGAAATTTTGGCTCAAGGTATAATTCGTCCAAGTACATCTCCATGTGGTTCACCAAATATTTTGGTTCCTAAGAAGGATGGCACTTGGAGAATGTTTGTTGATTTCCATGCTTTAAACAAGATTACTATAAAGAATCATTACCCTCTTCGTAGAATAGATGATTTACTAGATCAATTAAAGAGTGCAATTTATTTCACTAAGTTAGACTTAAGAAGTGGTTATCACCAAGTAAGAATTGCAGAAGGTGATGTTTGGAAAACTACTTTTAAAATGAAACAGGGATTTTCTGAATGGTTAGTGATGCCTTTTGGTTTGTGCAATGCACCGGCAACATTCATGAGAGTTATGAATGATATATGTAGACCATTCACTGATAATTTCATTATTTTCTACTTAGATGATATTCTTATTTTTAGTAAGTCATGGGATGAACATGTTAAACACATCCAGAAAGTCTTAGATGTACTAAGGAAAGAGAGATTTTATTTGAAGATGTCAAAATGTGAATTTGGAAAAACATATTTAATTTACTTGGGTTATATTATAGGAAATTTAAATCTACTCAGTTGTTAATGTTGAGAATTTAAGATTGTATGAATCACCTTTGATTATTGATCATGATGATGCTAACATAATGCCATCCATTGGTGATTTTGCTCCTGAGTATCTTGATGAGTTGCAGGAAGAAATCATTTTGGACATGAAGGTCAGAACTTCTCGAAGGGGTGATATTGAGTATATTCATGTTGGGTTTAAAGGAATGCATCCAAACAAGGCTAAATGGATGGAAACCGGAATGGTGAGGAAGAAATACCCTCACCTATTCACCAATTAAACTTGACTTTTGGGGTCCAAAATTTTCTCAGTGGGGAGGAATGATCCAGAGGATCCTCACCAAGAAACACCAATCTAATATCTTCTCATAATAATTTGTAGTCATTTTTGAAGCATGGAGAAAAATTATACGATTTCGTCGATATCTCATTTGCAGAAAACGGAGCTCATTTGCAAAAGTTATAGCCCGCTGAAATTTTCGGGAAACTGGCAAAAATTGGGATTTTTGTGCAGGTTGGACATGTGCACGCTTGCCAAGTGTTTCAATCATATTGCAACACATGGAAAATTTGTGTGAAAAACTAAAAGTGGGTTTTGGAAGGCCAGTATTTGACACTCATTCATGGATAATGGACCCTGTTATTTGCTGGCTAGAGGCCCTCAGCTATGTTCAACACACTTGATTATGGAGGGGTGTCTTGGCGTCCTTCTCATATTATGACTATACAATATTATGTATATATATGCCTATAATTTTATTTTTACTATGTGTGTGGGACTAATTTAAGAGGGAAACTAAACAATCCTTATATTCCAACTACCACATATAATAATGGCCATGCATTCCACCTATTCTGCCAAATTCAACGCATTATATGCCAATCTCTCCATTTCCACACATTATTCCATCCAAACAGCCCACATATTAATACATATAACCACTTTTATAGAAAAAGTGCCTAAAATAGGCCCACCACCTAATATGGAGGATTCATGTGGCTCTTAGCCACTTAGTAACTAATTTCCAATGGTTCTTAAACACATTTCCATGCCAAACTCCTAGAAATGTGGGATAAATCCCATGGGAGGCGCCTAAGGAAGTGGAGGTAGGGGAATTATAACCTCTATCCTCCCATGCAAAATTATAGGTGCCCAACCGCTGCGCCATGCCTTTGGAAACATTATAAAAGGAGCTTTGTTTTAATAGTATAGACATGAGAAAGTGACTGTGTTATTGTTTTGCTCATAACTTGAGCTAGGGATGGAATTTTGAGATGAAGTAAAATGTGACTCCTTTTATTTTTGGAAGAGGAACATGATGAGAAGATAAGATTCTTGTATAAATATTTGAAAAGATTTTTTTATAAATTTTAATAGATCAGTCCCATTCAACCGAACCTGGAGACGTAGGCTACAAGTGTTGAATTCCGTTATCAATTCTTGTGTCAAATTGCTGGTGATTCATGTCTTTGTTTTTTGTTTTTATATAGTACTTTTATTTTTAATTATTTTATTAAAAATACAAAATGATATAATAGTCAATTTTTATATCAAAAATTGATACAAAGAAAATTTAAGTGTGTGCACAATTGCTAGTTAAAATTGATTTTTAGATCAAGCAGTCTAGATGGGAGGAGTACCTACACTTGGTGTAGTTTACCTACAATAATAGTTTTCAGAGTTCTATAGGCATGGATCATTTTTCAGGCTTTGTACGATAGAGAGTGCATGACACCTATTAGTTGGGACAGGTTAGAGGACAGGGTTTCTCTTGGACTAGCTTTGTTACAGGACATGGAGCAACAGGTGGTTTTGATCAGATAGAGATTGTAGGAGGCACAGGACAAGCGGAAGAAGTACACATATCAACATAGGACCTATCGTAATTTTTATGTGGAAATGAAATTGTTCCTTTGTGTCAGGCCACACAAGAGATCTATCCGTGATGGAAAAGATTCTAAGCTGGCTCCTAGATCTGTTGATCCTTTTGAGATCTTGGAGCGTATCGGTCCCTTGGCCTACCATCTAGCATTACCACCTAGCTTTTCTCTGGTACATGATGTGTTTCATGTTTTAGTTCTTAGGAGATATATTATAGATCCATATCATGTGTTAGATTATACATCATTGCAGGTGCAGGATTAGGGGCAGGTGATGGTGGAGCCCATTCACATCATAGATCACAGGACCTTGGGCCTTCGAGGTAGAGAGGTTGATTAGGTCAGGCTGTAGTGGGACAAATATGATGAGACTGTAGCTACATTAGAGGATGCTACTTTTATATTAGTTCATTTTCCACATTTTTTCCAATGAATTCCAAGAGGAAGTCGAGTCTAAGGGGAGGGGAATGTAGTGCCCACTTCCCTTTGACACCTTTTGATACTGATCATGATACTGCTGATTATATTATGGGCATGATTATGGACTTTATTATACTATGATGTTAGATGTTAGATCATGGATTATTGTTGACCTTGATTCAATTATGATGCATGATGATTATTAGAGACATTTTAGATATTGATGGGATATACTGTTTGACATGGTTATATTATGATGTTATTCGGACATGTAATATTTGAATATTGTGAGTAGACCTAGAAATGGATATTATTTGATGATGATATAATTGTTGAGTAAAATTGCAAATGATCTTGTTGGTTTCTTGGATGTTGTTGTGATTCATATATCTAGATGATTTTAGAATTTTAATTATATTATTTTGGATGTTCTGATATGGCCACGAGACCAAATGAGGTATTGTGTTTTGCAAATTAAAATATCACAACAAACATTGGGGGATTGGAGACCAATCACATTGGAATTCTAGATGAATTCAACAAGGTCACCATGGTAACTTGTATTGTTTTTGTGTGGTTGTTTTGTTAGGGGTTCCTAAGGGGGATATCACCTTTAAATGTGATCAAGGATTTATGTATATTTATTTATTGGTTCCTTTGTTATGTTTGCATATGTTTATTTTGTGGTGCATTGACCCTTTCATTATTTATTAAATGATGTGTAATATTTTGAGTAATCATGTTGTTAAGTTAATTAATTAAAAGATATCATGAGAATGTAATTAATATTGTTGTTGGTTATGATTTAGAGATGTGTAAGTGATGTGTAAGTTAAATTTTGAGTGTGAAACACTCCACCTTCTTGGAAATTTGAATTTGTCCTTGGAGGCTGATTTTGGAGGCTTATGGGACAAGTTAAACTTGTCCCATACCTCTTAAATTTAATTACCAACCATACCTACGATTGGAGAGTTGAGATTTAAACTTTTATAATGTTTTTTGAGAAGAAAAATTGCAAGTTTTTATTCTGATTTTTTTACATAGTTTTAATTCCAGTTCTTTGAGATGTGGGTTGGATTTGAGTATGTAAGTAAACTATCATATTATTCACCCACCTATTTATTATGCATTGGAGAATGAAGTTGAATTTTGGGTTGGGGTTGAGCATGTGTGACGTGGCATCCTCCATGGATCCACCTCATCCTCTTATTTTCCCTCTTCTATAAAATTTGAATTACTTTCCTTCTTTCGGGTTGCTTCACTTTTGGAAACTCTTTTGGGGGTGAATTATTTGATGTTTTGGAGCTCTTACTTGGAGAATTTTTTAAAAGATTTTGGCATGTTTGTGCTTGGCGGATTTGGATTGCTTGCATTGGGGTAAAGCTTGATGTTTTAGAACTTGGAAAAACTCCATCATGGAAAGGTAGTAGCTTGGCTCTTGTAATGCCTCTCTTTTTGTTTATGAAATTGTTATTGTTGTGAATTTTTTGGTATGTTTATGGGATATTGGGTAGATTTCCTAGATATGGTGTAGGAGAAGACTATGGGGTTCATTTTGTGGGAGAAACAAGTGTTTTGTGGAGGCATAAGTGTGGATGGAGTTGGAATATTGGTTCCACCTTACAAATAAATAGCTTTCATTTATTTACTCATTATGGGGTGCCATACAAGGTTGGGGAGGCATAAGGAAATGTGAGGAATAAGGGATACTTGGGGGAGGCATAAGGGCATGTCAGGGCTTTGATATACTATATTTTTGTGGTTTAAAATTAGATGGTGATACCCATTACCCCTTTGGGAGGCACAAGTAGCATCCCCCATAGTTTTTTGCTCCTTTGGCTTGCTTGATGAAGCCTTAGTGTTGTTTTTCATGCTTTAATGTAGTTGCAAACTACATTATGTTTGGACTGTGTTTTAAATGTGAAATTTGCATTTGTGTTTGTGGAAGCCTGTTGTTGCCATGAGTTGAATCACATCTTCCATCGCTTTGTGGTTGGGGCTCGGGGGCCAATGAAAAAGGATGGATTCTCCTTGTCATTAGATGTCTTGGTTGGGTGGAGAGTGTTGCCTTTCCCCTGCTCTTGTTGTGATCAAAATTGGAAGAATGATAAATCTACATGTTGTTGTTATGGAGCAAAGGAAAATGAAATAAAATAGTTGACTGTCCCTTATTGAGATAAATCTTATTGTAACCTTCCCATTTGAAGTGGAGGAACTTGTATATGTTTTGTAATGGAAATATGGTGTATTGAATATGAAAGTTGTAAGATTGAAATGTGAAAGAGATATACTTTGTTTTCTATTTTGAAAGAAAGAGATGTATTTTGTATATTGTGTTGTGAAAATCAACAGAAAAGAGAAGTTGTAAAAGAAGGAAAAATTTTCTTTTGAATAAAATTTGAATTATTTTCCATGATTGGAACTACTCATGTTTAAATTCTGAGTTGAAATGTATTTGAAATCTCTGTTTGAAAGAAAAAAAATGCGTGTGAGGAAAACACATAACTCTGTCTTTTGAAATTTGTAAAATTGGAAATTAGAATTGCATTTTGGTTTTGAATAGTTTTATTTGAATCAAATAAATGTATTAGATTAGAATTGGAACAATTTCTAATACTTGGAAGAGGAAAATGACAAAGAGATCCGTTAAAATTTGATCTCTATTTGGTATTTTCAAACTAGTAAATACTTTATCCAAAAATGCATAGTTCAAACCTGGATCAAGGAAATAAAAAATTAAATTATTAACTTGATGTAGCATGCCCTAAATGAATTCAATTATATGAAAATACATAAGGAATCCCTTAGAAATCTTAGTAAAATCGGGCTCAAACTGTTTTGTTGGAAAAATTGTATTTTTTTAATTGGGAATCAATCAAACAAACTTACCTTCAAAATCCATCTAAGAAAAATTCTCCCTGTTTAATTGACATGTTGAGAGAGGAAGAAGATCAATTGATTAAAATTTTCATAAGTTAAAATTTACCAGTTTTCCTTTTTTAAATCCTGCAAATCATTTTCATGAAATTTAACTCTTGAACATTATCAAAATGAAAATTTAATGATTCCTATGCAAAGAGGATGTTGAAAAATTTCTAAAAAGTCCTCGTTTTCTCAAAAATGAGCTCCCAATATAAATTTACGGCCTTCTGAAGTTTCCCTTCATTTAGCTTAAAAAATAATTCTAACTACAGAAAAGAGAAAAAAAGAAAAGGAGAGAAAAAAAATTGGGAAAATTTTCTAAGTTTTCTCCAAGGCCCAACGGCCCGTAACCAATTAGGTGCTACCACATGGCGTCACGGGGCATCGGCCGAGGAGTGGATCCCTTAAAAAACTTAGCGCTTTGGAAAATTTTTGGGAAAATTTTCTAAGTTTTCTCCATGACCCCGCCGGCCCATAACCAATTAGGTGCTGCCACGTGGCATCACGGGGCATTGGTGGAGGAGTGGATCCCTTAAAAAAACTTAGTGCTTCAAAAAAAATTCTTTGGGAAATTTTTTCTAAGTTCTCCCGCCGGCCCGCAACCAATGGATGGCTGACACATGACGCCTTAGGTGTCGGTGGGCATGCAGATCGTTTTGATCCCTTAGCACTTTTCTGTAAAAAGGGTAAAAGTATAAAAATTCTCTAGTGGCTCGATTTTCCACTAGAGTTGGGAAATACTGACATGTGTCCTCTCGGGCTCGCGAGCACACGGAGGCAAATCGTGCTTTTGTCCTAAAAAAGCAAAGAGCGGTAAAGCTCTTCCCCGCTCCGCCGGCCCATGCATGGGAAAAATTTGCTTCCCCACCTTGCCAGTCCACATTCCTCCTCTGGGCAAAAATTCTCTCCGAAGTCCGCAAGCCTGCACATGGGAAAATTTTCTCCCCTAGGCCTGCAGACCCGCTCTTGGGAAAATTTTCCTCCCAAGGTCCGTCGGCCCATAACTTGAGAAATACGAAGAGTTAGAAGGACATCTATATATCACTGGAAAGGTGAGGAAATTTCCTATCTAATGGGAATGTTTTAGGGAAGTTTTGAGTGCATTAATTTTTAGAAAAATTAGGTTGAATATTTTAATCCTATTAGAAAGTTGTATAGTGAGAAATTACCCTCTTAACCTAATTGATTAATTTATCCCTAAGTTTAGACCTTGTGATCTTTTATAATTGTCATTTTAAAAAATCTATAAACCATTAATATTATATAGGCTTTGAAACTTGATTGCGATGACTGTTGTCTGGTAACCTAGTTGTAGACTCTTTTAACCAACCAAAAAAAAATATTCCATAATTTTCCTAATTAATCCTAGGTTGTTCTTGGGTCTCAAGTGGGTTGTTTTTAGCAGGCGTTACATAGAACCTTCCAAACATGTATTTTTTTAACAGTTTTTCTACTAAATTTTGTTTTTAAAGAAATAATAAATTAAACTAGGGTTTCTTCCATTCATGGGTTGGTAGATTGATAACATTTCTATTTTCATACTCAAATTTTACAACATCAACTTATTCTCTATTCAATCTGTCAATATAACAAGAAATGTAACCATAATTTCACTATTTTCACTATGTTTTCTTTTCAATAGAAAAAAGAAACCATTTTCTTTCATTCACAATAACTAAATTTCAATCCATTTTAAACCACAAGTATATTTTCAACATGATCATTAATTTTTATAAAAGTGAAATAAATCACACTTTTGAGACAATAAAATAAAATTAGGTTGGAAGAAGTTTATTTTCATTTCAATCCCATTTCAAGTTTCTACTTCATTTAACAGTGCAATATTTGGTTTTTTTATTTTACAAGCACTAACAAATTTAAAATGCAAAATTTTTCCATAAAAATTCTTAGTAGGGTTTACAAGTTGAAGGTATTTTCAAGTAAGAAATGCAACTTTCCTTTTCCTATTTTCCCATACACATACATTTTAAAACTTGTTACAAATCAACCATTTTACAACACATTTACAAGATATTTGAGTTCTTTAGAAAACAAGTTACAAGCCCTCCACTCAAATGGAGACAAGATGGTAAATTTTTCTTTTACAAAGAGGAATCTCAACTCCATTTATTCAAGGAACTATAAAGACAAAATCTTCACTTGAGTTCCACCATCTTCCCAAAGTCCAAAGACGACAAACAAAATAGGGTAGTAGGAAACACTCTCAACTCAAACAATAATTCAATGAGGAGACGTATTCTTCTTCATTGGCCCCCGAGCCTCAAAAATGAAGCAATGATGGGTATAAGACAACCATTTGTAACTTAACAGGGCTTCCACATTCCCATTTAAACCAAAAATTCAACATAACAAGAACAAAAACAAAATCACATCAACACACAGAATTTTCCCAACACAAAGACTCTAAACTCAAGCCAAGAAAGAGAATGAAACATGGGGATCTACTTATGCCTCCCAAGGGTTTAGGTGCCCACCTCAAAACCTCCAAGAACTCAATCACAACCAACAAAAATCTTATTCCTCCCTCAAAGGAAAAAAAATCTTATGCCTCCCTCACTCTTATGCCTCCCACAATAATACAACAAGATAAGCACAAATTTAACTTATCAGAAGGTGGGACACCCTAACCCAACACTCTCCTAAAATGACTAATAAAAACTCTTATGCCTCCCTCCATAATATCCCTATTTCTATATTCTCCTACACAATCTAAGGGCTATTTTACTTCCCAAAAACACACATTCAACAACAATTCATTCACAAACATATGTACAAAAAATTACCAAAAGAAAACATGGGTGAAGTCCCTTCCTTTCCATTGCAAGAGTTTCCAATCCACAATAAAGTTCCAACCTTTTTTCCAAGTACAAGAAAGTAAAATCCAACTCCAAGTTCCAAACAACACTCTCAAGCAAGCACCTCCAAAAGAAAAAGTCTCCAAATAAAACAAGTAACCCCCAAATCTTCAAAAAAATTAGAATAAATAAAAAAGAGAGGAGAGATATGTGATGTGGATCTATGTAGGATGCCACATAATTTCTCCTCCATTCAAAATCATAAGGTCAAACCCAATCTCCAAAGTAAAATAAATTGGTGGTTGAGGTACTAATGACAACCCTCTTACACACTCAAACTCAAACCCACACCTCTAGAGGACACAATTAAAGACTCTTGTAATAAAGGTGCACTTAATTTCTCCTTTTCTCCATTAAAACACACAAAAAGGCCTAAAATAAGTCCCTCACATCATAGACATATAGGGTGGGTGAGTTAAAGAGGTGTGGAACAAGCTTAACTTGTCCCACAAGCCTCCAAAATTGGCTTGAAAGTCAAAATCCGAAATTTACATTCAAGATTCAATGCACAACACTCAAAAGTAATTAATTTCTTTCAAAACCAACACAAACAAAGACTACCAACTCACATTAATTACCTCCTTTTGTCACATCCTATATTACACTAATTAATCAATTCTAATTAACTCAAAAGGAGTACTTAACACCAATAATAAAAATGACTCACAATACTAACCAAAATCAAAATTACTCACAAATAAATAAAACCAAAAGGGAAAGCCACAATTTACCCATGGTCACATTTGAGGCCACCCCCCAATGGAGATCTCCTTACAATCTAACAACAATACCATCATACATTTACATTGTTTGCCAATGTGACATATTGCCAATACCCCAAATACCTTCACTATTGGTCTCATATCACATTTTGTTTGTTTTGTTGCAAATGCCTAAAAAAATCAAAACAATACATTTCTAGCCTCGTGGTCATATTAACAACATCGAGATAACAAAATGCACGCATATACATATCACTTTACATCATTAAATATCATAACTTAACCATCGCTAAAATTAAGTAATTCACCAATTGCTCACAATTCTAAATATTTTGATTTTATCAATCCATCAATTAACAATAAGATCACAAAACCAACTAAATCATCTAGCAACATCTATATATCAAATCCAATGTGTCAATACAGTAGTAGCTCAAGATCATCAAATAATAATATGTCGATCCATGCATATAATCCATTATGTAAATCACATCATGTCATAGATCTAAAACATCTATACTATCTATTAAATAAGCTAATAAAATATAGCAATGTCCATTTATCAATGTCTAAAGATCAATATGATAATAATGTCTATGGCTTTAATCCAAAATAAGCAAAATCAGAGTAATATCAATGTCGAAGAGGAGTAGGCACTACATAATCTATTCTCCTACTATAACTATTCAAATTTGAGTTGTTGGCAATGGGTCGACCACCCAGGACGACATCGATTGTGGAGTTGATATGTGGGCTCCCCGATAAATTAACCACCTTCCTCTTTGTATTTCGCCACATCGTGATGGCAAAATTAAAGAGCAAGATGGTTGGACCATGTTAAATTTTAAGACCGATTGTGGAGTTGATATGTGGGCTCCCCGATAAATTAACCACCTTCCTCTTTGTATTTCGCCACATCGTGATGGCAAAATTAAAGAGCAAGATGGTTGGACCATGTTAAATTTTAAGACACCCTATTAATAAACCATAGATATTACTTGGTGAATTTCTAAAAATGACTTTCAAAGTCTCAGTGAATGCCATGAATGGAAAGGAAATGTTATCCGCTGATAGAAATTATTTTTCAGTAACATTATGTTCTCATCCAGTAGTAAATTTCTGTTCTTTTCATGTAGTAAATGCGATTTGAATGTAAAATTTTTGCTATAACTATAAACGCTAGCAAATCAACTTATACCTAGAAAATATAGACGAAATAATAAATATCGTAACACCTCAAAATTAATCAACAAAATTTCTAACACAAAAAAGTAATGACTTTCTAGTAAAAAAAATTGGGAAAAAATAATCATATAATACAACTTCATAAATAATATTTACATTTAAATTTTTTAAAAACAATGTATTTATATCAATTGAAAATAAAGGCAAATATGGAAAAATGTCTTACATAAAAATATAAATGAAAAAGGGTGATATTGCTAATATTTGGATTCTTCCATATCATATCATTCGAAACAAAATTTAATTGTAATTCTAATTATCACGGTTTATATCGGTTCTCATATTAAGGAAATTATTTTAATATTCTTGTTTCTCAAATCATTAAACACGATTAAATTTTAATTGAAAATAATATGTCATTTATATCTATTTTCATATTGAAATAAAGTTTTTTTAAAAAGTAATTAAAACAATGTAAATAAAAATAAAAAAAAAAATATTTTTTACATAAAATCAAAAACATTAAAAGAAGCATATAAACTAATAATTATATCTAAATTATAAATATATGAACTAGTACATATTATAAACCTATATATATATATATATATATATATTAACTTGAAATTTTTATGTAAAATTATAATTAGAAAACTATTTATAAATGATGAAGAAATGAATGTTAAATGTAAGGTTGAAATTTTATGACTATACCGAAATGAATATTAAATTTTATGTCATGTATAAACATTACATTCAATTATCATTGTAGAATGCCTATAACATAATAAACAATAAAACTCATCTTTTATATTTTATATTAGTTTTTGTTTGAGAGCTTCTAATTAAAAATGTGTTTTGAGATAAATGGCTAAATGCTTCCATACACTTTACTCTTTTTTTTATTATAGTAATATAACAACTATATATATTGTTAATTTTTTTCAATAAATATTGATATATATATATATATATATGTGTATGTGTGTGTGTGTGTCAGAGAAGGAGAAGAAACTAACATTTATTGAGAGAATCTCGTTTATTATTTATTTCTAATATTTGTGTAAAATCCGCAGTTATTTAAATGTCTTGCTTGTTAATCCATAATGGGAACTATACCCCTATTCCTTCTTTTAACTGTAATATGACCTATAGTCCCTAAAACTGGCCATAAAAAGCCAAATTTCAGGTCGTATGGAGGCTAAAATAAAACGAAACACCATTTCTCTTTAAAACATTATTTCTGAATAAAACCCAATATCAGAGGGACTATTACTTATGATCTGACCTGCTGGCTGAGCTGGTTAACAACAGCTAAAGAATCACTAATTAACTTTGTAAGCTCAATTGTCTTGTCCTTAACTGTTGAAGCCAACGTCGCTGCTCTCGATTCGCTTAACGAAGTCACACATGTATCGGGATTATTCGCTACAGCACTCAGCCATGTCTGAGCATCCGATATATATTCCTTGAAATTGGGACTACTCCATTGCTTTAATTCTGAGACTGATTTCTCAAGCTGCTCCGTTGTATCAGTGAACAGCTCTGAGCAGTCTTTAAGCCCGGAAACGCTGGGATTTTGTTTTCTCAGCCCTTCAATAAAATCAGAATCTGGTTTGGATTCGCCGATACACAAATCTACTGCAATAACAGATAGCTGGGATATGTTTGCCTGTAGAGCTCCCGGAGCTTTAGACAAAGATGAAATGCAATGGTCTTTATATAAGGCGTTACTGCAGGCCCTATCGATTGTTTGAGAACCAGAAGGGGCGGCACTGCCTGATACGCTAAGAAGAAGCACGATTGCCCAAGTAAATAACATGCAACTGTAAGATGAAGCCATGGTTGGATACAACAGATTGCTTTATTTGCAGCCTGCCATTTCATTTCATCTCACTATATTTATAGTCGACATGAGTTATTGAGGATTAGAATGCTTTTAATTTCACCTTATATTGGCTCCGCTAATGCCGTCGTGCCAAACTGCGCTTCAGGAAACGGTTTGCGTTTTTGCTTTTCAAGTGTTGTTACTGTTGATTACAGGTCAGCGGCAACTGTAGTTTGCAACTCGTTCTGATGTTATCGGCTATTTTAGATGGGAAAAAACTGTTCTACAAAAATCACTGCGATTCGTGACTACGGAAAATATTGACCGAATCATTTTAATTTAAAAATAGTGATCGATACTATCATCACCAACCAAATCATTTTAATTTAGAGATAGAGAATATAATCACCAAGATCTTGTCAATTGAGAAAGATACTCAAGGGCTGATGGATGATATTCAGCAAGTTAATCCTCATATTAATGTAACTTGGTTTAAATATGGTCTGAATTATATTTATAGTTGATCTTTATATTCTCCTGATTTAATTTTAATATTTTTACTATATTTTTGGCGGTGTGAAACTATAATTTAAATGTCAAATAATATTTATAGTTTATTTTTACCTTTTAAATAATATTATATTAATATGAGGATCATAATCCAATCTTTTAACTTCTTTTTCTATTGGACAAATCTGTACGTAAATATGTGTAGAAACTTCTAAATCTCATTAAATTACGTGGAAAATAAATTCAAGAACATTAATATTAGATTACATATCGTGAATTTTTTATATTAAAAAAATTAATATCATTGAATACTGAAAATTATGAATATAAATAATTTAAAAAAGAAAAGAAACATCTTATTATTTTATTAATAAATAATCAAAATCTTGTTGATAAAAACACATCTATTAATTTTCTATCTTTACTAATTTTATATGTTTTTTATATATTTGTTTTGATTTATAGCTAACTTTATCTTATAAACTGAAAATTTACATAAGTGTCATTTATATTTGGATATGTATTATTTGTTATCCCAAATTTAAACCCACCCCACCCCCCGCTAGGGGGACAAAATTGGTCAAACACGACCCTGCATAGAAGAAAATCTGAAGGTTCGGCTCTGTCCTGCGAGCTCACAAGCGATCCCAAATTAAGAGGCAGGAAAGACTCGACAATGGAGAAGCAAGCTCGGAAAATGAGGCCAAACAATGTTAAAGGAGATCAAGGCTCAGCAGGGGAAAAATGGAGAAAGGCAATGTTCAATCGAGGCCCAAATCGGTTAAGTATAGAAGGATCACAGAAGGTGCCATATGTCTCTTCGACAAACTTTCTGTATGGTGCACAAAAGCAGAGACCCCAAATGTGCGTAGGCCCTCCACGTGGTCAGAGTTCGAGAAGACAAAGCCAGCCATTGAATCAACTAAGTATAAAGAGCTGACAGAAGCCTTCATGCGTCCCAACAACGCACCTCCAAAGGCCAAGTTCAAAGCAGGGTCCTAAGTGAGCGCAAACTCTCCACGTGCCTCATCGGTGCAACTTCAGAAGTGAGACCCAAGGGACAGTCCCTAAATGAGCGTGAAGCTTCCACTTGTCCTAGGTCTAAAAAGGAGTCCAGAGCTCGACAGGAGAAAATCGGAGAAAGGGCTCGAAGTTTTGGACTTCGCTGCATACAAGTCAACTCGAGGCCGAATAGCAGACTCGTGGAAGGCGCCATGTGTCAGCTCGATGCAATTCCAAAAGGCACATCAAAAAGGCATGTCCCAAATGTGCACCATCCCTCCATGTGGTTAGAGCCTCAAAAATTTGAATCGGCCATGTTGGTACCCAAATTGATTCTCCTTCAAAGTCTGAGCAACATCACAAGCTTAGCAGGAAAGCTTAGAGACAGATAGATCATGATGATTCGTTTTGTAGCCGGGGATGGGATCTAACTGGCCGTTAATCACTCAAATTTGAAGAAATGGGTAGCACCCTCAAGAGGATTTGACCTATCCTCACTACTTTATGGTTGTGCCTTTCAACCAAAGTGAGAGGACCCTTTTGTAGCCTATTGTTTATTGAGGAGATGGAGATGTCCTTCCTTGTGAAGTATTAAGAAGACCTTGAAGAAAATATGATCAATGCAACAAAACATAACTCTCAAGAGTTGTCACCCTAGGTAATGGAGATATTTTCTAGGCAAGGTTTAGGCCACTAAAGACAATGAAAACCTGATTGTTTCTGCATGTTTTGACAATAAAAATTATGCATTTGTATACATACATGACAAATAGGGGTAGTGTAGGTATGATTAATTGTTTTTGAATGAATTTCAGTGGGAGGTGATGCAGAATAAAGTTGATTATACCAGATCTTTGAGAACATTTACAAAAATAGAAAGCTTGAAAAACAAAATGTTTTCAGAGTAGCTAGGGTGTTTCTTTAACCAAAATATGTGCTCCAATGGAGGCCCAGATCAGCACTTTTCACACAAACTTCAAGGATTCAAAATGAAGGCTCAATTTGGAAAACTAATTTGAACATTATCAATCTCTATTTCATCATGCCTAAGATACCCTCAAAGGCTAACAAACAATCTTATAATCATGCTAGGATTTATAGCGATTTTAAATTTGTTTATTTCACTATCAAATGAAGGATTTTATGATAAATGAAATTGCAAATGCCACCAAACTATCACAAGGATAAGATCTTGTGTGATTCACACAGATTTCAATGTAAGAATGCAACAGGAACAAGAAAAACTACTTGCAGACATTCAAGAATGAAGCAAACACAAATTTTTCCCAAGAATGACACAGATTAACTCAAGTTTGGTTAAATTCATCAGCAGGGGAAAGTTTCTTCAACAATCTCAGAGCTTATCAATGGATGTACACTCGCAACCACCTTGACATGATCAAATATAACACAAAGGAGATAAATAGGCTTCTTCAGATAATTTCTTAGAAAGACAGGCTCTATCAAGCTATTTTCTTAAGAAATCAATTTCTGACTCCTAGTACTTCTATGTTCACAAACTCCTAACCCTCTTAACGGAAAAAATCATGCCATTTATAAAATTTTACAACATAGTTTTGTCCCCCCAAAAGCAAAGACATTGAGTGCATCAGTGCTCACCATGATCTTGATCGCGATTCCCAGAATCAGATCTGTAAAAATTTGTCAGATGCTCAGGGGGTAGATCTCATTGAACATCTCCCACTTTCATTTCCTTCCTTTGGTAGACCACTTTTCCCTTTACTCACCAATCACTTCCACCCCTATTCTGTCAAATTTATCTCTTTGCGTGCTCGGGAAGAAGAAATGGAAGATCAAATCGAGCCCAAAGGTCAGATCTCTCCTTAATGGTAGAAGACATCCCCAGATTTTTCTCACCAAACCCAGGTATCAATAGGTCCTTCACATGCCAAGGAAAGAAAAATCGGGTTGAATCCAAGAGTCAGATTGCATATTAATGGTGAGAGACGTTTACAGACCTTCCCCACCAAACCAGGCCTCTAAATTAATGTTCCTCTTTTTTGGCATGCAGGAGACTACAAGAAATGATAAAAAAATCAAAAGAATACACGTCCCCAAGAGCTATGGAGAGAATATGGTAGGAAACTTAGATACAGAGACATAATTACCGTTGATTTCTATTTTGAATTTGAACTGTCCATGTGGGAGATCCATTTTAAAGCGGGCTTGCGGGTTCCTTTTTTCCTTTTACAACTTTTGGAAAAATGTAAAATTTTCAGATTTTTCTCTACACCTCCACCCTTGAGAAATGAGCCTAACACGTGTCCTAAGGTGGGTCCCAAAGTAACCGTGGCCAAATTCTGTCATTTCACCTCTTGTTTAGAAAAGGAATTTTTTTCCAAGTTTTCCCCACAACTCAGCGCTTGAAAACTGGACTTGACACGTGTCCCAATGTGGGTCCCATCAGAACCACGCTTCCTTTTTTACTTTTAACTCCTTTTTCCCAAAAGGAAAAATTTCCAAATTTCCCCCGAGAGTCTGCACCTCCACCATTGACTAGAACAAGCTTTGACTTTTCCTTTATTGGGCTTGCGGGCCATTTTGATGTTTTAATCTTTTGAATATCAAGGGGCAAAAAATCCAAGTTACCCCGATGGTCCACCTCCCCGCCCCTTTGACTTGAAAAAAACTTTGACCACCTTCTTGTTGGGCTTGCAGGGCCATTTTGAGATTTTAGTCCTTTTGATGACAAGAGGCAAAAAATCCAAGTTGCCTCCGATGGTCCACTTCCCTGCCCCTTTGACTTTTCAAACTGCCACGTGTCAGTACGGTGCATCTTGAGATGATCCCAAAAAGTTGAGACTTGGGATGAGTGCAGGCTCGCCACATGTCTCAGGCCCTTTAAGAAGTTGCTGAAAATACTAAGGAAAGAAGGCTCGGCGGAGACCTCCACGTGTCAGTATGGCGTAACTTCAAAATCCTTAAGGCTTCAAAAATGATCCAGCAGGGGTGCACTTCCAGTTTAGAATTTTATTCCATTATGCCAAAAGGGAAAAATATACAACTTATCTCTGAAGGCCCGCATCTCCGCCATTAGCTTTACCACGTGTCTGCCTACGGGGTCAAAGTGAGACTTTTTCCCCACCACTTAAAATTTTCTTTAATCAGAGCCTGGTGGAGCTGCGTGGCGAGTTCAAACCTCTTTTCGAAGTAGCCAAAAAGAAAATTTTTCAAAAACAAACCCACCGTGCCCCATCCAATTAGAAAAATCCATGTAAGCACCAAAAGAACCAATCAGAAATGAGTGGAGACATGGGACCAAATTTGTCGTTTTGTAAAAAAATCAAAAAGGGATAAGTTAAAGCATTTGCCCACCATCCCTTGACCAACCAAAAGAAGCCATGTCACCACCGAACACTGAGGAATAACTTTGACAAGAAAAAGACACCTGTCAGACTGTCAGAAATACAAGAAATTGCCATTCACACCCAGAACCTTTTTCGCTAAGGTTGAAAACCTTTTGGAACAAAAACAAGCAAATCATGGTCCTGAGAATCATTTCAACCATGGGTTTGGATTTTCAAAGGCATACAAATGTAAATTTATCATTTTTGAGCTTCCATGGTTGAGGAAAAATAGGAAAAATGACAACGCCCGTGGAGTTTGAAGAAACTAGGGCAAAAATAGGGTAGACTCTGAGACTCTTTCAAGGAGGGAAATGACAATGGATTTTGCAAACAACCCGAGGCATTCAAATGGAAATAGAAACTTTCAGAACACCCACGTCGATAGACAAAATTTTTTAGAACACGCAGTCAGAGGGAAAATAATGGCAAATGGGGCGAGACAAATCTGAGCACCAATAGGCTGTTCAAAAGTCTAAGGCTAGTGGAAAGAACCACGTGTCAACTCAGCAGAACTTTAAAGGTGTGACCCAAAGAGAGACCCTAAACTAGGACTAGCCCTCCACATGTCTGAGGGTCCAAAAAGGGGACATCGGCCATTAAAAATTTCAAGCTCGAGACATGCCGAAGGAAGCCTCCACATGTCAGCTCGACGCATCTTAAAAGTTAAAATCTGGAGGTGATCCCCAAACAAGAAGAGTGAGTGGGAGCCTCCATGTGGCATTTCAACGCAACTTCAAAGGAAATATCAAGAGTGGGTTCCCAAATGAGCACGGGCTCACCGCGTGGTCAGAGTAAAAAAGAAGTTAGAGTTGGCCATTGAAGAATCCAAGACTGTGGAAGGAGCCATGTGTCTCTTCGGTGCTCTTTCAAGAGGTGAATCCAAAAGAGGTCCCCAAACATGCGCCATCTCTGCACGTGTCTCAGGTTAGGCAAAGTGTCCCTACCAATAGGAGGGACTTAGGTAGAACACAGAGGAGCATGTTGAAGCCGCCACATGTCAATCTGGTGCAACTTTAAGAGTAAGAAGAGGGGGCTGAATCTTCAACATGCGTAGGGTTGCCATGTGGAGCCTGTAGGGGCAGAATCATTTGTATATTGTGAGTCCGTGTTAAGCATCTGACCCTCAACCTCCATACATCCATATCTTTCAACCAAGAGCTTGGAATTGAGTGGGAAAGGACTTTTTGGAGAGCTCCCGGCACCTGCTACTCACTTGCCACCATTAATGATCCGGTCTGCCATTTTCACGGCTATCAAGTCTCCCACCTTCTGCCATGATGAAGAATTGGCTTCCTTTCTTGCCCAGTAAGGGATAGCGATGAGGGCATGGGTGTTACAGCAAGACTCATCATTGTGGTAGGTGGATTCATTGCTCTTCTAAGGGTGGTTGGAGCAGGGTTTGAATTCTTTCCTCTCTCCTTCTCTCATTCTTCCTATATATTGTAAAGGATGGGCATTTTCTAAAAGGTTGGTCATTGTTTCTCTCATGCCCCCTCTCTCTTTCTTCCCTAGGGCGGAAAGTGGATTCTAAGCCTCCTTTCTTAGCTCTGTAATGGCATTTTCTTGCCTCTTGCTCACTTATGATGTACTGTGTGAACTCATGGAGGAATAAAATATATTTTGTGATGCATTTTGTCCTTCCTTCCTTGTTTTATTGTCTCTTCTTACCTCTCATCATTTCAGGGTATATTGTACTATGCATACTTCTGATGTGTATTGCAGATTCTGAGAGCCGTGTTTAATGGGTTGAAGTGGTGTTCCATGTGAATTTTATTTCTGGTTTGTGGTGCATCTGTCCACCCTCTCCTTTTCTCACCTCTCTGTATTTCAGACGACTGAGATTGTGATCAGCACTTCCTTTTCTAGTGTATCACCACTTTAGTGTAGGCTCTATTTTATGCCTTTCTCTCTCTCCCTGTCTCCTTGGAAGGTTACATTAGGATTGGATATTTTACTTGCACTAGAGTATCTTGTGGCAGGTATTTAAAAAATAAGAAGTCGACTTTCTCTAGAGGGCCATCTCAATTCTACAAGTCCCACACCTTGAGAGATGGTCCAATGTTATATAGATCACACCGAATGCCCCACTCAGATCTGAGGCCATTTGAGGGGTGATGTGATTTTATATCAAAAGTTTTAGCACACCCGGTGGGACGGGTTTGAATCAACTTACCACTTCACCTCATCAGGTTCAATGTGCTCTTGGTGAATATTACAGCCTTTAGAGGCACTTTCAAGCACATATGACAACTCCATCTGGTCAACAACCCACATCTCTAAAGTGGAAGACCTTCTTCCCATCCATTTCCACCCATTATTCCTTCCACATATTTCATTTTCTCCCATTCCATGAAGTTGTGCAATTATGACTTCATTTCCCTCTTGGAACTCACACTTGTAGCAACATCAGTGCATTCCACCTCCAATGTATTTCCGAACTCCTCTAGATCAGGATTATGATCAGATCCAAAACCATTATGCTTACCCATATGAGTAGTGTCAAAACTGGTTTGGCCATGGAGGTTATCAAGAACAAGGGTACACATATAATGGTAATAGCTATATGGAGAATGCTAGTTTGATGGAGAAAATCCAAAGAATGGAGGCTAACATGGTGCAGTCCAGGGCTACAGTACAGATGAAATTAGGATTGGTTATAGGGCACCTTGTCCATGGGTTGGCCCTTTTCCAAGACACTATAGCCCAAAGAAGAAGCTTGACTTCATGGTTGAGATGTTTCCCCCACTTGGATAGTGGACCAAGGAGATAAAGGTCTACGAACTTGGTTCTAAGGAGCCTTGTCAATGGGTAAGTCCTACACCATCATCTGGTAATTTTCTCTTCCCTCCCCAAACAACACCATCTCAACCTGAGCTTCAATTTCCAAGATTCCCATCTGCTGCCCCTAGTGCTGAATTCCCTTCTCCATCCCATAGTCTTCCATCTCATCTTATTTCCTCTTTCCTTTTCCCTTCCAAATCTAAGTCCCCTCCATAAGATCCAAAAGCAATACCTTCCCCTCCACCACAAAGAAACAAACAACTAGTGGACACCCCATCCCCCACTCCTCCTAATGTCCCAAGTCCATGTCTTTGGTTTTGTGCTCTATAAGTTGAATCCTTTTCCCAATGGATATTTTGGCACTTGGTCTACCTTTGTTCTTGTGGCACCCATAGGGAGTTCCCATCCTCAAGTCAGAGCCGATGTTGGTGCTCAGATTTGTCTCTCCCCATTTGTCATTATTTTCCCTTTATCTACATGTTCTGAAACATTCTGTCTTTCGATGTGGGTGTTCCAAAAGATTATACTTCCATTTGAATGACTCAAATTATTTTTAGAATCCATTGTCTTGTCCCTCGTTGAAGAAGTCTCCGAGTTTTCCTTTTTTTTTCCCTAATTTCTTTAAAATATGGGGGCTTTTCTATTTTTCCTATTTTTCCTAGATCATGGAAGCTCAAGAATGGTTAATTTATATTTGTATGCCTTTGAAAATCTAAGTCCATAGTCAAAAAGATGCTCAGAACCATGATTCACTTGTTTTTGTTTCAAAAAAAATTCATCCTTAGCAAAAATTAGGTTCTGGGCATAAATGGTGATTTTCTGTATTTTGATGGTCTGACAGGTGTCTTTTTCCTATGAAAGTTATTCCTCAGTGTTCGGTGGTCACATCGCTTCTTTTGGTTGGTCAGGGGACGATGGGAAAATGCTTTAACTCCTCACTTTTTACTTTTTTTTGGCAAAAAGGAAAATTTGGTCCTGTAGCTCCGCTCAAATCGGATTGGTTCTTTTGGTGCTTACGTGGCTTCTTCTAATAGGATGGGGCGTGGAGGGTCTATTTTTTCAGCTTGTTCTTTTTGGCTACTTTGGAAAAAAGATTTAACCCGCCCCATGGCCCTGCTAGGCTTTGATTAAAGAAATTTTTAAGTGGCACGGAAAAAGTCTTGCCTTAACCCCACAGAAGGACACATGGCAAAGACTAATGGTGGAGATGTGGGCCTTCGGAGGTAATTTGGATGTTTTTTCCTTTTAGAAAAATGGAGTAAAATTCTAAAATGGAAGCATGCTCCCACCAAATCATTCTAGAAGCCTTAAGGTTCTTGGAGTTACGCGAGGAGGACACGTGGAGGTTTCTGCTGCTTTTCCCGGACTTAGATTTTTTTTATGCACCTAGTATAGTTTGGAGGAACAGGGACACGTGGTGAGACCGTGCTCATTTAGGATCTCCGTTTTGGCTCTCTATGTTGAAATTACGCCATGAAGACACATGGAGGCTTCCGCTGAGGCTTCCCATACTTAGTCTTTTTTCAAAAGGGTTTTCGAGAATCCTGGGACATGTGGTGAGCCCATGCTCATCCAAGGTCTCAAATTTTGGGGTACATCTCAAGATGCGCCATTGTGACACATAGTAGTTTGAAAATTCAAAATGGCGGGGAAGTGGACTGTCAGAGGCAACTTGGAGTTTTTACCTCTTGTCATCAAAAGGATTAAAACATAAAAATGGCCCACAATCCCGATGGAGAAAATTCAAAACTTGCTCTAGTCAACGGCGGAGGTGCGGACGTTCAGAGGAAAATTGAAATTTTTTCCTTTTGTGGAAAAAGGAGTTAAAAGTGAAAAAGGAAGCGTGATTTTGATGGGACCCACATTGGGACACGTGTGAGGCCCATTTTTCAAGGGCGGAGCTACGGGGAAAACTTGGAAAATTTTCCCTTTTCCAAAAAATAGGTGAAATAGAAGAATTTGGCCATGGTTCCTTTGGGACCCACCTTAAGACACGTGTCAGGCTCATTTCTCAAGGGAGGAGCAAAATGTGAAAATTTTACATTTTTCCAAAAAGTTGTAAAAGGAAAAAATGAACCTGTATGCCCACTCTAAATTGGATATCCCACATGGATGGGAAAAATTCAAAATAGAAATCAACGACAGCTATGCATCTTTATCTGATTTTGCCACAATTTTCACTCCAGACCTCCTAGAACTGGAAGTCTTCATGATTTCTCAATATTTCTTGAACGCCAAACAGGGAAGGGGAGTTAATTTGATATCTATGTTTGGTGAGGAAGACATGGGGACTTCTTTTTCCATTAACATGAGATATGACCTTTGGGCTCGATCCAGTCTTCTGTTTTTCCTTCCTGAGCACACAAAGAACCAGATTTGATAGATTAGGGGTGGAAGTGGCTAACGAGTAGAGGGAAAAGTGATCTACCAGAAGAAGGAGTTGAATGCGGGAGATATTTGAAGAGATCCCTTCCTTGAGCACCTGATAACTTTTTACAGATTTGATTTTGGGAATCGTGATCAAGATCATGGCGAGCACTGGTACACTCAATGTCTCTAGTTTTGGGGGGAAAGGCCCTATTGTAAAATGTTATAAATAGGCATGATTTTACTGTGAAAAGGGTTAGGAGTTTGTGAATGTAGAATTTCTAGGATTTAGAAACTGATTTCCTAAGAGAAAAATTTGATAGAGCTCGTCTTTCTGAGAAACTATCTGAAGAATCTTGTTTATCTCCTTTGTGTTAAATTTGATTATGTCAAGGTGGTTGCGAGTGTATAGCCATTGAAAATCTCTGAGATTGTTCGAGAAACTTTCCCCTACTGATGAATTTTACCAAACTCAAGTTAATTTGTGTTATTCTTGAGAAAAATTTGTGTTTTCTTCATTTTTGAATGTCTGCAAGTAGTTATTCTTGTTCGCGTTGCATTCTTACATTCAAATCTGTATGAATCACACAAGATATTATCCTTGTGATAGTTTGGTGGCATTTGCAATTTCATTTATCAGAAGATCTTTCATTTGAAAGTGAAATAAACAAATTTAAAATCACTATGACTCCTACAATGACTATAAGATTGTTTGTTAGCCTTTGAGGGTATCTTAGGCATGATGAAATAGAGATTGATAATGTTCAGTTAAGTTTTCCAATTTGAGCCTTCATTTTGGATCCTTGAATTTTGTGTGAAAAGTGCTGATCTGATCCTTCCAAACCTGTGATGTTTCTCAGCTTCTGAGGGTGAATCAATTTGGGTACCAACACCTTATTGGCACCATTGTCAGGGACCTAGTGCACTAGCTTTCATTGATAAATCTGGGTAAAGAAAGGTCATTTCTTTCCATTTCCAGTTTCTAGTATTGACAGATCACAATTTAGTGTATTTGCATAGCTAAGGTGGAAATCCTTAGTGGTGACTCCCTGTTGATCTGATTCTTTATGAGTACCAGTGTCTTAACCTCTGTCAAGTAATTTTTGTTATTGATCCTTGTAAAGATGGAAGGAAGAATATATTTCTTTTCTAGGTTTCCTACTAGGACATTATTTATAGAGCTAGGAAAAGAAAATTTAGAAGGAAGAAAATCCTGGAGATTTGTTGGAGATCAGCAGACAAGAATAGGGATCTCCATTGATGAAAATGATTGGCCTATTATTGGAGACTGCAACTCAAGTGCTTCTAAATCAGGTATCCTCTTTGTGGAATTGAATTCTCCAATTGGAGAGGGACCTTCATATGATTTTGAAAGGTTTGCTTCTCATTCTGCCCCTATCTTTTCAGAAGTTGATAGGGTTTTCCAAGAGCCAAGGCATTTATGGGATATCCATTTTAAAAGTTATACTCCTGTGTTTTAAAGACCCTTTTCCCCTTATCTATTTATCTCCCCTCCAGGGTCACCTCCTCAAAACAACATAGCCTTGCCTCAACCCAAACCTCCATTTTTTGTAAACACCTTTGGTCCTATAAACTTTACAGGGATGGTTGGTTATCCAAATGCAGTCCCCCAGGATGTAAGAAATAGATTACCAAAGTTCCAAGGAAACAACGCTATAACTGGTAATCAACATCTAAAGCTTTTTATCAATATGATGGAAGACTTTGAGATTAAACATAAAGATGTATATATCAAATTGTTTATCCATACCTTGCAAGAAGATGTTAAGGACTGGTATAAAGCTTTGCCAGATAATTCCATTGATTCCTGGACTGAGATGAATAATGCATTTAGATTTCAGTATGGTGACATAACTGACCCTAGATTTCTTTTGTCAGAATTTGAAAACATCAAGAAGAATCCTAATGAGTCAGTACATGATTTCAACACAAGGTTTAATAAGACCTTGAGGAGATTTCCTCTTAGGATAAGGCCATGTGATGAATCATGTTTGATCAAATATCTAGATGCATTTGATAGAAGGGATGCTTACTACTTGAGGGACAAAAACCCTACTAATTTGAGGCAGGCATTCACCATGGCCCTAAAAATTAAGATTAACATCAAGGCAATTGGAAAGCCTCCAAAAAGTGAGGGTGTAAAACTAATCAACCTGGAAAATCCCCAAGCAAGTAAGGCTGCTCATTTGGAGGAAGTTGTAGAAACTTTAGTAGGGGCTGTCAAGGAAATTTCATACAAATTAGCCCGAGTAGAAAAGGGAATTGGTCAGAGTTCACAAGGTCTACATAATCAACAAGGCCAAGACAGGTTTACAAATCACCAAATATTTGATGATAGAGGAAAGGAACCTATTGGATTTGGAAATAGGCAGTCCCAAGATAGGGAAAACAAAATGGTACCTGATCCTCTGGCTGCCAGGGTTGTTGTTATGGAGGAGACATATGTCATTTATTGGTTTGACGAATGTTTCATGCCCCATGCTCCATGTGAAGAAGATCAGAAGGAAGAAAAAGATGATGATAATGATAATGATGTTGATGTTTGCATGATGGGTTCCTCCACAAGCTCACAACAAGGGAAACTTCAACTGAGGTAATAAGTGCTAGAACTGGTGCTGATTTTTGGGATTACATCTACTGGGTACCTATTCTTCCTCCCTCTCATACTTTAAAAATAGATACTGCAAAAGCTTTTGAATTTCCTAATAAGAGGGATTTAATGATAAAGAAGTATGATGGAGGCATCCTCTTTGAGGAGGATAGGAAGTTTTTGATGAATCTTTTTGTGGATCAAGAAAAGGAACACAACACAAGAAGTAGGTATGTCAAAGGGATAGGGTGGCAGGCTAAGCCAAAGACTCCATTGCTTTCAAATGTTCCTAAATAGGCTCCTAAGAAAGATACATCTGCTAAGGGCCTTGCTATCCCAAAAAAACTCATACCCCGCCTCATTCCCAAGCTGTCAAAAATTTTGTGCCATCTAATGAGTTTGTCCACCTTCCTTCCAATGCCACCTTACAAAATTTTTTCCCTTACGATATTGCCCAATTCTTGAGTTAGATCAAGATCTCAATTCCAATTATTGAGTTTCTTAGGATCCCTGAGCACAAGAAGAGGGCATTGGAGTGTTTTGGACTAAAAGAGGAGAAAAATGACCTAGATAGATTCATGGACATTGTGGAGACCCCACCAGTCATTGAAGAACTAGAAGCACCACCAGCATCAGAAGAGCTAGATGAACCACCTGAGGTTTATTTGGGAACATCCTTGTTATATTCTCAGCCGAATGTGGATCCATTCTTCACCACTCTGATCATTAAAGAAAAATTTCTACACAACTGTATGTTTGACTTAGGGGAATCATGCAATGTTATGCCTTTGGAAGTCATGAATGAGCTAAATATCAAAGTAACAACAACATATGGGAAGTTTACTACCATGGATTCTAGACAGGTGCCAGTGGTGCAATGTGTGAAGGGTCTGGTAGTATAACTTGTTTCCTATCCAGGCAAGAATTTTAAGCTTGATGTAGTTATTGTTGATTGTCCAACCAAGTGGGGTATTTTGTTATCTAGAAAATGGGCTGCAAGTGTTGGTGGGATTGTTCAAATGGATATGTCCTATGCCACCATCCCAATTGAGGGCAACCTTGTCAAGTTGTATGGGGAAAATAAGATGTTACACCTTATTGAAGATCCCAACAATGCATCTTATGAATTATTGTACATAAGTGTTGATGTTGATAACTTTGTAGGATTTGCTGATGAAAACGAGCACAAGATTGAAGCATGTAAATTTCTTGAACGGGAAGGCTCTCCTTGGAATTTATTGTTTGATGGAGTTTGCTCCAAGTTCAGAAATGGTGTTGGTTTTGTTCTGATCTCTCCAGGTGAGGAAGAGTTTGTCTTTTCCTTCAAACTCAACTTTGAGTGCACTAATAACATTGCTGAGTATGAGGCACTGTTGTTAGGTCTAAGGGTTGCTTGAAAATATGGTGTTAAAGACATTATTGTCAAGGGAGATTCGGAATTAATTGTAAAGCAAGTCAGAAAACTGTATGCCAAAAAAAATCAGCAAATGAAACAATACAAACATGTAGTTTGGGATTTCATTGAGATGTTTATTTCATTCAATATTGTGCATCATGATAGGAAGTTCAATGATTTGGTAGAAAAACTTGCAGTACTAGGATCTCGGTTTGATAATTGTGTAATTTCCCCATATTGCGAGTATGTTGTTGAAGTGCTAACTAGGCCATATGTACCTGAAAATATTAAGCATTGGCAAGTTTTTGATGATGATGCTTAGGAAAGAGGATTTCTGTACAAAAAAGAGGAGTTTGCTGATCAGAATATTGATTGGGAGCCAATGGTGTGCGTAGCAGAGGGTAAAGAAACCTTGTTTGGCAAAGACATTATCCTACTAAAGACTAATACCATTCCTAGAGGGCTAGTTGCTCTTGAATCCAACTTTGATAATGCTGATCACATTATTAACAGATGCATAACAGCCTCAAGGGATATTGAGGAGCATGACCTTGGCACAATGGAGAAACCAAGAAAGATTTGGTTAGGCAGCAATCTCAGTAAGGAGGAGAAGCAATCCTACATCCAATTGCTGAAAAAGTATCAAGATTACTTGGCTTGGACTTATTTTGAACTAAAGGCATATAGAGAGGATCTGTTTCAACATGAGATTCCCTTGGAATCTAATGCAAAACCATTCAGGTAGAAACAGAGATCAATCAATCCACTCCTATCCCTTAAAATGCAAGAGGAATTGAAGAAATTGAGGGATGGAGGGATTATTCAACCTACAAGGTATTCTTCTTGGGTTGCAAACCTAGTACCAGTCAGAAAGAAGAAAGGGGACATTAGGTTGTGTTTGGATTTCAAAAATTTGAACAGAGCATCAATGAAGGATAAATATCCTTTACCAAACATGGACAACATGCTGCAGCTAGTGACTAGTTCTGAGCTACTTTCTACCCTAGATGATTTCTTTGGTTATAACCAAGTTGTGTTGAAGGAATCAGATAGATTTAAGAAAACCTTTACCACCCCTTGGGGGACATATGTATATGTCAGGATACCCTTTGGACTGATGAATGTTGGAGCAACTTTTCAAAGAGAAATGGATGCTACTTTTGTTGGTTACATCAATGATTTAATTGTTGTCTACCAAGATGATGTAACTGTGTTCTCCAGAAAGAGAAGTGATCAGTTGCTACACTTGGAAAAGTGGCTGATAAGATGCAGATAATATGGCATTTCACTCAATCTAAAGAAGTGCCATTTTGGAGTGCAGAAGGAAAAGTTGGTTGGTCACATTGTGTCACAAGAGGGGGTGATGATTTATCTAGAAAGGGTAGAGGAAATCAACAAGGTTCCAATCCTAAGAACCAAGAAAGGAATTCAATCCTTCTTTTGGCAGATAAACTTCATCTGAAATTTATATCAAACTTTGCTGAGTTGACCATTATAATCACTTCCATCTTAAGGAAGGACTAGGTCATCAAGTGGGAGGAGGATGTCATTCAAGCTTTCAATGGGATAAAAGAGGCACTAAAGCATGCACCTGTTCTAGCAGCTCCAGATTATAAGAAGCCCTTTTAACTATTTTCTTTTGCTTCAGAGAACACTATTGCATTTTTCCTATTGCAGAAAGATGATGAAGGGGATGAGAGGCCAATTACCTTTTTCAATAAGGCATTGTAGGGGGCTGAGCTGAAATACACTATTATGGAGAAACAAGCATTTTCCTTGGTAAATGCAATAAATGTTTTCAGGCCTTACATTTTGAATTATAAGATTAGTGATTATGTTACCCAAACCATGGTGAAAGACATATTATTAGACATGGAAGTCTCAAGCAAAAGGTGTATATGGGTGAACAAGTTGCAAGAATATGACATGGGTATCCAAAGTAGGAAGCTGGTGAGAGGTTTGGGCTTGGTAAAGCTTATGGCTGAGAGAAACTTGCAAAATGTTGAGGTGAATGATTTTGGAGATGCAGGAATGTTTGGATGAAAACAACGAGCCGAATTCCAAAGTCTGAACTCTAAAATTTGGATTTTGGGATTTCGGCATTCCGAAGTTTTTCCCGAGATGTTAGGGTGAATAGTGCCGGATGAGGAACGAGAAATGTTTGAAACCTAAAGTTTGAATTTGGGACTTTGGAATTTTGACACTTCAAATTGTTTTAGGCCTATACTAATGAACAATAACAAACTCACTGAGGCTAAAATGCCCAAAATTTTGATTGAGATATGTCTGAAATTGACTCAGTCAGGTGGTGAGCTCGGGCGTAATGCAAGCTGTTAGGGAGTTGGTCGGCCCGGGGATTGAGCCAATTCAAATATGAAGGGAGCTTTTCAATGTTTTCCACGTGGAGGTAGGTGGAAAATATGTGTCGATTTGATGGGAAAGACAACGCGAGGCAGTTTCAAATATTCATTAACAATGGTAATCCATGCCAGTCAGTGCTTTAACAATGTGAAACAAAATGTTTCAAGGTCTACTCAATGTAGGCTGCGAGGAGTTAGTTTATGAGGCATCGACCATTGTGGAAGAATGCGAGGAAAGAGATCACTAAACACTCAAAGCAGGAGAATAGAGGGTGGATCGCCCATTGCACACAGAATGGGTAAAGTGGTAAGAAAAGGCCCGCCATGAATATACAATGTAGGAGCTCACCCACCTAGCTTGGTGAGTTGCTTGCCATGCGAAACTAGTGCAATGTTCCCAGGATGCTAAAACCCCCCTTTCACTGAAAATGGCATACCTTTTTCCCAGATTATTAGTTTCTCACAAAAATATAGTTATTAGAAATATGAAGAGAAGATCTATAATGTGGAGGAATAAGGAATGGAATTTAGGAGGTTATGCACCTCTGAAAATTCATGAATAGTGAGCAGTGCCAGGGTAGGTAAAGATGCATTTAATGAGAGTATCTACATAATTTCTTCTCCAACAAGGAAAAATACATGAAGATATGGGTTTTGAAGGCCTCCCCATTCTAGTTGCATGTGTCATGATGAATTTTGGGTGGTGGTTGAGGAATATTTTGGGTTTCTTCTCTCTCTCTCTCTCTCTCTCTCTCTCTCTCTTAGGATTTCTTCCTATAAATGTAAAGGGGTTGCAACATTGCAAGCGGTTGGTCATTCTTTCTCCCCATGCACCCTTCTTCTTCTTAGATTTGGGGCTTTAAGCCTTCCTCCAAAAAACATTGTAATGACATCTTGCATCTCCCTATATGCAATGTACTGTGTATATTTCAAGGATTAATAAAATTATGTTATGTGTTAAATTTTCCAACCTTTATAGTATTTTAATGTTCTCTCTCACCTCTCATTGCAAATCAGGTGTTCTATGCAAATTTTGTGTTCATTGAAGATTTAGTGTTTTGTACTTATGCTGAATGGTGGATGTTGTATTTTGGTATTTTGTACTGATGTCTACCCTCCCCATGATGCATTGAATGTGATCTAGTATGTGGTGCATAACCACCCTCTCTAGTTTCATTTCTTTTGCTATTTTACAGGATGGGAAAGTGATTGACACTCCTTTTCTTGGTGTATCAACACTTCTAGTGTATGTTTTATTTCATACAATCTGTCTCCCTGTATCCTTGGAATGTTAGAATATGTTTAAATATTTATTTTCTTACATTAGGAGTAGTCATGGTAGGTAGTATTAGGAAGAGGAACTAACCTTCTCTAGAGAGTTATTTGATTCACAAGGTCCCACACTTCAAGATAACTCTATGTTTGATAAATTACATCAAATTCCCCACTCAAGGAGGGATGCTTTTATTTTTTCACAAAATAGCTCATGAAAAACAAGTTTGCAGAAAAGAGTGTTGTGCCATCGTTTATTCCCCATCTATAAATAAGGGCCCATGCTCGTGCTTTCTTTTCCTAGAGTAGTGCCTACCAAATTGGATTATTTTCAAGGTAAGAACCTTTACGTCCTCTCCCTTCCCCCAAACCATATATATAAAGGGGGATAACACCAACTAAATTGCATATAGCCCCTCACTCACTCCAACTATGAATATTGACTACAAATAGTCACGTCGGGCCTTAACCCCTCTACATAGATAGATGGCCCCATCCATCAAATATGAGTGGGTACATATACTCTCTATATAGGGGCGTCCCATATATAGAGAGGTTGGTGGTCTATATAGATAGTCCCATTCAAAATTTTACTCACTTATTACTAAGTTGAAGAAGAATATAACATCTATTTATATTCTCATTACCACATTAGACAAATTAAAGAAAAACAAAAATTTCACTAAATCATTTACGTAGACCCATTGATGGTGATTGAGGAGAGGTCACTTGTTGACATCCATCCTACACTACATTTTTCCTGCCTTGAAAAATTCTTAGTTGCTCAAAATATTTGGAAATGAAGATCAATTTCCACCCCCACAAGTTGGAATTTGCGTATGAGTAAAAATACATCTAGGAGAAATGCACACACTTTTTTATTTTGTAGAATTTTTTTTACAATGGATCACAATTGACACTTTTCACTATTGATAATAATAGACATGAAATACAAATCAAATTTTACTCTTGACGACTATATGAAGAGAAGAAAAATAAATGAAATATTTTGAAATTTTTCCTCTACCAGTTATAAACAATAAACCCAATTATATATTGGATTTTAAAAATACCAAAAACAAAATGTCACTAATCATTTTGACATTTAAATCACAATGATTAGACAAACAAAAAGGAATTAAATGTCACTTCTGATACTACTACATAATTTATTCTGATTGCATGGACAACACACAATACTAATAAGTCTAATTTTGAATAACATAAAGACTAAACTAACATAAGAATCTAAAAAGTAATAATCTAAATAAATAAACATTTGACTCATATTCCAGTTTTACATATTATTTTAAAAAAATAATATCTCACTCGATTTTGAAAGAAATTTAGGCACATCTAGAGGACGATTTTGAAGATGATGTAAACTACAACATTATGTGTCTCGTTCTTTCCTTTCAAAAAATAAAGAGACATCAATATGATGTTATATGAATAAATTATGTTCTTTTTACTTCAAGATTTATGTTAGAATTTTTCTCACAATATATTTCAAGCATCGTCTTCTTTGATAACATATGCTGATTCTAGTTTAACTATAAAAACTAAGCACACAATAAAGAAAAATAATAATAAAAATAATAACCTTAAAAATGTTATTCATCTCGGAAAATTACATTATGAGCTATGACATATATGGCATTTAAGTTTCGTAAAGACTAGGAGATAGGTATTATCTCAATCCCAAAAATAGATCCATCTATTTATCCACATCCACAATATATCTCTAAGGATATGACACACATATCACTCACCCAATTCCTATTTTAATGGTGAGCTAAAATCACATAGAAATAATCACTCATTATTATTAATAGTGAGTTGTATTATGAAAACTAATATTAATAATAATATTACACACAATACTAACTCACAAATATTAAACAATACAAAAGAATAAAATGTGAGTACTAAATGGATATTTCCTAGAAAAAAATGGAGAAGGTTGGTTGAGTAAGTTTTGGGAAACATAGATAATGTATAGGGATCCACAACCACAATTCTATAGTTAATTTATGTTTACCGTGAGAAATTTTGAATCTATTGATATTAATTTTAAAATAATTTGAGATGTATTTGTATAGGGATCCCAAACCCAATTTTGTTATGAGATGTCTTTCTAATTTGCTGAATTTTTATTTAAAAATTGGTTTTATTCGAGAAAACTATGTTTCAATGGTTTTTAGTCAAATTTAATATATTTTAAAAATATTACATGGGCCTTGTGAGAGATGTTATGAGTTAAAATAATCTCCATTTACATTTTTTGAGTTTTATGTGAGCTATAATTGGTATAATAATGATGGTAGGAAGACCTGTTATCACCGAATCATAGCACCCTATGGTTGGCACAAGTGTGTGGTCTTAAGCTAATAGTGTGATTGGATAACATGGGTCTATCTCCAAGTTGTGGGACTTTCTTCTTGAGATATACCTCTAGAGAAAGTTGGTTCTTGCTCCTAAACTACCTCCCAGAATCTACTCTAATGTGGACAAGACTATCTAATCGTAATCTAACTTTCCAAGGGAGCAGGGAGAGAGAGTGCATGAAAACAAAGCCTACACTAAAGCGGTGATACACTAGAGAAGGAGAGAATGAGGATATTTTTCCAATGTGTGAAAAACAGAAGTAAAATGCATACTAGAAGGGATGATAAAAGTCCTCCACAATCTAGAAAATTCATTCACAACCATAGTTCATACATGCACAGTAATAATGAATGAATCCTTGCAAGAACATAAGTAGAAAAAATATATATGCAATGAGATTTAAGGGGCAAGAAGAATGTAAACAAACACAACAAGGGAAGAAGTATCCACAAACTTGCATCTATTGCTTCATAAGTATGCACTGTTCAATATATTACAAGATAACCCCTTTTTTTCATGGATCACCATGCAAGGATTCCACTACAAGGGCCTGCAGCACGTTGGCTTCACAAAGAAATTTTGAGAGTTTTTCTACTTGTTATCCTATAAAATTGACGAGGGAAATTTTACATGTAACCATACAAAAACTTTCTTCTGGTTCCTTGTCGAGATCCCTAAGCGTTTAGAATGTTGTAAAATCCCTTTTCGGGAAATCTAGTTTTTTGAACTTTGTCATTTTGGTCCTTTTTTGGCTGGGCGCACCTTTTATCTATGCAACACAGGGTAAATCTGTGCCCCCTTTATTTCCTTTGGCGCACCCTTTGAAGTGTTGACACAACAATTGTTGCACCTTCCCATGATGCACCTTTCTTGCCTGTGCCAAGGCGCATGTGCCTTCTTGTTAGCAAGAAAAATGTTGCGCCATGTTTTGGTGTGCCAAGGCGCTCGAAATCCAGTGTTGACAGTACTAAATTTGTGCCATAGGTGAAAATAATTTCATGTGACAAAAACATATCCACGCCTAAGGGCGCAAAGTTTTCCATGTTGACATGCATTTTGGTGCGCCTCCTTAAAAAGTGGTTAGCGAATTTATTGCACTTTTGGCTATATATAGGCGCATCCGCCTTGTCACTTTCACAATCAAAACATGTGAAAATCTTTATTCCTCTGCACCTATCAGCGCGCCCGTCATTCTCGTGCCACATTCGTGGACCCTACTTCGTCTCTCACATTCTATATATTTTGGGTAAGTGGTCCTTGTTTCTCTTGTGTTTTGTTTTTGTTGGTTGTTTGTGAAGTTTGGTGATATAGATATGAGAAACCATAAACCCCTCCTACCATTCTTGCAAATCTTCCCTCCCAAACCATTTTCATCCTCTTTCCAAATCTCCTGGCCAAGAGGGCTATGCCTCAAAAATGAATCCAAACCTCTTTGTTGTGCCCCCTTCACCATCTAAATGGATGCGGAGTTAAGCCTAAAAGACTGCAAACCCATCAAGGAAGGAGAGAGAACCAAAATATTGGTTCTGAGCTGCATTTTTCTCTTAGCGCAATCACCACCCTTGTTACAGAAAACACAATTGCACCAAGAGGGCGCATTGACCTTGATTGCAACACACAAAATCCATGTGCCATACATAAACCAAGTAAATCCTAAACCCGGCACTGGCACAATCCCGCTTACAATAACATAAGTGTTATGTAATAATTTCTTGTGTCGCGCCAAAGACCCCCTTTATGCACATAAAGTTAGTGCTACACGAATTAATCCTGCACCTTTTGGCACACAAAAATTCCATGTTACATGCAAATTTCCTGCGCCATTGGCACATCCTGCTCCCATGCAACACCAAACTTATTTGCAGCTAGAATAAAATTTCATGTAGTGGCGCAGGCGCACCCCTTTCTACTATAAAAATGATGTTATATGCAAAATCTTTGCACCTTGCACCCTTTTACACGTATTTATTCCTTGTTACACTCTGCTTCGGTGCGCCATACTATTAACCCTACATCCTGCAGTGTACATGCGCCCTACACCTAGAAGCCTTAAAATTGCTAACTCCTCATTCTATGATGCTTTAATGGAAGATCTGATGGCTAACATGGCTCTTTTGCATTGGACTTCGCTCCTTGCAAATCAGCAACTGAACTCAGATCCACATATGTCTACATCAAGCAAAAGGCCAACCAAGTCAAAGGGTAAGGCTAAGCTTACAGAGGAAGAGATGAAATACAAGTATGAAAGGGTCAGAATGCCCGAGTCTCAGGTAGAATGTTATCTAGATATCAAAGATTCCAAACTTGGCCACATTGACATGGAGGATTTCTGGACCAGAACTAGGAGGGTCACAGGAAGTCCCTGGGTGGACAAACTGGTGGGAAGTGGTCTACATTTTGCTGGGGGAATCCCCGTTAGCGTGGTAAATAACCAGTTTATGATGGTGGTGGTCCACTGTTACAACAAAGACACAAGGTGTGTCGAAAATGAAAAGGGTGAGGTCATAATCAACCTCACTGCTCGGCACTTCGAGATCATGCTAGGCATTCCCCACCATCAACATTTTTTGGCTGTAAGCCAAGAAGACTACACCAAGGTGTGGAAGGATAACAAGGAAAAATGTATGCAGCTGATGAATGAAGTGTACTTAAAGAACAAGAATGTGATAACCAGGTGGCCACAGGTTATTCACCATAGCGACTTCTCTAAGAAACGGAGTGATACCATCACCTTCCTAAGCAGAGTTTTTGGGCTTTCTGATGCCCATTACTTTCACAAATGGATGCTCAGGTACCTAGAAACCATGAATAAGAATGTTCCTGATCAACACTTTGAGTGGGCAGAGATCATAAGTAGCACCGTATCTGAGTAGCTCCAACAACTCACCACCATGGGAAGGTTCTACATGAAATCCTACGTGGCCTACACTGCAGCCTTGGAGAGGGATTATCCAGCACTGAGCCGATGTGGATTTTGGCCATAGGTGAAGATATACGAATACTACCTGGAGTTAAAGCTGGAGAATAGCATCTCGTAGTTTACCAAGATCAATGATACTTTCTTCTACGGCATCATTTACCTTTTGAGGCCTAATATGACTCATGGTCGGATGACCAAAAGCATAGTCACAGCGACTGATAAGTGGGGAGCATTATTTACCCAATTTCCCACCTTCACCTATCTAAGAGTAGCTAACTTCTTGGGGGAGCCCACTAAATTTCCAAGGTATGCTGGACCTAAGCTAATCCTATTGGAGCTATCTAGACAGCTCATAACATACCATGAGAAGTTTCTGAAGAGAAAGAAGGGTGGAACTTCTTTCCCCATTACAGTGGGCAGGTACACCTGCATTTCCCACCACAACGCCCGGGAAATGTTCACAGAGCTAGAGCTGCTCAATCTAAAGCACAATTTCCTGGTGAGGCCCACCTTTGATCTAAGAAATTGCCTCCCTAGGGGAAAACTTGATCTGATCCACATTCCACAGATTGAGGATATCTACATCGACCTGTATCATGAGGTCAAACTCAGAAGAAAAGATCAATCTCGCCTGGCCCGAGTAGAGATTATTAAATATGGCATGGCCATTATTCCAAAAGGTTATCAATCTACAAATCAAGAAGTTGATCAGGTGTATCTAAACACGGATGGGGACAGTTAGCCGTTTTCTGAAATAGATATAACTAATGCACCTCATACCATTAAGGTAAGGGTTAAAGAAACATTGTGGCGAATAGAACACTGGTGCATAATGAATGGCCTTATCTACCTCAGAGTAGATATCATCACATCCCATTTGGGCAACACACCTGTCAGGCTGAAACATTTGCCAAAGGGAAAAGGCAAAGATAAAGAGGGAGAATCAAGCTCCGCTCAAGAAGAAAATCCTGAAAGTCCTCCCTCCATCATACAGGAACATGTTATAACTCTAGCATCCCCAGAGAAAGAAGCGGCAGAGAGTGTTCCAATGGGCATATCCACTCAGGATGTTGCCACTGCTACAACCGTGGAAGTCCCCACCATCCTTTCTTCCCCTTCTCATGTGACTCAGATGACAATTCCTTTGGTTGTATCCTCTCCCCCATCTTTTATTGTTCCCCCTTCCTCATCCTCCATCTTCTCTTCTCTCGTTGAGTTGTCTCCCACCATTTCTTCTCTCATCTCTCAGCTCCCTTCCATTACCATGACTACCTCCCCTATAGTATCCCTTCCTCCCGTGAGCCCTTTCTTGGCCTCTCTCTCAATGCCGCCACGAAGTGTCTCTATGCATTTTCCTTCATCTGTTGCAGTTTCTCCCTCTTCCACCTCTGGTACCACTCCCTTAAGTCCAGCATGGATCTCCCAGCACTTGAGTCAGCATAAGAGGAAAGTCCCTATTGCACCTATGGACTTCTCTGTCATCCCAACAAAGGGGGCTAAGAAGCAAAATCTGATAACTCGCTTCTCTAAGAGTGCATCGGGAGAAAGAGTAATGGAGATCACGTATCTCAATCCTTCAAAGGATAAAAATGATTTGTCTCCTATAGATTACATAGTGACACAGGTCATAATGGGAATGTCGTCTGAAAGCCTTCAAGGAGGGGCCCTATCTGCGGTGGATGCCCTTTACAAGAAGATTCAAGAAGCAAAGGAAGAGAAGAGGCTACTGAAAGAGCAGAAAAAGCATCTTCTCCACACCCTACGGAAAATGGGCAGTGCACTTCCTACAACTGCCACTAAAACTCCTGAGGTCTTAAGCTAGGATAAGATAAATGAATACGCCAAAATTGGTGAACAAGGTATGGTAGTTTCCACCTGGAGGGATCAGATCCTCAAAGACAACGAGGAGGTAATTGTCAAGTTCACCGAATTATATTAGAACATTGGTCAGGTGAATAAAGATCTCCAGGCGATTGCGGGACCTATCTCTGAAGAGTTGGACAATGCTAGGTTGCAACACGAGATGCTCAAGAAAATTCTCAACTGATCAATCGATGATTTGGTAAAATTTGGCATTTTTGATCACCCCAAGGTACCCAACAAAATCCTTGCTGTGTTGGACTACCAGGTCGATCAGATGGAATTCATCGTGGAGAAGATAGACAAGGTCAAGGAGGAAGCCCTGGATGCAATGCGTCAAATGGAGCAAATTGTTCTAAGAATGTCTCTGGGCTTGCTCACTTCTTCTTTCTCCTTGAGGAAGGAAGATGAAACTATTCAGATCTTCAAGGAAATCATCTCACATGGGCTAGGGCCAGAAGTCACTTTTGACACAAAATGCATTAATAATCTTCTGGCTTGCCATGATTTTGTGGGGTACCTGATGGAGGTAGGTAATGAATATTTCAAGCTCCCTGAAAAACTCAGAGATGCGCGGGAGACTTGCGAGGTCATTGGTGATCATACAAAGGGTCATGCCTAGGATCAACTTCATCCGATGGTCAGTAAATTCAAGGAATATCAGACCCAATTCCATATTACCTCTCCCGAACAATAGTAGCAGCAAGGTACCCCCTTTCAGCCACGGGACGATGATGAATAGCTTTCTTCCTCTTGGTTTTCTTTTTGTAAATATCTAAGAGTATGTTGGTACAAATGATGACATCATCCATGTTGCACCATGGGATGTTGTCATCCACCAAGTTGCCCAATGTCAACAATTGACTTTTAGATATTTTGTAATTAGTTGTTGGTTTCGTTTTTCCTTCTCTCTTCTCCTTCTTCTATATATACTTGAATACTTGTTGTATTCAGGTGTGGACACTTTTTAGATGAAAAGTAGAAGTGAGAAGGAAAAAGGCTTTGTACTTTTTGTAATAGAAAATATTAATACAGAAATTAAGACTTACAGATCTAAAAGATACAATGGCGGGTGAACTGTTTACCCGTAGCAGGAGAGCTCATGGAGACGTTGATCCTATTTTCAATATACTTCAAAGGCATAACTTTAGTATTACGCCAACACACTTCCCATCGCTGAGTTCAGTTGATCAGTCAGCCAAAAGCATTTCACCTCCACGAAAGAATCATTTTTTGCAGGGAGCCTCCACATCCCTTTACAGCGCTTTGTTACTCAGCACAACCTCACTCTCAGCTCGCGTCCTCTTTCCAGCTTTTCAAATGGCAGTACCATGGGGAAACGCTATGGGCCCTCTTGCCTTGCCACATCCTGTTCACGCACTTCCTCATGGAAACCACAAGAATTTCCTAAGATTTGATAGGAGTGGAAACCAAAGCACAGATTCACATATATCTACATTCATTATGTCATACAGCATCCTACATGTGACCCATGAAGATGTATCAGTATGTCTCTTTCTAGAGACCTTGCAAGCACCTGCGGTAGAGTTATTCCAACATTTTCCAGCCGGATCTATCACCAATTGGGCCACATTACGAATTGCATTTGAATACAGGTATAAGCCTTTAGAAGATGTGTTTGCGTTATTGTCAAAGATCACTTACCTGAAGAAGGAAGTCAATGAAACTATGCGTGATTTTATCACTCGTTTCAATTCACTAATTAACCGTGTGCCACCTATCATGCTGCCCACACCAGAAAATTAGAAGTATTTCTTTGTGAACGCCATGAGCTCAAGAGTAAGTTTCTTAATCTTACAAGAACAAATCACCACCTTGGTTCTAGCTCAATCTGTAGCCATTCGAATAGAGGACAACTTGCTTATATCTGGCGAGTTAAAACGAGAACCATCCAAGCCTAAAGCTTCAACTCCTTCTCAAGCCACTTCATCAGATCTGGCATTCCAGAAGATGGCGAATGACTTACTCGTGTTAAAGAAGCAATTAGCTCAAGCTTCTCCTAACACTTCATACCGAGATATCCCACAGATAAATTTCACTTCCAACAATGCCCCACAAAGGCCACGTTTTCCTGCAACCACTCCGCGGTTAGCACTTGAGGCCCCTCTGACTAATGCCCTGGTCGAGGTCGAAGAAGAGGAGCAAAATTATGAAGAACCTTCGTTGCAAGGTGAAGAGGATCACGATGTCGGTGAACCAGCTAGTGACTCTACAATCGGGTATATGGATTCGAAGATGAGGAATCTGACAAAGAAGAGGGTACCCAAGGGTATGTAAGTAGATAGTCATATGCTGTTTTCACTCGCTCCCAAGGAAAAGAAGAAAAAGTTACTGCCAAGATAAAAAAAGAGAAGTTTGTGTCAAATACACCTCTAACCATTGCTTAAAGAGGTAATCCTCTTCCTACTCAACCTCCTATTAGGTCTTTTACGAAGAAATCTTTTCCTCCTATCTCTCCTCCAAATCAACCTCCTTCTGTTTCCATAAAGATCAATAACCCTACCCTACCGTCGTGAAGCGAAGGACTCATTCCTTCATCAATGCAACCCTTGGTCACATTTGTTATAATTGATCATGCTAAAAAGACCAAGATTCAAATGTCTGAAGCCAAATATCTTCAGTCTAACCCTGAGCAGCTTGTAAGATTGGCCGAATATATCCAAAGCCAAGCTGCCATAACTTCCCATGTCTCCCCAAAATTAATCCTTTCCACTCCTCCTGCATCTTGCATAAATGTTGCCTCGACTTCCCCGTTAGGAAAAATTGAACCTTTTTATCTCTCCCTCCTAATCAATAGTCACAAGCTGAGCAACTGCATAATATATTCTGAGGCTTCTGATAATGTCATGCCGTTGAAGGTCGCCCATGCTTTGGGCCTTATTCTTACCAAGCCTTTCAGTAGATGTTACTCCATGGAAACCAAACAGGTTTCATTGATTGGTCAGATCAAAGACGCACAGTTTGCCTTTACGGCGTTCCTAGAGAAAAGAGTAAAGAGGACCATCCTCGTTGTTGATATCCCAGCGGCATATGGAATTCTACTAGGAAGAAGCTTTTGTAGAGAAGTTGGTAGAGAAATCCATATGGATTGGTCCAAGGTCAGAATCCCCATCAAGGGTGTAATGCAAACATTAGAGCTTGAATCACAAAAGAAGTACTTAGTCACCAATTCTAACAACCCCAAAGCCCAAATTCTCTTTAATTCATCAGGGATGGGGAACTACTTCTTATCTATTGAGTCTGATAAAATGGATGTTCTCGTCCAAGAGGAGGACCTTAACAAGATATGGACACTGCAATTTGATGGCAATTGTGCAACTAGCAAATGTGGTGCTAGGGCTGTACTAATATCTCCTGAAGAGGAATATTTTTCCTCTCTCTTTCAAGTTGCAGTTTTTCAATACAAATAATACTACTGAATATGAATATTTTCTACTTGGCATGCAAGCTACAAAAGAAAGGGGAATTAAGAACGTAAAAGTACAAAGCGATGCCAAGTTGATCGTAAATCAAGTGAAAAGAATATACCAAGTAAAGAATGAAAGGCTCAAGCATTACCACAACATGGTATGGGACAACATTGAGGAATTTGATGCCTTCAAAATAAAATCCATTCCAAGATCTCAGAATGACATGGCCGATTCATTGGCCATCTCAGCATCTCTTATGCTCCCTCACCTAGGGTTGAAGATGGACACATATACCATTGAGGTAGTCTTCCGCCCAAGCATGCCAGACAATTCTCAGCACTAACAGGTATTCAATGATGACAATCAGCTTATTTCCTTTCTAGAGAAAGCAAAAAAAATTAGTGAGCTTCATTTTGAAGGATCTACTTCTGCATTCCGTGAATCTATTAGTGATCAAGCAAACGAATCAAAAGGAGGTGATGGCATATGTCAACTCAAGGGAAATAAAATCCCAAAAGGTTTAGTCTCTCTAGAATGTTTGTTTGACAAACATGATCGTTTTGTCAAAAATAAATGGCAGGATGACCCTAGCTCCTCTCCAGAAACCAAACTAGTCAACTTGGGTTCTGTGGAACATCCTCAATTTTTGAACATTGGGAAATGTTGCACACCTGAAGAAAAGTGGAAGTTTATCAAATTTCTGAAGAAATATATGGACGTATTGGCATGGTCTTATGCCAATCTAAATTATTTCAAGCCAAAGTAAGTTCAACATGACATCCCATTGAAAGAAGATCTCAAACCCTTTTTCCAGAAACAAAGACACTACAATCTCAAGATCTCAGGTACCATCTAGGTAGAAATACAGATGATGCTAGATGCAAGGATCATTTTTCCTATCCATCATAGTACCTGGGTTGCAAAAATCATGCTAGTATGAAAAAATAATTGAAAAATACACATATGTGTAGATTTTCACAACCTGAATCAGGCGTCCTTGAAGGAAAACTACCCTCTACCCATAATGGATCAGGTTCTGCAAGTAGTGACCGGTTCAGAGATGCTATCCATGCTTGATGGATTTTTGGGCTATAATCAGATTGAGGTCTCACCTGAAGACTGATTCAAAATAGTATTTACTACTCCCTGGGGCACAGTCACCTACAGTAGGATGTCTTTTGGCTCGACCAACACTGTGCCACCTTTCAGCGAGAAATGGACTTTGCATTCAAAGGTATAATGGAAAAGGTCATTGTGGTTTATTTGGATGACTTAACTGTGTTTTCTAAACAGAAAAATGATCATTATGATCATTTAGAGCAAGTCTTGATTAGATGCTTAGAACACGGGATCTCCTTAAATCCAAAAAAAAAAAATCAGGGTCACTGAAGGAAAGTTGTTGGGACATGTTGTCAGCAGGGAAGGGAAAAAGATAGATGTCGAAAGGCTTAAGGCTATTCAGAGCCTTACCTTACCTACAAGCAAGACCAGTGTTCACTCTTTCTTTGGAAAAGTGAATTTTCTCATATGCTTTGTTCCCGACTTTGCTGAGAAGACTCGTCACATATCAAATATGATGAAAGAGTCACAAAATTTCCGATGGAGTGAGGAAGGAAGGGCGTCATTCGAGGATATAAAAGCCTTCATGTTGCTCGATGCACCCGTCCTAGTATGTCTTGACTTCTCCAAGGATTTTATCATGTACAATTATGCATCTGAGCATACTGTATCAGCCATTTTAATGCAAAAGAATTCTGAGGATATTGAATCTCCAATCACGTTCATGAGCTCTCCTCTTAAGCCTCATGAATTGAAGATGTCTCAGTTGGAAAATAATGCCCTCTTCATTGTAAAAGTAGTCAAGAACTTCTAGTATTACATCCTGAACTCTCATATAGTAGTGTTGGTTCCTGACACAGTAGTCAAGTCTATCTTAACTCAACAAGAGTTAGGAAGCTTAATGGGGAATTAGATCGCAAAGGTCCAAGAATATGATCTAGACATAAAACCAACCAAGTTGGTAAGAGGCAAGGGCCTATGTAAGCTTATGGCTGAAAACAAAGATCCAGAGATCCCTAAAGAAAAAGATGATTACATCGATGGAACGCAACGCCAGCTGGAGAAAGTTGATTCTCTACCTATGGTTCTATTTATTGCAACTAGCGATGAATGGTATTTTGATATCACTTTCTTTCTCACTTGCAGTGAGTGTCTAGATCATCTAACTTTAAAGGAGAAGCGTACTGTAAAGCTCAGGGCAGCTATATATGTCATATGGGATGACGGTTTATATAAGCGTGGGGATTGATGGCATCTTCTTGTGATGCGTTGATAAGCCACAGCAGGTAAAGTTACTAGAAAGATTTCATGATTTAGCCTATGGTGGTCACTTTTCCTCTTCCATCACAACACACAAGATCATCCGAGCCAGGTACTATTGGCCAACACTATTTCGGGATATAGCCACCTAGGTAGCAAAATGTGAGTTATGCCAATAGTTTATTGGCAAACCAAAATTGGATACTTTTCCCCTCAGGCTGGTCATTATTGGCAAACCATTCAGGTAATGGGGAATTGACTTTATTAGAGCACTCCATCCCCAATCAAGTTCTAGACATAGTTATGTCCTAACAACAATAGATTACTTCACTAAATGGGTGGAGGCCATACCTATTGAGAATGCCACCTCTGAAGTCATTTGTAGTTTCATCAAAGAGAATATCATTTTGAGGTTTGGCATCCCACAAAAGGTTGTCACTGATAATGCTTCCAACTTCTCCTCATGGGAAGTTATCAGATTTTGCTATGAATACGGAATAACCTTGGCCCATGCCTCGGATTATTTCCCCCAGGGAAATGGTCAAGGCAGAATCCAGTAATAAGAAATTAGTAACCATCATATGGAAACTAGTTGATGAGAATTAATGGTCATGGAACAAGTCATTATATGACGCTTTTTGGGCAGACCGTATTACTCCAAAGAGATCTCTCGGTATGTCACCTTTTCAAGTATTATATGGAATTGATGTCAAGATTCCCATTTCTATAGAAGTTCCTGCTCTGCGTTTGGCACAAGTGATCAAAGATGAGAATTTTCATAATTCTCTCAAAAAGAGGGTCATATATCTAATAGATCTTGAAGAAAAGAGAGTAAAAGTGGTCAACACGATCACTGAACATCAGAGTCAGGTTAAGAGACTATTCAATAAAAAGGCTAAACAGAGGGGATTCCCAGATGGGGAGATCTCGTCCTTATGTGGGACAAATGAAGAGAGCCAAAGGGCATGCAAGGAAAATTTCGACTCCCTTTGGAAAGGGCATTTTAAGATAAAAAATCTCAAAGGATAGAATAGCTTCTATCTCTCATTTCTAGATGGAATTGAGCTCCTGCTTCCCTATAGCGGGTAACATCTCAAAATATTCAAGAAGTAGAGCTTGCTCTCTTCTTTGTACAGTTTTCTTAAGTTGTCTATTTGTTTTTGTCATGTGTTTTCTTTTGTTGGTTGTGTATTTTCATTTTTTGTCACCCTTGTTTTTGACTCTGTAACCCAATGGATAGGCACATGTTGATATGGGATTCTCTAACCTTAACCTTTGCTCAAAGAAAGTCCCCAAAAACAGCCAGCTGTTATCCTGTAAAATTAACGAGGGAAATTTTGTAGGTAACAAAACAAATTTTTTTGTTTTGATTCCCAGTTAAGGTCCCCTAACGTTCAGAATGGCATAAAATCCCTTTCTAGAAAATCTAGTTTTTCTAACTTAATCATTTGGTTATTTTTTGGTTGGGCATAGTTTTTATTCATGCAACATCAAATTAATTTGCACCCCTTTCTATTCCTTTGGCGCATCCTTTAGATTTTCAACATTCCAAATGTTTCACCTTCCCATAATGTGCCTTTCAAACCTACGCTGAGGTGCATGTGCCACCTTGTTGACATTAAAATTTTTGCGCCCCTAAATGGTGCGCCAAAGCACTAAAAAGGTAATGTCGACAGTCCCGAATCTGCGCTAATGACACAAATATTTTCATGTTGTCATATGTTTTGGTGTGCCTTACAAAAAGTTTGTGGTGCATTTATTACACCTTTTTCTATAAATAGGCACATCCAACCTATCATTTTCATGATTGAAGAAATGTGAAAAATTTAAATTCCTCTGCATTTGTCAACGCTCCTGTCAACATCGTGTATCACTTTTCGTCGTATTCATGGACCCCACATCATTTCTTCTAGCCTATATATTCCTGGTAAGTGGTCCTTGCTTTTCCTGTGGTTTTTTTGTGGTTTCATTGTTGTTTTTGAGAGGTTGTTATTAAAAAACAAAGAAAATCAACCTAAGGATAAATACAACCTCCAGCCCGTTCTTGAAAATCAACTCTCCCCCCTAAACTAGTTTTCTACTCTCCTTCTAGATTTTCTAACCTAGAAGGCCTTACCTTAGAATGAATCCCTAACCCTCTTTCCTCTGTTCCCCTCACAAAAAAATCTATGTTGAAAGAGGCCAAAAACCATAAACTGATCAAAAGAGGGAAAATCCTTGAAAATTATCAAACCCACATTTTTCCTTTGGTGTAAACACCATCCCTGTTGCACAAAACATAGTCATGCCATAGGGGCATGTTGTCCCTAATTGCAACACGCATATTCCCCATGCCTTCTAAAATTCCCAAAACCCTAACAAAGGCGCAAGTGTAAAACTACCTACACCAACATCGGAATGTCATGTAGACTCTTCTTGCACTGTGCCAAAACCTAAAACACTGGTGTACCTTAACTCAATGATGCACCATTTGAGCCTACGCCCCTTGGCACACCATAATGTTATGTAACATGTACCCTATCTGTCCCAATGGTGCACCCTGCAGCCTTGCAACACCAAAATAATTTGTGCCTGTTCAAAACCCTTCATATGGCGCAGGTGCACATCCTTTGACACTAACACTGAATGTTGTGTTTAGTACTTTTGCGCCCTGCACCCCTTTGCATTGTTTTCTTCCATTTAACAATCTCTAGTAGTGTGCCTTGCTTTTCTCACTCTGCAGCCTACAATAGAATTGCACCTTGCACCCAGAGACTTGTAAATTGATAATTTTCTCATTCTGTAAGCTTTAATGGATGATCTAACAACTAACATGGCTCTTTTGTGATGGACTTCCATGCTTCTTCTTATGGATCAGCAACTGAACTCAGATACACACATGTCTTCATTAAGTAAAAATCCAACCAAGTCAAAGGTTAAAGCCAAACTAATAGAAGAAGAAATGAAGTACAAATACCAAACAGTCAGGATGCCCGAGTCCCTTGTAGAGTGTGACTTGGACATCAGGGATTTGGAACTTGGTCACATTGATATAGAAGACTTCTGGGCCAGAACCAGAAAGGTCACAGGCAGTCCATGGATGGACAATTTGGTCGGCAGTGGTTTACATTTCGCTAGGGGAATCCCCGTGAGCGCGGTAAACAATGAATTCATGATGGTGGTGGCTCGCTGCTACTATAAGGACACAAGATGTGTTAAGAATGAGAAGGGCAAGGTAATAATCAACCTCACTACCTGGAAGTTTGAAATCATGTTGGGCATCCCCCACCACTGGCACTTTGTGGCAATAAGCCAAGAAGACTACATAAAAGCATGGGATGAGAATGAGGACAAATGCATGCAGCTTATGAATGAAGTGTATTTGAGGAACAAGAAGGTAATAACTAGGTGGCTGCAAGTTATTCACCGCAGTGACTTCTCAAAGGAGCTGAGTGACACCATCACCTTCCTAGTAGGGTCTTTGGGCTTCTTGATGCCCATTACTTCCACAAATGGATGCTCAGATATCTGGAAACAATGAGCAAAAATGTTCCCGATCAACGTTCTGAGTGGGAAAAGATCATCAGTAGCACTATCTCTGAGCAACTTTAACAACTCTTGACAACGGGGAGGTTCTACATGAAATCCTACATGGTATATGTTCTTACCTCAGAAAGAGACTATCTAGCACTGATTCGATGCAGGGTTAGGTCCCAAGTAAAAATATGAGTATTATCCAGAGTTGAGACTGGAAAATAACATCCCTCAATTGTGCAAAATCAAGATGTCTTCTTCTACAGCATCATCTACCTATTGAGGCCCAATATGACTCACAGGAGAATGACTAAGAGTGTGGTTACTACCACCGATTAGTGGGGGGTGTTATTTACACAATTCCCCACTTTCACTTATCTCAGAGCCACCAACTTCTTAGGGGAGCCCACCAAGTTACCAAGGTATGCAAGAGCAAAATTGATCCTATTGGAGCTATCCAGACAACTTATCACATACCAAGAGAAGTTCTTGAAAAGAAAGAAGGATGGAACTCCATTCCCCCTCATAGTGGGAAGGTACACCTGCACTTCTCATACTAAATCCTAGGAAATGTTTACGGAGCTGGAATTGCTCAACTTGAAACACAATTTCCCGACAAGGCCGACCTTTGATCCTCACAATTTCCTTCCAAGGGAAAAGCTCAATCTAATTCACATCCCACAGATTGAGGATTTATATATCTCGATCTATATCATGAGGTCGAGCTAGAAGAAAGGATCACTCCCACCGGGCCTTGGCAGAAATCATCCAATATGGTTTGGCCATTATCCTGAAAGGTTTCCAAATGACTGATTAAGAAGTTGATCAGGTATCTCTAGATACAGACGGGGATAATTAGCCATTTTCAGAGATTGATAGAACAAAGGCACCTCAAAATATTAAGGAAAGGGTTAAAGGCACTCTGCAGCACACAAAGCATTGGTGTAGGAAGAATGGCCTCATCTACCTTGAGGTAGACTTCACCACATCTCCTTTGGGTGATACACCTGCTAAGAAAAAGCACTTACCAAATGGAAAAGGCAAAGACAAAGAGGGACAATCAAGCACTACTCAGGAGCCAACTCCCGAGAGTCCTCCTTCAGCCGCCTAGGAGTAGGTAGTAAGCCTAGTCTCCCCAGAAAAAGAAGAGGTGGTAAGTGTTCCAACAAGCACATCCACTCAGGATGTTGCCACTACTGTAACTATTGAAGTTCCCACTGTCCCCTCTTCTTATCCTCCTTCCCCTCCTCACGTCACTCAAAAAACCACTCCTCTGGTTGTGTCTTCTCCCTCATCCTCTACTTTTCCCGATTCCTCTTCCTCCATCTTCTCTTCCCTCGCAGAGATTTCCCCTAGTATTTCTTCTCTCATCTCTTAGATTCCTTCCACCCCCATAGTTTCCTCTCCTATAGTGACTCCTACCTGTTTTAGTGTTGGAGGGTTAGCTTCTTTAACAATTCCACCACCGAGCATCTCAACACATTTCCCTGAGTTCACTTTGGTTGCTCCTTCTTTCACTTTTGTTCCCTCTTCTCCCTCTGGTCCCACTCCCTTAAGTCCAGAATGTATCTCCAAACACCTGATCCAACACAAAAGGAAATTCCCCATTACACCTATAGACTTCTACATGATCCCAACAAAAGGAGCTAAGAATCAAAATCCAATAACCCACTTCTCTCAAAGCGCTTCAGCTGAAAGGGTTATGGAGATCACATACCCTGATCCCACAAAGGATAAAAAAGATTTGTCTCCTATAGATTATATAGTGACACAGGTCACGATGGGAACATCCTCGAAAAGCCTACAGGGAGAGGCCTTATCTATAGTGGATGCCCTTTGTAAAAATATTCAGGAAGTGAAGGAAGAGAAGAGGATACTGAAGGAACAAAATAGACATCTTCTCTAAGACCTGTAGAAAATGGGTAGTGCATCTCCTGCAACTTCCACCAAAACTCCTGAAGCCCTTAGTCAAGAAAAGATAAATGAGTACGCCAAGATTGGCAAGCAAGGTATGGCAGTATCTACCTAGAGAGACCAAATCCTCAAGGATAGTGAGGAAGTAATTGTAAAGTTCACAAATTTGTATCAGAATATTGATCAGGATAACAAGGAAATCCAGGTGATTGCGGGACCTATCTCTAAAGAGTTGGACCATGCTAGGTTACAACATGAGACATTCCAGAGGATTCTCAACTACTCAGTCAATGACTTAGTAAAATTTGGTGTCTTTGACCACCCAAGAACACCCAACAAAGTCCTTGCTACTTTGGACTATCCGGTTGACCAGATGGAATTTGTCTTGGAGAAGATTGACAAAATCAAGGAGGAGGCCTTAGATGTAATGCATCAAATGGAGCAGATCATCCTAAGTATATCCCCGGGCTTTCTCACCCCATCATACACCTTGAGGAAGGTAGATGACACTATTTGGATCTTTAAGGAGATCACGTCGTAAGGGTTAGGGTCAGAAGCCACTTTTGATGTAGAATCTATTAACAACCTTATGGCCTACCATGATTTTTTCAGACACCTCATGGAGGTAGGTAATGAATACTTCAAGCTCCCAGAGAGACTCAGAGATGAACGGGATACTTGCGAGGTCATCGACGATCATACCATGGGTCCCGCTCAGGATCAACTTCAACCTATGATTAGAAAGTTCATGGAGTATCATGCATAATTTCACATCTCCTCTCTTGAGTAGAAGCAAGATACTCCTTTCCAGCCACGGGATGATGACGAATAGGCTCCTTCTTCTTGGGATTGTTCCCATTTTTGTAAAGTATCTAAAATTATGTTGGCACAAATTATGACATCATCCATGTTGCACCATGAGATGTTGTCATCCACCAAATTGCCCCAAAGTCAACAATTGACTTTTACATATTTTTACAGATATTTTGTAAATAGTTGTTGGTCTCTTTTTTCCTTCTTTCTCCTTCTCATTCTATATATACTTGGATACTTTTTGTATTCAGACATGAACATTTTTTAGATGAAATAGAAGTGAGAAGGAAAAAGGCTTTGTACTTTTTGTAGCAGAAAATATTAATACAAAAATTAATACTTTTTGTTCAATGGATGTGTTATGTGTATTAGATATTTCTTAAGTTCGATCTATGTTTCTTTTCTATCAGATCTATCTCTACTTTTTTTTCATTTGTTCATCAATATTGCTTTTTTCGTTTATGCAAGTAGGTTTGGCTCTGTTTACTACCAGCTTGAAACATAAACCCTCCGACCTTTCTAATTTAGAATTCATTTCTTTTCTCCCTTCAGATCTATCCTATCTCCATCCTTCCTTTCATTCCTTTCTATCCACAATCAGAATTAAACCTACTGGAATGAGATCCCAAACCCTTGAAGGTAGAATACTGTAGGACTTACGTAGATTCCTGCTGGTAGAATAGCAATAAACTAGTTTCACTTTGCTAACTCAAAGAGGGGCTATGCCCTGCACACTGTTGGCTCATCTATCCATAGATCTACCCTCCCGACAGATTTTCAGACTAACATATCTAGAGTGACAACTTGTGAGAGTTAGGTTTTGTTGCATTGATAATATTTTCTTCAAGGTCTTCTTAATACTTCACAAGGAAGGACATATCCATATCCTCCATAACTAGTAGGCTACAAAAGGGTCCTCTCACCCTAGTTGAAAGGAAAAACCATAAAGTAGTGAGGATAGGTCAAATCCTCTTGACGGTGCTACCCATTTCTCCACATCTGAGTGACAAAGAGCAAGCTCCATTTCATCCTCAGCTACAAAATGAAATACTACATGCTATGCTTATCTTTAAGCTTCCTTCCAAACCTGTGATGTTGCTCAGCTTCTAAGGGAGAATCAATTTGAGTACCAACACCTAGTCTAAATTTCTTAAAAAGGCATGACTGTATAGTTAAGGGACTTTATTGATCACTATTAAATGATCTAGATACTTTCTTGTTCTCTACTACTTGTAACCACACTGTGTTCTCGATTGATGTGATTACTCCCTCAAATCTTTCCCCATTAATTTATTCATACAATCAGATATTCAGAACTATTCTGGTCATACTATGTGTCAATTATATGTCAACACTTCCCACCATCAAAATGATCAAATGGTTTAGCAAATCGTTTGGGTCTGGAATATTGTCCTTTGGCCCAAGGGAAGTGCAAGATGGATTATTTGGTGGGATAATTCTATTACTCGCAATAACAAAAAAATTTATTATGCATCTATCATAATTAGGTTATATTTTTTAGGGAAAAATTACACTATGTAACCTATTGAGTATTTCAAAGAGTTTTCTTATCACTAGACCAAACATATTTCAATATCCATCTCCAATAACATGCAACCTACTACTGTCATAAGCTCAAATTGGAAGAATTACAAAAGGCTTAGGGATCCCAACTTAGATGGTGAATGTATTGCCTCAACATAGGGGGGAGTATATTACTAGAGAATTCTCTACCTTGATCAAATATTTGTAGAATGCTAAGAAAATAAGAAGCCGTCAAAGACAATGATAACAAATTAATGTGCGTACATAACATTTAGTAGGCCTTTTATAATCATTATAAAATAATATTTCTTTCTCAACCCTCCTCTCTTACTCATACCAATGCTCTCAAAAAGTGTTGCCAAACTATCCCATACATAATATTAGAATCTCAAAGGATGTCTTATGCGATTGATCTATAGGGATCCAAAATGACTCTACTTCATCATATCATTCAACACGAAGAAGGGAAATAAATACACAGATGTTCTATATTTTTAGTAATAGGACTGCCACTCTATGTAGAGCAGCGGTTACAGAACCACTGCCCAAATGGGGCAGCGGTCATGGGATTGTTGGTCTGCATTGGGCGGTGGTCCTAGCTCTTTCGAATAGAAAACAAAAATATGAAATGAACAACCCCATATTTTGAAAGGTTGTCTATGTCTCTTCTCCTCCATGACCTTTCCCATTCTCTAGTACATAGGAGGACATGAGAAAGGCTATAAATACATGTTTGTAGAATAGAACAAGATCATCGAAGCATGAAAACAAGTGAGCAAGAAGTTCTTAGTGCTAGAATTGTGTTTTGTAGAAGATAGAAGTTTTGAGACAGAGCAAGCAAGGAATTGGGAGGAAGTGTGAGATATTATCTACTTCTCTTTTATACTTATTGCAATTTCTATACTTATTGTTTTGAATTGGCCAATAAAAGTGGGAAGAAAGAGTAACTTCCCTTCTTGACTGGTTTTTCCTCTTCTGGAGGTTTCCAGGATAAAAATTGTTAGTGTTTATGAGTTTATATTCTTTCCTTTCCTCCAATTATGGATTCTAAGCATAAGAGAAATTCATTCACTAGTTATCTCTATCATTTTCTAATAGAAAGGAGAATATCAACGTTTAATTTGTGATTTTGTGGATAATTCCAAAGTTGAAGCATTTACAGGTCATTTTGGTATTAGAGCTAAGAAGTATCTAGGATAGTGGTATTCGATCTTGGATTTGTATGAAAGTGATGAGATCTAAAGGTGAAGAGGGTTTACCTTGTGATCCATAAATTTCTACAAAGAAGTGGAAATAGAGAATTCGGGGACAAATGGAGGAAGAGAACTTGGTCCGTAGAATCGAGATGTTGGAGACCATGATGGACAGGATGTTTAGAAGGAAAGAAGAACTTGTAGATTTGTAGAAGAAAAATTCTGTCAAGCAAGACTCCATAGACTCATTGGTTTGAGGCTTAGCTGAAAATTTTGGCATAGGGAAGAGCCACCATGAAGAATATTATGGGGAAGAGCATGAAGAAGAAACTTCAAACACAAGAGAAAAGGTATAATTTGATCATAATCCTTTTAAAGTTGAGATGAAAGTTGAGATTAAAAGTTTTGAAGGAAAAGTAGATGCAGAGTTTCTTAACAAATGGTTACAATAGTTATAAGTCTAATTTAGTGTCCATAATGTCATTGAGGCATAGAGGATCACCTTTGCACATCTTGAAATGGAAGGAAATGCTCTGGTTTGGTTGGAAACCCATCTAACAACTTGTTTAAAAGAAGAAGCATCCTATTGTAAAATCTTGGCAAGAATTTAAAGAATTACTTAGAGCTAACTTCTATCCTATTGGCCACAAGAATGACCAAATGATTAAATCATATTATTTTAGACAAGGCAGTGGTCAAAGTGTGCAGGACTATACTATGGAGTTTCAGAGGTAGGCTATGTTGCTAAACATGGACTTGGAGGATGAGGATATTATGAGTAAGTACTTGGGAGGATTTCAGACTCCATAAAGCCCAAAGATCTCAACGAAGTATGTGTGTAAGCATACTACATAGATGATGAAACTAAGTAAGGAGAATAAGAGCCAAGGGTAAAATAGTCGACATATCAGAAGAAAAACGAGTATGGGAAAACAAGTAACAAGGGTAAGTGGAAAGAGTAAGGTAAAAAAGCTGCCACTACTTAAAATACTTGTAAAGATCCCTATAATTTTCATAGGAAATGTGATATCAATGGTCATACTGACACTACATGTTGGAAGTTGCATCCAGACTTACATCCAAAGAATCAAACCAAGGACTTAAAGAATTCCATGACAAATGTAAAAATAGAAGGGGAGGTGGAAATCAAAGATGAATCTGATGTAGATGAAAGTCTTGGATGCATGGCCACCAACATAGAAAACAAGGAAGAGGAGATGAGTAGACTATTCCAGATCAAAATCTAGATCAAGATAACTAAGGTAACTACTTTGGTTTATACCAGTTCTCAGTCTAATGTGATTTCTAAATAAGTTGTAAAGGATATTGGTCTTGAGACTTACGAGCATCCACACCCTTATCCTTTGGGTTGGGTGAAGAAGGGTGTTGAAATTCAGGTAACAAGAAGATGTAAGGTCAAGTTTGGGATAAATTCCCAATATATTGATGTTTTGGAAGATGACATTATTCCACTTGATGCTTTTGATGTTGTATTCGGGAGTCCTTACTTGTAGATTAGGGATGCTATATTTATGAGAAGGTAAAACTGATACAGATGGATCAACGATGGGATCAGCTACAACATTCAGGCACACTAGCGTAAGACACAAGTTACTATGGTGAGTGCTAACCAAGAAAAATGACTTATTCAGGAAAATCATAATCTTTTTTGTTTACTTTTGTTAAAGGATAACCATGATGGGGTCGAAAGTTTCAAAGATTTCTAACTAGGGAAAGCGTGATTTGGATAGTATTATTCAGTATTTTCAGGAAGTATTTCATGCTCCCAGTGGGTTACTAACAAAACAGGAAGTAGAGCATGAGATTTAGCCATTGCTAGAGTCCTCTCTACCAAACATTTAGGTTGTATAGGCAATCCTTTCATTGAGATTACTGAAGTAAAGAAACGTCTCCAGGAACTACTAGACCAAGGGGTGATACGTCCAAGCACCTCACCATGTGGTTCACCTATTGTGATGGTGCCAAAGAATGATGGTTCTTGGATAATGTCCATCGAATCCCATACTTTTGAACAAGATCACTATAAAGAAAAGATATCCACTTCCCCGTATAGATGATCTCTTAGACCAAATTTAACATGCTAAATTCCTTCATGAAGTTGGATCTCAAGTCAAGTCATAACCAATTCAGAGTGAAGGAGAAGGATATATGGAATATTTCCTTCAAGACAAAAACAAGGTTTGTATGAATGGTTAGTACTTCATTTTGGGTTATGCAATGCACCCACTACATTTATGAGATTTTTGATTGATTGTATTGTGGGATTTCATAGATTCATGTGTCATTGTATATCTAGAGGATATCTTGGTTTTTAGTGCCACATGGGAAGAATATATAACCCATTTACAACAAGAATTTCGCAAGTTCTCAAGGAGAAATAAATGCTTTGTAATATGAAGGAAATGTCAATTTTCCAAAAATTCACTTGTCTATCTCGGGCATGTGGTTGGAGGAGAAAAGATACAAGTGGATCCAAATAAGGTGAAAGCCATCATTAATTGGTCAACACCAATAGGATCCACAAATACTAGGATTTTTGTGGGAGCAGTACAATACATGTGGAAGTTCATTCTATGCTTCTCCATGATTGCAACACCTCCACACATAGTGGCCGCAAAGGAGTAAGGGTTTTAACTGGGGGTAGGGAACAAGACAAATCCTTTTGAGTTATTGAGAATACAATATTAGTCGTGCTCTAGTACTTTGCTCTTCATAATTCGCAGTAGACTTTTAAAGTAGAGACAAATACAAGTGAGTACGATATGGGTGCATAGTGTTACTTCAAGGAGGTAAACCTGTATGATATCATTCTGAAAATTTCACTTCAACAGTTAAAGGATATTTAGTATATGATAAGGAAATGTATGCACTAGTTCAAAAAACTAAATATGGAAGCATTATTTGTCTGGGTAAAAGAAACTATTGTGCACACTGACCACAAACCTCTCCTGTATTTGTAAGTACAGTCTAAATTTCTAGCAGGACAAGGCACTACAAAATGGATGGGGTTCCTTTAATAGTTCCATCTATTGATCAAATACAATAAGGGTGGTACAAACTTGGTGGCAGACATGTTGTTTAGGCCTTCCCATAAAGGAGAAGTTATCCTGTTTGGCCACTATATTTTAGATCGATTCCTTCACGAAGAGAAGCTTATGGAGAGGCATATGCCCAGGACAAGATACTTTGGGGTGACATTTCAGTAGTTGTAGACCAAGGGACTCTCCCAAGGGAATTTCTCAAGGGAATGAAAGGAAGGGGATTGAATATTGTTATCTCAAGGATGCGCTACTCTACTGATGGGGGAAGCTTTTTGCATGCCTAAAGAAGAAAGAATTCTATTGATGAGGGAAGCACATACCTTGAAATTAGTGGGACATTTTGGTGTGGGTAAGACCCTAGCCCACTTGTAAAGGTACATTTATTGACCCAATATGTAAGAAGAAGTATCAAAATTTATTCGTGGATGTAAACTTTGTTGTACCAGCAAGCCTAAGACTACGAAGGAGGGTTTTTATATTCCTTTTCTAATACCTACTCATCATGTGGGAGGAAATTTATATGGATTTTGTAGGAGGATTACCTATGTATAAACATGGCCATGACTATCTCTATATTTTTGTTTCTAGATTCAGTAATACGTGTATTCTTTATGACATGTCAAAAAGACAATAAAAGAACATGAGGCAACAAGATATTTTATTTGCTAATGTATGAGTGCATTTTGGTTTTCCACAGTCAATTATTTTTTACAGGGATTTCAGGTTCTTAGGGAAGTTTTAGACTCCTTTGTGGGACAAGATGGATATCAGGTTACAGAGGAACAAAAACCTTCCATCCATGGACATATGGATAGACAAAGGGTGGTAAACAAGACTTTGGTATAGTTGATCATAGGGTATAACAACAAATTACTCAACGACTTGGGATGAGTCCTTAGCCTAAATTTAACATTCCTATAACCGGGCATGTACACACATCCACTATGAAGTCACCAGTTTGAATTATGCTTGGGATGTCTACCTACAAATCTATTGGACATAGTCATTTGGGCAGCACGGATGAGGATGAGACATGAGACATAAAGGTGATTAGTAGAAAACAAATTTATAGAGAGGATCTAGAGAATCCATCTCAAGGTCAAATTATTAGCTACAGAAATATCAAGACAAGTACAAATCTAGGCATGATCAGCATCAGGAGGGAACATAAGATCCATGTTAGAGATAGATTTTGGATTTACCTGAGAAAGGAGAGAATACAAGGTCAAACACATAAGCTCAAGCTACTATGATACGAGTCCCTTCACCATATTGGAGCAGGTTGGAGAAAATGCTTTTTGAGCTTGATTTACCATCATTTATGAGGATGTCCTCTGTAGTAAATTGTGAGAAATTTTACCTATGTGAGCCATCTATGCTAGATGAACATGAAAGACTATAGTTGCTACCTTCGATTGAGGATTACGTCTTGGACTCACGAGGTGAATTGGAGGAGGATGTAGTGCTGCAGCAGAAGCTCAGAGAGACTAGGAGAGGTCCATGAGGAGTCTTGGCATATTGGAATTGAAAGGAAAGACACCAAGGAATGCCCGGTGGTACTCGAAGGAGAAGGTGAGGGAATTATTTCCTCATATACTCCCTCCACTCATCTTTTTTTGGACCAAAATCCTCCTAAACAGGGGAGGTGTGATCCATAGGGATCTAAAAATGACTCTACTTCATCAAATCAGTTAACACAAAGAAGGAAAATATGATACACATATGTTATGTCTTTATAGTAACAAGGACCACCGATCTGTGTAGAGTGGTGGTTACATAACTACCCTGCCCAACTTAGGGCAGCGAAGTCCTAAGACTGCCGGTATGCATTGGGTGGTGGTCCTGGCTCTTTTGGATAGACAAACAAAAATATGAAACAAAATTCCATATAATTTGAAAGTTTGTCCCTATCTCTTCTTTTCCATGACCTTTCCCATTCTCCAATGCATGGGAGGACATGAGAAAGGCTATAAATACATGCTTGTAGAAGATAACAAGATCATCAAAGCATCAAAGAAAGTGAGAACGAAGTTCTTAGTGCTAGAATTGTGTTTGGTATAAGAAATGAGTGTCGAGACAGAGCAAGCAAGTAATTGGGAGGAATTGTGAGATATTATCTACTTATCTTTCATACATATTGTAAATTATATACTTATTGTTTTTGAATTAGTCCAATAAAAGTGGGGAAGAAAGAGCAATTTCCCTTCCCGACTGGTTTTTTTTCCTCCTCTGGAGGTTTCCAGGATAAAACTTGTTTGTGTTTGTGAGTTCATATTCTTTCCTTTCCTGCAACTGTTGATTCTAAAGCATAATAAAAAATCATTCACTAGCTATCTCATATAATTTTCTATATCGAAAGTAGAAAAAAAACGTTAATTTTGTGATTCTATGGATAGTTCCAAAGTTGAAGGGTTTACATATCAGATAGGTATCTTTCTGAAAGTAACCATCTAAGGATGATTCCATGAAGGTAATGACATTCTAAGTAAGTAATAATCCTATATGGCTTTTCATGGGATTCCTATAATTTACATTTTGGGATTATCTCCTTAAGGTGTGGTCTACATCATTGTCAAGAATAAAATCTCTAACCAAGCCAAGACATGGTTAAATAGATCATCAATCATTGGATTGCATAAAACTTGACATGGTCCCAGAATGAATGGGGATCCATTCTGATGTATTGTACACACTTGTGAAACACTTCACTTCGATTCACATGTTTCTTAGAAAAATGGTTTTCCAATTACTGTTAATACATCATCTACCCTAGGGAATGAATCTTTATGCTTCATATTGTACAAAATGCAACAAACTACGATTCAACCACCAATAGGTATATCTTACATAATGTCATTGTCATCTAGAGAAGAGGTATTGGATCTTCTGTTAGCATTACTCCAAGTTAGAAGAAGGGATACTGTTTCCCTTATTTAATACATAGCGATAAAGGAAGATACCAAGGGTCGTGAAGTATTGGATCTTTTCTCTCACCACTGAGATTATTGTAAGACAAAAAAATCTATTCCTGTAGAGTTATCCCTAAAGCCTGTTGGCTTCAACCATGAAATTAGTGATTATGATTGACATGCACATAGACCTAGTTGTTCGCAACTTAGTAATGAAACTTGAAGCCAATCCAGTCAAAGAAAACGGACTCATATGCCACACATTAATCCTAAGATACCATTAATTGTAACACTCGAGGAAGTCATTTCACCAATCCTAAAATGTTGAAGTTTTATTAGGTCTATAGATTAGTATGAATGGTCATTACATTTCTTGTATTCAAAATGTGATAGTCCTTAAAAATACCACCAAAATGTGAATTTATATTGAGGCCTATTAGTGATCATAAATAAGAGTGTGTCCTAAAAGATGAAATTACCATTTCCATCTATCAATGTAATTGTTACATGATATACCATGTGGTGGAGATGGAACTTATTTCACTTAAAGTGTGACATGGTTTCTCAAGCTATAATCAGAGCTTCACATTTTGGAATATAGATCAAAACAAAATCTCATTCAGGTACCCCCTATGGGAACTTACCTTGTTACAATGTCATGCCATTTGATTTGAAGAACTTACAGATGAAACTTACCAACGAAATAATTACTCACCATATTCCATTGATTACCTAATTCAGTAACTTGGTTTCAAGATATCTTGAGAGTGATGACATCCATTATCCAAAATATTGGAAAAAAAGAGAGGATTGTGTTGGATTTATTAATAATGCATTCTCACATGCCTCATTTAATATGGTGTCACTTTAAATATTAAAAAGTGTATGTTATAGAGTAACGGGTGGAAAAGACATTAGGGTACATCATTTTCGAAAATGTTGGAATCTTATTTCTATCCCACTAAGTTATTATGAGTTATTATAGATTTGGTTTCCTCCAGTTTTACCATTAAGTTAGGGGTCTGATATATTCATTTTAGTATTCATATACATGTGTCTATGCAAAGGTATCATCTGAAGTATAATCACCTACTGGACTATAAGTAATCTTAACCCTCAACAATGGTGTGTTCCTGAATAAATATAATTGCCATAACAACTTGGACTCAATAATGTGTCAGGACAAGCATTTTTTAATTATGTCACATGTTTTTCTTATTATACCCTCCCACTGGTCATTTCCCCTCTAATTAATAGAACCATTTATTCTTTATCTATGTGCAAAATTGACATGAAGTAGCTATGATAATGCTTTAACTCATGAGAAGACTATGGATAACAAGTGGAGAATCAGACTTTGGGGATTTTATCAAAAGATGTTTTGTTGGAATTTATGAAATGTGTGATTCCTAGGACATTAAACAAATAAACTATGTTATACTTGGTTCATTACCGAACACCTAAGACAGATACATAATAAATCAAGAAACTAGGGTAATTGGTAAATGATTAGTGGGTGTAGCAATAGTGCCTGTGAATGGTGGAACATCAACCATAGTGGTTCTCCAGAGGAAGATTCGGTCATTTGAATTTTGTTTGATTACACTCCTCAGTGAGTTCCAACGAAATTGACATATATTGACATCAAAATCACTATCAGGGAAATATAATCATTGATATGGATTACATAAAACCACCTAGGACATAAGTGTTAGATCTATGAGGACCTTGAATTGCACATAATGCAGTTAATTTGATATATAGAGAAACCCGATGTCAAGTTCATTTCCTTTGTATCCAAACTAGTCTATTCACTTATCTCATTGAGAATTACTCATCACAAGTATTCTCATACTCCTAAAAGAGGATAAATCTTACAGGATTCTTACTACAAAGTTATGTAATTTGTGATATTATTCTTAATACTAAAATGAAATAGCCTGTGTGATGACATGATCCTTCATTGTGTTCAATGAATAAAATTCTAAAGAAACTATTTTGATTCTAATGGGCATGAAATATGGGTTTGGTAATGGCCATCACTTTGGTGTCCATGCAACATTCCACCAAATCCATGGGATGGGTTATTTAAATGACCCACTCTATAGAGAATGATACTAATAAATGTGTCATAAAGTGTCCTAAATACCAAGAATTTAAATTTTTTATATCTAATATTATTACTTAAATACCATTCATATGCTCACCTTCTTAGAGGCATGTTGTAGGTATTAAGTGTATGATTTCATTACTATAACCTATTGTTAGCAATAGAATTTGGTTCCTATGAAATGTTGGCCATGTATTTTTGCTGATGTCAAAGAGTGATGTTTTTAGAGATGTTATTGAGTTGAATTGATATCAAAATGTGTAGTGAGCATGGATGTTTCTTGTATTTTTTAGATTGCATGATCTTGTATGGGTTTGTGAGACAATATAGTGATTTATTACATTATTATCATGTATTGTAAAGGTATGGATAGTTTTGTGATGATATCATTAGGTATGTTAAAATTCCTATCATGTTCTCATGGTTTTTAAGGTGATGTGGATGATAGATTGTGTGAAACAAGCATATTCAAGGTGACTATTTATGTGGCCCGGAGTGTAATATGAGGTATGTAATGGTTAAATGAGGCATGTAGTAGTATTTTGAGAATGTTAAGAGAATGGGAAACATGAGGATGATGTGTTGGAATACTCAAAGGTTTCATATTGTGCCAATTCAGGCATTAGACAATATTTTAAAGTATGTTTCTAGACCTAAACGTTGTGAAATCTGACAGTGATGTGGTGGAGTGAGTATGTTTGGGAATATTTTTGAAATTTTAATTATTACAATCATGTTGACATGTTGACATGGAGGTGGGTACCAATGTTTAGGTTTAGGTGATGTTTTCTTTTTAGCTATTGCACTTTGACCATTACCGAGTTCCCACAGGTCAGAATTAGAGCTCAAATTTTAATTTATGATGTTCATTAGAGAATTTTTGATTTGCATGAGGAAATGAAATCGTGGGTAAATTTTAATAGGTATGTTATCAATATTTTCCAAGAAAATTTAATTTTTTATCGTCTTGATTTTATGAACAATTGTTAACAAGGTAAACAACTTTTAAACACTTTTAAATCCATTGTTACAAAATGACATGAGAGAAACTGATTTATTGGTAAAAAATTATTTATTTTTTAAGGGTGATGATTAGATGTTGTAGAGAATTCCTCCAACATTCTCCATGGGCGATTTAGAGCTTTTGGTTGTATATGGGCCCCACGCAAAATGACAAGTTTCTAAAGATTTTAATTTTTTGGAAAAAGCGTTCATTACACCTAATGAACAGTCAAATTTTATTTAAGTATGGGAGTTTTTCTTCAGGTTCATTATTGTTTTAGAGAATGATTGAGCCTTTTAATTTTCAAGTGTTCCCTATTTTTAGGACTGGTTTTTAGGTAATTTTTTCATTATGTATCAGTGTGGGTATAAAAATGTTTAGGAGGTGGTACAATTTAATATATGGCTAGGTTTTAACTTTTTTCCTAAACAAGAGGTCAAGATATTTCCAATGATATATCACACTTGAGTTTTTGTAGAGATTTGAACAAGTTATGGCCTATTCTTTAAAGGCTATTTTTGAGGATACTTGTTTATTATTTTTAAGGGTACTTGTTTCGTGGTGTGAGATGAAGGTTATTGAGTGTTTCATGATTTATTAAGATTTCTGAAGGCTTACACAAATTATCTAAGTGTTTTTTATTCTTTTGTAAATTATGTTTTTTGCTAGAACATTCACTTCATGGTGAGTTACTTGTTTTGATGTTTTAGAACTTCTTGTGAACTAATGGAGGTCTAGAAAGATCTAGGTGATGTTGGAAACCTATATCATCCTATGGGTTATATTTTTAGGATTTTAGTATGTTTTGGTGAGTTTATTTACTCTATCATGGCTAAACCAGGTGAATTATAAGGACGAGACATGTATAATGTCAAGTTAGAAAGCTCATTCGAGCTAGTTGAGAGAGTGGAGAAAAAGTTCAACCTAGAGGGTTATTGTAGAAGCTGATAAAGGTCCTTATTACCTAGATGAGAGGGGGATGGATTTTTATCTTCTTCAAGAGAGAAATTATATGATGGTGAGCTAGGGAAGATGTGAAAATCAGCCTTAAGGAATAGGTTTTGGGCATGGAGACTATAAATATGTTTTGAGGAAGATAGAGAGGAGAGTGAGGTTCTTAGAGTAACAATCATTTGTGTGAGAAAAATTTCATAGATGACATTAATTTTATATGTATATATATATATATATATATATATTTAGTGTTGAATCATGAATTAGGTTGGTTCCTCATTGTAGGTTTTGTTCTCTACTAAACTAGGGTTTGGTGCTCTACTAAACTAGGGTTTGGAGCTTTTAATGGGGTTGGTGCCTCAATAAAGATATCTATTATGCTGTGTAATATTCACAAGTTTCCTTTATGTTGATTACCATATGTAGAATTTCAATGGGTTTTCTCCCTCGTGAGGTTTTCACAATAGAGTATTGTGTCCATATGTTATTGTGTTCTTCTTGCATATGCTTTGATGCTTTTATTATATTGATTAATATTAATAACTAAGATTATTTTTTATTAATGGAAAAAAATTGATTGGGATCCTACCCAAAAATAAAAAGGATGGGTCAACACCTAGATAAAGAAAAGAGAAAACTAGATTAAAAAAGAAGCACACTACTATGCAAAACTATAACAACAAGAGAAACAAGTGTTGTCTTACAAATAAATCTATATAGAAAGGGAAAAACTAAACAAAAGAAAAGAGATCAATAATATAGGTGGGAAATTTATTTATTTATGGTTAGATTTTTTCTTGTTATGAATCGTTTTCCACCCTTATGGATTGTCCTCAATAGAATCAGGAGCATCAATTGACTAGTATGTGCTTTTTTAACAAAGAGAGTGAGGACGGACATTCTCCTTATCCGCTTCAATCAACTTTGGTTCCACTTTTTCCCTCAATTTTACATTCCCTTATTACCATCATCTAAAATTTCCTTAAGAGAGATTATAGGAACAGTAAAGGGATTTTTAGGAACTGATTCTAGAACCTCAAAATCGGTGTTTGAATCTAATTCATCTTTGGTGTCAAAAACCAAATGTTTTGGGAGGGAAATTTTCCACCAATTGCTCTCATTTTTATGCCTTTCCATCCCACATGAATCCACATTATTTTTTAAAGAGAAGAATCTTCTACATCTAAAGGGTAAACCTTCATAGCCAAGAGGTTGATTCGAAGTTCAATTTTAAAATTTAACGTCAATGTGAGAAGGGAGGTACTTGGAGGTGTCAATCTCAACAGGGATTCTGGAATATGTTGTGTGTATAAAATCAAAGGTTTGAGGCTTAATATTTAGTATGTTAGCCAAAAAATACCAATGGATATCAGATAATCATGGTTCCAAAATTAAAGAGGAAGTTGAGGCAATATAATCCAAACCATTTTGCAAGAGAAAGATTCAGTAGTTGGGTTAAAAGAGGGAAACCATGGTTTCAACAAAAGTTAATGAAATTAAAATTCCCAAATATTTTCTCCTATGGTGTCTTTATTAGATATTGATGAGAACATGAAAATTAAAGTATCCTTAACATAGGGATACAGAATATAGCCTATTATCTAGAAGAGGGATCCAATGTTTGGAAATTCATCTGTGACATTTTGGAAGGGTTTCTAAAGACACTGAATTGGTAGATCATGGTGTGGTCTTGGTAGTAAGATTTGACTAAAATAATCTCATCTCCAAAATGAATGCAAGGGTTGTAGTCAACGGGCATTGTGGGCTTGAGTCATGTCTTCCTTGGGAGCACCTCATGGAAATAATGATTCAACTTATTTACCATGTCACTCCCCTTCATAACAATTCCATTATTTACATTTCCTAAAACAAGGGATGAAATTGGGTGAGTAAGAGAAACCCTTCCACCAAATACATAGCTTCCCATGGAAGAGACACCTTGTCTTGCATCATCCATAGATAGCCACCTAAAATTTATGTTAATAACATGTTACTTTTCCAAGGTCCCAACTATCCACCCCAGGTCCCGTAAATGCTCCCCAAAAGCATGGCCATTCTCATCCCAAAAATGAGAAATTAGGGTTTCAAATTTATTTCTGCCAGACATTCCAATACAATGAGAGGGAATGGTAGAGAGAGATCCACAACCAATATCTCTCACATTATTGCCACATTTTCCAACTGATCTTATCGGAGACCCCCAAAAATGAATAGCACCCTCGAGAGAATAAAAATTTCTATTTTTTTCCGCAGAGATTAGGGCTAGGGTTTAGATGGTCTTCCATCATTTTAACATAATAATTTTTCTCAAGAATTTTTAGCTAGTTAAAACTCAATTCTTTTAGGTTCCATATTAATTAATAAATAAGATAACTTGAATGGTTGATGGCTAAATCTTAATAAATAAGAAAATTTCAATCGTTTATGGATTTTAATGGTTAAAGTGAATGAAAATATTGTATGTACAATGACTCACCCCCAGTGTTTGTGCTTCCAAAATTTTGTATGAGAGTAGAGATTTTGGTGCAAGACCAACAAGCTTACGTTGATCCTAAGAACACTAAATGGTTAAAAATTTGAATAAATATAACCAAGAGTTGATATATATGGCCAATAAGGATGAATAAACCATCAAGACACTCAATAATTAGCTAGAGGATACAATTGCATGTTTGAGGAAAATTAATATG